>CM016624.1:63105904-64490340 GCA_005393395.2 Gossypium australe | reverse complement strand
TCAAATTTCTTTCTGTAACAAGCCTAGGTGAACATTTATTTCTCTTATGGCTATCATCAAAACCCAACATTTCACACATTTACTACAAACTTTATAACCTTTACAAAAAGGTCCATTTAGGTGTTTTCATAGTAACATCTTTCACAAAAGTTGTTTATCTAAGACTCATTTTTCCATAAAAATGCAGCAAATCACATAAAAGCTCTAATGGAAAAATCCTAAACTTTTCACCATTTTGCAAAATAGTCCCCTCATTAGAAAGCCTAAGCTTTAGGCGTTCCAAATGCACAATTTTTATCAAGAAACGATCACCAGAACACTTATTTGGATGAGGATAAGTTGCTGAAATTTCAAAGCTTTCAATCCCCCCTCTAAGCTGGTATTTTCGGTAGTGAAAGTGGTGAAGAAAAGATGATATCACTTTTCTTTATTTTATGCTTAAAACAATTTAGTCACCAATTTCTATCTAACCAATTGACCCATTTAATAATCTTGTCCCTATGGCCAGCCACCCTTCTTCAATGGCTTAGCACATTAAGTGTAACAGACTAATTTGACCCAAATCGGAACGGTGGTTTCGAGACCACGAATCCGAGCCTGAGAGATTTTAATATTATATTTTTGTTTGTCATATGTGATTTAGTGAGTGTGAAAATTTCGTAGAAAAATTTAGTCGTTTAAGTGCTCAATTTGATAAAAAGGATTTAATCGAGAAAAGCGCAAAAGTTGCATGCTAAAGTGAAGAGTACTAAATTGATTGTGGCTTTTTAAGTGGGTGTACCAAAAGGGCAATTAGCCCATTCACCATAGTAAGGGACGGCAATGGGCTTTTATAAGTCCAAATTACATGTTAATTTAGTTTATTACCAAGTTATATTAGAATATTAAGTAATAATGTTAAATTATATGTGAAATACAACATTATTATAATAAGAATGAGTGGGAAGAAAGAGAACATCACATTGTTCATCTTCTTGGCCGAATTTTTGAGGAGAAAAACTCCATTGTTGGAGCTTGAAGTTTCGGCAACTTAGAGCTTGATTTGGGGTAGGTATTTTGCTTAGTTTTTGATAAATTTTACGTTTTTGAGATCGTTGCTTCGTATATTACCCGACCCATGTCTAAATTTTTGAAAATACTATGTATGTAGGATTCGGCCATTAACAAGCTTGGATAGTTTGATGTTTGATGATTTTAAATTAAATGTATGTTAAAGATTTACAAGTTTTGTATTGGGATTTTTGGTAATTTTGAGTATAGGGCTAAATTGAAAAGAATAAATTTGTGAAGGATTAAAATGTCAAATAAACGAAATGCATGGACACATATGGCCATAGGGGATATTCGGCCAAGCTATAAAGTTGGAAAATTTTGCTTATTTGGTGTTTTGTGTAAATTGGACCAAATTGTAAAAATGGGAAATATTAGGGGCAAAATGGTAAATTGCCCATTAGGGTGTTTTGAGACTAAATTGAGATGAAATGATATTAAATGAGCTAAATTCTAATGTGTTTTAGATCAAGAGCAAAGAAAGACAGAATTAGACCGGGGAAAGACGAAGGTTCTCGAATAGCCGATTCGCACGGACTATCGACAACCGAGGTAAGTCCTTTAGCTAAAATACGTCAATAAATTAATTATGAACTTAATGAATGATGAATTGTGAAAATTTAGAGTATAAATTCATGATGTAGCCGAATGTAAATGAATAGCATTAAAGTGAATTTTTTTGGCTAAGGCAAAGTGAATAAGTAAATTCTTGAGCTACCTTGTGTTTAAAAGTTATTTACAAGTCTAATGAATGATAGAATCTGTATAAGTTTGGTGTTGAATCATGAGTTGGCCGAATGAAATGATGATGGATTGGATTGTTTTCAAATATATTTAATGTAATGTGAATAAATGCATACGGTTCGTTATGTGACAGTAAATGTGAAAGGCTTGAAAAAAAAAGAAATTATTCTGACATTCGGGCTTCGAGCCTAGCAGGCCTTGTGCCGGTGTTATTTATCGGGCTTTTAAGCCTAGCAGGCCTTGTGCCGGTGTTATTTATCGGGCTTTTAGCCTAGGCCTTGTGCCGGTTATCGGGCTTTTAAGCCTAGCAGGCCTTGTGCCGGTGTTATTTATCGGGCTTCTATGCCTAGCAGGCCTTGTGCCGGTGTTACTTTTCAGGCTTTTATGCCTAGCAGGCCTTGTGCCGGTGTTACTTTTCAGCTTTTACGCCTAGCAGGCTTGATGCCGGTGATGTATTTTACAAAATAGAAACCGAAAATTTTGTTCAAGGCGAATTAAAGTAAACTCATCGAGTTAACGGCTCAGGTGAGTATGTGAAGTAGAAATGAATTTCTTACTTATAATAGACAAGGAAAATCAGTAATTTATTACAAATGGCATGTGTTATGAGTGTAGAATATATACATATATAAATATGGTATTAATATGTGTTCTTAGCTTTACTGATGAATGATATGATTGTGGTATCATGGTCTTCTAACATGAGGATACATGACTAGGCATGTTCGACCACATGAGTGGTTGTGTAATTGATGCCATGTTATAGTAATTGACATTTAAGTATATAAATGCATGTACCTACGATTATGCGATGACAATTTGGGTTTCGAAGGTTGGTTTATAAACAAATATTTTGATCATAAGCATGTGGGTGAAGAGATATTGTTTCTACGAATCCATACTTGTCAATATGAGTATGTAAATTTAAGTTTGAAAATGAGTATGAGTACAAGTCCACAAGTTAAATTATAGTAATTTAATTGCTGAAATTCAAATGTTATTTTTTTATGAAATTAGGACTTACTAAGCTAGCAAGCTTATTGTGTGAAATGTTTCCTCTGTTTTATAGATTAGGTGCAAGCTACAAGCTCATCGGGATCGTTCGGAAAGTCACTCACACTATCAATCCGCATTTTGGGTACTCTTTCATTTTGGTTTTAACGAAGGCATGTATAGGAAAGACTTAGTATTTGTTTGATGAACTCTTAAGGTATATATAATAGCCATGCGAATATGGCTAAATTTTTAGTAAGTACGATGTTGTGTTTCGATATATATATGTTGGTTCATAATGGCAATGTTTATGAAATTCTTAATCCAGGTTAAATCGTTTTTGTTAAGAAATATTTGCATACAAAATGAATCCTTGAATTTGGGATGTAGGTAGGTTAAGTTAAAAGCTAATCTTTCATAAAATGCAACAGAACAGCTTTAGTAGCAGCAGTGATGTGAGTTAGAAAAATCACCGAAAATAGGATATATTGAATTTGAAGGTGAATGAGATATGAAATTAAACCTTATTGTGTCTATTTTTACCTGAAAGAAACAGAGTAGGTAAAAGATTATATATTATAGGATAATTAAGTTTTAGTGAGACCTGCTCTGAATGAATTCGTGAGTCACTGTTCTGTTTTGGAAAATTGTCAAAAATTGTACAAAAATAATTAGGAATCATGGTTTATATGTGTAGAACCCTTAATGAGTCTATTTTTCATTGGTATAAACAAGAACAGTATATGAAATTTGTGCAATGAGATAACTGCATTTTTGTAGAGACAGGTCAGAATTGTCAAGCTGTGTAATAAGGGTAACTTTGATGAATAAACTGTACTAATTGGCCACATGAAAAATTCTGGAAAATTATGGTGAAAATTTATATGAGTCTAGTTTCAAGGAAAATTTACGGATCTAAATTTCGAGTTTTGTAACTCGAGTTATAGTCAAATTAGTCGGCATGACACAGTTTGACAGCTTTAAATTTTATGTCCTGAACTTGTAGTCAAGTCTAGTACCTCTTACTCAACTGGCGATGGTCTCGGGTAAGGGGTGTTACATTTGATTGGTATCAGAGCTTACGTTTAGTCGATTCTAGGACTACCGTAGCGCGTGTGAGTCTAGCTATACATGCCTTTATTATATGTTGATAGTGTGGTGACTTCTGACAGCCTGAACTTTGTTTTATATAGTAAATGGACACTGATCCTGAAAGAGCCGTAGCTGATGATGTGGAGAGCGTGGCGCCTGACCGTACCCACGGATCAGCGCCGATAGACTCTCGACCTGTTTCGGGTAGCCACGAAGGAGAGACTAAACAAGCCTTTTATCGGATGATGAATGAGTGGTTTGCCCAATTTATTCAAAATAACCCGGCTGTACCCCAACCTCCACCCCCGAATAATCCAACCCCGATTCCTTCAGCTTCCCCGATGATAGATCCGATGAGATCTAGTAGGCCCCCAGTTGATAAAATCCGAAAATATGGGGCCGAAGAATTTAAAGCTAATGACGATGATGACGCTGAGAGAGCCGAAATGTGGCTTGATAACACTATTCGGGTACTTGATGAGCTGTCTTGTACTCCGGATGAATGTTTGAAGTGTACTATATCCTTACTGCGGGACACTGCATATCACTGGTGGAATACACTAGTATCAGTGGTTCCGAAAGAAAAAGTGACATGGGATTTCTTCCAAACTGAATTTCGCAAAAAGTATATTAGCCAAAGATTCATTGATCAAAAACGAAAGGAGTTCCTTGAGCTGAAACAGGGGCGAATGACCGTAACAGAATATGAAAGAAAATTTGTCAGCTCAGCCGATATGCTAGAGAGTGTGTTTCTACCGAAGCTATTATGTGTAAAAGATTTGAAGACGGCCTAAATGAAGATATAAAGATGTTTGTTGGCATTCTTGAAATCCAAGAGTTTGTAACTTTAGTTGAGAGAGCTTGCAAAGCTGAAGAGCTCAGAAAAGAGAAAAGAAAGGCTGAGACAGAAGCTAGAGACATCCGAAAAAGGTCTTCGGGTAAAGTCTTTCATTCCACGATCAAGAAGCCCAGAGATGACTACAGCCGACAGAAAGCTACTACAGATCCACCTAGACGGAATCGACCTCCTATGAGCTCCCGAGCTACCTCGATAGCCAGTGTTGGTAACGTTCCACAAAATAGAGTTGAATGCAAGCACTGTGGGAAATGGCACTCAGGGAGTTGTAGATTCCATGATCGGTCTTGCTATAAATGTGGATCGTCAGATCATTTTATTAGAGAGTGTCCGAAGTTAGCTGAGCAGAATACAGGTCAGAACACTAAACCGAGCAACGTGTCAATGCGAGGTAGACCACCCAGACATTCAGGCAATGTAGGTGGTAGTCAGAAAGGAACGAAGAACACTACAGATCGATCTGAGGCTAGAGCTCCGGCTAGAGCATATGCTGCGCGAGCTAGAGAGGATGCTTCCTCCCCCGACGTCATTACCGGTACTTTCACTCTTTATGATACTACTGTGATTGCACTAATTGATCCTGGTTCGACTCATTCTTATGTGTGTGAAACTTTAAAATTTGGCAAGACTCTGCTAGTTGAGTCTACCGAGTTTATGATTCGTGTGTCCAACCCTTTGGGTAGATATGTGCTTGTTAATAAAGTGTGTAGAGGTTGTCCGTTGATGATTCGAGATTATTGTTTCCCAGCTGATTTAATGTTGTTGCCCTTTGACGAATTTGATATAATCTTGGGTATGGATTGGTTAACTTCACATGAGGCAGTAGTGGATTGTAAAAGAAAGCTTATCGATTTGAAATGTCGTAACGGTGAGACCATCAGAATTAAATCTTGTGACATAAATGGGTTGCCTACAGCAATATCCTCAATGTTAGCCCAAAAATATGTAAGAAAAAGGTGTGAAGCTTATTTGGCTTATGTACTGGACAATAAAATGTCCGAGGAACAAATTGAGTCGGTATCGGTTGTTTGTGAATACCCCGATGTGTTTCCTGAAGAACTACCGGGCTTACCCCCAGTGCGAGAGATTGAGTTCGGCATTGAGTTAGTGCCAGGGGCGACTCCGGTTTCAATAGCTCCGTACCGAATGGCGCCTACTGAGTTAAAAGAATTGAAAGCGCAGTTGCAAGAGTTGACAGATAGGGGCTTCGCACGACCGAGTTTCTCTCCTTGGGGTGCACCGGTTTTATTTGTGAAAAAGAAGGATGGGACTATGAGAATGTGTATCGATTACCGGCAACTAAACAAGGTGACTATAAAGAATAAGTACCCGTTACCTCGGATTGACGATTTATTTGATCAGTTGAAGGGGGCTTCGGTGTTTTCGAAGATAGATTTGAGATCGGGCTATTATCAGTTGCGAGTCAGAGATTCAGATGTGCCAAAGACTGCATTCCGAACGAGGTACGGACATTATGAGTTTTTAGTTATGCCATTTGGACTCACTAATGCACCTGCTGTTTTTATGGATCTAATGAACCGAGTCTTCCGACAGTTTTTGGATCGGTTTGTAGTAGTGTTTATTGATGATATATTGATCTACTCCAAAAATGAAGCAGAACACGTTGAGCATTTGAGAGTAGTACTACAAACCTTGAGAGATCAACGGTTATATGCAAAGTTCAGTAAGTGTGAGTTCTGGATGAACGAAGTCAGCTTCTTGGGTCATGTGGTTTCGGTGTCAGGTATTCGGGTGGATCCAAACAATATAGCAGCCATACTTGATTGGAAACCACCAAAGAATGTTTCCGAGATCCGAAGTTTTCTAGGCCTTGCGGGATTTTATAGACGATTTGTAAAAGGTTTTTCCGTAATAGCTACACCCTTGACGAGACTACTACAGAAAGATGTCAAATTTGAGTGGTCAGAAAAGTGTCAGAAAAGTTTCGAGCAGTTGAAAGCCCTTTTAACCGAGGCTTCAGTGTTAACTCAGCCTGAATCGGGTAAAGAATTTACTATTTTTAGTGATGCTTCCTTGAATGGGTTGGGTTGCGTTTTAATGCAAGAAGGCAAGGTGATAGCCTACGCTTCAAGACAATTGAAGCCACATGAAAAAAATTATCCAACTCACGATCTGGAGTTAGCAGCCATTGTGTTCGCATTGAAAATTTGGCGTCACTATTTATTCGGTGAAAAATGTCATGTTTATTCAGATCATAAAAGTCTAAAATATTTAATGACTCAGAAAGATCTAAATTTGAGACAACGCCGATGGTTAGAATTGCTGAAAGACTATGAATTAGTGATTGACTACCATCCGGGGAAAGCTAATGTTGTTGCGGATGCGTTAAGTCGAAAATCATTATTTGCTCTTCGTGCATTAAACGCACGGGTGGCTATTTCTGATGATGGTTCGATCATAGCCGAGTTACAAGCAAGACCGATGTTTATTCAGCAAATTTGTGATGCACAGAAAGTTGACGAAAAGTTAGTTGCTATTCGGATTCAGTGTGAAAACGCTACAAAATCAGATTTCCAGATAGATGCAAATGACTGTTTGAATTATAAAAGTCGATTGTGTGTTCCGATGAACTCAGATTTGATACAGATGATTCTGAGTGAGGCCCATAATGGCCGAATGTCGATACACCTGGGTAGCACGAAAATGTATAATGATTTGAAACAGTTCTATTGGTGGCCTGGCATGAAACGAGATATATCCGAATTTGTCTCCAAGTGCTTAATCTGTCAACAAGTGAAAGCTGAGCATCAGGTACCATCCGGATTACTTCAGCCAATCATGATACCCGAATGGAAATGGGATAGAATTACCATGGATTTTGTATCCGGTCTCCCTATGACACCTAGTAAGAAAGATGCCGTATGGGTTATCGTTGATAGACTGACTAAATCAGCTCATTTTGTGCCGGTACGTACCGACTATTCACTTGACAAACTCGCCGAATTGTATGTGTCGCAGATTGTAAGATTGCACGGTGTACCGAGTTCCATTGTTTCAGATAGGGACCCAAGATTTACATCGCGGTTCTGGAAGAAATTGCAAGATGCTTTAGGTACTAAACTTTATTTTAGTACAGCCTTCCATCCGCAAACAGACGGTCAGTCTGAGCGAACTATTTTGATACTTGAGGACATGTTGAGGTGTTGCGTTCTCGAGTTTGAAGGTACGTGGGAACGATACCTACCTTTGATCGAATTTGCTTACAATAATGGCTTTCAATCTAGCATAAAAATGGCACCTTATGAAGCCTTATATGGTCGAAAATGTCGCACACCGTTGTATTGGACTGAGCTCAGTGAGAATAAGATACACGGGGTTGATTGGATTAAAGAAACTGAACAGAAGGTGGTTGTAATTAGAAGTAATTTGAAAGCTGCTTCGGATCGTCAAAAGTCCTATGCCGATTTAAAACGCAAGGACATTGAATTTCAGGTCGGAGATCGGGTGTTCTTGAAAGTTTCTTCGTGGAAGAAAATAATCCGATTCGGTCAGAAAGGCAAGTTGAGTCCGAGATTTATCAGACCGTATGAAATCATCGAGCGTATAGGGCCTGTTGCTTATCGATTGAAACTGCCCCTTGACTTAGAAAAGATACACAATGTATTTCACGTTTCGATGCTTCGCAGATACAAATAGGATCCGTCCCATGTGATCACCCCGTCAGAGATTGAACTTCGATCTAATTTGACCTATGATGAGGAACCGATCCGTATCTTAGCTCGGGAAACCAAAGAGTTGAGAAATAAAAGGGTTCCATTAGTAAAGATTCTATGGAATCGTCACGGAGTTGAAGAGGCTACGTGGGAGCCTGAAGAGTCAATGAGGCAACAATATCCGAACTTATTTAACGGTAAGATTTTCGGGGACGAAAATCCTTAAGGGGGTGAGAGTTGTAACAGACCAATTTTGACCCAAATCGGAACGGTGGTTTCGGGACCACGAATCCGAGCCTGAGAGATATTTTAATATTATATTTTGTGTTTGTCATATGTGATTTAGTGAGTGTGAAAATTTCGTAGAAAAATTTAGTCGTTTAAGTGCTCAATTTGATAAAAAGGATTTAATCGAGAAAAGCGCAAAAGTTGCATGCTAAAGTGAAGTGTACTAAATTGATTGTGGCTTTTTAAGTGGGTGTACCAAAAGGGCAATTAGCCCATTCACCATAGTAAGGGACGGCAATGGGCTTTTATAAGTCCAAATTACATGTTAATTTAGTTTATTACCAAGTTATATTAGAATATTAAGTAATAATGTTAAATTATATGTGAAATACAACATTATTATAATAAGAATGAGTGGGAAGAAAGAGAACATCACATTGTTCATCTTCTTGGCCGAATTTTTGAGGAGAAAAACTCCATTGTTGGAGCTTGAAGTTTCGGCAACTTAGAGCTTGATTTGGGGTAGGTATTTTGCTTAGTTTTTGATAAATTTTACGTTTTTGAGATCGTTGCTTCGTATATTACCCGACCCATGTCTAAATTTTTGAAAATACTATGTATGTAGGATTCGACCATTAACAAGCTTGGATAGTCTTGATGTTTGATGATTTTAAATTAAATGTATGTTAAAGATTTACAAGTTTTGTATTGGGATTTTTGGTAATTTTGAGTATATAGGGCTAAATTGAAAAGAATAAATTTGTGAAGGATTAAAATGTCAAATAAATGAAATGCATGGACACATAAGGCCATAGGGGATATTCGGCCAAGCTATAAAGTTGGAAAATTTTGCTTATTTGGTGTTTTGTGTAAATTGGACCAAATTGTAAAAATGGGAAATATTAGGGGCAAAATGGTAAATTGCCCATTAGGTTGTTTTGAGACTAAATTGAGATGAAATGAGATTAAATGAGCTAAATTCTAATGTGTTTTAGATCAAGAGCAAAGAAAGACAGAATTAGACCGGGGAAAGACGAAGGTTCTCGAATAGCCGATTCGCACGGACTATCGACAACCGAGGTAAGTCCTTTAGCTAAAATACGTCAATAAATTAATTATGAACTTAATGAATGATGAATTGTGAAAATTTAGAGTATAAATTCATGATGTAGCCGAATGTAAATGAATAGCATTAAAGTGAATTTATTTTGGCTAAGGCAAAGTGAATAAGTAAATTCTTGAGCTACCTTGTGTTTAAAAGTTATTTACAAGTCTAATGAATGATAGAATCTGTATAAGTTTGGTGTTGAATCATGAGTTGGTCGAATGAAATGATGATGGATTGGATTGTTTTCAAATATATTTAATGTAATGTGAATAAATGCATACGGTTCGTTATGTGACAGTGAAATGTGAAAGGCTTGAAAAAAAAAAAAGAAATTATTCTGACATTCGGGCTTCGAGCCTAGCAGGCCTTGTGCCGGTGTTATTTATCGGGCTTTTAAGCCTAGCAGGCCTTGTGCCGGTGTTATTTATCGGGCTTTTAAGCCTAGCAGGCCTTGTGCCGGTGTTATTTATCGGGCTTCTATGCCTAGCAGGCCTTGTGCCAGTGTTACTTTTCAGGCTTTTATGCCTAGCAGGCCTTGTGCCGGTGTTACTTTTCAGCCTTTTACGCCTAGCAGGCTTGATGCCGGTGATGTATTTTACAAAATAGAAACCGAAAATTTTGTTCAAGGCGAATTAAAGTAAACTCATCGAGTTAACGGCTCAGGTGAGTATGTGAAGTAGAAATGAATTTCTTACTTATAATAGACAAGGAAAATCAGTAATTTATTACAAATGGCATGTGTTATGAGTGTAGAATATATACATATATAAATATGGTATTAATATGTGTTCTTAGCTTTACTGATGAATGATATGATTGTGGTATCATGGTCTTCTAACATGAGGATACATGACTAGGCATGTTCGACCACATGAGTGGTTGTGTAATTGATGCCATGTTATAGTAATTGACATTTAAGTATATAAATGCATGTACCTACGATTATGCGATGACAATTTGGGTTTCGAAAGGTTGGTTTATAAACAAATATTTTGATCATAAGCATGTGGGTGAAGAGATATTGTTTCTACGAATCCATACTTGTCAATATGAGTATGTAAATTTAAGTTTGAAAATGAGTATGAGTACAAGTCCACAAGTTAAATTATAGTAATTTAATTGCTGAAATTCAAATGTTATTTTTTTTATGAAATTAGGACTTACTAAGCTAGCAAGCTTATTGTGTGAAATGTTTCCTCTGTTTTATAGATTAGGTGCAAGCTACAAGCTCATCGGGATCGTTCGGAAAGTCACTCACACTATCAATCCGCATTTTGGGTACTCTTTCATTTTGGTTTTAAACGAAGGCATGTATAGGAAAGACTTAGTATTTGTTTGATGAACTCTTAAGGTATATGTATATAATAGCCATGCGAATATGGCTAAATTTTTAGTAAGTACGATGTTGTGTTTCGATATATATATGTTGGTTCATAATGGCAATGTTTATGAAATTCTTAATCCAGGTTAAATCGTTTTTGTTAAGAAATATTTGCATACAAAATGAATCCTTGAATTTGGGATGTAGGTAGGTTAAGTTAAAAGCTAATCTTTCATAAAATGCAACAGAACAGCTTTTAGTAGCAGCAGTGATGTGAGTTAGAAAAATCACCGAAAATAGGATATATTGAATTTGAAGGTGAATGAGATATGAAATTAAACCTTATTGTGTCTATTTTTACCTGAAAGAAACAGAGTAGGTAAAAGATTTATATATTATAGGATAATTAAGTTTTAGTGAGACCTGCTCTGAATGAATTCGTGAGTCACTATTCTGTTTTGGAAAAATTGTCAAAAATTGTACAAAAATAATTAGGAATAATGGTTTATATGTGTAGAACCCTTAATGAGTTTATTTTTCATTGGTATAAACAAGAACAGTATATGAAATTTGTGCAATGAGATAACTGCATTTTTGTAGAGACAGGTCAGAATTGTCAAGCTGTGTAATAAGGGTAACTTTGATGAATAAAATGTACTAATTGGCCACATGAAAAATTCTGGAAAAATTATTGTGAAAACTTATATGAGTCTAGTTTCAAGGAAAATTTACGGATCTAAATTTTGAGTTTTGTAACTCGAGTTATAGTCAAATTAGTCGGCATGACACAGTTTGACAGCTTTAAATTTTTATGTCCTGAACTTGTAGTCAAGTCTAGTAATACCTCTTACTCAACTCCGGCGATGGTCTCGGGTAAGGGGTGTTACATTAAGGACCTCTAATTTAATATCTCTTAGCCATTAAACATCCCTAGGTTGTAAAATAGAACTTTCGCACTTTATGCGATTTAGTTCTTTTTCTCGATTAAGCCTTCAACCGCTAAAATTAAAGCACTAAAATTCTCATGCATCCTTATATACATGCTATAACAGCTAAAATAATATTAAAATAATTTTCTTCAACCTCAGATTAGTGGTCCCGAAACCACTGTTCCATTTAGCCCCTAAATTGGGCTATTACACATGTGCTAAGCCGTGTAGAGCATACTGACCTGATTTTTAATTCAACACCAAGGGACACACGGCTGTGTAACCTGACCATATGTCACACATGCTGAGACAAAAGCCCGTGTCTTTCCCCGTGTGGTCAAAAATAGGCTACTTACCAAGCCAATTTGCCACCCAATCTTGCACACACCTACACCAAACCAAATGGCACCAAGACATGGCATAAATGTAACACCCTTAACCCGTATCCATCACTGGACTAGGGTTACGAGGTATTACCGGTCGAATCATAACATTTTAACCACAGTGACTTACACATTAGCATATCATAGTTAATCAATAACACAAAGTCCCTTTAGAAGGTCTACGAGACCTTAAACATGCTTTCAAAAAGGCTCGGGACTAAATCGATCTCATATGGAAACTTTACAGAACTTAAAAAAATTTTCTTTTAATACAGGTCACACGCCCGTGTGGCTAGACCGTGTGTCTGGCCTGTGTGCAAGTCTGACCTGCTTCGAATAGGGACACTGAAAGACACGTTTGAGACGCACGCCCGTGTGCTCACCCGTGTGGACAACTATAGGCCATTTACAAGGCCAAATTTCCACCCAATTTAGGTCATCCCTACATACTCAATTCCAACATCAAATAACATACAATCCATTCATCATTCTCAACTACCAAATCATATGAAACATACCATTTCTATAGCTCCTAAGCATACCCTAATGGCCATTCACACAAAACCATATTTACATATCACATACACCATTTTCACATAGCAAAACATGTACAATAATCATTCCACATCCTCACTAGCCTATACATGCCATATACCATAAATACAACTTTAAAAAAGGTACCAAAATAGATGTCTGATAGTGTGATTGAGTCACTGATGATCCCCAGATCCGAGCTAGCTTTAAATATCACTGTAAAACATAAAAAGACTTCACACAGTAAGCTTTAAAGCTTAGTAAGTTCGTAATATAACACAATTAACTCAACAATTCAAATTCAATATACAAAATTAACTATCACTTGGTTCAATTCACATCACTACTCAATCTCATCCATAGCTATTACTCATTTTCATACCACATCTATAAGTTCATGTACAAGCATTTATAATGCTACTCAATCCAATCCTTTTCATTACTCATTCACATAATCTTCCATCTATCTCAGGCACAATATCATCAACCACATAGGTTCTGTACATACCTGTACATCTCGTGTTTATCTATCACATTTACCTCTCACTGCTCGATGCCATAATTCATTCGATCCTCTTTAAACGTTCGATGAACTCGTACACTTAGTGCCGATTAATTAGCCGAAGCTATAACAATATCGCACACTTAGTGCCATCACATTAAACCGAATTTATATCGGTATCGCACATATAGTGCCAAATAATACAACTGATGTTTTCTTTAACTCGCACACTTAGTGCCATTAATCACAATAACTACTCTATTTACGCACACTTAGTGCCACATATCTTCGAACTCACATTTCACATTATCAACTCCACAATCACATTTCCATTCATTTCTTCACATTTGAAAATTGTTTAAACAATATGTATAATACACGAACTTACCTCGGACGTAGAAACAATGACACTAGTCGATTAATCGAGCACTTTGTTCATGCCTCGATCTATATTTGAATTTCTCTTTTTTGGATCTATATAATATCAAACTCAACTCATTTAATAACAAATTCATTTAACTTAATTCACAAACACATAATTAGGGCATTTTGCACTTTAGCCCTTATAATTTCACACTTTAACATTTTAGTCCTTATTTCACAATAAATCAAATTCACCAAATCCAATTTAATCCATGCTTAGCCGAATTACCATAATACCCTTAGTAGCTCATATTTCACATTTATTTCACATTTCAATCCCTCAATTTACACATTTCACAATTTAATCCCTAATATACATTTTTACTCAAATCACTTTACAAAACAGGTATATAAATCATCAAACACTTAGTTTTCATCCTCAAACATCACAAAGCTCAAACCATCAACAATGGTATTTCATGAAATCATCATAAATTCTGAAAATCAAGGTATGGGCTAGCTAGTGCTCAAAGCAATGATCACAAAAACGTAAAAATAATCAAAAACCGAGCAAAAATGAACTTACAATTAAGCTCCAAAATGACCGAATGCTTTAAGCTATATTAATGTCTTCCTTAGGTATATTTTCGGTGGATGAATGATAGTGGAAGATGATAGAAACCATTGTTTTGTTTTAATTTATTTTTATTTACCAATTTACTATATTAACCTTAGTTAAAATCAATAAAATTCATTTGTTTTATGCCCATATATGTCCATTTATGACTATTCCCACTATCAATGGTCTAATAACAACATACGGACCTCTCATTTAATAAGACATAATAGTTAAGGACTTTTAACTACTAGCACACAGCTTTTGCATTTTACGCGATTAGGTCCTTTTTCACAAAGCGGCACACAGACGATAAAATTTTCACACAAAACTTTCACACATACTTTATCACATACCATAAACATAAAAAATAATATTAAATTATTTCTCCGATCTCAGATTTGTGCTCCTGAAACCACTGTTCCGACTAGGGTCTAAACCGGACTGTTACAATAAATAGGCATTCAAACCAACTAAATCAAACCAAATTCATGTTAGTTCTATACCATCATCCACAATACACACAAGTCACAAAATAGGCCATTCCATATATACCAAATGCACATATACAATTCAACTAATTAGACACTTTCAAACATGCACCATTATGCTCAAACTCACAAGCATATAACTTTTCCAATACCAACTTTTTGACAACCACAATATCTATAATCCACAATCATCATATATCCATCCATAAAATCACAACACAAGCCATATACACATATATATACA
This sequence comes from Gossypium australe, assembly GCA_005393395.2. Lineage (NCBI taxonomy): Eukaryota > Viridiplantae > Streptophyta > Magnoliopsida > Malvales > Malvaceae > Gossypium > Gossypium australe. Next base: position 64,475,212 of record CM016624.1, on the reverse strand, counting down.
CAACTATACCAACCAAATTAAGCCAACTCTCATTGCTATATACAAAACTAAAAACATTTAACATTTACAAGCCATTTCAAATGACCAAAGTCATTACCAACTCATATACCAAAATGACCAAACTCCTATACATGCCACATACTTAAAACACTTAAGTTCAAAAGTACCCAAGAGATAGTAGGATATGTGACGAAATCTCCGACGATCCCCGAATCTGAGCTAGCTTTGATTTCACTATAAAATACGAAAAAATAAACAATGTAAGCTATAAAGCTTATTAAGCTCGTATGAAATAATAAGCAAATCTCACCATTCATTTACCATTCAAATAATATGAATATAATATACAACAATACATTTAAGCATGTGGTTAACATAAATTCTATCATATAATTTATCATAAACTCATAACTTCCATTACTTCAATGCTCATATAGTTTTTTGTACATACCTGTACCAATACTTATCTATTTCTCACCAATTCACATCTTCGTTATACCTGTTGAACCATTTGGAATAATACAGGATACTCGGGAATCTCGCACCCTAAGTGCCAAGATATATAGCCGAAGCTATCTCAATAAAATCTTGCACCGAAGTGCCAATACATAGCCGAAGCTATCTCAATATCATATCTCAATAATGCTCACTCTCGAGCTATCAACGGGTTTGCTCACACAAGCTAACGGTCATTACATAGCTACACGGTGCTACTCACATAAGCTGACGAGAATCCGCAACACATGTTGGATAACTCAGCGACCAATAGGATGTACAAACCAGCACTCAAAACAATAATAACACCTAATGACATGTCATCGTATCCTAATCTATTCCTAAGGTTCAACCGGGATTTCACACTGGCCGAATTGTCGTAGAACATGTTTGTAGAGTCATATTCACAGTTTATACAATATCAAAGCATTTAAAATACAATTATAACAAAGCTTATCACATACGAACTTACCTCGAATGCAAAAATGACAAAATAAGTCGATTAGTCTGAAAACTTATTCTTTTCCCGATCTAAATTTTTATTTCACCTGTCTTGATCTAAATATAATCAAAATTAACTTATTTAATAATGTCTCTATTCAATTTAATCCAAAAACACACATTAATGTACTTTTACATTTTTCCCCTAATATTTCACATTTTTACAATTTAGTCCTTATTTCATAAAATCACAAATTCATGCAATTCAACCAAAACCAATGCTAGCTGAATTTCAATTAGGTCCCTAGTAGCCTACTTTTTTCATTTATTTCACAATTTAACCATGAATTTTACACATTTCACAAATTAATCCCTATTTGGACATTTTACTAAAAATCACTTAACAAATGTTGTATATCTAATAGCAACCATACATTTTTATATCATTAAACATCAAAATACACATAGACTCATCAATGGAAAAACCCTAAACCTTTAACAGTTTTGCAAAATAATCCCTGGGCTAGCTAGGTTAAGCTGCAGCGATCTCAAAAACATAGAAATCATTTAAAACGGGTCAAAATTTACTACTGATGGCCTCAACTATCGCGTCGAAGCCCCACACGTGTGCTCGCACGCTCATGTGGCTACTATTGCTGTGACGGGTACTTCGGCATTTGCCGCTCTACAACTAGGGTAGAGAGAGTTGCACACCTGATAGGAATCTGGTGCTAAACCGCGCTGCGACCACTCCTGTGCCCAAACACCCACCAAGGTATCTTAACTCTCCTCCTGGAATGCTTTTTATATAGCTAGTTCTTCACCTTCCTTCTTTGTATCTTTCCAATGTGGGATCCCTTCATCAGTAGAGTTTAAATTCAATTGAAACTCTTGCCGTCCAATCTGCAAAATAAATACTCCCTTGCTTCTCATGAGATTCGAACCCAGGCTCCCCTGTAGCATAATCCACGTCTCTAACCACTTGGCCACAAGCTCCTCTTGTGTCTTAAACCATGCGCAACTAAATATAAATCTATAGCCCAATTCTAAGGTCCATGTAAAAAGAAAACTAAAATGCAAGAGCCAAGACTTGAACCTTGGACCTCCTTCCTTCCTTGTGGCGTCACCCCCTTGTCTCTTATGTGGCGTCACTTTGCCACTACACCACACACTACACTTGTGTCATTTTCCTCCATATTTTATTCTTAAGGCCTACCTCCTAACTTTCAGGGTTTTTTCCACCTAAAACCAAAATTTCCCTAAAGCCAAAGTTTGATCCCGGGACTTCATAGAAGCCCTCTAACCTTCCAAAATCACTCACCTAATAAGTCCAACTTGCACTAAAGGCATTCTCTTGTTCTTCAAAAATTTTAAATGTTACTACTCCAAAGGCCCATTGGGCCCAATCCTATTAGGCCCAATTTCGGGATGTTACAGGGTCAGTATATATCCCTATTAAATAAATTTTTAAGGTTTAGAGTTTTTAGGGTTTAATATTTTAGGGTTTAATGGTTAATGGTTTAGTGTTTGTAGTTTAGGGGTTTGTGGCCGAGTATTTAGAGTTATGATTTAGGGTTTAGGGTTTAGGGATAAACAGATGCACAATCAGATTTTGTTAGGGGTTGAAATTAATTTGTAAGTAAAAAATGCAATCTCACCATTTTTATAGCATATATTTTTATAATTTTTTAATGATTAAATCAAATTTGATATTCTGTCTTCATTCGATAAACCCTAAACCCATGAACCTTAAACCATACACCCACAAACCCATAAACCCACAAACTCAAGCTATAACCCTAATCCTACAACTAACCGTAAACCATAAACTCTAAACACTAAATCTTGAAATGCTGAACTCGAAACCCTAGTCAGTCCATACAAACCACTAAACCCTTAATTATAACCTTAAACCCTAAATTATTTAGAGAAATTTTGAATATTATATATTCTTTCAACATTTTAGGAAATATTTTAAATAACATTTTCAATTTACTAATTAATTTTGTTTCTCTACAGATGCATGGGTTACCAATTTTTTTTTTTTAATTTTAATATATATAAAGCTTATCTATTATCTCTTAAATAATTTAAACTATAATTATATTATATAATTTTAATATATATATATATATATAAGAAATTAAATAATTTAAACTATAATATATATATTATGTTTTCTTATAGTGGCTAAACCCTAAATAAAAATTTTATAAAGGACAAAAGTAATTAAAATAGAATGTTAATGCTTACATAGACCCTAAAATAAATTAATTTTTTATTAATAACCCTAACCCTTAAAGCCTAATAGCCAACCCCTAAAATCATAACCCTTAAATTAATTATTTTTGCGGCATATTTCAAAAAAACACAGCTAGTGACATACTTTTTTGCGGCGTTTACAAAAAAACGCTGCTAATGAAGACTTTTTTGCGGCGTTTAACAACAAACGCCACTAATTCACGATCTAGCTCAACTACAAAACACCGCTAAAGACTTGAGCATTAGGCACCGCTGATGTTTAGATCTTTAGCAGCGTGTGGGAAAAAAACGCCGTTATTTCTCCTTTTTAGCGGCGTTTGGGAGAAAAACGTCGCTATTGCTCAATTTTTTTCGGTGTTTTGAAGAAAACGCCGCTAATGTATAATATTTGCGGCATTTTTCATTAAAACGCCACTAAAAATGCCGCTAAAAGTCTGTTTTGGTGTAATGACTATTTACATACAAACTTACCTCGGTAGCACAATCGGTGAAAAGGACTTATTCGTCATATTCTTTATTTTCCCCCCGTTCTAAGTTTGAATCTCATTTTCCATGATCTATAACAACACATTTAACTCACTTATTCATCCTACTACTCAAATTAGCCTAAATTCACATTTTGGAAAAAATTACATTTTTGCCCTTAAACTTTGTCATATTAACACTTTTGCCCCTAGGCTCGTAAAATGATTTTTATTCAATTTTCTTGTATTTTAAGCTTAGTCGAACCATTTTCATAACTATAGCAGCCCACAATTTCCACTAATTCACACTTTTATGACAAATTTCATAACTTTTACAAATTAGTCCTTTTAGGAATTTTTATCGAAAATCACTTAGTAAAAGTCGTTTCTCTAACCATAAACATGCATTTTCTACCTTAAACACAAAAATACACACATATTCATCATGGTTCAAAACCCTAGACTTCAACCATATCTCAAATTAGTGGTAGAAATAGATAGATCTTATTACGAGGATTTTAAATACGTAAAAATCATTAAAAACGGGGCTAGAACGGACATACAATCGAGCTTGGAAGCTTGAAAAACCCTATCCATGGATTCACCTTGTGAAATTCGGCCATGGGGTTTAAGATGGACAAAAATTGGCTTTTAATTTTGTTTTTAATTCATTTTAATTACTAAATGACCAAAATGCCCCTAACTTAAAAATATTCTATTTCACCTATTTCATATCCATTTTTGTCCAAAAAATTAATCAATGGTCTAATTATCATTTAATGACCTCAAATTTAAAATTTCATAAAAATTGGACACCTCTAACATGTAGAACTCAACTTTTGCACTTTTTACAATTTAGTCCTTTTGACTAAATTGAGTGCCCAAACGTCAAAATTTTCGAACGAAATTTTCACGAAATCACTTCGTGAAATCATAGACCATAAAAATGTAATGAATTTTTCCTCATTAGATTTGTGGTCCCGAAACCACTATTTCGACTAGGCCCAAAATTGGGCTGTTACAGATACTAACCACCTCCGGACATACTAACATCTAAAGTGTGAATAATGAAATAAAATAGAGAAATATGAGGTGGTATCTGCAAGTATACGGGTCGAGTTGTAATATAGTTTTTACAACAAAAAAGGTGAGTACTCCGAGGATTGTACCCAAGAGAGGCAAGTGCTAGATCAATTCTAACCTAAACACTAATAGATCTAATTAGTAATTTCAATCAGTTATAGTACGAAAACATAAAAAGGGTGGTTTAAGGTTTTTTATAATAATAAAATAAAATAAATTTCAAGAGATAGAAATGTAGAATGAACCAAATCTCGATTATGGCTGATTAGCTCACTTCAGTAATGCCCATCAACTGTTGTTTCGGGTTCCTCGTCAATCAACTAGTTGTTACGCTAGCAGGATCTCCCAATCTTCCATTAACATAACGAATCAACAAGAACTACTTATCTGCTGACCTCACAGTCCAGATTGGCTTGGGGTGAAGGTGTTCACATATGGGCCATACCAATTTTCGATTAAATCCCACCTTGATGACTTCCCGGGGTTGTCAAGCTTACGGTTTGCTTCATGTTCTTCCTTTCCCAAGTAGCTGATCTATTGAGTAACCCTACAAAATGGTCAATAGATCATACCTCCACTCGCTAATCCCCATAGAGGGATTAGTTCTTCATGGCTTTCATAGATAATATGAAATTGATAAAAAAAGAGAAAGCATGCTAATTAAATCGACAAGATAAAATAATTGAAAAAGCCTGATTGTATTGAGATTAATTGCGAATCCACAAAGTTTGAATGCTTCCACAATCTAAATATCTTAAAATCAATAAGAATAACTGAAAGATATCTAAAGCTAAAAACAAAAGACAACTAAACTAAATTTTACAAAGAGAATTTAGGCTCAAGGAATTATGTCCATCACATGTGCTAAAGGAGCCTATTTATTGATTATAAGTGGCCATTCTCCTTAACCGTAGGTTAGTCAATATTCTCAAGCTTTAAGTTTGATTGTGCACACCATAATGCATTTGCTTCATGTTTAATTTCAGTCACAGAGTTGATGTCACAACATGGCAATCAGTATAGCCCTCTTGGGCTATCTTTAGGAGTATGTCGTGACACCCTCAATCTGTGTCATGACATCGAAGGCAGTCTTGAGCTTTCTCCATTCTACTCCCTATGTTGTGACACTGAACATCCCATGTTGCGACATAGTGAACAATATCAGTTTAGTATGCCTTCTAAAGGTCTTCTGCACACTCATAAAGTACGTTAGCTCTCCCTTAGGCCTCATTCGGCCACTAAGGTTAATAAAAGACTCAATTTGCACATTTTATTAAATGTAAATAAAACTAGGAAAACTTAACTAAAACATAACAAAAATGCTTGTATTCAATATCCTTAATTATGAAAACTAGTTTAATCTGCTACACTGAATTACGAAAGATCAAATCTGCCACACTTAAGTTAGTTCTTGTGTAACATCCTGAAAATGGGCCTATGTATTTTTGATTTAAGTATACGAAATGGCATGTCTTGTGTGTTATGAATGTATTATGAACATTTTTGGAAACTTGGAAATGCTTTAGAAATGTTAAGTTTCAAAAGAGGAAAGTGAACATTTCTGGAAACTTGGAAATGTAAGAAATGTTAAGTTCAAAAGAGGAAAGTGAACATTTCTGGAAACTTGGAAATGTAAGAAATGTTAAGTTTAAAGGAGGCAAACGAACATTTTTGGAAACTTGGAAATGTAAGGAAATGTAAGGAAATGTAAGGAAACGTTTTAGGAAAAGTTAAGTTCTGAGGTTAAGAGAGGGAAGTAAAGCAAGGTGGCCTTAAGAAAATTTATGGGTGAAATATGACATACAAATGGGCTTGGAAAAGTGGCTTGGAGGCGCCACTTAGGGCCTCTGGAGTTGACGCCACAAGCAGGTGCAATTGGGTCTGGGTTCGAGTCACTTGGGGAGCAAATAAAAGTATTTTATTTTGGTGCCAGGAACAAGAGAAGTGGACGGCATTAAGGCTCTATAGGGAGGTGTTTTATTGTTGTTAAAATTCAGAAAATAGATGGATAAATGATGGATTTTTATTGATATTTTTATTAAGAGATAAGAGATAATTATTGGATTAAGTTTTAAATGATAATTAAAGTGATAAAGCTATCAAAATAGAAGAGTGGTGGCCAAGTAAGGGATTCTAAGCTAGTAAATTCGGCTATAAAAGGAAAAGAGAGGCCATTCAGCATTATTTTCTCCTCCTTGATAACCTCTGCCGAATTTCCCTTCTCCTTATTTCACCATTGTCGAACTCTCTTAAGCAACTATTCTTTTCTTCTTCATTCTTCTCCTCTCAATATTCCAAAAGCCGAAACTTGTGTGACTATTCTCTAGGCCTTAAGCCGAATCTTTGAGGACTCAAGAAAAGGCGGCTGTCGATTACAAAGATTAAGGGTAAGGTCATTAGTTATCGATTTCCATTCTTTTTCTTCTAAGATTAAAGCCGAAACTAGGAAATCTAACCCCATTATTGTGTTAGTCGAAACTTGGAAAGAAGGCTCTTCGGGATTTCGGCCATTGTCGACAACTTCATAAGACAAGTCAACTATTTCAGGATTTAAGAATCTAAGGTAAGTCATATTTAACATTCGGCTAAGGGTTATTTGTTGTGAATAAATGTTAGAAATTGATCTAACATGAAGTTATAGGGATTTCGACAGACATCTAAGGCAAGGAATAGTTTCGAGATTTACTAAATGTCGACTACAAGGAAGGAGAAGTTCTTTTTCCGAAGGTACACCATAGGCCGCGTGTTCCCTAGTTATTCGGTGAGTTTCGGGATTTAAAATCCACAAGGTAAGTGTCTATAGCATTCGGCCAAGGCTTATTTTGATATCTAGATCTATTTCATAATTGTTTAAAAAGCCGAAACTAACTTGGGATGTGATTTAATGTTTGGCTGAATACAAGAAGGAATACAACAAAGTTTCGGGACTTGATTCTTAAGTCAATCGGCAACAAGGTAAGTTTTAGTGTACTAATTCTACTAGGATTTGGATTTATGGCCGAATGGCTCTTTACTAAGTATTAAATTGATTAAATGTAGAGATCTAAGATCTAAGGCATTAGATCAAGCTTTTCGGGATTTGGATTGGAAACCTTAAGCGAATCAGGTGTGTACCTCACACTATTTCTTGATATATTTATGGCAATAATTAATATGTATGTGACTATAAGAATGTGTAAGAATATGGCTAAGGTACCATGTAATGGTACAAAAGTACTCAGGTACGTTTCCTACTCCTACTAGGAATATGAAATTATGTTATATATGTAACATGTGAAAAGTGATAAGAATGTGAAATTATGTAATATGCATGATATGAATGATATGGGGCATTCGGGTTATATGAAAGGGGAAGTGAATGTGGTGACCTAAGACCACGATAACTGAATGTGGTGACCTAAGACCACGATATCTGAATGTGGTGACCTAAGACCACGATATTTGAATGTGGTGACCTAAGACCACGATATCTGAATGTGGTGACCTAAGACCACGAATTTTATAAGGACGATGAGCACGTCGACTGCAGTGACTGCCTTCGATGGTGTGTAACGGATGGAGGGTTGACTTAGTAGTCCCCACGGTGTGCAGGTTGGTACGGGTGATGTGTAGCGGATGGCATCTAGGTTTGGGTTCGGGTTTGCATCATTATTTTATATCTGTTATATGAATAAGTATGTGATATGATATTGTATGCCTGTATTGTTAAGTTTTAGTGTTGGTTACACATTGAGTCTGTTTGACTCACCCCATTTGGGGAATATTTTTCTTCCAAGTGATGCTCAGTAATGGACCGGGTCGGCAGGAGTTTAAAGGTGGCCATGCACAGCAAGGAAAATTTTATTATTTGGACTTTTATTCTATTTAAGCACTTTAATTTATTTTTGGGAATTATTTGATGTAATAAGGCCATAGTTGAACTACTTTATTTTTCTTTTATTTATTTTGTTACGAATTTTTAATGGTTATAAGATTAAGTAAATTTATTTAAAATAAACTCTAAATGTTTTATCACCTAACATTAAATGATTTCGACATAAGATAAAACTTGTTCTCAACTTGAGCCCAACCCAAAACAATCTTTCTTTCAAAAGATACAATTTTACAAAGTAACAAAAGAATTTTGAATTGGTTTACATCGAGGAACATACTAGATCTGGTCGAGGCTCGTGGGCTGGGTTTGGGGTGTTTCAATTTGGTATCAGAGCCCAGTTTCAAACCCTCGGCATGGGGTTTAAGGCCCAAAACGTTTTCAAATCGAGCCCAAATGAGTTTTTGAAGATAAGCAGGTTTTCTGGCATGGCACCTAAGTCTCCGACCCAAAGTCCACCAGGTAAGTACCCCTAACCTTTGTGTGAATTATAGTATGAATTATCGAAGGGTAGAACTGGAATGGCACGTAGAGTAGTATGATAAGTATTTGGAAGCCTAGGACTAGTTTACCCCAACTATTACATAAGACTTAATGACTAATTAAACAAACCTATGGCTAAGTCGCCGAGTTAGGGTGTGGCAACCATTGTGCGCATGTCTAGGATTGGATCCGGAAGAGCCTGGTATTTAAGCAGTCCTAGTGACTCACCTCCTCTTCGCAGGAATCCTACCTGGTGCGTAGCTTCGGTTCACCCTAACCAAGAGGACTTATTCATAGGCTAAACCCCTAACTAAAACCCGAAAGGGATTAGCCACATTTTTTTGGAAACCCTAGTTTTAAAATGACTAAATTACCCTTTTGATTTATACAAGCTATCCCATAAAATTTTTCTGAAATATTTCTTGATTTACAAAATTACTAAAATACCCCTAGTGGTAAAATTACAAAAATGCCCTTGGTTTATGAAATTTCCAAAATACCCACAGTTCTTATTCAAAAAAAATTTCATTACTTTATAACAAGTCCAAAAACCCTAATTTGCAAAATATCAAAATACTTTGATTTTGGAAAATTACGAAATTGCCCCTGACTTACAAAATTACCAAAATGACCCTGAATTTCAAAAATTTTGCAACATCACCGATTTGGAAAACAAATTCTCAAAAAGAACCCTCAAGTTTTGCAAATTTTGGAAATACCCTTGACTTATTAAGCTTTACAAATTTACTCTGATTTATTACCAAAATACCCCCGAGTTTTAAAATTTATCGAAATACCCCTGTAATTTAAAAAATTCTGAAATACCCTCGGGATTTCAAAAAAAATTACCAAAATACCGTTATTGACAAAATCACCAAGGAACCTTATTTTGACAAATTACGAAAATACCCCTGTAGGGCAAATTACGAAAATACCCCTAGGTAGTGGAAAAACAGAAACAATGAAAACTACAACATTTCTCTGAATGAACAAAAGTTCATAATTGATTGATGAATGTATGAATGTAAAGACTGTATGCATGTATGAATACGAAAGAACCACTTCTAAAATTCTTTTCATAAAACTTCTTCGCGGGTAATTAGTGGAATAAAGGCTAATTCATAAAATTTCTTAATTAGATTAAAGCACGATCGTAGAAATGAGCTTTAGGGGACGTGGTTCTGGAATACCTTAATTGCCTTGTTCGTTGTAAAGTCAGTTCGTTCTTATGTGGCTAGTAAGGTGTATGGAACCTTGATTGTAAACTAAGAGAATGTGCCTAGAATGTAACACGGTTTGGGGTGTTACATAGAAAGTATGATAGTTTCTTAAGATCAGAGTGCGCAGCAGTAGCATAGTGTGGTGAGCTAGGAAGTACGACTGTTCGTTAGTAAGTAATTTCGAGGACGAAATTATTTTAAGGGGGGTAGAACTGTAACATCCTGAAAATGGGCCTATGCATTTTTGATTTAAGTATACGAAATGGCATGTCTTGTGTGTTATGAATGTATTATGAACATTTTTGGAAACTTGGAAATGATTTAGAAATGTTAAGTTTCAAAAGAGGAAAGTGAACATTTCTGGAAACTTGGAAATGTAAGAAATGTTAAGTTCAAAAGAGGAAAGTGAACATTTCTGGAAACTTGGAAATGTAAGAAATGTTAAGTTTAAAGGAGGCAAACGAACATTTTTGGAAACTTGGAAATGTAAGGAAATGTAAGGAAATGTAAGGAAACGTTTTAGGAAAAGTTAAGTTCTGAGGTTAAGAGAGGGAAGTAAAGCAAGGTGGCCTTAAGAAAATTTATGGGTGAAATATGACATACAAATGGGCTTGGAAAAGTGGCTTGGAGGCGCCACTTAGGGCCTCTGGAGTTGACGCCACAAGCAGGTGCAATTGGGCCTGGGTTCGAGTCACTTGGGTAGCAAATAAAAGTATTTTATTTTGGTGCCAGGAACAAGAGAAGTGGACGGCATTAAGGCTCTATAGGGAGGTGTTTTATTATTGTTAAAATTCGGCAAATAGATGGATAAATGATGGATTTTTATTGATATTTTTATTAAGAGATAAGAGATAATTATTGGATTAAGTTTTAGGTGATAATTAAAGTGATAAAGCTATCAAAATAGAAGAGTGGTGGCCAAGTAAGGGATTCTAAGCTAGTAAATTCGGCTATAAAAGGAAAAGAAAGGCCATTCAGCATTATTTTCTCTTCCTTGATAACCTCTACCGAATTTCCCTTCTCCTTATTTCACCATTGCCGAATTCTCTTAAGCAACTATTCTTTTCTTCTTCATTCTTCTCCTCTCAATATTCCAAAAGCCGAAACTTATGTGACTATTCTCTAGGCCTTAAGCCAAATCTTTGAGGACTCAAGAAAAGGGGGCTATCGATTACAAAGATTAAGGGTAAGGTCAGTAGTTATCGATTTCCATTCTTTTTGTTCTAAGATTAAAGCCGAAACTAGGAAATCTAACCCCATTATTGTGTTAGTTGAAACTTGGAAAGAAGGCTCTTCGGGATTTCTGCCTTTGTCAACAACTTCATAAGACAGGTCAACTATTTCGAGATTTAAGAATCTAAGGTAAGTCATATTTAACATTTGGCTAAGGGTTATTTATTGTGAATAAATGATAGAAATTGATCTAACATGAAGTTATAGGGATTTCGACAGACATCTAAGGCAAGGAATACTTTCGGGATTTACTAAGTGTCGACTACAAGGAAGGAGAAGTTCTTTTTCCGAAGGTACACCATAGGCCGCGTGTTCCCTAGTTATTCGGTGAGTTTCGGGATTTAAAATCCACAAGGTAAGTGTCTATAGCATTCAGCCAAGGCTTATTTTGATATCTAGATCTATTTCATAATTGTTTAAAAAGCCGAAATTAACCTGGGATGTGATTTAATGTTTGGCCCGAATACAAGAAGGAATACAACAAAGTTTCGGGACTTGATTCTTAAGTCAATCGGCAACAAGGTAAGTTTTAGTGTACTAATCCTACTAGGATTTGGATTTATGGCCGAATGGCTCTTTACTAAGTATTAAATGATTGATTAAATGTAGAGATCTAAGATCTAAGGCATTAGATCAAGCTTTTCGGGATTTGGATTGGAAACCTTAAGCGAATCAGGTGTGTACCTCACACTATTTCTTGATATATTTATGGCAATAATTAATATGTATGTGACTATAAGAATGTGTAAGAATATGGCTAAGGTACCATGTAATGGTACAAAAGTACTCAGGTACGTTTCCTACTCCTACTAGGAATATGAAATTATGTTATATATGTAACATGTGAAAAGTGATAAGAATGTGAAATTGTGTAATATGCATGATATGAATGATATGGGGCATTCGGGTTATATGAAAGGGGAAGTGAATGTGGTGACCTAAGACCACGATATCTGAATGTGGTGACCTAAGACCACGATATCAGAATGTGGTGACCTAAGACCACGATATTTGAATGTGGTGACCTAAGACCACGATATCTGAATGTGGTGACCTAAGACCACGAATTTTATAAGGACGATGAGCACGTCGACTGCAGTGACTGCCTTCGATGGTGTGTAGCGGATGGAGGGTTGATTTATTAGTCCCCACGGTGTGCATCTAGGTTTGGCTTCGGGTTTGCATCATTATTTTATATCTATTATATGAATAAGTATGTGATATGATATTGTATGCCTGAATTGTTAAGTTTTAGTGTTAGTTACACATTGAGTCTGTTTGACTCACCCCGTTTGGGGAATATTTTTCTTCCAGGTGATGATCAGTAATGGACCGGGTCGGCAGGAGCTTTAAGGTGGCCATGCACAGCAAGGAAAATTTTATTATTTGGATATTCTATTTAAGCACTTTAATTTATTTTTGGGAATTATTTGATGTAATAAGGCCAGAGTTGAACTACTTTATTTTTCTTTTATTTATTTTGTTACGAATTTTTAATGGTTATAAGATTAAGTAAATTTATTTAAAATAAACTCTAAATGTTTTATCACCTAACATAAAAGGATTTCGACATAAGATAAAACTTGTTCTCAACTTGAGCCCAACCCAAAACAATCTTTCTTTCAAAAGACACAATTTTACAAAGTAACAAAAGAATTTTGAATTGGTTTACATCGAGGAACATACCAGATCTGGTCGAGGCTCGTGGGCCGGGTTTGGGGTGTTTCATCTTGTCCTCAAGTAACATAAACAAAAACAAAAAATAAAAATGAAAGCCCTTGAGCAAATATGAGACTGGTATTGACTTCAAAGCATATGACTTGGGCATTTTATGTTTACTAACAACTTTTAACATGAGAAATAATTGACTTACCACTTTTGATAAAAAACATCCAAGTTCAGTATGTTACAAAATATACAAGCATTAAAGGTCTCACCTATAGTGGTCCATCAACAAATCGTACAATTACTTTGGTTATCTGGGCATAATAAAAAAGTTCATTTGTGCATATGTTTAGTACAATGTCCATTCATGTTTAAGGATATTTTGGCCACATAGGTCGTTTCGGCTTGTAATGTTCTAAGGCTTAGGACAAGTATGGAATTCAAAAATAGTAAGCATAAAAAAGGTTACAGACACAAAAATAGTTTGCCACATCGTATTGATCCATATTCTTCCCCCTTAGTGACCCTTACTTACTTACTACCTTATTTATCCTTCTCTCACCTTCCTTATCCCTCCATGTATAAGAAATTATAGCATGACATTGTAACTAATGAACGAGCTTATCTTTCTTTTTATGACTTTGTCACTTCCTTTTTCAACTCATCTCACTCAAGAATGCTTTTCATTTTTCGAGAACGTTTTCTACTCGTGTTAACTTTTTCTCTTTTTGGATTTTTCTTTTATTTTGCACTTTTTTAGGCTAACCTATAGTCCCCATATCACACTAATCATTCCTATTTCACTCTATTTTTAAAAAAATACGCTTTAATATATCTACTTAGCCCTCAATATGTATGGCAAGACATCTATAATCGTGCAGTGCAAGACAAAAGAAAAAGGGCAAATACAAATTAATGTTTTGGGCTTGAGGTTTGTAATAAGGTTCATTAAGAAGTGTCAGTAGGCTTAAAAATTGATACTAAAGGTGAACATTAATAAGTTGGCTTTTAAGCTCGGGATGTGTTCCAAACAATGCCTTAGGTCATCCCTAAATATCTCGAGATGCACAAATTTTGTCAACCAAACAGAGTCAAATTCAACCATTTATCATTCGTACAAACATTCTCGTTTCTTTGTATTTTCTGTTTCACTTGGTACAGTTGATTGCTTAATACCTATTTACAGTGTAACATATAGAGCTTTAGTATTCTAATGATCAAAAATTCAAAATTGCCTACCATCATGCCAAATTTATTTGTAAACATAAGCAACCTATGTACATGCTCCTAACTAATCACTTGTATTTCTACAAGCTCAAGCACACCAAAGGACAACAAAAATCAAAGAAAAAATTTAAAAACAAATTTCCTATGCTATCCCCGACACTTTAGTTGATACATTGTCCTCAATGTGTAGCCCTTAAAAAGATAAGGAAAAAAGTTACTCAATTGGTCGTGGTTGCTCCAACTGCTAATGGTGGGTACTTCCTCCTTTTGTAGTGTAAAGATCGAATTTTTTGTGTCTCCTTTGTGTTAGGTTCCTAAAAATTTTGAATGAACTACAAAATATAAAGTTATATATATTCCTAATCCTAGAAAAAAACAAATTTATATCATTCCTAAAGTAATTAATACAATCTCTAAAATAACTATTCAATTTATTAATGAAAAATAAAAAATTCCTAAAAAAATTCAATCCATCTACTCCTAAAACTAAAATCCTACTAGATTAACTCTTGAATATTAATCCTCATCTTCCTAAAATCCTCTTTTTCTCCTTTCTTCTTTTTGTTTCGTCTGTAAAAAAACAAATTGCTTGAATAAATCATCGCCTAGTAATTTCCTTAGAGGAATCATGGTTTTATCCATTCACTCTATGGGTATCCTGCCCTTTTACACAATTCCGTAGTTAGATGAGGGAAGAATATTCCCTTTCCTAAATTCTTTGCACAATCAACCATATTCTTATATATCTATGTTCCAATACATATTTTCTTCTTTTGTAGGATCCCATATGTTATGATGGCTTAAGTTGTTCTAATCTCGGACATCTCTATTATAGGTCATATTCTCGAACAGAAAATTTCATCCAAATATTAGCTTTTAGTGTCTCTTGATTGTATGTTTCAAATATTGTTTTTCACATTTGATATGTCCACATCTCTTTCCCTTCCGTTAGAAATCTTAATATTTCCACTATATCTATATTTCTGAATTCTTTCAAATATGTTTTATAGAGATAATAACGTTAATAATATGGCACATCATAAATTTGATAAATACCCCTCCTAATTATCAGAACATTAACCCCTCTGACCTTCACAAAAGACCGTATCTTGTAGAATGGTCTAGTTGCTTCCCTTTGTTTTAATGTAAGATAGAATTCTTGCACCAAAAGAATTATTAGAGGTTCTTCAGATGGGAAACAAAATTTGGCCATTGTCTTTCAATTGCATTCTCCCGTATTCCCTTGCAATTCTTCATTAGAGGATCAAATCCCTGCTCTTGAATAAAGGTATACAGTTGTAATTACTGCAAGTAGTTATCCATGTCACCTTCTTGGAACTCAACAGCTAGACTTGAAGCGCTTACACTGAAATTAGCCATTTGATAATATGTTCTTGTTGAAATCTATTATACCTGTAGTTTAATCTTCATTGATGATAAAAGAGGGTAGTAATGTGTCATATTTATAGATTAGAAAGAAAGAATAAAGTATTCAAGAGTTATAGTTTAGGTCTACTAAATAAGAAGTTAAAGAATACGAACCCTAATATAATTAAGCTACAAAAACGTCGACAATTAAGGTTAGTTCGAAAAATAGAGTTAATGCAATGGTGTTGCAACATCCCCTAGTGATGTCGCGACGCCGAAGGCAGGCTCTAGAATCAGAATTTCATTCATTGTCATGAAATTTGGGAGCAGTGTCACGATATGCCAACCATATTTCTCTTTGTTGTAAAATCACTACTTTGATCACCTTCCTTATTATCACTCTTTGTGTTTGTTGATTTCCCATTAATTCTTTGGAAATCCCAAAGCGCGCTACACTGTAAAGGTTTTTCATCAACTACGGTGTTAATTGTTACTCTAAAATAATGTTTTACTCTTTGGCCATTAACGAGAAAAGGTTGTCCCCCTTTTCCTATAAACTCTATTGTTCCATAAGGAGTTAACTGATTTATTGTATATGGACCTATACATCTTGATTTAAGCTTCCTAGGAAATAATTTTAATCTTGAGTTAAACAATAGTACTTTCTATCTCGGTACAAATTCACGCTTTCTGATTTTCACATCATGTTGAAGTCTACTTCTCTCCTTATACATTTTAGTATTTTCATAGGCCATAAAGCGGAATTCTTCCAATTCCTGTAGTTAAAATAGTCTTTCTTTTTTAGCTAATTCTGGACCTAGATTTAACTCTTTGATCATCTAATATGCCTTCCTTTCCAATTCAATTGGTAAGTGACAATTCTTATTGTAAACTAGCTTATATGGAGCCATGCCTAAAGGAGTTTTATATGTTGTTGTGTAAGCCCATAATACGTCGTCTAACTTGATTGCCCAATCCTTTCGACTTGGGTTCACTGTTTTCTCCATAATCTGCTTCATTTCCCGAGTTGATACTTTTGCTTGCCCGTTAGCCTGTGGGTGATATGTCGTTGTCATTTTATGTCTTATGTTGTAGTTAACCAATGTTGCTTCAAAATGCTTACTACAGAAATGAGATCCATCGTCACTGACCAACGCTCAAGCTGTACCAAACCCGGTGAAGATATTTTTTTATTAGGAATATCACTATTGGTTTTGTATCATTTGTAGGTAGTGCTATAGCTTCAACCCATTTTGAGACATAATCTACAGTCATGAGGATGTACTAATTCCCAAAAGAACTTAAAAAAGGTCCCATGAAATTAATCCGCTAATCATCAAACACTTCAACCTCAAGTATCCCTGTTTACGACATTTCATCCCTTTTTGCTATGTTCAAAATTCTAAGAAACCTATCACATCCTTTCACAAATTCATAAGCGTCTCTATTCATAATTGGCAGACAAAACCCTAATTGTAGTACCTTTTGGGCTATCCTTTTTTCACTAAAGTGCCCTCCACATATGATTATACAATCTGAGATGGATGCATAAGCATTTAAAAAATATGCTAAATGAGTAGATTTAAGTTTCATGAAAATGTTAGTAAGATCTAATATTAAATTGCATATGTAATTGTGGTTTGGGTCATTTTCATTTAACTTTTGAACGCATGTGAATATATAAGCTAGACTTGTGAGTTATTAAAGCATGTATATGTTGTTTAGTCTTGATGAATTATTGTAAAATGAACTATTTGTATATAAGTTGAGTGTGGTTGTACGTGAGAGTATATGCTAGTTTTATGATTTAATGAAACGTGAATATGTTATCCTGACTTGGTTAGAATATGGTTGTGAACGTTTTGAAGTATGCTCTGTTTAACCTTTGATATTGTGTATACTTTATGGTAACTCTGACATTCATTAAGCTTATTTAAACCCACCCACTCTCTCCAACCATTGCAGATATTTAGCGTTTGCAGTGTAAGCGGTGCAGGGATACCAAGAAAGTGATCCAAGTTAGGCTTTATTTATTGTGTAGGTGATATTATTATTCTTTAAACTATGGGAATAAGGCAATGTGTTATAATTTTTTGTTGTTTATTGTCATGATGTTTTAGATGTTTACTTGGTATTATTATTCGTAGAAATTATGGATGTTTGATAAGATTTAATTGGGTTGTTTAGCTTAAATTATTGAACTTACATGGAACTGCAAATTCTGATCCTTTTGATTATGAAATTTGAGGTTATAGAAGCATGTTGGATTGGTATAGGTATAGTTGTGTTAAATGCTCTATTTTAGTGTTATTTTTGTTGTTTGCATAGGTATTGATAATCAAGTATATAGTACCGACACCTCCTTAATATTTCAAATGTGCAAGAAGTCAGTACTCAATTTGGTATCGATACCATGTCATGAGAATTGATTCTTGGGGTGATAAAATTGATACTTTTCGAAATGTACCGATAATTTCTTGGATTTTGATTTTATGCGAGAAACATAATGCTAATTTGGTATTGACTTTTTGAGTGGTATTGATACCATCTACGAGAATTATTGATACCTTTAATTCAGTATCAACACCTACGTGATTTATTTACAATTTTCGTTAAGTGGTTTAAAAGCATGATTAAATTATGTTATAAGCTCATCTGATGTATGTTAGAATAATTTAATGTTGCTTAGGGTATTCATGACTTAGAGTCTCTATAAATGTCCAAATGAAATTTTATGATAAATGCATGTCAATGAGATGTTCTATATTTTGTTGCTAATGAGACAGTGATGTAGCATCCTGTTACTCGGGCTCGACGATTGGGCCGAGTATAGGGTATCACATTTGGTGGTATCAGAGCTTAAGTTCACTAACACTCGAACCTAGGTGATGTTATGTGGATTGGGGTTGCAAAACCCAAATGTTTAAGTTACTCTGATTGCTTTAATTGATTGAACATATCTCTAATTGAATTGCACGTGGGGTAGGAACAGGAACACATTGCCTTAATCCTAAATATTTCTTACAGGGATGAAACTTGTATCATTTCCCCCGCCACTCACACCTTTGGTTTTATTTGTGTATGCTAGATTAGATTCGATATGCCTCGTAGACATGTTAATGTGAGTGTGAATGTATTTGTATGTTCTGAGTGCATTAGCTAGTAAGTTGGAAATTCCGATAGAAGTGCTTTTGAGGGTTTCATTTAGGCCAGACCAGGAAGTAGAGCACTACGGTGGTTGCTTCGAGAGATTCATCAGAGTAGCGCAGTGAAAGCGTGGTGTAGATTTAGGTTCTACGCGTTTGTAAAGTTTGAGTGACTTAGCTAATAGGCAGAGAATCTCGATAGAGACTATTGAATTAAGAACATCAGTTAGAATTCTTTAGACGAAAGTGTCGTAGTGAATAGAGGAAGTTGTTAGCAAAGTTACCGTAGAATAGTCTGTGGTAGTGAATAAGATCTTCAAGTAAAGCTGTAGGAAGTTAAAGAAAATAGGAATCAAAGTGCGCAGTGAAAGTGTGATGGTTGGTATAAAAGTAGAAATAACATATTTTTGTGACTAAACAAGTGATGTGTTAGAGGAGGAGAACTATCACACCTTAAAATTGGGCCTAGAAGTTTTGAAGGTAAATCAGTAATTTTTTCTCTGTATGGGTTCAAAAATTTTGAATTGTGGAAACCCAAAACTGTTTTCGACTATAGCTTTTTAAAAATCAAATAAATCTTTGAAAATAATGCTGAAAAGACTTTCAATGTTAAAATAAGGACTGTTTTGTAAAAGAGTTCAATTTAGGAGTAGTTAAAAAGCCATGTTAATTTCTTCTCCATATTTTTGTAAAAGGGTTCAACTGTTTTAAAATACCCTATTTTGCCCTCTATCTTTATACAACCCACGTTAATTTCTTTTCCATATTTTTGTTGTCGTCCCGTGTTCTCCCCAAGCTTCTCCCTCTCAATTTTATTTTACAAACTTCATTATTTTAATTTCTACCATCACCCAAGCCATAAATCTCCATAGAATTTCAAGAAAAACATCCAAAACATCATTGATTTTGTCATCTCTCAAGCTTGTGGGTTTTTTGAGTTTTCAACCAAAATCTCATTTCTTTTCCATAAAAGGTAACAATTTGATTTCTTATTGGTTACTGATGTTATCTAGTCTTATAAACTGAGTTTTTAGCCATTAGATCGCATGTTATTTATTCTTAGATGTATAATTAGATGATTGGAATCGATTATAGGCAATGGGAATGAATAAAGATTAAGGTATTTGAGTTTCAAGTTTGTTAGTCAAAATTTCAGTTTCATGATGAATATAACTTAGGCTTGCATTTTTGGTTGGTTTAGGTGAGTCTTTAGCTAGTAATTGATTTTGTATATTGTGTGGTTGTTATATGTGAAGCATCAAAACCGTTGGAGCCTTCTATGAGCAAGGCGAAAGGAAAGGAAAAGTTAGTTTAAGCTTTCGTTAATTAGGCGAAAGTGTGATCGGTGAATGTTTGGAATTGCTAGTAGTAGACACAATTCATAGTGTTAATTAGGAGCTTAGATTAGCCTAAACCCCTACTCTAAGTTCTGAGTGTAAGCTTTCTTAAACCTTTCGTTTAATCTTCAAAGTATGTGATTATGTGATGTGGATTGAGTATTAAGTTGTGATAATATGACATGTGATATATATTGTGATAGCTCTTGTGAATGTGTTAGTTGAGGTCATATTAAAGATGCCGAATGAAATTGATGTTGTTGTGTTAGCGATAAAAAATGTGCAGCGAAAGTGTGCAAGAAATGGTAAGTACAGATGTGTTAAATTTTGGAATGTGATACGATCATGACAAGTAATATATGAGAATACTTGTATGTGATAAATGATGTACTGATTTTAATGCACTCATGTGAGATTTGATAAATGATAGCTCAATGAGCATTATTGTGGCACTTAAAGTGCAATTAAATGTGAATCTGATAACTGCGCATTATGTATGAGATTGTGATGTAAGTTGATGAATATGAACAGAGATGATGTGTGTAACACCCCAAAATTGGGCTTAGGAGTTTTAGTGGTGTTTTAGGGATTTTAGCTTTAGTGAGCTCGGGAATTTTGTTAGCATGGTATTTGGAAATGGTTTTTTATGGCATTTTGAAAATTAAATCAATTTTTGAAAAAGATGCTGAAAAGGCTTTCAATTTTGAAATAAGGACTGATTTGTAAAAGGGTCAAAATTCTATGTGTTTATGAAGCAGTTTTACCAAAACTTTTAAAACACCCTATTTCCCCTCCATCTTTCCAAACTCACGACAGATTTTTCCCCATCCACTTATTTTTTTGTCCCTTGTTCTCCTAATCTTCCATCACTCAATTTTGATTTCCAAAACTATATTCCTTTGATTTCTATCAACACCCAAGCTATACACCTCCATAGAATCTCAAGAAAAACACTACAAATCACAATAGATTACTCAATTGTTAAGCTTTTGGGTTTTTTAGGTTTTTGATCAAACGCTCGGTTCTTTGTCAACTAAGGTAACAATTCGATTCCCAACTACTTTTAAATGTTATTTGATCTTTGAAACTGAATTTTTAGTCGTTAAATCGCATGTTTTAAATAAAAGCCGAAATTTGGGTCATTAATGGTGGATTTCAAAATTTCATGTAAAAATGTGGTTTCAAAGAGTTTTTCAATTACTTTTGATGAGATTAGAAGGTTTTTAAACTTACTTTGAAGTTTGTTAAATATTTCTTGGGTTCTAATGAATTTCATGAAAATTACCATAAACATGTTGAAATTTTTGATACCATGAATTGAGTAGCTTTGTGTTGTTTAAAGGTTGAGAATTAGTCGTAGGTGAATAATTAGATGACCTGAATCAATTTTAGATGAAAATATTATGTATAGACTAAGATATTTGGAATTTAAGTTTGCTATGTCGAAGGTTTCGGTTACTTGAGAACTTAGCTTAGGCTTATGTTTTTTATTGCTTGAGTTGAGTCCTTAGCTAATTTTTGAATGTGTTGTTTTGTGATTTGTTGTGTTAAAACTTCAGAATCGTTAAGACCATCAACGAGTTAAGGAAAGGCCAGTTTGAGCTTTCAACATTTCGACGAAAGTATATTGGTGAGTGTTTAGGATAGCTGCTTGTGGACAGGATTCAATGGGTTAATTGGGAATTTAGTAGTAGCCTAAACCCCTACTCTAAATTATGAGTGTAAGATTTCTCATACTCTTGATTTAATATGTGAATATGTGTTGTGAAACTATGAATTAAATTGTGATATTATAACGTGTGATATAAGCTTATGATGGATATTGTGAAAGAGTTGATTGTGGACATGTTATATGTGCCATATGACAGTGATTATGATGTGAATATAGTGTGATTATATAGTGAAAAAGTGCAGAAACAGTAAGTAAAATATGTGTTTAATAACGGATATTTTGGCCTTGTGAACCTTGAGACCATTGGATATAGTTGGCATGCCAAAGGATTGTGAGTACTCACCTATATGTGTTATGTGATTTGGCCATTGAGGCCCTAGGACATGTTGGAGAGATAAGGGAATGTGAGCTAAGCTCCATTCAACGAAACATGTTTGGTGTGATAGAGAGTGTTAGCTATATGCTTCACTTTTTTAGATATGTTCGACTCTATGAGTCATTTGGTGTGTTGGAGATCCATGTATCCGATGAGTGGTGATAGAGCCCACTTTTACTTTTCACAGCTCAAGTGCCAAACTATCTATAAATATGTTTATAATTATTGTGATATGTGCTTAAATGTTATGTGACTATCTGTGTAATGTGATATATGCTTAAAAGTTAATGTGATTACCATCTAAATGAACTAGTAAATAATGCATGAGTGAGTATAATATAACACTAGAGTTGGAACTACTGAGATTGTGCTAAACGGTTGTTTCGTTAATGCTTGATGAATTGTTTGCATGATAGTTGCTCTAGGCATTCACTAAGCTTGTAAAGTTTACCCACTCCTTTTGAATCCATTGTAGATTTGTAGTATTACGGTGTGAGTGGTGTGGTTCCAAGGGCTTGATCCAAGCAAGACTCTATTAATACTTCATAGGTGATTTATTATTTGTTTATGATTTGGGAAATAAAGGCAATGTGGTAAACTTTTTGCTTATATTTGTCATGATAATTTGGATGTTTCCATATCTTATTTGTTCTTAGGATTTAATGATTTGAATTGTGATATGTTGACTATTGCTCAGACTTATTCTCAATGCTTGAAACTATTACTATAGTCGTTTTGACATTTCTTTGATATGGTATAAGATGCATGTTGAATAGACTTGTGTTGGAAAGGTTTGTATGCTTAAATATGTTGAATTGTTACTGCCTGGAGCAGAGGTATTGATATTCGAGTTTTAAAAATGATACCTCTATGATTTTCAAGTGTGCAAGAAGTCGGAATCGTAATTTGGTATCAATACCATATCACGAGTATCGATACTCGGGGTAAAATTACAGATTCTTACTCAAACGTATCGATAATTTCTGGTGTTTCATTTTTAGGTGAGAAACAGAATGTTATTTTGGTATCAATTTTTCAATCAGTATCGATAACGTGTAAGGAAATATCGATACCCATGTTCCAGTATCAATACCTACAAAGTCCATTTTGAAATTTTGCTAAGTGACTCTCATGTACGTACAACTATTATTATATGATCGATTAAAATGTGTGTAGCAAGTCTTAATGATAATTAGGAGTACACTTGACTTAAAACTAGTGTAAATGCTAAAATGAGGACATTTTTTAAGAAATGAGCTCATTTTTACTATGTGTGATGTGAGACGCTGGTGTGGCATCCTGATATTCAGGTTCAGGGACCAGGCCAGGTATAGGGTATTACATTTGGTGGTATTAGAGCCTACGTTCACTAACACTTGGACCTAGGTGATTGTTGTGTGAATTGGGGTTTCACAGCCCATGAATCCAAAAACCCAAGTATTTAAGTACTTTGATTGCCTAAATTATTTGAAATGTCTCTGATTGAATTGCATGTGGGGTAGGAACAGGAACATATTACTTTTAATCCTAAAGTTTGTTTGCAGGAATGTGACTCGTATCATTTCCCCCACCACTCACACCTTTTTTTGTTTGTTTTTGTGTTAGATTATGATATATGCCTCCTAGACGTGTTAATATGAGAGCTAGTGCTCAAAATGATTTACATCCTCTTCACCTCATGTGTCGTCGCGTAGAGTGAATATACTTGATGAGAGTGTAGGCCCTTTAATGGAAGCTATGGTTAAAGCGTTTCAACAGATTGCTGGTGCTAATCCTACTCCTGCACCTGCCAATCCTACGCCTATTAATGAAGGTTTGCTACTTGAATGTCTTCGGGCATTGGGTGGTACGAAATTATTTTAGAGTGAAAGCTACTGACCCGACCATAGCTGAGTGCTAGTTGGAAGGTGTCCTGTTCTGACGAGGATAAGTTGGGTTGCGTTATGTCCCTACTCGACAGTTAGGCTCATCATTGGTGGAATACGGTTAAGAGAGATACTATTACTAATCGATTGACTTGAGGATATTTTCTTGATTTATGGGCGAGTAGTGCATAGAGACTCGTAAGCAGGAATTTCTAGATCTTGTTCAAGGTGATTTTTCAGTGGCTGACTATGAGGCGGAGTTTGTGCGTCTTATTCAGTATGCTCCTGAGATGGTTCTTTCTGAGAGGGACCGTTGTAAGAGGTTCCAATTTGGGCTCAATCGATAGATTAGGGTTTATATGGTAACTCAAAACGTGGAGATGTTTGATAAGTTAGTCGAGAGAGTTAAAGCCTTTGAGGAGACTTTAGTTTAGCTGCCTCATTCTATGGTTATTGAGTTTGGTAAGAGGACTTTTAATGGTACATCAGGTCGACCCTCTAAGAGAGGGCGTGACAATCATAATTTTGGTAGGGGTGCGAGACGTGGGTCTCGACCTAATTAGTCTAGGTAGTAGAATAATGTTGTAGTATTGGTGGTTCGACGGGTGGTTTTGGATGACCGCTTTGCACATTGTGAGCGTAGGCATGCTGGTGAGTGTCGTAAGTTGATGGGTGGTTGTTTTAAGTTTGGTTCAAAGGAACATTTTCTAAGGGTTGCCCGAATAGAGTTGAGGTTTCATAGACTCATAGTTCGGCTCCTGCTTCTATGCCTGCTAGAGGTCGTGGTCATGGTAGAGGTAGTAGGAAACTAGTTGGGCAATGAATTGTAGCTCATACTGTTACTTCACAGGTTGAGTCTGAAGGTCCAGCTCAGGTTTATGTTGTTAGGGAATCAAAAGATTAGGATTTGATTGATGTTATTCACACTGTTAGGGACTTTTTTGATGTATTTCCTAAAGAGTTGTCTGGTTTGCCATCGGAACATAAAGTTGAGTTTGGTATTGAGCTCTATCCTGGTATTGCATCGATGTCTATTGCGCCTTATTGCATAGCACCAAAAGATCTAAAGGAGTTAAAGGTTCTATTGTAAGAGTTGCTTGATAG
Organism: Gossypium australe; assembly: GCA_005393395.2. Taxonomy (NCBI): domain Eukaryota; kingdom Viridiplantae; phylum Streptophyta; class Magnoliopsida; order Malvales; family Malvaceae; genus Gossypium; species Gossypium australe. Next base: position 64,449,900 of record CM016624.1, on the reverse strand, counting down.
AGGGGTCATTCGACCGAGTGTATCTTCGTAGGGTGCACCTATTTTGTTTGTGAAGAAGAAAGATTGTACGATACAGATGTGATTTGACTTTAGGTAGTTGAACAAGTTGACTATTAAGAAAAAGTATCATTTGCCTCGAATTGATTACTTTTTTGATCAGTTTCGAGGTGTGACTGTGTTTTCGAAGATTGATATTAGATTTGGGTATTATCAGTTGAAGACGAATGAGCGCAATTATCCTACTCATGATTTGGAATTAGTTGCTATGGTATTCACACTTGTTATCTATACGGATAACACGGCCTGGACTATCGAACACGGGCAGACCACACAGCCGTGTGTTACGAGCAGAATCGAACAGGACCTAAGCTATCACACACGGGCGTGTCCCTGCCGAACCCAAGTCTAATTCTATTCAAAAAAGACTACTTGTGGGCCAAGAAAGGTGCTCCAAAGCCTATATAAACACCCTAGGGAGAGGACCTAAGACACACACGGGGTAGAAAGCAGAAAATACTCAAAGACAACTATTACAAGCAGTGTGGAAGAAGGATATCCATCAAGACTAAAGATTTCCTATCAATTTCTCTTGAAGTTTTTGGGTTTTCTTATGTTTTATAGTTTTCCTTATTTTAAGATGTTTCCCTCTATCAATATGAACTAAATCTCTTAAGTACCTGAGGAGATGAAACCTAAGATGGATCTTATTATTATTTGATTTATAAGATAAATACTTGTTCTTATTCTTAATTGTGAATTCTTATTCTTTCTTTAATAATTCAGGTTATTGATTCAAGTCGAATGTGCTTATTCAAAGGAGCAAAAGTCCTTGTTTAAGAGTAGATCAACACAATTAAGCGGAGTTGAATGCAATCCTAGACATAGGACGACGTAAATCTGCTGGATTAGAGTCAAATCTAACAAGGGAATCCATAGATCGAGTTAATGAGACAATAGAGGTTTTAATTAGAAAGAGATTTCAATTAATCAACCTAGAGTCATTTGATTTTAGTCTCGAAAAAAATATTAACATAATTTAGGGATTTCTACGGATTAAGTCAAGTAAATAAATCGTATGAATTAGAAGTAATAAGTGAAGTCTAGGTGGATTCTTCCTTGGGTATTGCCTCTTTCATAAAGTTGTCTAAAAGTATTTTCCCAATTTATTCTCTGCCATGCTTTTAATTATTTTTAGTCTAAAAGAAATCACTCCAATTCTAAGGCTAGATAATATGAAGATAGTAATTACTAGTACTCTCGGTCCTTGTGGATATGATATCTTCGGTCTTACTATAACTATACTATTAAACGATAGGTGCGCTTGCCTTTATTGTAATCATAGTTAGTTAAAGACACATCAGTTTGAAATTCTTTGGTACACAAATTCTATAACACCCCAAACTCGGACAAGACACCACGTCCGAATCTGGTATGTTACGGGGAAAAACGTTTTTGAGTGATCAGGTTTTTCGTTTAAAAGCGGGGTGAAAACATAGTGAATTTGGGGAAAATTGGAGTAGGCTTGTTTGATTAGATTTCGAAAACTTATCCAAAGTATATAGTTAAAAACGAGTTGATTTCAGTTAGTAATTCTAATTGTTACTTAAAACATTTTTGACTTAGTAGAAAATTGAGTTTGATTTGGAAATCATTTGAATTTGCTTAGTATAAAAACATAGTGTGATACCCGATGGTATAATTTAAAACACGTTGCATTATAGTTTTGAAATCGTTGTCTTTCCAAATTTTTGTAAAGTTTCATACCAAGTTATTTTGTTAAGCATGTTAAGAATCTAATTAAAACATAACCATCATAAAACATAAATTAAAGGCCTTTTACAAATCCAAATTAAAACCCAAATAAAAATAATTAAGCTAAGGTACCCAAATTGAATAGTCTGAGCAAAACTTTTATTTAGCATGGCATGAGCACCCCGAGTCCACCCCGGCTCCATGTCCGCGTCTACGAGTCACCTGAAATGTCAAAGGAGAGGGTGAGTCGAATGACTCAGTGTATAAATCCCGCTCCCAATAAATCAACATGCTAACACACATCATACATAGCAACATAATTAATGCAACCCGATCCTAACCATCCGTATCGCCTTTTCTACCCCGTGTGGTACCAAACCACTGGTGGTGCCAAACCACTGGTGACATATAGTCACAATGTGTTACCAAAACACTGGTGTCCCAAAGACACAATATCCGTCAATGTGGTGCCAAACCACTGGTGTCCCAAAGACACGTTTGTGCTACCAAAGCACTGGTGACCGAAGTCACAAATCCAATGATGGGGCCAACCCATCGTGTGATACCCAATCACTAGCAGACGATCCCATATCTCATGTGGGGCCAACCCACGGTGGTATCAAACCACAGGGACGAGTCGCAATGAGGTGCCCAACCTCTGGTGTCCCAAAGACACAAATGTGCTACCCAAGCACTGGTGACCGTAGTCACAATAATCGAGTGATGGGGCCAACCCATCGTGTGATACCCAATCACTAGCAGACGATCCCATATCTCAAGTGGGGCCAACCCACGGTGGTGTCAAACCACAGGGACAAGTCGCAATGAGGTGCCAAACCTCTGGAGGTGCCAAACCTCTGGTGACCTAAAGTCACAAAGTTGTGTTACCAAAACACTGGTGCTCGTCAGCACAAAATATCACTGCTCCCTCCACTCATATCACCCATCATCATACTATACTCATGTGATCATGCATATCATACAAGTCATGCCTATCATGCTAATATGTTTGACTCATACCCCATATCACATACATACATAGTCATGATACCACATAGATCATCAGTAAACTTGTAACAATACTGACTTACCCGAGTCTAAGATCATACCCAAAAGGGTATCATATCAATCCATCAAACTGCCATGATTTTAATAGGCAAACAGGTTTAATAATAATATCACTAAGTATGGGTGTGTTAGTTACACACCTGGTATACACGAGTCTAAAAATCCCAACGAAAACGAATGCTAAGTCCCTCGATTACTAGCTCCTACAATCGGCCAACACATAGGGGTTAGTACACATAAACCATTCGGCCAAAGGCTTATAAACCCAAAGGGGTTAATTCCAATCCCCTACCTTGAAGATGATTTGGTTTCCTACCAAATCCGAATCAAGCAGTGTTCCCCCTTCCAACAATCGGCACCCTAATAAACAAATAGTTAATCACCAATCACCTTTAACTTAACCGAAATCTAAGGATTGAACTCACAATAATATACCAGTTACTTACCCTCCACTTACCAATCGATTAACAAAAGAATGACGATTCCTCTTGCTTGCTTCCACACTCCAGTGACCCTATAACGAAGAGATTAAAACCCTTCCAAAATGACCATAATCGGCCCTTACCCAAACCATAACCAATAAAGAACAAAAGAGGGAAATATGGCCATTCGGCCACCCCACTTACCTTGTTCAAAGATTGAACAACCAACCAAATCCACCCTTCACTGATATTCGGCCAAGAGAGCTACAAGGGAGAGGAGAGATTTGGCCTTGGCCAGAAAGAAAACGCAAGCAAAAGATGAGGAAAAAAGATTGATATTCGGCCAAAAATGAGAACACAGGCTAGAAGGAAATTTTGGCTACCACCAAGGGAGGGTTCGGCTAAAATCTTAAAATGAAGCAAAATAAAAGATATGTTCAAGAAGAAGAGAAACGGCCAAGGTTCAGAGAGGAAAAGAAAAGGTGCACAAGGGTAGATGCTTTTCGGTTTAAGAAGAAAGGAATGGAGAAGGTATTTTTGGGAGGGTAAGATTCAGCCACCACTGTTTCAAGAAGAATGTTGGAGAGGAGAGAGTTCGGTTTTAACACAATTAAGCAAAAGAAGAAGAAATGGGGTTGAACATTCGGCCACACACAAGAATTAAGGAAAAGAAATGCAAATTTCGGCAAGGCTATAGGGGTTTGGTCATTCAGTTTGAAGAAATGAGAAAACTCTCTGAAGTTTCGGGTTGCTTTTGACAAAAGAAGAAAATGTTGGCTTCAAAATGCCTTTTGGCCGAAAATGCACAAAGTGAGAAGTGCATTTCGGCACACCACACTCCCCCCCAAACCTCACCAACATTCGGCCATATCCCCTAATTCACTCCCAACCACAAATTCAAATAAGTTTGAACAAGTCACCCTCCACTTTTGCTCTCCACCAACCAAGTCACCACTTGACCAAGTCCAAGGAGGAATTTGAACTTCATCCAACTCCTCCCTCCTATGCCGTCCAAAATGGGAACCAAAATGGGAGCTCTACGACTTGAACTCTGGACCTCCCTCACCTATAGATGACGCCACACTAAGCTCCTCCCTTGCCACTCTGCCAGCTCTTCATTTGTGCAATAAAACACCAAAGAAAACCCTTATACCCTAGCTCCAACAGCTCCCCTAACTTAACACCCAAAAACCAAAATTTTCCCATTCACTCAGGCATACACCTAGGCTACAATTAAGCCCCGATACTACACAAACAACAACACAGCACACTAAACACATGCAATAACATGCAACAACAAAACAGCCCCTAACCCGGGATATTACAGTTCTACCCCCCTTAAAAATAATTTCGACCCCGAAATTACCTGGTCAAAAGAGTTGCGGGTATTGCTGTCTCATCATATCCTCGGGTTCCCACGTAGCTTCCTCCACGCCATGATTCCGCCAAAGTACCTTAACCAAAGGTACGGACTTCTTACGCAGAACCTTCACATCCCGATCTAGAATCTGCACAGGTTCTTCTTCCATAGTCAAGTCTGGATTCACCTCGATCTCTTCCACTGCTACCACATGTGACGGATCTGAACGATAACGCCGAAGCATCGAAACGTGAAAGACGTCATGAATCTGACTAAGCTCTGCTGGCAACTCAAGCTGATGCGCTACTGGTCCCACTCGTCTCAGTACCTTATACGGCCCAATGAACCTCGGACTTAGCTTGCCCTTCTTCCCGAACCTCAACACCTTCTTCCAAGGCGAGACCTTCAGAAGCACTCGATCCCCCACAGCAAACTCTATATCTCTTCGCTTAAGATCGGCATAAGACTTCTGCCGGTCCGAAGCTTCCTTTAATCGAGCCTGAATCAACTTAACCTTATCTTCTGTCTCAGCAACCAACTCGAGTCCCAACAACTGACGTTCACCCAACTCCGTCCAACACGTAGGTGAGGGACACTTCCTACCATACAACGCCTCATACGGTGCCATCTTGATGCTCGCTTGGTAACTGTTGTTGTAGGCAAACTCAGCTAATGGTAGAAACTCCTCCCAACTACCTCTGAAATCCAGGACACAACCTCTCAGCATATCTTCCAAGATCTGAATGACCCTTTCTGATTGACCGTCAGACTGCGGGTGAAAAGCCGTGCTGAAATCCAAACGAGTACCCAGAGCTTGATGCAACGCTTTCCAGAACCTTGACGTAAATCTAGGATCCCTGTCCGAAATTATCGAAACCGGCACACCGTGCAACCTCACTATCTCTGACACATACAGCTTCGCTAGCTTCTGAAGTGAGTAGTCAACCCTCACCGGAATAAAGTGAGCTGATTTGGTCAGACGATCCACCACTACCCAAACTGAATCCTTCTTGCTTGGCGTAAGCGGTAACCCTCTGACGAAATCCATGGTTATCCTTTCCCACTTCCACTGAGGAATCTTTACAGGCTGAAGCAAACCCGACGGCAACTGGTGTTCAGCCTTGACCTGCTGACAAGTCAGACACTTCCCAACAAACTCTGTCACCTCTTTCTTCAAACCAGGCCACCAAAACTGCTCTCTAAGATCCCTATACATCTTGCTACCTCCAGGATGCATAGCATAAGGACTGCTATGTGCGTCTTGAAGAATCTTCTGCCTTAGCTCCACATCTCTAGGCATACAAGCCTTACCTTGGAAACACAACACCTCATCACTCGACAAGCTGTAACCCTTTAAACCACCATCCTGCACTTGCAACCTTCGCTCACTCAGAACCTCATCCAATAACTGTTTCTCTCTGATCTGCTCAACCCAAGTAGGCTTAACCTGCAGCTCTGCCAGAATACTCCCGTCGTCATACAAACTCAAATGGGCAAACAAAGCTCTTAAGTCCGAAACAACCTTATGGCTCAACGCGTCAGCCACCACGTTAGCCTTGCCCGGATGATACTCGATCGAGCAGTCGTAATCTTTCAGCAACTCGACCCATCTGCGCTGCCTCAAATTCAAATCCTTCTGAGTCAGAAGATACTTCAGACTCTTATGATCTGTGTAGACTATCGATCTCTCCCCGTACAAGTAGTGCCTCCAAATCTTTAAGGCGAAGACTACAGCCGCTAGCTCCAAATCGTGCGTCGGATAATTGACCTCATGTGGCCTCAGCTGTCGAGAAGCGTAAGCCACAACCTTACCTTCTTGCATCAGCACACAACCCAAGCCCGTATGTGATGCGTCACAATAGACTGTGTATTCCTTACCAGCCTCAGGTTGAATTAAAACCGGAGCCTCAGTCAAAATCTTCTTTAACTTATCGAAGCTTTCCTGCTGTTTCTCAGTCCATACAAACGGAACTTTTTTCCTCAGCAACTTGGTCATCGGCGCTGCTATCAACGAAAAACCCTCAACAAACCTTCGGTAGTATCCGGCCAAACCCAGAAAACTCCGAATCTCAGCCACTGACCTAGGTGGCTTCCAATCCAAAACTGCCTCAATCTTACGAGGATCTACTCGAATCCCCTCAGCCGACACTACATGACCCAAGAAAGTCACTTCTCTAAGCCAGAACTCGCACTTACTGAACTTAGCATAGAGTTGCTTCTCCCTCAGAATCTGCAGCACAACCCTCAAATGCTTATCATGCTCTTCCTCTGTTCTTGAGTACACTAAGATGTCGTCTATGAAAACCACGACGAACTGATCCAGATACTGCTGAAACACCCTATTCATCATATCCATAAACGCTGCCGGTGCGTTAGTCAACCCGAACGGCATTACCAGAAATTCGTAGTGCCCATACCGAGTCCGAAACGCTGTTTTATGGATATCAGCCTCCTTAACCTTCAACTGATGATACCCAGACCTCAAGTCGATCTTCGAGAATACCGCAGCACCCTTCAGCTGATCAAACAAGTCATCTATCCGTGGCAACGGATACTTGTTTTCAATCGTCAGCTTGTTCAACTGGCGGTAGTCTATACACATCCGCATTGTGCCATCCTTCTTCTTAACAAAGAGTACCGGCGCGCCCCATGGCGAAACACTTGGCCTGATGAAACCTCTATCCAATAACTCCTGAATCTGAGCCTTAAGCTCCACCAACTCCTTTGGTGCCATCCTATACGGAGCAATAGACACTGGCGCAGTCCCGGGTAACAGGTCTATCCCAAACTCCACCTCTCGATCTGGCGGCAAACTCGGAAGCTCCTCAGGGAACACATCAGCAAATTTCTTAACAGTACGAACCTTCTCAACAGCAGACTCTTTAGCCTCCAAGGCATACACATGAACTACATATGCTTCACAGCCCTTCCTGACCATCCTCTCTGCTTTCAAAACAGATACTACATTTGATAAGTAATCTCTCCTATTACCTATCATAGCCACTTCGTCACCATCAACCGTCTTAAGAACCATGCGCTTGGCCGCGCAATCCAACCTCGCTTGGTACTTGACCAACCAATCCATCCCAAGAATCAGATCGAACTCCCCAAACGGCAGTTCCATCAGATCAGCAGCAAACACTACCCCTTGGAGTTCTAGGGGTACCTCTCTAAACAGTTTATCTACTACTACAGAGTGACCTAGAGGGCTAATCATAGTCATCTGCCTAGAAGATATCTCAGAGTCTAAGTCCATGGTCTCTACTATACTACTGGCAACATAAGAGTGCGTCAAACCCACATCAATCAAAGCAGTATAAGAAGAACCAAAAATCAAAAACGTACCGGTTATGACGTCCGGTGCGTCGCCCTCCTCTCGGTGCCTCGCAGCATACACTAACCCAGGCTGTCTGGCATCAGAACTACCCGCACCTCTGCCCGGTGCTCCACGGCCCCGACCAGAACCATTACCACCTCTGCCATTACCACGGCCCCTCTGCGGTGGCGGTCCATTACCTCTGAACTGATTACGGCCCTGACTTTCAGACTGAATCCTGGCCAACCTACGCGGACAGTCCCTCACACGGTGCTCCAGAGAACCACACTCGAAGCAACCTTTTCCTCCAGTCCAGCAGCCACCCCAATGAGATTTCCCACACTGATTACACTGCGGCGGTCCCTGCCTAGCAGCAACAAACCTAGCAGACTGATTCGGCCCACTCGGTCTAGCCCTCTTCTGCGGATTACCCAACGATCCAGAAGACCCAAAGCTCCTCTTATGCCTATTTCTGTCCATACCCTGCCTCACTGACTCTTTAATACCCTCGGCTACCTTAGCCTTCTCAACTAAGACAGCAAACTCGCACTCCTGCTGCGGAGCAATCAGCAGTCTTAACTCGTCTCGCAGGCCATCCTCGAAACGAACACACCTTTCATGCTCCGTGGCCACAATGCCCCTGGCATACCTACTCAGCTTCAAGAACTCGGCCTCATACTCAGCAACAGATTTACTCCCCTGAACAAGCCTCAGAAATGCCTTTTGCTGAAAGTCAATATAACTAGCTCCGATGTACTTCTTTTGATATGCAGCCCTGAAATAATCCCATGTCAGATCCTCTGCTGCCACACTGTCCCGAACCGTGAGCCACCACTGATATGACTCATCTCGGAGAAGCGATACGATGCCCTTCAGCTTCTCTTCAGCTGTCAAATCCAGATCATCCATGATCCGCTCAGTTGCCTCCAGCCAGTATTCAGCAGTGCTGGGAGCAACACCAGATACACCTCGAAAGAATTCGGCCCCGTTTGCCCAGAGTCGTTCAGGCACAGATTTCCTAACTCCTGCACCTCCCCCTACACCAGCTACCCTTTCCAACACTCGCAGCATCGCCTGTGACACTGCATCGTCCCCAGTCTGATCTTGGAACTCACCACCTCCAGCTGGTGGCGGAACCGGTATCTCATTCTCTGACCCCTGACCAGATCCTACGGGCTCAGAGACTGTCATCCTACCCCACCTCTACCACGAGTATTACGACCACGTCCGCCTCGAGTGCTCATGACTAATCTTTCTACGTATCTGATTAAGAATTTTATGCATCAGTATTTATTCCACTGTTTAAAAGCAAGTCTTATGAATATTAAAGAGGATTTGTTCTCGCGAGTTCACAGAATCCTATCAGTTTCAATCTCTAGAGTAGTATACTATTGCTATTTATCAGATCATATCACCTCCAATCAAATAACAAAGAATAGTAAGGGTACTTACCTGGGCGAACTGGTGCCGGAGACTCGGTGCCATGCCTTTCAAACCATACTTTAAAAACAAAGACTAACAAAACAATCTTTTGAAAACATTTTGGGCCTCAGGCCCACAGCCGAGCCTTTGAACTTGGCTCTGATACCACAATTGTAACACCCCAAACTCGGACAAGACACCACGTCCGAATCTGGTATGTTACGGGGAAAAACGTTTTTGAGTGATCAGGTTTTTCGTTTAAAAGCGGGGTGAAAACATAGTGAATTTGGGGAAAATTGGAGTAGGCTTGTTTGATTAGATTTCGGAAACTTATCCAAAGTATATAGTTAAAAACGAGTTGATTTCAGTTAGTAATTCTAATTGTTACTTAAAACATTTTTGACTTAGTAGAAAATTGAGTTTGATTTGGAAATCATTTGAATTTGCTTAGTATAAAAACATAGTGTGATACCCGATGGTATAATTTAAAACACGTTGCGTTATAGTTTTGAAATCATTGTCTTTCCAAATTTTTGTAAAGTTTCATACCAAGTTATTTTGTTAAGCATGTTAAGAATCTAATTAAAACATAACCATCATAAAACATAAATTAAAGGCCTTTTACAAATCCAAATTAAAACCCAAATAAAAATAATTAAGCTAAGGTACCCAAATTGAATAGTCTGAGCAAAACTTTTATTTAGCATGGCATGAGCACCCCGAGTCCACCCCGGCTCCATGTCCGCGTCTACGAGTCACCTGAAATGTCAAAGGAGAGGGTGAGTCGAATGACTCAGTGTATAAATCCCGCTCCCAATAAATCAACATGCTAACACACATCATACATAGCAACATAATTAATGCAACCCGATCCTAACCATCCGTATCGCCTTTTCTACCCCGTGTGGTACCAAACCACTGGTGGTGCCAAACCACTGGTGACATATAGTCACAATGTGTTACCAAAACACTGGTGTCCCAAAGACACAATATCCGTCAATGTGGTGCCAAACCACTGGTGTCCCAAAGACACGTTTGTGCTACCAAAGCACTGGTGACCGAAGTCACAAATCCAATGATGGGGCCAACCCATCGTGTGATACCCAATCACTAGCAGACGATCCCATATCTCATGTGGGGCCAACCCACGGTGGTATCAAACCACAGGGACGAGTCGCAATGAGGTGCCCAACCTCTGGTGTCCCAAAGACACAAATGTGCTACCCAAGCACTGGTGACCGTAGTCACAATAATCGAGTGATGGGGCCAACCCATCGTGTGATACCCAATCACTAGCAGACGATCCCATATCTCAAGTGGGGCCAACCCACGGTGGTGTCAAACCATAGGGACAAGTCGCAATGAGGTGCCAAACCTCTGGAGGTGCCAAACCTCTGGTGACCCAAAGTCACAAAGTTGTGTTACCAAAACACTGGTGCTCGTCAGCACAAAATATCACTGCTCCCTCCACTTATATCACCCATCATCATACTATACTCATGTGATCATGCATATCATACAAGTCATGCCTATCATGCTAATATGTTTGACTCATACCCCATATCACATACATACATAGTCATGATACCACATAGATCATCAGTAAACTTGTAACAATACTGACTTACCCGAGTCTAAGATCATACCCAAAAGGGTATCATATCAATCCATCAAACTGCCATGATTTTAATAGGCAAACAGGTTTAATAATAATATCACTAAGTATGGGTGTGTTAGTTACACACCTGGTATACACGAGTCTAAAAATCCCAACGAAAACGAATGCTAAGTCCCTCGATTACTAGCTCCTACAATCGGCCAACACATAGGGGTTAGTACACATAAACCATTCGGCCAAAGGCTTATAAACCCAAAGGGGTTAATTCCAATCCCCTACCTTGAAGATGATTTGGTTTCCTACCAAATCCGAATCAAGCAGTGTTCCCCCTTCCAACAATCGGCACCCTAATAAACAAATAGTTAATCACCAATCACCTTTAACTTAACCGAAATCTAAGGATTGAACTCACAATAATATACCAATTACTTACCCTCCACTTACCAATCGACTAACAAAAGAATGACGATTCCTCTTGCTTGCTTCCACACTCCAGTGACCCTATAACGAAGAGATTAAAACCCTTCCAAAATGACCATAATCGGCCCTTACCCAAACCATAACCAATAAAGAACAAAAGAGGGAAATATGGCCATTCGGTCACCCCACTTACCTTGTTCAAAGATTGAACAACCAACCAAATCCATCCTTCACTGATATTCGGCCAAGAGAGCTACAAGGGAGAGGAGAGATTTGGCCTTGGCCAGAAAGAAAACGCAAGCAAAAGATGAGGAAAAAAGATTGATATTCGGCCAAAAATGAGAACACAGGCTAGAAGGAAATTACGGCTACCACCAAGGGAGGGTTCGGCTAAAATCTTAAAATGAAGCAAAATAAAAGATATGTTCAAGAAGAAGAGAAACGGCCAAGGTTCAGAGAGGAAAAGAAAAGGTGCACAAGGGTAGATGCTTTTCGGTTTAAGAAGAAAGGAATGGAGAAGGTATTTTTGGGAGGGTAAGATTCGGCCACCACTGTTTCAAGAAGAGGAAAAAGAATGTTGGAGAGGAGAGAGTTCGGTTTTAACACAATTAAGCAAAAGAAGAAGAAATGGGGTTGAACATTCGGCCACACACAAGAATTAAGGAAAAGAAATGCAAATTTCGGCAAGGCTATAGGGGTTTGGTCATTCAGTTTGAAGAAATGAGAAAACTCTCTGAAGTTTCGGGTTGCTTTTGACGAAAGAAGAAAATGTTGGCTTCAAAATGCCTTTTGGCCGAAAATGCACAAAGTGAGAAGTGCATTTCGGCACACCACACTTCCCATCACCAAACCGTCCACACTCCCCCCCAAACCTCACCAACATTCGGCCATATCCCCTAATTCACTCCCAACCACAAATTCAAATAAGTTTGAACAAGTCACCCTCCACTTTTGCTCTCCACCAACCAAGTCACCACTTGACCAAGTCCAAGGAGGAATTTGAACTTCATCCAACTCCTCCCTCCTATGTCGTCCAAAATGGGAACCAAAATGGGAGCTCTACGACTTGAACTCTGGACCTCCCTCACCTATAGATGACGCCACACTAAGCTCCTCCCTTGCCACTCTGCCAGCTCTTCATTTGTGCAATAAAACACCAAAGAAAACCCTTATACCCTAGCTCCAACAGCTCCCCTGACTTAACACCCAAAAACCAAAATTTTCCCATTCACTCAGGCATACACCTAGGCTACAATTAAGCCCCGATACTACACAAACAACAACACAGCACACTAAACACATGCAATAACATGCAACAACAAAACAGCCCCTAACCCGGGATATTACAAATTCTACTTTGGAACAATAAATAATCATCAAATTCGATCTGATAGTCTAAATCACTAGTCGACTCACATTGCAGTCATTTAGCTTGCAACTCGTCGTCACATTTTTGAGCTTTACAAATTTGCTAAAGAAATAACAGTTTAGTTTTTAATTCTGCTATAATCGAACCATCATCAAACAAGGTTAGCTGTGTAGTCGCAAAGCAAATAAAGATTTTCTACTTAGAGCATCCGTGACTACATCTGCTTTCCCCGGATGATAATCAATCACTAACTCATAGTCTTTCGACAGCTCGACCCATCTCCTTTCTCATAAATTTAAATCTTTCTGAGTCATTATATACTTCAAGCTTTTGTGATTCGTACAGATATGGCACTTTTCATCATATAAGTAATGTTGCCAAATGTAACGTCCCAAAAATTTGGGGCTTGAATTTTGCTTAAAATTCATGTTGTGCTTATACGGCTAGCTATTTGAGTGTATTTGGGGGTTCTAAGGAGACCCGGGTTCGAGTCTTAGCTTTGGAAAAATTTTAGTTTTTGGCCGCTAAGAGGAGAGGTCTGGTTACAGTAGGACTTAAGTTTATTTACGTGTGCTTTGTGACACAAAGGAGCTTGTGTCTTGGTGGTGTGGCGTCAAGGGGATAACAAGGAGGTGTGGGGTTCGAATCCCATGAGTAGCAAAAGGGTGACTTTTATTTTCTGGCTTGAGAGGGGAAGAAGTAGAGTTTGGATCAAACTCTACAGAGATGGTTGAAGACATGGTCAACAAGTTTGAATGGGATGCTAGGAGTGATCCAAGGAAGAAATAGTGGAGAAAATCAAGGAAGGGATGAGAGTGGGAGAGTTGGCCAAATGTGGGAGTGTGGCTAAGTGAGAATTTTGGCTAGGGGTTTTCAATTAGGCAATTCGGTTGAGGGGTGTCATTTTGAGCATTTTCGGGTTTGTTTCTTTTGACATTTCGTGCTTCTTTTCTCCCTAGCGTTAGTTGCAACAAGCGGTATTTTTGTATTTTCGGGATTGAAGTAGGGGGGTTCTGAAATCTTCTTCTTTCTTCTTATTTGTTTCTCTGTCGATTATCTTGTGTGCAAGCTGTTCTTCCTCCTTTTGACAGCATCTTAGCCGAATCCAGTCCTTTCTTTTCTTCTCATCCCCCTTTTCTACTCTCTTCTTTCCATAATCGGACCTATCCTCCTCTTTTGTTCTCAACACTCCATCTCTTGTTCTTTAATTGTTCAAGCTGAAGCTAATCTCTTCCTTCCCTTTCTAGTTTACTTTCATCTCTGGGGCCGTCTATTCTTGTTGCTAGAAGGAAGCTGTTCATGCCGAATTTGAGAGTAAGTAGTATTGACTCTCTTTTGGTTAATGGTCGTGTCATGCTATTCTTTTTTCTAAGTGGTCGAATCTCCCTTTTCTTCTGTAGTCTGACATTAACTGGCTGTAGGTGCTCTTGTGACATAGAAGAGGGCAAGCAGCTGGAAACAGTCGAAACGTTACTCCCAAGCCTTGATCAAGGTACATTGCGGTGTCCTTAATCTTCACTGATAATCAAAAAGGACTTAGCAAAACTCGGTGAGGCAAGGTAAGAGTAGGTGTGGTTTCGATTTGTTGAGTAATAGGAGGATAACCCTCTTAATCGTTTGACTAACTATTGATCTTGTCTAACATAGGAACGGTGCTATGGCATCGGCGGCACACTCGTAATCAAGGTGTATAATCTCACACCCCTGCTTGTTCTGTTATGCGATGTTCTGTGAATCGACTAAAAGCCGAAAAATCGATAAGTCGAGACTTCGGCTTCTGAGATCACTCGAGTGTGCGAGCGCTCGTGGAGTTAAACTGAGCCACAAGTGTTGGAGATAGATTGTTTGGAGTGCCACGAACCCTGTCGTGGGACTGAGGCTGTATTGAGCCTTGTTGAGTCGAAGTGGGCTAAGTGGGCCCATGGGCTAATGGGCCCACGGGGGCAAAATTTAGGGTAAGTGCCGAATGATAGATGAGGCTACGTAGTCCGCAGAACCGTGACCGAAAGTGGGCTGAATGTGCCAAATTTGGGCTTTAGGCCCAATTTCACCGTTTTGACCAGAAATGGAACCTGTGTCACTCGAGGCGACAGTAGGCCTCCGGAAAGGCTGTTCGAAGGGTAAAATTACCGAAATACCCTCTACGGGTAAAATTACCGAAATACCCTCTAGGGTAAAGTTACAGAAATACCTTCGATGGGTAAAATTATCGAGATGCCCTTAAATGTGTTAAATGATTGTTTTACCCCTAACCGTGAAAACGACTGTTATACCCTTAGTGGTAGTTAAATGATGTTTATGTGATTTTTATATAACTGTATATGATCGTGATACACTGCACACAAAACATATTGCATTGGGTTGGGTTTTTCTGATTTGGAAGAAGTACCATTATAGTGGCATTGCCGCGTATTCTAATTTTAGTGGCTCAGCCACGTATGTAACACCCCAAACCCAGTCAACACCCCACGACCGAATTTGGTATGTTACGGGGAAAACGAATTTTGGCGAAGATAGGCTTCCGTTTAAAAGTTTGATGAAAACCCGTTGATAAGTTTTGTACTTGTAGAAATCTTGGGCAAGCTTGATTAAAATCCGATGGTGTATTTGAAAATCCAGAAATTTTGAAAACTTAATCAGATGTGTAGGTAAAACAAGTTTGTCTCATTTAGAAATTCAAGTAGTCTCTTATTGTTACTTAAAACAATTTGACTTGGTAGAAAATTGACTTCAAGTTTGGAAAATGTTCGAGTTTTTATTTATAACAAGTTACAGTGTGATACCTGATGGTATAGTTTAAAACATATCGCTTTGTAGTTTTGAAATCTTTATCTATCCAAGTTCTAGCAGATTTTAACCCAATTAATTTGTTAAGGCATATTCAAAGTCTACTTTAAGCATAAACATAGCAAGTCAAATAACATGCAAACAATGCCACGACAAAAAAAAAATAGCCCCTAACCCGGGATATTACAACGTATATCGTTGTTAGCAGCTAGGCTGCACCATTGGAGAGTTTGGCCGAGTGGGTCGACATGGTCCCCACATGGAGAGATTGGTTGGTACGGGTGGATAGTTTGGTGGTTAAGGGTTGGGTTACATGTATGCTTGCATTTGATATGATTTAGGGCTTAGGCCCAGATTGTTACCGAATAGGGCTTAGGCCTAGACCGATACCGTATGGGCTCGGGCCCAGACTACGATCGTAATAGGGGATTACACACTGAGTTCTCGTAACTCACCCTTTCTTTTAACTGTGCAAG
This sequence comes from Gossypium australe, assembly GCA_005393395.2. NCBI lineage: Eukaryota > Viridiplantae > Streptophyta > Magnoliopsida > Malvales > Malvaceae > Gossypium > Gossypium australe. Next base: position 64,433,890 of record CM016624.1, on the reverse strand, counting down.
TAATCCCCGGCCTTAGAGGATTTGGAGCTGCGGGGGACTCAGAGGTGGCCACACGTTGGATATGCTTTACAGTTAAACATAGCGATTTTAGTTTAATTTATTTTATTTTAAATTATTGGGTTAATAATTTTTGTAATAAGGCCTTGGGTTTTGTTCTTTTTAACTTTTATTTGGTATTTCTTTAAATTACAAACTACCGGTCTGTTAAACACAGATTTTTAAAACTATAACCACTGTTTTCAAAATATCACGTATTCGCAAATGGTTGAATCAAACTTCTGAAATAGACAAGGTTTTAAAAATAATAATATTTTTGCAAGGAAATGACTTTGAGAAAATTTTGTTTTGTTAATAAGCAACGTGAATCGGGATTTTCAAAGGGAAGAAATTTTTGTTTCGTAGAAGGGTCTTCCAATGTACATACAGTTTTCAAACTGCACTTGATGTGGCACGCTAGATCCGGTCATAACGTCTAAGCCGGGTTTGGGGTGTTACATTTAGTGGTATCAGAGCCCGATTGCAAAACTCGACTGTGGAATGGGTTTTGAAAGTTTTCTGATCTGTTGAAATTTTGGTTTGGAAAGTAATGATTTTATTGAAAGTGTGGTACACTGAGTCTCCGGCGCCAAATCCGTAAGTTTCCTAACACTATACTCTGATATATGCTGAAATGACTGTACCGAGAAACTACTAGGGGTAGTAGTAGCATACTGAAGCTCCTTAGTTATAAAAACTAAGACTATATGAGACTGAAACTGTAGTAAATTTGATCAGCGAGAACAACTTTAATTATTGTTTTTCATAAAATATTTGTTAAAAATTATAAGAACTATAAGCTGATTCATAACACTGTTAAATTAGATAAATACGTTACATCGATATGAGCACAAGAGGTCGCGGAAGGGGTACGCGTGGCCGTGGTAGAGGCCGTGGTGCTAGGGCTGGATCGTCAACATCAGGACACATGCCTAACAGGGAAGCACCAGCCTCACCAGTGACTGTGACGGGGTCTCATGTCCGAGCCGGTGGGGATGATGCCCTGTCTCAAGCGATGTTACAAGTTCTGGAAAGGGTTGCTAGAGCAAGTACTGGGTCAGTGGGCCGAGGGTCAATCTCTAAACGACTCCGGTCGAATGGGGTAGAAATTTTCAGGGGCGTCTCTGGTGTAGCTCCGAATGTAGCAGAATATTGGTTGGAGGCTGTCGAGCGAATAATGGATGATCTCGAATGTACGGTGGAGCAAAAATTGAAGGGAATAGTGTCTTTATTGTGAAATGAGGCATATCAATGGTGTCTTACTGTGAGAGAAGGCACACAGGCCGACCATTTGACATGGGACTTCTTTAAGACGGCCGTCCAAGGAAAATATGTCAGGGTAAGTTATGTGGATGCCCGAAGAAGGAATTTCTGACTCTGGACCAGGGAAATAAGTCTGTAACAAAGTATGAGGCAGAGTTTCTGCGGTTGAGCCGGTATGCTCAGGGCATAGTCGCAACTGAGCATGAGCGATGTGTCTGTTTCGAGGATGGTTCCGGGATGATTTGCGGGTACTGATAGCCCTGCAGAGGAAAAGTGACTTTGCTGCCCTGATTGAGAAGGAAAATATTGCCGAGGATGTGAAATGCTCTGAGCGTCAAAATCGTGAGAAGGAAAGGGGCAGAAATAAGAGGAATTTTGGGCCCTCAAGTTCTTCTGGTGGGCCTAAGAAAAGGCCTAGGTTTGATGGGCCAGCCCAAGCTAGGGTTCCAATTGTTACTGGCCGACCACAGCCTTGCGCTGAGTGTGGGAGACCTCATTTGGGAGAGTGCTGGAAAAGAACTGGGGGTGTTTCAGATGTGGGTCCAAGGATCAGTAGTTTAGAAACTATCATTGGGAGCCTATTCGGAGGCAAACAACAGGTCAGGGCTATGTTTAGTCCAATATAAAGGCGTTCGACACTTACGCCCATACAAAGCCTCATATGGGGCCATTTTTAAGCTCGACTGAAAACTATTATTATAAGCAAACTCTACCAATGGTAGATACTTTTCCCAACTACCTTGAAACTCAAGAACACAACACCGGAGCATATCCTCAAGTATCTGTATTAACCTCTCCGACTGTCCGTCAGTTTGTGGGTGAAAAGCCGTACTAAAACTCAATTTTGTGTCCAAGACCTCTTGCAATATTTTCCAAAATTGGGAGGTGAATCTCGGATCTGTATCCGATATAATTGACAAAGGCACTCCATAAAGCCTTACAATCTCAAAAACATACAAGTTTGCCAACTTATTAAATGAATAGTCGAAACGTACAGGTATGAAATGGGCTGACTTCGTAAGTCTATCTACCACAAACCATACGGTATCGTTCTTGCTCGGTGTTAACGGTAAACCCATTACAAATTCCATGGTAACACGGACCCATTTCCACTCGGGAACCATAATATGTTGAAGAAAACCTGAAGGAACTTGGTGTTTGGCCTTACTTGCTGAAAAATCAAGCATCTTGATACAAACTCAAAAATATCTTTCTTCATACTCGGTCACCAATACCATTTCTTCAAGTCATTATACATTTTTGTGCTGCCGAGATGTATGGATAGGCATCCATTATGTGCCTCGTGTAAAATCTTTCGAATAAGCTCATCATTTCTCGGTACACAAACTCTGTCTCTAAACATCAGACATCCATCAGAATTGATCCGAAAGTCGGACTCAACACCCGACTCGCACTGAACTCTTTTGGCTTGCAAGTCACTGTCATCTTTCTGAGCCTCGTAAATCTCTTGAAGAAACATCGATCTAGCCCTCAACTCAGCTAGAATAGAACCATCCTCTGACAAGGTCACTTCAGTATTCAAAGCCCATAATGCAAATAGGTATTTTGTACTTAAAGCATCAGCGACTATATTCGCATTTCCCGGGTGGTAACCAATCACTAACTCATAATCCTTTATCAACTCTAGCCATCTTCTTTGCCTTAAGGTCAATTCCTTTTGAGTCATCAAGTACTTTAAACTTTTGTGATAGGTGAATATCTGACATCTTTCACCATACAAATGGTGTCTCCAAATTTTCAATGCAAACACAATGGCAGCCAACTCTAAATCATGTGTCTGGTAATTCTTCTCGTGTGGCTTTAACTGTCTAGAAGCATATGCTATCACCTTGCCTTCTTGTATAAGCACACAACCCAATCCATTCAAGGATGCATCGCTGTAACACCCCTAACCCATATCCATCACCGGATTAGGGCTAAAGGCGTTACCGGACAGATCAAAAACTTTTATAGACATTTCATAAAACAATTCATCAATCGCAATCAAAGTGTCCCTTTTGAATAAGGACATCGAGACCTTAATCATGCTTTAGAATAGAGTCGGGACTAAACCAAACACATATGGAATTTTTCAAAAGTTTAATAACTTTTCTAAGTTACAAAAGTCACACGCCCATATGGGCAGGTCGTGTGCCTCCCACGGCTACCAAACACACCCATGTGTCCTGTCCGTGCCAATATAGAGCATGTATACTGCCTTATCCACACGGCCACTAGACACGCCCATGTGCCATGGCCATGTAAAATTAGGCTAGCTACTGACTTAATCACACAACCACCAGGCACGCCCGTGTGCCATGGCTGTGTAGGCAAAAAGCCAAAATGCCTCCCACACTAGGGTCAACTCTACAAGCAATATTCCTATTCATTTCAAGTACAATTGACAACCAAAGATATGTCAAATAATCAACAAATCTCCACATTTAACGTCATTTCCAATCATGTCAATTTGCACAACTGAAACACATATACATATTCAAGCATGATTCATCCACATTTACCAATCATATAATCATTACTTTGATCAAACATGCATACTCAGATTTCATCCATATGCTTATCATAAACTTGACCATTTCATAGTCGTGGAATCATACCAAAACCAAAATCATATAACACATTCACAATTGCATATTGTCAACATTAGACTAGCCACATCACATGGCTAATTTCATATCTCAAACTTAAACCAAAATGACTAGCCTATACATGCCATATTTAGCTATATATACATTTTCAAAGTACCAAAACAAGTTTGAGTAGTGTGATGACAATCCTCGATGGTCCCCGAGCCTTCAGTAGCTTTGACGATCTATAAAATAGAGCAAACACATACAGAGTAAGCTTTCAAAAGCTTACTAAGCCATATACAAATAAACTTAGCATAAAATACACATAACCATATTGATACAATGACATTTATAGTTCTCATAGCAAATTCATCACATTCTTTGGCTCATATGCTTAGCCATATCTTGCCACATTCTTCAACTCAAATATCACACATACACATAGCTAATTCAAGCATACCTTCACATATTATTCCATCATTTCATTGCACAAATTCATCTTAGTAAGTTCATATAAACACTTACCTTTCATACACACTTAGTGTACATCTCAAACATACCTGAAATGGATATACAAATCACATAGTCTTTTGTATCTCGAATTTTCCCGTTGAACCGTTCGGAATCTAATAGGATACGCAGAGTGCTAAGAATAGTCATACAATGCCAACGTCCCAGATGTGGTCTTACATGTAATCAGATGTCGATGCCATTGTCCCAGACAGGGTCTTACATGAACCATTACGATGCCATTGTCCCGGACATGGTCTCACACTCAAATCTCATATCAATGCCAACGTTCCAGACGTGGTCTTACATGATATCACGTAACAGACACCTATGTCATGACATATACTATCCTTTCTATCCCTAGGTTCAAACGGGACTTCTCGGACATTATCAACTTGTCGACTTATTCGTAACTCATGTTTCACATACATTCCATCTCAATGGATACTCATATCCATTAAAATTTCATATATGCACAAATAATTCAATGCAAATACATTTATTTGTATATTGACTTACCTCGAATTCGGATATTCGATCGGATTCGATTATTCAACTACTTTTGCTTTCCCACGATCAAAGTCCATATTCTTCGGTTCTTGATCTATACATATTCAAATTTAACCCTTTTATTCACTAATTCATACAATTCAATCCAATACACATATTTAGGGCTATTTGCAACTTAGCCTTCACATTTGCACATTTTATCAATTTAGTCTATTTATCTCAAAACATCAAATATACAAAATTTGTTCACACACATGCATAGCCGAAACTCCCTAAAGACCATACAAGCCCATATTTCTCATCAACTTCACAATTTAGTCCCTCAAAATGCTATTTTCTCAATTAAGCCCTAATTAGCTATATTCACCAAAAGTTTCAAGAACAAAACATGTTCATTAAACACATATCCTTCATTTAACACCAATACTCATCACAAAGCTCACCATTTCATCAATGGCACATCTTATAAACATCATCAATTCTTCAAATTACAACATGGGCTTGATAGTAGACTAAGCAACAATCTCAAAAACATAAAAATCATAAAAAACCAAAGTCAAAACATACCTTAATTTACTTAAGCAAGTGCCGAATATAAAAAGCTCAAACCCTTCTTTTCTATTCCTGTTTTCGATGATGAAGCATAAAGATGATAGAATTTGTCCTTTTGATTTTGATTAATAATCTTTGTTTTATCAATTTACCCATTTAGCCTTTAAAACAAAATATATATAACATATAATACAAGGTCATTTTTTACCATTTCCATCCACTAACTACATAGTGGTCTAATTGCCTCATACGGCCTCCACCTTTAAAAGCCACTAAACACGGGTGCTTTAACAAATAGCTTGCAAATTTTGCACTTAATGCAATTTAATCCTTTTCTCAAATTAAACACACAGGCAGACAAATTAACTTACGGAACTTTAACGCATGCTTAATCACATACCAAAGACATAAAAAATAATATTAAAAATATTTTTCAGACTCAGATTTGTGATCCCGAAACCACTGTTCCAACTAGGGTCAAAATCGGACTGTTACAGTCGCTGTAGATCACAAATTCTTTTTCTGGTTCAGGTTGCACTAGAATTGGAGCCTCATTCAGCAAAGCTTTTAGTTTCTTGAAACTCTGTTGGCACTTTCTATCCATTCAAACTTTAAGTCTTTTTGTAACAACCTCGTCATAGGTGTAGTTATCATAGAGAATCCCTTGACAAACCGTTTGTAATAGCCAGCTAGGCCCAGAAAACTTCTAACCTTAGATACATTTTTTGCCGGTTTCCAATCAACAATAGCTAAAATTTTACTTGGGTCAACTCAAATTCCAACTCCCGAGACAATGTGCCCAAAAAACCCAACCTCTTTGAGCCAAAATTCACTTTTACTAAACTTAGAATACAACTGATTATCTCATAAAATCTATAAAACCATCCTCAAATGTTCGGCATGCTCATGCTCATCACGAGAATATATCAATATGTCATCAATAAAAACCACAACAAACTTATCCAAGCATGGCCGAAATACATGGTTCATTAAATCCATAAATACAGCAGGGGCATTTGTTAAGCCAAAAGGCATAACTAAAAATTCATAGTGCCCATACCTCGTCCAAAAAGTAGTCTTTGGCACATCTGAGTCCTTTACTCTCAACTGGTAATATCCCAACCTCAAATCTATATTGGAAAACACAGTGGCTCCCTTCAATTGATCAAACAAATTGTCGATCCTTGGCAATGGGTACTTGTTCTTCACGGTAACCTTATTAAGCTGTCAGTAATCTATACACAATCTCATGGAACCATCTTTCTTTTTCACAAATAGCACTGGAGCACCGCACGGAGAATAACTCGGTCTGGCAAAACCTTTATCCGTCCACTCTTACAACTGCGCCTTCAATTCCTTCAACTCAGTTGAAGCCATTTTGTAAGGAGTAATCGATATAGATGCAGTACCGGGAGCTAACTCAATGCCAAATTCAACCTCTCTAACCGGAGGCAACCTTGGCAATTCTTCTGGGAATACATCTGGGTCCTCACATACTATCGGCACTGATTCAATTTTTAACTCAGTTTCTTTAGCATTCATAACAAAAGCAAGATATGCTTTATACCCCTTTCTTACATACCTTTGAGCAGACATATGAGAGATCACTACAGACGATATGTCTTGTTCATCTGATTCAACACGAAGAGTGCCCCCATTTTCACATCTCAATTCAATGTATTTCTTTCCACAATTTACTGTCACATCATGAGTGGTTAACCAGCCCATACCAAGAATTATATTAAATTCATCAAATGGCAATAGCATGAGATTTGCCTTAAAATAATGACCTCTAATCATCAATGGGCAATTTTTGCATACCTTATCAACTAATACACTTTTGCCTAAAGGATTGGACACTTTTATCACGAATTTTGTGGACTCTACAAGCATGCTCATACTAGATACTAATTTCATGCAAATGTATGAATGGGTAGACCCCGGATCAATTAAAGCAACAACATTAGTATCATGGAGAGAAAATGTACCCGTAATTACATTAGGGGATGATGCCTCTTCGCGAGCGTGAATGGCATAAGTCCTCGCAGGCGCTCTACTCTCAGATCTTGCAGCCCGCTCTCTGGGAGTACTCTTACTACTTATCCCACTTCCTGGGTTTCTCTGTTGTCTCCCTCTAGTAGTGCTTCCTGATCTCGCACTCTGAATTTTCTCTTTTTCAACCATCTCGTGGCATTCTCTAATAAAATGATCTTGGGAACCACACTTAAAACAAGCCCTCTCATGTGCTCGACACTCACCGGGGTGACGTTTACCACACTGTGGGCATTCCAATCGGTTAGGCCGAGTGTTCCCAACGCTTGCAACTGAAGTAGTCTGAGCCTTGATCCTCGAGTACTGTTTACTCTTACCTCTATTTGAAAACCCGGCTGAAGTAGATGATCGGGTAGAGAAGTCTCTTGACTTCTTGGATGAAGATTAAAATGACTTGTTCATTTATCTCTTTCTTGAGTCATGAGACTCCATCTCCACTTTTCTTTTCTCTTTCACCAATTCCTCGGCCTTACAAGCCCGGTCCAATAGCACAACAAATTCCTTCAATTCAAGGACACCAATAAGCAATTTGATATCTTCATTTAATCCGTTCTCAAGCCGTTTACACATAATGGCTTCAGTGGATACACACTCTCAAGCGTATTTGCTAAGCCTTACAAACTCACGCTCATATTCGGTTACTGTCATCCTACGTTGTTTCAGTTCAAGGAATTCCTTTCTTTTCTGGTCGATAAACCTCTGGCTAATATACTTCTTCCGGAATTCTTCTTGGAAAAACTCCCATGTGATCTTTTCCCTTGGTACAACCGACACAAGGGTGTTCCACCACTGATAAACGGAATCTCTCAAAAGAGACACCACACACTTCATGCACTCTTCAAGTGTGCAAGACAACTTATCGAATACCCTGATGGTATTTCAAGCCAAAATTCTGCTCTTTTCAGGTCATCATCTTTACTAGCCCTAAATTCTTTGGCTCCTTGCTTCTGGATTCAATCAACCGGAGGCTTTTCTCTTCTTACCACTTTTACCACTTGGGGAGCTACAAGGGTCTGCTGAAGAATAGGTGGGGGATGGAGGGGGTTTTGCATTCAGGTTCGTACAAATGAACTCCGTATACCATGCATTCATCATGTGGAGAAAGGCTTCCCTAGCTGCTTCTCTTCCTCTCTGACTCACGGTCGTAGGTCTATTCTCATTTTCATTTGGCACCGTCCCTTTGGCGGGAGCCGGCGCATTACTTTCTACGTCATCCGCCACAGCTTTATCGGGATCCATTTACTATATGAAAACACAATTTAAATCGTCAGGAGTTGTCACACTATCATTACATAAATGCTCATATGTATGGCATGTATAGTGATAAACCGTAATATGAACATATTTTAATCCCACATTTAGCATACTTTTGGATGATTTAAGCCTTGAATTGTGTAATTTGGTGCTCTTAATCCTTTGTTTTCATATTTTATACTCAGAATAGCACCGGAGGATAAAAAGAATGAGAAACGGGCCCAAAACGGAGTAAATCGACCATATCACGAAATCAACACGGCCTGGGCCCAAGACCACAAGGTCGTGCCTCATTCAATAGACTCGAACACGGCCTGGCCACGATTCACACGGGTGTGTACCATGGGCGTGTCCCTAACATGAGAAAGAAGAGTTTCATTCAGATTAGGGTACTTAGAGGCAAAGAAAGCCATTCCAAAAGCCTATATAAACACCCTAGAGGCCAACCATCAGGGAGCGTCCAGCTAGGCCAAAGAGCCAAGCCAGAGGTCAGAATTGTGGAATTTACTCGAAGAAAGCCAGTTGATTCATCTCAAGAAGCCGGAGTCAGACTCAAGACGGAGGATCTTTCTTCAATTCCTTCAGGGAGTTTTAGGGTTTTCTTATGTTTTGTTTTATCTTTTCTTTTGAGATGTATTCTTTTATGATTATGAACTAAACCTCCAGATACCTGAGGAGGATGAAACCTAGAAGGAATCTTGTTATCATTTGCTGAACTATATGATAAATACTTGATTTATTCTTAATTATGTGTTCTTAATTCTTGTTTTGATATTTCCGGGATATTAATTCAAGTTTGATGTGCTTAGGTGGAGGAGCAAAAGTCCCTGCCTAAGAGTAGATCTAGCATAATTAAGTGGAGTTGGTCTCATGCCTAGACATAGGGTGACGAAATTTTGCCGGATTAGGGTGAAACCTAATATGGGAGTCCATAGATCGAGTTAATACAATTCTAGGGGTTTTAATTAGAAAGAGATTTCGATTAATCAGCCTAGGGTTAGACGTTAGTAGCCTCGACAGAGAGTTAGATAACAAGTGAAGTCTAGGTGGATTCTTCCTCGGGTATCATCTTAATCAATTGGCTTTTACCAAAGTTATTTTCTCCAATTCATTCTCTTTGTCTTTGCACTTTTAGCTTAGTTTTTAGTTAATTTTAGATTAGATAACAAATTCCTTTAATTCTTAGGCTAGATAATAAAAAGAGAGTTAGTATTAGTACTTTTGCTTCCCTTGGGTTCGACAATCCAGTCTTGCCACTAAGCTATACTACTGTTTGATAGGTGCATTTGCCTCAAATCGTTGTCATAGTTAGTTTCTAGGCTCGATCATTCATTATATAAATTTTTAAGACTCTGACAACACGACCATATCGCTAGACTCATGTATATGCTACGTTAGTCCAAGAATCTACTAAATCGTAACTCTGATACCACTAAATGTAACACCCCTTACCCATATTCAACTCCAGAATCGGGTACGAGGCATTACTGAACTTCACTTCCTTGAACAATACAACTTAGGCTATTAAATTTTTTCTAAACTTAAAACTTCTCATTCACATTCATATCATCCTTATTATGGGCCTACGAGACCCTAAACATGCATACGGAGGGTTTCAAAATTTAACTGGAAACTTTTGCGCACTTAGAAAAGTTTCACCTTACCAGGGCCACAGCCCATGTGAAATGGGACACGCCCGTGTGGGCAGGCCGTGGTCACACATGCCCATGTCCCTAGCCCGTGTAGAATTTATTTTTCATTTCGAACCTACAGGGGTTTTCAAACGGCCGGGCACACGCCTGTGTCTTTGGAACGTGTCCCTCACACGGCCTAGACATGCCTGTGTCCTCACCTGTGTGTGAAAACTTGGGTATTCTATTTATGACATCAACAACTCTGAAGGGGCACACGACCTAGGCACACACTCGTGTGCTGGCCCGTGTGACAAATCAAATTCTTACAAATTTGATGCAGGGGACACAGGGCCAATCAACCCAATCAACACACCCATGGGGTTGACCGTGTGTCGCACACAGCCTAGACACACGCCCGTGTCTCTACCCGTGTGGACAATTAGAAGGCTATTTTCCAAGCCAATTGTCACCCTGAAACATAAACACACATATACCAACACAAGCAACACCTAACATGGCAATAATACACTATGAAGAACCACTAATCATCATTCATACACTTCATAATTTACTTCATCATTTGCATGAACTTTCACTTCATAAAACTCATCGCCATTAAAATATGAAACTTGACAAATATCGGCCAATTCCTAATGGCCATTTACAAAATGAGTGTATGACATTAGGAGCCAACACTTTGGCTTTCAAATATGATATAACACAAAATGACCAAGTTCCTATACATGCCATACTCAAAATAAGTAAACTTTACTATACCAAAAGAATGATTGGTAGTGTGATCCGAGCTCTGACGTTCTACGATCCCCGAGCTAGCTTGGCGATACTACAAGGAAGAGGGAAAAGAGAAGGGTAAGCATATTGCTTAGTAAGTTTGCATGAATTAATATAGCAACATAAGTACTCATGGTAAAATCCATTCATCTCATAGAACAATAGCAACACAAGTTCTTAAGTGCTTAGGCATACTTACTCAAACTCATTCTTACCATCATACCTCGCATTATGGTTTCGTAACTTGTATTTTACTCATGATACCTGTAACACTTAGTCACATAATTTAGCACTTATACTAACTTGAACATAAACTTAAATCATCATCATCCTTAACATAAATGGGACTCATTATCATGTACAATTCAACTCTATATCATCTTTGCATACTTAGCTCTTTTTCTCGTTGAACTACTCAGAATATCAGAGGATACTCAACCTCATCATACATGTATCTAGATGCCAATGCCATATCCCAGATATGGTCTTACATGGGATAACCTCTTGATGCTGATGCCATATCCCAGATATGGTCTTACACGGAATCTCATCTCACGTTGTCGATACCATGTCCAAGACGTGGTCTTACACGAGATCGTACATAGATGTCGATGCCATGTCCCAGACATGGTCTTACATGAGATCGTACATAGGCCCGTGTCTCTGCCCGTGTGTACAAAAATAGGCTATTTACCAAGCAATTTTACCACCCAAATTTGCATATACCTATACAAATCCAAATGGCACCAAAACATGTCATAAATAGGTATTCAGCAAACATCACCCAGGTAAAAATCATACCATTTCAATATCAACAAATACAAAACATACCAATACCACAAGATGTCAATCAATTCCATACCAAAACTTACTTTCACAACTCATCGAAATAACCAATTTCAAATATGCATTATTTGCCTAGATTCACTATCATACCAATGTTCAAAACTCAACCATTTGATATCCATAATACCTATTATCAACAAGCATCATTTATCCATCATCAAACACTTCACACAAGCCATATGCACATATATATACACAACCAAACCAACCAAATTAAGCCAACTCTCATGGCTATATACGAAACCAAAGTCTTAATATTTACAAACCTTATAAAAAATGACTAAATTCATTAACAACACACAAATACCAACATGAACAAAGTCCCTATACATGCCATATACTCAAAATACTTAAGTTCAAAACTACCAAAGTGATAGTTGGATAGTGTGATTAAGTCTCTAACGATTCCCGAATCCAAGCTAGCTTTGATTTCACTATAAAACACGGAAAACAAAGTAAGCTATATAGCTTAGTAAGCTCGTATGATAATAAACATAATTAACCCCAAGTATACAACTCAACCAATTGAGTATATGAACATATAACTCATATTAGCTAGCAAACCTTTCACATATTCAATAATGATATTTGATATAAAATTCACAATTTCCTTCGATTCAAGGCTCATATAGTTCGTATACATACTTGTACCATCTCGTATCAATCTTATACTCAACTACATCTTTGACATATATACCTTTTGAACCATTAGGAATACTATCAGATACTCAGGAATCTCGCACACTAACTGCCACATTTATAGCCAAAGGTATATCAATCTCATATCACATATAATGCTCACTCTCGAGCTATCAACGGGTGTAACACCCAAACCTGGCCTAGAAGTTATAGCCGAATCTGGCGGTGTCACATTTGAGTGCTTTTTAGAAACCCCTTTTTTTTCCTTGTTAGAAAAACTCATTAGGAGGTTGAGGCCTCTTCGTAGAACTCATGTTAAACCAGCATTTTGTTAATCAATTTAAAACGTCATTACTTCTAAAATCTTGTTTGTTTACGGAAGCTTAAAAATTGTTGCAGAAACATAGTGTTTTGAATACAGTTATCATTTTGGGAAAACCGCATTCTACTTTTAACATGTATAAATCATAATGATTAAAACCTCAGATTGAAAACTATAAAATTGGAGAGGCCTTATTACAAATATAAAAAAAATCCAGACAGAAACTAATAAAAAGCCAAGTAAACGAAAATAGGAGTAGTACTGTGGCCACCTCCGAGTCCCTCGTAGCTCCAAATCCACTAAGTCTGGGGATTACCTGTACAGTTAGACAGAAGGGTGAGTTTGCGAAAACTCAGTGTGTAATCCCTTATAATACAAACAGTCAGATATACGATATGCAGAAACATACTGTGCCTGAACCCATCACGGACACAGTATCAGGTGGGTCTTAGCCCATAATAGAACTAGGTGGACCTAAGCCCATTATAGAATCAGTATCAGATGCAGATACGCAGACTGAAATCCAGCCCAATCCAACCAATTGACCATGTGGGGATAAAATCGACCCACCCAGCAAACACACCAAGCTTAGCACCAGTTGCGGCACTAAGTCAACAAAACGGCTCGGCGCCGTAGACAGAATAGCTAAAAGCCATAAATATCACAGCATCGCTGTCGGTTAACAGAACGGCTAAAAGCCATAAATATCGTAGCATTATTGTCAGTTAACAGAATGGCTAAAAGCCATAAATATCGCAGAAAGGCTGAAAGCCTTGTACAGAACGGCAATGGGCCATACACTTCCTCTGTAACTTTGTCCCAACCCCATGCAATATGTCACGTATGTCATGCTCAATCATCACAGGTGTATGTAGAATGACCATATAACAATCATTTAACATATATTACAAGCATATCAGTCACACGACCACAGTCAAGTCAGTTAAAACACAGTCAAGTCATGGCACAAAATCAGTTATTTACCCTCAGGGGCAAAATAGTCATTTTACCCTATAAGGGTATTTTGGAAATCCTACCCTTTAGGGGTATTTCGGTAATTCTACCCTATAGGGGTAGTTCAGTAATTCTACCCTATAGGGGTATTTCAGTGATTTTACAAATCGTGGGTATTTCGATAATTTTACAAATCAAATGTATTTCGATAATTTTACAAACTGGGGTATTTTGGTAATTTTGCAAACTGGGGGTATTTTAGTAATTTTCCAAATCAGGGGTATTTCAGTAATTTTACAAATCAGGGGTATTTCAGTAATTTTGCAATTCAGAGGTATTTTAGTAATTTTGCAAATCAGGGGTATTTTGGTAATTTTGCAAATCAGGGGTGTTTCGGTAATTTTATAATCCAGGGGTATTTCAGTAATTTCGCAAAGCAAGGGTATTTTGGTAATTTTGCAAACCAAGGGTATTTCAGTAATTTTGCAAACTGGGGTAATTCAGTAATTTTGTCAACCCCTCAAAAGGTCTACAGTCGCCTTGAGTGACTCAAGTATTCTAAACAGAGATAATGATGCGAAAGGGCCTAAGGCCCATTCTCGGCCCAAGTGGGCCCACACGCTCGTGTGGCCCATTTAGCCCAAATCTAGCCACAGATATGAGATTCACATAGTCCAGTCTAATATTTACTACACAATCACACAACTTATCCGTTTGGGCCCACGAGCCCATTGGCCCTACATGGCCCCTTTCGACCCAAACAGCCTAAACCTACAAGAACACTTATGATGGCCTCAACTATCGCGTCGAAGCTCCCACACGTACGCTCGCACGCTCGTGTGGCTACCATCGCCCTGTGACCGGCATTTTGGCATTTGCCGCTCTACAACTAGAGTAGTGCAAAATACACACCTGATAGGAATCTAGAGTTAATCCGTGCTCCGAACACTCCTATGCCCAAACACGAACCAAGGTATGCTTACTCTCCTCATAGATCGCTCTATTTAAAGCCAGCTTCTCGCCTACTCTCATTGTAGCTTCCTGATGTGGGATCTCTCCTTCAGCAGAGTTTAATTCCATCACAACCACCTGTCGTCTCAACTTAGCAAAATAAATATCCCTTCTTGCTTGCAATGGGATTCGAACCCTTGCCCTCTCCGATGCTCCAAACGCTACATGCCACCACAACACAAGCTCTTTTTGTGACTTAAAACATACGCAACTAAATATAAGTCTATGGGCCAAAGTCTAAGTTCATTTAAAAAGAATATCAAAATGAAATGCAAGAGCCAAGACTTGAACCTTAGACCCCTTGCTTCCTCTATGGCTTCACTTCCTTATCTCCCATGTAGCGCCATTTGCCACTAGACCACAACTCATTTTGTGTCATTTTTCTCCACATTTTATTCTTAAAGCCTACTTACTAACTCCCAGGGTTTTATTCACCTAAAACCAAAAATTTCCTAAAGCCCAAGTTTGAACCCCGGACTTCATAAAAGCCCCCTATCCTTCCAAAATCACTCACCTAATAGGTCCAACTTGCATTAGTGTCGTTCTCTTGTTCTCAAAAATTTTAAACGCTCCCAAGCCCAAGGCCCAATAGGCCCAATTCTACTAGGCCCAAAAATTCGAGGCGTTACAACGGGTCTGCTCACACAAGTTGATGGTCATGACGAAGCTACATGGTGCTGCTCACACAAGCTAACGAGTATCTACAACACATACCGGATAACTCAACCACCGTTAGGACGTACGAACCAACACCCAATCACATAATCCCTAATGATATGTCATTTGCATCATAACCTATTCCTAAGGTTCAACCGGGATTTTCTCACTAGCCGAATCGTCGTTAAATATTCCCATAGTGTTGTATTCACAATTTATGCAATATCAAAGTATTTAAAACACAAATATAATAATGTTTAATACATATGAACTTACCTCGAATGTAAAAACGACAAAACGAGTCGATTAGTCTGAAACTTTATTCTTTCCCCAATCTAAATCCGTATTTCACTTTTTTTGATCTAAACGTAATCAAAATTAACTTCTTTAACTATCACTATATTCAATTTAGTCTAAAATGCACATTAAGGCAACTTTACCTTTTTTCCCCTAATATTTCACATTTTTACAATATAGTCCTTATTTCATAAAATTAAAAATTTATGCAATTCAACCTAAACCCATGCTAGCTGAATTTTAAGTAGGTCCCTAGTAGCCCATATTTTTCCTTTATTTCACATTTTAACCACAAAATTTCAAGATTTCTCAATTTAATACCTAATTAGCAATTTTATCAAAAAATCACTTTCTAAATGTTGTTTATCTAACAACAAGCATGCATTTTCTGTCATCAAGCATCAAAATACACCTATATTCATCAATGGAAAAACCCTAAACCTTTAACAATTTTGCAAAATAGTCCTTAGGCTAGCTAGATTAAGCTGCAACGATCTCAGAAACATATAAATCATTAAAAATGAGACAAAAATCACTCATCAATTGCATACACAAGCTTGGCCGAATGAAAAATATGAAAATGACTTTCCTTTGCCCTAGCTTCAGTTGAAAAATGGAGAAGAAAAGATGATAATTGTTTTTATTTCATTTAATTATTCTTTATTAACTAAATTACCAAATTAACCTTAATGAATACTAATTATTTCACTAAATGCCAAACCATTATCATCCATTAACTCATTAACGGGTTAATTACCACTTAAGCGCCTTTACATTAAAGTTTTACAGCCATTATACACCTTTACCTAATAGAACACAAGTTTTACACTTTACGAGATTTAGTCCTTTTTATCGAATTGAGCACTCAATCGATAAAATTTCTTAACAAAATTTTCACACAATCATATTATCATACCGTAAACATTAAAATAATAATAAAATAATTATTTCAACTTCAAATTTGTTGTCCCAAAACCACTGTTCTGATTTGACTAAAAACGGGTTGTTACACATTACTATATGAAAACATGATTTAAAACTGACAGGAGATATCACACTATCACAGGTTATATATGGCATGTATAGCTAGACTCACTCGCTACGTTAGTTCGAGAATCGACTAAATCGTAGCTCTGATACAAAAAATGTTACACCCTTAACCCATATCCATCACCAGAATAGGGTTTCAGAGCATTATTGGACTTATCAATTAAATAATCATACGATTCCATATACATTTCTGAAATCCAAACATAAATAATTCAAATATAGTCATATAGTCCCTAACACGAGCCCTTGAGGCCCAAAACAACCATTAGATATGGTTCAGGACTAAACTGAGAACTCAAAGAAATTTTGGAAAAACATTGAAAATTTTCAAAGTACAGGGGACACACGCCCGTGTCACAGGCCGTGTGGACATTCGAAATGGGATCACATGGCTGTGTCCCAACCCGTGTGCTACCCCGTGTAACTCAATGACTTGGGTCACACGACCAAACACATGCCCGTGTGCCAGGCCGTGTGCTAGGCCGTGTGAAACCTAGAGGGTATACTAACTTATGCCACATGGCCAACCCACATGCCCATGTGCTAGGCCATGTGAACTACTGACTTGATTTCTACTTAAGTACTAGGGGAAACATGGCCTTGTCTCTGCCTGTGTGGACAAAAATAGGCTATGTTTCAAGCCACATTTTTCACCCAAAATGTTGTCAGCCTAGGTTCAACAATGCGCAAACAACCAATGCATAAATGGGCACTTATAACCATCTAATTTCAAACCAAAATCATATACTACCAATATCAACAACCAAAACGCCCATAAGCATACCAAATAGCCAATTTGACATCCAAAATCACCTAAACGATCAAACTCACCTATTGGACTTTGTGCCTAAATCAACATGCATACCGCATTCTCAAATTCAACCAATTTGTGCTCAACATACCAATTCACAACAAGGCATTCACATAACAATTATAATCCAAAAATTAAAGGCCATTTACACATATATACATAACCAAGTACCAAAGTAAGCGAAATCACATGGCTATACACATAACCAAAACATACACCATTTACAAGCCAAATCAATTGGCTATATACATTACAAACATATAAGTCATATTAACCACAACACCTATACATGCCATATAACCAAGTACACAAGTTCAAAAGTACCAAAACAATGGCTGGATAGTGTGATGAGATCTCTGGCAACTCTCAATCTGATAAGCTTCAAAATCACTATAAAACATAAAAAAGTAAGCTCGTATGGCTAATAAGTATAACTTACCATTCATTCACAATTTAATTAATCTAAACATAATATACTACAACTTCACTTAGTCACAAGGCTAACATATATTCATCCACATAGTAAATCATGAAACTAACAAATTTCATGTATTTCATGCTTATATGGTTTACGTACATACCTGCACTGATACGTATCAATCTCTTACCCTTTCATATCATCTATATACTCGTTGAACCATTTGGAATAATAACATATACTCAGGAATCTCGCACACTAAGTGCCATTACATGGTCGAAACCATCTCAATTTCGTATCTCATATAATGCTTACTTTCGAGCTATCACCGGGTCTGCTCACACAAGTTGATGTGTAACCACAACACATGCCGAAGAACTTAGCCACCGGTAGAACGTACGGAGCAACACCCAAAGTACAATAACCCCTATTGACATGTCATTTGCATCCTATCTATTCCTAAGGTTCAACAGGGATTTATACATTTCCGATAACTCATCGAGAATTTTCGTGTTGTCGTATCATCTCAATTATAACAATTTAGCATTTCACATATACAATTTAATGCTTATTTAACATACGAACTTACCTCGATCACAAAAACGAAGTAATAGGATCAACTAGTCCAAAACTTTATCTTTCCCTCGATCTAGTTTCGTACGAGGCTTAACTTGATCTATATAATCAAATTCAATCCATTTAGATTTCATTCTATTCAATTCAGTCCAAAAATACACAATTTTGCAAATTTACACTTTTACTCCTATTATTTTAACTTTTTTATAATTTAGTCCCTAGGTCATAAAAATGCAATTTCATGCAATTTAACTCACACCCATGCTAGCTGAATTATATATATGCATAGCAGCCCATATTTTTCATTATTTCACACATTTACAACAAAATTTTCACATTTTACAAATAAATCCCTATTTGACATTTTCAACCAAAATCACTTAACAAATGTTGTTTATCTAACAACAACCATTTATTTTCTACCATCAAACATCAAAACATATACTTATTCATCAATGGTAAAACCTTAAACTTTAATAGTTTTGCAAAATAGTCCTTGGGCTAGCTAGACTAAGCTACAACGACTCCAAAAACATAGAAATCATTAAAAACCGAGCAAAATTTCACTTACATGCACAAGGAATGTTGGTCGAATGCTTCAAGGTATTTCCATGGTGTTTTTAGGTTAAAATTTCGGTGGTGTCGCTCGTATGAGAAGATGACACCATCTTATTTTTCCTTTTTTTGTTACTTTTATTTATTAATTTACTAAATTAACCTTGACATTAACCTTTAAAAACATCTACTTAATGCCCATAAATGTCCACTCACTACAAAAATGGTCTAATTACCTCATAAGGACCTCCATATTAAGTTTCCATATCTATTAGACACCTTTAGCTATTAGAACTCCAGTTTTGTACTTTACGCGATTTAGTCCTTTTTATCAAATTAAGCAAGCAATTGATAGAATTTCTTAGTGAAATTTTTATACAAAACTACTAACATGCTGTAGACATTAAAATAATAAAATAAATATTTTGACCTCGAATTTGTGGTTCCAAAACCACTGTTCTGATTTGACTAAAAATGGGCTGTTACTTTAACACCTCTATGATAAAACCATAGGGATTTTATGTAACTAAGTCATCTTAGACACATCCAAAAACCCTCGTAGTTTAAGCGTAGGATTTAGGTTTAGTTTGCCTTTACTTTTCTAAAATGCTTTGTTCTTCTCTCTTGGAATCGATTTTGATCCAAGATTTCTTTTATGAAATTGAAGTATTTCAGTTTATTCTCTTTTGCAAGTGATAAGACTCGTTATCCCAATTGAGATATTTGTTATTCCGTTCTTAACTGACACAAATCAAGATTATTCTAAATCCCTTTTCTCTTTTGGTTTATTCATGTTTATTTGCATGTTTATTTCAATTGAGGTTCTAATTATGAATATCATGAGTAGCCAATTCTCTTACGGGAGATTAATGAGTGGATGGGGATGTGATTAACGAAAGATCAAGTGTTTGTCACTCAAATTAGTTGGTATAAATTACATGTTCTTAAACCCTAGGCTTGACAATCCTAGAAAGTATTCAAAAGTTAAATAAGGTTGGGAGATAAGTTTGCCGAGTAAATCGTAATTTATCCTGCTTGAGAAAGTGAGGTCGAGAGATAAGCGAGTATCAACCAATTAATTAATTTGTTAGAGGCTGAGAGGTAATAACTGGTTAGTTAGTAGCTAATCCATCCTAAAAATTGAATCCAAGGTTAATTACAACCCCTGAAACAAGTTAATCTTCCTGATTGGTTTAATTGGTTTAGTCGTTTGTGTTTTAATTGTTGTTATTTATTTTAGTATTTAGTTTTTGCTATTAACTCTTTTATGATTCATTGTAATATAGAAGTTAACCACTATTATTTAGACTTATTATTGAAAATAGATTTTTAATATATTTAATTCATCCTCACTTGGGTACGATCCTCGGAACACTTCTATGTGTCCCATTGTAACATATTACTATATTACAATTTGACCTGTATACTTGCCGTTGCTTTAATTTCTTATATTATTGGTGTAGTATTTTTGGGTCAAACATTCACACGTTTGGCGGCAGTCAGAAGGTAAGATGACTAAGCGATCTTTTAATGCAAAAGGAACAAGGGCGGTTAAACTCCTAAAACGTGTACACACTAACGTATGTGGCCCCATGAGTTTTAGTGCAAGAGGTGGTTACAAGTATTACGTAACTTTAATTGATGACTATTCTAGATATGGGTATGTGTACCTAATGCATCGTAAAAGTGAAACATTTGATAAATTTAAGGAGTTCGGTCCGGAAGTGGAGAAAAAACTAGGTTTACACATAAAGACACTTCGGTCTGATCGAAGTGGCCCAAAAAATGGGCCTAAATTTTTTCTAAGACTAGCCCAAATAAAAATGCTAAACCCGAGCCCGGCCTGGCCTGGCCCACCTGTAGTAAAAAAATTATATTATTTTTATATAAAAACAAATTTAAAAAGATAACATATCAAATACATTAAAAATATTAACATAAATATTTCGAGACAAATTAAAAATACCTTAAAAAAAGTCTTTATACTTAAATAGCACTACGATAGTTGCAGACTAGCAAACAAATGCCTCTAAAATAGTAATAAAACAAAATTGATATAATATCCAAATAATAACAACAAAATAGTAGCAATATAATAGCAAAATACTAGCAAAATAACAACAAACAATAGCAGGAAAAAATTTTAGGCAAATTTGGGTCGGGGCCCGAACCAAAAAAAATCTTACTCATTTTTTGTCAAAACTCATTTTTCAAGCCTATATTTTTCTCAAGCCCTCCCACTTTTCGAGCGAACCTTTGGGTCTGGGCGGGGGTGGCCCAACCCATGATAAGGTCTAGTTATGAGCTTTTTAATTTCTTATATGTTCACACTATAAAAAAAATTGACATGTGGCATGAAAAGAAGGAAAGCATTTGTGGAGGAGAAAATTACAACATAAACCTCTGCTCACTTTTATATAATTTTAAATGTTGTTTTACAACTTATATTTCATAATAAGCCTTCTTATTTACTTATATTCGATAATTCAACTTACAACTTTTGTTATCTTTTGTATTTTGTTTTATAATAAGTTCTCCAACATGTTTTCAAAATTCTATAATATTTGATAATAAGTATTCTTAACATGTTTTGTATATTTAATTTTTTTCTCCAAAAATGATAAAGCATGTGCGATAGGGAGAAAAAAGGAGAATGTTTCTATTTCAATGCAGAGGAAGGAGGTGTAAAGCTTGTATATTTATCAACTTGCCAAAGTCAATAAATTATTTATTGTAGTTTTAAGTTGTAAAGTTTAAAAAGGAATAAGGGACCACGTAGAAAGGATTTGGAGGAAGGAAATTAGTTCTATATTATTAAAATTAATTTAAATAAGTTTAAATTTTAATAGAATTAATAATTACAGTTTAAAAATAATATTATTTATTACTAAGGTTAATGTTTTGAAAGTTGTGTATGATTGTGCGAAAAAAATTTATTTGAAATTGAATTGCAAATGAAATAATAATAATTTTATTTCATTTTTTAATTGTAAATATTAACTTTGTTACAATTAAATCTTATTTAATTATTTTTTTATAATATAATAATTAAATTAAAATATTTAATTGTAGAAGAGATTATACTTTCAACAAATATGATTTAACATGTTATTAATAGATATTGTTATAAAGTAAATAGAGAGAGAGTAATGAACAAAGAAAATGGAAAGCAAAAGACAGTGTATTTTACTAATCAATCAGAATATTTACAAAGTTACACCAAAGTCTTTACTTGTAACATCCCAATAGTTAGGGGTTATAAATTTTTGCATAATTGCATGTTGTGCTTGCTCAGCTGGTTATTTGAGTGTATTTGGGGGTTCTAGGGAGGCATGGGATCGAGTCTGAGCCTTGGAAAAAATTTAGTTTTTGACCTTTGAGAGGAGAGAGCTGGTTGAGGTTGGACTTAAGTATATTTGAGTGTGTTTTACTAACACAAGTGAGCATATGGTGTGGTGGTGTGGCGTCAAGTGGAGAGCAAGGAGGGAAGGGGTTCGAATCCCTCAGGTTGCAAATGAAGGATTTTATTTTGTGGCTTGAGAGTGGAGGAAGCAGAGTTTGGATCAAACTCTTCAATGGGAGTTGGAGACTTGGTCAAACGATTCAAATGGATGAAGGAGAGCAAGTGTAGAAGGGAAAAAGGGAGAAAATCAAGGAGTTGATGGGTGTGGGAAGTGTTGGCCGAAAGTGGGAGTCTAGCTAAGGGGGAATTTCAGCTGAAGAGGGGTGTTCTGGAAGCATATTCGACTTTGAGAAGGGAGAGTGTCGATTTTCTCTAGTTTTCTTTTGGGAGAGTTTTGCATTTTGGGTACATTTCCTCTAGCATTTTGGGTCATCTCCTCTTCAATTCTCTCTTACCGAATTCTTAGTCCCTTTATTTTCTTCACCATCTTCTTTTCTACTCTTTCCTCTCCATAGCCGAATATTTTCCCTTTTCTTTACTCTTCAATTGACTCTTCTTCTTTTCTTTCCACATCATTTGATTTTTGCAGTTTAACTGTCATAGCCGAACACCCTCTATCACTTTTTGTGTTGGGCATACTCACTGCATCTTGTGAGTTAGTCCTTAGCCGAATCACAGTTCTGTTCTCTCTTAGTGTGGCTTAATCAAATTAAAGAGAAGCAGATGTTGGATGAGTCATTGGTTTCTCGTTTCCAACAGGTGAAGAAGGGAGAGACTGTGGATTTTGAGCTAAATAGTGAAAGAGTATTGTGCTTCCGTGGAAGAGTTTGTGTACCGAGGGATTCTGAGTTACAGCAGTCGATTTTGCGGGAGGTGCATAGTAGCCCATACGCTATGCATCCTGGTGGAAACAAGTTATACCAAGATCTGCGTGAACTGTACTGGTGGCCAGGGCTTAAGCGGGAGATTACCGACCTTGTAAGTAAGTGTTTGACATGCCAGCAAGTGAAGGCTGAGCATCAACTGCCTTCTGGATTACTACAACCTGTTAAAATCCCACTCTAGAAGTGGGAGAGAATAACCATGGTTTTGTTAGTGGGCTACCCCTAACGCCTACTAAGAAAGATTCGGTATGGGTAATTATTGATCTGTTGACTAAATCGACCCACTCCATACCGGTTCGCACCGATTACTTGTTGCAGAAGTTGGCAAAGTTGTATGTGGCAGAGATTGTAAGGTTACATAGGGTGCCAGTGTCATTATTTTGGATAGAGACCCTAGGTTCACATCTCGATTCTGGAGAGTGTTACACGAAGCTTAGGGTACAAGATTGGATTTTAGCACAGCATTTCATCCGTAGACTGATGGTCAGTCGGAAAGGGTAATTCAGATTTTGGAAGACATGCTAAGAAGCTGTGTGATTGATTTCAAAGGCAGTTGGGAAGACTATTTACCGTTGGCGGAATTCGTTTACAACAACAACCACCAATCCAGTATTCCGATGGCACCATACGAGGAGTTATATGGTCGTAGGTGTCGTACCCCTACTTGTTGGATAGAATTAGGTGAGCGGTGACTGATGGGTCCAGAGCTAATTTTTGAAACTGAGGAGAAAGTGAAGTTGATACGAGGACGGTTAAAAGAAGCATCTGATAGGCAGAAGTCGTACGCTGATTTAAAGCGCAAAGAGATTGAATACTCTGTGGGAGATTTTGTTTATTTGAAAGTTTCACCTTGGAAGAAGATTCTGAGATTTGGGCAGAAGGGCAAGCTGAGCCCTAGATTTATCAGACCTTACCGGATAGTAAAGCGTGTGGGACTGGTTGCCTATCAGCTGGAACTGCCTCCTAAGTTAAATCGTATACATAATGTATTCCATGTTTTTATGCTGAGGTGATATCGTTCTGATCCTTCTCATATAGTACTGGTGGAGGAGATCGAGGTAAGACCTGATTTGACTTTTGAGGAAGAACCGATGCAAATTCTGGGTAGGGATGTTAAGGTGCTAAGAAGGAAACCTGTTCCATTAGTCAAAGTGCTGTGGCGTAACCATAGTTCAGAGGAAGCCACGTGGGAGCCTGAAGAGGCGATACATCAACAATACCCTCACCTCTTCTAATCAGGTAAATTTCGAGGTCGAAATTTCTTTAAGGGGGTAGAATTGTAACATCCCAAATGTTAGGGGTCATAAATGTTTGCATAATTGCATGTTGTGCTTGCTCGGCTAGTTATTTGAGTGTATTTAGAGGTTCTAGGGAGGCATGGGATCGAGTCTGAGCCTTGGACAAAATTTAGTTTTTGGCCTTTAAGAGGAAAGAGTTGGTTGAGGTTCGACTTAAGTATATTTGAATGTGTTTTACTAACACAAGTGGAGCATATGGTGTGGTGGTGTGGCGTCAAGTGGAGAGCAAGGAGGGGAGGGGTTCGAATCAGGTTGCAAATGAAGGATTTTATTTTGTGGCTTGAGAGTGGAGGAAGTAGAGTTTGGATCAAACTCTTCAATGGGAGTTGGAGACTTGGTCAAATGATTCAAATAGATGAAGGAGAGCAAGTGTAGGAGGGAAAAAGGGAGAAATCAAGGAGTTGATGGGTGTGGGAAGTGTTGGCCGAAAGGGGGAGTCTAGCTAAGAGGGAATTTCAGCTGAAGAGGGGTGTTTTGGAAGCATAGTCGGCTTTGAGAGGGGAGAGTGTCGATTTTCTCTAGTTTTCTTTTGGAAGAGTTTTGCATTTTGGGTACATTTCCTCTAGTCTTTCGGGTCATCCCCTCTTCAATTCTCTCTTACAGAATTCTTAGTCCCTTTCTTTTCTTCTCCGTCTTCTTTTCTACTCTTTCCTCTCCATAGCCGAATCTTTTCCTTTTCTTTACTCTTTAATTGACTCTTCTTCTTTTCTTTCCACATCATTTGATTTTTGTAGTTTAACTCTCATAGCCGAACACCCTCTATCACTTTTTGTGTTGGGCATACGCACTGCACCTTGTGAGTTAGTCCTTAGCTGAATCACAGTTCTGTTCTCTCCTAGTATGGCTCTGGAAGGAATTTGACAATCGGTAAGTTATAGTTCTCTCTTTGTCAATAACTCTATTTCCTTTCGGTTTCTTCCTTAATAACCGTACGTTCTTCCTTTCTCGTTGTGTCTAAAAATACATTCTTTTTTGTGATTTGGCCATCGTTGGGCTTAGGGTTTTCAATAGGGCGAAGGAGCACAAGTGATTTGAATTAATCAAACCTTTATCGTTGACTCATCAATGAAGTGAGGTAAGAACGTTGTCATAATATTTGGTTTGGCTGAAGGTGGGATGATTACTAACAACTTTTTCGCTCACCAAATATTCGTTTGGGTCTTGATTTCTGTAGCCAAGGGATAGGGCCGAGTACTTAGTGCACTGAAGGAGATCGTGTTCATGGTAAGTGAAGTTAGTCTAGTAGGGCGTGTCAATGTTAAGGTTATCAAAGATTGAGACTAAACTTTTGTCAACTATTACTATCGGTGTCTTGGAAGCGGTGGAAACCACAACTCATAATCAAGGTGTGTAATCTCACATCCTTGCTTGATTGTTATGCACTGTTCTGTGAATCGGCCAAAAGCTGAAATATTCAAAAGCCGGAGTATTGGCAACCGAGATCACTCGAGCGTGCGAGCACTCGTAGAAACAAATCGAGACACTAGTGATGGCGTTAGACCGTTGAGAGTGTCACGAACCTTCTCGTGGAATTGAGGCTGTAACGGGCCCTGTTGGGCCGAAGCAGGCTAAGTGGGCCCAATGGGTTAATGGGCCCACATGAACAAAATCGATGGAAAATGCTGGATGATAGATGCGATTGCAAAGTCCGCAGAATTGAGACCAAAAACGAGCTGAATAGGCCACACGAGCATGTGGGCCCGTCTAGGCCGAAATTGGATTTTAGGCCCAATTACACCGTAGTGACCAAAAAGGGAACATGTGGCCTTCGAAAAGGTCGTTAGATGATAAATTACCAAAATACCCTTAGCGGGTAAATTATCGAAATACACTTAGCAGGTGAATTATCGAAATACCCTCAGTGGGTGAATGACCGAAATACCCTCCACGGGTAAATTATCGAAGTACCCCCAAGGGGTGAAATTACCGTTTTACCTCTAAGTGACAAAATGACAATTATACACTTGGTGATAGTTAAATATCGTTTTTGTGATTTTGTATATCTGTTTATAATCGTAACACACTAAATTCATATCATATTGCATTGGGTTGGGTTTGCTGATCGGAGGAAGTACCGTTTAGTGGCATTGCCACATACTGTTCTAGTGGCATCACCACATACCGTTATAGTGGCTTCGCCACATATGCTTTATTTTGTGGCTCAGCCACACATACCGTTATTAGCAGCTTGACTGCATTATTGGAGAGTTTTGGCTGGGTGGGTCAACTTGGTCCCCATAGAGAGCTTGGTTGGTACTGGTGGAGAGTTTGGTTGGATTGGGGTGGGCACATATCCATTGCATTGATTTGATTTGGGGACTTAGGCCCAAATTGTTACCGAATAGGGCTTAGGCCCAGACCGACACCGTATGGGTCGGGCCCAGATTATGATCGTTATAAGAGATTACACACTGAGTTCTCGTAACTCAACTCTTTCCTTTAACCATGCAGGTAATCCCCAGCGTTATAAGATTTGGAGCTGCGGAGGACTCGGAGGTGGCCATACGTCGATTTTGCTAATAGACGGAACTTAGAAATTTTGGGTTTAATTTGTTTTATAGTAGTTTTGGGTTAATAATTTCTATAATAAGGCCATTGGGATTTTCTTTTCTTTAACTTTCATTTGGTATTTTTTTTATTTATGAACCGCTAAACAATTAAACACGAGTTTTTTGTAACAATAACTACTGTTTTCATTCCGCAACTTTTAAAGTCAGTTTTTTGCAATAAACAATGTTTTTGGAAATAATATTATGTCTGCAAGGAAAATAACTTTAAGCAAACCTTGTTTTTGTAAGCAATGAAATTCGAGATTTACAAACGGTAGAACGTTTTAAAATTGAGGAAGGGTTTTCAATGAATGCGTAGTTTTCAAAATAACCTTGCATTGTGACATGCTAGATCCGGCCATAACATCTAGTCCGGGTTTGGGGTGTTACACTACTCATAGGCATAAGAAGTATAAATGAAGTAAATATCTACTTCTAATGATTATAAGAATTTAAAGTACATGAAAACTTATCTTGATTTTGATGGACATCCACTTAATAAGATATTCATAACACTCCCCCTTGGATGTCCATTGGTAGATAATGTGCCTCGTTAAAACCTTACTAAGATAAAAATTCTGTGGGAAAAAAAAATCCTAGTGAAGGAAAAAGAGTACACATATCTATAATATGCATAATATACTACCTCATTAAAAACCTTACCAGAAAAACCCAACGGGACAAAACATCGGTTAAACGAAAACGAGTACAGAGCTTATTTACTCCCCCTCATGAAAACATCACATACTTTCTCGTCTTCTAAGTATTCAATCTTGGATACTAGTCTTTCAAATGACTATTTGAATGTATATGCTAAGCATTTATATCACCATACTTTAGAAAGTTATGAGTAAGGGAAATTTTGGAGGAAAAATATTTTGATCTCTTCAGCAATTTCAACAGTAATCATAGCAAATTTTAATCATGATTCTTTTATAAAAACACAAATAGGTATTTTGGATCATTTTATAATCCTCCTTCAACTACTATTTACCACATATGTTCAAATTATTTCAATTCATATAAATGAACAATTTCCCGAGAATTCCAATATGCTTCTATCATCCTAAATCCTTCAATAATTTTAATATAAACTTTACTATATAGCGGGTCATAAAAGGTTGTAACAACAATAGTTAGACGCAAGTTAAATATTTTATGAATTGTCAAAATAATATATCTAAAGGTTATTGCATCTACCATAAAAAAATATTATATCTTTTCTGTAACACCCCTAACCCATAACCAACGCCGGTCTAGGGTTAAAGGCATTACCAGACATATCATATCTTTATCAAACATTTCACATCATAATTTAATCATTCAAATTAAAGTGTCCCTTAAACAGGTTTACGAGACCTTAAACACGCATTAGAAAGGGGTCGGGACTACACCGAACACATATGAAAATTTTTTAAAATTAAATATTTTTCAAAGCTATAGAGGTCACATGCCCGTGTGGGCAGGCACACGGCCTCAGACACGTCTGTGTGTATAAGCCATGGCAAAACAGGGCATACATACTGACTTGTCCACACGGCCTAAGGCACGCCCGTGTGTCTCACTCGTGGTCGACATTGACTTGCACCACACGGCCAGTCACACGCCCGTGTGTCCAGCCCGTGGTCAAAATGACTTGTTTTAAAATGTAACCACGAAGGACACGGTCGAGCCACACGCCTGTGTGCTCAACCGTGTGGGAAAATATAGGCCATTTGCAAGGCCAATTTGCCACCTACACTTGGGTTAAACCTATAAACACATTCAAGCATCATTCATACACCAAAAGCAACCAAATCATACTAAAATGTTCATCCTTTCTAACCATTTATGAGCATAACAATCAAACAACAATTGCAACATTTACCTCATTCTTATTACAAGCATTATTAAGTATAAACCATTCATCAATGATATGCAAATTTTGCATCATAAGACTTATCCCAAACTTGGCCATCTCATTAGTCCAAATATTAACCATCAAACCATACCAAATTATGCATCATATAGCATGAATTACTCATTCACATCATATCCATTATTTAGCCATATCACATGGCTATTTATACACCTTTCAAAAGATAATCAAAACTCACTAGACTATACATGCCATACTTTTATATATACACTTTCAAAAGGTACCAAAATAGAGATTGATAGTGTGGTGACGATCCTCGACGATCCTCGAGCCTTCTATAGCTTTAACGATCTATAAAACAATGTAAACACACACGGAGTAAGCTTTCAAAAGCTTAGTAAGCCATATACAAATAGTAACATCCGAGAATTAGCAGTTTTGCATTTCATGTTTTTGTGTGTTTGGCTTGTTTTGCTTGCTATTTGGATGTGTTTGGAGGTCTTAGGAAGGCTCGGGTTCGAGTTGGAGCATTGGTTAAATTTTTGTTTTAAGGCTCTTTAGGGGGAAGCTTGTAGAGGTAGGTCTTAAGTATAATTGTGTGTATTTGATGACACAAGGAAATGAGTGGTAAAGTGGCAAGAAGACGCCACTTAGCATGCAAGAAAGTGGCGTCACAAGGGAAGCAGAGAGGGAGAGTGTTCAAATCCCTCAAGCAGCATAAGAGGAGTATTATTTTTTTTTGGCTCAGGCAAGGGAGGCGGTTGGATGGTGATCAAACTCTGAAGGAGAGAGGGAATACCTGGCCAATTAATTCGAAAA
Organism: Gossypium australe; assembly: GCA_005393395.2. NCBI lineage: Eukaryota > Viridiplantae > Streptophyta > Magnoliopsida > Malvales > Malvaceae > Gossypium > Gossypium australe. The sequence continues at coordinate 64,403,749 of CM016624.1, read as the reverse complement.
AGTGGTGGAGAGGCATTTGTGGAGTTTGAATTATTCAAACTGTTTCAAATGAGTGAATAAGTGTGAATGTATGAGAAAAATATGGAATTTGAGGTTGGTGGGGATGTTGGCCGGTTGTGGGAGGATTGTTAGGGGGTTGAATTTGGGTTAGTGTTAGCTAAGGGTGTGTACCAAAACTTGCCTTGTTGTTTTTGGCATTTTCGGTTTTAGGGAGTGAAGGTGTGTCATTTTTGGGGTGCAATTTGGGTAGCTTAAACCTTGAAGGTGCCGAATGTTCATAACCATTCTCATTTTCGGCAAGTAATCTTTTCTTAGCAAGCATCACTTTTCTTCCATTTTTTCTCGAATCAAATCATCTTTTGGTTGCTAGCCGAATCCCTTCACACCATTTCAGTTTCCTGCTTTAACAACAATCACTTTCCTTTGTTTCATACTCATTCTACACTTCACTTCCCCTTAGCCGAACCCTCCTACCATCTTCTCCTTTACCAAGCCAAAATTCTCCCTCCCATCTACCATTTTTTTTTCTAGTCGAACATAAGAGTGGTGATTGGTGGCTTCTCCATTTCATTTTTCTTCCATTTGTTTCTTCTAAGCCGAACCTTTCTCTCACTCCTTGGTGAATCATCTTTCTCTTCTATTTTATTTTCTACTCAAAGCCAAAACCTATCCCCCATTCCTCCTCTTTGAGTTTTGTTTTTACTTTTCATTATAGCCGAATCTCCCCGAATCTCCTTTGTGCTTTCATTTCTCTTCGTTCGTTCTTGTTTCAGTGGATTGCCGTCACTTATTCTTCTAACTTTTCTCAAATTGGCTTTTTCTTGTTTGGTGGTAAGTATTCTTCTTCTTCATTCTCGATTCTTTCCCTTCTCTTGCCGGTTGTTAAACCGAAGGCGTTAACTCAGTACTTTGATGCATTGGCCGAATGTAAGGGGGCCGTGTCTTCGCATTCTTTTCTACATCTGGCCAATGTTTGGAGGATCTTTGGGGGCAATCAGATTTGGTCGATTAAGGTAAGGGGGTTCTTACCAACTCGTTTGGTCGAAAGGCCACTCCTTTTAATCTTTGTTGGAGAATCGATTCTAATATGGTGATTGTGTAGGGACTCCATCGATTTCTTAATCCAAGTCTATTAGCTTTCGGTTTCTGTCAATCTAGGTAAGAAACTTCTTCGTTTTGAGCGTATATTCTCATTTTCATCTTCTTTAATGCCTTAACTCGGTCTCCTGACCAAGATCTTTTTCATGGATTCGAATGTCAGCCAAGTAAGGGAGGGGGTTGGACTCATAGTCCCTACCCCTAAGTTTAAAAAACATGCGGTATCGGCAGTACGAGACTTTCCACCGGGTTGTGGGCCGGCTTCGAAGCGGGATAGGCAGATCGCTGTTATCCCTGCTAGTGAAGGTGTCAACGAGATTGATAGTTTAGTTCTTTGCATTTACAGGTGTGTAATTCCCACACCTTCATTGTATGTTATAATAAATATATGTGTTATTTGAAAGCCGAAAACGCAGTAATAGCTATTGTGTTACCCATAGAGGGTAGGAATCGTGACACCAGGTGAGATATTCTTCGATTATGATGATAAGTATTGTCGTTGGCATGAATATGCATATGCTTTGAATATTTAAGTATGCTGTTATATGTTGCATTATATGTTGCATTCATACCACTATGATTGTATGTTGCATGGACATGGGGTATGATAATGATGAAAGGGGCAGTGTTTTCGGTGGCTATGCCACATACTCCGGTAACGTTGTCACAATTATTTCAGTGGCTATGCCACATACTTCAGTGACGTTGTCACATGATATCGGTGGCTGTGCCACATATTTTGGCGATGAGCAGCTGACTACAGCATGACTGCCATCGATGGTGTGTAGCGGTGAGGGTCGATTGTAGAAATCCTCACTGGTGTGATTGGCAGGAACGGGTGGTGTGTAGCAGATGGATACTTAGGCTGGGTTGGGTTTGCATCATTTTGCATATGATATCTGCTATACTGTGCTGTGGGGCTAAGGCTCAATCCGATTCTGAGTGGGCACTGCCCAATGTGATTATGAAAAGGGGCTAAGGCTCAGATGGTAAATGAATGGGCTTGGCCCAGTGATGGTGCTTGGTGATTGCACACTGAGTCTTTTGACTCACTCTTTTTGCTTCACTTTTCGTAGGTAATACCTAGTGCAGTGGATTTGAGCCGGAGAGGACTACGAGGTGGCCATGCATGGTTTTAGTAATTAAAACTTCACTTTTCTTTAATCTTTGGGATTCTGTTATGTAATAAGGCCGCTAATATGTTTGGTTTGTTTTAGTTGGAACTTTACACACTTTAATTGATAAGGTAATTGGTAGATGTTTTAAATAAAATACAAATTAAGTTTTCTCAAAATTTAACCGATGAATTTACAATCAATAACAAGACAACAAAATTAAGTTATCTTAAAGTAACATCAAGCATTTTCAAATGTTACTAAAAACAAAGATTGGGCAACTTAAAAGAAAAAAAATTATCCTTAAATGATTATTGAGTTTTCAAACGAACTACTAAATTTTGAGTTTTCAAAAAGGGTCTTAAAAATTTTTTGAAGTTCACGAAGCTTTATAAATTCTTCCCAAGTGACATACCAGATCCGGTCGTGGTGTTTGGGCCGGGTTTAGGGTGTTACGAATTTTGGTATCAGAGTCTAGTTTTAAAAGCTCGACCATGGATTTTGGGTTCAAAACGTGTTCCGAGGTTGGTCTAAAAGTGATTTAGAATATATATATATATGTATGCAAGTTTTTCTTGAAGCATGGCACCCGAGTCTCTGGCACCAAGTCCATACGGTAAGTTTTTCTGACTGAATTGGTTGAATTGCATGAAGTAGTTATATTGTGCTAAGAAAGCTAGGATTTAGGGACTCTACCCTAGAAATGGAAACCTTTAGGTATATGTGTGGTTTGCTGAAAACTACTTAAAACTCTATTCTCATAAAACTACTCATTAATAAATAGTGAAAAGAGATTCTAATGCATAAAATTTGTAATCAGATTAAAACGACTCGATAGACATGACTGCTAGAGGAGGTGGACGTGTTGCACGCAACTGTGGTAGAGGCTGGGGTGTCGAGGCTGAGTTCTCGGAAGCAAGGCATGAGCTGGAAGGCAAAGCGCCAGCATCACCTATGGCAAAAGTGGGATCTCAAGATAGAACTGGTGGGGATGATGCCCTGTCTCAAGCAATGCTGCGTGTGTTGGAGCGAGTTGCTGGGGCAAGCACTAGGACTGTATCTCGGAAGTCTATTCTTGAGCGGCTTCGAGCAAACAGAGCTGAAATATTTAGGGGTGTTTTTGGTGTGGCCCCAAATGTAGCTGAGTACTGGCTGGAGGTAGTCGAGCGGATTATGGATGATCTAGACTGCACGGTAGAGGAAAAACTGAAAAGAGTGGTGTCTCTTCTCCGGGACGAGGCATACCAGTGGTGGCTCACAGTAAGAGAGGGTACTCCAGCGGATTGAATTGATTGGGATTTCTTCAAGATGGCATTCCAAGGGAAATACGTTGGGGCAAGTTATGTGGATGCTCAGAGGAAAGCATTCCTAAATTTGGTACAAGGGGGCAAATCCGTGGCTGAGTATGAGGCAGAATTTTTGCACTTGAGCCGTTACGCCCGAGGAATAATGACGAATGACTATGAGCGTTGTGTGAGTTTTGAAGATGGGCTGCGGGATGAGTTGAGAGTATTGATAGCTCCGCAGCGGGAGAGAGACTTTGCCATTTTGGTTGAGAAAGCTAAAATAGCCAAGGAGGTAAAGCGGACTGAGAGACAGAATAGGGATAAAGATCAGGGTAAAAACAAGAGAAGTTTTGGGTCATCGGGTTCATCTGGGGTTTTTTAAAAAGGCCTACGTTTGAGGGGCCAGCTTGAGTTCCGACGTCTGCTATGGTGGGTCAGTTTTGACCATATGCTCAGTGTGGGAAGATGCATCTGGGGGAATGTTGGAAAAGAACTGGGGGATGTTTCAAGTGTGGATCTAAGGACCATATGATTAGAGATTGTCCACAAGAGTTGGATAAGGTGCGGTCGTTAGGTCAGGGTTTTACTCAGTTCAGGAAAAATGGGCAGCAACCGCCGAGAGGTCATGGTCCGGTTGGAAGAGGGAATGGTTTTGGTCGGGGTCATGGAACACCAGGCAGGGGCATCAGCCATACGGATGCAAGATAGCCGGGCCTAGTCTATGCAGCTCATCGGTGAGAGGATGGCGATGCATCGGACGTCATAACTGGTATGTTTCTTATAGCTGATAAGCCATTTCTTGCTTTGATTGATATTGGGTCGACCCACTCTTATGTTGCCTGTACTATATCTGAGACTTTCAGTATAGAATCTGAAATTGCTGCTAGAGAAAGAACTATGGTGAACAAATTATTTAGGGATGTGCCTTTAGAAGTTCAAGGAGTTTTGTTTCCGGCTAACTTGATGGAATTACCATTTGGAGAGTTTGACCTCATTTTAGGCTTGGATTGGCTGGTTAAACATCGTGCTAAATTGGATTGCGCGACTAAGTGAATGGTGTTGAGAACCCCAGAGGACAAAGAGGTGGTTGTGATAGGAGAAAGAAGGAATTATTTGTCTAACGTGGTTTCTGCATTAAGGGCTGTTAAGATGGTTCGGAAAGGGTGCAAGGCATTCCTATCTTTTATCAGTGCTTTGGATGCAAAGGAAGTGGTTGTTAATGGGGTTAAAACGGTGAAGGAATTCGTGGATGTCTTTCCTGAAGAGCTTCGGGGGTTGCTTCCGGATCGTGAAGTGGAGTTTGGAATTGAGATACTTCCGGGTACGACTCCGGTGTCCATCGCCCCTTATAGGATGGCGCCGAAGGAGCTGGTAGAACTTAAAGCTCAAATCCAGGAGCTGTTGGATCGTGGTTTTATCTGACCAAGTGTGTCTTCGTGGGGAGCACTGGTGTTGTTCTTAAAGAAGAAGGACGGGTCGATGCTTATGTGCATTGACTACCACCAGTTGAATAAGTTGACGATTAAGAACAAGTACCTGATGCCAAAGATTGACGATCTGTTTGATCAGCTCAAAGGGGCTTCAGTCTTCTCGAAGCTAGATTTGAGGTCAGGCTATCATCAGCTTAAGGTCAAGGAAGCGGATATTCATAAGACGGCGTTTCGAACTCGCTATGATCACTATGAGTTTTTAGTGATGCCGTTTGGGATGACGAATGCACCAGCTGCGTTCATGGATATGATGAACCGGGTATTCCAACCCTATCTGGACCGATTTGTTGTGGTGTTCATAGACGACATCCTGGTATATTCCAAGACGAAAGACGAGCATGATTTGCATCTTCGAGTGGTTCTGCAGATTTTAAGGGAGAAACAATTGTACGCCAAATTCAGTAAGTGTGAATTTTGGTTGAAAGAAGTTACCTTTTTGGGTCATGTTGTATCTGCAGAGGGGATTAGGGTTGATCCCCGGAAAATTGAAGCTGTGTTGGACTGGAAGCTGCCTAAGTCTATAGCGGAGATTCAAAGTTTCTTGGGATTGGCTGGGTACTACAGAAGGTTTGTTAAGGGATTCTCCTTGATTGCGGTGCCCTTAACTAAGTTGTTGCGGAAGGGAGTACCATTTGTTTGGACTGCAAGCAGCAGGAAAGCTTTGAAAAGCTGAAGAGGATCTTAACGGAGGCTCTGATATTAATTCAGCCTGAGGCGAGGAAGGAGTTCGTAGTTTATTGCGATGCTTCACACACAGGGCTAGGGTGTGTGTTGATGCAAGAAGGGAAGGTAGTAGCGTATGCGTCTCGGCAGTTAAGACTGCATGAGTTGAACTATCCCACCTGTGACTTAGAGCTAGCTGCGGTAGTGTTCGCTCTGAAGATCTAGAAACATTACCTGTATGGGGAGAAGTCCATCATCTACACCGACCATAAGAGCCTAAAATATCTTCTTACCCAAAAAGAGTTGAATTTGAGGCAACGGAGGTGGACTGAGCTATTAAAGGACTACGACTGCTCGATCGAATACCATCCGGGTAAAGATAACGTGGTGGCAGATGCGTTAAGTCAGAAAGTAATATCAGATTTGAGGGTGATGTTTGCCTATCTCAGCTTGTATGATGATGGAAGTTTGTTAGCTGAACTCCGAGTGAAGCCGACGTGGATAAGTTAGATTAAAGAGAAGCAGTTGTCGGATGATGTCTTGAGTGCTCGACTTCTGCAGGTTCAGAATGGTGGGGTAGAGGATTATAGTTTGAACAACGATGGGGTATTGTGTTTCCGTAAAAGGGTCTGTGTGCCGAAGGATGTTGAGTTGAGACAGATGATTCTTCTAGAGGCGCATAGTAGCCCTTACGCTATGCATCCTGATGGGAATAAGATGTAGCGGGATTTGCATGAACAGTTATGGTGGCCTGGATTGAAGTGAGAAATTACCGAGTTTGTAGGCAAATGCTTGACGTGTCAGCAGGTGAAAGCGGAACATCATTTGCCTTCGGGGTTATTACAGCCGGTGAAGATTCTACCGTCGAAGTGGGAGAGGATCACGATGAACTTTGTTAGTGGGCTACCTCTTACGCCTACTAAGAAAGATTTGGTATGGGTGATTATTGATCGGTTGACGAAGTCTGCCCATTTCATACCTGTTCGTGTCGACTATTCTCTACAGAAGCTGGCTAAGCTGTATGTGGAAGAGATTGTGAGGTTGCATGGGGTACCAGTGTCGATCATATCGGATAGAGACCCTAGGTTTACGTCGCAATTTTGGAAGGCGCTACATTAAGCATTGGGTACAAGACTAGACTTCAGCACAGCATTTCATCCACAGACTGATGGCCAGTCTGAGAGGGTAATTCAAATCATGGAGGATATGCTGAGAGGTTGTGTCATTGACTTCAGGGGTAGTTGGGAGGAGTTCTTACCGTTGGCAGAATTTCCATACAACAATAGCTACCAGTCTAGTATTCAGATGGCGCCCTATGAAGCATTGTACGGTCGTAGATGTCGAACCCCTACCTGCTGGACAAAGTTGGGTGAACGACAGTTGTTAGGCCCGGAATTGATCTCAGAGACGAAAGAGAAGGTTAAGTTGATTCGGACTCGGTTGAAGGAAGCTTCTGATAGACAGAAGTCATATGCAGATCTGAAGTGTAAAGAAATAGAATATGCAGTGGGGGATCAGATGTTTCTGAAAGTTTCACCTTGGAAGAAAGTTTTGAGGTTTGGACGGAAGGGCAAGCTAAGTCCCAGGTTCATCGGGCCTTATCGGGTATTGAAATGTGTGGGACCAATGGCGTATCAACTTGAGATGCCTTCGAAATTGAATCAGATAGATGATGTGGTCCATGTCTCGATGTTGAGGTGCTATCGTTCGGATCCGTCTCACATTGTGCCAGTGGAGGAGATTGAGGTAAGACCAGACCTGTCTTTCGAAGAGGAACCAGTGAGGATCTTAGACTGAGACGTAAAGGTCCTGAGGAGGAAATAAGTTTCGTTGGTCAAAGTCTTGTGGCGAAATCATGGTACAGAAGAAGCTACGTGGGAACCTGAGGATGCAATGCGAAAGTAATACCCTCATCTCTTTTGATCAGGTAATTTCGAGGCCGAAATTTCTTTAAGGGGGTAGAACTGTAACATCCGGGAATTAGGGGTTTTGGATTTCATGTTTCTGTGTGTTTGGCTTTTTTGCTTCCATTTGGATGTGTTTGGAGGTCTTAGGAAGGCTCGGGTTTGAGTTGGAGCATTGGTTAAATTTTTGTTTTAAGGCTCTTTAGGGGGAAGCTTGTAGAGGTAGATCTTAAGTATAATTGTGTGTATTTTATGACATAAGGAAAGGAGTGGTAAAGCGGCAAGAAGATGCAACTTAGCATGCAGGAAAGTGGCGTCACAAGGGAAGCAGAGAGGGAGAGTGTTCGAATCCCTCAAGCAGCATAAGAGGAGTATTATTTTTTTGGCTCAGGCAAGGGAGGCGGTTGGATGGTGATCAAACTCTGAAGGAGAGAGGGAAGACCTGGTCAATTAATTCGAATAAGTGGTGGAGAGGCATTTGTGGAGTTTGAATTATTCAAACTGTTTCAAATGAGTCAGTAAGAGTGAATGTAGGAGAAAAATATGGACTTTGAGGTTGGTGGGGATGTTGGCCAGTTGTGGGAGGCTTGTTAGGGGGTTGAATTCGGGTTAGCGTTAGCTAGGGGTGTGTGCCGAAACTTGCCTTGTTGTTTTTGGCATTTTCAGTTTTAGGGAGTGATGGTGTGCCATTTTTGGGGTGCAATTTGGGTAGCTTAAACCTTGAAGGTGCCAAATGTTCATAACCCTTCTCATTTTCGGCAAGTAATCTTTTCTTAGAAAGCATCACTTTTCTTCCATTTTCTCTCGAATCAAATCATCTTTTGGTTGCTAGCCGAATCCATTCACACCATTTTGGTTTCCTGCTTTAACAACCCTCTCTTTTGTTTCATACTCATTCTACACTTCGCTTCCCCCTTAGCCGAACCCTCCTACCATCTTCTCCTTTGCCAAGCCAAAATTCTCCCTCCCCTCTACCATTTTCTTTTCTAGTCGAACATAAGAGTGGTGATTGGTGCCTTCTCCATTTCATTTTTCTTCCATTTGTTTCTTCTTAGCCGAGCCTTCATCTCACTCCTTGGTGAATCATCTTTCTCTTCTATTTTATTTTCTACTCAAAGCCGAAACCTGTCCCCCATTCCTCCACTTTGAGTTTTGTTTTTACTTTTCATTATAGCCGAATCTCCCCTAATCTCCTTTGTGCGCTCATTTCTCTTTGTCCGTTCTTGTTTCAGTGGATTGCCGTCACTTATTCTTCTAACTTTCTTAAATCGGCTTTTTCTTGTTTGGTGGTAAGTATTCTTCTAACTTTCTCTTGCTGGTTGTTAAACCGAAGGCATTAACTCAGTACATTGATGCATTGGCCGAATATAGGGGGGCCTTGTCTTCAAACGATTATTGAGTTTTCAAACGAACTACTAAATTTGGAGATTTCAAAAAGGGTCTTAAAATTTTTTTGAAGTTCACGAAGCTTTATAAATTCTTCCCAAGTGACATACCAGATCCGGTTGTAGTGTTTGGGCCGGGTTTAGGGTGTTACAAATTTTGGTATTAGAGTCTGGTTTTAAAAGCTCAACCATGGGTTTTGGGTTCAAAACGTGTTCCGAGGTTGGTCTAAAAGTGATTTAGAAAAAATATATATATATGTATGCAAGTTTTTCTAGAAGCATGGCACCCGAGTCTCCGGCACCAAGTCCATATGGTAAGTTTTTCTGACTGAATTGGTTGAATTGCATGAAGTAGTTATATTGTACTAGACTTTCCACCGGGTTGTGGGCCGACTTCGGAGCGGGATAGGCAGATCGCTGTTATCCTTACGAGTGAGGGTGTCAACGAGATTGATAGTTTTGTTCTTTGCGTTTACAGGTGTGTAATTCCCACACCTTCATTGTATGTTATAATAAATATATGTGTTATTTGAAAGTCGAAAACGCAATAATAGCTATTGTGTTACCCATAGAGGGTAGGAATCGTGACACCAGGTGAGATATTCTCCGATTATGATGATAAGTATTGTCGTTGGCATGAATATGCATATGCTTTGAATATTTAAGTATGCTGTTATATGTTGCATTATATGTTGCATTCATACCACTATGATTGTATGTTGCATGGACATGGGGTATGATAATGATGAAAGGGGCAGTGTTTTCGGTGGCTATGCCACATACTCCGGTAACGTTGTCACAATTATTTTGGTGGCTATGCCACATACTTCGGTGACGTTGTCACATGATATCGGTGGCTATGCCACATATTTTGGCGATGAGCAGCTGACTACAGCATGACTGCCATCGATGGTGTGTAGCGGTGAGGGTCGATTGTAGAAATCCTCACTGGTGTGATTGGCAGGAACGGGTGGCGTGTAGCGGATGGATACTTAGGCTGGTTTGGGTTTGCATCATTTTGCATATGATATCTGCTATACTGTGCTGTGGGGCTAAGGCCCAATCGATTTCAAGTGGGCACTGCCCAATGTGATTATGAAAAGGGGCTAAGGCTCAGATGGTAAATGAATGGGCTTGGCCCAGTAATGGTGCTTGGTGATTGCACACTGAGTCTTTTGACTCACTCTTTTTGCTTCACTTTTCGCAGGTAATACACAGTGCAGTGGATTTGACCCGGAGAGGATTACGAGGTGGCCATGCACGGTTTTAGTAATTAAAACTTCACTTTTCTTTAATCTTTGGGATTCTGTTATGTAATAAGGCCGCTAATATGTTTGGTTAGTTTTAGTTGGAACTTTACACACTTTAATTGATAAGGTAATTGGTAGATGTTTTAAATAAAATACAAATTAAGTTTTCTCAAAATTTAACCGATGAATTTACAATCAATGACAAGACAACAAAATTAAGTTATCTTAAAGTAACATCAAGCATTTTCAAATGTTACTAAAAACAAAGATTGGGCAACTTAAAAGAAAAAAAAATTATCCTTAAATGATTATTGAGTTTTCAAACGAACTACTAAATTTGGAGTTTTCAAAAAGGGTCTTAAAAAATTTCTGAAGTTTGCGAAGCTTTATAAATTCTTCCCAAGTGACATACCAGATCAGGTCGCGGTGTTTGGCCGGGTTTGGGGTGTTACACAAATAAATGTAACATATAACATACATAATCATATCAATTACAGGATCATTAATATTTCTCAATTGCAAATTCATAATTCTTCTTTGGCTCATTTAATTAACCATTACTTGTTAACAATTCATACCTCAAAGTATCTCTTTTGCTCATATCACAATCATCATATATCACATTTTTCTCAACAAGTCTAGGCACATATCTCACTTGTACACATTCACATATACTTACCTTTCATACTCAATCATAGCATACACTTCAAATGTACCTAAAAACGATCACGGATTATACATAGCCTTTCTTTTCTCGGAATTGCCCGCTGAACCATTCGGAATCAAATAGGATACTCAAATACTCGGAATACTCGTACAATGCCCACATCCCAGACGTGGTCTTACATGTAATCAAATATCGATGCCACTGTCCCAGTCATGGTCTTACACGAATCAAATACGATGCCAATGTCCCAGACATGGTCTTACATGTAAATCTCAAATCAATGCCGACGTCCCAGACGTGGTCTTACATGATATCTCATATCAGAATACCTATGTCATGACATATGAATCCTATCTATTCTTAAGGTTCGTACGGTACTTTTCAATCATTAACACATTATCGATACTTTCTCGAATTTCACACGTATCTAATCTACAACCATTCATCACAATTCAACATTAAATGAACATGAATAATTCAACTTAAATACATTTATTTATATATAAACTTACCTCGTATGAATATAGATGGACAGATTCAACTATTCGATCACTTTCGACTTTCCTCAATCTAAATCCATTTTCTTTGGTTCTTGATCTATACATATTCAAATTTAACTCATTTATTCACAAAATCATTCAATTAAATCCAAAAACACACATTTAGGGCATTTTACAAATTAGCCCTCAAAATACTATTTTCACAATTTAGTCCAAATTATTCAAATTCACCAAAAATACGAAGACAAAACATGTTAATCTAACACATATATTTCATATTTCATCAACTAACATCACAAAACTCAAGTATTCATCAATGGCATATTTCAAAATCATCATCAAATTCCAAAATTAAAGCATGGGTGTTGTAGTACTCGAAGCAACGATTATAAAAACGTAGAAATTATCAAAAACCGAAACCAAAACATACCTTAATTTTGCTTGAACATAGCCGAAACCTAACTTGTTCTTTTTCTTTTATTTCCTTATGATTTCCAGCAATGGATGATAAGAAAATGGCCATTATTCATGCTTTTTTTAATTAAATTAAGCTTAATTAACATTTTTACCATTTTACCCTTAATGATATATTAATGAAAAGCATTTAATCTATGGACATAATTGTCCACTAACATAAAAATGGCATAATAACATCATAAGGACTTCATATTAATAAAGACATAGCACATAGGTACTTTTAACACATGGTATGCTAATTTTGCATTTAATGCAATTAGACCCTCTCATCAAATTAAGCACACAATCAATCAAATTAATTCACGAAACTTTCACACATGCTTAGTCACATGCTGCAAGCACAGGAAATAATATTAAAATATTTTTTTGACTCGAATTTCTGTTCCCAAAACCACTATTCCGACTAGGTTCTAAATCAGGCTGTATTATTTTCATAATTAATGTCAGGACTTAGCAAGAATGTAACACCCCAAACCCGGCCTAGAAGTTAGGCTCGAATCTGGCGTGTCACATCAAAGGCATAATTCAAACTATTTTGCTAATTAAAAATTTTAGGTCCAAAAGCCCAAAATCCTTAAGTCTTGTTAAGTAATAAAAAAACCCATTTTATAATTTTAAGTATTTCAGAAACCAAGTTTAAACGTAGGAAATTTACTTAGGTTTAAGAATTAAGTAAACAGTTGAAACAACAAAACCCAAAATCTAAAGTCAAATCGGAGTACAAGGCCTTATTACATCCAATGAAAATAAGCAATTAAAACTATGTCTTTTGAAACAAATAAATAAAAAATTAATCATCTTGTAGTGTGGCCATCCCCGAGTCCTCTCCCACGTCGAGCCATTTACTGAGGATCACCTGAAACAGTAAATAAAGGGTGTGAGTTTCAAAACTCAGAGCATACAACCCTTGGCATTCAATACAAAATACAATTACCACATTGGCCTGAGCCATATCAAAATCAGTGATCTTGGGCCTTGGCCCACAATGACCTCATATCATATCATATAATATAATATCATATCATATCATAACATATCATATGCAAAACAAGGTAATGCAAAACCCTCCCCAAAAATCCATCCGCTACACACCATTTCCCTTCCAACCCTACACACTTGTGGGGATTTCTAAATCGACCCACCCATCATCTACACACCAAAGGTAGCACTCACAGCGGCACTACTCAACGTTGCAGCAAGGCTGCCAATCATATAATTGGCTTAAAGCCACCGGTGGATCCATGGTCGTCGAGCGACTATGCGATCCTCAAATCTTCTTCCGTACCATAATTCCCACCCATATGCATCCTAAGTAGAAAATCATATGAATGCACCATGCACATGAGTAACATTCACAAAACTCATACTCAAGACATAGGGGTATTTTCGTCATTTCACAACCCAAGGGTATTTTCGTAAATCTACTCTATAGGGGTATTTAGGTAATTTTTCAAAATAGAGGTACTTTGGAAATTTTTTAAATCAGGGATGTTTTGGTAATTCTACAAACCAATGGTATTCTGGTAAGTCCACAATTCGGGGCTATTTTAGTGATTTTACAAATCTAAGGATGTTTTGGTAATTTTCAAACTAAAGGTATTTTGGTTATCTTCAAATCAGGGGTATTTTAGTAATTTTACAAATCTAGGGGTATTTAGTCCCTCTCGGGTTTTAGTTATGAACTTTGGCCCATTAACAAGTCCTTGCGGCTAAAGTGAACAGACACTATGCAACAGGTAGGATTCTAGAGAAGCCGCTTATGTACCAAGCTCTCCTTAGATCCAATCCTAGACATGTATATGCCCGTTACCACACTCTAACCTAGCGACTTGTCCACAGACATGTTTAATTACTAGAAAGTCTTATGCAGTTTAAGAGTTGTTCAGTACTACGCCTAAAGTCCATAAACCCCTAGCATACTAGTCTACGTCCCCATAAAACCCATCAACTCATTTCGCGTTCATATAATCCATAATGGCCACATCACATTTTTATGGCCCACTAGGCCCAAATCTCAGTCATATGACCCATTAGGCCCAAAACAAATCCATATCATGTAACATGCATGCTTAACCCAATTGATATAATCAAATTAATCCATTTTATCAAACTTAACCTTAATTTAGCCACTTTGGCCTTACGGCCTTCCGGCGTTGCCAGTATGTGTGTGTAGTGTTTGTACACACCTGGTTACCGCGACGTGCTATTCTATCCTTAGCGTTGAACCTAAAACCAACCAACCTTCAATGAACCACTCATACTTAATCAAAATATTTACTCAAAAGCTGAAACCTTACCGTAACCTTACCGTGTGCCACCGAGTCCTTAGCTATTAATCGCAAGTGTTCCCTAGATCTGCATTCACACATACTTCATCAAAATCGAGTGACTCATTTCTCATATAAGTCACCCCTATAAGCCATACCTACTAACTGTGTCTATCAGAGTCTTAAAAATTTATATAAAGAATGATCGAGCCTAGAACTAACTGTGACAATGATTTGAGGCAAGTGCACATATCGAACAATAGTATTGCTATGGCAAGATCAGATTGTCGAACCCAAAGGAACCAAAAGTACTAATACTGAATTTGTTTTTATTATTAAGCCTATGAATTAAGCGAATTATTATCTAATCTAAAATTAACTAACAACTAAGCTAAAGACGCAAAGACAAAGAGAATGAAATCGGGAAAGTAACTTTGGGGAAAACCAATTGATTAAGACAATAGCCAAGGAAGAATCCACCTAGACTTCACATGTTATCTAACTCTGAACCAGACAATTTATTCACTTGACTTGATCCGTAGGATTCCCTAATTTATATTAATACCTCTTTCGAGGCTACTAACGTCTAACCCTAGGTTGATTAATTGAAATCTCTTTCTAATTAAAACCCTTAGAATTGCATTAACTCGATCTATGGACTCCCATATTAGGTTTGACCCTAATTCGGTAGATATTCGTCACCCTATTTCTAGGCGCGCGAGCAACTCCGCTTAACTAGGCTAGATCTACTCTTAAGCAGGGACTTTTGCTCCACCATCTAAGCACAGCAATACTTGAATCAATATCCCGAAAATACCGAAACAAGCATTAAGAACACATAGTTAAGAACAAATCAAGTATTTATCATATAGTTCAGCAAACGATAACAAGATTCATCTTAGGTTTCATCGCCCTCAGGTATCTGAGGGTTTAGTTCATAATCATAAAAGAATACATCTCAAAAGAAAAGATAAAACAAAACATAAGAAAACCCTAAAACCCCTAAAGGAATTGAAGGAGAGATCCTCTGTCTTGAGTATAACTCCGGCTTCTTGAGATGAATCAACTAGCTTTCTTCGAGTGAATCCCACAATTATGGCGTCTCTGGCTCGGCTCCTTGGCCTAGCTGGACGCCCCCTGAAGGTTGGCCTCTAGGATGTTTATATAGGCTTTTGGAATGTCTTTCTTCGCCTCTAAGTACCTTAATCTGAGTGAAACTCTTCTTTCTCACGACAGGGACAAGCCCATGGCACACGCCTGTGTGAATCGTGGCCAAGCCGTGTTCGAGACTATTAAGGAGGCACGGCCATGTGGTCTTGGGCCCAGGCCATGTTGATTTCGTGATATGGCCCATTTCCTTCATTTTGGGCCCGTTTCTCATTTTTTTCATCCTCCGGTGCTCTCTTGAATATAAAACATGAAAATAAAGGATTAAGAGCACCAAATTACACAATTCAAGGAATAAATCATCCAAAAGTATGCTAAATGTGGGATTAAAATATGTTCATATTGCGGTTTATCAAATACCCCCACACTTAAGCATTTGCTTGTCCTCAAGCAAAATTCTCAACTCACAATTAAAATAAACTTCCTCGATTCATAATATTCATCAATAATGTTTCATCATAATTCAAAGATAATCCATACATTGATAATTTAAATAGAAGGGTCCTAAAGATTCAAACAATCAAAGTCATACATTTATAGCCTGAAAACGTTAGGTGTCTCCCCTGACCTAAATAATTACCTCTGATTCAGAATTGAAAAGAGTTGACATCCTCATTAAAGATTCACTCAAATCACTCAAAGTGTTTAAGGTTCAAAATTAAGCACTCAAAAGTCGAACATGAAAAGTTAATCCCATAGGCTTGCCTGAACATCAAATCTCCACCACTGTAAAATGAGATGATACACAAACCAAAAGGTCTTTAAAAAGGGTTATAACTGGGCTTAGGCTAAAGTTGTGGATAAAGGCGAAATTAGGAGGTTAGAATCGAGATTGAATTGACAATTTACCTAACTAGAAAAATGAGCTAATCCTAAATAATTACATCAGATGATAATTTGTAATAATACGAGCTTTTTCTTTGAAATTTGGAATTTACATGTATAAGCTCAGCTAACATAGAACTAATAATGAATATACTTCAAATTTTTTTAAGAACAAATCAAGTATTTAATAAAGAATGAGTGTAACTATTAAAATAAAGATCATAGTTAGGCAACTGATCAAATCAAATCTCGATTATAGGGTGGTCAAAAGGAATGGTGATGACAAATACAAACTGGGTTTTTGGGTTAATATTAGTGGGTGAGTCAATAAAAGGGTTGTTAGGATAAAAGGGGTTAACTAAGGGTTGATTGTGAGGGTAAGCTTTTTAGTGGAGTGAATGGGTTAAATCCTAAGTGCCTTTATCATCTCTGTATATCAAATCAATAATGTGGTCTTGACATGTATAATCGAAGCAAGTTCTAGAATAACAAATCAATGCTAACACACTCATAATAAAAAGTGAGCACGAAAAAATGTATGCCCTAAAAGGCTCAAAATCTCACAAAAATTATGGGTTTTTGATGTCAACATTGTAAATTTCAAATTTCAAGGTAATAATTAGATTCAGGTAGACAACCTAACAAAATTTTAATTTTTTTTTAAAAATAGACTTATCATGCTTGATTCTCTAGTCTCCTAAAGGTTAAATCATCACTGCACAATTATCAATGACTTAATCCAAAACATATAAATAAAAATCATGAATCAAAGGAAATTTTATTCTAATTAGTAATATGAGAAAATTACTTAAAGACAAGATATCATTCAAGGATTTGAGAATAATGCAGAAAGTTAGGCACTTTCTCGAGATAAATATTCACCCCCCACACTTAAGATGTACATTGCCCTCAATGTACAAAGATAGATAAAAACAATATAGTACGAAAAATCAAAAGGTAGGGAGAAGTGAAACTTCCTGAATTTCGAATGAAATCCTTGGAGGATGTCTAGTGATGATGATGTAGGCATGGGTGAATGTGTTGGTGAATACTCTCATCCTGTGTTCGTTCTTGGAGTGGCAAATTGAACCTTTTTAAACTGAAAAGTTATCAGTTAGATGTTCAGGGAGTATTTATTTACTGAGTGTTGTTAGAGATACTCGAGAATTAGATAGCAAGTGATAAAAGAAATAAAATTGTACTAATAGGAGTTTTAAACAAGAAAGGTAAAAAGTTTTGATTAACAATGAAAATAAGCTAAACATAAACAAAAATCGAAAACTGAAAAATAAATTATAAGGACTTAAAGGTCCTCGTCATCGGCTGGGTCACGAGGTGGTGGAGGCGGCGAATATGTGAAAGTGATCACAAATCTGCTGAAGAGTCGCCTAAATGCCATCAAATCGTCGAATGGTGTCATTGAATTGTTGAGTACAGTAATGCTCGAACTAAGTGATACGTGCAGAGATGTCAGAAAGTGAAGCCGCTGCATGAGTTGGGTGATGACTCGGTTGTGGTTCCTCATGTGGGTGTGGGACATCATCAGTAATGTCCTCAGGATCCTCCTCTTCAGTGGTAGGTGCTAGCCGATATTGGAGGGGATCGGCCCCACGTCGACATTGGAACATTCTCATGTGTAGCATCGTCTGGATACCCTGTGGGGACATCTGACCTATCAGAGTTAGGGAGGAGATCGTAGCGGCGGTGTTAAGGAGCCCGAAATATCTAGTCAAGCGTGTGATGTATGGATCCATAGATATGACCCCCTCCTATGTTGCTCCGTTTAATGTTGAATGGCATGAGCTATAAAATAGGCGAGGTCGAAAACGTGCCCGTTTCCCATGCACCATAGGAAGTAGGCGTCGTGAGTATTGACGACACCGGTGCTTGTTTGATTATTATGGATAGATATGTTTGAATTTATAAAGATTACTATGGTTTGATTTAAATAGAAAATGTGCAATCTTATTCTGTTTGGATGATTTAATACATAAACACTAGCTTTAATTTGAATGTTAAGTATGTGTCTTTGATCTGAATGTAAAGTATGTGAATATAATATGTTATGTATTGATTATTTTTACTCTTGAATGTACATTATATGTTTAAAAAAAATGCCTGTTCTGAGTGATGTCTTATTCGATAATGCCTCGTAACCCTAATCTGGCGACGGACACGGGCTAGGGGTGTTACAATCAAAGGGGTTTACTAAGGGTTAAACATGAAAGTAGGCTTTTTGGGAGTAAGTGGGTTAAAACCGTAATTATAACATATTTTAATCCCACATTTAGCTTGTTTTTGGATAACTTATCCCCAATTTATGTAAAAAGGTGCTCTTAATCCTTTCTTTTCATGTTTTATACTCAGGAAAGCACCCAAGGATGAAAAGAACGAGAAACAGGCTTAAAACAGACCAAATTGGGCCAAGAGAAATCGACACGGCCTGGCCCAAAGCTAACACTGTCGTGCCTCATTAAAGAAGTCTGAACACGGCCTAGCCATGATTCACACGGGCGTGTGCCATGGTCGTGTCCCTGTCGCTGGAAAGAGCAATTTCATTCGGAAAAGGATACTTTGAGGCAAAAAAACACATTCCAAAGCCTATTCAAACACCCTATTAGGAATTCTACTTGAATTAGGATATTTAGGGGCCAAGCAAGGCATCACAAAGTCTATATAAACACCCAAGGGGGCAACTTGAGAGGGGAGTTCGGCAGAAGCCGAAATGGGCATCAAAGCTAGGCCAAGGAGCCAAGCCGAGAAGGTCAGAATTAGGAAATAACGCGGGTATAGCCAGTTGATCCATCCCAAGAAGCCGGAATTATAATCAAGACGGTGGAATTCTCCTTCAATTCCTTCAGGGGGTTTTAGGAATTTCTTATGTTTCATTTTATCTTTTCTCTTGCGATGTTTTCTTTATTCATTATGAACTAAACCCCTTAGATACCTGAAGGGGATGAAACCTAGATGAATCTTGTTATTTGATTTTTAAGTTATATGATGAATTACTTAGGTTGTTCTTAATTATGTTGCTTAATCCAAATCTAATGTGCTTAGGTGGAGGAGGAATAGACCCTACCTAGGAGAAGATCTAACATAATTAAGTGGAATTGATCGAACGCCTAGAGATAGGGTTATGAGATTTTGCCGGATTAGGGTGAAACCTAATATGGGAATCCATTGGTCGATTTACTGCTATCCTAGGGGGTTATTATAAGCGAACGAGAGTTCCACTAATTAACTTAGGGTTAGATGTTATTCGCCTTGAGAGAGGGTTTAATATAGGTTAGGGAGTCTTACGGATCAAGCTAATTAAAGAGATCATATAATTAAGGGTTAAATAACAAGTGAATTCTAGGTGGATTCTTTCTGAGGGTATCGTCGTGATCAATTGAGTTTTCTTCAAGTTATTTTCCAATTCATCCTTTTTGTTTTTGTATCCTTAGTTTAGTTCTTGTCGATTTAGTTTAGAACAATCTTCACTTTAATTTTAAAAGCTAAATATTAAAAAGAAAGTTAGTATTAATACTTTTAGTTCCTTTGGGTTCGATAATCCGGTCTTGCCTAAGCTATACTACTGTTCGATAGGTACACTTGCCTTTAATCATTGTCAGAGTTAGTCTCCAGGTTCGATCATTCTTTTATAAATTTTTAAAGCTCTGATTTCATCGATCATGCTCTCCGGCCTACCTGTCAGTGTATGGACTAAAATAGCCTGTACGTACCTCAGGGATGGGGCGAGAGCCGTCGCCTTGGAGCGACTGGGGTCATAGGAGGCGTTGTGGGGCGCTATATTGTACCAGCATCTCGTGGGGGTGTTGTGGATATGGCGATAGAGCGTCTCTAGATCATTATCCTCTATAAATTCGTCAGTATAGAGTCCCAATGCGGCCCCGAATTGCGGTACATTCATTTCTCATACAATGCCTCCTAACCGGAATTGGATTGTGCCGGGGTCATCGTGGCGTGTCATCGCCGTCTGAAGGTGGAAAGTGAAACATAGCTCCTAAGTGAGCTCTAGATATGTGGGCTCGATGATATTGAAAAATTGGTCCCATAGATCGGTAGTCAGGAGAGCCCATACGTCGTCGGCTAGTTGGACCTGCTCCAAAACGGCCCAATCAATGCACCTCCCTGTACCGAGGGCCACGTGCGAAGTATCTTATAAAGGTCCTCCTGAGATCCTGGAAGAAATTGTAAAAATGGATGTCGTAATTCGGCTGTTGCATTGGCTGATGAGAACCAGGTCCCTTTCATTTTTTGGAACTAGGGACTGCGGTTTTCTTGCCTCAGGACGATGACATTATGTTCATGAAAATAATCGATAATCAATGATTCAAGTACATTTCCAACCAAGACATATTGCATCACATTTAAGAATTCAACCATATCAAAAATATAACAATGACAAAAATCACAAGAGAAAACTAATATTTTGTATAAATCCTAATCGGTATTACTTAAACAATGACTAAATGAATAAAACTCTCTAATAGGGAATATAACTAATATTAAACAATAATAATAAACTAACTAGAGACTAAATAAAAGTCTAATAGTCTAATGGAGGAGAATGCAAAAAGAAGAGGTGACCGGTGGAGTTTTGTCGAGGTGCACGGGTGCTGAGCGGTGGTGCACAGGCGTGTGCTGCAAATAGATGGGTGAACACAGCTGTGTTGCGATTTTGAATGGCCGTGTGTTCCATCAGCATGGGCGTAGACTGGTTTTATATGTGTACATGAAAGAGAGAAAGAGATGAGGATAGGGGAAGTCAAGGGAGGAGGGGATTTTGCTGGTGGCCGGAATGGGGGGTGGTTTGGGAGAGAAACGGCTAGGGTTTTAAGGTTGGGAAAAATTTTGGGGACGACAGGCGTGGGTTTCTTTAAATAAGGGTGTGAGACACGGTCAGGGGCCACGGCCATGTTCACTTTATTTAGCCCGTGTTTTTCAAAAAATTTTATTTTAGGCATGTTTATGTTGTGTTCCACGCCCGTATCGCCTGGGCGTGCCTGGTATTGTTTGTTTCTCCCATGCCCGTGTCAATGGTCACATGCCCTTGTTTTGCAAGTCAGGGTTGTCCACGGCCTTAGAGCATGGGCATGTTTAATGCCCGTGTCCTTTACTCAGGATCGCCCATGATTTGGATGCACGGGCGTGTCACACGACCGTGTCCATTAGTCAGTTTCGACCACGGTCGCGTCGCACGGCCGTGTCGTTTAGTTGTAGCCCGTGGCTTTGAGGAAAATTTTTGCCCTATTTCTGCACCATCTTTGCCATGCCCATGTACCTGTTCGTGGTACCCACACGGCCACGGGCACGGCCGTGTGTGAGGCTGTGTGGGTGGAGAAACCTACACTTTTTTTTAGTTTATAGTTGGACGCTAAAAAGGAAAGATAAAAATAAAAATAAAAATAAAATTAATGGGGTTAGTACTCGGGTTGCCTCCAGAGAAACGCTCGTTTATAGTCTTAAGCTAGACTTTCCCTGTTTTCGTTCTAAATGAAGGTTCACAGAGCTGAAGCTCCTCTCTTATATCCCTATAATCTTCACCATTATAAAGTTTTAGTCGCTGCCTGTTTACCTTGAGCGTGCCGAACTTTGGATGAGTTACCTTGATTGTGCCATAGAGAAATATAGTTTTGATTACGAAAGGACCTGACCATCTTGATTTCAACTTCCCAAGGAATAACTTGAGCCTTGAATTATATAACAGAACTAGATCTCCTACTTAGAATTGCTTTGGTTTTTTTAAACGAGCATCATGGCGTCGCTTTGTTGCCTCTTTGTATAGTTGTGAATTCTCATAGGCGTTAGCTCGCCATTCATATAGCTCGTTCATATGGCCCCGACCAGAACCGTTACCACCTTTGGCTGGACCACGACCTCTCTGTGGCTGCTGACTTCCTCTTCCCGGCTGAGCATTCCCTTGACCTGTGGCCCCTTCACTGCCCCGTTGCTGCGGACAGTTTCTAACCTGATGGTCTGTAGATCCACACCTAAAGCACTTTCCACTGCCCGCCCAACACTCACCTACATGGAATTTACCACATCGAGCACACTTCTGTGTCTGACTAGTAGTAGCAGGTCTCTCATCCCGTATGTCCATTTGACCTAGGCCTTTTCTGAGTACGCCCAGTTGTCCCCGATGATCCAAAATTCCTTTTTCCTCCACCCCTATCTCTATCCCGAATCAGTTTTTTTGTCCGCTTAACCTCCCCAGCTATCTTAGCTTTTTCCACAAGCACAGCAAATTCTCTTTCCCGCTGTGGTGTTATCAATACACGCAGGTTATCCCTCAAACCATCCTCAAATCGAACACAACGTTCATGGTCTGTAGCCACCATTCCTCGAGCATAACGGCTAAGGCGTAAGAATTCCGCCTCATACGCAGCCACCGACCAACTTCCTTGAACCAGATTCAAAAATGCTCTGCTGCGCATCCATATAACTCGTCCCGATGTACTTACTTTGCAATGCCATTTTGAAGAGATCCCAGGTGATACAGTCAGTCACCGAACCATCCTTAACCGTAAGCCACCATTGATAAGCTTTGTATCGTAGGAGAGATACAAGCCCTTTCAGCTTTTCCTCCTCTGTGAAATCCAGATCATTCATTATACGCTCAACCGCCTCCAACCAATATTCAACTGTACTTGGGGCTATACCAGAAATTCCCCTAAACACTTCGGCCCCATTAGCTCTCAGTCGCTCCGACACTGATTTCCGGGCTCCTGTTCCCATGCCTGCCCCAGTAACCCTCTCTAAAACCCTTAACATTGCCTGAGATACAGCATCATCTCCGGCCGTCTGATCTTAAAATTCGGCCTCCGTAGCTGGTGGAATTGGCATCTCATTTCCTGACTCGTGGCCAGATCCTACTGGTTCCAACACAGTCATCCTACCCCTACCACGATCACGCGGCGGACGTCCACAGACCCCTTGTACTCATTCTTCCGATTTGCGTTTATCTGATTAGAAGTTTTATGAATTATTAATTTCTTTCACTAATTAACCGCGAACAATCTTATGAACAGTAGTTTCAAGAGTAGTTCTGTCGAATTCGAAATTATATCTACGAGTTTCAGTCTCAAGTTTGTATCTCCTATTTCTAGGAACCACATACATCAACCATCCTACATCAACAGACAAGTAGCATCCATGCACTCACATTCATCGCATAAGAGCTTTTTTCATCATTTCTCTACCCAGGGGTATTTCTGTAGTTTTGTCCTACAGGGTATTTTCGTAATTTCCCAAAATAGAGTATCTTGGTGATTTTTTTTTTGAAATAGAGGTGTTTTGGTATTATCGTAACACAGGAGTCTTTTGAATTTTTTTTTAAAGCAGGGTATTTTGGAAAATTTAATTTTTTCAAACCTGGTACTTTTGTAAATCTAGGGGTTTTCGGATAAATTTGCAAAACATAGGTATTTTGGTAATTTTGCCAACCGGGGAGTGTTTCAGTAATTTCACAAATTTTGGTAATTTTACAAATCCAGGGTATTCTGGGAAATTTTGACAAATCAAGGGTATTTCGGAAATTTTACAAAACTTGGGGGTAATTTGGTAATTTTGCGAAATAGGGTGGTTGGTCCCTTTCGGGTTTTAATTATAAATTTTGGCCCGTCAACAAATCCTCATGGCTAAGATGAACAGTCACTACGCACCAGGTAGAATTCCAGCGAAGAGGAGGTGAGTCACTAGGACTGCTTAAGTACCAAGCTCTCCCTGAATCCAATCCTAGGCATGCGTATGCCTATTACCACACCCTAACCCAGCGATTTGTTCACGGGTTTGTTTGGAGAGATTAAGTCTTATGAATTTAAAGAGTTGTTTAAACAAAGCCTAAAGTCCATCAATGCCTAACATACTAGTCTACGTCCATCAAGCCCATCAAGCCCAATCATGCATATTATCTCAAAAGTTAGAATACTTACCTGCGTGGATCGGGTGCCGGTAGACTCGAAGGCCATATCTTCATCCAAGACATTTTTCTCAAATTCACATCAAAATTTCAAAACATTACTAGACCCATTTCACAGCCCAAGTTTTGAACCTAGCTCTAATACCAAAATGTAACACCCCAAACCCTGCCCAAACGTTACGACCAGATCTGGCATGCTACGGGTTAAATGTTAAAAACATAGTTCTTTATTTGCTTTTAAGAGGGCACGTATCCCTTTCGAAAATTCTTCGATGACGTGTTGTTTGAAAACTTAACTTGTTGGTTTGGAAAATCTCGGTTTGATTAATCAAATATTCAATACCTTAGGTTTTCTTTCCAAAAAAAGATTTCGTTACGTTAAGCGTGCTTGAAATTCCCATTTCATTACTTATAGTAAGTATTTGAAAATAAAATTTAAAGTATAAGCATAAACACATATAAATCGATAACCTAAGCTACAGAGGCCTTATTACATAAACAGTCCCAAAATTAAAACTTAAAGAAAAACTGAAAAATAGTTTATGACAATAAAAGTCTTGATGGCACCTCGAGTCCGCCTCGGCTCCCATGTCCATGATCTACTGCTCATCTGAAAAGTCAGGAAAATAAAAGGGTGAGTCACCAAGACTCAGTGTGCAAATCCCGAAAACACATTAAAGGCTTTAGGCCCACAAACACATTATGGGCCATAGCCCATACACAATGGCAACAAAATATTTTCATGCAACATGGCCCAACCCAAACCTAATAGCCCATCCTCTACACACCAGCCCGTACTAGCCAACACACCACGGGGACTTCTACAATCAACCCTCCAACCGCTACATACCATATCGACAGTCATGCTGCCTATTCCTAACATTCAGGAATAAATCCAACGTGGCTTAGCCACCGATCACTATTGTGACCTAATTTATAATTCGTGGTTTAACCACCGATCACCAGGTGACCTATTACATGCTCTTCCCCTTCATCATATTTATCCCCATCCCATGCATACATCCATGCAGAATCAAAACAATATACTACTTAGAAGATCACAGACTATCACATACATCGATACACATAGAGAAGTTTCTATGATTACGTACCTGGCATCCCTTGCCTACCCTTTTCGGGTAATACGACTGTCCATACAGCCTTTTTCCGGCTTTTAGCCCATAACATACATAATACAGATTAATTAGTGTGATAGAGATTTACACACCTGATTACAGACAAGACGAGACTCTCTATGTCGACGCTATCAAAAGCCGATACGACTGCTATCTGTCTAAGGTGTTGTTCTGAAGCCGGTCCACAACCCGATGGCCAATCTCGAACAGCAGACACCGCGCGTTTCTTGAACTTTGGGATTGGGACTACAGATCCAACCCCTTCCTTTGATTTGCTGACATTCGAGTCCATGAGTGATCTTGGTCAGAAGGTACTATGATGATTGCTTAACGAACCATTAGGTTAAGACACGAATAATGAAAAGAAACCGACTGATCAACTTAAGGAGAATCGAAATCCTTACCTTGAAATCACGAAAATAATATGATTCGAATGCTACCAATTTTTGGCTTAGAAACCTAGGCGATTAGATCTCCTTCAAATCCCGGAATGCCGCCAAAGAAAAAAGAACACGAGATCAGAGAAAACGTCAAACTAAGGATGGCCCTAACCACCAACTAGCCATTCGGCTTTGGCTTCAAAAGTCGAAAAAGATTGCAAAAATAATAGCACAAGTTGATACTCACCTCTACAGAATATTTCAGCTACCACTTGTAAGAAGATTCGGCAATTAAAGAAGAAGATTGAAACGTTGAAAAATAAAACCAAGCCACCGCCGAGATCTAGGAGTTTTCAGCTTTTAGGAAAGATTCAGAAAAGAGATGAACAAGAAGAGGCTTAGGCGTTTTCGGCTTTAGAAGAATAGAGTTAGGAGTTTTCGGTTTTTGGTAGAAAAAGAGAAGAAGAAGAAGAAGAAGAACCTTTAGTTGCCGAAATTAGGAACAGAAAAGAAGAGAAGGAATAAAAATAAAAACTATGCCCTAGGAAAATAATGGAAATTCGGCACCCCTTAGCCTTATCAAAACCGATTTCTCCCCCTTGTTCCTAGAGTCCAACTTTTAGCCACCACCTACACTCAAATCCTATCCCACGTTTTTCTTTTATCCTCATCATCCTATCTTCTGACTTAATCTACACTCACTCATGCAGAATCCCAGCCGAAACCACCTCTCAAACTCTTCCCTTTATCCGCCACCTTATCAGCCATATTATCTACATTATTCCATTCATTAAATTTCCTTATTTTTAAGCCCTATTGCCGTCCAACCTGCTCCTCCTTTAAGTGCCGAAAATGGCCCAAATACATGGGCTCCAAGCGGCCATAACTTGAGCCTCTTCCCCTGCTAATGACGCCACCTTATAGCTCCTTTGCAGTGCCCCTTGCTACCGGGCCACAAGCCCATTTTGTAATTTAAACTACAGATACCATCTTTTAAACCCTATAGTGTTCAAACAGAAAATTTAACCAAGGCCCCGGCCCAATCCTGAGCCCAAACTAGACCCCTAACACTCTAATTAACACATTACACATAACCACACATTAAACACATAGGTCCATTAATTCAGGATGTTACAGCCCTAGTATATTGCCTTGGGGAGCTCCAGTGTATAGACTATTGACAATTGAATAAGTTGACGATTAAGAATCAGTACCCCCTACCTCGTATCGATGAATTGTTTGGTCAACTAAAAGAAACTTCTATCTTATCTAAGATTGATTTGAGATCAGGTTACAATAAGCTGAAAGTGAAAGATAGTGACGTACGTAAGACGATGTTATGTACGCATTATGGCCACTATAAATTTTTGGCGATGCCTTTTGGGCTGACTAATGCTCCGGTGGCATTCATGGATCTTATGAACCGTATTTTCCAACCATATTTAGATCAATTTGTGGTAGTTTTTATTGACGACATATTGATCTATTCAAAATCTAAAACCGAGTATGAGCAACACTTCAAAAAGTTTTTACAAGTGCTACAAAAGAAACAGTTATATGGAAAGCTTAGAAAATGTGAATTTTGGTTATCAGAAGTTGTGTTTTTAGGACATGTTATCTCGGCAGATGGAGTTAGAGTTGATTCAAAAAGGATTGAGGCCATTGTTTAGTGGAAAGCACCGAGGAATGTGTCAGAGATTCGTAGTTTTCTTGGTTTGGCTAGTTATTACAGAAGATTCATAAATTGATTTTCGAAGATAGCTTTGCCGATGATAAAGTTGTTGCATAAAGATGTTCAGTTCGTTTAGGGAAATGAATACCAAGAGAGTTTTGGGAAATTGAAACATATGTTGACTGAAGCACTGGTTCTAACTTTACCTAAATTGGGAAAAGATTTTGTGGTCTACAGTGATGTCTTATTGAGTGGTCTTGGTTGTGTCTTGATGCAAGATAAAAAAGTGATCGCGTATGTGTCTCGTCAATTAAAAACACATGAACACGACTTAGAGTTAGCTATTGTGGTCTTTGCTCTAAAGATCTAGAGATACTATATTTACAGTGAAAAGTGTCACATTTATATCGATTACAAGAGTCTTTTCAGGTAAATTTTGGGTACGAAATTTATTTAGTGGGGGAGAATTGTAACGATTAGGGGTGCTGAAAAATGTATTTCCCGGACTCTGTACCCGTACACCGGACCCGTAAATATTTTTATTAAATACTTATTGGGCTAGCTTAGTAGCTAATTAATATTTGGATTAGTAAATTTTGTGAAATTAGGAGTTATTAAGGTACAGGGACTAAATCGCGTAAGGGTTAAAAGTTGAATTATAAATTGAAATAAATGAAAGGGACTAAAGAAGCAATTGTGCCATTGTTTCATTAAAGTGGACGACATTACTGATGATTATACATATATATTTATATATATGTTATAATAGTTAATAATAATAATAATAATAGTAATTATTATTATTATTATTATTATTATTGTTGTTATTATTATTATTATAAAATCAAAAGAAAAGAAAGAGAATGTTTCATTCTCTGTTACATGCAAACAAAAGAAAAAGAATGAAAGAAATAGCAATGAGAAGCATGAGCTAGGAAATTTTGGAGTTCAAGCTCAAATTAGTTAGTGCAAATTAGTCCTTTACTTATAATTTTTACGTTTTTGGAATCCCGGTACCTAGGGCTACCCGACCCATGATGTAATTTTTAGTATTATTCAAGATTTTAGATGTTGACATTGTTGAATAGTTTAAATATTAGGGATTAAATAGATAGATTTTTTAAGTTAGAAATGGAAAAGGACTAAATTGTGGAATAAATTGTTGATTTTGAGCAATAGGGACTAAGTTGTGAAAATTTTGAAATTTAGGGGTGTTACAATATCTCAGTATTTTATTGATTGAGTTTGAAAATTTTTGTAAAAGTTTATTATTTATGTGCATAATGGTTTAGAGAAATTATTAATTGAACACCTCTGATTAATGTCTAAATCATTACTTAAGAGAACTAAACTTCCTCTTTCAACATTAGATTGTGCTGATTTACGTGTTGTACGCATCAAACCAATAAGTTATAAATACTGCCCATTGGTTCTTTATCAAGAGCTAAATATTACTCATCTTTGAATTTTTGTATGTGCATATATGTTCCAATTGCTCCACCACAACACACAAAGATGAGTGAATCGTCAAAGAAAGTTGGGAATATATATTAATTACAAGTTTCTTTGTGTTATTAGATGTTTTCAATGTATTGGAGATTCAATTATGACGTTACTTGTGATTACAATTTTGATTCGATAGTTTTCCTAACATTAGAGGGAGAGAAATAATAACATGTAATGAGTTAGGGGGAAAGTAATTTGAACCTGAAGTTCAACAAGGATAA
Source organism: Gossypium australe (assembly GCA_005393395.2). Lineage (NCBI taxonomy): Eukaryota > Viridiplantae > Streptophyta > Magnoliopsida > Malvales > Malvaceae > Gossypium > Gossypium australe. Next base: position 64,374,816 of record CM016624.1, on the reverse strand, counting down.
CTCGTTACAAGTTAACTGCTAGATGTATTTATAAACTTAATGTGAATAACCAAGATAATATTTTAATTTGAATCAAAGTCCCAGTAGAAAAATCTATCAGAATAAATAATAGATTGATCGGTTCCAAAGATGAAATTTCTTCTAGATGGTCATGTAGTGGAGGCAGGTGCTTCAGAAGAGACCCAAGACATAACTAATAAGTAAAACTCAATAAGAGATTAATGTGCCTGAAACTGAAGATTAAAATAATGAAAATAAGAGATCTTGATAAGTTATGTCAATTCGAGAAAATGTGGAACCGAATAATAAAAGTGGTCGACAATGATTTTGCGTGCAATATTATTATTGAAATAAAAAGAGGATCTTGAATAAATCTATTGAGAAATATAGATATTGAATAAATTGATCAAAATAAAAAGATGCAACTCAAGTACAATTAAATTGGTGGAGTTTTTAGACTGGTAGTCCAAATATCTAATGGTATAAAGCCTGTGAGGATGCAAATGAAGTAGTTTTGCAAAAGCAGAATAAAAATATGAAGTTTCTCTGTAACGCCCCGAATTTGGGCCTAGTAGAATTGGGCCTATTGGGCTCTAGGCTTTGGGTCTCAAGAAATTTTAATTAAGCAAGAAAATGACAATTGGCATGTGGGCTTTAAGGGTTACTAAATTTGGAGTGTTTAGGGGTGTCGGAGATGTTCTGAGATCAGGTTAGGGTATAGGAGAAATTTTGGTTTTAGCCCAAGGGAACTGTGACTTAAGTTAGTAGGCCTTTTAACTAAATGAAGAAGAAATAGGACACAAATGGGCTTGTGGTCCAATTGCAAGAGGTGTTACTTGGGGAGCTATAAGGTGGCGTGTTAATAGCTGAGGAGGTCCAAGGTTCGAGCATTAGGAGTGGTATTTTTGGAGTGTTTTATTTTGCATAGGTGGACGGCCAGAGTTGTGTTGAATATGAACTCTTGCGTTGGAGTGTTTGAGTGGTAAGGGGAACTGATAATGGAGGGAAATTTGGATAAGGCTAAGATGTTATCAGGGAGAAAAGTTAGGAGCTGAGAAGTGTAAAGAGTTGGTGCCATTTTGGGAAGTGGAGAGTGTATAAATTCAGCTTAGGAGGGTAGATGAGTGTCATTTTTGGGTCTTTTAGGGGGTATTACGAATTTTCATTGTGGCTTCCGGCATTTGGAGAGTTTTGCCAATAGGTCAGTCTTTCTTTTCTTTATCAAATTCCTTTGAAAGGTTCCTTGGGTTTTCCATTACATTTCTTTTTCTCCCCCTTAGCCGAATTCTTCCATTTTCTGAAATTTTGGTTTTCTCTCTAGCCGAATTCCCCATACCTTCTCTTCTTAAAATCCTTCTCTTGTTCACCTTTAGTTCTAGTCGATCACTTCTCCTCTTCTTCTCCCTATTGGTACCGAATTGTCTCTATCACCATACTAATCTCAAAAGCCGAATTTAGGCTGCAGGATCGAAAGTGGATTTGGTAAGTATTCGGTTAACCTCTTTTGTACGTTTTGCTAAAAGCCAAAAGGCTATTTAACTTCTCATCGTTGTTAACCTTATATTAACAAGGGTAGGGTTCAGAGATCGCAAGCGTGGTAAGGATCGTTAGCAAAATGGTAAGTGTACTCGTCTCAGTTATGGATTAATGGATGGCTGAATGTTGGTGATAAACCACAATATGAACATATTTTAATCCCACATTTAGCATACTTTTGGATGATTTATTCCTTGAATTGTGTAATTTGGTGCTCTTAATCCTTTGTTTTCATGTTTTATATTCAAGAGAGCACCAGAGGATGAAAAGAACGAGAAACGGGCCCAAAACAGAGTAAATGGGCCATATCACGAAATCAACACGGCCAGGGCCCAAGACCACACGGCCGTCCTTAATATCTTGAACACGGCTTGGCCACAATTCACACGGGCGTCTGCCATGGGCGTGTCCCTGCCGTGAGAAAGAAGAGTTTCACTCGGATTAGGGTACTTAGAGGTGAAGAAAGCCATTCCAAAAGCCTATATAAACACCCTAGAGGCCAACCTTCAGGGGGCGTCCAGCTAGGCCAAGGAGCCGAGCCAGAGAGGCCAGAAATGTGGGATTCACTCGAAGAAAGCCAGTTGATTCATCTCAAGAAGCCGGAGTTATACTCAAGATAGATGATCTCTCCTTCAATTCCTTCAGGGGGTTTTAGGGTTTTCTTATGTTTTGTTTTATCTTTTCTTTTGAGATGTATTCTTTTATGATTACAAACTAAACCCTCAGATACCTGATGGGATGAAACCTAAGATGAATCTTGTTATCGTTTGCTGAACTATATGATAAATACTTGATTTTTTCTTAACTATGTGTTCTTAATGCTTGTTTTGGTATTTCCGGGATATTGATTCAAGTATTGATGTGCTTAGGTGGTGGAGCAAAAGTCCCTGTCTAAGAGTAGATCTAGCATAGTTAAGCGGAGTTGCTCGTGCGCCTAGAAATAGGGTGACGAAAATCTGCTGGATTAGGGTCAAACCTAATATGGGAGTCTATAGATCGAGTTAATGCAATTCCAGGGGTTTTAATTAGAAAGAGATTTCAATTAATCAACCCAGGGTTAGACGTTAGTAGCCTCAAAAGAGGTATTAATATAAATTAGGGAATCCTACGGATCAAGTCAAATGAATAAATCGTCTGGTTCAGAGTTAGATAACAAGTGAAGTCTAGGTGCATTCTTCCTCGGGTATGTCTTAATCAATTGGTTTTTTCCTAAAGTTACTTTCCTAAATTCATTCTCTTTGTCTTTGTACCTTTAGCTTAGTTGTTAGTTAATTTTAGATTAGATAACAATTCGCTTAATTCTTAGGCTAAATAATAAAAAGAAAGTCAATATTAGTACTTTTGGTTCATTTGGGTTCGACAATCCGGTCTTCCCACAGCTATACTACTATTCGATAGTTGCACTTGCCTCAAATCATTATCACAGTTAGTTCTAGGCTCGATCATTCTCTATATAAAATTTTAAGACTCTGATAGACACGATCAAGTTTTTGGTGCCGTTGCCGGGGAAGTAAAATATTAAGAACGCTCATTTTTTTATTACTTTAGCCATATTATATTTATTTTATTTTTGCAATTAAATTTTATTTTTATTTTTCTAAATTTTCTTCTATTCTTCTGGCAGGTACCTCTAGTTTATGACTAGAAGGAACCCGACGGGACCCCTGATTTACGACAGTGATATTGAAGGTATTGTTCGCAGAAATCATAGAGAAATAAGGCGAAGCTTAAACTACATAGAAGTAGAGCAAGAAGTCAAAATCAATACCACCGAAGAGATGGCTGAGAATAATCTGCTACCTCCAAAGATGGCCGAACATCATGCCCTTCGAACTATGTATGATTATGCTAAACCTAATTTAAGAGGAACTGAGTCAAGTATTGTTAGTCCTACTATTGCTGCAAATAATTTTGAACTGAAACCTAACGCTATACAGATGATACAACAATTTGTTCAGTTTGATGGTTTGCAGGATGAGGATCCTAACACACACTTATCAAATTTTCTAGAATTTTGTGATACCTTCAAAATAAATGGCGTTTCTAATGATGCCATCTGTCTTCGGTTATTTCCCTTTTCTGTGAGAAATAAAGCCAAACAATGGTTGCATTCTCTTCCACGAGGATCAATCACTACATGGGATCAGATGACCGAAAAATTTTTGTTAAAATATTTTCCACCTGCCAAAACGGCCAAGTTGAGGAATGATATCTCTTCTTTTGTGCAGATGGATTTAAAGACACTTTATGATGCATGGGAGAGATACAAAGATCTATTGAGAAGGTGCCTACACCATGGATTACCCTTGTGGCTACAGGTCCAAACCTTCTACAATGGTGTGAATCCCTCAACGAGGCAATTGATCAATTCAGCCGCCGGCGGAACCTTGAATAATAAAACACCTGAGGCTGCCTATGAATTCATTGAAGAGATGTCCCTGAATAACTATCAGTTGCAAGTTACAAGGACAAAGCCTACTAAAGCAGCCGAAGTTTTCAACCTCAACGCAGTCACCATGCTATCAAACCAGGTAAAGATGTTAAATAAAAAGATTGATGGTTTATGTGATTCTTTGCAGGTACATCTAGTTATGTAGTGCAATCTGAATGGAGGTTGGAGGAACAACACAGATTATTACGAGTGCTGAAAACAAACAAGTTCACTATATGGGTAACAATTTTTTATCTCAAAATAACCCTTATAGTAACACTTATAATCCAGGTTGGAGGAACCACACCAATTTCTCATGGGGTAGTCAAAGAAACCAAAGACAACAATCCTTCCCACAAGAAAAGAAGCCAAACCTTGAAGAAATGTTGACAAAATTTAAAGAGGTGTCAGAAACCCATTTCCAAAATACCGAAACAATATTGAACAAACAGCAAGCATCAATCCAAGGGCTTAAAGATCAAATTGGACAACTAACTAAGTTAGTCTCTGAAAGGCAACCAGAAAGTTTACCTAGGGAAAAAGAGCAGGTGAAAGCAGTTGCACTGAGAAGTGGAAAGGAGTTAGTTGAAACAACGAAGAAGATACCACATGACACAGATAAAGCAATATATGAGAAAGTTGAAGATGTAACGCTAGTATGCGAAGAATGTAAACCACCAATCCCATATCCGGCAAAGTTAAAGAAGGACCGATTAGATGTACAATACGGTAAATTTCTTGAACTTTTTAAACAGTTACATATTAACTTACCTTTTGTTGAAGCTATTTCACAGATGCCGACATACGCGAAATTCCTAAAAGAGCTTCTAACAAATAAAAGGAAGTTTGAAGAGATATTAACGGTGGAACTTAATGAAGAATGTTCAGCCATCCTCCAAAACAAGCTACCAACCAAATTAAAAGATCCAGGAAGTTTCTGTAACACCCTGAACCCGTATCCATCTCCGGATTAGGGTTACGGAGCATTATTTATCAAATTGTAACCCAAAATAAGCATTCATAACTAAATAAAAGATATACTTCAAAATGTTTTATATAAACGTATCATATTTCTTTAATACCAAATTGAATCAAACGAACTTCCATCGCATAATTATCAAATGCCTAATTCATATTCAAACATTGCCTATCATTTCATTGATCAATGTTAACATAGAAATCTATTATATAAATGGTCGTATTCGAAGGCACCACGAATAAATTTATACTTTCATAGTAAGCATAAACCTTAAAGAACATTTCACAAATCTATATTACCAATTTCACATAAAAGTAGTGTTGATCATATAGCAAAAGTACTATTCATTTGGTCATTCAGTTATAATAGCTAAACATGCACATGCTTATAATCTCTTTACCGAAACAAGTATCAAATACCAAAACCACATATACCTGTATGGCAAAAACTTTGCTTAACCGAACCTAAGGTACACCAAATTCAATACCCATTTCCGACAGCATTTATCTACTACATTAACTACCTCTCTTTAATTAACATAGTCAAATATATTTTTGAATGACCTAAAACATATAAGTACCCGACCAAAACATTTACCAAGTCACTTTAATACCTCTCATATCCGAGTACATAAACATGTTTTAATCAATTTACCAAAGAAACTACAAGGCCGAATATGCACAAGTTATTAAATTTCCAATAATCTAATTTAATGAACACCTACATTAATACCCTACTTAACTTCTCACCACATTCATAATATACCATATGACATATTTCTAAGATGAACCAAATACTTGACCGATTATGCATCATATATACATATAACATCAATATCACGCAATAACACCAACCACAAGCATTTATATATATACACATCATGTACTCTACTTCCATAATAACTAATACCATAACCGACCTCACAAATATCTATAATATCAAGATAGTTAACCTTAAGATCATTCTAGCCACCTTTTCATATATCAAACACAAATACATAAAAATGCACTTTCATATTAAACAAACAACAAGGTCGAATTCAAACAAGACCAAGTTACCATAATTTAGCCATTTTCGCATGGCATAAATACACATATACATCATTTGAAAACAATCCAAAAGTACCTTAGCCTATACATGCCATAATAGTCATAGTTTACTACTTCAAAAAAAAGAGTACCAAAAGAGATGATAGTATGGTGAGCTTCCGAGGTGATTCCCCAGCACAAGTCGAGCTTCCAAAAGTAACCTACGCACACAAGAATTAACCAAAATAAAGTAAGCTTTCATAGCTTAGTAAGACTTAAGCCATTTGCATACATTCACATAAGCATATACGAATTCCTAAAGAAATACTGCTTATACGAATTCCTAAAGAAATACTCTTACTCATTTACGACCATCGTACATTATATCCGAACCCTCATTAGTTAAATTCATAACCATCCTATAAATGAATCACATACATAACATATGCATAGCAAGTAATCAACCACAATTCGGACCATTTCTCAACCTTAATCTTAATGAAAATGATACTTACGTCAAGTATACTCACCTTTCCGAGCTATTCGTTATTACGTAACATATAATGATACCCGTCCCCTTTTTCCGTACATGTATTATGTTAATAAAAATAATAGTCTTCTTATGAGCCTCGATTTGTATATTCGTATATTTTGATTTGGTAACGTATCGCACACTTAGTGTCGTTACCTATCAATTCCGCACACTTAGTGCCGATTTTCTTGTAACATACCGCACACTTAGTGCCGTTACATGTCAATTCCGCACACTTAGTGCCGTCCGACCGATTTCGCACACACAGTGCTCGGTATAAAGCTTGCACACATAGTGCCATTAAATTTAATTCCTTTTCAATACGAAATACATACATATTCTAATACGCATATACAAATATATCCATATAATGAAAAGTTTACAAGCAACCATGCATTTTAACACTCACTAGTGCATCCAGCACCTTAATATATAGCTAAACATAATTCTAACTTTTTTTTTAACATTCATTTCTCATATCGTTCGTACATATAACCATCTTGTATCTCATTCAAGCATATTCATTTTTGCTCCACTAGTCAAATCATACTTACACAAATACCAAATCTTATATTCTGCTATTCAAGCTAAATTCCTCAATTCCCATTCGGCATTATAAAGATTTACATACCTAAAATTATTTAAAATAGGTACATAACATAGAATAAAATTCAATTAAGTCCAATTGCTTAAAATCTTACCTCGAATATCAACGAGTTCAACTTCCCGGTTAGTCGTTCAATTTTGTTTTTCCCCGATCTAATCCTACCTCCTTTTGTTCTTGATCTAGATACATTCAATTTAAGCTCAATCAAACACATTTATATTCAATTTAGTCCTAAAACACCTAAATAGGCAAATTACCATTTTGCCCCCATTATTTCACACTTTTACAATTTAGTCCTATTTGCACAAAACACAAATTACACAAAATTTGGCCACACACCTCAAGGGCCGAATATTCATAGCATTCATACAAGTCCATGCATTTCATTTATTTCACAATTTAGTCCCCCTTAAAATTTACTTTTAGAATTTAATCCAAAATACCCAAATTCATCACAAATCTAAAGACAAAACATATTAATTTAACACATATAATTCATAATTCATCCTCAAATAACTTAAACAACCAACTATCATCAATGGCTCAACACAAAATATTCATCAAACTCAAAAATTAAAGCATGGGTCTTGAGGATTTCTAAGCAACGATCTCAAAAACGTAAAAATTATCAAAAATCGAGCTAGGATCATACCTTGATTAAGCTCAACTATGGCCAAAAGTTTGCTTAGGTTTCTTCTTCCCTTCCTTTCTTTAGTTTCAGCTTTTAATGGTGGAATAAAGATGATAAACACATGGTTTCTTTATTATATTATTATCATATTTTATATATAACCTTTTTAACATATAATATAATATATAATTAAAACATATCATAATAATTTTAAAGCCAAATGCCGTCCACTATAAGGAAGTTGGTTAATTTACCACTTAAGTCCCCACATATAAGAAGTCAAATCAATTTAACCATTGAAATTTAATACAAGCTACTTTTACCAGTTATGCAATTCAGTCCTTTTTCTTTAATTAAACACACAAACGGGCAAATTAACTCACGAAATTTTAACACATGCTCAATCATAGATTATAGACTCAATATAAAATATTGAAATATTCTACTGACTCGGATTCATGGTCCCGAAACCACCGTTCCGATTATGGTCGAATTCGGACTGTTACAGTTTCGCTATTCCCTGTTTAATTAGTAGTTTAAATATTAAGAAAGCACTAGTTGATCTAGGCGCCAGTATTAATTTAATGCCTTATAAAATGTTTATGCAACTTGGTCTTGGGAAACCAAAACCCACTAGGATGAGTATTCAATTAGCTGACAGATCTATCAAATATCCTAGGAAAGTTATTGAAGATATTCTGGTAAAAGTTGATAAATTTATATTCCCTGTTGATTTTGTTGTGCTTGACATGGATGAAGACATTGAGGTACCTTTAATTTTGGGGCACCCTTTTTTAGCTACCGCTGGAGCTGTTATTGATGTAGGTGATGGTAAACTCGCATTAAGGGTAGGCGACGAGGAAATTATTTTCCAAATTTACGATGCTATGCGATACTCTAGAGAACAAGATGATTACTGTTATTTTATTGATGCCATTGATCATCTTATTCAAGATTCTTTGCAGGAAATCATACATAATGACACGATGGAACTGTGTTTTACTCAAGGTAAGGGGGAAGATGATGATACAGCCTCTAGACAAAAGAAAGAAGAGGTCATTGAAATCAATGACGAACTAAAACAAAAACCCTCTATTGATGAGCCACCGAAATTGGAATTAAAACAGTTGCCAAAACACTTAGAATATGCATTCCTCGGGGATAATTCTACGCTACCAGTAATTATTCTTCAGAATTGGAGCCCAAAGAGAAAAACGAGTTGCTAAGGGTACTAAGGGAACATAAAAGAGCCATAGCTTGGAAAATTTTTGACATTAAAGGAATAAGTCCATCGTTTTGCACCCACAAAATTTTAATGGAAGATGAGTATAAACCATGTGTGCAACCTCAAAGACGATTGAATCCAAACGTGAAAGAAGTTGTCAAAGCCGAGGTAATTAAACTCCTAGATGCTGGAATAATTTATCCTATTTCTGATAGTTCTTGGGTAAGCCCTGTGTAGGTTGTTCCAAACAAAGGAGGCATGACTGTTGTAGCCAATGAAAAGAGTGAATTAATTCATACAAGAACAGTCACAAGTTGGAGAGTTTGTATTGACTGTAGAAAGTTGAACGACGCCACCAGAAAAGATCACTTCCCTTTGCCTTTTATTGATCAAATGTTGGAAAGATTATCTGGGCATATGTACTACTGCTTCCTGGACGGACTCTCCGGCTACTTCCAAATCCCAATAGCCCCTGAGGATCAAGAAAAGACAACATTCACATGTCCATACGATACGTTTGCTTATTGTAGAATGCCTTTTAGATTATGTAATGATCCTGCTACTTTTCAGCGCTGCATGCTGGCTATCTTTGATGAACTTGTGGAAGGCATTATGGAGGTATTTATGGATGATTTTTCGGTATTTGGTAATTCTTTTCATCTTTGCCTTAAAAAGCTAAAACGAGTTCTGATGAGATGTGAGGAAACGAACCTTGTTTTAAATGGGGAAGAGTGTCACTTTATGGTTCGAGAGGGGATTGTGTTAGAACATAAAATTTCTAGTAAAGGGATTGAGGTAGACAAAGCAAAGGTTAAAACCATAGAAAAATTACCTCCTCCTAGTTCAGTTAAGGCTATTAGAAGCTTTTTAGGACATGCTTGATTTTATAGAAGATTTATTAAGGATTTTTCTAAAATAGCTAAGCCTTTAACGAAACTACTAGAAAAAGATGTACCTTTCAATTTTGATCAAGAATGTTTAGATGCATTTAACATCCTCAAAGATAAATTAATAAATGCTCCAATTATAATTGTACCTGATTGGAATTTACCTTTTGAACTAATGTGTGATGCGAGTGATTTTGCAGTAGGTGCAGTTTTGGGACAGCAAAGGGATAAGCATTTTCAGCCGATCTATTACGCTAGCAAGACATTAACGGCTGCACAAGAAAATTACACCACCACGGAAAAAGAATTGCTAGTTGTGGTTTTTGCATTTGATAAATTTAGACAGTATTTGATATTATCTAAAGTTGTCATTTACACTGACCATTCAGCTTTTCGTTATCTCTTAACAAAAACCGATGCAAAACCTCGACTCATAAGATGGATTTTACTCTTCCAGGAATTTGATCTAGAAATTCAGGATAAGAAAGGAGCTTAAAATCTTCCAGCAGATCATCTATCTAGACTTGAAAATCCACATATCAAAGAACTAGATGAGAGGGAGATAAATGCCTCGTTTCCTGCAGAACAATTATTTTCTATTTCTAACTTCGAAGTACCCTGGTTTGCAGACATTGCAAATTACCTAGCTGCTAACATCCTACCAAAGAGGTTAACACATCATCAAAAGAAGTGATTCTTTGCTGATGTGAAAAACTATTTTTGGGAGGATCCTTTTCTTTTTCATATATGTGCAGATCAAGTAATTAAAAAGATGTGTTACAAAAGCAGAAGCAAGCAAAATCTTAGAACACTGCCACTCAGGTCCTTCAGGAGGACATTACAGTGGGATATGGACAACACACAAAATACTCGAATCAGTTTTTTTTTGGCCTACCTTATTCAAAGGCGCTAACAGGTATGTTGCTTCATGTGATAGATGCCAGAGAATAAGTAGTATCTCTAAAAGCAATGAAATGCCTCAAACGTACATACTATCATGTGAAATTTTTGACGTATGGGGTATTGATTTTATGGGCCCATTCCCTAGTTCATTTGGGAACAAATATATTTTAGTAGCAGTAGACTACATGTCAAAATGGGTAGAAGCTCAAGCTTTACCTACTAATGATGCCAGAATGGTAGTAAGATTTCTTAAGAAACTCTTTTCTCGATTCGGCACACCCAGAGCAATCATAAGCGATAGGGGTACTCATTTTTGTAGTACTCAATTTGACAAAGTCTTAAAGGAATATGGAGTACACCACAGAACAACTGCCCCTTATCACCCTCAAACCAGTGGACAAGTAGAAGTAGCAAATCGAGAGCTCAAGCGTATTCTAGAGAAGACAGTTGAATCAAACAGGAAAGATTGGGCATTAAAAGTAGACGATGCTTTATGGGCTTATAAAACAACGTTTAAAACGCCCATATGAACATCTCCATATAGACTTGTCTACGGAAAAAGTTGTCACCTACCATTTTAAGCTCCTTTCTTATCCTGAATTTCTAGATCAAATTCCTGGAAGAGTAAAATCCATCTTATGAGTCGAGGTTTTGCATCGGTTTTTGTTAAGAGATAACGAAAAGCTGAATGGTCAGTGTAAATGACAACTTTAGATAATATCAAATACTGTCTAAATTTATCAAATGCAAAAACCACAACTAGCAATTCTTTTTCCGTGGTGGTGTAATTTTCTTGTGCAGCCGTTAATGTCTTGCTAGCGTAATAGATCGGCTGAAAATGCTTATCCCTTTGCTGTCCCAAAACTGCACCTACTGTAAAATCACTCGCATCACACATTAGTTCAAAAGGTAAATTCCAATCAGGTGCAATTATAATTGGAGCATTTATTAATTTATCTTTGAGGATGTTAAATGCATCTAAACATTCTTGATCAAAATTGAAAGGTACATCTTTTTCTAGTAGTTTCGTTAAAGGCTTAGCTATTTTAGAAAAATCCTTAATAAATCTTCTATAAAATCAAGCATGTCCTAAAAAGCTTCTAATAGCCTTAACTGAACTAGGAGGAGGTAATTTTTCTATGGTTTTAACCTTTGCTTTGTCTACCTCAATCCCTTTACTAGAAATTTTATGTTCTAACTCAATCCCCTCTCGAACCATAAAGTGACACTCTTCCCCATTTAAAACAAGGTTCGTTTCCTCACATCTCATCAGAACTCGTTTTAGCTTTTTAAGGCAAAGATGAAAAGAATTACCAAATACCAAAAAATCATCCATAAATACCTCCATAATGCCTTCCACAAATTCATCAAAGATAGCCAGCATGCAGTGCTGAAAAGTAGCAGGATCATTACATAATCTAAAAGGCATTCTACAATAAGCAAACGTACCGTATGGACATGTGAATGTTGTCTTTTCTTGATCCTCAGGGGCTATTGGGATTTGGAAGTAGCCGGAGAGTCCGTCCAGGAAGCAGTAGTACATATGCCCAGATAATCTTTCCAACATTTGATCAATAAAAGGCAAAGGGAAGTGATCTTTTCTGGTGGCGTCGTTCAACTTTCTACGGTCAATACAAACTCTCCAACTTGTGACTGTTCTTGTATGAATTAATTCACTCTTTTCATTGGCTACAACAGTCATGCCTCCTTTGTTTGGAACAACCTACACATGGCTTACCCAAGAACTATCAGAAATAGGATAAATTATTCCAGTATCTAGGAGTTTAATTACCTCGGCTTTGACAACTTCTTTCACGTTTGGATTCAATCATCTTTGAGGTTGCACACATGGTTTATACTCATCTTCCATTAAAATTTTGTGGGTGCAAAACGGTGGACTTATTCCTTTAATGTCAAAAATTTTCCAAGCTATGGCTGTTTTATGTTCCCTTAGTACCCTTAGCAACTCGTCTTTCTCTTTGGGCTCCAATTCTGAAGAATAATTACTGGTAGCGTAGAATTATCCCCGAGGAATGCATATTCTAAGTGTTTTGGCAACTGTTTTAATTCCAATTTCGGTGGCTCATCAATAGAGGGTTTTTGTTTTAGTTCGTCATTGATTTCAATGACCTCTTCTTTCTTTTGTCTAGAGGTAGATGTATTAGAATTCAACTCATCTGTATCATCATCTTCCCCCTTACCTTGAGTAAAACACAGTTCCATCGTGTCATTATGTATGATTTCCTGCAAAGAATCTTGAATAAGATGATCAATGGCATCAATAAAATAACAGGAATCATCTTGTTCTCTAGAGTATCGCATAGCATCGTAAATTTGGAAAATAATTTCCTCGTCGCCTACCCTTAATGCGAGTTTACCATCACCTACAGCAATAACAGCTCCAGCGGTAGCTAAAAAAGGGTGCCCCAAAATTAAAGGTACTCAATGTCTTCATCCATGTCAAGCACAACAAAATCAACAGGGAATATAAATTTATCAACTTTTACCAGAATATCTTCAATAACTTCCCTAGGATATTTGATAGATCTGTCAGCTAATTGAATACTCATCCTAGTGGGTTTTGGTTTCCCAAGACCAAGTTGCATAAACATTTTATAAGGCATTAAATTAATACTGGCGCCTAGATCAACTAGTGCTTTCTTAATATTTAAACTACTAATTAAACAGGGAATAGCAAAACTGTAACAGTCCGAATTCGACCCTAATCGGAACGGTGGTTTCAGGACCATGAATCCGAGTCAGTAGAATATTTTAATATTTTATATTGAGTCTATAATCTATGATTGAGCATGTGTTAAAATTTCGTGAGTTAATTTGCCCGTTTGTGTGTTTAATTAAAGAAAAAGGACTGAATTGCATAACTGGTAAAAGTAGCTTGTATTAAATTTCAATGGTTAAATTGATTTGACTTCTTATATGTGGGGACTTAAGTGGTAAATTAACCAACTTCCTTATAGTGGACGGCATTTGGCTTTAAAATTATTATGATATGTTTTAATTATATATTATATTATATGTTAAAAAGGTTATATATAAAATATGATAATAATATAATAAAGAAACCATGTGTTTATCATCTTTATTCCACCCTTAAAAGCCGAAACTAAAGAAAGGAAGGGAAGAAGAAACCTAAGCAAACTTTTGGCCATGGTTGAGCTTAATCAAGGTATGATCCTAGCTCGATTTTTGATAATTTTTACGTTTTTGAGATCGTTGCTTAGAAATCCTCAAGACCCATGCTTTAATTTTTGAGTTTGATGAATATTTTGAGTTGAGCCATTGATGATAGTTGGTTGTTTAAGTTATTTGAGGATGAATTATGAATTATATGTGTTAAATTAATATGTTTTGTCTTTAGATTTGTGATGAATTTGGGTATTTTGGATTAAATTGTAAAAGTAAATTTTAGGGGGGACTAAATTGTGAAATAAATGAAATGCATGGACTTGTATGAATGCTATGAATATTCGGCCCTTGAGGTGTGTGGCCAAATTTTGTGTAATTTGTGTTTTGTGCAAATAGGACTAAATTGTAAAAGTGTGAAATAATGGGGGCAAAAGGGTAATTTTTCTATTTAGGTGTTTTAGGACTAAATTGAATATAAATGTGTTTGATTGAGCTTAAATTGAATGTATCTAGATCAAGAACAAAAGGAGGTAGGATTGGATCGGGGAAAAACAAAATTGAACGACTAACCGGGAAGTTGAACTCGTTGATATTTGAGGTAAGATTTTAAGCAATTGGACTTAATTGAATTTTGTTCTATGTTATGTACCTATTTTAAATAATTTTAGGTATGTAAATCTTTATAATGCCGAATGGGAATTGAGGAATTTAGCTTGAATAGCAGAATATAAGATTTGGTATTTGCGTAAGTATGATTTGACTAGTGGAGCAAAAATGAATATGTTTGAATGAGATACAAGATGGTTATATGTATGAACGATATGAGAAATGAATGTTAAAAAAAAAGTTAGAATTATGTTTAGCTATATATTAAGGTGCTGAATGCACTAGTGAGTGTTAAAATGCATGGTTGCTTGTAAACATTTCATTATATGGATATATTTGTAAATGCGTATTAGAATATGTATGTATTTCGTATTGAAAAGGAATTAAATTTAATGGCACTATGTGTGCGAGCTTTATACTGAGCACTGTGTGTGCGAAATCGGTCGGACGGCACTAAGTGTGCGGAATTGACATGTAACGGCACTAAGTGTGCGGTACGTTACAAGAAAATCGGCACTAAGTGTGCGGAATTGATAGGTAACGACACTAAGTGTGCGATACGTTACCAAATCAAAATATACGAATATACAAATCGAGGCTCATAAGAAGACTGTTATTTTTATTAACATAATACATGTACGGAAAAAGGGGACGGGTATCATTATATGTTACGTAATAACGAATAGCTCGGAAAGGTGAGTATACTTGACGTAAGTATCATTTTCATTAAGATTAAGGTTGAGAAATGGTCCGAATTGTGGTTGATTACTTGCTATGCATATGTTATGTATGTGATTCATTTATAGGGTGGTTATGAATTTAACTAATGAGGGTTCGGATATAATGTACGATGGTCGTAAATGAGTAAGAGTATTTCTTTAGGAATTCGTATAAGCAGTATTTCTTTAGGAATTCGTATATGCTTATGTGAATGTATGCAAATGGCTTAAGTCTTACTAAGCTATGAAAGCTTACTTTATTTTGGTTAATTCTTGTGTGCGTAGGTTACTTTTGGAAGCTCGACTTGTGCTGGGGAATCACCTCGGAAGCTCACCATACTATCATCTCTTTTGGTACTCTTTTTTTTGAAGTAGTAAACTATGACTATTATGGCATGTATAGGCTAAGGTACTTTTGGATTGTTTTCAAATGATGTATATGTGTATTTATGCCATGCGAAAATGGCTAAATTATGGTAACTTGGTCTTGTTTGAATTCGACCTTGATGTTTGTTTAATATGAAAGTGCATTTTTATGTATTTGTGTTTGATATATGAAAAGGTGGCTAGAATGATCTTAAGGTTAACTATCTTGATATTATAGATATTTGTGAGGTCGGTTATGGTATTAGTTATTATGGAAGTAGAGTACATGATGTGTATATATATAAATGCTTGTGGTTGGTGTTATGGCGTGATATTGATGTTATATGTATATATGATGCATAATCGGTCAAGTATTTGGTTCATCTTAGAAATATGTCATATGGTATATTATGAATGTGGTGAGAAGTTAAGTAGGGTATTAATGTAGGTGTTCAATAAATTAGATTATTGGAAATGTAATATCTTGTGCATATTCGGCCTTGTAGTTTCTTTGGTAAATTGATTAAAACGTGTTTATGTACTCGGATATGAGAGGTATTAAAGTGACTTGGTAAATGTTTTGGTCGGGTACTTATATGTTTTAGGTCATTCAAAAATATATTTGACTATGTTAATTAAAGAGAGGTAGTTAATGTAGTAGATAAATGCTGTCGGAAATGGGTATTGAATTTGGTGTACCTTAGGTTCGGTTAAGCAAAGTTTTTGCCATACAGGTATATGTGGTTTTGGTATTTGATACTTGTTTCGGTAAAGAGATTATAAGCATGTGCATGTTTAGCTATTATAACTAAATGACCAAATGAATAGTACTTTTGCTATATGATCAACATTACTTTTATGTGAAATTGGTAATATAGATTTGTGAAATGTTCTTTAAGATTTATGCTTACTATGAAAGTATAAATTTATTCGTGGTGCGAATACGACCATTTATATAATAGATTTCTATGTTAACATTGATCAATGAAATGATAGGCATATGTTTGAATATGAATTAGGCATTTGATAATTATGCGATGGAAGTTCGTTTGATTCAATTTGGTATTAAAGAAATATGATACGTTTATATAAAACATTTTGAAGTATATCTTTTATTTAGTTATGAATGCTTATTTTGGGTTACAATTTGATAAATAATGCTCCGTAACCCTAATCCGGAGATGGATACGGGTTGAGGGTGTTACAGAAACTTCCTGGATCTTTTAATTTGGTTGGTAGCTTGTTTTGGAGGATGGCTGAACATTCTTCATTAAGTTCCACCGTTAATATCTCTTCAAACTTCCTTTTATTTGTTAGAAGCTCTTTTAGGAATTTCGCGTATGTCGGCATTTGTGAAATATCTTCAACAAAAGGTAAGTTAATATGTAACTGTTTAAAAAGTTCAAGAAATTTACCGTATTGTACATCTAATCGGTCTTTCTTTAACTTTGCCGGATATGGGATTGGTGGTTTACATTCTTCGCATACTAGCGTTACATCTTCAACTTTCTCATATATTGCTTTATCTGTGTCATGTGGTATCTTCTTTGTTGTTTCAACTAACTCCTTTCCACTTCTCAGTGCAACTGCTTTCACCTGCTCTTTTTCCCTAGGTAAACTTTCTGGTTGCCTTTCAGAGACTAACTTAGTTAGTTGTCCAATTTGATCTTTAAGCCCTTGGATTGATGCTTGTTGTTTGTTCAATATTGTTTCGGTATTTTGGAAATGGGTTTCTGACACCTCTATAAATTTTGTCAACATTTCTTCAAGGTTTGGCTTCTTTTCTTGTGGGAAGGATTGTTGTCTTTGGTTTCTTTGACTACCCCATGAGAAATTGGTGTGGTTCCTCCAACCTGGATTATAAGTGTTACTATAAGGGTTATTTTGAGATAAAAAATTGTTACCCATATAGTGAACTTGTTTGTTTTCAGCACTCGTATTGTAAGGTGGATAATCTGTGTTGTTCCTCCAACCTCCATTCAGATTGCACTACATAACTGGATGTACCTGCAAAGAATCACATAAACCATCAATCTTTTTATTTAACATCTTTACCTGGTTTGATAGCATGGTGACTGCGTTGAGCTTGAAAACTTCGGCTGCTTTAGTAGGCTTTGTCCTTGTAACTTGCCACTGATAGTTATTTAGGGACATCTCTTCAATGAATTCATAGGCAGCCTCAGGTGTTTTATTATTCAAGGTTCCGCCGGCGGCTGAATTGATCAATTGCCTCGTTGAGGGATTCATACCATTGTAGAAGGTTTGGACCTGTAGCCACAAGGGTAATCCATGGTGTAGGCACCTTCTCAATAGATCTTTGTATCTCTCCCATGCATCATAAAGTGTCTTTAAATCCATCTGCACAAAAGAAGAGATATCATTCCTCAACTTGGCCGTTTTGGCAGGTGGAAAATATTTTAACAAAAATTTTTCGGTCATCTGATCCCATGTAGTGATTGATCCTCGTGGAAGAGAATGCAACCACTGTTTGGCTTTATTTCTCACAGAAAAGGGAAATAACCGAAGACGGATGGCATCATTAGAAACGCCATTTATTTTGAAGGTATCACAAAATTCTAGAAAATTTGCTAAGTGTGTGTTAGGATCCTCATCCTGCAAACCATCAAACTGAACAAATTGTTGTATCATCTGTATAGTGTTAGGTTTCAGTTCAAAATTATTTGCAGCAATAGTAGGACTAACAATACTTGACTCATTCCTCTTAAATTAGGTTTAGCATAATCATACATAGTTCGAAGGGCATGATGTTGACTTCTTGCTCTACTTCTATGTAGTTTAAGCTTCGCCTTATTTCTCTATGATTTCTACGAACAATACCTTCAATATCACTGTCGTAAATCAGGGGTCCCGTCGGGTTCCTTCTAGTCATAAACTAGAGGTACCTGCCAGAAGAATAGAAGAAAATTTAGAAAAATAAAAATAAAATTTAATTGCAAAAATAAAATAAATATAATATGGCTAAAGTAATAAAAAATGAGCGTTCTTAATATTTTAGTTCCCCGACAACGGCACCAAAAACTTGATCGTGTCTATCAGAGTCTTAAAATTTTATATAGAGAATGATCGAGCCTAGAACTAACTGTGATAATGATTTGAGGCAAGTGCAACTATCGAATAGTAGTATAGATGTGGGAAGACCGGATTCTCGAACCCAAATGAACCAAAAGTACTAATACTGACTTTTTTTTTTATTATTTAGCCTAAGAATTAAGCGAATTGTTATCTAATCTAAAATTAACTAACAACTAAGCTAAAGGTGCAAAGACAAAGAGAATGAATTTGGGAAAGTAACTTTAGGAAAAAACCAATTGATTAAGACATACCCGAGGAAGAATGCACCTAGACTTCACTTGTTATCTAACTCTGAACAAGACGATTTATTCACTTGACTTGATCCGTAGGATTCCCTAATTTATATTAATACCTCTTTCGAAGCTACTAACGTCTAACCCTGGGTTGATTAATTGAAATCTCTTTCTAATTAAAACCCCTAGAATTGCATTAACTCGATCTATAGACTCCCATATTAGGTTTGACCCTAATCCAGCAGATTTTCGTCACCCTATTTCTAGGCGCACGAGCAACTCCGCTTAACTATGCTAGATCTACTCTTAGGCAGGGACTTTTGCTCCACCACCTAAGCACATCAATACTTGAATCAATATCCCGGAAATACCAAAACAAGCATTAAGAACACATAGTTAAGAAAAAATCAAGTATTTATCATATAGTTCAGCAAACGATAACAAGATTCATCTTAGGTTTCATCCCATCAGGTATCTGAGGGTTTAGTTCGTAATCATAAAAGAATACATCTCAAAAGAAAAGATAAAACAAAACATAAGAAAACCCTAAAACCTCCTGAAGGAATTGAAGGAGAGATCATCTATCTTGAGTATAACTCCGGCTTCTTGAGATGAATCAACTGGCTTTCTTCGAGTGAATCCCACAATTCTGGCCTCTCTGGCTCGGCTCCTTGGCCTAGCTGGACGCCCCCTGAAGGTTGGCCTCTAGGGTGTTTATATAGGCTTTTGGAATGGCTTTCTTCACCTCTAAGTACCCTAATCCGAGTGAAACTCTTCTTTCTCACGGCAGGGACACGCCCATGGCAGACGCCCGTGTGAATTGTGGCCAAGCCGTGTTCAAGATATTAAGGACGACCGTGCGGTCTTGGGCCTTGGCCGTGTTGATTTCGTGATATGGCCCATTTACTCTGTTTTGGGCCCGTTTCTCGTTCTTTTCATCCTCCAGTGCTCTCTTGAATATAAAACATGAAAACAAAGGATTAAGAGCACCAAATTACACAAGTCAAGGAATAAATCATCCAAAAGTATGCTAAATGTGGGATTAAAATATGTTCATATTGTGGTTTATCACCAACATTCAGCCATCCATTAATCCATAACTGAGACGAGTACACTTACCACTTTGCTAACGATCCTTACCACGCTTGCGATCTCTGAACCCTACCCTTGTTAATATAAGGTTAACGACGATGAGAAGTTAGATAGCCTTTTGGCTTTTAGCAAAACGTACAAAAGAGGTTAACCGAATACTTACCAAATCCACTTTCGATCCTCCAGCCTAAATTCGGCTTTTGAGATTAGTATGGTGACAGAGACAATTCGGTACCAATAGGGAGAAGAAGAGGAGAAGTGATCGACTAGAACTAAAGGTGAACAAGAGAAGAATTTTAAGAAGAGAAGGTATGGGGAATTCGGCTAGAGAGAAAACCAAAATTTCAGAAAATGGAAGAATTCGGCTAAGGGGGAGAAAAAGAAATGTAATGGAAAACCCAAGGAACCTTTCAAAGGAATTTGATAAAGAAAAGAAAGACTGACCTATTGGCAAAACTCTCCAAATGCCGAAAGCCACAATGAAAATTCGTAATACCCCCTAAAAGACCCAAAAATGACACTCATCTACCCTCCTAAGCTGAATTTATACACTCTCCACTTCCCAAAACAGCACCAACTCTTTACACTTCTCAGCTCCTAACTTTTCTCCCTGATAACATCTTAGCCTTATCCAAATTTCCCTCCATTATCAGTTCCCCTTACCACTCAAACACTCCAACGCAAGAGTTCATATTCAACACAACTCTGGCCGTCCACCTATGCAAAATAAAACACTCCAAAAATACCACTCCTAATGCTCGAACCTTGGACCTCCTCAGCTGTTAACACGCCACCTTATAGCTCCCCAAGTAACGCCTCTTGCAATTGGACCACAAGCCCATTTGTGTCCTATTTCTTCTTCATTTAGTTAAAAGGCCTACTAACTTAAGTCACAGTTCCTTTGGGCTAAAACCAAAATTTCTCCTATACCCTAACCTGATCTCAGAACATCTCCGACACCCCTAAACACTCCAAATTCAGTAACCCTTAAAGCCCACATGCCAATTGTCATTTTCTTGCTTAATTAAAATTTCTTGAGACCCAAAGCCTAAAGCCCAATAGGCCCAATTCTACTAGGCCCAAATTCGGGGCGTTACAGAGAAACTTCATATTTTTATTCTGCTTTTGCAAAACTACTTCATTTGCATCCTCACAGGCTTTATACCATTAGATATTTGGACTACCAGTCTAAAAACTCCACCAATTTAATTGTACTTGAGTTGCATCTTTTTATTTTGATCAATTTATTCAATATCTATATTTCTCAATAGATTTATTCAAAATCCTCTTTTTATTTCAATAATAATATTGCACGCAAAATCATTGTCGACCACTTTTATTATTCGGTTCCACATTTTCTCGAATTGACATAACTTATCAAGATCTTTTATTTTCATTATTTTAATCTTCAGTTTCAGGCACCTTAATCTCTTATTGAGTTTTACTTATTAGTTATGTCTTGGGTCTCTTCTGAAGCACCTGCCTCCACTACATGACCATCTAGAAGAAATTTCATCTTTGGAACCGATCAATCTATTATTTATTCTGATTGATTTTCCTACTGGGACTTTGATTCAAATTAAAATATTATCTTGGTTATTCACATTAAGTTTATAAATACATCTAGTAGTTAACTTGTAACGAGTTATCCTTGTTGAACTTCAGGTTCAAATTACTTTCCCCCTAACTCATTACATGTTATTATTTCTCTCCCCCTAATGTTAGGAAAACTATCGAATCAAAATTGTAATCACAAGTAACGTCATAATTGAATCTCCAATACATTGAAAACATCTAATAACACAAAGAAACTTGTAATTAATATATATTCCCAACTTTTTTTGACGATTCACTCATCTTTGTGTGTTGTGGTGGAGTAATTGGAACATATATGCACATACAAAAATTCAATGATGAGTAATATTTAGCTCTTGATAAAGAACCAATGGGCAGTATTTATAACTTATTGGTTTGATGCGTACAACACGTAAATCAGCACAATCTAATGTTGAAAGAGGAAGTTTAGTTCTCTTAAGTAATGGTTTAGACATTAATCAGAGGTGTTCAATTAATAATTTCTCTAAACCATTATGCACATAAATAATAAACTTTTACAAAAATTTTCAAACTCAATCAATAAAATACTGAGATATTGTAACACCCCTAAATTTCAAAATTTTCACAACTTAGTCCCTATTGCTCAAAATCAACAATTTATTCCACAATTTAGTCCTTTTCCATTTCTAACTTAAAAAATCTGTCTATTTAATCCTTAATATTTAAACTATTCAACAATGTCAACATCTAAAATCTTGAATAATACTAAAAATTACATCATGGGTCGGGTAGCCCTAGGTACCGGGATTCCAAAAACGTAAAAATTATAAGTAAAGGACTAATTTGCACTAACTAATTTGAGCTTGAACTCCAAAATTTCCTAGCTCATGCTTCTCCTTGCTATTTCTTTCATTCTTTTTCTTTTTGTTTGCATGTAACAAAGAATGAAACATTCTCTTTCTTTTCTTTTGATTTTTTATAATAATAATAATAAATAATAATAATAATAATAATAATAATTACTATTATTATTATTATTATTATTAACTATTATAACATATATAAATATATATGTATAATCATCAGTAATGTCGTCCACTTTAATGAAACAATGGCACAATTGCTTCTTTAGTCCCTTTCATTTATTTCAATTTATAATTCAACTTTTAACCCTTACGCGATTTAGTCCCTGTACCTTAATAACTCCTAATTTCACAAAATTTACTAATCCAAATATTAATTAGCTACTAAGCTAGCCCCATAAGTATTTAATAAAAATATTTACGGTTCCGGTTTACGGGTACAGAGTCCGGGAAATACATTTTTCAGCACCTCTAATCATTACAATTCTCCCCCACAAAATAAATTTCGTACCCAAAATTTACCTGAAAAGACTCTTGTAATCGATATAAATGTGACACTTTTCACTGTAAAGATAGTATCTCTAGATCTTTAGAGCAAAGACCACAACAGCTAACTCTAAGTCGTGTTCATGTGTTTTTAATTGACGAGACACATACGTGATCAATTTTTTATCTTGCATCAAGACACAACCAAGACCACTCAATAAGACATCACTGTAGACCACAAAATCTTTTCCCTATTCAGGTAAAGTTAGAACCAGTGCTTCAGTCAACATATGTTTCAATTTCCCAAAACTCTCTTAGTATTCATTGCCCTAAACGAACTGAACATCTTTATGCAACAACTTTGTCATCGGCAAAGCTATCTTCGAAAATCAATTTATGAATCTTCTATAATAACCAGCCAAACCAAGAAACTACGAATCTCTGACACATTCCTCGGTGCTTTCCACTAAACAATGGCCTCAATCCTTTTCGAATCAACTCTAACTCCATCTGCCGAGATAACATGTCCTAAAAACACAACTTCTGATAACCAAAATTCACATTTTCTAAGCTTTCCATATAACTGTTTCTTTTGTAGCACTTGTAAAACTTTTTGAAGTGTTGCTCATGCTCGGTTTTAGATTTTGAATAGATCAATATGTCGTCAATAAAAACTACCACAGATTGATTTAAATATGGTTGGAAAATACGGTTCATAAGATCCATGAATGCCACCGGAGCATTAGTCAGCCCAAAAGGCATCGCCAAAAATTTATAGTGGCCATAACGCATACATAACGTCGTCTTAGGTACGTCACTATCTTTCACTTTCAGCTTATTGTAACCCGATCTCAAATCAATCTTAGATAAGATAGAAGTTTCTTTTAGTTGACCAAACAATTCATCGATACGAGGTAGGGGGTACTGATTCTTAATCGTCAACTTATTCAATTGTCAATAGTCTATACACTGGAGCTCCCCAAGGCAATATACTAGGGCTGTAACATCCTGAATTAATGGACCTATGTGTTTAATGTGTGGTTATGTGTAATGTGTTAATTAGAGTGTTAGGGGTCTAGTTTGGGCTCAGGATTGGGCCGGGGCCTTGGTTAAATTTTCTGTTTGAACACTATAGGGTTTAAAAGATGGTATCTGTAGTTTAAAATACAAAATGGGCTTGTGGCCCGGTAGCAAGGGGCACTGCAAAGGAGCTATAAGGTGGCGTCATTAGCAGGGGAAGAGGCTCAAGTTATGGCCGCTTGGAGCCCATGTATTTGGGCCATTTTCGGCACTTAAAGGAGGAGCAGGTTGGACGGCAATAGGGCTTAAAAATAGGGAAATTTAATGAATGGAATAATGTAGATAATATGGCTGATAAGGTGGCGGATAAAGGGAAGAGTTTGAGAGGTGGTTTCGGCTGGGATTCTGCATGAGTAAGTGTGGATTAAGTCAGAAGATAGGATGATGAGGATAAAAGAAAAACGTGGGATAGGATTTGAGTGTAGGTGGTGGCTAAAAGTTGGACTCTAGGAACAAGGGGGAGAAATCGGTTTTGATAAGGCTAAGGGGTGCCGAATTTCCATTACTTTCCTAGGGCATAGTTTTTATTTTTATTCCTTCTCTTCTTTTCTCCTCCTAATTTCGGCAACTAAAGGTTCTTCTTCTTCTCTTTTTCTACCAAAAACTGAAAACTCCTGACTCTATTCTTCTAAAGTCGAAAACGCCTAAGCCTCTTCTTGTTCATCTCTTTTCTGAATCTTTCCTAAAATCTCCTAGATCTCGGCGGTGGCTTGGTTTTATTTTTCAACGTTTCAATCTATGTTTTAAGCCACATTTCTCACCCAAATTTGCATCAACCTAAACACATCCAATAACCCTAACATCAATAAGCATTCAAACCAACCACAACCAAGTCCAAATCATGCTATACCAATACCAACAATAAACAATGCTCGTAAACATCACAATTGGGCCTTCAAAATCATACCAATATCACATCTAAAAATCACTTAAATGGTCAATTTCATATATGCATTATCTTGCATAATACTTAGCATGCTAATACATTTTCAATTTCAATAATTTTCTACCTTGAATACCAATTCTCAACAAGGCATTCACGTAGCAATTATAAACTACATATCAAAGGGCCATTTACACATATTTACATAGCCAAGTATACCAAAATAAGCCAAATCACATGGCTAAACACATAATCAAAACTTCATGAGACATATAGGCCACATTAGCCAAAACACATATACATGCCATATAGCCTAAATACACAAAGTTCAAAAGTACCAAAACACCGACTTGATAGTGTGATGAGATCTCCGACAACTTCCAGTGTGAGCAAGCTTTGAAATCAATATAAAACACGGAAAAGTAAACAAAGTAAGTTATTAAGCTTAGTAAGCTCGTATGGCTAACAAGTATAACTTACCATTCATTCACAATTTAGGCAACTAAACATAATATAATGCAACTCAATTTTAATCACAAGCCTAACATGTATTCATCTTCATAGTTAAACATGAAATTCACAAATTTCATGGATTCAATGCTTATATGATTTACTTACATATTTGCACTGATATGTATCAATCTCTTACTGATAAATCGTAATTATAACATATTTTAATCCCATATTTAGCTTGTTTTTGGATGTTTTATTCCTCAATTTATGTAAAAAGGTGCTCTTAATCCTTTCTTTTCATGTCTTATACCCAGGATAGCGCCTGAGGATGAAAAGAACATAAAAGGCCCAAAACGGGGTAAATGGGCCATATCACGAAATCGACACGGCCTGGCCCAAAGTCCACATGGTCGTGCCTTGACGAGCATCTAGAACACGGCCTCAACCCTGATCTACATGGCCGTGCCTCAACTTAGAAATCCGAACACGGTTTGAAGACGAGTCACACGGGCGTGTGACATGGTCGTGTCCCTGTCGTGGCAAAGAGCAATTTCATTCGGATTTGGATACTTTGGGGCAAAGAAACACATTCCAAGAGCCTATATAAAACCCCTAAGTACCACCTTAAAGGAGGCTGTTAGCGAGGCCAAGGAGCCAAGCCGAGAAGGTCAGATTTGTGGGAATCACTCGAAGTTAGCCAGTTGATCCATCCCAAGAAGCCGGAATTCTACTCAAGACGGTGGACTTCTCCTTCAATTCCTTCAGGGAGTTTTAGGGATTTCTTATGTTTTGTTTTATCTTTTCTTTTGAGATGTTTTCTTTATTTGTTATGAACTAAACCCCTCAGATACCTGAAAGGGATGAAACCTAGATGAATCTTGTTATCATTTTCTGAATTATTTGATAAATACTTAGTTTGTTCTTAATTATGTGTGCTTAATTCTTAAGTTAATATTTTGCTGATATTGATTCAAGTTTGATGTGCTTAGGTGGAGGAGGAATAGACTCTTCTTAAGAGTAGATCTAGCATAATTAAGTGGAGTTGATTGCACGCCTAGAGATAGGGTGACGAGATTTTGCCAGATTAGGGTAAAACCTAATATGGTAATCCACAGATCGATTTACTGCTATTCTAGGGGGTTATTATAAGAGAACGAGAGTTCCACTAATTAACTAAGGGTTAGACGTTAATCGCCTCGAGAGAGGGTTTAATATACGTTAGGGAGTCCTATAGATCAAACTAAGTGAATAAATCGTATGGTTCAGTGTTAGATAACAAGTCTAGGTGGATTCTTCCTAAGGGTATCGCCGTGATCAACTAAGTTTTTCTTCTAGTTATTTCCCAATTCGTTCTTTTTGTCTTTGTGTCTTTAGCTTAGTAGTCGTTAATTTAGATTTAAAGCAACTTCACTTTATTTTAGGCTAAATAATAGAAAGAAAGTTAGTATTAGTACTTTTAGTTCCTTTGGGTTTGACAATCCGGTCTTGCCTAAGCTATACTACTGTTCGATAGGTACACTTGCCTTTAATCGTTGTCAGAGTTAGTTTCCAGGTTTGATCATTCGTTTTATAAATTTTAAAGCTCTGATTTCAGCGATCAAGTTTTTGGCGCCGTTGCCAGGGAACTAAAATATTAAAAAAACTTTATTTTTATTACTTTAGCCATTATTCTTTTATTTTTCGCAATTTACTTTTAATCTTATTTTTATTTTTTGCTAAATTTTCCTTCTTTTTCTGTTCTCAGCAGGTACCTCTAGTTTATGACTAGAAGGAACCCGAGAGGACATTTGGTAGACGATAGTGAAATTGAAGCTACCGTTCGTAGGACCCGTAGAGAAATCAGGCGAGCCCTAAATTACACAGAGGAAGATCAAGAAGGCAGATCCAATCCTACTGAAGGGATGGATGAGAATAATCCACCACCACATGATGTGGGGGAGAACAATGCTCCACGTACTATGTTTGATTATGCTAAACCGCATTTAACAGGAGCGGAATCAAGTATTGTTAGGCCTGCTATAGCTGCTAACAATTTTGAATTAAAGCCTAACACAATACAAATGATTCAACAGTTTGTTCAATTTGATGGTTTGCAGGACGAAGATTCAAACACTCATATAGCTAATTTTTTAGAGTTCTGTGATACCTTCAAAATAAATGGCGTTTTTGATGATGCCATACGTCTTCGGTTATCCCCTTTTTCATTAGAGAATAAAGCTAAACAGTAGTTAAACTCGTTACCACGAGGGTCAATCACTACATGGAAACAGATGACCGAAAAATTTTTATTGAAATATTTCCCATCGGCCAAAACAGCCAAATTACGGAATGATATATCTTCTTTTGTGCAGATGGATCTAGAGACATTTTACGACGCATGGGAGAGATACAAGGATCTCTTGAGAAGGTGTCCACACCACGGTCTACCCTTGTGGCTACAAGTCCAAACATTCTTTAATGATGTAAACCCCTCAACGAGACAACTAATCAATTCAGTAGCCGGTGGAACTCTGAACAATAAAACTTCTGAAGCAGCCTACGAATCCATTGAAGAGATGTCACTGAATAACTATCAGTGGCAAGTGACAAGGACAAAACCGACAAAATCAGTCGGAGTTTACAACCTCGATGCGATAACCACACTATCAACACAGATAGAGATGATGAATAAAAAGCTTGATAGTTTGTGTTCTTCGCAGGTACACCCAGTCATGCAGTGTGAGGCAAGTGGAACTATGGCGAATCCTGAGTACCCACCCTACCAACCAGATGCAGAGAGCGAACAGAAGAATTACATAGGTAATAATTTCAGATCCAATAATAATCCATACAGTAATACTTACAATCCAGGTTGGAGGAAGGGAAGGTCAAGGAAATCAAGGAAAGCAAAAGCAACAACCTCCTCAAAACTTCCAAAATTAGCCCTATCCGCAAGAGAAGAAGCCAAACCTCGAAGAGATGCTGACAAAATTTATGACAAACACGGAAAACCGTTTCCACGAGACTGAGAGAACAATTAAAGATAATGAGAAAAGAGTCGGGGAACTTACTAAGTCAGTCAAAGAAGTCACTAATGCAGTCAAGCAACTCGCAAAGCTAATGTCTGAACGACCGCAAGGATGTCTACCAAGTAACACCGAGATTAACCCTAAGGAGCAAATTCAAGCCATCACAGATCATGATAGCAAAGGGTTAGACGAACCAAACAAAGAGGTAGACGAAGGTAAAACAGAGGAAACGCAAGAAAAGCCGAAACCGATAATCAAAGAGTACCAACCTCGCATACCGTATCCTGAAGCGATAAAAAGAGATGACTCAGAAGAACAGTTTGGTAAATTTCTTAAACTTTTAAAGAAATTACATATTAACTTATCTCTTCTTGAAGCTCTTTTTCAGATGCCAAACTCGAGGAAATTACTAAGACAGCTTTTGACAAACAAACGTAAAATAGATGAAGAACACCATGTGGAATTAAATGCAGCATGCTCAGCAACGTTACAGAATAAACTACCGTGAAAGCTAAAAGATCCAGGGAGTTTTACTATTCCATGTTTAATTGGTAGTTTAACTATTGATAATGCGTTAGCTGATTTAGGGGCAAGCATAAATGTCATGCCTTATACATTGTTTAAACGAGTAGGTCTAGGGAAGCCCAAACAAACTAGGATGAGCATTCAATTAGCTGATAAAATGGTTAGAATTCCTAGGGGCATTATCAAAGATGTTCTTGTCAAAATCAATAAATTTGTTTTCCCAGTAGATTTTGTTGTCTTAGACATGGATGAGGATAGTTCAATCCCCTTAATTTTAGGAATACCTTTTCTAGCAACTGCCAAAACTAAAATTGATGTTGCCACAGGCGAACTCATTCTTTGTGTAGGTGACGAATCACTCAGTCTCCAAGCTCTTGACTCAGCCAGGATAACAATTGATGAAGGTAAGAAAGTCACTTCATTTGATAATCAAATAGTTAAACTTTTATCACAGGAAACACCACAGAAATACAACCCTGAGCCAAGTCTTAGACCCCAAACCAGCAAAGATGAATTACATAAAGAACAAAGCCTTAGGGTGGACAAATTAGAAGAGCAGAAGACACACATCAAAGAAGAACTGGAACCACACAAAGCGAAACAGAAGGAACCACCTGAAGAACTCGTACGAACATCAAATCACTTCAAAATAGGAGACCAGGTGCTATTAGACAAAACCGATCCTCACATCACCACGTCAGACCTGAATGTAAGCAAGGAAATCCCTCTAAGAATACACGATATCTTCCCCCACGGAACAGTCGAGGTAAACAATCCAACATTCGGCACTTTTAAGGTAAACGCTTCTCGACTAAAACTTTATCAAGAAAATAGAACTACAAGCATGGGGGAAGATATCCAAACCTTTAAACCTCCCTGATATTTTTTTTTTAATTTCAAGGAAAGTCTAGCTTAAGACTACAAACGAGCGCTTCTCGGGAGGTAACCCGAGCAACTAACACTATTTACTTTCAAATCTATCGGTTTCTTTTCTTCCTTTCTTTGTATCCTCTTACAACTAACTAAAAGTGCAAAATTTCAAGGTCACACGGTCTTACACACGGCCATGTCCGTGACCGTGTGGACCACTAGAATCTCCGTACTGACTCATCAGAGGCTGTGCGAATCAGTCCTAACCACTCTTCAACGTCACGGATCCAACCACTACACCACGGGCTCCGTAAAAGTGGTACGGCCATGACTCTCGACCGTGTGAAGCTACTGACTTACACACCACGGGCAGAACACGCCCGTGTCTTACAACCGTGCGAGGTTACTGACTAGTCGACCACGGGCAGAACACGCCCGTGCCTACCAACCGTGCTAACATACTGACTTCACATGCACGGGCGTGTTTAGCAGAAGAACGACCAAGAAGATTCAACATGCCCAAACACACGACCGTGCGAAGACGGCCGTGTAAATCGACACGCCCCTGGTCCACGGGCGTGGGAACGTGCCAGACTTGAAATCCTATTTAAACCCCACAGCCCTTCCCCTTCTCCCCATCTGATTTCTTCTCTCGTTTCTTATCTCCCTTCTCCCTCTCAGACTTTTTCCTCTTTATAATAAATCTCTAGATCCTTGAGCCATCCAACATCATGTCGAAGAAGTGAAAAAGGCCAACCATAGGCTTTGCAAAGAAGAATGATCAACATGAGTTCATGCTGGCAGCTTCGTCTACTCACCAAGCCAAGGGTCTTTGAGACCAATTAGTTTTTATTTGTCTTTTCTCTTTTGCTTCAATTTCTTTCTCTTTGATAATCTTATGCTTAGTTTAGTTTAACTTATTTTAGTTTCTTAGTGTCAGGTTCGCCAGGCTGCTTGGGAATCACGCCGACCACCATGACAACCACGCCACTTCCGCCACCGCCAGCACTTCAGCAGCCCTAGAAGTCACACCCACCTCGTGAACCATCCATCAATAAGGATTCTCCGGTCCATCCACCTTTTCTTTTATTTTTATTTTCCTTCTTAGTCTACTTTCCTTTTTCATTCTTGTCTTAAAATATATATTTAGGTATTTAGGATGTGTCTTAATAATCCTTGGCTAATCCTCCACGAGCTCCCCAATGTCTTCATCTAGCACAGGTTCGTCATCCAGACCGACCTCTTCACACCACGACCTCTACCATCCTCAAGGGACACCATCCATAATTCAGGGAGTATTCTTTCCCCTTCTCTTTTGATTTATCCTATAAATGTTATATCTATCTTTGTATATTAAGGGCAATGTACATCTTAAGTTTGGGGGGTGAATATTTATCTAAAGAAGGGCCTAACTTTCTGGATTATACTCAAATTCGGCCAAACTTTTTTCATTATTCTCAAATCCCTGAATTTAGTCTTATCTTTAAGTAAAATTTTCATATTACTAATTAGGATGAAATTTCTAATGATTTATGGTTTTTATTGACATGTTTTTGAGTAAGTCATTGATAATTGAGCATTGATGATTAAATTTTAAGATACTAGAGAATCAAGCATGATAAGTCTATATTTCAAAAAAAAAATTTTGCTAGGTTGCTAACCTAAATTTGAATATTACTTTGAAATTTGAAATTTATGATATGGATGTCAAAACACCCATAGTTTTTGTGAGATTTTGAGCCTTATAGAGCATATATTCTTGTTTGTGCTCACCTTTTGATTATGAGTGTGTCAACTTTGAACTGTTATTCTAGAACTTGCCTCGTTTATACATGTTGAGACCATATTGATGATTTGATATACAGAGATGACAAAGGCACCTAGGATTTAACCCACTCACTCCACTAAATAGCCTACCTACATAAATTAACCCTTAGTGAACCCCATTGATCCTAACAACACTTTTTATTGACTCACCTATTTTAACCCAAAACCCTTTGTATTTGTTATCACCATTCCTTTTTTACTACCCTTTAATCGAGATATGATTTGATTAGTTACCGAATTAAATCAGAGCATGAGTTGAATTCATCCATTATTATCATTAGTTTGTTCTTAAAAAAAACAAAGTATATTCAGTATTAGTGGTGAGCTTATACAGTTAAAGTTTATTTTCTGAAAGAAAACCTCGTATTCTTAGGATTATTATTTTCAGTTAATGTAAATATTATTTCAAGTATTCTTAGGTAGGTACTTGTCAATTCAATCTCGATTCTAACCTTCTAATTTTAGCCTTTATCCACACCTTTAACTCTAGCCCCGTTACAACCCTAACAAAGACCTTTTGATCCATCATCTCATTTTACAGTGGTAGAGATTTGATGTTCAGGCAAGCCTATGGGATTAACTTTTCAGGTTCGACGTATGAGTACTTCTTTTTATGAACCTTAAACACTTCGAGTGATTTGAGTGAATCTTTTAGTAAGGATGTCAACTCTTGTCAATTTCAAATTAAAGGTAATTATTCAGATAAGGGGAAACACCTACGTTTTCGAAGTACAAATGAATGACTTATCATTGTTTGAATCTTTAGGACTCTTTGAATTGAATTATCCATGTACAAATTATCTATGAATTATGATAAGGCATTGTCAGTAGGAATTGTGAATTATGGAAAGTTCGTTTTAATTGTATGTTGAGAATTTTGCTTGAGGACAAGCAAAAGCTTAAGTGTGGGAGTATTTGATAAACCGTAATTATAACATATTTTAATCCCACATTTAACTTGTTTTTGGATGTTTTATTCCTCAATTTATGTAAAAAGGTGCTCTTAATCCTTGCTTTTCATGTCTTATACCCAGGATAGCACCCGAGGATGAAAAGAACATAAAACGGGCCCAAAACGAAGTAAATAGGCCATATCACGAAATCGACACAGCCTGGCCCAAAGTCCACACGGTCGTGCCTTCATGAGCATCTAGAACACGGCCTCAACCCTGATTTACACGGCCTTGCCTCAACTTAGAAATCCGAACATGGTTTGAAGACGAGTCACACGGGCATGTGACATGGTCGTGTCCCTGTTGTGGCAAAGAGCAATTTCATTCGGATTTGGATACTTTGGGGTGAAGAAACACATTCCAAGAGCCTATATAAACCCCCTAAGTACCACCTTAAAGGAGGCGGTTAGCGAGGCCAAGGAGCCAAGCCGAGAAGGTCAGATTTGTGGGAATCACTCGAAGTTGGCCAGTTGATCCATCCCAAGAAGCCGGAATTTTACTCAAGACGGCGGACTTCTCCTTCAATTCCTTCAGGGAGTTTTAGGGATTTCTTATGTTTTGTTTTATCTTTTCTCTTGAGATGTTTTCTTTATTTGTCATGAACTAAACCCCTCAAATACCTGAAGGGGATGAAACCTAGATGAATCTTGTTATCATTTTTTGAATTATATGATAAATTCTTGAGTTAATATTTCGCGGATATTGATTCAAGTTTGATGTGCTTAGGTGGAGGAGGAATAGGCTCTGCTTAAGAGTAGATCTAGCATAATTAAGCGGAGTTGATCGCACGCCTAGAGATAGGGTGACGAGATTTTGCCGGATTAGGGTGAAACCTAATATGGGAATCCATAGATCGATTTACTGCTATTCTAGGGGGTTATTATAAGAGAACGAGAGTTCCACTAATTATCCTAGGGTTAGACGTTATTCGCTTCAAGAGAGGGTTTAATATACGTTAGGGATTCCTACGGATCATACTAAGTGAATAAATCGTATGGTTCAGTGTTAGATAACAAGTCTAGGTGGATTCTTCCTGAGGGTATCGTCGTGATCAACTGAGTTTTTCTTCTAGTTATCTCCCAATTCGTTCTTTTTGTCTTTGCGTCTTTAGCTTAGTAGTCGTTAATTTAGATTTAAAGCAACGTCACTTTATTTTAGGCTAAATAATAAAAAGAAAGTTAGTATTAGTACTTTTAGTTCCTTTGGGTTCGACAATCCGGTCTTGCCTAAGCTATACTACTGTTCAATAGGTACACTTGCCTTCAATCGTTGTCAGAGTTAGTTTCCAGGTTTGATCATTCGTTTTATAAATTTTAAAGCTCTGATTTCAGCGATCACTTACCCTTTCATATCATCAATATACCCATTGAACCAATTGGAATAATATCAGATACTCAGGAATATCAAACACTAAGTGCCAATACATGGTCGAAACCGTTTCAATCTCATATCTCATATAAATGCTCATTGTCGAGATATCACTAGGCCTGTTTACACAATTTGACAATCAAGACGTAGCTACACAGTGCTGCTCACACATGTCGAAAACCTCATCCACCGGTAGAACATACGGACCAACACCCAAATCACAGTAACCCCTAATGACATGTCATTTGTTTCCTATCTATTCTTAAGGTTCAACCGGGATTTCATACATGCCAAATCTTCGTCGAATATTTCCGTGAAGTCGTATTCATCAATAATGCAATAATAAAATATTGAAAACACAACTACTATTAAGCTTATTAACATACAAACTTACATTGATCACAAAAATGACGAAATAGGATCGACTAGTCCAAAATTTTGTCTTTCCCTCGATCTAGTTCCGAACGAGGCTTAACTTGATCTAAATAAGAAAATTCAATCCATTTGGCATTCATTCTATTCAATTCAACCCAAAAAACATATTTTGGAAAAATTACAATTTTGCCCATAAACATTTGACTACTTTACAATTTAGTCCCTATATCATAAAAATGCAAATTCATGCAATTTAATCCACACCCATGCTAGCCGAATTATATATATACACATAGTAGCCCATATTTTTCATTATTTCAGACATTTACCACATAATTTTCACATTTGCAATTTCATTCAAAATCACTTAACAAATGTTGTTTATCTAACAGCAACCATTCATTTTCTATCATTAAACTTCAAAACACATACACATTTATCAATGGTAAAACCCTAAACTTTTAACAATTTTGCAAATTAGTCCTTGGGCTAGCTAGATTAAGCTACAACGACTTCAAAAACATAAAAATCATTAAAAATGAATCAAAATTCACTCACCAATTTAGCTTGCAACCTTGGCCGAACCTAGCATGCATCCATGGAGGTTTATTTCTTCTTAATTTCGGTTGAAAAATGCACTTAAGAACATGACAATTTTTGTTTTTATTATTTTACTATACTTAGTTAATGAATTACAAATTTAACCTTTGTTTTTAAATTTAACCTCACCTATTTAATGTCCATCTTTGTCCACTCAAATAAACAATGGTCTATTTACCATTTAAGTACTCATACATTTAAGTTCTTTAGCTACTTAGTGCCTTTAGCCTATAGAACTCTAATTTTGCACCTTTTCCAATTTAGTCTTTTTTATCGATTTGAACATTCAAAAGATAAAATTTCTTAATGAAATTTTCATGACTCTATAAACATGCTATATACCTTAAAATAATAATAAAACAAAAATTTCTACATTGGATTTGTGGTCCCGAAATCACTGCTCCAATTTCACTGAAAACAGGCTCTTACAACTCTCCCCCTTAAGAATTTTCGTCCTCGAAAATCTTACCAAAAAATAGGTTAGGGTATTGTTTCCTCATAGCTTCTTTCTATTTCCACGTAGTCTCTTCAACACCGTGACATAGCCAAAGAACCTTCACTAAAGCTATGCTTTTGTTTCTTAACTCTTTAATCCCTCGAGCCAAAATTTTGATCGGTTCTTTGCTTTACGACATACCAGGTTGAATTTCAATCTCTGCCGGAGAAATTATGTGCGATGGGTCCGATTGGTATCATCGTAACATTGATACATGAAATACATTATGGATCCTTTCCATATCTGACGGTAACTCAAGTCGATAAGCTACTGGCCCAATTCTCTCGATAATCTTGTACGGCCCAATAAACTGTGGACTCAATTTTCCTTTGTGACCAAAACGAAGAATCTTCTTCCACGGCGACTGAAGCTGCTTTTAAATTGTCACAAACTACTTTTACTTTCTCTTCGATCTCTCTAATCAAATCAACCTCGTGAATCTTTTTCTCACTAAACTCGGTCCAGTACAACAGAGTTCAGCATTTACAACCATATAGAGCTTCATATGGTGCCATCTTTATACTCGATTGAAAACTATTGTTATACACAAATTCAACCAACGATAAATATTTTTCCATTTGCCTTCAAACTCTAAAACACAGCAAC
Source organism: Gossypium australe (assembly GCA_005393395.2). Lineage (NCBI taxonomy): Eukaryota > Viridiplantae > Streptophyta > Magnoliopsida > Malvales > Malvaceae > Gossypium > Gossypium australe. The sequence goes on along the minus strand of CM016624.1, from coordinate 64,338,851 downwards.
GAAGCATATCTTAAAGAATCTGAATCACTCTCTCGGATTGACCATCGGATTGAGAATGAAATGCAGTACTAAAATGCAATCGTGTACCCAAAGCCTCTTGCAATTTCTTCCAAAATCGTGACGTAAACCTCGGATCTCTATCCAAAATAATAGAAACTGGCACTCTGTGCAATCTGACAATCTCAGAGATGTACAATTCAACTAATCTATCAAGTGAAAAGTCTGTACGTACTAGAATAAAATGCGTAGATTTTGTTAAACGATAAAAAACAACCCAAACAGAATCTTTCTTTTTCGGAGATAAGGGTAACCTTGATACGAAATCCATCGTAAATCTATCCCATTTCCACTCAGGTATCATTACTGGCTGTAGTAGTTCTGAAGGTACTTGATGTTCAGCTTTGACCTATTGACAAATGATAAACCGTAAAAGTAACATATTTTAAGCCCACATTTAGTATGCTTTTCGATGAATTAAGCCTTGATTTATGTAAAAAGGTGCTCTTAATCCTTTCTTTTCATGTTTTATACTCAGGAAAGCACCCGAGGATGAAAAGAAAGTAAAATGGGCCAAAACAGAGTAAATGGGCCATATCACAAAATCCACACGGCCTGGGCCCAAGACCACACGGTCGTGCCTCCTTAACAGTGTCGAACACGGCCTGGCCACGATTCACACGGGCGTGTGCCATGGGCGTGTCCTTACCGTGGCCAAGAGGAGTTTTACTCGAAAAAAGATACCTGGAGGAAAAGAAACACATTCCAAAGCCTATTCAAACACCCTAGTAGGAATTCTACTTAAATTAGGATACTTAGGGGCCAAGTAAGGCATCTCAAAGTCTATATAAACACCGAAGGGGGCAACTTGAAGGGGGAGTTTGACAGAAGCCTTCTGCTAGGGCTTTTCTCCAGGGCAGTTAGCTAGGCCAAGGAGCCGAGCCAGAAAGACCAGATTTGTGGGAATCACTCGAAGATAGCCAGTTGATCCATCTCAAGAAGCCGAAATTCTACTCAAGACGGCGGATCTCTCCTTCGATTCCTTTAGGGGGTATTAGGGATTTCTTATGTTTTGTTTTATCTTTTCTTCTGAGATGTTTTATTTATTTGATATGAACTAAACCCTCAGGTACCTGAGGGAGATGAAACCTAAGACAGATCTTGTTATTGTTTTATGAACTATATGATAAATATTTGACTTCTTCTTAATTATGTGTGCTTAATTCTTGTGTTAATATTTCCGGGATATTGATTCAAGTATGATGTGCTTAAGTGGAGGAGCAAAAGTCCCTGCTTAAGAGAAGATCTAGCATAATTAAGCAGAGTTGATCGCACGCCTAGAGATAGGGTGACGAGATTTTGCCGGATTAGGGTGAAACCTAATATGGGAGTCCATAGATCGAGTTAATGCAATTCTAGGGGTTTTAATTAGAAAGAGATTTCAATTAATCAACCTAGGGTTAGACGTTATTCACTTTGAGAGAGGGTTTAATATAACTTAGGGAATCTTACAGATCAAGTCAAGTGAATACATCGTCTGGTTCAGAGTTGGATTACAAGCGAAGTCTAGGTGGATTCTTCCTTGGGTGTCGTCTTAATCAGCTGAGCTTTTCTTCCAAGTATTTTCCCCAATTCATTCTTTTTGTTTCTACATCTTTAGTTTAGTTGATAGTTAAATTTAGATTAGATAACCATTCACTTAATTCTTAGGCTAAATAATAGAAAAAGAGTTAGTATTAGTACTTTTGGTTCCTTTGGGATTCGATATTCCGATCTTGCCAAAACTATACTACTGTCCGATAGGTGCGCTTGCCTTAAAATCGTTGTCAGAGTTAGTTTCTAGGTTCGATCATTCTATTTATAAATTTAAGACTCTGATTTCGACGATCAAGTTTTTGGCGTCGTTGCCGGGGAACTAAAATATTAAGAAAGCTTAATTTTTATTACTTTAGCCATTATTTTATTTTCAACAATTTACTTTTATCTTTAGGTTACATTTTAATTTTGCTAATTTTTCGTTCTTTCTTTTGTCCCTTTCAGGTACCTCTAGTTTATGACTAGAAGCAACCCGACAAGACCTCTACTTTACGACAGTGATATTGAAGGTACCGTTCGTAGAAATCGCAGAGAGATAAGGCGAAGCCTAAAATACAGAGGCGAAGAGCAAGAAGCCGAAATAAATACCACAGAAGAGATGACTGAAAATAATCCGCCACCTCCAGAGATGGCTGAACATCATGCTCCACATACTATGTATGATTATGCTAAACCTAGTTTAACAGGAACTGAATCTACTATTGTTAGGCCTACTATTGCTGCAAATAATTTTGAATTGAAACGTAACACTATACAGATGATACAACAGTTTGTTCAGTTTGATGGTTTGCAGGATGAGGATCCTAACACAGACTTAGCAAATTTCCTAGAATTCTGCGACACCTTCAAAATAAATGGCATTTCTGATGATGCCATCCGTCTTCGGTTATTTCCCTTCTCTTTGAGGAATGAAGCCAAACAGTGGTTACATTCTCTTCCACGAGGATCAAACACTACATGGGATCAAATGACTGAAAAATTTTTATCAAAATATTTTCCACCGGCCAAAACGGCTAAATTAAGGAATGATATCTCTTCTTTTGTGCAGATGATTCGGAGACATTATACGACGCCTGAAAGAGATACAAGGATCTCTTAAGGAGGTGCCCACACCATAGACTACCATTGTGGCTACAGGTCTAAACTTTTTACAACAGTGTGAACCCTTCAACAAGGCAGCTAATCAATTCAGCCGCTGGTGGAACCTTGAACAAAAAAACTCCTGAAGCAACCTACAAGTTTATAGAGGAAATGTCACTGAATAACTATCAGTGGCAAATTACAAGGACAAGGCCAGCCAAATCAGCCGGAGTTTTCAACATTGATGTAGTAGCTGCGCTATCAAATTAGGTAGAATTGCTACATAAAAAATTTGATAGTTTCTATGGTTCTTCACAGGCACATCTAGTAATGCAGTACGATGCAAGTGAAGGAGTGGTGAATCCTGAGTACCCACCCTACGGACAGGGCATGGAGAGTGAGCAGATGAACTATATGGGTAATAATTTTAGATCTAACAATAACCCTTATAGTAATACTTATAATCCAGGTTGGAAGAACCACCCCAATTTCTCATGGGGCGGTCAAAGAAATCAAAGGCAACAACCATCCCCAAACTTCCAACAACAGTGCTACCCACAGGAAAAGAAGTCAAACCTTGAAGAGGTGCTAACAAACTTCATAACAGCCTCAGAAACACGTTTCCAGAAGGTAAAAACAAAACTTGAGGCATGGTCACAAGAATTCATGGATCAATTCGGGCAACTTGCTAAGCAGATCTCTGAGAGACCATAGGGAAGGCTACCAAGCAACACCGAGACTAACCCAAGGGAGCAAGTTCAAGCCATAACAGCTCAAGATAGTGAAGGGTTAGACGAGCCTAATTTTAAGCAAAAAAAGGTGGTAAAAGAAGATATGGTTGAGGTCAATAACAAGTCGAAACCGATAATCAAAGAGTACAAACCTCGCATACCATATCCCCAAGCAATAACGAAAGATGACACAGAGGAACAGTTCAGTAAGTTTCTTAAAATTTTAAAGAAATTACATACTAACTTACCGTTTCTCGAAGCTCTTTCGCAGATGCCCGATTATAGAAAATTTTTAAAAGAGCTATTGACAAACAAACGGAAGCTAGACGAGGTATCGCATGTGGAGCTAAACGCATTGTGCTCAGCAATTCTACAAAATAAACTACCACAGAAATTAAAAGATCCAGGGAGTTTTACAATTCCATGTTTAATTAGTAGTTTATCTATTGATAATGCTTTAGCTGATCTCGGGGCAAGCATCAATGTTATGCCTTATAAAATGTTTAAACAACTAGGTCTAGGGAAACCCAAACAAATTAGGATAAGCATTCAATTAACTAATAAAACTATCAGAATTCGTAGGGGTATAATAGAAAATGTTCTAGTCAAAATTGATAAATTCGTATTCCTAGTAGACTTTGTAGTTTTAGACATGGATGAGAATAATAATATTCCTTTAATTTTAGGAAGACCATTTTTAGCAACTTCCAGAACTAAAATTGATGTTGACGTAGGTGAACTCATACTTCGTGTAGGTGACGGATCAATCGGTCTTAAAGCTCTTGACTCAGCTAGGACATCAAGTGATGGAGGTGAGAAAGTAAATTTAATTGATGACCAAACTGTCCAACCTTCATCATAGGAAACACCATAAAGCTACAAAATAGAACCTGATCCTGGATCCCGTGACAATAAAAAAGAAATTCATGAGGATCGAAGGCTTCATATCGATGTACTAGACAAGCGGAAGACACACCTCAAGGAGAGACTAAAAACACACGAAGCAAAAATGAGGCAACTCCACGACGAAATTAATAATGGGACAACCCAGCTTAAGATAGGAGATCAGGTACTCAAGATCTTCCCAGATGGAACGGTCGAGGTAACACATTCTAATTTCAGCACTTTTGAGGATAACATTACTCGACTTAAACTTTATATTCATAACCGAATTGATCGCATGAGAAAGGATTTTCACCTCCTCAAACCACCATGACCATGCGAATAACAGGTAAAGTCTAGCTTAAGACTATAAACGAGCGCTTCTCGGGAGGCAACCCGAGCACTAACCCCATTAATTTTTACATTTTTTATTTTTTTACTTTTATTTTTCCTTTTAGCACCTAACCATAAACTAACCAAAATACAGATTTTCATACCACACGGCCTTGCACACGGCCGTGGCCGTGACCGTGTGGGCACCATAGGAAGGAACACGGGCGTGGGATGCATCTAACCCCCTTCTTCCTTTCCTTTTTTTCCATTATCTTTCTTCTTTCATTTTCCATTATTTACTTTTATTTTTATTTTTATTTTTATTTTTATTTTTATTTTTATTTTTATTTTTATTTTTTTATTATCTTCTTCTTATTCTCCGTACCATTTAGATTTAGCTCAGGATACAATAAAATCAGGACGGCTACTTTAAGGATTCAAGTTGAAACAGTTCGAGGCACTTCCCCATGTTCACCTCCAATCCTATCCGGTTTCTTTTCATTGACTTCATCCAAAATTCAAGAAGTTTCACTTCTCTCCCCATCTTATGATTTTATGATTATTTTGCTATTATCTATCTTTGTACATTGAGAACAATGTACATCTTAAGTGTGGGGGGTTAACTATAGTATTATTTGAAAATACCTGAATTATGCCTTTTTCTAAAGTAAGTTTCTCATTTTATGATTAGAATGAAATTTCTTTAATTTATGATTTCTATTGATATGTTTTGGATTAAGTCATTGATAAATGTGCATTGGTGATTAAATTTGAAGGATACTAGAGAATCAAGCATGATAAGTCTATTTTTCAAAATTTAAATTTTTTTTAGGTTGTCTACCTGAATCTGAATGTTACCTTTAAATTTGAAATTTACGAGGTTGATATCAAATACCCATAATTTCTGTGAGCTTTTGAGCCTTATAGAGCATACATTCTTTTTCGTGCTCACTTTATTGATTATGAGTGTGTCAACACTGATTTGTTATTCTAGAATATGATTTGATATACCGAGATGATAAAGGCACCTAGGTTTTAACCAACTTACTCCACTAAAAGCCTACCTTCATAATTAACCCCTAGTGAACCCCTTTGATCTTAACAAACCCTTTTTATTGACTCACCCACTAATATTAACCCAAAACCCTTTGTATTTGTTATCACCATCCTCCTTGACTCCCCTTTTGTCGAGTTTTGATTTTGAACAGTTGCCTAATTATGTTCTATATTTTAGTTGTAAAATTTCTTTCCTCTTATTTGACTTGTTCTAAAAAAAACGAAGTATATTCATTATTAGCTTTGTGATTAGGTGAGCTTATGCATTAAATTCTAATTATTAAAGAAGAGGCTCGTATTAGAGTATTATCAATAGTAGTATTATTAGTTTCCAATTGATGTAATTATTTAGGATGAGTTAATTTTTCTAGTTAGGTAAATTGTCAGGTCAATCTCGATTCTGAACTTCTAATTCAGCCTTTATCCACACCTTTAACCCAAGCCCCATTACAACCCTATTAAAGACATTTTGATTTGTGTATCATCTCATTTTTATAGTGGTGGAGATTTGATTTTCATGTAAGCCTATGGGATTAACTCTTAATGTTTGACTTTTGAGTGCTTAATTCTGAACCTTAAACACTTCGAGTGATTTGAGTGAATCTTTAGTGAGGATTTCGAATCAAAGGTACTTATTCAGGTAAGGGGAAACACCTAAGTTTTCGTAATACAAATGTATAACTTATATTGTTTGAATCTTTAGGACTCTTCGAGTTAGATCATCCATGTATAAATTATCTATGAATTATGATTAGACATTGTTGATAGGAATTATGAATCATGGAAAGTTCGTTTTAATTGTGAGTTGAGAATTTTGCTTGAGGACAAGCAAAAGCTTAAGTGTGGGGGTATTTGATAAACCGTAAAAGTTACATATTTTAAGCCTACATTTAGTATGCTTTTGGATGAATTAAGCCTCGATTTATGTAAAAAGGTGCTCTTAATCATTTCTTTTTATGTTTTATACTCAGGAAAGCACTCGAGGATGAAAAGAACGTAAAACGGGCCTAAAATAGAGTAAATGGGCCATATCACGAAATCCACACGGCCTAGGCCCAAGACCACACGGCTGTGCCTCCTTAACAGTGTCGAACACGGCCTGGACACGATTCACACGGGCGTGTGCCATGGGCGTGTCCCTGCCGCAGCCAAGAGGAGTTTTACTCAAAATAGGATACTTGGAGGCAAAGAAACACATTCCAAAGCCTATTCAAACACCCTAGTAGGAATTATACTTAAATTAGGATACTTCTACCAGGGCTTTTGTCTAGGGCGATTAGCTAGGCCAAGGAGTCGAGCCAGAAAGACCAGATTTATGGGAATCACTCGAAGATAGCCAGTTGATCCATCTCAAGAAGTCTGAATTCTACTCAAGACGGCGGATCTCTCCTTCAATTCCTTGAGGGGGTTTTAGGGATTTCTTATGTTTTGTTTTATATTTTTTTCTGAGATGTTTTCTTTATTTGTTATGAACTAAACCCTCAGATACCTAAAGGAGATGAAACCTAATACAGATCTTGTTATTGTTTTATGAACTATATGATAAATATTTGACTTGTTCTTAATTATGTGTGCTTAATTCTTGTTTTAAGATTTCCGGGATATTGATTCAAGTATGATGTGCTTAAGTGGAGGAGCAAAAGTCCCTGCTTAAGAGAAGATCTAGCATAATTAAGCGGAGTTGATCGCACGCCTAGAGATAGGGTGATGAGATTTTGCCGGATTAGGGTGAAACCTAATATGGGAGTCCATAGGTCGAGTTAATGCGATTCTAGGGGTTTTAATTAGAAAGAGATTTCAATTAATCAACCTAGGGTTAGATATTTTTCGCTTCGAGAGAGGGTTTAATATAACTTACGAAGTCTTACGAATCAAGTCAAGTGAATACATCATCTGGTTTAGAGTTAGATAACAAGTGAAGTCTAGGTGGATTCTTCCTTGGGTGTCGTCTTAATCAGCTGAGTTATTCTTCCAGGTATTTTCCCCAATTCATTCTTTTTGTTTTTGTATCTTCAATTTAGTTGATAGTTAAATTTAGATTAGATAACCATTCACTTAATTCTTAGGCTAAATAATAGAAAGAGAGTTAGTATTCGTACTTTTGGTTCTTTTGGGATTCGATATTCCGGTCTTACCTAAACTATACTACTATTCGATAGGTGCGCTTGCCTTAAAATCGTTGTCAGAGTTAGTTTCTAGGTTCGATCATTCTCTTTATAAATTTAAGACTCTGATTTCGATGATCAACAAACCAAGTATCTTGACACAAATTCTGAAATGTCTCATTTCATGCCTGACCACTAGTACATCTGGTTCAGATCAATGTACATCTTAGTACTCCCTGGACGAATAGACAATTAACCACTATGTGCTTTGTGTAAAATTTTCTGAATAAGCTCTGTATTCCTCAGAACACAAACTCTACCTCGGAACTGCAAACAATAATCGGATCCAATCTGATACTCTAATTCAGTAGTCGACTCACACTATACTCTTTTAGCTTGCAATTCATTGTCACTTTTCTGAGCTTCATAGATTTGCTAGAGAAACTTCAATTTAGCTTTTAGCTCAGCTACAATCGAACAATCATTAGACAATGTCAATCGTGTATTCATTACTCTCAAAGCGAACAAAGATTTTCTACTCGGAGCATATGCGATTACATTCGCTTTCCGCAGATGATAATTAATCACAAACTCATAGTCTTTCAATAATTCAAGCCATCTTCGTTGTCGCAAATTAAAATCTTTCTAAGACATCAGATACTTCAAGCTCTTATGGTCGATAAATATGTGGCACTTCTCACCGAACAAATAAAGTCACCAAATTTTAAATGCGAATACAATAGCAGCCAACTCTAAGTCATGTGTCGGATAATTATTTTCATGCGGTTTTAACCGTCTGGAACATAAGCTATCACTTTTCCTTCTTTCATCAAGACACATCCCAAACCATTCAATGACGCATCACTGAAAATCACGAATTCTTTACCTGACTTAGGCTGAACTAAAACTAGTGCTTCATTTAACAGTGCTTTCAACTGTTCAAAACTTTGTTGACATTTCTCAGACCACTCAAACTTCACATCTTTCTGTAACAATCGAGTCATCCGTGTAGCAATCATCGAGGACCCTTTTACCAAATGCCGATAATAGCCAGCTAATCCCAGGAAACTTGTAACACCCTTATCTATATTCAACGCTGAAACAAGGTACGAGGCATTATTGGACTTACAACACAAGCATTCACACAATTTCGAGTCATAGATTTTTGTCCAACTTAAAACCATTGATATTCAATCATACAGTCCCTAATACGATCCTACGAGGCCCAAAACATGCTTTAGAAGTGGTTCGGGACTAAAGCAAAAGCTCAGGAAATTTTTACAAAACTTAGAAAATTTTTGCTAAATGTAGGGCTCAGATGCCCGTATGGTCCAAGGGACACGCCCGTATGACCCTGGGACACGCTCGTGCTGCAGACCGTGTTCGATTTAGGGTGCTCTCTAACTTGCGCCACATGGCCATGCCACACGCCCGTGTGCTAGGCCGTGTAGCACACATGGTTGGGACACATGCCCGTGTCTCTGCCCTTGTGCTCAATTCTAGACATTCTGTTTCTCAAAATTAAGGTGCAGGGACACATGTCGACACATGCCCGTGGGGCAGGCCATGTGTCACACACGGTTTGACATACGCCCGTGTGCCTACCCGTGTGGACAAAATAAAGGCTATTTACCATGCCATTTGCCACTCTTATTCACACATACACTTACACCAATTCAAAGGCACAAAACATAACATACTTAGGCAACCGAAACATCCACAATCATGGCCAATACAATATCAACATCTATCATACTCACAACATTTATTAAGGCACAATCAACTACTTTCAAGATACCTAATTGTACACCACTTTATCATCTCATCAATAGACCACATTGCCAAACATTTCACATTCATGTCATAAATCACCTTTCCATCATTCACCAATCATACCATGACCATATCACCAAAGACATTGGCACATATATTAATATACTTAGGCTTACAACCATGTTAGCCCAAAAATAAGCCAATTTACATGGCCAAATATCAAAACAAGCCTTTGACATTTACAAGCCAATACATTGGCTCAAACCATGATGACACATATAACAAAATGACCAAGTCCCTATACATGCCACATACTCAAAATGTTAAGCTCATCAATACCAAAAATAATCGTTTGATAGTATGATGCGAACTCTGGTGATCTCCGATCCCGAGCTAGCTTGGTGACACTATAAGATAAGGGAAAGAAAGGGGGTAAGCTATATAGCTTAGTAAGTTCATATGCAAATAATACTAAACATTATTCATACATTTGACATATAAATAACTTAACATATATTAACATAAATGTCATTAAAACTTCATAAACACAACTTACTTAATCATATTATTGCCAATAGCTCATCATATACCGAATCCATTTTCCTTTGAGTTTTTCGTACATACCTGTACCATTTCATAACAAATTCACATAGTTTCTCATCTTTTACATATTCACATAGTTTCTCATCTTTTACAAACCTATTGAACCACTTAGAATACTATCAAATACACGGAATTCTTGCACATAAGTGCCACATAAGTAGCCAATGCTACTACAAATCTCATAACACATATAGGCTAGTTCTCAAGCTATCCACGGGCCTGCTCAAACAAGCTATCACTCGAGACGTAGCTACGCGGTACTGCTCACATAAGCTGTCAGGTATCCATAACATATGTAGGTATACCCAGCCACCGGTAAGACGTATAGGACCAGCACCCGGGTCACATAATCACATAATCACATGGGTTCCTAGTGACATGTCACTGTATCCTAATCTATTCCTAAGATTCAACCGGGATTTTCTTGCTTGCCGAAACTTCGTCAATTACATCCATAGAGTCAAACATACAATTCATGCAATATCAAAACATATTAAATACCATTGTAACGTTGCATTATTAACATACGAACTTATCTTGGTACAAAAATAGTGGAAATGGACCTAATCATCAAACACTTTGTTTTTCTCCCAATCTAGGTCTGAACCTCGTTTGTTTTGATCTATGATACCATATTTAACTCATTCAATCACCACATTATTCAATTTAATCCCAAAAAAGCCTTATGGAAAAAATTACATTTTTGCCCCTAACTTTTCAACTTTTTACATTTTAGTCCCTAGGCTCGTAAAATGAAATATATTCAATTTCTTCAAAACCCAAGCCTAGCCGAACCATTTTCATACTCATAACAGCCCACATTTTCCATTTATTCACATTTTTCTACTCATTTTATAGACTTTTAGAAAGAAGTCCTTTTTGACATTTTTACCGAAAATCACTTAGCAAAAGTCGTTTAACAAACAACAAACATGCATTTTCTATCATCAAGCATCAAAATACATACATGTTCAACATGGGTAAAATTTTGAACTTCACCTTTCTTTCAAATTAGTCGTCAAAATAGCTAAATCGAGCTACAACGATCTCAAAAATACAAAATTAATTAAAAACGAGACAAGAACGGACTTACAATCGAGCTTGGAAGCTTGGCTGTAACACCCCTTACCCGTATACTATGTCGGAATCAGGTACGAGGCATTACCAGACTTAACAATACATTCTACCAAATCCCGAGCCACAAAATTTCACTTATAATTTAAACTTTAACAAACACATGCATACACAAGCATTATAATTCCATGACCAATATGAGCCACAACTCGTGGCTAAATACAGAATAATCCTTATTATCATTATGAAGCAATACGTTTAATCAAATTAATTAACACATATACAAAATGACTTAGTCAAGCCCCTATACATGCCATAACTCAAATCATTTATAAATCAAGATACCCATAGATAGTTTGATAGTGTGAAGCGATCTCTGACGACCTTCAGCCTGAGCTTGTTTAATAGGACTCTGAAACATGGGAAAGAAAAGGGGGTAAGCTTATAAAGCTTAGTAAGTTCACATGTAAAAATAATAAGCATTAGCAATGAATTTAGCTTACTACTAAGCTGTCATAACTTGCATAAATAATGCTAAGTTCTTACTTTCTTAACTTACTCATTTGTAGCCTTACCAAAGCCTCAACGAGACAAATCCTCACAACAAGTTCTCTAATTGATACAATCATTAATTCACATGCTTATACCTTATTACTCATGTTCACATTAATCTGTCTACTTGAATCGCTGTCACTAAATTATTTATTTCTTGAACTACAGAGGTCCAAATTACAAACTGCTAATTTTTCCTGAACCTAGACTCACATATCTTCATACCATAAAATTTCTAGAATTTTTGGTCTTGCCAATTAGTACAATTTATTCATTAAAATTTCCTCTATTTCACTGTTTGACTATTTTGACCTCTCTTCACTACAAATCAATTATCTCCTCGTACAGAATTTAGATGACCTTATTATTTCGTTTATTTGAAACTAGACTCATTCCAAATTTCAGGAATATAAATTATATCACATAATTATTTTTGTACAATTTGTAATGATTTTTCCAAGACAAAACAGGGGATCACGTAGTCATTCTGAACCAGTCTCACAAAAATTTAAATATTTCAAATTATAGAAATCCTTTGTTTGCTATGTTTCTTTTATATGAAAATAGACTCAATAAGCTTTAAACTAATATCTCATTCAACTTATAATTCAATATTTACTATTTTTGGTGATTTTTCAAATTCACATAACTGCTGCTATCCAAAACAGTTTTATTTGTAAATTTCTGCTCTCACTCACTTTAGTTGTATTCATTACTTACCTATAACAATCTTTCCAATTTCTGATTACATATCGAGCATATTGCTCATACGTTACACATACATATACCTATACTTATCACTACAAGCTACACATAATTTCACTTAATCGATTTTCCCGGTGAACTCATCGGTAACCTTACCAAAGGCTCAGAATACAAAGGGCACCTTACTTAATAGCTTGCTTACATACCTGCAACATTCTCACTTAACACATGACTGCTCTTTCATAATATAGGCATATTGCCAATCATGTCATAAAGTGTCACAAGCATAATTGAAAACTCATCACTTACTTAATACTTGATAATCTCAATTACTTACAATCTCAATATTAAATAAGACTTAAATGCATACTTGTACTCATACCTGTACTCTTTCTTCATGTTCTCACCTTATCATTTCTTTGACTTACTCTTTGGACTACTCGGGAACCTTTTCCTTTTTGAACTTACCATTTCCATGTCTTGACATGGTCTTAGGTGCTATCCTTGCCTTATGAACTCACCAATGCCATGCCTTGGCATGGTCTTACATGGGACCTTTTCCTTATAGTAACTCATCAATGCCATGTCTTGACATGGTCTTACATGATTTCCTTGCCTTATAGAACTTATCAATGCCATGCCTTGGCATGGTCTTACATGATATCCTTATCTTACCAAATGCCATGTTCCAAACATGGTCTTACATGGTATCCTTGTCTTACCAAATGCCATGTTCCAAACATGGTCTTACATGGTATCCTTAACCGTTAATTCCTCCTTAAATGCCATGTTATGAACATGGACATTTCCGTCAATTCTTCCTTAATTGCCATGGTATAGCCATGGACTTTGAGATATCAATGCCTTGTCAAGTCATAGCTGAAACATACTTGCTCAAATTCTCAAGGTTAGTCGCATAACTCAATAATAACATTACTAATAACAATAATTGCATAATAATAAAATGCTACTCAACTTACAAACTTACATTCTAAATCTCATCATATCATCAACTTAACTTATTCTCATCAAACTATGCTAGTCAATACTTTCTTGTTATCATACAAAGCCATAATACAGAATATGGTCTAACATATAAATTATACAAGTTCTCTTTCCAATCTCAAATTATTATCGAACATTAATCATTATATATGAAACTCAATACAATAGTATTTATGGCCAAAATATCAATTTATCATTCAATATGCATAATTAAATGGTTATTAAATATATGAACTTACCTCGATACCAAAACGGTCATTTTACCAACTTTCTCGATTTTCGATTTTCCTCCCGTTATAGGTCCAAATCTCGTTTTTCGGGGTCTAAGACATCACATTTCACTTATTTGATTAATTTACTACTCAAAACAGTCCCTAACTCAAACTTTGGAAAAATTACAATTTTGCCCCTAAACTTTTGCATAATTATGATTTTGCCCCTAGGCTTGAAAATTAAACTTCATCCCTTATTCTTATGTTTTACAACATGCTAATCATTTTTCCCTTCTATGGTAACATCAAATTCTTGCTCTAACATGCACTTATGTACATTAGGTATTTTTGCCGATTATGTCGTTTTACTCGTTTTAACTTAAAATCGCTTAGTAAAAGTTGTTTAACATAATTCTAAGCTTCATATTCTGCCATAAAACATCAAAATACCTATGGGTATTTTTCCAAATATGAACCCTAGGTTAAATTATTGCTAGAATAAGCTAAATCAAGTTATAGGGGCTCCAAAAACGTAAAGAACATGAAAAAACGGGGCTAGAATGGACTTACCATGAAGCTTGGAAAGCTTGAAAACCCTATCCATGGCTTCCCACATGTTAAATTCGGCCTAAGCTTGAAGATGGACAAATTTGGCATTTAAATTTTGTTTTTAATTCATTTAATTCACTAAATTACCAAAATGCCCCTTAAAAAATATTTTGAAACATACCCGTCCATGTCCATTTTTGTCCACCAACTTAACCAATGGCCTAATTATCATTTAAGGACCTCCAATTTAAAATTTCATAACAATTGGACACCTCTAACATGTAGAACTCAACTTTTGCACTTTTTTACAATTTAGTCCTTTTGACTAAATTGAGTGCCCAAACGTCAAAATTTTCGAATGAGATTTTCACGAAATCATTCCGTGAAATTTTAGACCATAAAAATATAAATAAAATAGATTTCTCAACATCGGATTTGTGGTCCCGAAACCACTGTTCCGACTAAGCCCAAAATCGGGCTGTTACATTGGCAAACCCTAGCTATGTCTTCTCATTGTGAAAATTGGCCATGGGAGATGAAAATAGAAGGATGAACATCTTTTATTTGTTAAATTGTATCTCTATTAACCAAATGACTAAAATGCCCTTAATGAAAAACTTTAAAATTTCACCTAACCATGTCCATTTTTTTTCCATTCTAAAGTATAATGGTCTAATTACCATTTAAGGACCTCCAGTTTGAATCTCATAGCATTAAAACACCTCTAGCTTCTAGAACATACATTTTGCATTTATTACAATTTAGTCCTTCTTGCTAAATTGAGTGCTCAAACGTCAAAATTTCTAAATGAAAATTTCACAAAATTATTCCATATAACAGTAGACCATAAAATAATTATAAAAAATAAAATTTCCTTCGTCAGATTTGTGGTATCGAAACCACTATTTTGACTAGACACAAAATCGGGCTATTACAAAACTTCTGACCTTGGATACGTTTCTCGGTGATTTCCAATCAACAATTGTTGAAATCTTTCTCAGATTAACTCTGATGCCTTCTGTCGAAACAATATGTCCCAAAAATCCAACTTCTCGGAGCCAAAATTCGCATTTACTGAATTTAGCAAACAATTGCTTCACTCTCAATGTTTGTAACACAATCCTCAAATTCTCGGCATGGTCAGATTCATCTCGAGAATAGATCAGAATGTCATCAATGAATACAACAACAAATATGTCTAAATAAGGTCTAAAAATTCTATACATCAAATCCAAAATAAATTGCAGGGGCATTAGTTAATCTGAATGGCATAACAAGAAATTAATAATGTTCGTACCTAGTCCTGAATGCAGTCTTCGGTACATCCAAATCTTTAACCTGCAACTAATAATATCCAAATCGCAAATCAATCTTTGAAAATATTGTTGCTCCTTTCAACTGATCAAACAAATCATCAATTCTCGGCAAAGGATACTTATTCTTAATTGTAAACTTATTTAGTTGTCGATAATCGATACATAATCTCATTGATCCATCTTTCTTCTTTACGAACAGAACTGGTACACCCCAGGGCAAAAAGCTAGGTCATGCAAAACCTCTATCTGTTAACTCTTGCAACTGAACTCTCAATTCTTTCAATTCTGTTGGAGCCATTCTGTACGAAGCTATTGAAATCGATATGTTCCCGGTATTAATTCAATAGCAAACTCAACTTCTCTGACTGGTGGCAACCCAGGTAACTCTTTTGGAAACACATATGGATATTAACAAACCACTGGCACGGATACATAAGCAAGGTGTAATATCCTTAAATCGGGGTCTCTGCATTTTGTGTGTGTTGCATGTGATGATATGTCTGCGGTGTTCATTTGGTATGTTTTGGGGTCTAGGCATGACCTCGGGTTATTCTTGGGTCATGGCCAAAAATTTTGTTTTAGGACTTCAGAGAAAGGGCTAGGAGAATTAGGGGTTAAAAGAATTTATTGGAGGTTTTAGGCACAAGAGATGCCTTGGTAAAGTGGCAGAAAGGCGCCACTTAAGGCTTGGAGGAGGTGACGCCACAGGGAGCAAGGAGGACCTTGGTTTGAGCTGCAGAAATCCCTTTTTGCTCATTTATTTTTGACGCCACAAGCTAGGAGAGGTGTACTCAGGAAGGACTCTGTTGGATGTGTTTGGAGGAAGTCAACTTGTTTGGAATGGATGAAGGGGAGAGATTTTAGGTGTTGGACTCATTCAAACTTGTTTGAATGAATGGAAGGGAGGATTTCGTGGAGAAAAAGGGGGAGTTTGAGAAGGAAGAGTGTGCAGCCAGAATTGGTAAGGTGTTTTGGGCAAAGGGGCAATCAATTTTGGGGTTTTGGTGGTGGCCGAATATGCTAGGGAAGGTAGCTAAGGTCGGCTAGTTTTAGAAGGTTTCTCATTTTTGTGTAGTGTCAGAACCGAACCCCCCAGGGTGCATTTTCTTTTCGGCAAGCTTTTTATTTGGCCAAACCATCTTGCTATTCCTTTGTAAGAGCCGAAACTCTAGTGGTTATTCTCCCCCTTTCATTTTCGGTCCTTATTGATTAGCCTTCCCATTGCTGAATTCACCTTGTAGGTTTTTCTTCTTCTTCTTATTTTGTTCAAAACCGAAACCACCATTGTTCATCTTCTCTTCCTCCTATTTTTGCTCAAGCCAAAACTTAACCCTCACATTGCCGAAACTATCCTCTCTCATTTCACTTTTCTTTTCCCCATCTTTTTCGAAACCAAATCATCACTAACGCCGAATACCTTGCCTAAAAGCCTTCTCTTCTTGCGTTTTCTCCTTTGCCGAATTCTTCTTCTTCTTCTTCTTAGCATTATTCTTCTCCTTCTTCTATTATCATTTGGTTCAAAAAGCTGAAACCTTGTTGATCTCTTCTTGGCCGAATATTGTGTTCTTAAACCCCTCTTTTCTTGCGTTTTTCTCTATCATTTCAAGTGCCGAAATCGAATCTCTTGGTAAGCAATTTATTTTTCTTGAATGATTTGGGGTAATACCGAAATCCTGTTTTCTTTGCTATTTCTTCAATCGTTGATACTCGGGATCTTAATCCCATTCTAGTTTCTTGTAATAGCCGAAACCCCTAACACCAATAGGGGGTGCCGATCTTTGGAGTTTAGAGGCTGAATCAGTCATTAAGGTAGGTGGTGACAAACTCGTTTGGTTTCAGACTATGGTCGAATGGCCTTTGGATTCCTAATGATGTATTAAAACCGATTGTAGGGGGGAGTACAACCCGAACCAGTGGATCTTCGGGATTTGATTGTTGGTCTAGGTAAAGGTTCTTGTGGTTCGAATCTATTTCTTATGCATTCAAAAGCCGAAGGCTAACCATTTGTGGGTGCTAGTGTTTGGCCGATTGCAAGGGTGACTCATTGTGCGGCTTCGGGATTTGGTTGGAAACCAAATCGGCTCTAGGTAAGGAGTTATCTTCATGTGTTATATTTTTGGGATTTTGTGGAAAAGCCGAAGGGCTATTAGCTTAATAGTGTTGTGCTTGGTCGAAAGCAGGGGAGTGTCGTGGCGTCATCTTGTGTGAACTTTCGAGGTTCATTGGTTGTGAGTTACACTTAGAGCCTCGGGGTTTCGTCGACTTAGGCGTTATGGATCCTGTTGTCAGCCGAACGTTAGGGGGGATTGGATCTGAGACCCCAGCCCCTAAGTTCAAGAGGAGGGTAGTGTCGGCTGTTCGCGATTGGCCACCTGGGTGTGGGCCGGCATCGGAGCAAAGCAGTAGACAGATAGCGGTAGTGTCGATTAACGACAGTACCGACGTAGAGAGCATAGTCTTACGTTTAATCAGGTGTGTAAACGCTTACACACTTTATTAGTATAACCTGCTTATTATGTTACAGCTTAAACCTTTGTATTCAGTGATTATGCCCTGTGGGCATGAGCTTGGAAACCGGGTAAGTCCCCTGCTATGTGATTTTTGATATGTAACATCATGCTTTGTTAAATACTATGCTATGCCTTATTGCATGATACATGATATTATGGCACATATGATATGAGCATGATGATGATGGGATTGATGAGAGGAGGGGGATGATTATTTGGACTGTCACTAGTGGTTTTGACCACAAAATGGGTTGGCCCCATCATCGGATTTGTGACTACGGTCACCAGTGGTTTTGACCACTCAATTAGTATGATTTGTGACTAGTCCCAGTGGTTTTGACCACCAGTGGTTTTGACCACACGATTGATATTTGTGACCACGGTCACCAGTGGTTTTGACCACATATTGATATTGTGACTTGTCCCAGTGGTTTGGTACCACAGTGGGTTGGCCCCACATGATATATTACGGGATTGTCATCAGTGGTTTTGACCACACGATGGGTTGGCCCCATCACCGATATATTTGTGACTTCGGTCACCAGTGGTTTTGACCACCAGTGGTTTTGACCACACGGGGTAGTTAAAGGAGATTGGATGGATAGGTTATGGGGTGCATGATTTGCATGTTTTACTGATGATCTGTGTAAGTGCTTGAACTATCGGGTTGGGGATTTATACACTGAGTCTCGGTGACTCACCCCTTTCCTTATATTTTGCAGATGAGTCGTAGATCGCGGATTTGGAGCCGAGGAGGACTCGAGGTGGCCATGCATCTTAGTTGGTTTTGATTTTAAACTACTATTTCAATTGCAGTAATTCTCCTTAAATTTGGTTTTGGTTTTGTAATAAGGCCGCTAAGTTTATTTTGGGTTTTTGTTATTGCTTACTTTTATTCTGCTTATATGCTACATGTGTTGGATTTATGGACTTGATAAAATTAACCGGTAAAAAGCAATGCTTTCTAATTATATCTGTTCGGGTTTTTCAAACGTTACCATCGGGTAACAAAGTTCATAAGATAATAAGGTAACTTGGATGTTTTATAACTCAAATTTTCGGATCACTTTAAAGGCAAATGGTTCTAACTTGATTTTACTTACCGCGCTCAGTTTTAATAAGAATCCAATGTTTTCTAAAATCGGCAATCACAAACCGGTTTTAAGCACGAGTTTTCCAACTACTAAAACAACTTCAACATCAATTATCATTGAGTTTTCCTAAAGCCTAAAACAAAACAAGAGTCTTCTTTTAAATTTTTCGACAAACTTGTGTTTTTCAAAATGTTTTCACTCCGTAACCTGCCAGATTCGGTCGTGGTGTGTTGACCGGGTTTGGGGTGTTACACAAGGTAAGCATCGCAACTTTTCCTCACATATTTCTTTGCTAGCATCGTCGATATCACAACAGGAAACCCACTCGAATCATCTGGTTCAATTCGAAGAATTTCACTATTCTGACATTTCAACTCAATAGTCTTTCGTCTACAGTTTACCACAACATCATGAAGAGTCAACCAATCCATACCCAAAATCACATCAAATTCATCAAACGGTAAAAGTATCAAACCGGTCGAAAAACAATAACCCCGGGTCATCAAAGGATAATTCTTGCAAACATTATCAACCAAGACATACTAACCTAAGGGTTTTGATACTTTAATCACGAATTCAATGGACACAACAGATAAACTTTTACTAGGCACTAAATTCGTATCGACTTATGAATGGGTTGTTCTCGGATCAATCAAAGTAGTTACATCAGTGTCATAAAGAGAAAATGTACCGGTGATACCATCTAGTGATGATGCATCCTCACGAGCGCGAATAGCGTAAGCTCTGGCTGGCGCTCGAGCCTCAGATCTCACAGCAGAATCCTTTGTCGCACCTTTTCTGCTAGTCACATTTCTAGTATTTCCAGTATTATTCATCGAACAATCTCTAAAATGTCATCTTTCACATTATTGACACTCAGGTTTCTTGGCTTTAACATTACCAACGCTCGGTACTGAAGTGGATTGAGCTTTTGGACTCGTGTGTTGCTTCCCATGATCTCTGTTAGAATATCCTACTGAAGCAGTCGAACGGTTATAAGAATTCCTTGATTTCTTTGAAGAAAAATGACAAGGTTTACTTATTGACCTCTTTCTCGAATCTCTTGTAACACCCCTAACCCGTATCCATCGCCAAAACAGGGGTTTCAGAGCGTTACCAGAACATTTAGAACATTTATCGATTAATTTGGGCAAGTTACTATTCATTCACTGAAGTCATTCATAATGTCCCTTAAATGGACCCTCAAGGCCCAATGCAAGCATTAGAATCAAGTCGAGACTAAATCAGGAACTCAGGGAATTTTTCGCAAAATTTCAAACTTTTCTAAGGTACAGGGCTCACACACCCGTGTGGTCCAAGGGACATGCCCGTGTGATCCTAGGACACGCTTGTGCTACAGGCCGTATGGTTAATTAATTCAATTCGAATTTGGTGTAGGTTTCACACGGTCGAGACCAACACCCGTGTTCAAGGCCGTGTCACCCACATGGCTGAGACACATGCTCGTGTCCCTGCCGGTGTGCTCAATTTTTGAGCATTTTGTTTCTCGAATTTAAGGTGCAGGGGACACACGGCCTAACCACATGCCCATGTTACCAAGCCATGTGTCACACACGGTCTAGACACACGCCCGTGTGGACAAAATAAAGCCATTTCTAGCTTTATTTCTCACCCAAAATTTCACCCATGACCTGCACTTGAATCACACATACAAATACCAACCATTTCAAGCATTCAAGATGAGCAAACTCTATCATTCAACATGAAATATCATCACAAGCATTCATGTTTATAATCTTACTCTTTAATAAGCATACTTGTTTCCCCTTTCTTAATCAAACAATATATAGTACCTATGTTCATAACATGAACTTAAATACATATATGCATGTACCAAAACATAATCATCACTAGCCATTCCAATGGCTAGATTACAAGCATCATTTACATTTACATACCAATATGGCCAACATATCGTATACATGCCATTACAAACCGTAATTGAATTACCATACTATACCGACATGGGCCGATGGATAGTGTGAGTGATCTCCGCCAAGCATCAAATCCAACGAGCTTTCGATTTACTCTAAAATAGGCGAAAATAAAATGGGGTAAGCATAAAATGCTTAGTAAGTTCATATAACATGGTACTTAACTTACCATACATCCTATTTGAGGTAAGTAATTAATGCATATTCAACCACTTTGATCTCAAGCCCTACACATATCCTCATTACCCTTGTTAGTCATATATTCCATGTCAATTTGTTTTCAAATCATCTTCGCTCTTGTTAGAATTTTACCCATTGAATTTATTCAAAATATCGATGGATACATAGGTAGTACACCCAAGGTGTACAAATCAGAATCCGTCAATTCACTCCAATAGTACCCTTAAGGAAAAATTTTCAAAGAGTACACTCTCGAGCTACACCTATATATAACAAGATTACCAGTCCAGGTGATAAATCGTAATATATTAATCCCACATTTGGCATACTTTTGGACAATTTATCCCTTGAATTGTGGAATTTGATGCTTCTAATCCTTTAATTTCATGTTTTATACTTAGGAGAGCATAGAAGTATGAAAAGAACGAGAAACGAGCCAAAAAACAGAGAAAATGGGCCAAAGTTAGAAATCAACATGGCCTGGAGTTCACCACACTGCCGTGCCACTTTAGCAGACTTGAACACGACCTTGGGCTCGATTCACACAGGCATGTCCCTCCGTGACCTATTTTAATTCCACTCGGAATAGGATACTTGTGGGCCAAGTAAGGCATCCTGAAAGCCTATATAAACACCCTAGAGGGCAACCTAAAGGGGGAGTTCGACAGAAGGCCTCTATCAGGGCTTTTGACGGAGAGCAAAGCCAGAGAGGGCTGAATATAGGGAATTACTCGAAGAAAGCCAGTTGATCCATCTCAGAAGCCGGAATCACGCTCAAGGTTGAAGATTTTCCCTTCAATTACCTTCAAGGGGTTTTAGGGTTTTTATTTATGTTTTGTTACTTAATTTCTTCTAAGATGTATTCTTTTATAAACATGAACTAAACCGCTCAAATACCTGAGGGGGATGAAACCTAAGATGGATCTTGTTATTGTTTTCTAAACTGTATGATGAATACTTGATTTGTTCTTAATTATATGTTCTTAATTCTTGCTTTAATATTTCAGGATTTTGATTCAAGTATTGATGTGCTTATTTAGAGAAGCAAAAGTCCCTGTTTAAGAGTAGACCTAGCATAATTAAGCGGAGTTGATCGCACTCCTAGAGATAGGACAATGAAAATCTGCCGGATTAGGGTCAAACCTAATATGGGAGTCCATAAATCGAGTTAATGCAACACTAGGGTTTTAATTAGAAAGAGATTTCAATTAATCAACCTAAGGTTAGACATTAGTAGCCTCGAAAGAGGTATTAATATAAATTAGGGAATCCTACGGATCAAGTCAAGTGAATAAATCATCTGGTTCAGAGTTAAATAACAAGTGAAGTCTAGGTGGATTCTTCCTTGGGTATTGTCTTAATTAATTGGTTTTCTCAAAAGTATTTTCCCAATTCATTCTCTGTGTCTTGGCATCCTTAGCTTAGGAATTAGTTAGATAAACATCAATCCCTTTTATTTTAGGCTAGATAATAAAAAGAAAGTCAGTACTAGTACTTTTGGTTCCCTTGGGCTCGACTTTCCGGTCTTGCCACTAAGCTATACTACTGTTCGATAGGTGCGCTTGCCTCAAATCGTGGTGATAGTTAGTTGTTAGGCTCGATCATTCATTATATAAATATTAAAACTCTTAGACACGATCAAGTTTTTGGCACCGTTGTTGGGGAACTGAAATATTAGGAACACTTAATTTTTTATTACTTTAGCCATTTTTCTTTTATTTATTTATTTCGTTCTAATTTTTATTTTTAGTTTTCTAATATCTCTATCATTTGTTCTGATAGGTTTTTCTAGTTTATGACTAGGAGGAACCTGTCAGGACCATTACTTTTTTACGGTGAAATTGAAAATATAGTTCGCATAAACCGGAGAGAAATAAGGCGAAGCCTGTAGTACATAGAAGGAGAGCAAGAAGACGAAACCAACACTACCAAGGAGATGGCTGATAACAATCCGCTACCTCCTATGGTGGCCGCAAATCCGGTGAATCAAAATCCTACTCCTCGCACTATGTATGATTACGCTAAACCTAATTTAACAGGAACTGAGTCAAGTATTGTTAGACCTGCTATTGCTGCAAATAATTTTGAACTGAAACCTAACACAATTCAAATGATACAGCAATTTGTTCAGTTTGATGGTTTGTAGGATAAAGATCCAAACAATCACTTGGCGAATTTTCTAGAATTTTGCGATTCTTCCAAAATAAATGGCATTTCTGATGATGCCATTCGTCTTCAGTTGTTTCCTTTTTTGTTGAGGAACAAAACTAAACAGTGGTTGAACTCGTTACCACGAGGATCAATCACTACATGGGAACAAATGACCAAAAAATTTTTGTTAAAATATTTTTTGCCGGCTAAAACGGCTAAGTTGAGGAATGATATCTCTTCTTTTGTGCAGATGGATTTAGAGACACTTTACAATGCATGGGAGAGATACAAGGATCTATTGAGAAGGTGCCCACACCATGGATTACCTTTGTGGCTCCAGGTTCAAACCTTTTACAACGGTGTGAACCCCTCAACTAGGCAGTTGATTGATTCAGTCGTTGGCGGAACCCTGAACAACAAAATACCTAAGGCTTCCTATGAATTCATGGAGGAGATGTCACTGAATAACTATCAGTGGCAAGTTACAAGGACAAGGCCAACAAAAGCAGCTAGTGTTTTCAACCTCGACGTAGTTAACATGCTATCAAACTAGGTAGAGCTTTTACATAAGAAAATTGATAGTTTGTGTGGTTCTTCGTAGGTACATCCAGTGATGTAGTGCGATACAAATGGAGGAGGGATGAACAATACAAAGTATCCATCCTCCAACCCTGGCATAGAAAGCGATCAGATGAACTATATGGGTAATAATTCTAGACCTCAGAATAACCCTTATAGTAACACTTATAATCCAGGTTGGAGGAATCACCCCAACTTCTCATGGGGTGGACAAGGAAATCAGAGACAACAAACCCCTCCAAGCTTTCAACAGCAACCTTACACACAAGAAAAAAAGTCGAACCTTGAGGATATGCTAGCAAAATTTATTTCAGCGTCAGAAACTCATTTTTATAATACCGAAACAATGTTGAATAATCAGCAAACATTAATTCAAGGGCTTAAATCAAGGGCTTAAAAATCAATTAGGACAACTGACCAAGTTAGTTTCTGAAAGGCAACTAGGTCATTTACCTAATAATATCGAACCTAAAACATAAGAGCAGGTGAAGGCAGTAACATTAAGGAATGGGAAGGTATTGGTTGAAACCGAAAAGAAGATGCCACAAGAAACTAATAAGGAAAAAAGTGAGGAAACCGGGAATGTAACACCGGTACATGAAGAACATAAACCACCGATCCCATATCCGGCAAAGTTGAAGAAAGATCGCTTAGACACACAATATGGTAAATTTCATAAACTTTTTAAACCATTACATATTAACTTACCTTTTGTTGAAGCTATTTCGCAGATGCCGACGTATGTAAAATTCCTAAAAGAGCTTCTAACAAATAAAAGGAAGTTTGAAGAGATATTAACCGTGGAACTTAATGAAGAATGTTCAGCCATCCTCCAAAATAAGCTACCAACCAAATTGAAAGATCCAGGAAGTTTCACTATTCCTTGTTTAATTAGTAGTTTAAACAATGAAAAAGCACTAGATGATTTAGGTGCCAGTATTAATTTAATGCCTTATAAAATGTTTAAGCAGTTTGGTCTTGGGGAACCAAAACCCACTAGGATGAGTATTCAATTAGCTGACAGATCTATTAAATATCCTAGAGGAATTATTGAAGATATTCTAGTAAAAGTTGATATATTTATATTCCCTGTTGATTTTGTTGTGCTTGACATGGATGAGGACGTTGAGGTACCTTTAATTTTAGGATGCCCCTTTTTAGCCACTGCTAGGGCTGTTATTGATGTAGGTGATGGTAAACTTGCGCTAAGGGTAGGCAACGAGGAAGTTATTTTTCAAATTTACGATGCTATGCGATATTCTAGAGAACAAGATGATTCCTATTATTTTATTGATGCCATTGATCATTTTATTCAAGATTCTTTGCAGGAAATCATACATGACAACACGTTGGAACTGTGTCTTACCCAAGGTGAGGGGGCAGACGATGATACCAATGAATTGAATTCCAATACATCTTCCCTTAAACAAAAGAAATACGAGGGCATTGAAATAAATGACGAACTAAAAAAAACCTTTATTGAAGAACCACCTAAATTGGAATTGAAACAGTTATCAAATCACTTAGAATATGTATTCCTCGGGGATAATTCTACAGTACCAGTAATCATCTCTTCAGACCTGGAACCCAAAGAGAAAGACGAGTTGCTACATGTACTAAAGAAACATAAAAGAGCCATAGCTTGGAAAATTTCTGACATTAAAGGGATAAATCCATCGTTTTGCACCCACAAAATTTTAATGGAAGATGAGTATAAACCATGTATGCAACCTCAAATACGATTGAATCCCAACATGAAAGAAGTTGTTAAAGCTGAGGTAATTAAACTTCTAGATGCTAGAATAATTTATCCTATTTCTGAAAGTACTTGGGTGAGTCGTGTGCAGGTTGTTCCAAAGAAAGGAGCATGACTGTTGTAGCTAACGAAAAGAATGAATTGATTCCTACAAGAAAAGTCACAGGTTGGAGAGTCTGTTGACTATAGGAATTTGAACAACTCTACGAGAAAAGATCACTTTCCTTTGCCCTTTATTGATCAGATGTTAGAAAGATTATATGGGCATATGTACTACTGCTTCCTAGACGAACTCTCTAGCTACTTCCAAATCCCAATAGCTCTTGAGGATCAATAAAAAGCAACATTTACATGTCCATACGGTATGTTTTCTTATCATAGAATGCCTTTTGGATTATGTAATGCTCCTGCTACTTTTCAGCGCTGCATGCTAGCCATATTTGATGAACTCGTGGAAGATATTATGGAGGTATTTATGGACGACTTTTTGGTATTTGGTAATTCTTTCCATCTTTTCCTTAAAAATTTAAAACAAGTTCTAATGTGATGTGAGGAAACAAACCTTGTCTTAATTGGGAAAAGTGTCACTTTATGGTTCGAGAAGGGATTGTGTTAGGCCACAAAATTTCTAGTAAAGGAATTGAGGTTGATAAATCAAAAGTTGAAACCATAGAAAAATTATCTCCCCCTAGTTCAGTTAAGGCTATTCAAAGCTTTTTAGGACATGCTGGATTTTATAGAAGATTTATTAAGGATTTTTCTAAAATAGCTAAGCCTTTAACAAAACTACTAGAAAAAGATGTACCTTTCAATTTTGATCAGGAATGTTTAGATACGTTTAATACCCTCAAAAGTAAATTGATAAATGCTCCAACTACAATTGCACCTGATTGGAATTTACCCTTTGAACTAATGTGCGATGCGAGTGACTTTGCAGTAGGTGCAGTTTTGGGACAGCAAAGAGACAAGCATTTTCAGCCGATCTATTATGCTAGCAAAACATTGACGGCCGCACAAGAAAATTACACCACCACAGAAAAAGAATTACTAGCCGTGGTTTTTGCATTTGATAAATTTAGACAGTATTTAATATTATCTAAAGTTGTCATTTACATTGACCATTTAGCTATTCGTTATCTTTTAACTAAATCTGATGCAAAACCTCGACTCATAAGATGGATTTTACTCTTACAGAAATTTGATTTGGAAATTCAATATAAGAAAGGAGCTAAAAATCTTGCTGCAGATAATCTTTCTAGGCTTTAAAATCCACATATCAAAGAACTCGATGAAAGTGAGATAAATGACTCATTTCCTGAAGAACAACTATTTGCTATATCTAACTCCGAGGTACCTTGGTTTGCAGACATTACAAATTACTTAGTTGCTAACATCCTGCAAAAAAGGTTAACACATCATCAAAAGAAGCGATTCTTTACTGATACGAAAAACTATTTTTGGAAGGACACTTTTCTTTTCCGCATATGTACAGATCAAGTAACTCGGAGATGTGTTACAAAGGCAGAAGCAAGCAAAATCTTAGAACATTGTCAATCAGGACCTTCAGGAGGACATTAAAGAGGGATCAGGACAGCACATAAAATGCTCGAATCAGGTTTTTATTGGCCCACCTTGTTCAAAGATGCTAATAGGTATGTTGCTTCATGTGATAGATGTCAGAGAATAGATAATATCTCTAAACGCAATGAAATGCCTCAAACATATATGCTATCATGTGAAATATTCGATGTATGGGGTATTGATTTTATGGGCCCATTCCCTAGCTCATTTGGGAATAAATACATCTTAGTAGCAGTGGACTATATGTCAAAATGGGTGGAAGCTCAAGCTTTACCTACTAATGATGCCAGAGTGATAGTAAGATTTCTTAAGAAACTCTTCTCTCAATTTGGAACACCTAGAGCAATTATTAGTGATAGGGGTACTCATTTTTGTAATACTCAATTTAACAAAGTCTTAAAGAAATATGGAGTACACCACAAAATAGCCACCCTTTATCACCCTCAAACCAGTGGACAAGTGGAGGTAGCAAATCAAGAGCTTAAGCGTATTCTAGAGAAAACTGTAGAATCAAACAAGAAGAATTGGGCAATAAAAGTAGACGATGCTTTATGGGCCTATAGAACCTCTTTTTAAACTCCCATAGAAACTGTAACAGACCGAATTTGACCCTAATTGGAACGGTGGTTTCGGGACCACGAATCCGAGTCCGAGAAATATTTTAATATTATATTTTGTGTTTATTATATGTGAATTAATGTGTGTGAAAGTCTCGTAGAAAAATTTTATCGTTTGTGTGTTTAATTTAGAAAAAGGACTTAATCGCGTAAAAGGTAAAAGTTGCAAACTATAGTGAAAAGTGCCAAATTGATTATGGCTTTTTAATATGAGGTATTAAAAGGGTAAATAACCCATTTTTGAGTTAGTGGGTGGCTTATTCCAAGAATAACCTTGAGTTTTATATTATGGAATTTTATATTATAAGGTTAGGTTAGTAATTAGTTTAATAACATATTATTTGTTAAAATATCATAAAAAAATAAGCCATTCTCTTTCATTTCTTTCTTGGCCGAACATGGAGAAAAGAATAAGGGTTAGGGAATTTTGAGTTTCGGCAATTAGAAGTTCAAAATCAAGGTTAGTTTGATTTCGGTTCTTGTTAATTTTTACGTTTTTGAGATCGTTGCTTCGAACCGTAGCTAACCCATGTTATAATTTTTGAAAATAAGCATGCTTGATATTCGGCCATTGTAGTGTTCATATGATTTTTGGTGTTTGATGATTTTAAATTATAGATATGAAAAAGATTAGCATGTTTTGTATTGAAAGTTTTGGTGAAATTGAACAATTAGGGCTAATTTACAAAAATAAAAATTTTTAGGGGCTTATTTGCAAAATAAATGAAATGTATGCCTTGGTATTAATGTATAGAAGATTCGGCCCTAAAGCATTATGTGCAAATTATGTGTATTTTGTGTTTTATGCAAATAGGACTAAATTGTAAAAATGTAAAACATTAGGGGTAAAATAGTAATTTGCCCATTTATGTGTTTTGGGACTAAATTGAAATGAAATGTATTTGAATGAGATTATTTTTGATATGTTTAGATCACGAACAAAGAAAAACGGATTTAGATCGGGGGAAGTCGAAAGTTGTCGAATAGTCGGTATACGCGGTTCGTCGGTAGTCAAGGTAAGTTCTTCAGTTAAAGCTCGTTAAGTTGATAATTAAAAATGTATGAAATCAAATTATGTGGTTAGTTTGAGTAAATAGCATGAGATAGCCGAATGTGTATGTTTAATTTTGGAATGAATATATGTTTTTGAATACAATGTGAATTAGTATACTTGAAATGACAGATGAATTGGTTGTGTAAATACGATTGGATAGTAATGTATGTGTTGAGAACTGTGAGTTGATGAATTGAGTTGATAAATATATCAGGCTCTGTGCCTAGCAGGCCTTGTGCCGGTGTTGTAAATTAGGCTCTGTGCCTAGCAGACCTTGTGCCGGTGTTGTAAATCAGGCTCTGTGCCTAGCAGGCTTTGTGCCGGTGTTACATTTCGGGCTTTGATGCCTAGCAGGCTTGATGCCGGTGATGTGTTTTAAATGAAGAAACCTTAAATTATTCAAGGTGAAACGCAGTTAAAGTACCAAGTAAACGCTCGAGTAAACGTAAGTCCCTTTTTCATTCACCGAAAGCAAGGTAAGATATGTCTAATATTAACTGAATTTGAATGATACGGTAGAAATGGTATTATGTGAAATTGAACTTATGATCAAAAGTATGAGTAGTACGTGACTGAAATTGAGATTGAATACAATACTTTCGTATATTTGAGTATGAATAGAAATGTTCATTGAAATGTGACTTTGATTGGGATAACATAGACGATGTGAATGGATGATGTATATGATTTGTAGTAATGTGATTTATGTAAAACATATACCTTGTGTTTTGTTATAATATACGTTTAAGGGCAATAAGTGAAACAATTAGGTAGATGAACTATAGTATTCGGCCTTACATGAAATTGTGTATTTGACATGCTTACTTTTCATTGTTAATGGTAACTATTATATATGTATTAGTTTTTGGACACTGTATTATCATTAACTTAAAACTTACTAAGCTAGTGTGCTTACTTCGTATATGTGGTCTTTCTGTTTTATAGATCGTTGACTCAGCTACGGACTCGGAGGATCATCAAGAAAGTCAACCACACTATCACTCGTTTTGGTATAAATTTTTACCTTCGAATCAAAGGCATGTATAGGCTGAATGATGACTTGAATGAATGATGTCCGGTTGTATAGATGTATATATATGGCCTTGCGAATAAGGCTATTACCTTCGGTTAAGTATGGTTTATATGTTTGATATAATGGTTTGTTTAAATCTTTGATATAAGATGTGTGCGTATCATGCTTAGAAGTTAAATGTGGTTATATAGATTTAATCATTTATATGTATTATGCCTATTTGGTCGTATGAATTTTCTACTTAGATTATTATGTGCTTGGTTATAACACAAAGTTGATCATGAAAATGTTTATACTTATGTTTTGAGTTGATTATTAGAGTTTTAAATGAGGACCGAATATATGGTTAATAAGTTGGTTGTATTTTAGTATCTTGGACTAGTCACATGTCATGTGTGTGTTTGGTAGGTTTTTCAAAAATCTTGTGTGCATTAAATAATAAAAGAACTAATAGAGTACTACGGGCCTATTTGTTTTAATATGCATATTGTAGAAGGTATAAAATTATATGTTGATTTTCGACTAATGCAATAGACGTATTTTTATATGTTCTTATATGAAATTTGGTGTTGTTATGTGAAAGCTTGATTCGAAACCTGTACAGATAATGAATTATGATGTTTTGAAATTTTTGAAACATGGTTATTTGTAATGTAAGTCTTGATCATCATTTGTTATTATTGAAATTTAAATATGCGAAATGGATTTATTTCATATAAGACTGTGTTAAACTGTGTCTAGTTCGGTAACGCCTCATAACCCTAATTCGACGACGGGTACGGGTTAAGGGGTGTTACATTTGATTGGTATCAGAGCTTACGGTTTAGTCGATTCTAGGACTACCTAGCGCGTGAGAGTCTAGCCATACATGCCTTTAATTGTATTTTTGATAGTTTGGTGACTTCTGACATTTCGAACTGTGTTTTATATATAGTATATGGATCCTGATCCCGACAGAGTCGTAGCTGATGACGTAGAGAGTGTAGTGCCTGACCGTGCACGCGGATCAGCGCCAGTAGATTCTCGACCAGTTACGGGTAGCCAGGAGG
The DNA here is from genome assembly GCA_005393395.2 of Gossypium australe. Lineage (NCBI taxonomy): Eukaryota > Viridiplantae > Streptophyta > Magnoliopsida > Malvales > Malvaceae > Gossypium > Gossypium australe. The sequence goes on along the minus strand of CM016624.1, from coordinate 64,307,723 downwards.
GGGAGGCTAAACAAGCCTTCTACCAGATGATGAATGAGTGGTTTACCCAGTTTGTTCAGAATAATCCTACTGTACAACATCCTCCACCCCCGAATAATCCAACTCCGGTACCTTCAGCACCCCCTATGATAGATCCGATGAGATCTAGCAGGCCTTCCATTGATAGAATCAGGAAATATGGGGCCGAAGAATTCAAGGCTAATGATGATGATGACGTAGAACGAGTCGAGATGTGGCTTGATAACACTATTAGGGTACTCGACGAGTTATCTTGTACTCCAGAAGAATGCCTAAAGTGTGCTATATCTCTACTTCGGGACACTGCCTATCACTGGTGGAACAAACTGGTATCAGTGGTCCCGAAAGAAAAAGTAACTTGGGACTTCTTCCAAATTGAGTTCCGTAAGAAATATATCAGTTAGAGATTCATCGATCAGAAACGAAAAGAATTTCTGGAATTAAAACAGGGTCGCATGACTGTGACGGAGTATGAGCGGAAGTTTGTCAGATTGAGCCGTTACGCTCGAGAGTGTATATCTACTGAAGCCATTATGTGTAAAAGATTTGAAGACGGCCTGAATGAAGACATAAAGTTACTTGTTGTCATTCTTGAAATCAAAGAGTTCGTGACATTAGTCGAGCGAGCTTGTAAAGCCGAAGAGCTTGGAAATGAGAAAAGAAAAGCTGAGGTAGAAGCCAGAGATACTCAGAAGAGATCATCGAGTAAGATTTTCCATTTCGTGCATAAGAAGTTCAGAGATGATCCCAGTCGACATAAAGCCACTTCAAACTTACCTAGACGTGATCGACCTCCAATGAGTTCCCGAGCCACTTCGGTAGCTAGTGTTGGTAATATTCCACAGAACCGGGCCGAGTGTAGACATTGTGGGAAATGGCATCTTGGGAGTTGTAGAGTTCGCGATCGGTCCTGCTTTAAATGTGGATCGTCAGATCATTTTATTCGACAGTGCCCGATGTTAGCTGAACAGAATACGGCACAGAACACTAGACCGAACAGCGCACCAGCACGGGGCAGACCACCCAGACATTCAGGCAATGTAGGTGGCAGTCAGAGAGGGACGAAGGACACTGCAGTGCGATCAGAGGCAAGAGCTCCAGCTAGAGCTTATGCTACACGAGCTAGAGAGGATGCTTCTTCCCCAGATGTCATTACCGGTACTTTCACCCTTTATGATACTACTGTGATTGCATTGATTGATCCTGGTTCGACTCATTCATATGTGTGTGAAACTCTAATATTCAGTAAGACTCTACCAGTTGAGTCTACTGAGCTTGTGATTCGTGTGTCCAACCCTTTGGGTAGATGTGTACTTGTTGATAAAGTGTGTAGAGGTTGCCCGTTGATGATTCGGGATTCTTGCTTTCCAGCCGATTTAATGTTGTTGCCTTTCGATGAGTTTCATATAATCTTGGGAATGGACTGGTTAACTTCGCATGATGCCGTGGTGAATTGCAAAAGAAAGCTTATTGATTTGAGATGTCAGAACGGTGAGATCATCAGAGTTGAATCCAGTGATTTAAGTGGGTTACCTACAGTAATATCCTCGATGTTAGCCCGGAAGTATGTGAGAAAAGGGTGTGAAGCTTATTTGGCTTATGTATTGGATAATAAAGTGTCTGAAAAACAAATTGAATCTGTACCGGTTGTGTGTGAATACCCAGATGTGTTTCCTGAAGAATTACCGGGTTTACCACCAGTACGAGAGATTTAGTTTGGCATTGAATTGGTACCGGGGACGACTCCGATCTCGATAGCTCCGTATCGGATGGCACCTGCTGAGTTAAAAGAGTTGAAAGCACAGTTGCAAGAGTTAACAGTTAGGGGCTTTGCACGATTGAGCTTTTCTCCTTGGGGTGCACCAGTTCTTTTTGTGAAAAAGAAAGATGGAACGATGCGAATGTGTATTGATTATCGGCAACTGAATATGGTAACTATAAATAATAAGTACCCGTTACCTCGGATTGATGACTTGTTTGATCAGTTGAAAGGGGCTTCAGTATTTTCGAAGATAGATTTGAGATCGGGTTATTATCAGTTGCGAGTCAGAGATACAGATGTACCAAAGACTGCATTCCGGACGAGGTACGGACATTTTGAATTTCTGGTTATGCCTTTTGGACTCACTAATGCACCTGCTGTATTTATGGATCTAATGAATCGGGTCTTCAGATAGTTTTTGGATCAGTTTGTAGTAGTGTTTATTGATGATATACTGATCTACTCCAAAGATGAAACTGAGCATGCCGAGCATTTGAGATTAGTGCTACAAACTTTGCGAGATCATCAGCTGTATGCAAAGTTTAGTAAATATGAGTTCTGGATGAATGAAGTCAGTTTCTTGGGTCATGTTGTATCAGCATCAGGTATTCGGGTGGATCCAAACAAAATAGCGGCTATACTCGATTGGAAACCGCCAAAGAATGTTTCCGAGGTTCGAAGCTTCCTTGGCCTTGAGGGATACTACAGACGGTTTGTAAAAGGCTTTTCTGTGATAGCTACACCTTTGACAAAGCTAATACAGAAAGATGTCAAGTTTGAGTGGTCGGAAAGGTGCCAGAAAAGTTTTGAGTAGCTGAAAGCCCTTTTGACCGAAGCTCCAGTGTTATCTCAGCCTGAATCCGGTAAAGAATTTGTTGTTTTTAGTGATGCTTCTTTGAATGGGTTGGGTTGTGTTTTGATGCAGGAAGGCAAAGTTATAGCCTACGCTTCGAGACAATTGAAGCCGCATGAAAGAAATTATCCGACCCACGATCTGGAATTAGCAGCCATTGTTTTCGCATTAAAAATTTGGCGTCATTACTTATTCGGCGAGAAATGTCACGTTTATACGGATCATAAAAGTCTAAAGTATTTGATGACTCAGAAAGATCTGAACTTGAGACAACGTAGGTGGTTAGAACTGCTGAAAGACTATGAGTTGGTGATTGACTACCATCGGGGAAAGCTAATGTTGTTGCAGATGCGTTAAGTCGAAAATCATTGTTTGCTCTTCGTGCGATGAACGCACAAATGGCTATGTCTAGTGATAGTTCGATCATAGCCGAGTTAAAAGTAAGACCGATGTTTTTCAGCAAATTTGTGATGCACAGAAAGTTGACAAAGATTTGATTGCTAGGCGAATTTAGTGCGAAAAAGATGCGGAATCAAAGTTTCAAATTGATGCAAATGACTGTTTGAACTTTAAAAGCCGAATGTGTGTGCCGAAGAACTTAGACTTGATTTAGATGATTCTGAGTGAGGCTCATAGTGGCCGATTATCGATACATTCAGGTAGCACGAAAATGTATAACGATTTGAAACAGTTCTATTGGTGGCCTGGCATGAAGCGGGATATCAGAATTTGTATCAAAGTGCTTAATTTGTCAGCAAGTAAAAGCCGAGCATCAAGTGCCTTCTGGATTGCTTCAACCGATCATGATTCCTGAATGGAAGTGGGATAGAATCACTATGGATTTTGTGTCTGGTTTGTCTATAACACCGAGCAAGAAAGATGCAGTTTGGGTTATAGTAGATAGACTGACCAAATCGGCTCACTTTGTACCGGTTCGTACGGACTTTTCACTCGATAAACTTGCTGAGTTGTATATATCTCAAATTGTGAGATTACATGGTGTGCTGAGTTCTATTATTTCAAACAGAGACCCGAGATTTACATCGCGATTTTGGAAGAAGCTGCAGGATGCTTTAGGTACTAAACTTCATTTTAGTACAGCTTTTCACCCGCAGACAGACGGTCAGTCTGAGCGAACTATTCAGACACTTGAAGACATGTTAAGATGTTGCGTTCTCGAGTTTGAAGGTACGTGGGAAAAGTACTTACCTTTGATTGAATTCGCTTATAATAACAGTTTTCAATCAAGTATCAAAATGGCACCCTACGAAGCTCTTTATGGCCGCAAGTGTCGTACACCCCTGTACTGGACCGAGCTCAGTGAGAATAAGATACAATGGGTGAATTTGATTAAAGAGACTGAACGAAAAGTGGCTGTTATCAGAGATAGTTTGAAAGCTGCATCAGATCGTCAAAAGTCTTATGCTGATTTGAAACGTAAAGATATTGAATTTCAAGTCGGAGATCGAGTATTCTTGAAAGTATCTCCGTGGAAGAAAGTACTTCGATTTGGTCAGAAAGGCAAACTGAGTCCGAGATTTATCGGACCGTATGAAATCATCGAACGTATCGGGCCTGTTGCTTATAGATTGAAGTTGCCCTCTGAATTAGAAAAGATGCACGATGTATTTCACGTTTCGATGCTTCGTAAATACAGATCAGATTCGACACATGTGATTGCTCCATCTAAGATTGAAATTCGACCCGATATGACATCTGAGGAAGAACCGATTTGTATTTTAGCTTGTGAAATGAAAGAGTTAAGAAATAAGAGAATACCAATAGTAAAATATTATGGAATCGGCACGGAGTTGAAGAGGCTACGTGGGAGCCTGAAGATTCAATGAGGCAACAATATCCGACGTTGTTTAACGGTAAGATTTTCGGGGACAAAAATCCTTAGGGGGGAGAGTTGTAACAGACCGAATTTGACCCTAATCGGAATGGTGGTTTTGGGACCACAAATTCGAGTCTGAGAAATATTTTAATATTATATTTTGTGTTTATTATATGTGAATTAATGTGTGTGAAAGTCTCGTAGAAAAATTTTATCGTTTCTGTGTTTAATTTAGAAAAAGGACTTAATCGTGTAAAAGGTAAAAGTTGAAAACTATAGTGAAAAGTGCCAAATTGATTATGGCTTTTTAATATGAGGTATTAAAAGGGTAAATAACCCATTTTTGAGTTAGTGGGTGGCTTATGCCAAGAATAACCTTGAGTTTTATATTATGGAATTTTATATTATAAGGTTAGGTTAGTAATTAGTTTAATAACATATTATTTGTTAAAATATCATAAAAAAATAAGCCATTCTCTTTCATTTCTTTCTTGGCCGAACATGGAGAAAAGAATAAGGGTTAGGGAACTTTGAGTTTCGGCAATTAGAAGTTCAAAATCAAGGTTAGTTTGATTTCGGTTCTTATTAATTTTTACGTTTTTGAGATCGTTGCTTCGAACCGTAGCTAACCCATGTTATAATTTTTGAAAATAAGCATGCTTGATATTCGGCCATTGTAGTGTTCATATGATTTTTGGTGTTTGATGATTTTAAATTATAGATATGAAAAAGATTAGCATGTTTTGTATTGAAAGTTTTGGTGAAATTGAACAATTAGGGCTAATTTGCAAAAAAAAAATTTGAGGGGCTTATTTGCAAAATAAATGAAATGTATGCCTTGGTATTAATGTATAGAAGATTCGGCCCTAAAGCATTATATGCAAATTATGTGTATTTTGTGTTTTATGCAAATAGGACTAAATTGTAAAAATGTAAAACATTAGGGGTAAAATAGTAATTTGCCCATTTATGTGTTTTGGGACTAAATTGAAATGAAATGTACTTGAATGAGATTATTTTTGATATGTTTAGATCACGAACAAAGAAAAACGGATTTAGATCGGGGGAAGTCGAAAGTTGTCGAATAGTCGGTATACGCGGTTCGTCGGTAGTCGAGGTAAGTTCTTAAGTTAAAGCTCGTTAAGTTGATAATTAAAAATGTATGATATCAAATTATGTGGTTAGTTTGAGTAAATAGCATGAGATAGCCGAATGTGTATGTTTAATTTTGGAATGAATATATGTTTTTGAATACAATGTGAATTAGTATACTTGACATGACAGATGAATTGGTTGTGTAAATACGATTGGATAGTAATGTATGTGTTGAGAACTGTGAGTTGATGAATTGAGTTGATAAATATATCAGGCTCTGTGCCTAGCAGGCCTTGTGCCGGTGTTGTATATCAGGCTCTGTGCCTAGCAGGCCTTGTGCCGGTGTTGTAAATCAGGCTCTGTGCCTAGCATGCCTTGTGCTGGTGTTGTAAATCAGGCTCTGTGCCTAGCAGGCTTTGTGCCGGTGTTACATTTCGGGCTTTGATGCCTAGCAGGCTTGATGCCGGTGATGTGTTTTAAATGAAGAAACCTTAAATTATTCAAGGTGAAACGCAGTTAAAGTACCAAGTAAACGCTCGAGTAAACATAAGTCCCTTTTTCATTCACCGAAAGCAAGGTAAGATATGTCTAATATTAACTGAATTTGAATGATACGGTATAAATGGTATTATGTGAAATTGAACTTATGATCAAAAGTATTAGTAGTACGTGACTGAAATTGAGATTGAATACAATACTTTCGTATATTTGAGTATGAATAGAAATGTTCATTGAAATGTGACTTTGATTGGGATAACATAGACGATGTGAATGGATGATGTATATGATTTGTAGTAATGTGATTTATGTAAAACATATACCTTGTGTTTTGTTATAATATACGTTTAAGGGCAATAAGTGAAACAATTAGGTAGATGAACTATAGTATTCGGCCTTACATGAAATTGTGTATTTGACATGCTTACTTTTCATTGTTAATGGTAACTATTATATATGTATTAGTTTTTGGACACTGTGTTATCATTAACTTAAAACTTACTAAGCTAGTGTGCTTACTTCGTATATGTGGTCTTTCTGTTTTATAGTTCATTGACTCAGCTACGGACTCGGAGGATCATCAAGAAAGTCAACCACACTATCACTCGTTTTGGTATAAATGTTTACCTTCGAATCAAAGGCATGTATAGGCTGAATGATGACTTGAATGAATGATGTCCGGTTGTATAAATGTATATATATGGCCTTGCGAATAAGGCTATTACCTTCGGTTAAGTATGGTTTATATGTTTGATATAATGGTTTGTTTAAATCTTTGATAGAAGATGTGTGCGTATCATGCTTAGAAGTTAAATGTGGTTATATAGATTTAATCATTTATATGTATTATGCCTATTTGGTCGTATGAACTTTCTACTTAGATTATTATGTGCTTGGTTATAACACAAAGTTGATCATGAAAATGTTTATACTTATGTTTTGAGTTGATTATTAGAATTTTAAATGAGGACCGAATATATGGTTAATGAGTTGGTTGTATTTTAGTATCTTGGACTAGTCACATGTCATGTGTGTGTTTGGTAGGTTTTTCAAAAATCTTGTGTGCATTAAATAATAAAAGAACTAATAGAGTACTACGGGCCTATTTGTTTTAATATGCATATTGTAGAAGGTATAAAATTATATGTTGATTTTCGACTAATGCAATAGATGTATTTTTATATGTTCTTATATGAAATTTGGTGTTGTTATGTGAAAGCTTGATTCGAAACCTGTACAGATAATGAATTATGATGTTTTGAAATTTTTGAAACATGGTTATTTGTAATGTAAGTCTTGATCATCATTTGTTATTATTGAAATTTAAATATGCGAAATGGATTTATTTCATATAAGACTGTGTTAAACTGTGTCTAGTTCGGTAACGCCTCATAACCCTAATTCGGCGACGGGTACAGGTTAAGGGGTGCTACAGGAACATCCCCATACAGACTTGTCTACAGGAAAAGTTGTCATCTACCATTTGAATTAGAGCACAAAGATTTTTGGGCTATAAAATTTTTAAACTATGATCTTAAACTTACAGGTGAGAAAAGAATGATGCAGTTGAACGAGCTAGATGAGTGGCGAGCTAATGCCTGCGAGAACTCACGCCTATATAAGAAGGCAACAAAGCGACGCCATGATGCTCATTTAAAGCAACCAAAGAAATTCGAAGTAGGGGATCTAGTTCTACTATACAATTCAAGACTCAAATTATATCCTGGAAAATTGAAATCAAGATGGTCAGGTCCATTCATAATCAAAATTGTTTTTCCCTATGGCACAATCGAGGTAACTCATCAAACTTATGGCACATTCAAGGTAAATGGTCGGCGACTGAAAATTTATAATGGTGAGCATTTTAGGGATATGAGAGAGGAGCTTCAGCTCCGTGAACCTTCATTCAGGAATGAAAACAGGGTAAGTCTAGCTTAAGACTTCAAACGGGCGCTTCTTGGGAGGCAACTCGAGCACTAATCTCATTGACATCCATATTTTTGGTTTTAGCATCTAACTAGGAACTAACCAATATTAACAGACGCAGGATTTCTCATCCGCAAAGCATGGCACACGGGCGTGTCCGCGGCCGTGTGGAAACCACGAGAAGAGACATAGGTGTGGCTGAGGTCGTGTGAGTTAAAAAAACTTTCCCCAACACGGCATGCGATAAAAGGGCCACGGCCGTGCGATGCAGCCATGGTCAATTCTTAGTAAACGACACAGGCGTGCGACATGCCCATGCCTCAAGGTCCTGGTCGACGCTGATTAATGAACACGGGCGTATTATTTTACGCACGAGCGTGGGAGAAGCGAACGAAGATGCACATGGTCGTGCGATTCAGCTGTGCCACACAACACGCCCATGGGACACGGGCGTCGAACACGACTCAAACGCGCCCAATTTTGAAAATTCACGAATCACACGGACTACAAAAGACCCCATGGGCGTGGCCACTAACCGTGTGCCCTATTTCCTATTTAAACCAACCCACTATTGATCTTCTCCCCAAATCCTTCTCCCCAAAACCCTAGCCGTTTTCCTTCTCCCCTACTCAGTCTGGCCACCATCATCGACACCCCGTAGCCTTTCTCCTCTCCCTTTTTCCTCATTCCCTTCCTCCTTTCTCCCTTATTCTACACGTAGACCACGCCAGTGTGAGATCCACACACCCGTGTGTTTTCCCTCCACCACCGTGCGCCGTCTCTACGCCTCCGTCGGTCCATTCTATCCCCTCCACTCTCTACTTTGTTGCTTAATCCTATTTATTCCATGCTTGTTTTCAAATCTTAGATTTATTCCTTTAAATTTTTAGTATTCATTCTTGATAATTATTTTCAATACTGATGTTTACTTAAGTATTATGGATAATTTAACTCTAATTTTTGAATTCCTTGAACCTCTAGTATTAGGAGAATATTTAGGAAAAATTTTCATTGTTAATATCATAAGATTGTAATCTTGGACTCATAGTTACTATCATTATATGGGATGATGTTCTTCACCCTATTATGCAGGAACATAATGTCTTCTTCCCGCGGCAAGAAAACTGCAGTCCCTGTTTCAAAAAAGCGAAAAGGACCCGGTGCAACCTCCTCGAGCGCCTCCACCGAAGTACGTCATCCATTCCTATGATTTCCTCCAGGATCCCAGGAGGACCTTTTTCAGATACTCCATGCGTGACCCCTCAGCGTAGGAAGGGGCATTGATTGGGCCGCTTTGGAGCAGGTCCAACTAGCAGACAACGTACGGGCACTCTTGACTACCGATCCATGGGGGAAATTCTTCGAGATCATTAAGCCCACATACCTAGAGCACACTTTGGAACTCTGTTCCACATTTCACCTTCAGACGGTGATGACGTACCATGATGATCCGGACACAATCTAATTCCATCTCGGAGGCATTATACGTTAACTGAGTGTCCCATAGTTCGGGGCAGCGTTGAGGCTCTACACCGACGAATTCATAGAGGACAATAAACTCGATGACCTCTACTGCCACATCCATAAATCCCCCTTCACCTGTTGGAACAACATATCCCCCGGCTCAGCCACCTACGACCCTAATCGCTCCAAGGCGACAGCTCTCACCCCATCCCTGAGGTACTTACACACCATTTTAGCTTATATACTGACATGTAGGCGAGAGAGCACCGGCGTCGTCAACACTCACGACGCCTACTTCCTATAATGAATGGCGAACGGGCACGTCTTTGACTTAGCCTACTTAATCTCTTGCGCCATTCAACACCAGATGGAGCAGCACAGACGAGGGGTCATTTCCATGGGATCCTATGTGACACGCCTCGCGAGACACTTTGGTCTCTTCAACACCACGACACAATCATCCTCCCTCACCTTGATAGGCCACATGTCTCCATAGGGCATCTCAACCACGATAAACATGAGGATGATCAAGCGTCCTCGTGGGACCGATCCTCCCCAATACCGTCTACCCCATGCCACCGAGGAGGAGGATCTTGAGGACATTACTGACAATGTCCCCCCACCGTACGAGAGCCACCACTGAGCCATCGCCCAGTTCATGCGGCAGCTTCTCTTTTGGACATATCTGAGCACCTAACACGATTTGAGCAGCAATGCTTCCAGTGCCTTCGATCACATCGACGCCACCCTCCACCAGATATGTCAGCACCTTCACATTTCATCACCGCCCGCTCCTCACGAGCCATCTGGCGATGAGGACTTCTGAGTCCTTTTTTTGTAACACCCCCAAACCCGGCCCACGAGCCTTGACCGGATCTGGTATGTTACTGCAGAAAATGTTTGAAAGATTTTTAACTTAGAGTTAAAAACATGAAAATTTATTGTCTTTAATAAAACATTGTGGATTTAAAACTCCAAATAAAATTCAAGTTGTTACAAATTGTCCGATTTAAAACTAGGGTCCTTATACATATTTTGAATATACGAGTTGCTAAAAAAAATGAAACTTTCCCAAATAGTAGTTCATTTGTAATCCCACCTTAAGCATAAATAAAAATAGAACAAATACCATAAATGGCCCTTATTACAATAAATGTATACTCAAAATACTGAAAAATATAAAATGTCTGAAATAACTAAAATCATCTTCTGCATGGGCCACCTTGTATCCACTCCAACCCGGTCCAAGCCTTATGCAACATCTGCGATGTTGGTAAAAATTTGGGTGAGTCAAACAGACTCAGTGCATAGTTATTTCACATATCTCCACATTTGGGCTTGGCCCACATCCACACAGTCCATACACATAAATATGCAATTATGAAGCCCAACCCAACCTAGTGTCCATCCATTACACCTACCTCGGTAGACCTGCTGCCCAAGGCCGTGGCTAATCCACCGATCAACCAAGTGATCCCACATATCCTACCTTGGCAGACCTGCTGCTCAAGGCCGTGGCTAGGCCACCGATCACCTAAGTGATCCCACATATCAATCAGTCCACGGTGATGCTCACAGCTATCAACCGCCGAGATGGGCACCTAGCCAACACCTCCCTTGATGAAGCACATAGCTACCATCAAGCGCTAATGTTGCACAAGGCTAACATTAGACCACGTACATAAATATGTACACCCTTTCCTTCAATTTTCACATCCCAAATCCCATGCATATATGTGTATCATGTCAGATTAACATTTAGAGTAAGTATTCATCACATGCTCACCACAAATATCACACATATATCATAGGCAAAATAGAGCACTAACCTGATTAATCGATTACCCACTACGGGTATCCACCATCTTAGCCATTATTTCCGGCTAACATACACATCATAAACATACATACATAACAACATACAAATAACAGGAGAATAGTGCGATAACTGCGCACCTGATTTGGCACAATCGAACAAATCCCGAAACTCTCCTATTCCTGACGATTAGCCCCTAAACCATTATAGTCAAATTGGTCACACTTAAAATACCAAATATGGCCTATGGCCGAATACCACTACTACCTTACCTTACGGATTTAAATCCCGGAAACCACTACTTGCTCCTGTTGTTGTCGAAATCCCTACATGCCACCAATTAGATTCGACTTTAAGTAAAAATCCACAAGAATGGCCCTTGGCTGAAACTATATTTACTTACCATGAGTAATCGAATCCAAGAGACCCTTTTAAAACTCCTTCACGTTGGCTACAGCAAAAACACGAGATAAAGGCCCTATGAATATTCGACCACCCTTAGGAAAAGAACTCAAATCGATTGCTTAAGAGAGAACACACTTACCACTATCGTTGCTTACCCCTAATGATCAACTTCCCGAACCACCCTCCTAGGTTCGGCCACAACCAAGAAATAGAACTAGATCTCCAACTTTCGGCTTTGAAAGGAACAAAAGAAGAAAAGAAGTGATAAGGGGTTCCAAATAAATTTCGGCTATGGCTTCACCAAAGTATTTCGGCTTTTAAAAGAATTATGGAAGAAAGGAAGAATAAGTACTAACACTTTCGGCTTTTGAATAGAACTCAGAGAAGAATAGGTGAATGCTATAATAATTCAGCTATGGTTTTCAAATGGTCATGAAACATTCGGCCTCAAGAGAGTAAATGGAGAGAAGAAGAATAGCCTTAAGTGTTTTCGGCATAGAGAGAAAATGAGATAGAAGAACCCAATTTTCGGCGCAAAGAAAATTAAAGAAGAAGAAAGGAAAAATAACAAAGATGATCACTCCCCCTATTTATACTACACAATTTCGGCACACTAGCTCATCTTCCTCTCATACCCCTTATCTTGCTCCTTTATCACCTAAATTAATAAAATCGAATTAATCCAATACTAATCCCTTATCATTCTCCTCATTTATCTCTTATCATATCCCACACTTTTCTCCCATTTATCATCTTAATAAATAATAAAATAATCCACCACTTATTCCATATCAATCTCCTAAATTATATCTTATCCACCTATCTAAAATAAATGAAAATAAATCCACATTTATCTACTAATCTTAGCCAAAAATTTAAAAGAAAAACAAGCCTTCTCTCATCCTTTTAGAAATCCATATGCCGTCCAACATCCTTCCCCCTCTCTTGACGTCACATGCAAAAATAAAAACACTCCCCATGCTGCCAACAAGACTTGAACCCCTTCCCTTGAAGCTCCCTTTTTGACGCACACTTACAGCACCCAAGGTGGCATCCCTTGCCACTTTTCCCAGGTACTCTTTGTGACATGTTTCACCCAGAATTCCTTTTAAGACCTCCTTAGCCAAGCTCCTTCTTGACGCAAAAATAAATGCCCATTTGCTTCCTCTGCAACTCGAACCAAGGCCCTTCCCCACTGCTCCTGGTGTCATTCACCAAGGCCCTAAGTGGCGCCCTGCAGCCACTTTACCAAGGTGATTTTTATGTCCAAGAACTCCCAAAATTTTCCTTAAGGCCTCCTTCGCCTAGCTCCCTTTAATTAATACTTAAAACCAAATTTTCTCCTATAGCTCGAGCCTTCCCTTAGCTTATAACTAGCCTCTAGAATACCTCAATTAGCACCACAGCGACCACAATTATGCAAAATAATTTAATAAAAATTAACCCCTATTTCAGGATATTACATTTTTCGTTTATCTTTATGTTATTTTCTTTTAGTTTTTTATGTTTAAAATACTAATTTTCATTTTATTTTTGGCTCATGTTTATTTTAGTTATTTTTAGGTTTCATAATCACTATTACCCAATTTACATCTTTTGGCAATATTTGAGTAATCCTTAAATTTTAAAGAACCCACTAATTTTTATCGTAGTTTAAAAGCCTAAAATAGCACTCTGGAATATCGAACTCTAATGAGGAAAATCTGCCATGCCTCCTCCAACTTATCTTACACCTCCGAATTAAGTTTCCACACTCCCAACTCAAGGAACCCATCCAAAATTCGAGAAGTTTCATTTCTCCCTCTCTCTTATGATATAATGCTATTAATCTCTAGAACAAATATCTTTGTACATTGAGGGCAATGTACATCTTAAGTATGGGGGTGAATTTTATTCAGAAAAATTTTTGCATTATTCTCAAATCCCTGAATTTTGTCTTTTCTTTTTCATATCACTATTAGAACAAATTCTGATTGATTTATGATTTCTATTGATATGTCCTGAATTAAAGCATAAGCAGTTGTGCATTGATTGTTTAAACTCGAAGGCTTTAGAGATTCAAGCATGATAAGTTTATTTTTGAAAATTAAAAGAAAATTGCTTGGTTGTTTCCCCAAGTTTAGGTATTATCTTGAAATTTAAAGTTCACAAGGTTGACATCAAAAACCATAATTTCTGTGAGCTCTTGAGCCTTTCAGAGCATTTTCTTTTCTTGCTCACTTGTATTGTTGCTTTGAATGAGTCAATATTGATTTGTTATTCTAGAAATTACTTTGATTATGCATGTCGAGACCACACTTTTGATTTGATATACTAAGATGATAAAGGCACCTAGGATTTAACCCACTTACTTCCCGAAAGGCCTACCTTCGTAATTAACCCCTAGTGAACCCCTTTGATCCTAATAAACCATTCATTGATTTACCCTTAATATTAACCCAAGACTTACTCTTTTTGATTCATTAAGAATTTTTCCTATTGTATTAACCTTTTTATCGACGTTTGATTTGAGAAGTTGTCTAACTATGTTTTCCATTTCAGTTGTTAAATTCTTATTATTGTACTTGATTTGTTCTTAAAAAAAGTTGAAAGTATATCCATTATTATTTCTATGTTTTTATGAGCTTAAGCAGTAAATCTCACATCTTTAGAAGAAGCTCGTATTATGATTGTAACTATTCATTTTAGTCTATTTTTCTGGTTATGTAATTTGTCAATTCAATCTCGATTCTAACCTCCTCTTTCAGCCTGTGACCACACCCCCTAACCAAGCCACATTACAACCCGTTTTAAAGACCTTTTGATCGATGTATAATCTCAATTTATAGTGGTGGAGATTTGATTTTCATGCAAGCCAATGGTAATAACTTTTCATGTTGACTATTGAGTGCTTAAATTTATTGTCCCTTAAACACTTCGAGTGATTTCAGTGAATCCTTAGTGAGGATGTTAACTCTGTGATATTTTGAATCAAAGGCGATTACTTAGATAAGGGGGAATACCTATGTTTTCATGAATAAAATGCTCAACTTGGATTGTTTGAAACTTTTATGTTCTTTTAGTTGAATTCTCAATGTATGATTACCTATGGATTATTTTGAAACATTATTGATAGGAATTATAAGTTGAGAAGAATTAATTTTAATTGTGAGTTGAGGATTTTGCTCGAGGACAAGCAAATGCTTAACTGTGGGGGTATTTGATAAATCGTAATATATGCATATTTTAATCCCACATTTGGCATACTTTTGGATGATTTATCCCTTGAATTGTGGAATTTGATGCTCCTAATCCTTTAATTTCATGTTTTATACTTAGGAGAGCATAGAAGGATGAAAAGAACAAGAAACGGGCCAAAAACAGAGAAAATGGGCCAAAGTAAGAAATCAACACGGGTTGGAGTTCACCACACGGTCGTGCCACTTTAGTAGACTCAAACACGGCCTTGGGCTCGATTCACAAGGGCGTGTCCCTACCGTGACCTGTTTTAATTCCACTCGGAATAGGATACTTGTGGGCTAAGTAAGGCATCCCGAAAGCCTATATAAACACTCTAGAGGGCAACCTAAAGGGGGAGTTTGACAGAAGGCCTCTGTCAGGGATTTTGACGGAGAGCAAAGCCAGAGAGGGCTGAATATAGGGAATTACTTGAAGAAAGCCAGTTGATCCATCTCAGAAGCCGAAATCACACTCAAGATTGAAGATTTTCCCTTCAATTACCTTCAGGGGGTTTTGGGGTTTTTCTTTATGTATTGTTACTTAATTTCTTCTGAGATGTATTCTTTTATAAACATGAACTAAACCCCTCAAATACCTGAGAGGGATGAAACCTAAGATGGATCTTGTTATTATTTTTTGAACTGTATGATAAATACTTGATTTGTTCTTAATTATGTGTTCTTAATTCTTACTTTAATATTTCAGGATATGGATTCAAGTATTGATGTGCTTATTCAGAGGAACAAAAGTCCCTGTTTAAGAGTAGACCTAGCATAATTAAGCGGAGTTGATCGCACTCCTAGAGATAGGACGACGAAAATCTGCCATATTAGGGTCAAACCTAATATGGGAGTCCATAAATCGAGTTAATGCAACACTAGGGGTTTTAATTAGAAAGAGATTTCAATTAATCAACCTAGGGTTAGACATTAGTAGCCTCGAAAGAGGTATTAATATAAATTAGGGAATCCTACGGATCAAGTCAAGTGAATAAATCGTCTGGTTCAGAGTTAAATAACAAGTGAAGTCTAGGTCGATTCTTCATCGAGTATTCTCTTAATCAATTGGTTTTCTCAAAAGTATTTTCCCAATTCATTCTCTGTGTCTTGGCATCCTTATCTTGGGAATTAGTTAGATAAACATCAATCCCTTTTATTTTACGCTAGATAATAAAGAGAAAGTCAGTACTAGTACTTTTGGTTCCCTTGGGTTCGACATTCCGGTCTTGCCACTAAGCTATACTACTGTTCGATAGCTGCGCTTGCCTCAAATCGTGGTGATAGTTAGTTTTTTGGCTCGATCATTCATTATATAAATATTAAAACTCTCAGACACGATCACCAGGCTAAATCCTTTTCATGTAATATGCGCTAAATAGCTTGATCTGGATTACCCATCTGGGCTAAATCCAATCCATAACATATGCTCGAGAGGACTTATATTAGGATTACCCGTCTCGGCTTAATCCTATCAGAATTGAGGTCGAAGAATTACTCATCCGAGCTAAATCCTATCCGCAACAAATGCAGGACCTCTTTCGTTTCAGGAAATCACATATCCATCAATTTTCCATTTATTCAATCGAGATTTAAACACTTTTCATACCTTATCGGCATTTGATTATTTCATACCTCCGTAACATTTATGTAATTCGACTAAAATACATTCTACATTCATGTTAAGCATACAAGTAACATTTTATTCATTACCATTTTATCGGGCATTTTCATTTACTCGGCTATATCGAGTAGGTTGTCATTTCACATATTTATGACATCTATAAAATTCACAAACACGACATTTAAATCAAGCATAAAAACATATACAATTTAGTTACGCGAACTTACCTCGACAAATGTTAGTGTACATAAATCCACTAATCCGACATTTTCCTCGTTCTAACTCCTAATTTGGTCTATGCGGATCTATACGAGTAAATTTAATGTCAATTTATGTAACACCCTAAACCCAGCCTAGACGTTAAGGCCGAATCTTGCGTGTCATATTGAAGTGTTTTTCGGAAACCATGTTTTCATTGAAAACCTGATCGTGTGTCAGAGTCTTAAAAATTTATAAAAAGAATGATCGAGCCTAAAAATAACTATGACAACGATTGAGGCGAGCGCACCTATCGAACAGTAGTATAGTTTAGTGGCAAGACCAGATTGTCGAACCCAAAGGAACCAAAAGTACTAATACTAACTTTCTTTTTATTATTTGCCCTAAGAATTAAAGGAATTATTAATTAATCTAAAATTAACTAACTATCAAGCTAAAGATGCAAAGACAAATAGAATGAATTGCGGAAAATACTTGTAGGAAAAACCAATTGATTAAGACAATACCCGAGGAAGAATCCACCTAGACTTCACTTGTTATTTAACTCTGAACCAGACGATTTATTCACTTGACTTGGTCCATAGGATTCC
Source organism: Gossypium australe (assembly GCA_005393395.2). Lineage (NCBI taxonomy): Eukaryota > Viridiplantae > Streptophyta > Magnoliopsida > Malvales > Malvaceae > Gossypium > Gossypium australe. The sequence continues at coordinate 64,290,401 of CM016624.1, read as the reverse complement.
CTAATGTATATTAATACCTCTTTTGAGGCTACTAACATCTAACCCTAGGTTGATTAATTGAAATCTCTTTCTAATCAAAACCCCTAGAATTGCATTAACTAGATCTATGGACTCCCATATTAGGTTTGACCCTAATCCGGCAGATTTTCGTCATCTTATTTCTAGGGTTGCGATCAACTCCGGTTAATTATGTTAGATCTACTCTTAAGCAGGGACTTTTGCTCCACTGCCTAAGCACATCAATACTTGAATCAATATCCTGAAATATCAAAACAAGAATTAAAAACACATAATTAAGAACAAATCAAGTATTTATCATATAGTTCAGAAAACAATAACAAGATCCATCTTAGGTTTCATCCCCCTCAAGTATTTAAGGGGTTTAGTTCATAATGATAAAAGAATACATCTCAGAAGAAAATATAAAAAAAAACATAAGAAAAACCCTAAAACCCCCTAAAGGAATTAAGAGAAGATCCTCCGTCTTGAGTATGATTCTGGCTTCCTGAGATGAATCAACTGGCTTTCTTCGAGTAAATTCCACAATTCTGGCCTCTCTGGCTCAGCTCCTTGGCCTAACTGGACGCCTAACTGGACTCCACCTAAAGGTTGGCCTCTAGGGTGTTTATATAGGCTTTTGGAATGAGTTTCGTTGCCTCTAAGTACCCTAATCCGAATGAAACCCTTCTTTGTCAGGACAGGGACACGCCCATGACACACGCTCGTGTGAATCGTGGCCAGGCCATGTTCGGGTCTGTAAGGTGGCACGGTCATGTGGCTTCGGCCTAGGCTGTGTTGGTTTCGTGATATGGCCCATTTACTCTGTTTTAGGCCCATTTCTCAATCTTTTCATCCTCCGGTGCTTTCCTAAGTATAAAACATGAAAACAAAGGATTAAGAGCACCAAATTACACAATTCAGGGAATAAATCATCCAAAAGTATGTTAAATGTGGGATTAAAATATGTTCATATTACGGTTTATCAAATACCCCCACACTTAAGCATTTGCTTTTCCTCAAGAAAAATTCTCAACTCATAATTAAAATTAACTTCCTTGATTCATAATATTCATCAATAATGATTCATCATAATTCAAAAATAATTCATACATTGATAATTTAAGTAAAGGGTCTTAAAGTTTCAAACAATCAAAGTCATGGTTTTTGTAGCACGAAAACATAGGTGTTTTCCCTATCTAAATAATTACCCTTAATTCAAAATCGACAAAAGTTGACATCCTCACTAAAGATTCACTCAAATCACTCAAAGTGGTTAAGGTTCAAAATTAAGCACTCAAAAGTTGAACATGAAAAGTTAATCCCATAGGCTTGCCTGAAAATCAAATCTCCACCACTATAAAATGAGATGATATACAAATCAAAAGGTCTTTAAAAAGGGTTGTAATGGGGCTCGGGTTAAAGGTGTGGATAAAGGTTGAATTAGAAGGTTAGAATCGAGATTGAATTGACAATTTACCTAACTAGAAAAATGAACTAATCCTGAATCATTACATCAATTGAAAATATGAAATACTAATAACATGAACTTCTTATCAAGATGTGGAATTTAAATGTATAAGCTCAATTACGTAGAGTTAATATTGAATATACTTCGTTTTTTTAAGAACAAATCAAGTCTAGGAAAGAACTTTTACAACTGAAATATAGAACATAGTTAGGTAATTGCTCAAAATCAAATCTCGACAAAAAGGGAGTCAAGGAATGGTGATAACAAATACAAAAGGGGTTTTAGGTTAATTTTAATGGGTGAGTCAATAAATGGGTTGTTAGGATCAAAGGGATTCCCTAAGGGTTAATTGTGAGGGTAGGCTTTTTAGTGGAGTGAGTGGGTTAAATCCTAAGTGCCTTTATCATCTCTGTATATCAAACCAATGATGTGGTCTTGACATGTATAATCGAAGCAAGTTCTAGAATAACAAATCAATGTTGACACACTCATAATCAAAAAGTGAGTGCGAAAGGATGTATGCTCTAAAAAGCTCAAAATCTCACAAAAATTATGGGTTTTTGATTTCAACTTTGTAAATTTTAAACTTCAAGGTAATAATTATATTCAGGTACACAAACTAACAAAATTTTAATTTTTGAAAATAGACTTATCATGCTTGATTCTCTAGTCTCCTAAAGTTTAAATCATCACTGCACAATTATCAATGACTTAATCCCAAAACATATCAATAAAAATTATAAATCAAAAGAAATTCCATTCTAATCATAATATAAGAAAATTAATTACGAACAAAATATAATTCAGGGATTTTCAAATAATACTATAGTTAACCCCCCACACTTAAGATATACATTGCCCTCAATGTACAAAGATATATTGATAAACCGTAAAAGTAACATATTTTAATCCCACATTTAGCATATTTTCAGATGATTTATTCCTTGATTCATGTAAAAAGGTGCTTTTAATCCTTTCTTTTCATGTCTTATACTAAGGAAAGCACCCGAGGATGAAAATAACGTAAAACGGGCCCAAAACGGAGTAAATGAGCCATATCACGAAATCCACACGGCCTGGGCCCAAGAACACGGCCGTGCCTCACTGATCTACTAGAACACGGAATAATCATGATCCACACGGCCGTGCCCCATTCAACAGGTTCAAACACGGCCTTATGATGATTCACACGAGCGTATGCCATGGTCCTGTCCCTATCGTCAGAAAGAACAATTTCACTGGGAAAAAGATACTTAAGGGCTAAGAAACCTATTTCGAAAGCCTATATAAACACCCTAAGTATAACCTTCAAGAGGGCGGTTAGCGAGGCCAAGGAGCCAAGCCGAAAAGATCAGATTTTTGGGAATCACTTGATGATAGCCAGTTGATCCATCACAAGAAGCCGAAATTCTACTCAAGACGGCGGATCTCTCCTTCAATTCCTTCAGGGGGTTTTAGAGATTTCTTATATTTTGTTTTATCTTTACTTCTGAGATATTTTCTTTATTTGTTATGAACTAAACCCTTCAGATACCTGAAGGGGATGAAACCTAAGACGGATATTGTTATTGTTTTCTGAACTATATGATAAATACTTGATTTGTTCTTAATTATGTGTGCTTAATTCTTGTGTTAATATTTCCGGGATATTGATTCAAGTTGAATGTGCTAAGGTGGAGGAGCAAAAGTCCCTGCTTAAGAGTAGATCTAGCATAATTAGGCGGAGTTGATCGCACGCCTAGAGATAGGGTGACGACATTTTGCCGGATTAGGGTGAAACCTAATATGGGAATCCATAGATCGAGTTAATGCGATTCTAGGGGTTTTAATTAGAAAGAGATTTCAATTAATCAACTTAGGGTTAGACATTATTCACCTCGAGAGAGGGTTTAATATAACTTAGGGAATCTTACGGATCAAGTCAAGTGAATAAATCGTCTGGTTCAGTGTTAGATAACAAGTGAAGTCTAGGTGGATTCTTCCTAGGGTATCGTCGTAATCAACTGAGTTTTCCCAACAGTATTTCCCCAATTCATTCTTTTTTGTCTTTAAGTCTTTAGCTTAGTAGTTAGTTAAATTTAGATTAGATAACAACTTTACTTATTTTAGGCTAGATAATAAAAAAAAGTTAGTATTAGTACTTTTAGTTCCTTTGGGTTCGACAATCCGGTCTTACCTAAGCTATACTACTGTTCGATAGGTGCACTTGCCTCAAACGTTGTCAGAGTTAGTTTCCAGGTTCTATCATTCTCATTCATATAAATTTAAAACTCTGAAATCTAACGATCAAATTTTTGGCGCCGTTGCCGGGGAACTAAAATATTAAGAAAACTCTATTTTTATTACTTTAGCCATTATTTTTTTTATTTTCTGCAATTTACTTTTATTTTTATATTAAATTTTGATTTTGCTAAATTTTCTTTCTTTTTCCAACGTAGGTACCTCTAGTTTATAACTAGAAGGAACCCGAAAGGACCTCTACTATACGATAGTGATATTGAAGCTACCGCTTGCAGGAATCACAGAGAAATTAGGCGAACCCTAAATTATACAGAGGAAGAGCGAGAAGACAAATCCAATCCTACTGAAGGGATGGACGAGAATAATCCACCACCACAAGATGTTGCAGAAAACAATGCTCCACGTACTATGTATGATTATGCTAAACCTCATTTAACAGGAGCATAATCGAGTATTGTTAGGCCTGCTATAGCTGCTAATAATTTTGAATTAAAGCCTAACACTATACAAATGATTCAATAATTTGTTCAATTTGATGGTTTGCAGGACGAAGACCCGAACACTCATATAGCTAATTTTTTAGAGTTCTGTGATACTTTCAAAATAAAAGGCGTTTCTAATGATGTCATACGTCTTCGGTTATTTCCTTTTTCATTAAGGAATAAAGCCAAACTGTGGTTAAATTCGTTACCACGAGGGTTAATCACTACATGGGATCAGATGACCGAAAAATTTTTATTAAAATATTTCCCACCGGCCAAAACTGCCAAATTACGGAATGATATCTCTTCTTTTGTGCAGATGGATTTAGAGACATTATACGACGCATGGGAGAGATACAAGGATCTCTGGAGAAGGTGCCCGCACCATGGTTTACCATTGTGGCTCCAAGTCCAAACTTTCTATAATGGTGTGAACCCCTCAACGAGATGACTAATTGATTTAGTTGCCGGTGGAACCCTGAACAACAGAACTCCTGAAGCAGCCTACGAGTTTATTAAAGAGATGTCACTGAATAATTATCAGTGGCAGGTCACCAGGACAAAACCAACAAAATCAGCCGGAGTTTTCAGCCTAGACGCAGTAACCATGCTATCAACACAGGTAGAGATGATGAATAAAAAGCTTGATAGTTTATGTTCTTCGTAGGCACTTCCAGTAATGCAGTGCGACGCAAGTGGAATTGTGGCAAATCCTGAGTACCCACCCTACCAATCGGGCATAGAGAGCGAACAGATGAACTATATAGGTAATAATTTCAGATCTGATAATAACCCTTATAGTAATAATTATAATCCAGGTTGGAGGAACCACCCAAATTTTTCATGGGAAAGTCAAGGAAATCAAAAACAACAACCTCTTCACAATTTCCAAAATCAGCCCTATCAATAAAAAAAGCGGCCGAACCTCGAAGAGATGCTGACAAAATTCATGGCAGCCACAGAGACCCGTCTCCAAAAAACTGAGACAACGCTCGATAATCAACAAACATCAATCAAAGGGATCGAGAGCCAAGTTGGAGAACTTACTAAGTCAGTTGGACAACTTACCAAGATAGTTTTTGAAATTCGATTAGAGATTTCTGAACGACCGCAAGGGCGTCTACCGAGCAACACTGAGATTAACCCAAGGGAGCAAATCCAAGCCATCACAGCTCATGATAGTATAGGGTTAGATGAACCCAATCCAATACAAGAAAACGAGGTAGAAAAAGGTAAAGTTGAGGTAACACAAGAAAAACCAAAACCGGTAATCAAAGAGTACCAACCTCGCTTTCCTTATCCCGAAGCGATGAAGAGAGATGATACAGAAGAACAGTTCGGTAAGTTTCTTAAACTTTTGAAGAAATTACACATCAACTTACCTCTTCTTTAATCTTTTTCACAGATGCCAGATTCGAGGAAATTTTTAAAATAACTATTGATGAACAAGCATAAGTTAGACGAGGAGCCACATGTGGAATTAAACGCGGTATGCTCAGCAATGTTACAGAATAGACTACCACGAAAGCTAAAAGATCCAGGGAGTTTTACAATTCCATGTTTAATTGGTAGATTAATTGTTGATAATGCATTAGCTAATTTAGGGGCAAATATAAATGTCATGCCTTATAAAATGTTTAAACAACTAGGTCTAAGGAAACCCAAACAAACTAGGATGAGCATTCAATTAGCTGATAAAACTGTTAGAATTCCTAGGGGTATTATCGAAGATGTTCTTGTAAAAATTGATAAATTCGTTTTCCTAGTAGATTTTGTTGTCTTAGACATGGATGAGGATAATTCGATTCCCCTAATTTTAGGAAGACCCTTTTTAGCAACTGCTAGGACTAAAATTGATGTTAGCACAGGAGAACTAATACTTCAGGTAGGTGACGAATCGATCAGTCTACAAGCTCTTGACTCGGCCAGGACAACAATTGATGAAGGTGAGAAAGTAAATTCAGTTGATAACCAGATTGTTCCATCTTCACCATAGGAAACACCACAAGGTTACAAACCTGAGCCGAATCATGGTCCCCATACCAACAAAGACGAATTACACAAGGAACGAAGCCTTAGGGTCGACAAACTAGAAGAGTGGACGACATCCTTTAAAGAAGAACAGGAATCGCGCGAAGTAAAGCCGAAGGAGCCCCTAGAAAAGCTCATAAGAACAACAAACCACTTTAAAATAGGAGACCAGGTACTATTAGATAAAGCAGATCCTCGCATCATCACGTCAGACCTGAACACGAACAAAGAAATTCCTCTTGAGGTACACAATATTTTCCCATACGGAATAGTCAAGGTAAGCAACCATATATTCGGCACTTTCAAGGTAAACGCTTCTTGACTTAAAATTTATCAAGAAAATAGAACTGAAAGCATGAGGGAAGACATTCAAGCTTTTAAACCACCCTGAGTTTTGGGAATACAAGGAAAGTCTAGCTTAAGACTTTAAACAAGCGCTTCTCGGGAGGCAACCCGAGTACTAACCCCATCAATTTTTACATTTTTTTATTTTGTCTTATTTGTTTTGTTTTAGGACCTAACTTTAAACTAATCAAAAGGGCATATTTCCAAACCACACGGCCTTGCACACGGCCGTGGCCGTGGCCGTGTGGTAGTATAGAATCTGTACTAACAATGGCAGAGACGGTACAAATCAGACCTAACTAATTTTTGAAGTCACGGACCCAACCACTCCAACACGGGCACCGACAAAAGCCCACGACCGTGTGACGCGACCGTGGTTGACACTGACTTCTCAAAACGGGCGTGGCAATCCATAAAACGAGTGTGGGTGAACCAACACGCCTAGACACACGGCCGTGCGAGGCGACTGTGTAAATCAACACGCCCATGGTCCACGGGCGTGGGAGAGCATCAGAACCCAAACTCTATTTAAACCCACACCCCCTTTCCCCTTCTTCTCGCCAACTCCCCATCTTCTTTCTTCCTTTTTTTCTCAGATTTCTCACCTTCCCATAACAAAGTCTCTATATTCTTGAGCTACACATATCCATGTCGAAAGAGCAGAAGAAACAAATCAAAGTCTCCCCAAGGAAGACTGATCTACATAAGCTCATGCCGGCCGCTTCATTCCACCGAAAAGCCAAGGGTCTTTGAGACCATTTAGTTTTAATTTTACTTCTCTTCTCCTTTATTTTCCTTCTCTTTGACAATCTTATGCTTAATTTAGTTTATTTTAATTTAGTTTCTTAGTACTAGGTTTGTCAGGCTGCTAGGGAATCACACCTTGGGAACCGCGACCATCACCACCACAGCCTTTGAAATACTAAAGGCTGCTTGGGAATGACGCCACTTCTGCCACCTCCAGCACCTTCGCAACCTAAGGAATGACACCCACCTCACGAACCATCCATCAATAAGGACTTCTCGGTCCATTAGTCTTTTCTTTCATTTTTATTTTCCTTCTTAGTCTCGCTCTCTTTTTCTTTCTTGTTTTTAAATATATAATTAGTTTATTTTAAATGTGTTTCAATAATCCCTGGCTAATTCTTCACGAGCTTCCCAATTTCTTCATCTAGCGCAGAGCTTGGTAGAAGCTACCACCCCTCGGAACTTCCACATCAAGGAAACCATCCAAATTTAGGAAGTTTCACCACTCTCTCCTTATTAAGTTTTATATCATCTTTGTACATTGAGGGCAATGTACATCTTAAGTGTGGGGGTGAATATTTATTTCGAGAAAGTGCCTAACTTTTTACACTATTCTCAAATACGACCTAACTTTCTTCATTATTCTCAAATCCCTGAATTATATTCTGTTCTTAAGTAATTTTATCATATTACTAATTAGGATGAAATTTCTGATGAATTATGATCTTTATTGACATGTTTCTGAGTAAGCCATAGTTAATTGTGCATTGATGATTAAATTAGAAGAATATTAAAGAATCAAGCATGATAAGTCTATTTTTCAGAATAAAATTCTTGAATAGGTTGTCTACCTGAATCTGAATGTTACCTTGAAGTTTGAAATTTACGAGGTTGATGTCAAAACACCTGTAATTTTTGTGAGATTTTGAGCCTTTAGAGCATATATTCTTTTTCTTGCTCACTTTCTGATTATGAGTGTGTCGACATTGAACTGTTATTCTAGAACTTGCCTCGATTATACATGTTGAGACCACACCTATGATCTGATATACCGAGATGATAAAGGCACCTAGGTTTTAACCCACTCACTCCACTAAAAAGCCTACCTTCATAATTAACCCCTAGTGAACCCCGTTGATCCTAACAACCCTTTTATTGACTCACCCACTAATATTACCCTAAAACCCTTTGTATTTGTTATCACTGTTCCTTTTGACTACCCTTATATCGAGATTTGATTTGATTAGTTACCTAATTTCAGTAGTTGAATTTATCTTTTATTACTTAACTTGTTGTAAAAAAATTTATTATATTCAGTTTTAGTAATATGAAAGAAAGAGCTTATACAGTTAAAGTCTATTAAAGAAAAGCTCGTATTATTAGGGTTATTACTTGTCAAGTAATGTAGTTACTTATTATTAGTCAATATTTCTAGATAGGTAACTTGTCAGGTCAATCTCGAGTCTAACCTTCTAATTCAGCCTTTATCCACACCTTTAACTGTAGCCCCATTACAACCCTGTTAAAGACCTTTTGTTCTGTTTATCATCTCATTTTACAGTTGTAGAGATTTGATTTTCAGGCAAGCCTATGGGATTAACTTTTCAGGTTCGATTTATGAGTGCTCTTTTCCTAAACCTTAAACACTTCGAGTGATTTAAGTGAATATTTTGTGAGGATGTCAATCCTTGTCGGTTTTGAATTAAAGGTAATTATTCGGGTAAGGGGAAACACCTACGTTTTCGTGATACAAATGTATGACTTATAGTGTTTGAATCTTTAGGACTCTTCGAGTTAAATCATCCATGTATAAATTATCTATGAATTATGATGAGACATTGTTGATAGGAATTATGAATCATGGAAACTCTTTTTAATTGTGAGTTGAGAATTTTGCTTAAGGACAAGCAAAAGCTTAAGTGTAGGGGTATGTGATAAACCGTAAAAGTAACATATTTTAATCCCATATTTAGCATATTTTCAAATGATTTATTCCTTGATTCATGTAAAAAGGTGCTTTTAATCCTTTCTTTTCATATCTTATACTCAGAAAAGCACCCGAGGATGAAAACATAAATCGGGCCCAAAACGGAGTAAATGGGCCATATCACGAAATCCACACGACTTAGGCCCAAGACCACACGGCCGTGCCTCACTGATCTACTAGAACATAACCTAATCATGATCCACACGACCGTGCCCCATTCCATAGGTTCGAACACGGCCTTAAGACGATTCACACGGGTGTGTGCCATGGTTGTGTCCCTGTCATCAGAAAGAACAATTTTACTGGGAAAAGGATACTTAGGGGCCAAGAAACCTATTTCGAAAGCCTATATAAACACCCTAAGTATAACCTTCAAGATGGCGGTTAGCAAGGCCAATGAGCCAAGCCGAAAAGATCAGATTTGTGGGAATCACTAGAAGATAGCCAGTTGATCCATCTCAAGAAGCCGAAATTCTACTCAAGACGGCGGATCTCTCCTTCAATTCCTTCAGGAGGTTTTAGGGATTTCTTATGTTTTGTTTTATCTTTACTTCTGAGATGTTTTCTTTATTTGCTATGAACTAAACCCTTCAGATACCTAAAGGGGATGAAACCTAAGACGGATCTTGTTATTGTTTTCTAAACTATATGATAAATACTTGATTTGTTCTTAATTATGTGTGCTTAATTCTTGTGTTACTATTTCCAGGATATTGATTCAAGTTGAATGTGCTTAGGTGGAGGAGCAAAAGTCCCTGCTTAAGAGTAGATCTAGCATTATTAGGCGGAGTTGATCACACGCCTAGAGATAGGGTGACGACATTTTGCCGGATTAGGGTGAAACCTAATATGGGAATCCATAGATCGAGTTAATGCGATTCTAAGGGTTTTAATTAGAAAGAGATTTCAATGAATCAACCTAGGGTTAGACATTATTCGCCTCGAGAGAGGGTTTAATATAACTTAGGGAATCTTAGGAATCAAGTCAAGTGAATAAATCATCTGGTTTAGTGTTAGATAACAAGTGAAGCCTAGGTGGATTCTTCCTAGGGTATCGTCGTAATCAACTAAGTTTTCCCAACAGTGTTTCCCCAATTCATTCTTTTTGTCCTTGAGTCTTTAGCTTAGTAGTTAGTTAAATTTAGATTAGATAACAACTTCACTTATTTTAGTCTAGAGAATAAAAAGAGAGTTAGTATTAGTACTTTTAGTTCCTTTGGGTTCGACAATCCGGTCTTGCCTAAGCTATACTACTGTTCGATAGGGGCACTTGCCTCAATCGTTGTCAGAGTTAGTTTCCAGGTTCGATCATTCTCATTCATATAAATTTAAAACTCTGAAATGTAATGATCATATATATATCTAGAGATTAATAGCATGATATCATAAGAGGGAGGGAGAAGTGAAACTTCCTGAATTTTGGATGAAACCCTTGGAGGATGATCAATGATGAACATGATGACTAGGCATAGGTGAAGGTGGTAGAGAATACTCCGGTGGTGTGCTCGTTCCTTGAGTAGCACCTTAAACCGTTTTAGACTGCAAAGTCATCAGTAAAGTTTTTAGGGAGTTCTTATTTAATGGACATTTTTTATAGTTACTTTGAGAGTTAAACAGCCAGGGATAAAAGAAATCAAATTATACTTAAAAATTTAAAGAGTTTAATAATAAAAGAAAATGAACTAAAATAAAAATAAAAATAAGAATAAAAAATAAAAAGAAAAATAAAGAAAAGAAAAAGCCTCGAAGGTCCTCATCATCGGAGTGATCTCGAGGTGGTGGTGGCGGCGATATGTGAAAAAGCTGATAATGTCGACCACGGTCGCCTCGCACGACCGTGTGGATTCATCTCAGCCCATGTTCTTTAGGCAGTTTTGACCACGGCCGTGGCGTTTCGTCGAAGCCCGTCTTGGGAAAAATTTTCATCCTGTTTCTGCACGATCTCCACCATGCCCATGTACCTATCAGCGGTGTCCACACGGCCACAGCCACACCCATGTGTAAGGCCGTGTGGTAGGGAAACCTTCGCCTAAAAATTTTGGTTAGTTTTTAGTTAGATGATAAAATTCGAAAATATGAACATTAGTGGTGTTAGTGCTCGAGTTGCCTCCCAAAAAGCGCTCGTTTAAAGTCTTGAGCTAGACTTACCTGTTATTCGTATGGCCATGGTGGTTTATGGAGTTGAAACACCTTTTTCCTACTATTGGGCCTAAAACCCGATTTCGGCCCATTCGGGCCCACACGCTTATGTGGCCCACCTAGCACAAATCTAGCCACGTATATAAGTTCCACCTAGTCTAGTTCACTATTTACTATATCATCATACAATTTACTCATATGGGCCCATGGGCCCATTGGGCCCACTTCGGCCCATCGTGGCCCAAGCAGCCCAACCCACAAGAATACTACTGATGGCCTCAACTATCGTGTCAAAGCCCCACACGTGCGCTCGCACGCTCGTGTGGCTACTATTGCCGTGACCGGCACTTCGGCATTTGCCGCTCTACAACTAGAGTAGAGAGAGTTACACACCTGATAGGACTCTGGTGTTAAACCGCGCTGCGCCCACTGCTGTGCCCAAACGGCCACCAAGGTATGTTAACTCTCCTCCTGGAATGCTCTTAATATAGCTAGCTCTTCACCCTTCTTCTTTGTATCTTTCCTATGTGGGATCCCTTCGTCAGTAGAGTTTAAATTCAACCGAAACTCTTGCCGTCCAATCCGCAAAATAAATACTCCCTTGCTTCTCATGAGATTCGAACCCAGGCTCCCTTGCAACATAATCCATGCTGCTAACCACTTGGCCACAAGCTCCTCTTGTGTCTTAAACCATGCGCAACTGAATATAAATCTATAGCCGAATTCTAAGGTCCAAGTAAAAAGAAAACCAAAATGCAGACGCCAAGACTTGAACCTTGGACCTCCTTCCTTCCTTGTGGCGTCACTCCCTTGTCTCTTATGTGGCGTCACTTTGCCACTACACCACACACTCCACTTGTGTCATTTTCCTCTACTTTTTATTCTTAAGGCCTACCTGCCAACTTCCAGGGTTTTTTCTGCCTAAAACCAAAATTTCCCTAAAGCCTAAATTTGATCCCGGGACTTCCTAGAAGCCCTCTAACCTTCCAAAATCACTTACCTAATAAGTCTAACTTGCATTAATACTGTTCTCTAAAATTTTAAGCGCTACTACGCCTAAGGCCCATTGGGCTCAATCCTACTAGGCCCAATTTTAGGATGTTACAGTAATTATCGGGTTTGGTTTATCATGGCTTACCTCAACCTTACCTTCCTCTACCACATTCTCTTGCTTCAACTTTGGTTCATCTAACCCTTCACTATCATGAGCAGTTATTGCTTGAGGTTGCTCTCTTGGGTTAGTTTCGGTGTTGCTAGGCAAGATACCTTGTGGTCTTTCTGAGATCAGCTTAGCAAGCTGACCTAATTGATTCTCGAGCTCTTGAATCGACACTTGCTGATTTTTAAGCACTATTTCAGTGTTTTGGAAGCGTGTTTCTGACACCGAGATAAATTTTGTTAGCATCTCCTCAAGGTTCGGCTTCTTTTCCTGCTGGTGAGGTGGTTGTTGAAAGCCTGGAGAAAGTTACGGTCTTTGATTACCTTGACCACCCCACGAGAAATTGGGATGGTACCTCCAACCTGCATTGTAAGTGTTACTGTAAAGATTATTTTGAGGTCTAGAATAGTTACCCATATAGTTGACTTGTTCGTTCTCTGTGCTAGGGTTGTAGGATAGATATTCTGTGTTGTTCACCCCTCTTCCATCTGTATCGTACTGTATTACCAAATGTACCTGCGTAGAGCCATACCAACCATCAATTTTTTTATTTAATTGCAAAAATAAAATATGGCTAAAGTAATAAAAGTTGAGCGTTCTTAATATTTTAGTTCCCCGGCAACGGTGCCAAAAACTTGATCGTGTGTCAGAGTCTTAAAAATTTATAAAAAGAATGATCGAGCCTAAAAACTAACTATGACAACGATTGAGGCAAGTGCATCTATCGAACAGTAGTACAGTTTAGTGGCAAGACCGAATTGTCGAACCCAAAGGAACCAAAAGTACTAATACTAACTTTCTTTTTATTATTTAGCCTAAGAATTAAAGGAATTATTAATTAATCTAAAATTAACTAACTATCAAGCTAAAGATGCAAAGACAAAGAAAATGAATTGGGGAAAATACTTGTAGGAAAAACCAATTGATTAAGACAATACCAGAGGAAGAATCCACCTAGACTTCACTTGTTATTTAACTCTGAACCAGACGATTTATTCACTTGACTTGATCCGTAGGATTCCCTAATGTATATTAATACCTCTTTCAAGGCTACAAACATCTAACCCTAGGTTGATTAATTAAAATCTCTTTCTAATAAAAACCTCTAGAATTGCATTAACTCGATTTATGGACTCCCATATTAGGTTTGACCCTAATCCGGCAAATTTTCGTCATCCTATTTCTAGGGTTGCGATCAACTCCGCTTAATTATGTTAGATCTACTCTTAAACAGGGACTTTTGCTCCACTGCCTAAGCACATCAATACTTAAATCAATATCCTAAAATATAAAAACAAGAATTAAGAACACATAATAAAGAACAAATCAAGTATTTATCATTTAGTTTAGAAAACAATAACAAGATCCGTCTTAGGTGTCAACCCCCTCTGGTATTTAATGGGTTTAGTTCATAATGATAAAAGAATACATCTCAAAAGAAAATATAAAACAAAACATAAGAAAAACCCTAAAACCCCCTGAAGGAATTGAAGAGAAGATCCTTCATCTTGAGTATGATTCCGGCTTCCTGAGATGAATCAACTGGCTTTCTTCGAGTATATTCCACAATTCTGGCCTCTCTGGCTCGGCTCCTTAGCCTAACTGGACACCTAACTAGACTCCACCTGAAGGTTGGCCTCTAGGGTGTTTATATAGGCTTTTGGAATGACTTTCTTTGCCTCTAAGTACCCTAATCCGAATGAAACTCTTCTTTGTCACAACAGGGACACGCCCATGGAACACACCCATGTGAATCGTGGCCAGGCCGTATTCGGGTCTGTTAAGGTGGCATGGCCGTGTGGCTTGGGCCCAAGCCGTGTTGGTTTCATGATATGGCCCATTTACTATGTTTTAGGCCCGTTCCTCATTCTTTTCATCCTCTGGTGCTTTCCTAAGTATAAAACATGAAAACAAAGGATTAAGAGCACCAAATTACACATTTCAGGGAATAAATCATCCAAAATTATGTTAAAAGTGGGATTAAAATATGTTCATATTATGGTTTATCTAAACCCTTCTTGAAATTTAAAGCTTCTTGCCATTTAAAACTTGTACAAAACCTCAGTTTGCATTTGTTTATTTTCAATCGTGGTTTATTAAAAAGTTATTCCCTTTAAAAATGTTATTACCTTTAAAGCCTTATTTGTTGCGGAAGTTTAATTTAAATTAAATGATTTACGAAAACGTGATATTTAAAAATTGAGTTGTGGAAACGTAGCATTTGAAAATAGTTACTGTTTTGGAAAATCGTGTTCTACTTCTAGTAAATATAAATCACAATCAATAAAATCTCAATTTTAAAATTCAGAATTATAGAAGCCTTATTACAACCCGAATCAAAATCAAAGTGCTTAAGTAAATGAGAAAAATAGAATAAAACATGTGCAGTTGTGTGGCCCTCTCCAAGTCCCTCACAGCTTCAAACCGTCAAACGCTGGGGGTTACCTGAAAGGTTAAAAACGGGGTAAGTTTACGAAAACTCAGTGTGTAATCCCCTTATTAAAGAAACATTCAGTATATAGAAATAGAATCAGTCTAGGCCTGAGCCCTTTAACAGTAACAACACAGTTCAGTTCAGAGTATATGTGGGCCAAAGCCCAAAACAATGTCATTTGGGTCACAGCCCATAACAGAAGCAATTGGGCCTAGCCAATCACACTTCCAGTCTTAGTATGAATAATGCATGATGCATGCAAACCCATCCAACCCTGCACTTGCCTTCGTCCAACCCTGCACTGCTTGTGGGGAATAAATCACCCACGCCATCCCTACACTTACAGTGTTAGCACCAGTTGCAGCACTAACCGAAATCGTAGCAAAGCTGCTAGTATATATGCGGCTCCAAGCCTTAAGTAATAGTCTCATAATTGGCACATAGCCATCGGTAACTGTAATAAGATCGGCACATAGCCATCAGCTACGATAATATAATCGGCACACAGCCATGGATAAATATGATCGACACAAAGTCATCAATAATTACGATCGACACACAGTCATGGATAAATATGATCAACACAAAGTCATAATCAAGATGGCACAGAGCCATAATTAGGTTGGCACAGAGCCATAATCAGATTAACTGGCTTAAAGCCATCGGTAGGTCCACAGTTGTCTAGTGCGACCCGTGCAACCTTAACAAATCATTACTAGGTCCACAGTCGTCTCGTGCGACCCTATCAGAACAGTACTTCCTCCATAACCAATATCCCAACCCCATGTAGTATGTCATGTATGCAGAATGTCTGGCCCACAAATCATCATATCATTCACAATTAAGTCAATCAAATCATAGTCATACAATCATAGCCAAATCAGTCAAACCATAGCACAAATCAGTCATTTACCCTATAGAGGCATTGCGGTCATTTTGCCCTACAAAGGCATTACGGTCATTTTACCTTAACAGGGGCATTACGGTCATTTTATCATACAGGGGCATTACGATCATTTTACCCTACCGGGGTATTACAGTCATTTTACCCTACATGGGTATTACGGTCATTTTACCCTATAGGGGCATTACGGTCATTTTACCCTACAAGGGTATTACGGTCATTTTACCCTACAGGGGTATTACGGTCATTTTACCTTACAGGGGCATTACGATCATTTTAGCCTACAGGGGTATTACAGTTATTTTACCTTATAGGGGTATTACGGTCATTTTACCCTACAGGGGTATTACGGTCATTACAGTGTAAATGGGCCTAAGGCCCAATATTTGGCCCAAGTGGGCCCACATGCTCATGTGGCCCATTTAGCCCAAATTCGATCACGACTATGCAAACTACATAGCCCAATCCAGTATTTTCCACTTAACGTGGGTTTTATCTGTGTGGTGCCTACAAGCCCATTGGGCCCACACAACCCATTTCAGCCAAACAAGGCCCGAGATCACGAGAACACTCGTAGTGGCCTCTACAATCTATTGCCCATGTTTTGTGGGCTCAGTTTAGCACACGAGCGATCACACGCTCGTTAGGCCTCGAATGCCGAGGTTTCAGCTTTTCAGCTTTTCGACTCTTGCCAATTCACAGCAGAGATAGTGTGATTACACATCTGTTTAAGCAACCGTTCAAGTCCCGAAAAACCCGATTTAAAGCCTTAGATCCTAGCCCCTAAAATCGGCCCATATGTAAAATTATAGCTAAAAAGCCATTCGGCCATAAATCCAAATCCTATTAGGATTATATAACCCAAAACTTACCTTGG
This sequence comes from Gossypium australe, assembly GCA_005393395.2. Lineage (NCBI taxonomy): Eukaryota > Viridiplantae > Streptophyta > Magnoliopsida > Malvales > Malvaceae > Gossypium > Gossypium australe. The sequence goes on along the minus strand of CM016624.1, from coordinate 64,273,587 downwards.
TGTCAAATCCCAAAATCTTTATTATACCCTTCTTGTATTCGGCCAAGCTTTAAATCACTTTAACAAATTAGTTTCGGCCTTTGCAAAAATAAAGAATAGATCTTAATCAATAATTAAGGCCTTGGTCGAATGTACATATGGACTTACCTTGAAATTCTCAAATCCCGGAATCCCTGTATACCTCTGTCGAAATCCCTATAGACTTATATATATTAGATCTGATTTTCAATCATTTAAACATGAGAAATAATCTTAGACCGATTGACTCACCTTAGATCTTTTAAAGTCCCGACGGATCTCCTCTTGTAGTTGACAATCACTAAATCCTGAAAGAACCTTCCATGGTTTCGGCCAAAACATTAATGGCATTAGACTCTAAATTTTGGCTTAAAGAAAAGAAGTAAGATGTTGACTACAGATCCTTACCCTTTATATTCAAATTGGCAGCACCTTCACTTGAAACCACAGAGCTTTTCGACTATGAAGGCTGGTTAGTGATCAAAGGTTTCGGCTTTTGACTTAATGGAGTAATCGGCTAGGAGTTCTCTTTAAGTATTTGGCTTTGAGAGAATTTGCAAGGGATGAAAAAGATTGATGATGGAGATTCGGCTAGAACACAAAGATATTTCGGCTTTGGAAAAAAAATAAAGAAGAAAAGAAGAAGAACAAATGCTCTAGGAAATTCGGCAGAGAGAAGAGAGGAAGAATGAATGAAGAATGGCCTTACTCTTCCTTCCTTAGCCGAAATTACTAGGCTAGAGTCCCCTACTTGGCCACCACTCTTCCTATGTGATAATTTTATCTCTTTAATTATCACCTTATTCAAATTAAAAGGAATAATCCTTCAATTATCCCTTATCTTTATTATCTCACCTATTATTTCTAATAATAAATAAAAATAAAAGGATTTTAAACTCCTAAAATATAGCCTATGTGCCGTCCACCTCTGTCCATCCTTGCAGCAAAATAAAACTTTTATTTTTAGCTTCCCATGTGACTCGAACACAAGCCCTCCTTGCACTGTGTATGGCGTCACTTACTGGGCTTTAAGTGGTGCCTCCTTGCCACTTTTCCAAGCTCGTTCTTGTGTCAAATTTCTTCTATACATTTTCTTAAGACCACCATGCTTCATGTCCCTCTCTTAAACTTTAAACTTAACATTTCTCAAGCATTTTCTTACATTTCTAAGACATTTCCTTACATTTCCAAGTTTCCAAAAATGTTCGTTTGCCTCCTTTAAACTTACATTTCTAAGACATTTCCTTATATTTCCAAGTTTCCAAAAATGTTCATAATACATTCATAACACATAAGACATGCCATTTCATATAATTAAATCAAAAATGCATAGGCCCACTTTCTGGATGTTACACCCAGTGAAAAGGAAAAAAACCGATTCGAGGAGGGAAAGGTAAAACTTCGGTCACAACCTATTAGAATGCCGAGAAAGAAAAAGAACAAGAAAGAAGAAAAGAGGATGAATTCGGCCTAGAAAATAAATCAATGGAGCAAAAATAATAGGCCGGATATTCATCCAAAGCTTGGGAACCGAGACGAGACAGGAGTAGAATTGGTGATTTCGGCACAGGTTGAAACAAAAGAAAGAGAACAAAATGGCTTAGAAAAAGGTAGCACAGAAAATTTGGCAGAACAACAGGAACCGAAACAAAAAATTCATAAAAGATCAAATGCAAAATTCGGCACTACAGGGAGAAGAAAGGAAACAAATTGGTGGCAAAACATAAACTGACCAAAAGTGAAAATTCCCTACCAAAACTTATTACTAGGGAGTTCAGAGTCCTAAATCGGCACACCTATTCCCTCACTCCCCCATCCTCCTTGATTTGCTCCATAATCCTTTCCTTGATTTTCTCCACCATATCTCTTGACCAATTCAAATTCCACCTTGTATAGTTTCAGTTGACTTCTGCTTCTCACATGGCAAGAGAGCAAAATAAATACTCTTTTTACCTTGCCATGACTTCAACCTTAGACCTCGAGAGAACTCAACACACTACCTTGCCACTAAACCACAAGCTCTTTTTGTGTCATAATTTAACCACAAATATTTAAGAACCTTCTATCTAGATCCCAATGATTTTATTCACTAAAAATAAAATTTTTACTAAAGCTCGGGTTTGAACCCAGGACTTCTCAGACACTCCCAAACACTCCTAAATCACTTAACCACTAAAGCAGACAGATATTTGTGTTATTTCCTTACACACATAAACTTTTATGTGTTCTTACGTTCAAGGCCTATTTCTTCTAAGCCCAAATTCGGGGCGTTACAATTTATCACATTGTACACTTATTTGGACTCATTTTTTATCCTAGGCAAAAATACCATTTTGTCCCTAGGCTCGAAAAATGAAATTCATGAAATTCGACCCTCTACCCAAGCCTAGCCCAAATATACATACAACTTTTACATCACATACATTTCACAAATTTTCGCATTTTCCATGGATTTTCACCAATTTTCATTTTAGTCCCTAAATCAAGTTTTCATGAAAAATCACTTTGTAAAAGTTGTTTGTCTATCATCAATCTTTCATTTTCTACCATCAATTTCAAATTTATAGCATATACATCATTGACCCAATTTTTATACTTTGATAACTTTTCAAATTAATCCCCCAAATAGAGAGATTAAGTTATCCTGATTCCAAAAATATCAAAATTACTAAAAAGGGACAAAGAAACTTACCCAATTTGTCCATGAAAGTCTCTTCTCTCTCTCCTAGGGTTTCCATGTTTATTTTTGGGGACGAAGATGACATAAAATAAGATGATATCTTGTATCATCTTTTAAATTAATAAGTATTTTGCTATTTCCAATTTAGTCCCTAGCCTTTTCTCAATTTCCATGGATGAATCATCCAAAAATATCTAAATACTTTTTATTAATGGTATAATTACCATATAAGGACCTCTAGTTTTGAATTCCATAGCTATTTGATCCTTATAGCTACTAGAATTTAACTTTTGCATTTTATGCGATTTAGTCCTTCTCGTAATTAAGCACATAATCGAAAAAATTTTCTTCTCAAAATTTTCACACGACATTTCCAGTATACTATGGATCATATAATAAAATAAAAATAAATTTTATTTTTCAGCTCAGATTTGTGATCTCGAGACCACTGTTCCGATTTCGCCGAAATTGGGTTGTTACAACTCTCCCCCCTTAAAAAATTTTCGTCCTCAAAAATTTTACCATTAAGAAGATTCAGGCATTACTTTCTCATGTTTCTATCCGGTTCCCAAATAGCTTTCTCTATATCATATCATTGTCCAAGAATTTTCACTAAAGATACATTTATACTTTTCGTTTCGTTCACTTCACAGGCTAGGATTTCAACCAATCACTCATTGTAAGTCATGCCAAGCTGAATTTAACATTTACCAAAGCAATAACAGCTGATGGGTCTAATCGATTCTATCATAACACATAGACTCATAAAAACATTATATATTTTGTAGAACTTTGATAATAATACCAATCAATACGAAACTAGTCCAATTCTTTTCAATAATCTTTATGACATGATAAACCACAAACTTAATTTTCCTTTACGTGCAAACTTGGGAACTTTCTTTCATGGTGAACTCCAAAAATACTTTGTCACCATCAGAAACTTTATTTCTTTTCGTTTTAAATCCACATCAGATTCCTAACAATCAAATACTGCTTTTAAACTGTTTCAGATCGTTTTCATCTTTCTTAGGTCTCAAAGAATCAAACCTACTACAAGTATCCTTTCTCATTGAACTCCGTCTGAGACATTGGAGTTTTACATTTTTAACCATATAAAACCTTGTACAGTACAATTTTGTACTTGACTGTCAACTATTATAATGAGCAAATTCAACCCGAGGCAAATACTTTTCTCAGTTACCTTCAAATTCAAGTACACAACATCAAAGCATATCTTCCAAATTCTGAATCATAGGTTCAGATTGATCATTCATCTGAGGATGAAATTCCATACTAAAATGTGGCCATGTATCCAGAGTTTCTTATAACTTGTTTCAGAATTAGAATATGACTGTAGATCTCTATAAAAAATAACAGAAGCTAGCACATTATATAATCTGTTAATCTCAAAAGTGGATAATTCAAGCAAACTATCAAGCGAGAAATCCATTCGTGCCAGAATAAAATGTGTAGGCTTTGTTAAACAATCAACAATTACTCAAATAGTATCTTTCTTTTTCATAGACAGGGATAATCCCAATATAAAATTCATGGTAACTTTGTCCCATTTCCATTTCGGTATTTTCTTTGGCTATAACCATCTTGAAAGTTTTATCCTTATCTTGCTGGTACATCCATCATTTAAGTACAATTTCAGAAGTACCACATTTCATTTCTGAGCTACTAACACATCTTTTTCAATTCATTATGCATTTTACCATTTTCCAGATAAATAGACATAGTACCACTGTTATCATTCATGTAAAATTTTCAGTACAAGATCTAATTTTTTTTAGTACAGGACTCTGTCTTTGAATAACAGACATTTACTGAATCTATTCTGAAATTCTAAATCAGAAATTATTTCACACTGTATTCCTATAACTTACAACTCATTATCACTTTTTTGAGTTTTACTGTTCTGTTGTAGAAACATCAGTTAAGCTCTATACTTAGCTAAAATTATTCTTTCATTCAGACAATAGCAACCGAGTATCTATTGCTCATAAAGCAAACAAAGAATTTTCTACTCAATATTTCAGCAACCATATTTACTTTTCTAGAATAATAATCAATTACCCAAATTAGATACTTCAACTTTTACTATCAGTGAATATATGACATTTTTCACCAAACAAGAAATGTTGTCAGATTTCAATACAAAAATGATAACTGTCAATTCTAGATCATGTATCGAGTAATTCTTTCTATGTGGTTTTTAACTGTCTAAAAGTACAGGCTATTACTTTGCCTTATTGCATCAAAATATAGTCTAATTCCATTCAATAATACATATCTGTAATAACAAACTCCTTACCAGATTCAAGCTGAACCAGAATTAATACTTCGGTCAACAGAGCTTCCAAATGGTCAAAAATTTATTGATATTTATCAATTCATTCAAGTCTTATATCTTTTAGGTAATAACTATGTCATCAATGTTGCTATTTCAATTATTAACATTGAAGCTTTGAGTTTTTTCAAAGCCAGAAACATCAAATAGATTTAAAACCATAGTGCTATATTATGACCGGCATTTCAGCCATACAAATAAAGCAACACTTCAAAATCAATAGTATACCTCAATTTATAAGAGGGAGAACCGAATGTGGTCCCAATAATAACTAATGCAGTAATACAGTTTCTATAATTTGTGATCTCTATCACCATACCTCATGATTGAGTCAATATTTATATCGGTAATGAATGTAATTACCTCCAATTAAAAAATATCTTTCACAGATAATCCAAGTTTACATACTAAAGAGATTGTTGATATCTCAGAGAAAATTCAGAAGAATAATATAACACTTACTCAGTAGAAACCATTGTGATAAAGAGAATATAATTTTGCACATTTGCAATTCAAGGCTTCAATCAGTAGAAGTAGAAAATAACATCACATGAATCTTATCATCAAATCTTATATCATTCATGATGAATTATCAACCCAAGTAAAATAGAGCAATACTGGTCATGAATCAACCAGACTTTTAGTAATTCCATTTATCATGATTTACTAGTCTTTCAATACGATAAATACTGCATCTGTACATGCACAATTTCATATGCCTCTGATAATAACAAGACGTATAGAGTACCCAGGAGATGTTGATGTAATATACCCAATTATCACAACTATATTCAAATATATTTGCAGTTTTATCATTATTCCACTGACCCATAAAATCATCAATAATCTTATGTTATTTAGCTTACTAACAGAGTCAATTCAGAAGAATTTTTGGCTAATCCATTCTGTAATTATCATATCTGGATAAGTCAATTACTCATGAATAACTTCTTCCTTAACAATGACATCACATATTCAGAATAATCTTCAGAAAAATCTGATATCTCTTTAATACTGTCTTTACTTATTAACCCATTCTCATTTTGACTACATCATTAGTCATTCAACCTTTGAACTCTTTAGTTCCACATTCATGAGCTTATTCCATATGAATCTTGTAAATTTCGTTCTATAAAACTATACTGGTAAGGAGGTAGAGATCGTAAGCATCAAAATTTATCTTTCATAAATACACACATATCACTTAACATTATCAATAACAACGTTCACTATGAAACTTTTATCCGTACCTTTATATGTCCCCTTTATCACATGTAACATTTTTACTCAAGCACGTGAGTATTACTTCCAGCAGTATCAGAACTAGCTCAGTTGGAAAGCATCTCTGTCTATTTGCAAAAAAAATTCATCAGAGTCTGGAGATATCACATTATCACAGGTTATATAATGGCATGTATTTCTAGACTCCATATATGCTACGTTCAGTCTGAGAATTGACTAAACCATAGCTCTGATACCACTAAATGTAACACCCCTAACCCGTATCCATTGCCAGAACATGGTTTCAGAGCATTACCAAAACATTCAGAACATTTTATTAATTAATTTAGTAAAGTTACTATTCATTCACTGAGGACATTCATAACGTCCCTTAAATGGACCCTCGAGGCCCAATACGAGCATTAGAATCAAGTCGGGACTAAATCGGGAACTTAGGGAATTTTTTGTGAAATTTCAAAATTTTCTACGGTACAGGGCTTACACGCCGGTGTGGTCAAAGGGACACACCCGTGCTGTAGGCCGTGTTCGAAACTAGGTAGCTCTCTGACTTGTGCCACACAGCCATGCCGCACGCCCGTGTGCTAGGCCATGTGGTTAACTAATTCAATTCGAATTAGATGCAGGTTTCACACGGCCAAGGCACACGCCTGTGTTCAAGGCCGTGTCACCCACATGGCTGAGACACATGCCTGTGTCTCTACCCGTGTAACACCCCTAACCCGTATTCACCACCAAAATAGGGTTACGAGGTATTATCGATCAATACATATCATTTAACATACAATACTTATACATTTACACGTTCATACTCAAATACCATTCAACACAATCATATTGTCCCTTATAAGAGCCTATGAGGCCTTAAACATGCTTTAGAAGTGGTTCGGGACTAAACCGATAACATACAAAATTTTTGGAAAGCTTAGAAATTTTTCAATCATTCAGGGGTCACACGCCCATTTGAACAAGCCGTGTGCCTCACACGGCTTCAGACACACCCGTGTCATAGACCATGTAGAAATAGGCAATACATACTGACTTGGGTCACATGGTCCACCACACGCCTGTGTGTCTAGCCCGTGTACCCATCGAAGTGGCCACACACAACCGTGTGCTAGGCCGTGTACTAGGACGTGTACTAGGCCGTTCCAAACCTTTAGGGTATACTGACTTATGCAACATGGCCAAGTCACACGCCCATGTGCTAGGCCGTGTGCCATTTAGGGGGTATACTGACTTGTGCCACACGGTCGGTCACACGTTCGTCTGTGAGACCGTGTGGAGCATACTGACTTCATTTTAATTCAACACCATGGGACACACGGCCGTTTAGTATGACCATGTGTCGCACACGGCTGAGACACAAGCCTATGTCTCTGCCCGTGTTGACTAAAACAGGCCACTTGCAAGGCCAATTTGCCACCCTTACTCTTGCTCACCTAAACAACCAAAATGGTACCATTTCATCAACCAATAAGCAGCCAAAATCATCAACCAAAAACATAATTCATACCATATCCATTTCAACCAATTTCACTACTCAATTCAATGCCAAATACCTATTCAAATACATATCAACTCAACTTCTAAAATCATACTTCACCAAAGCATTTCTCAAGCATTAAACTTGTAACGCCCTGGTTTTTCTTAAATTCGACTTTTGTAATTTTGAGACAATGTGTATCTGCTTCACTGGTTAAGTGATCTGGGTGTGTGTGGGAGGTCTCAGGTTCAAGTCACAACTTAGGTAAATTTTGATATTTTTATGAATAAAGCCCAAACTCTGGTCAGTAGGCATATAATTCATTGGTTGTGAGAATATATCAGAATGGGTCTGCTGGTCTAGTGGTTAAGTGATGTGTGGATTATGATTGAGGTCATGGGTTTGAATCCCTATGCGAGCAGGGGAATTATTTTGTTGCTCGTGTTATGTAAGAGTTTGAGTTTTAGTTAAACACTGATGATGGAGTGTTTGAATGAGAGAATTAAGGAGTTGGGAGGGAGGAGTTATTAGAATCTGATCAGTGTTTCAATTAGGCAATATTAGGCTTTCTCACCCTCTCTCCCTCTTCTCTTATCTTGCCAATTTTTCCCTCTCTATGGGCTGCTGAAAACCCACCTTTCTCTGTTTGTTTCGCGTTCAATCGAGTTCTGTTGTGCAGCTGTCACTGCCCTTGTTCGGTAAGTGGTTTTTTTTTAAAGATCTAATGTTATTTTGATTAATCGATTAACGAAGAAATAGTTCTACTCACGCTAGGAGCTACTCGAAGGTTGTAATCGAGTTCTTGTGTTACAAGTAAACACTGTTTATTGCTCGAAGGTAAGTTCGGTCACTCGTTGGATGAGCTTTCTGTTTCGGGTTTAGTTTGATTCGATCATTCAAGAGATTAATGAGTAAAACATGTTCAATTATAGGTGTTGGTGACTTCGGGATTGCGTAAGGAGCGAACAAACTAGGTGTGTACCTAAAAATGCAGAAAATGAGGTTTCGACGAAAGCCAAAAACCTTTCTGTCGATGCCACATAGGCTTGTGGTCACCCGGTCTCATGCAAGACTGTTAGTCACCACGCGGCCGTGTGATCGACGAGTCAGGCCGTACGTGAGTGACACGGCCGCGCGTGAGTAACACGACCGTGTGACGGCTGGGCAAGGCCGTGTACGACACACGGGGTTGACCAATTGGGTCGTGTGGGCCCACACAGGTGAACCACACAGGCGTGTGGGATTCTGGGTCAGGCCGTGTGATCCACACGGCCAAGGCCAATTTGGACTGGGTGGGCTACAAGGGCGTGTGGGCCCACACGGGCAAGCCACATGGGCGTGTGAGCCCAATTTTTTGAAAACTCTATAAAGTTAAACATGTCACCCAAGTCGACTGTGGACTTACCATAGGGTCGGTAAGGGATACTTAGGCCCTAAATGAATGATTTGTCTGTTTGATTTATGTACTAAGCATGTATATTGATCTGAATATATGAGTTTTAATTGCATAATAGAATGTCATTCTTGTATGTTGCATTGCATCGGGGTGGGTTGATTATGATTGGAGGAAGTATCTGAAAGGCTCTTAAGCCTATTATCTCGCAGCTCAGTTGCAAGTTTATGTTTATGTGCCGCATTCGGTACGACATGGTGTGTAGGGCTGGGTGGGTTGATTTTATCTCCACATGGTGTGTAGGGCTGGACGGAGTTGGTGTGTAGAGGTTGGTGGGTAGGACTCTATTTTCTGCTTTGATTGGAATATTCTATCTGAAATGGGCTAAGGCCCTACAATATGTCTGAATCTGTATCTGAGTGGGCTATGGTCGACACCATTTCTGTAATGGGCTCAAACCCTTATTGTGAAAATTATGTCTGTTATCTGATGTTACTGTGTGTATGCTTTTTGTGGGGTTATCCACTGAGTTTGCGAAAACTCACCCTTTTCTGTTTAATCTGTTCAGGTAATCCCCAGTAGTAGACGGATCGGTGCAGCGGAGGACTCAGCGGTGACCACGATTCTGGACACTTATTTACAGTTTATTTTAATTTTTAATTATGATTTGGATATATTTGGATAAATTTTATGTAACAAGGCCTTTCGAATTTTTGTTTAAAATTTGGGATCATTATTTTATAAACTGCTAGCAGTAGGACAAGACGCGAGTTTTCAAAATAAACAAAGGTTCTATCAAAATACATGTTATCAAAATAAACAAATCGTTTTAAAATCTTCTGCAATGTCTAAATTTTTGAAAACGAATAATAAATAAATAACGACACGTTTTGACGATAGCCTTAGATACCTAAAAATGGTTTCAATGCCGTTACGTTTTCTAAAGTACTATCATGTGACATCATCAGATTCGGTCATAACGTCTAGGCCGGGTTTAGGGTGTTACAAAACTCCATAAATCAATATAACCATTTGCAACTCTATAGCCATCACCATTTTCATTCTAAACATGCCAAAATAAGCCATCACTCATGGCTATTTATACAACCAAAACATATGCATTTACAAGCCATTTCTAATGGTTAAACACACAACCATATTAACACAAGTAGCCTATACATGCCATGTACCATATATACACAACTCAAAAGTACCAAATAGATGTCCGATAGTGCGATGATGTTCCGGACAACTCCTAGATCCGAGCTAGCCTTGATTCACTATAAAACATAGAAAAATAACACAAAGTAAGCTTCATAACATAGAAAAATAACACAAAGTAAGCTTCATATCTTAGTAAGCTCGTACGTGAATAACTTAATTCATCATATAAATACATATTAACCAATTATACATGACATCACTATATACACATTAAATACAAACCTTTCTCATGTTTCAAAACATGATTAAATACCATCTCATCAAACTTTCTATATTTAATACTCGAATAGGTTCTGTACGTACCTGTATCACCTCGAACTAACCTCTTTCTCAACCACATCATTCTTTTACCTGTTGAACCATTCAGAATAGAAGATGGATACTCAAGAATTTCAATCGATAAGTACCTATACCATGGCCTGAATCCAAATCAAGGTATCTTATCTCTGAGTACCTATACCATGGCTCGTAGCCAAATCAAGGTAACTCCTATCCGAAATACCTATACCATGACCCGTAGCCAAATCAAGGTATCACTCACACCCGTAGTGCCGATATCGTGGCCCGAAGCCAACACATCCGATATGCATGGCCCGAAGGCAAATCGGTATATCATCTTATAACATATCATCAGTATCCAAAATCTATTCCTAAGGTTTAACCAGGACTTTTAATTTGTCGATTCCATCTTCGAATATATCCGTAGAATCGTATTTACAATTCATACATTAATAAAAAATCTCATAATCACAGTTTAGGCAATATCAAAGCATTTAACATACATTTATAAAGAAATCGTCACATACGAACTTACCTCGAGTACGAAAACGGCGAAATGAGTCAATTACTCGATAATCCTGCCTTTCTCGCGATCTAATTCTAGATTCCTCTTTTCTTGATCTAAATATATTCAAAATTAACTTCTTTAATCAACCACTATTCAAATTAGTCCAAAACATAAATTTAGGCCTATTTCCACTTTAGCCCCTAAACTTTCACATTTAATCAATTTAGTCCCTCTTTCACAAATACACAAAATTCACATAATTTCTTTAAACCAAGCTTGGCCGAATTTCATATAAGTCCCTAGCAGCCCAAAACTTTCATTTATTTCACATTTGAACCACTCAATTTGTATATTTCACAATTTAATCCCCTTTTTGACATTTTTATCAAAAATCACTTTACAAAACTAGTTTAACTATTAACAAACTTTCATAATCTATCATAATTCATCAAATTACTCAAGCATTCAATAATGGCAACTTTTTAAACCTTTAATAATTTCAAAATCTAAGGTACGGGCTAGCTAGAATACGAAGCAACGATATAAAAAACGTAGAAATTATTAAAAACCGAGCTCAAAACACTTACCAATTGAGCTATGAAGATGTCAAACCCTAAAAGTTCATCAATGGCTTCTTTTCTTCTTCAATATTCGGTCACAAGAAAGAAAGATGGACAAAATTCCTTTTGTTTTTATTTTATCAACCTTTATTAATGAATTACTATATTAACCTTAATAATAAACATATAAAATCATATAACGGATGTCCTTTAATGTCCATTAACATCTAAAATGGTCTAATTACCATTTAAGGCAATCATAATTAAAAGCCAAAGCCAATTGACACCTTTCACAAATAGAATGCAACTTTTGTATTTTACGTGATTAAGTCATTTTTCTCAAATTGAGCAATTAAACAATAAAATTAGCTCACGAAATTTTCACATATCAAATAACATGATGTAACACATGAAATAATATTAAAATAATTTTCTGACATCAGATTTGTGGTTCTGAAACCACTATTCTAATTTAGCTAAAACTGGGCAGTTACAGCCCGTGTGCTCAATTCTAAGCATTCTGTTTCTCTAATTTAAGGTGCAGGGGACACACGGCCTAACCACATGCCCGTGTTACCAGGCGATGTGTCACACACGGTCTAGACACACACCTGTGTGGACAAAATAAAGCCATTTCTAGCTTTATTTCTCACCCAAAATTTCATCCATGACATGCACTTGAATCACATATACAAATACCAACCATTTCAAGCATTCAAGATGAGAAAACTCTATCATTCAACATGATATATCATCACAAGCATTCATGTTTATAATCTTACTCTTTATTAAGCATACTTGTTTCCCCTTTCTTAATCAAACAATATATAGTACCTATGTTATCACCATAACATGAACTTAAATACATATATGCATGTCCCAAAACATAATCATCACCAACCATTCCAATGGCTAGATTACAAGCATCATTTACATTTACATGCGAATATGGCCAACATATCCTATACATGCCATTACAACCGTAATTGAATTACCATACTATACTGACATGGGCCGATGGATAGTGTGAGTGATCTCCATTAAGCATCCAATCCAACGAGCTTCCAATTTACTCTTAAACAGTGGAAAATAAAATGGGGTAAGCATAAAATGCTTAGTAAGTTCGTATAACATGGTACTTAACTTACCATACATCCTATTTGAGGTAACCAAGTAAGGCATATTCAACCACTTTGATCTTAAGCCCTACACACATCCTCATTGCCCTTGTTAGTCATATATTTCATGTCAATTAGTTTTCAATTAATCTTTGCTCTTGTTAGAATTTTACCCGTTGAATTTATTTGAAATATCGATGGATACACAGGTAGTATACAAATCAAAATCCGTTAATTCACGTCCAATAGTACCCTTAAGGTAAAATTTTCAGAGAGTTCACTTTCGAGCTACACATGTATACAACATGATTACCAATCCATGCTAACTCCTTTTCATGTCATATGCTCTAAAGAGCTTGATCTAGATTACCCGTTCGGGCTAAATCCAATCCATAACATATGCTCGAGAGGACTTATATCAGGATTACCCGTCCGGGCTAAATCCTATCAGAATTGAGGTCGAAGGATTACTCATCCAAGCTAAATCCTATCCGCAATAAATGCATGACCTCTTTCGTTTTGGGAAATCACATATCTATGATTTTCCATTTATTCAACCGGGATTTAAACACTTTTCATACCTTATCGGCATTTGATTATTTCATACCTCCGTAACATTTATGTAATTCGAGTAAAACACATTTTACATTCATGTCAAGCATACAAGTAACATTTTATTCATTTACCATTTTATCAGGCATTTTCATTTACCAGGCTATATCGAGTGGGTGATCATTTCACATATTTATGACATCGATAAAATTCACAAACACGACATTTAAAGTAAGCATAAAAACATATACAATTTAGTTACACGAACTTACCTCGACAAATGATCGTGTATATAAATCCACCAATTTGACATTTTCCTCGTTCTAACTCTGAATTTGGTCTATCCGGATCTATACGAGTAAATTTAATGTAATTTATCACATTTTACACCTATTTGGATTCAATTTTTATCATAGGCAAAATTGCCATTTTGCCCCTAACTTTTCCATAAATTACCATTTTGTCCTTGGGCTCGGAAAATGATATTCATGAAATCCGACCCTCTACCCAAGCCTAGCCGAAATATACATACAATTTTTACACCACATACATTTCACAAATTTCAGCATTTTCCATGGAGTTTCACCAATTTTCATTTTAGTCCCTAAATCAAGTTTTCATGAAATATCACTTTGTAAAAGTTGTTTATCTATCATCAAAGTTTTAATTTCTACCATCAATTTCAAATTTCCAGCATATACATCCTTGACCCAATTTTTATACTTTGATCCCCAAATAGAGAGATTAAGCTATCCCGATTCTAAAAATATCAAAATTACTAAAAACAGGACAAAGAAACTTACCCAATTTAGCCATGAAAGACTCTTCTCTCTCTCCTAGGGTTCTCATGTTTATTTTTTGGGAAGAAGATGGCATAAAATAAGATGGTATCTTTTATCATCTTTTTAATTAATAAGTATTTTTCTATTTCCAATTTAGTCCCTAGCCTTTTTCTCAATTCCCTTGAATGAATCATACAAAAATATCTACATACTTTTTATTAATGGTCTAATTACAATATAAGGACCTCTAGTTTTGAATTCCATAGCTATTTGATGTAACGCCCCAAAAATGTGGGGTTTAGAATTTTGCTGAATTTGCTTAAATTCCATGATGTGCTTGAATGGGTAGTTATTTGAGTGTGTTTGGGGGGTTTTTATTAAGCCTGGGTTCGAGTCTGAACCTTGGAAAAATTTTAATTTTTGCTCATAAGTGAAACTAGCAGTTAGCAATAGGACTTATGTTTAATTGTGTGTGTTCTATAACACAAAGAGAGCCTATGGCTTGATGGTGGTGGCGTCACTATGATGGCAAGGGGAGTGGGGTTTGAATCCTATGACAAGCAATCAGGGGGTTTTTATTTTATGAGTGGATGATGCAAGAGGTAGAGTTTGGATCAAACTCTGCAGAGGAGGTTGAATACTTGGTCAAAAATTTCGAATGGGAGGCTGGAAGTAATTCAAGGAGGATTCGATGGAAAGAATCAAGGAAGTGGAAGTGTGTGGGAGTGTTGGCCGAATGTGGGGAAGGATGAGTATCAGATTTTCGGCTAAAGAGTTTCAATTGTGCAAATTCGGCTGAGGGGTGTCATTTGAGCATTTTCAGATTTGTTCTGTTGAAGCATCTCGTGCTTTTTTCATACCATTTGGGACTTTTCCCTTCTATCTTTATTCGCTTTTGCTATGAACGTCGGGTGCTAAGTTCTTCTCTTCTTCATCCCTTGCAGATTTGGCATTGCTCTTTTCTTTTTCCCTTAATCCATTTCTTGTCGAATCTATTTCCTTTCTCTTTGTTCTTCTTGTGATGATCGAACCTATTGTGGCCTAAACACTCTCTTTTCCGCATTCCTTCTTTTCTTTGTTACTAACCTTTCTGAATCTCTTCAATTTTGGGGTAAGTGGATACTCTAGCCGAATCTTGGTCGGCTTTTTTTCTACGCTCGATTCTATATCTCTCTAGCCGAAAGGCTATTTTGTTTTCATTTGTTGCCATGGTTATTTGTATAGCTAACACCTTCTCTTCGTTCAAACGTTGCTAGGGACTCGCTTTCCTTAACCAAGTAGTAGGCCGATTACCCTTCCCCTACAAGAGATCTCTTGATTGGTGGTAAGTAGCGTTGGTTTGATTAAACGGTTTCAATATTATGGTGATGTTTTAACAAGGGTTGAGACTAATTATTAGAACTATTGATTTCATAGGTGCTTAATATTGGGAGCTTAAACCTACAACCCATAACAGGTGTGTAATCATACACCCGATTTTGGTTCTGTCAATATGACGCATGAAGGTGTGTATTCACACCCTTGATGGATTGTGAATCGGCTAAAGCCGAAAAACCGATAAGCCGAAACTTTGGCATCTGAGGCCTCTCAAGCGTGCGAGCACTTGTAGAGATAAACCGAGCCATAATTGTTGGCGATAGACCGTTGAGGCTTCCACGAACATTCCCGTGGGCTTAGGTCATAATGGGCCTCATTGGGCCGTGGGCCATTGGGCCCATGAGCCCCACGTGAGTAAAATTCACGATAGTGTCAGATAATGGATTGGGCTGCGAAGTTTGCATAGCCGTGACCGAAATTGGGCTGAATGGGCCACACGAGTGTGTGGGCCCGCTTGGGCCGAAAATTGGGCTTTGGGCCCAATTACACCGTTTCGACCAAAAAAGGTATTTGTGTCGCTCGAGGCGACTGTAGGCCTTCAAAAAGGCTATTTTAGGAAAATTATGAAAATACCCTCGATGGGTGAAATTATCGAAATACCCTCGATGGAAAAAATTATCGAAATACCCTCGGTGGGTAATATTACCGAAATACCCTTGAAGGGTGAAATTACCAAAATACCCTCAAAGGGTAAAATTACCAAAATATCCTTGAGGGGTGAAATTACTATTTTACCCCTAACCAAAAAATGACTCTTATACCCTTAGTGGTAGTTTAAGTGATGTGTGTGTGATATTCATATGACTGATTATGATTGTGACATACTGCATACACGGATTATTTATGACATGACATTCTGCATTGGGGTGGGGATTTGTATTTGGAGGAAGTACTGTACTAGTGGCTCTGCCACGTTTTACTAATTTAGTGGCTTCGCCACGTATTCTGATTTTAGTGGCTTGGCCCACATTTACTGTCATTAGCAACTTTACTGCGTTACTACTAGCAGCTTTGTTGCGTTACTACTAGAAGCTATGCTGCAATATTGGTGTGTTGGCTGGGTGGGTCGACATGGTCCCCACATGGTGTGTTGGTTGGTACTGGTGGTGTGCTGGCTGGATTGGGTTGGGTTGCATTACTGCTTTGTTCTGTGATCATTTGGGCTTAGGCCCATATTGCTACTGTATAGGGCTAAAGCCTAGACTAAACTGACACTGAATAGGGCTCAGGCCCAAACTATTACTGCATGATTGGGGGATTACACACTGAGTTCTCGTAACTCACCTTTTTCTTTAACTGCGCAGGTAATCCCTAGCCCTAGATGATTTGGAGCTGCGAAGGACTCGGAGGTGGCCACACGCTCAATATGATTTAAACTTAAACTTAGTTATTTTATTTTATTTTTAATATAGATTGGGCTAATAATTTTGTAATAAGGCCATTTGGGATTTTTAACTTTTATTTGGTGTTTATCGTTATTTCAACCTACTAGTCTAGGAAACACTAGTTTTTAAAGCAAAAACCATTTTTGAAAATTACGTTTTCGAATCTAAAAGTTTACAACTAAAAAATGCTTCCGCGGTTTTATTTTAAATTGGTAAGCTTATAACTATTGATATGACCTATAATCGGACAACAAGGTTTTACAACACTGACGTTTTCAAAACAATTGTTAAACGGGATTTAAAATTTAGTACCGAACTTGTATCGACAAACTTGATTTTCAAACGACACTCCGATGTGACACGCCAGATCCGGTCGTAACGTTTAGGCCAGATTTGAGGTGTTACGTTTAGTGGTATCAGAGCCCGATTACAAAACTCAGTTGTGGAATGGGCTTTTGAAAATTTTCTAAAGCTGTCTAAATTTTGGTTTGGAAAGAAATGTTGTTACTAAAAGTGTAGCACACCGAGTCTCCGGCACCAAATCTGTAAGTTCTTTGACACTGTTTTCTATGATATACTGAAATGATTATACTGAGAAACTACTAAGGATAGTAGTAGTGCACTGAAACTCTTTAGCTAGAGTAAACTGAGACTGTAGGAGACTGAAAACTGTAGTGAGGTTTTGATCTACGAAAACAACTCTAATTACTGTTCATCATAAAATATCTGTTATTAATTATTGAAATTATAAGTTGATGCATAAAACTCTTAAATAAGATAAATACACTACACTGACATGAGCATAAGAGGTCGCAGAAGGGGTACACGTGGCTGCGATAGAGGCCAAGGTGTTAGGGCTAGGTCTTCAACATTGGGACATATGCCTGCTGGGGAGGCACCAGCCTCGCCAGTAACGAGACAGGCCCTCATGATCGAGCCATTGAGGATGATGCTCTATCCCAAGAAATGTTACGGGTTTGACGTGGGATTTCTTCAAAACGGCCTTCCAAGGAAAATATGTTGGGGTGAGTTATGTGGATGCCCGGAGGAAGGCGTTTTTATGTCTAGTCCAAGGGAATAGGTTTGTAGCAGAGTATGAGGCAGAGTTCCTGCGGTTGAGCCGGTATGCTTGGGGCATAGTTGCGACTGAGTATGAACGTTGTGTGCGGTTCAAGGATGGTCTCCGAGATGAGTTGCGGGTGCTGATAGCTTCATAGACGGAAAGAGATTTTGCTGCCCATGTTGAGAAGGCCAAGATTGCCAAGGATGTGAAACGCTCAGAGCGTCAGAACCATGAGAAAGATAAGGGCAGAAATAAGAGGGATTTTGGGCCATCAAGTTCTTTTGGTGGGCCTAAGAAGAAGCCTAGGTTTGATGGGCCAGTCCGAGCTGGGGCTCCCGTTATTGCTACTATACCACAACATTGCGCAGATTGCGGAAGAGTTCACCAGGGTGAGTGTTGGAAACGAACTGGGGCATGTTTCAGATGTGGGTCCATGGATCACCAAATCAAGAACTGTACGTAGAGGCCTATTCAGATGCAAGTCGTAGGCCAAGGCTATATTCAACCAGGGAGAGGTGGTTAGCAGCCACCGAGAGGCCGTGGTCAGGCCAGAGGGGGAAATGGTTTGGGTAGAGGTCGTGGAGCACTGGGCAGAGGTGCTGGTAATGTTGAGGTGAGACAGCCAGTGTCGGTCTATACTGCTTGACGCCGAGAGGATGGCGACGCTCCTGACGTCATAACTGGTACGTTTGTCATTCATAATGTACCTTATACCGCTTTAATTTACATTGGGTATACACACTCGTATGTTGCATGTATTGTGTCTATGGGGTTGGGTATTCAGTTCAGAATTACTAACAGTGAAATGACGGTGATAAGTCCATTGGGACAGTCGATTAGAGTGAGTAAGTTATTTAGAGACGTGCCCCTAAAGGTCTAAGGGGTTGTATTTTCGACGGATTTGATGGAACTACTGTTTGGCGAATTTGATCTTATTTTGGGCATGGATTGGCTAGTGAAACACCGTGCGAATTTGGATTGCGCTGCTAAGCGTATGGTATTGAAGTCTTCTGAGGATGAGGAGGTGGTGTGATAGGGGAACGAAAGGATTATCTATCTAATGTAATCTCAGCATTAAGGGCTGAGAGGCTGGTTCGCAAGGGTTGCGAGACGTTCTTAGCCTATGTCAGCATGTCAGATTCTAAAGGTCCTTCAGTTGGGGATGTCAGAACTGTGAAGGAGTTTCCAGATGTATTTTTCCAAAGAGCTTCCTGGGTTGCCTCCAAGCCGTGAGGTCGAATTCGGCATTGAGCTCTTACCTGGAACAACTCTGGTGTCCATCGCCCCTTATAGGATGGCACCGAAGGAGCTGGTAAAGTTAAAGGCTCAAATTCAAGAGCTACTGGACCGAGGATTCATTCGGCCGAGTGTGTCTCCATGAGGAGCATCGGTGTTATTCGTGAAGAAGAAGGATGGGTCTATGCGCATGTGCATCGATTATCGTCAATTGAACAAACTAACGGTTAAAAACAAGTACCCTTTACCAATGATAGATGATCTGTTTGACCAGCTGCGAGGAGCTTCGGTTTTCTCCAAAATAGATCTTTGATCTAGGTAACATCAGCTAAGGGTTAAGGAGCCAGATGTGTATAAGACTGCATTCAGGTCTCGGTAAGGGCATTACGAGTTTCTCGTCATGCTGTTTGGGTTGACGAATGCACCACCTGCTTTCATGGATATGATAACCGGGTATTCCAACCCTATTTGGACCGGTTTGTGGTGGTGTTTATAGATGACATCCTGGTGTATTCAAGAATCAAGGAAGATCATGATTCGCATCTACGGATTGTATTGCAAATACTGAGGGAAAAGCAGCTTTATGCAAAGTTCAGTAAGTGCGAATTCTGGCTGTGGGAAGTGACATTTCTGGGTCATGTGGTGTCTGCCGAGGGGATTAGGGTTGATCATCAGAAAATTGAAGCTGTATTGGAATAGAAACCACTGAAAATGGTATCTGAGATTCAAAGTCTTCTAGGTCTGGCTAGGTATTACAGACGTTTCGTTGAGGGGTTCTCACTGACTGCTGCACCTCTGACTAAGTGACTGCGTAAAGGGGTACCCTTCAACTGGACTGGTAAGCAGCAGGAGAGTTTTGAGAAACTGAAGAAGGTCCTGACTGAAGCCCCGATGTTAATACAGCCAAAGTCGGGGAAGGAATCTATTGTCTACTGTGATGCGTCGCCAACTGGATTGGGGTGCATGTTGATGCAAGAGGGTAAGGTGGTTGCTTACGCATCTCGTCGGCTTAAGCCTCACGATACTAATTACCCCTCTCATGATTTGGAGTTAGCTGCAGTGGTTTTTGCATTGAAGATTTGAGGCATTATTTATACAATGAGAAGTCTATTATTTACACAGACCATAAAAGTCTCAAGTACCTTCTTACTCAGAAGGAGCTGAATCTTAGGCAACGAAAATGGATAGAGTTGCTTAAGGATTATTATTGCTCGATTGAGTACCATCCGGGTAAAGCTAACGTTGTAGCAGATGCACTGAGCCGTAAGGTTGTATCAGATCTGAGAGCAATGTTTGCTCGTCTCAGCCTGTTTGAGGATGGTAGTCTATTGGCTAAACTCCAAGTGAGACCGACCTAGATTGATCAAATTAGGGAAAAGTAGTTGCTGGATGAATCGTTGGTTCCTCGTTTCTGACTAGTTGAGAAGGGGGAGACTGCGGATTTTGGGCTGAATAGTGAGGGAGTACTATGCTTCTGTGGGAGAGTCTGTGTACCGAGGGATTCTAAGTTAAGGCATTCTTTATTGCGAGAGGCGCATAGTAGCCCATACGCTATGCATCCTGGCAGAAACAAGTTATACCAAGATCTACGTGAACTGCATTGGTGGTCAGGACTCAAGCACGAGGTCACTGATTTCGTGGGTAAGTGTCTGATATGCCAGCAAGTTAAGGCTGAGCATCAACTGCCTTCTGGATTACTGCAACCCGTTAAAATTCCACTCTGGAAGTGGGAGAGGGTAACCATGGACTTTGTTAGTGGGTTACCCCTGACGCCTACTAAGAAAGATTCGGTATGGGTTATTGTTGACTGACTGGCTAAATCTGCCCACTTCATACCGGTCCACACTGATTATTCGTTGTATAAGTTGGCTAAGTTATATGTGGCTAAAATTGTGAGACTGCATAGGGTACCAGCATCTATCATTTTGGATAGAGACCCTAGATTCACATCATGATTTTGGAGAGTGCTACATGAAGCTTTGGGTACAAGGTTTGATTTCAGCATAGCATTCCATCCTGAGACTGATGGTCAGTTAGAGAGGGTGATCCAGATATTGGAAGACATGCTAAGAAGCTGTGTAATTAATTTCAAAGGCAGTTGGGAAGACTACTTGCCGTTTGCGGAGTTCGTATATGACAACAACTACCAATCCAGTATTCTGATGGCACCGTACGAGGCATTATATGCTCGTAAGTGTCGTACTCCTACTTGTTGGACAGAAATGGTTGAGCGGCGAGTTTTGGGGCCAGAGTTGGTTTTTGAAACCAAAAAGAAAGTAAAGTTGATCCAAGGTGGAGGCATCGGATAGGCAAAAGTCATATGCGGATTTAAAGCGTAAAGAGATAGAGTACACTGTGGGGGATTATGTGTTCTTGAAGGTCTCACCGTGGAAGAAGATTTTGAGATTTGGACGAAAAGGCAAACTGAGCCCTAGATTCATCGGACCTTATCGGATATTAAAGCGTGTGGGACCGGTCACCTATCGACTTGAGTTACCTCCTGAGTTGAACCGGATACATGATGTGCTTCATGTCTCCATTCTGGGGCGATACCATTCTGATCCCTCACATATAATGCTGGTGGAGGAGATAGAGGTTAGGCCTGATCTGACTTTTGAAGAAGAACCGGTGCAGATACTAGATCGTGATGTTAAAGTGTTAAGAAGGAAATCTATTCCGTTAGTCAAGGTGCTTTGGCGTAATCACGATTCAGAGGAAGCCACGTGGGAGCCTGAGGAGGCGATGCAACAACAATACCCTCACCTCTTCTGACTAGGAAAAATTTGAGGCCGAAATTTCATTAAGGGGGTAGAGTTGTAACGCCCCAAAAATATGTGGTTTAGAATTTTGCTGAATTTACTTAAATTCCATGATGTGCTTGAACGGGTAGTTATTTGAGTGTGTTTTGGGGGTTTTTATTAAGCCTGGGTTCGAGTCTGAACCTTGGAATAATTTTAATTTCCGCTCATAAGTGAAACTAGCTGTTAGCAGTAGGACTTATGTTTAATTGTGTGTGTTCTATGACACAAAGAGAGCCTGTGGCTTGATGGTGGTGGCGCCACTAAGATGGCAAGGGGAGTGGGGTTCGAATCCTATGACAAGCAATTATGGGGTTTTTATTTTATGAGTGGATGGTACAAGAGGTAGTGTTTGGATCAAACTCTGCAGAGGAGGTTGAAGACTTGGTCAAGAATTTGGAATGGGAGGCTGGGAGTAATTCAAGGAAGATTCGGTGGAGAGAATCAAGGAAGTGGATGTATGTGGGATTGTTGGTCGAATGTGAGGAAGGATGAGTAGGGGATTTTGGGCTAGAGGGTTTCAGTTGTGCAAATTTGGCTGAAGGGTGTCATTTGAGCATTTCGGGATTTGTTCTGTTGAAGTATCTCGTGCATTTTTTTACCATCGGGACTTTTCCCTTCTATCTTTATTCGCTTTTGTTGCCCATTCTTTGTCTAAACTTGAACGTCAGGTGCTGAGTTCTTCTCTTCTTCATCCCTTGCCGATTTGGCATTGCTCTTTTCTTTTTCCCTTAATCTATTTCTTGCTGAATCTATTTCCTTTCTCTTTGTTCTTCTTGTGATGATTGAACCTATTGTGGCCTAAACACTCTCTTTTCTGCATTCCTTCTTTTCTTTGTTACTAACCTTTTCGAATCTCTTCGATTTTAGGGTAAGTGGATACTCTAGCCAAATCTTGGCCGGCTTCTTTTCTATGCTTGATTCTATATCTCTCGAGCCGAAAGGCTGTTTTGTTTTCATTTGTTACCGTGGTTATTTGTATAGCTAACACCTCTTAGTTCAAACGTTTCTAGGGACTTGCTTTCCTTAACCAAGGAGTAGGCCGATTACCCTTCCCCTGCAAGAGATCTCTTGATTGGTGGTAAGTGGCGTTGGTTTGATTAAACGGTTTCAATATTATGGTGATGTTTTAACAAGGGTTGAGACTAATTATTAGAACTGTTGATTTCATAGGTGCTTAATCTTGGGAGCTTCAACCTACAACCCATAACAGGTGTGTAATCATACACCCGATTTTGGTTCTGTCAATATGACGCATGAAGGTGTATATTCACACCCCTGATGGATTGTGAATCGGCTAAAGCCGAAAAATCGATAAGCCGAAACTTCGACATCTGAGGGCTCTCGAGCGTGCGGGAGCTCGTAGAGATAAAGCGAGCCACAACCATTGGCGATAGACCGTTCAGGCTTCCCCGAACATTCCCGTGGCCTTAAGTCGTAATGGGCCTCGTTGGGCCGAGATGGGCCATTGGGCTCATGTGCCCCAGGTCAGTAAAATTCACGATAGTGTCAGATATTGGATTGGGCTGCGAAGTTCGCATAGCCACGACCGAAATTGGGCTAAATGGGCCACACGAGTGTGTGGGCCCATTTGGGCCAAAAATTGGGCTTTGGGCCCAATTACACCTTTTCGATAAAAAAGGGTATCTGTGTCGCTCGAGGCAACTGTAGGCTTTCAGAAAGGCCGTTTTAGGAAAATTACTGAAATACCCTCGTTGGGTGAAATTACCAAAATACCCTCGATGGGAAAAATTATCGAAATACCTTCGATAGGTAAAATTACCGAAATACCCTCGAAGGGTAAAATTATCGAAATACCTTCGAAGGGTGAAATTATCGAAATACCCTTGAAGGGTAAAATTACCGAAATACCCTCGAAGGATGAAATTATCGAAATACCCTCGAAGGGTGAAATTATCGAAATACCCTTGAAGGGAAAAATTACCGAAATATCCTTGAGGGGTGAAATTACCGTTTTACCCCTAACCGACAAAATGACCATTATACCCTTAGTGGTATTTTAAGTAATGTGTGTGTGATATTTATATGACTCATTATGATTGTGACAAACTGGATACACGAATTATTTATGACATGACATTCTGCATTGGGGTTGGGATTTGTATTTGGAGGAAGTACTATACTAGTGGCTCTGCCACGTTTTACTGATTTAGTGGCTTCGCCACGTATTCTGATTTTAGTGGCTTGGCCCACGTTTACTGTCATTAGCAGCTCTACTGTGATATTGGTGTGTTGGCTGGGTGGGTCGACTTGGTCCCCACATGGTGTATTGGTTGGTACGGGTGGTGTGCTGGTTGGATTGGGTTGGGTTGCATTACTGCTCTGTTCTGTGATCATTTGGGCTTAGGCCCATGCTGCTACTGTATAGGGCTAAAGCCTAGACTGAACTAATACTGAATAGGGCTCAGGCCCATACTATTATTGCATGATTGGGGATTACACACCGAGTTCTCGTAACTCACCCTTTTCTTTAACTGCGCAGGTAATCCCCAGACTTAGATGATTTAGAGCTGCGAGGGACTCAAAGGTGGCCACACGCTCGATATGATTTAAACTTAAACTTAGTTATTTTATTTTATTTTTAATATATATTGGGCTAATAATTTTGTAAAGGCCATTTTGGATTTTTAACTTTTATTTGGTGTTTATCGTTATTTCAACCTGCTAGTCTAGGAACACTGGTTTTTAAAGCAATAACCATTTTTGAAAATTACGTTTTCAAATCTAAAAGTTTACCACTAAAAAATGTTTTCGCGATTTTATTTTAAATTGATAAGCTTATCACTATTGATACAACCTATAATCGGACAACAAGGTTTTACAACATTGACATTTTCAAAACAATTGTTAAACGGGATTTAAAATTTAGTATCGAACTTTTATCGACAAACTTAATTTTCAAACGACACTCCGATGTGACACGTCAGATCCGGTTGTAAGGTCTAGACCGGGCTTGGGGTGTTACATTTGATCTTTATAGCTACTAGAATTCAACTTTCGTATTTTATGCGATTTAGTCATTCTCGTAATTAAGCACATAATCGGAAAAATTTTCTTTTCAAAATTTTCTCATGACATTTCAAGTATGCTATGGATCATATAATAAAGTAAAAATAAATTTTATTTTTCGGCTCAGATTTGTGGTCCCAAGACCACTGTTCCGATTTCACCGAAATTGGGCTGCTACATCTCTAGCCTCAGAATCGGCTTTTCTCTTTTCATTGATAAGCTCCTTAGCTTTGCAAGCTCTATCGACCAAAACAACAAATTCTTTCAATTCCAGAATTCAGACTAAAAGCTTGATATCCTCATTCAACCCATCTTCGAATCACTTACACATAATTTCTTCAGTGGAAACGCATTCTCGAGCATACTTACTCAGTCTCACGAATTCTCTTTCGTACTCGGTCATGGTCATACAACCCTGTTTCAATTCTAGAAATTCTTTGCACTTTTGATCAAGAAACCACTGACTTATATATTTCTTTCTGAACTCAGTCTAAAAGAACTTCCACGTGACTCGTTCTCTCGACACCACAGATATTAAAGTGTTCCACCATTGGTATACAGTATCTCTCAAAAGTGATATAGCAAATTTAACACATTCCGCTGGCATACAAGACAGTTCATCAAAAACTCAAATTGTATTCTCAAGCCAAAACTCGACTCTCTCAGGATCATTATCAACAGTAGCTCTAAACTCTTCAGCCCCGTACTTTTTAATTTTATCAACAGGTGTAACAGCCCGGTTTTGGGCTAGTCGGGACAGTGGGTTCAAGACCACTGAATTGAGGTCAAAGAAAATTATTTTGATGTTAATTTATGTGTTGTAGCATAATTATATGGATGCATGAAAATTTTGGTGTTTTAATTTGAGTGATAGCATGCTTAATTGCGAAAAAGGACTAAATCGCATG
Source organism: Gossypium australe (assembly GCA_005393395.2). Taxonomy (NCBI): domain Eukaryota; kingdom Viridiplantae; phylum Streptophyta; class Magnoliopsida; order Malvales; family Malvaceae; genus Gossypium; species Gossypium australe. The sequence goes on along the minus strand of CM016624.1, from coordinate 64,247,595 downwards.
AAGTACGAAAGTTCTATTTTATAAGGTAGAGGTACCTAATAGATATAGAATGTAAATTTGGAGGATTTTAAAGTGAAATTAGGCCATTTATCTAGTGATGGCCGGCCATGTGCATAAGGGAGACAAGAGCATTTAATTTTTGGTCAAAATTGGGTGAATTAGGTGAGAAAAGATGAATAAAATAAAGTGAAAAGAAAAACTATCATCTTTTACTATTCATTCATCTCTTTTTACCGAAAATTGAAGAGGAAATAGGGCATTTGGGAGTTCAAACTTTCAGCCAAGCCATCTCCTTGCTAGTAAGTGATTTGGGTGGTTTTAATTGATGATTTTTGTGTTTTTGGAGTCCCCAAAGCTTAAGCTAGCTAATGAAGGGACTAATTTGAGATATGGTTGAAAGTCTAGGGACTTGCCATGAGAGTAGTTATGTTGTTAGCTGAGTTTTGATGGAAGAAAATGAATGTTAGGGAGGTGAGAAACAACTTCTATGAATGGTGTTAGCATGAAAACACCTAAATAGGACTTGAATGCAAAGATTTAATTTGTGTCATAAATGCATGAAATAGTTGGAATGGCGAGTAGTTGTAAGAGAAATAAATGTTCACCTATGCTTGTTTATCGATAAAATGTGATGAAAAATGATCCACGAGCCTAGGGGCAAAATCGTAATTTTGCCATGGTATAAGGGCAAAATGGTCATTTTTGCCCAAGTATAGATTTTGATGTATTATGATCATAGGATGACCTAAATGAATTGAATTTTATTGTTATAGATCAAGAAGAGCGTGGAACCAACCTTGACCGTCAGAAAGGCAAGGTGACAGATTAAGTCGTTGGTTAACACTTTTTGCACCGAGGTAAGTTTATGTGTAAGCAATGTATATTTTTGTAAACATTATGTGCTAATTAGTGTATGGCATGAATGAGGACATATGTGGTTTTAGTAGATTAAATGTGGTAGTCATTGAATAATTATTGTATGAATGATGAAATAATCATATGAATGTGTAATGACAACACTTGATGGTGGGCTAAGTGCGATACCACCGTAACTAATCCTTTGGTGGGCTGTGTGCGATACCACGTAACTAATCTTTTGGTGGGCTATGTGCGATACCACCCTAATAAAGACTGATAGTGGGCTAAGTGCGAAACCACCGAGTAATTTGACTATGAGTAATGAATTTAGATATAGTGATGTATTGTATTATGTAACCTTGTGATGCTAAGTGCAGGGGAACCATTAATGAATGTATGCATTATGCTTGTGATGTGGTTGGAATGTGTGAATGGAGGAAATGAGTAAGCATGATCATGAATGTAGATTAATTCTTGCTTAGTATATAACGTTATGTAATTGTTTAATACATGTTAAAATGTTATATTGTTTACATGTAAACTTACTAAGCTTAAAGCTTACTCCCCTTTTCTTTCCCTTGTTTTATAGAGCTTAAGAGCCGAGCTGGGATATGCCAATAACCAGGAGACTGCCCACACTATCTGCTTACATTGGTATAATTAGATTTAGTGGTTTTGAGTATGGCATGTATAGGGGCTAGACTAGTTAGATTATTTTGTTATTTTGGCCAAAGGTGTATTGGCTCTTGTTAAGACATTTATTTTGTAAATTACCATGAATGATGGCTCATTTTACCGTTTATGAAATTACAAAGTTATCTATGGGAGCTCATATTGAAATTATGAGATGTTTATTAGTATATTGAATGGGTTCATGTAGTGTAAGATATAGGGGTGAAAAGAGCTTGGCAAGCAGCCTTGTTCTTGTCCAAATGGGTAGGCACACGGGCGTGTGTCTAGGCCGTGTGTGACACACGATCAAGCCACGGGCGTGTGCCCAGGCCGTGTGAAGTATGCATCTTGAAATTGGAATTTAAATCGTCACACGGTTGAAGCACACGGGCGTGCTCAGGCCGTGGAGAAATAGTCAGAGGCGACCACGGACCAGCCATATGGGCGTGTGTCCAGGTCGTGTGACCCAAGTCATTGTTGCCCACGGGTGTCGAACACGGGCATGTGACTAGGATTTGAGACCGTTTGTGTGAACTCAATATTCACCACGATTGTGGAGCATGGGCGTGTGTGTCTACACACGGGCGTGTCTCGCTTTTACACGGGCGTGTGAGCCCTGTATAAAAGAGAAAATTTTAAAGGTTGAAAAAGTTCCGGTATAGTCTCGAGAGTTTTCGTGTGTATGAGTGAGGTCTCGTAAGTAGAGAATGAGGTTGTTAAAGTGACTAGAGAGAGTAGTCATGATGGGTCTAAGTGGCGATTAAGAGGACTTTATTAAGGTAACGCCCTGGGCCTGGTTCCGATGTAGAACAGGGGTAAGGGGTGTTACAACAGGTGGCTTACTCATACGCAAAGGTTCCAAACCTTGAGGAACTACGGGAACCGGTTAGGGAATAGATGGGGTTGGAGGTTGCTAAGCAGCCAGATTCATTCGGACAAGCTCAATGAACCATTCATTCATCATTTGGAAGAAGGCTTCCTTGGCCTCTCCTCCACGACCCTCAAATCCGGGTCTCAATTCAGACGGCGCTACTCAGTGAACGGAGGCTGGCGCATTACTTTCTACATCATCGAAAATTGCTCGATTGGGATCCATTGCTATATGAAAACATGATTTAAAACTGTTAGGAGATATCACACTATCACAGTTAAATATGGCATGTATAGCTAGACTCACACATGCTATGTTAGTCCGAGAATCGACTAAACCTGGCTCTGATACTAATAAATGTAACACCCCTAACCCGTATCCATCTTCGGAATAGGGTTACGGAGCATTACCAGACTTATCTCATAAACAATCATACATTTCTCATATTCAAACAAAATTTATTCAAATACATTCATAAAGTTCCTAATACGAGCCCTTGAGGCCTAAAACAAGCATTAGAAGTGGTTTGGGACTAAACCGAAAACTCAAAGAAATTTTGGGAAAAACATAGAAAATTTTCAAAGTACAGGGGATACACACCCGTGTGGCCAGACAGTGTGAGACACGCCCATGTCACAGGTCGTGTAGAGATTCAAAATGGGATCACATGGCCATGTCCCAGCCTGTGTCCTACCCCATGTAACTCTCTGATTTGGGTCACACGGCCAACCATACGCACGTGTGACTAGCCGGTGTACCTTTCGAAATGGCATCACACGCCCATGTGCCAAGCCGTGTGCTAGGCCATGTGAAAACTGGAGGGTATACTGACTTGTGCCACACGGCCAAGCCACATTCTCGTGTGCTAACTACTGACTTGGATTCTTAATAAGTATCAAGGGACACACGGTCGTGTCACCTAGCCGTGTGTGAGATACACACTCGTGTGGACAAAAATAGGCTATGTTTTAAGCCACATTTCTCACCCAAATTTGCATCAACCTAAACACATCCAATAGCATATGACCCTAACATCAATGAGCTTTCAAACCAACCACAACCAAGTCCAAATCATGCTATACCAATACCAACAATAAACAATGCTCATAAACATCACAATTGGGCCTTCAAAATCATACCAATATCACATCCAAAAATCACCTAAATGGTCAATTTCATATATGCATTATCTTGCCTAATACTTAGCATGCTAATACATTCTCAGTTTCAACCATTTGCTACCTTTAATACCAATTCTCAACAAGGCATTCACATAGCAATTATAAACCACATATCAAAGGGCCATTTACACATATTTACATAACCAAGTATACTAAAATAAGCCAAACCACATGGCTAAACACATAATCAAAACATCATGAGACATATAGGCCACATTAGCCAAAACACCTATACATGCCATATAACCTAAATACAAAAAGTTCAAAAGTACCAAAACAACGGCTGGATAGTGTGATGAGATCTCCAACAACTTCCAATGCGAGCAAGCTTCAAAATCACTATAAAACACGGAAAAGTAAACAGAGTAAGCTATTAAGCTTAGTAAGCTCGTATGGCTAATAAGTATAACTTACCATTCATTCAAAATTTAGGTAATTAAACATAATATAATACAACTCAATTTTAATCACAGGCCTAACATGTATTCATCCACATAGTTAAACATGAAATTCACAAATTTCATGGATTCAATGTTTATATGATTTACGTACATACCTACACTGATATGTATGAATCTCTTACCCTTTCATATCATTAATATACCCATTGAACCAATTGGAATAATATCGGATACTCGGGAATCTCGCACAGTAAGTGCCAATACATGGTCGAAACCTTTTCAATCTCATATCTCATATAAATACTCATTCTCGAGCTATCACTAAGTATGCTCACACAAGCTAACGAGTAACCACAACACATTTCAAAAAACTTATCCACCGGTAGAACGTATGGACTAGCACTGAAAATACGGTAACCCCTAATGACATGTCATTTGTATCCTATCTATTCCTAAGGTTCAACCGGGATTTCATACGTCACCAAATCTTCGTCGAATATTTTTGTGAAGTTGTATTCACCAGAATGCAATAATAAAGTATTTAAAACATAATTACTATAAAGCTTATTAACATACAAACTTACCTTGATCACAAAAATGACAAAATAGGACCCGACTAGTCCAAAACTTTGTTTTTTCGTCGATCTAGTTCTGAATGAGGCTTAACTTGATCTAAATAATAAAATTCAATCCATTTAGTATCCATTTTATGCAATTCAGCCCAAAATACATATTTTGGCAAAATTACAATTTTGCCCATGAACATTTGACTACTTTACAAATTATTCCCAATCTCATAAAAATGCAAATTCATGCAATTTAATCCACACTCATACTAGCCGAATTATATATATACATATAGCAGCCCATATTTTTCATTATTTCACACATTTACCACATAATTTTTACATTTCTCAATTTAATCCCTAATTTGCAATTTCATTCAAAATCACTTAACAAATGTTGTTTATCTAACAACAACCATTCATTTTCTATCATTAAACTTCAAGACACATAAACGTTCATCAATGGTAAAACCTTAGACTTTTAACAATTTTGCAAATTAGTCATTGGACTAGCTAGATTAAGCTACAACGACTCCAAAAACATAGAACTCATTAAAAACGAATCAAAATTCACTCACCAATTGAGCTTGTAAGCTTGGCTGAACCTAGCATGCATCCATGGAGGTTTCTTTATTCTTAATTTCGGTTGAAAAATGCACTTAGGAAGATGACAATTTTTGTTTTTATTATTTTACTATACTTAATTAATGAATTACAAATTTAACATTTGTTTTTAACTTAAAATTCACCTATTTAATGTTTATCTTTGTCCACTCAAATAAAAAATGGTCTATTTACCATTTAAGTACTCATAAATTTAAGTTCTTTAGATATTTAGTGCCTTTATCCTATAAAGCTATAATTTTGCACCTTTTGCAATTTAGTCCTTTTTATCGAATTGAGCATTCAAACGATAAAATTTCTTAACGAAATTTTCATATGACTCTATTAACATGCTATAGACCTTAAAATAATAATAAATAAATATTTCTACATCAGATTTGTGGTCCCAAAACCACTATTCTGATTTCACTAAAAACGGGCTGTTACAGAATCGGCTAAACTTGTAGCTCTGATACCACTAAATTAACACTCCCAAATTTAAATTTTTCACAATTTAGTCCCTATTGCTCAAAATCAACAATTTATTCCACAATTTAGTCCTTTTCTATTTATAACTTAAAAATCTATCTATTTAATCCCTAATTTTAAACTATTCATCAATGTCAACATCTAAAATCTTGAACAATACTAAAAATTACAACATGGGTCGGGTAGCCCTAGGTACCAAGATTCCAAAAACGTAAAAATTACAATAAAGGACTAAACTACACTAACCAATTTGAGCTTGAACCCTAAAATTTCCTAGCTCGTGTGTCTCCTTGCTATTTCTTTCTTTTTCTTTTTGTTTGCATGTAATAGAGAATGAAACATTTTTTTTTCTTTTGATTTTATCATAACTATTATTATTATTAATTATCATAATATATATATAAAATAAGTTAACATATATAAATATATATATGTATGTATAATCATCATTAATGTCGTCCACTTTAATGAAACAATGGCACAATTTCTTCTTTAGTCCCTTTAATTTATTTCAATTTATAATTCAACTTTTAAAACTCCTAATCTCACAGAATTCACTAATCCAAAAATTAATTAGCTACTAAGCTAGCCTCGTAAGTATTTAATAAAAATATTTACGGGTCCGATTTATGGGTATAGAGTCTCGGGAATACATTTTCCGACACCACTAACTATCGGGCCATTACAAATATAAACTCATTAGTATTAGCTAGATGAATTGTCTTAATTGCATGATATGAAATTAATTATTTAAACAAAGCAATCTTGAAAATGACAGGTTGCAAGTTAATAACACAAACGTGATTTATTTTGTAGATGCATTTACCAAAACCACATAATATCAAAACCATCCAAATGGTAGACGAATGGGCCCATATTAATTTTAGAAATGTAAGACATTAAATCTTAACTTTAGCTAGTGAGTTTCTAACAATCAATTTTCATTGAAAACAAGTAACAAATGAGAATTCTTTAAATTAAAGAATCGTCTGGTTCTTTAATGAATGCTTCTGGTTCTTTAATGAATGTCTATATGAATTCTCAATTAATTTTTGCATCATACATGATCCAGGATTGTCTAACTGGCCCTGTCAAGTAGTAAATGCATTTGTATCAGTAAACTTCTGGTTTACTTTAACATGCATTTCAATTGTAATAAATTGTAACAAATTGATAATTTTACTATCATTCCTTTTACTTTGTATCCACATATAAGTACTATTGTGACATATACTACTGGAAATGTCTAAATCAATGTGAAGTCTATAATGTCACTAAGTCAATAAATATAATTGTCAAATAATTATATGCAATATTCGCTTCAGGGAATATGCCAAAATCTTCAATTGCAGGGCATTTGGTCTAGTGGTATGATTCTCGCTTTGGATGTGAGAAGTCCCGAGTTCAATTCAAAATACTTTTAAAACCTTTTTAACAAGAGTTTTGCATAATCAATTAACTACCAAGAATAACTGCCTAGGTCATGTTTAGAAACAAGTCTATACTAAATATATCAATAAACGTCACATCTCAAACATAAAAATATGACATAATGAAAACTAGCATTTTTTTTCATAACCATCATCATAAACATGCATGAAATTTAATTCAAAATCCAACCATTCAAGTTCATAGAACTTTTCATTGACAATTGCTCATGTTATTTCTCTAATTAATTAAAAAATGGAATAATATAAAACGCATGAACTACTACCTTTAACAGTTCTTTGAACTAAATCAAATTTGAATAACCATAAAATTCATTGGTTTGTTAACATAAATTTGCATACTAGATATGTTTTAATCAAATATATTATTTAATTATAAAACCTACTATAGTGATATAAATAAATCAATTAATTTTCATTTTCATGAACAAATGAGATGCTTAAAACAATATGTAACACATGTAATCAAAACTTAAAAAGAAGACCATCTCAAAATATATAAATCACATATCAAGTTGATTTAATAGTTAAAGACGTACATTTTTTTTTGTTCTACGTTGAGTCTTGATGATAAAAAGTAAGCAAATTAAACTTCAGTATTAGACTTTGAATCCAATCAAAATCTATTAATAGCAAACTTTAAAGGTGGATCATATTTTCCATGTGTACAATAGGTAGATAACCAATGGCTCTTCATAAATAAATTATCTTTCTTGTTAAAAAGTTATTGGAAATTCTTGTTGTTTTCTTACTTTCTTCATTTTCCACTTCTGGTAGTGAGAAAATTTATTACGACCATCCTCCATGACTATTAGTATAGTCCAATTTACTACGTCCACTTTAAAGGTTAAGTCTTTTAAATTTATTACATATTGTTACATTCTCTTAAAGGAATGGTTAGGTTTCGCGGTTAAATTTTTTTTTCAATCATAAGTAAATTCTTTTTCATGATATTGCTACCGTAGGAGCACATTTGAATTATGAAAAGTTGAATAAGTTCTCTCTTGCAAGGTTCTCATCGGTAATATTTTTCAACGTAATTTTAATTGAGAACTTATTCTGAATACTGTATAGTTATACTCACAGTTTTAAAAAACTTACGAGCTTTAGATAGATTTACCATATTCTATTACTTATAAGTACATCTTCCACAGTCAAATATTTCGCTTACAACCCCTTAACAGAGATGATGACAAAACAAGATCACAAAGATAGTCACGATCAATTCAATTTATAACAAGGGTAATAAATATAAATCAATAACCCAATCCTCTTTTGATTCATATGAAATATAATTTTTTTCTCCATTCACAATCCCAATATGATATCCATTATAATGAATATCTTTTAAAACTAATTCTTTAACCATCACAAACTTTTTGCTTTTTAGATATTGATATCTTAACTCTTCTCGAGCTTTCAACTAAATTTGTACTATCAAATATTGAAATAATATTTGTTTGTTTTAGTACCAAATAAGATAAATATTTTCTATATGTAATGATAAAATTTATTACTACATTCTCATATCCTTCGTGAAAGAATATTAACAAAAACAAAATATTTGGACATACGCCACATATGTGGTCAATAATCTTTCATATCACATTGATAACATAGATTATCTTTACCCTTTGAAGAGTTATCTTGAGAACTCTTATTGTTCTCTTATTTATTACTATGTTCCCACTTTTAGTGATCCATAATTATATCTTTTACTTTCTGTATGTTTGCATTCAATTTAGGGAATGCAACAAATCTGGGATGGACTTTTAAATGCCTCTATTGATTTTTTATTTCATAATCACCATCACAAAACGTGCGTGGATTTTAAATTAAAATCTATCTATTCATATTGTCATGATTAATCTCCAATTATAATAAACATGATATAATAAATAAATCATGGTAAAATATACCTGAAGATCTAAGTGGTTAAAAGCTCTAATGATTACCCATAATGCGTATGCCTCAATTGAAGACTGAAATTGCAATAGCTCTACAAGGCAATTGACAACAACTTGCGTAGCAGATTTGGAGTGACCGTATTACAAAATAAAAGAGAATCGTGTTGATAACTTGTTATAAAATAAATAGATAGAGAGTAAAGAACAAAGATAATGGGAGAGCAAAAGAGAGAGTGTATTTTATTAATCAATTAGAACATTTGTAAAGCTTCTCCAAAGTCTCTATTTATAGGCATAAAAAGTATAAATGAAGTAGAGATCTACTTTTAATGACTATAAGAATTTAAAGTACATCAAAACTTATCTTAATATTGATGGACATCTACTTAATAAGATATCCATAACATATATGACTTTTTAAAGTAAAAATTTTTCCCCTAATTTGTTGTATATATAATAACTCGATTATATATAATAAGTCCTCCAACATGTTTTGTATATTTAATTTGTATATTATCATAGCAATTCAAGTAATAAACTTAATATTAATGATTCTTTTATAATTAACATTAAACTTAGTTCTTAGGATAAATTATTTTTTATAAAAAAATAAACCTTGAAATTTTCAATTAAGGTTAATTCCTTTTTTCCATTTAATACATATGTACAATGTTTATATCTTACCTACAGAAATAATTATAACTTAGTTTTCCAAATAATGAATAATTTTTTAATAAAAAACACTGTACATACATATACTTTGACAAATATTAGTTATAGTTTTTAATATATCACTTTTTTTTTTGACAAAAACTATTACACGTTAATATACTCTAAATTGTTTATCTTTTTAATTTTATTTAACATTATATAAATTTCATTTTTTATTATAATATTAAATACATCGATAACATTTAATTATAATTTATTTATTTGAAATCAATAATGTAATTTATGTTCCTACTATTTTGCTAAATAATTTCATACCGAGTTGACAAAAAAATTAACAAACATTTAAGTAAAATATACCATTTTGAAAAGAAAAATTGTAGCTTTAAACTTTTTAAGCTAAATTAATATCATTAATTCATAAATTATTTCATCATTATTTTTAAAAAATATACGTTATTTTTAACCAATATTACAAATTAAGTACATATAATGATATAATATATAATATTTTTTTAAAAAATATGTTTAAATTTTAAAATTAAATTAAAAGTTATTTATATAATATTTTGTTAGAGTTGTGTGACCCGCATCATTGTTAAAAATAATATTGTGGTAAAATAAGGAGATCTGTATAGGGCTTAATTCTCTAGAGGTTTTACTAAGTCGTTAACCACCAATACCAAGACTCATTTCTTGTTAATTTTAGTCATTTAATTGTATATATATTTCGGTTCAACTTACCTATTCTTTATTAGCTTATACATTTAGTCAAATTTTTTATTAACTTATCTAACTTTATAACGTTTTTACACATTCCTGTTTTAGTTTATATACAATAATCAATACTCATAGTCTGTCTCATTATTAATATTTTTTAATTTATTTTACCTATTTTTCAATTTCGGTCCTAATTTAATTAAAAAGCACTATTTTCAAATTAAACCTCGTAATCAATTTTTTTAAAGCAATTAATATAATAATACATTATTATATTATTTTAATACTTTAATTAAATTTTTTTACCTTAATTTCGATATCCATTTCAACCCCACGATTTAATAATCCAATTTTTCTAACCCCTATATTTTGGGCGTTCTAACTTATAATTTTCATCACATCTATGAACACAAACATTATTATCTCTCATATATATACCTTTTTTTCTCAATGTATGAGTTATTCACGTGTTTTAAAAAATTGTTATTATTTAAATAATAATATATTATTTAAAATTATTGATAAAATAATATTTTAAATACATAAAAAAATTTAAAAATATATCAAGTTTCAGTTAAAAATGTTTTGTTTTAAAATTTAGATATTTTTAACTTCCTTTAAAGCTATATTTAGCATATATAAAATAATTATAATCCAAACTTGGATGATTAGTAACAATATTTTCAAAAATATATATTAAAAAAATAATAATCAAATAAATAATTGAATAGGAATAATTCAAATGTATAATAGAAATTACATCTTGGAATTATTTGTCAAATTGTTATCTATTATTCTAGATAATTATAATGAAAAACAACATAAATATAATTTATATTTATAAATGTATACCAAATATGTTTCCAAAATATAACTAAATATTTCTGTTTAATTTTTGTCAACATTATATTCTAAAGGAATCAAATTCATTTAGTAACAAAATCATAAGAATAGGTTAATCTGCAATTTGCTACTAAAGTTGAAAATTGAATTTGTTTAGTATACTTTACATTAATCAATATTTCTCCTTATACTTTTGAACTGGGGCAGATTTAGGGGACTTGGCAAGGGCACCGACCCCTCTTAAAATGGAAAAATTTTCATTTTAGCCCTTTATAATTATAAAATTTTAAATTACAAATAGTAAAATTTTATTTTGGCCCCCTAAAATGGTAAAATTTGATTTAATACTCTAAAAATTATAAAGATATAGACTATTAAAATGGTAAAGTTACATTTTTACTATTATAAAAATATATAATTTAATTTTGCCCCAAAAAATTTCTTGTAACACCCCTTACCCATACTTAACACTTGAACCGGGTACGAGGCATTACCGTACTTAACTTGCTCAAACATACAACTTCGATCCTTAAAATTTCATTTCAAATTAAAACTCTTCATTTGAGACTATAATGTCCTTATTATAGGTCTACGAGACCATAAACTTGCACTCGAAATGATTCGGGACCAAACTGAAAACTTTTGACCACTTAAAAAATTTAACACAAAAGAGGGCCACATGCCCGTGTGAAGGAACATGCCCGTGTGGCATATCACATGCCCGTGTTCCATATCCGTGTGGATTTATTTTTCATTTCAAACCTACAGGGGTTTTCACACGGCTTGACACACGCCCGTGTCCATAGCCCGTGTCCCTCACACGGGCATGACATGCCCGTGTCTTCACCCGTGTGTGAAAACTTTGGCATTCTGTTTATGATGTCATCACCTCAATAAGGTCACATGGCCAAGGCACACGTCTGTGTCCTTAGACCGTGTGTGGAATTAAATTCCTAATTTCAAGTGCAGACTTCACACGGCCCGGGCACATGCCCGTGTCTTAGGCCGTGTCTTCCACACGGTCGAGACACACGGCGTGTCTCCGTCCATGTGTTTACTACTGAGCATACTAACTTGCCAACCTAGCATACATGGGGACACACGACCTATCTACACTTATCACTACAAAGTCACACATAGCTTCACTTAATCGATTTTCCCGTTGAACGCTTCGGAATAATAACAGATACGCGGTGGTTTCGCACACAACCCACCTTTGAAGTTGAAGCTCTCTTGTACACATAGTGGCCTTCACTTAGTACCACTCATGTGACCTAGCTTGATTGTACACATAATTCTGGCTCTCTTGTACACATAGTGGCCTTCACTTAGCACCACTCATGTGACCTAGCCATCTCATAGGTCTCTTGTACACATAGTGGCTCACACTACATACCACACATGTGACCTAACAACGTATAACTTTCTTGTGCACATGGTGTACCCTCGGTACCACACTTGTGACCTAGCTAAGTATATATATGTATCTTGTAGCTCTCTTGTGCACATAGTGGCCTGCACTTAGTACCACTCATGTGACCTAGCTACATAGCATTTATATCTTTCGATTTCGAACGTTCAAACGGGAAGTATCTCACTTTCTAATACTTTATTTCATTCCTTCAATAGTCAATTATGATTCAAAAATCAGCTACAATACATAAAACATGCTGAAATATAAAAACGTCAATAAAGATAATGAATTATTTACATACAACTTACTTGTCGAAATCTCGTCAGGTACAACCGTGTAGCAACTCATACAACCCATGTAATATTAATTTAACATTCAATTTCACATGACACAACCAACATCACATTTTCCATACCATACATACCATCCATCAACTTCTCCTAAACATATTAAATCATCCAATTTATGCCAAATCAATAGAGAATTACAATTCAAGCATGGTGTTACATTATTATTAACACACGAATTTACATAATTACATTCTCAATCTCATCACATCATAAATTTAACTTATCCTCCCCAAATTATTCTATTCAATACTTTCTTGATATTACACAAAGCCATCTTCCTAATTTGGTCTTACATGTAAACTTATACCAATTCTCATTAAAATGTCGAGTCATTATCGAACATTATAATTATATTGGAAAATCAATACTAAAGTATTCATAACTAAAATTTCAATTTAACATTCAAATTTGCATCATTAAATGCTTATTAAACATATGAACTTACCTCGATACTAAAACGGCCATTTTACCAACTTTCCTGATTTTCGATTTTCCTCCTGTTCTAGGTCCAAATCTCATTTTTCGGGGTCTAAAACATCACATTTCACTTATTTAATTAATGTACTACTCAAAACAGTCCCTAACTCAAACTTTGGAAAAATTACAATTTTGCCCCTAAACTTTTGCATAATTATGATTTTGCCCCTAGGCTCAAAAATTAAACTTCATCCCTTATTCTTATATTTTATAACATGCAGATCATTTTTCCCGTCAAATTCTTGCTCTAACATGCACTTATGTACATTAGTTATTTTTGCCGATTATGTCATTTTACTCGTTTTCATTTAAAATCGCTTAGTAAAAGTTGTTTAACATAATTCTAAACTTCATATTCCACCATAAAACATCAAAATAAACAAATTTCACCTATGGGTATTTTTCCAAATATGAACCCTAGGTTAAATTATTGCTAGAATAAGCTAAATCAAGTTACCAGGACTCCAAAAACGTAAAGAACATGAAAAACGGGGCTGGAATGGACTTACCATGAAGCTTGGAAATCTTGAAAACCCTATCCATGGCTTCCCACATGTTAAATTCGGCCTAAGCTTGAAGATGGACAAATTTGGCATTTAAATTTTGTTTTTAATTCATTTAATTCACTAAATTACCAAAATGCCCCTTAAAAAAATCTTTTGAAACATACCCATCCATGTCCATTTTTGTCCACCAACTTAACCAATGGTCTAATTATCATTTAAGGACCTCAATTTAAAATTTCATAATAATTGGACACCTCTAACATGTAGAACTTAACTTTTGCACTTTTTACAATTTAGTCCTTTTGACGAAATTGAGTGCCCAAACGTCAAAATACTCGAATGAGATTTTCACAAAATCATTCCGTGAAATTGTAGACCATAAAAATAAAAATAAAATAAATTTCTCAAATCGGATTTGTGGTCCCGAAACCATTGTTCTGACTAAGCCCAAAATCGGGCTGTTACACTTTCAACTAAGTTGGAGCCATCCTATAAGGAGCAATAGATATCGGTACAGTACTGGGAGCTAATTCGGCGCCAAATTCAACCTCTCTAACCAGAGGCAATCCTGGCAATTCCTCGGGAAAAACATTTGGGTACTCACATACTATCGGCACCGACTCAATCTTTAACTCAGTTTCTTTGGCATTCATCACAAAGGCAAGATACGCCTCATACCCTTTTCTTACATGTCTTTGAGCCGTCATATGAGAGATCACTACCGGCGACCTATCTTGTTCATCTGATTCAACATGAAGGGTATCCCCATTTTCACATCTCAAATCAATATATTTCTTTCCACAGTTTACTATCACATCATGAGTGGTGAACCAATCCATACCAAAAATAATATCGAATTCATCAAATGGTAATAGCATGAGGTTAGCCTTAAAATAATGACCGCTAATCATCAATGGACAATCTTTGCACACTTTATCAACTAATACACTTTTGCCTAGGGGATTAGACACCTTTATTACAAACTCCGTGGACTCTACGAGCATACTCATACTAGATACTAATTTCATGCAAATGTAGGAGTGGGTAGATCCGGGATCTATTAAATTAATAACTTTAGTATCATGAAGAGAAAAGGTACCCGTAATAACATCAGGAGAAGATGCCTCTTCGTGAGCACGAATAGCATAAGTCCTTGCAAGCACCCTACCCTCGGGTCTCGCAGCCTGCTCTCTAGGGTTACCTTTACTGTTCGCCCCACTTCCGGGGTTCCTCTATGGTCTTCCTCTAACAACTCTCCCGGACCTCGCACTCTGAGCTTTCTTTTCTTTCATCATCTCAGGACATTCTCTTATGAAATGATCTTGGGAACCACACCTGAAACAAGTATTTTCATGTGCTCTACATTCACCGGGGTGACGTCTGCCACATTGTGGGAATTCTGGTCTATTAGATCGAATGTTCCCAACACTCGCAATTGAAGTAGTTTGAGCCTTATTCCCAGAATATTATTTACCTTTACTTTTACTTGAAAACCCGGTGGAAGTAGCTGACTGAGTGGAGAAATCTCGTGACTTTTTAGACGATGACTGAAATGACTTACTCCACTGCCTCTTCCTTAAGTCACGAGACTCCATTTCAAGCTTTCTTTTCTCTTTTACTAATTCCTCAGCTTTACAAGCTCGATCGACCAGCACAATGAATTCTTTCAGTTCTAGAACAACAACAAAAAATTTAATATCCTCATTTAGTTCGTCCTCGAATCTCTTGCACATGATGGCTTCAGTGGATACACACTCTCAAGTGTATTTGCTGAGCCTTACAAACTCACGCTCATACTCAGTCACTGACATATTTCCTTGCTTCAACTCTAGGAATTCCTTTCTTTTCTGATCGATAAACCTTTGACTGATGTACTTCTTCCTGAATTCCTCTTGGAAAAACTCCCATGTGATTCTTTCCCTTGCTACAACCGACACAAGGGTATTCCACCACTGATAAGCAGAATCTCTTAAGAGAGAGACTACACACTTCATGCACTCTTCAGGTGTGCACGACAGCTCATTAAATACCCTAATGGTATTTTCAAGCCAAAATTCTGCCTTTTCTGGATCATCATCTTTTTTAGCCCGGAATTCCTCTACTCCATGTTTCTGGATCCTATCAACCAGAGGCTTTTCACTTCTTACTACTTCTACCACTTGAGGGGCAGCAGGGGTAGGTTGAGGAATATGCAGGGGTGGAGGGGGTTGTGCATTCAGGTTCATACGAACGAACTCCGCGTACCATGTATTCATCATGTGGAGGAAGGCTTCTCTAGCCTCTTCTCCTCCTCTCTGACTCACCATAGTGGGTCTATTCTCATTCTCATTCGGCACCGTCCCTTCAGCGGGAGCTGGCGCACAACTTTCTGCATCATCCGCCACAGCTCTTTCGGGATCCATTTACTATATAAAACACAATTTAGATCGTCAGGAGTCGTCACACTATCATTTTAAAATTACTCTTGTGTATGGCATGTATAACTAAACTCATGCTTACGCTACGTTAGTCCTAGAATCGACTAAACTATAGCTCTAATACCACTAAATGTAACACCCCTTACCCATGTCTGACGCCGGGACCGGATACGTGGCATTACTATCCTTGACATTGCTTGAACATATTCCAACGGGCTATAAAATTTCATTTCAATTTAAAACTTTCTTTTCCTTGTCATAACATACATCTCATGGGCCTACGAGACCTTAAACTTACATCCAGAAGGTTTCGATATTCAACCGAAAACTTTTACACTCTTTGAAAATTTTTGCCTGAACAAGGGTAACATGCCCGTGTGACTTGGGACACTCCCGTGTAGGCAGGCCGTGTGGTCTTACACACCCATGTCCCTGGCTCGTGTACAAATTATTTTTATTTCGAACCTACAGGGGTTTTCACATGGCCGGACACACGCCCGTGTCGATGGCCCGTGTCCTTCACACGGCCTAGACACGCCCGTGTTCTCACCCGTGTGAAAAACTAGGGGTATTCTGTTTATGACGTCAACAACCCCCTTAAGGAACACACGGCCTGGGCACACGCCCATGTGGCTAGCCCGTGGTCGACACTGACTTAAAACACTAACATGCAGGGGACACACGGCCTATTAACACACCCATATGGGTTGACCATGTGTCACACACGGCCTAGACACACACCCGTGTGTCTATCCGTGTGGACACTTAAAGGCTATTTTCTAAGCCAATTGCCACCCTAAAATCAAGATCATTCATATACCCAATCCAACTACTCAAATACTTCATCAAAACATGAACAATAATATGCATAACTCATCATTAATTGATGCATAAACTTAGTAAATATTGGCCAATCTCTTTAACCATATACAAAAAGAATAATAACCATAATAGCCATTACTTTGGCACCTCTTAGGATTTATATCAAGATTAAATGATTCCTATATATGCCATACTTAATAAAAAACAACTTAGCTATACCAAAATATTGATCAATAGTGTGGTCCGAGCTCCGACGTTTATGATCCTCGAATTAGCTTAGCATAACTACAAGGAAAGAAGAAAAGAGAAAAGTAAGCATATAGCTTAGTAAGTTTGCATGTAACTCATATAGCAATATAATTGTTCATTGCCACTCATCCATATTGATAACATAACACATAAATCTCAAGTGGTTGGGCTTACTTACTCATACTTATTCTTACTCATCTCGTGTTACTTACTAAACTCATACTTGTAATGTAAACATGGTACCTGTATCACTTAATCACATAGATTAGTATACTTTGCTAATGCAAACATAACATCAATCCTCATCCTTCTTAACTTGAATAATGCTTTTAATCAACTTTGAGTAACTTAACTTGCTAATATCATTACTTGCTTAACTTTCTTGTACCTTTTTCATGCTTTGCTCTTTTGCCCGATGAATTAGCCAGAATAACGGAGGATGCTTAATCTCATCAAACATGGGTCTTGATGCCAATGCCATGTCCTAGACATGGTCTTACATGGGATCGCCTTATGATGCTGATGCCATATCCTAGATATGGTCTTATACGGGATCTCTTAACTTGGTGTCGATGCCATGTCCCAGACATGGTCTTACACGAGACCTACCTTGTGTGTTTCCTTTGGAAACTTATCATTGCCATGTCTTGACATGGTCTTACATGGTATCCTTGCCTCATGAAACTTGTCAATGCCATGTCTTGACATGGACTTACATGATATTTTTGCCTTTGGGACTCATTAATGCCATGCCTTGGCTTGGACTTACATGGGATCTGTGCCTTATAATAAACTTATCAATGAAATGCCTTGGCTTGGACTTACATGATATCCTTGCCTTATACCGATGCCATGTCTTGACATGGTCTTACCCGGGCTTTCCTTGTCTCATGTTGTGAAATAGGCATCCTCAGTATTCCAAACTTCACTCGGGACTTCCTTTTACTCATTCACAATAATTCCTTGTTTAACATTATCAAATAAGCTCATGACAATAATATACAATGAATAGCATAATAAGTAATTTAATGGAAATACTTATAAAGCCTTAAATTCATACAAATTTACCTCGGTATTCAAAATGTATGTAGAGATGTAATTTAGTCCTCGACTTTGTTCTTGCCTCGGTTTCGATCCGGCTTCGTGTTTCTCAATCTATAATAATAATTTAGCTCGTTTAATACTCATATTGACTAAATTAACTCATAACTCATACTTTGGCAAAATTTACTATTTTGCCCTTAGACTTTGGCAAAATGACCATTTTACCCCTAGGCTCGGAAATCAATTCTAATCATATTTCTACCTTCAACAATCCTAGGTGAACATTTAATTCTCTTATGGCTATCATCAAAAACTAACATTTCACATATTTACTACAAACTTTATAACCTTTACAACAAGGTTCAATAATGTGTTTTTATGGCAACACCCTTCACAAAAGTTGTTCATCTAATAACTTAGACTCATTTTCTTCCATAACAATGCAGCAAATAACAATGAAATCTCTCATGGAAAATCTCTAAACTCTTCACCATAATGCAAGATAGTCCCCTCTTTAGAAAGCTTAAGCTTTAGGGGTCTCAAAACTACAACTATCTTCAAGAAAAACCATTAAAATCACTTACTAGAATGGAGAAGAGCTTGCTGAAATTTTTGAGTTCTAAAACCCCTTGTTTGCTGAAAATTTCGGTGGAAGAGTGAAGAAGAAAAGATGACATCTTTTCTTTCCTTATTTTATTAATACTAGTCAAATTAGTCACCAACTATCAACCACTTTGACCAATTTTGTCCATCTATGTCTCCCATGGCTGGCCACTAATATATTGGGGGTCTAATTGCCTTTTAAAGACCTCCAATCATCAATCTATGGCTATTTGGTACCTTTAGCTTACAAAATGGAACTTTCGCATTTTATGCGATTTAGTCCTTTTTCGCGATTAAGCAAGAAATCGCTAAATTAAAGTACCAAAATTCTCATGTACTATTGTAATCATGCTTTGACTCATAAAATAACATGAAACCAAATTTCTCTAACCTCGGATTAGTGATCCTAAGATCACTATTTCGACTAGCTCCTAAATCGGGCTGTTACACGAGATCTCAATTCGATACTGAGGCCATGCCCTAGACATGGTCTTACACGAGACCTTACCATTCCCATATCTCGATGATGATATCCTCTCACTTCTTAAAGTACAACCGGGACTTCAACATCATAAATTTTCATCATTTTCTCATTCAACATTGTTACTCAATTTCATAGAAATAATATACAGCATCACTAATATCAAACATTTTAAAATTTAATAACATGATGTTGAATTTATTACACACAAACTTACCTCGGTACCAAAACGTGTAATTTTGTGATCTAGTCTGTAACCTTGCCTTTTCCTCGGTCAAGGTTAATTCCTCATTCTTCTTGATCTATGATAACAAATTATCTCATTTAATTACTACATTAATCAATACATTTCAATAATCATGTTTTGGTAAAATTACCATTTTGCCCTTAGGCTTTCACAAAATGACGATTTTACCCCTAGGCTCGTAAATTGATTCTAATCGAATTTCCTCCTTTTACAAGCCTAGATGAACATTTATTACTCTTATGGCAATCCTCAATACTCATTATTTCACACATTTAACACCTATTTTATAACATTTACAAAAAGGTCCTTTTAGGTGTTTTCATGGTAACACCTTTCACAAAAGTGGTTTAATTAACAACTAAGACTCATTTTCTTCCATAAAAATGCAGAAAACAACTTAAATACTCACATGGAAAAACCCTAGGTTTTCAACCATTTTGCAAAATAGTCCCCTCATTAGCTAGCTCAAGCTACAAAGGTCCTAAAAGTACAAAAATTATCAAGGAATGATCATCAAAACACTTACTTGTAAGGAGAAAACCTTACTGAAATTTTTTAACTCTCAAACCCCTATTTTGCTGCTAATTTTCAGTGGTGAAAGTGGTGAAGAAAAGATGATATCCCTATTTTCTTTATTTTATTAATACAAGTCAATTTAATCCACCTAATTCCAACAACTTTGACCAATTTTGACATTGTTTGTCCCCTATGGCCGGCCACCCTATTTCTAAGGGTCTAATTACACATTAAGGACCTCCAATTAATATTCTATGGCTTCTAGACACCTTTAGCTTGTAAAATGGAACTTTCGCATTTTATGCGATTTAGTCCTTTTTTTCGCAATTAAGCATGCAATTGATAAAATTAAAGCACCAAAATTTTCATGCACTCTTGTAATCATGCTATAACACATAAAATAATATATAAATAATTTTCTTCGACCTTAGATTAGTGGTTCCGAAACCACTCTTCTGACTAGCCCCTAAATCGAGCTGTTATATTTCTGACTTTGTCTCTACCCCTAAGTCATATTTCTGGATCCGCTATTGTTTTGAACTAAAGGTAAATTTACCCTTACACTTTTACTCTATATTAAATTTTACATTTCTATTTTTATTTGATTGAATTTTGGTACCAAAAATTTGTTTTTTTTTCAAAATTTGCTATTCAATTTTAATTTTAATTTTTTTAAGAAAAATTTAAATTAAAAATTATTTAAATATTTTATTTTAACCGCTAAAAATAGTAAATTAAGTGAAATAATATAAAAATTACAATAATTTTGTAAAACAATTTATTTTAATACAATTTTAGTTATTTTTTTTTCAAATTATTAAATGGAATATAGTAGCGGTAAATTTTTATTATTATTAAAAAAGCTATGTGAGATGCAACATCTAGAAGAGAGTTAATAATAAGAATAAATATTATTACAATATAATCAAATATATAACCACTTTCAATGATATAAATTTAATAAAATAGAAAAATGTATTAAAAGATTTACAAAAAAATAGGAAAAAAAAGTGAACCCCTTGTCAGTTAATTATATAATATATATGTGATATATGATAAGATATGTATGTATATACACTTTTGCTTTTCCCATAAAAAAAATTGTTGGATAAACAATTCAATATTGTGATCTCATGTATCATTTTTATTACTCTTGTAAACCAAATTCCTCCCACTCAAAATTGAAATTATAGTCTCATACATGGCTTCCGTGACTTGCAAGCTAGAAGTTCAAGTGATATATAAAATTAGTCGAAACAAATGAACAACGTAAACAGAAATGTATAGGCTTTTATTCTTCGTTATTTCACACGCATAATTTAGCCTTAAATTTCACTAGCAAACCTAGACAAGGCCTTAACTATATAAATACAAAATACATGACAATTTAAATTATTTCTTATGATGAAGAAATAGGAGATGGATTTTCTAATATCTGACTTGATTGCTTAGGAGGGACCGCCTTATAAGATTTGAAAAGAGGTTTAACCTTATCAACAGTGTTAATAATTCCCCAAAACAAAAGACGGTATATAACCACCATGCCAAACAAGATTCCAACATCAATCCATTTAGAGTATCGCATTTCAACTTGCCAAAAGCTTCTCAAGACTTCATCACCAGTAATGGTGGGAGATCCCCCAGCTTGATTGTTGGGGAAACTTAATCCTTCAAATTCATTCTTGTAGAATCCTTGATTTGCATACCTGTGAAATGCGATGTAGTACATGACATACCTCCAGAAAGGTTTAGGGAGATCATTTGGCAACCGGAAGAAGCCACCGTTTAACATCATCACCCCTTGGATACCGGCTCCCGTAATGATTCCCATGAGAAAATCGGGCACAATGCTTGCAACGGTCATCATCAAGCTCTCAACCAGCATCATGGTGGTGAAGAGCAATATGACAAAGTAGGCGAAGTGACCAAGACTCTTTTGAAGTCCAACTAGGTAATAAGCTATTGCTCCTGGGATTAAAGAGATCATAAACAAGTAGGGGATGGATGAAATGGTGTTTCCAACGACAAATGCTCCAACCCCATAATGTCCATTTAATCTTTCCCGGCCAAATACCTGGTTTTTATAATAAGGAGCAAAAACTAATGAATTTTATGTACTTATAATGTCCAAATGGTGAAGAAATTGAAAAAAAATAATAATACCTTCATGTCTTCAACAAAAGAAGGGAATCCTCCTATTGCCATGAATGTCAAGAATGCTGCAACAAACATGAGCATAGATCCTCTAGCCTGAAAATCCCAAATTTTTTATAATTGGCTTATATTATCTTTACTAAAGCATGGAATAGTTTATAGCATGTCATCAAGTTACCTGAATTGAGCCAAAGGTGAAGCCAATATCATGGAAGATAGTCCCAACACATAAACATAATGTAATGTAGATTGCAAGGCGAAGCCAGTAGTAGCCTAAATCACGATACATATTAACAAAAGATCGCTCAGTAAGAACTATGCTTTGGGTAATGAAGCTTGCTTGGCTTCCCTTATTCTCTAGAGGCCCTCCTTTCTGTAAATGAAGAACACTTGCAAGTCAGAATATTGGTTTTTCTTGGTTAAGGTTTGCTAAAGATTCAAACAAGCATACCTGTTGAGATATCTTCAGTACGTTCTGCTGAACTTGCTTGCATATCTCTGATGACTTGTAGGACCTGACAAGTGTGTCGATGATTTTTTCTGTGTTATTGCTACCTATTCCTTGCTCTATGTCCTAATGAACACCGATAAGCAGATCCATAAATTGCTAATTAACTTATCGACTGCATAGTTCATACTTCGAGTGAAGAAGACCAGATACTTACTTCAACAAAGTCTTTGTTGATAGTTCTAAGATAGTGATCTGATGGGTTCCTCAAAGCTGGACATGGGAAGCCATTTGTATCGAAAAGCTAGAAACAAGTTTGTTTTGCATAAGAAAGAATCATAGCCGCTCATAATTATTTACCAATTTACACAAACATTAGAACAGTATATGTATGTGTACCTTCTCTGCCATTGAAACAGGACCAAAATATACTGTTTTGCCAGAAGAGAGAAGCAAAAGATTATGGAAGAGCTCAAAAACTTCACTACTAGGTTGATGAATGGATGCAATTACAGTCCTTCCATGTTGGTGAGCTAGCTTCACTATCCAGTTCATAACATGGTAGGATGCTGCACTGTCTAGTCCACTAGTAGGCTCGTCAAGGAAGAGAAGCTTGGGCCATGTTATGATCTCAATACAAATGCTGAGCCTCCGCTTTTGTCCACCACTGAGTCCTTTGGTGCTCCACCCTCCGATTCTGGTGTCCATAGAATCTTGCAACCCCATTTCTCTGATTGTCATCTCAGCTCTTACTTTCTTTTCAGATACTGACATGGAATCAGGCAACTGAAGCTGTGCTGAGTAGAAAACAGCTTCCCTTACTGTAAGTGTTGTCATTAGAGTATCATCTTGAGTCACATAAGCCTAATGAAAAACATTCATTTAAAAACTATGGTATTTAAGTTTCAAGACAATTGAGAGATTTGGATTATTTAATTCTCTTCTTTAGTTAATTTCCATACCGAAGTTCCAAAAGCAAGTGTTTCCTTGCGGCCATTAATTAGGATCTCCCCAGTTTGTTGCGTACGTGAACTTAGTACTCTTCCTGCCAAATCAAATATTTTTTCATAAATAAAATTATGTAACATGATATAATTTGTAATCGAAGGGGATATATCATTAATTGGTAGAATAGTGTAAAACATGAAGAGGTAAGTGTGAAACATGAAGTAATAGTTAGTATCATATCAACGGATCTATCTTTTGGTACATATTGGTACTATTGTCTTTGGTTTTAAATAAAATATTGTTGTAATATTGCGTTTTGGAATAGATCAGTTCAAGATAATATTGATTAGTACATGTACAATTTGAACAACCAAGATGAGTATTGCCTACTAAGCCTTTTCGTGGATGATAAGGAGTTAAATTTGAGCAAATAGTGGTTCTTAAGATCAAATAAATCACCATGACATTTGGCTGGCTAGGCCAAATAGCTTTTCATAAACGTAAACTTCTATATTTACTTTTAATTTATACTTTTATTCTCATGTGTGATGAACATTTCAATCGGAGAAAACCCATTTGAAGAATAATGAAAAATAAAAAAAGTAAATATGTAAAGATATATGACCTGCCAATGTATCGAGAAGGGTGGACTTGCCACAACCTGAAGGCCCCATGATGGCTAGTACCTTCCCAGGCTCAGCATAACCTGTGAGATCTTGTAAGATCGCCTTGGTTCCTTTTTTCCCACCACCAACAGTCACCCAAAGATCAGTCCATGTCAAGAAAAGGCCATCAGCTTTTGGTGTAGGATCAGGTCTGCAATCTGAAGCAGCAGCTGGTTCCACCTCAATCCTGAAAGAGGGTAATTCATGGATACCTGAATAAGGAGGTGGATCGTTGCTCCTTGTGACGCCAATGCTAAATGGGAAATTCGTTTCTCTACTGTTGGACAACTTGTAGGAATCGTCTTGTTGAGAAACTATGCTTTGCATCTGCAAATCATCATTAGCTGGTTGAGGCTGATGTACTTGAGATGATATGCTAGGCCTTGGCCTTGACGTCCATCTTGGGACGATGACCGAGGAATCCATTATGAATACTGGATTATGTTATTGTATGAGACGATATTTTATTTTTGGAATTGTGGGTTCTAATTAGTGAGCTTTTATGTTATGCATGTCAACGCTAGAAAACTTTAATTAGAATTTATTGAAGTGCGCACTTGACAGTTGTCAAATATTTATTTTCTTTTTCTTTTTGAAATCTTATAATCACAAGCTGCACTGTTGCTAATAGAAGAAAAAACATTATTAAATAATTTTAATAAGTGATTAGGCAAAAAAGTCATAGCAAGTTAAAGTTACAAGTAATTACGCTTGTTTTTATGTCTCTGCTTCGGTTTTCCATTTTTTAGGTTAATTGGTCTCCTTTGCTCCATCGTGATCTTCTCCTTATCCTCCCCCTTATTGTATTGTATATCAACAATTAGCGCAATAAGCATAGACAAAAAATGTCTTAGAATCAATATTATGCTACCAACAACCCCATTAACAAAAACAATGATACTAATACCCCAACTCCTCTACTCCAATGAACGACAATGTCCACCATGGAAGCCTTGACCCAGCTGTGAATGCCCTCAGCACTCCCTCGGCCATTGTCGTCTCTCCTTCAATTACCAACATCCCATAATTCCCTATTACCCTGCAAGATCCTAGAGATGACCTTATAGAGCAAATCCTCTCTAGTTTGGTTTCCTGGCCCTAACCAGCCCTATGTGTAATATATTCATTTTGCATACTTGTATTTTTTTCTCGAATAAATTAGTTTAATAATAATATCCAATAATTAAATTAATACGTTGTGTATATTGTCCTCAAATTTTTTGCTCGTAATGCAAAATGGAAGCAAATCTTGGCTCACTTGTTATCTAATGTTTAATTAATCCTAAAAGGTATTACATGGTCGAATAATAATACAAAAAAGACAATTTGTATTAGTAAATGAACCTAAATATGTCCTTAATCTAATAGGAAATGAGTAAACTGATTGAATGACTAATATGATGTCTATCAAGTCCAATTGAGGAGATGCATTGTCTTGAGCATCGGAGTGGATGACTATTAGAAAATAGAGACATAGATGTAACTGACTAGACTGATAGTACATTAGACAGGACCCAAGTAGAATAGGTCCTAGATCCATTTATGAATTTATTCACTTGTGACATTCATAGCATGTCATACCTTAATCTTGAGTGGATGATGGATTGTGTATGCATAACTCGTATACTTTGATATAAGTAATAACTTGAGTTCAAATAGGTAAGGAGCCAAAAGTTGGTGTGTTGATATACGACTTCTACAATATGTATTATCATTCACAACAGTGGAATTCATAGCCCAACTAATAGGTAAATGATATCCTTTAATTGGCATTACATAATAGATGAAAAGTAAAAATGACCACAGTCGTTTGTCTTTGTGATAAATGACTTGATTACTTGTTGATAGTAATTGACTTTTCATAAAGAAAAATTTAATGGTTATCATGAGATAAAATAGAATCATATTGAGAAAATAAATTTATTCTAAAGAGATTAAGGAATCCTATGAGGGTAGCACACTTATGTTAAGGTTATTAAATGCCCACTGATTGAGTAGCTTTCGTTATAAGATGTAATTAGGGAAAGCTCAGTCACAATATTATAGTAGAATGACTTTGTGATTAAATAAGTTTATAATTAATATATGAAAAGCTAGAACTTAATTATAAATTATTTGAGCCCTAATAAATATGTCCAATCGGTCCATTCGCTAGCTTGTTGAAATCATAAATGAATTGCATGTAGAACCAAATAAACATAAATCGATTGAAACGATGAGGTTAGAGAAATGGGTCACATTCATAAATGAATGTGTTTTCTCACTAAGTATAGAAATGACTTGAGAATTAATTTAAGGTTTCCGAATTATTAATTAATTAATTAATTTAAGTTCAAAAATGAAATAAAATTAATTAGTTATTGTAAATCCGTCGAATATGAAAATTAAATATATTTCCTTATAGATTATTTTATGGTAAATTTTTCATGACTTAAACGGAATTTGAATTGAGTTGAGAAAATTATTTAATTGAGAAATTAATTTATCTAATAAAATAAATAATATTTATTTTGGGAAATAGAAAACATATATTAGGTTTGATTAAGTTAAAAAGTGTTGGGTTAAAAGTTTAGGAAGCACAAACAATTGGACCAATACAGGAGAGGCTCATATCCCCTCATCATAAGGGAGAGGGGCTGCAAACCTAGTATTATTTACTAAGGTGCCCACCCTATTCTACTTAGAGTAAAATTTTGTTTTCTATTAAAAAAATATTATATATTTTTTACTTATTCAACTAGGATTCTCCAATCTTTCCTTATAAATAGATGACATTGATAAAGCTATTTATAATAGAAATTTCATATATTGTCATTTTACCAAAATGTAGTAAAAATTTATTTTCTAAGAATAACTTTTATTTCCTAGAAATTACAATTTTACCAATTTATATTGAAAGAGTATTACTTCCCTACTAAAAGTAATAAATTTTTTTAGTTCTATGTTTGGTTCATGATTATTCGAGGCCACACTCGAACCAATTTGTGGTATGAGAAAAGTAGAGACGATCCGTCTCGCTTAAGGCACACGTACTTTTCGGGGAAGTTTTATTATTATAAATATCACAAACTGGATCAATTTTCAAAATTTTAATTTCTCACTATAACTGAAAACTATTTTTCTAAAGCAGATTTTTCCAACACAGCCTACTGTTTCAACCTTTCCTCCAGATAATGCTTCCCAACAACAACTACTTGGCCCTACAGTCTCATGGGGGAACAACTTTTGGATCTACAGTGTCAGTTTTAAGAACAAAAAGAGCATCAACGCTTTTCGGAACAACAAAATGCCCACAATGAATAGTTGATTGCAAAGTTGCCTAGACCAAAGACACTACCAAAGGTGGTGATTTCCCCTTTCACTAGAACCGGAAGCTATGTTATAGTCTACAGTCCGTAAATATAAGAAGGATCACGATGATAATGAAGTGGTGCAAGATCTTTACCCTATCAATCGTCTAAAGCAGAAACCTCAAAATAAAGTTATTTTTGTTGAAGAATAAATTGTAGCCTTCAGATTAGAGTTCTTGAAAGAGGCTAGGGGTTCTAAGTCTGATGAAGATTCTTGGAGTTACGCTAACAAATACTTAGCCCCTTTCTGTGTTGTCTCACAACCTTTCCGCTTCTTTCAATTTCCCTAATTTGTCCTATACTAGTGATAGTGACCTAAAAGACCACTTAGCTTATTATAACAACCACATGAATATTCTTAAGGCTTTTGATGATATGAAACACAGAGCTTTCTCCATGAACCTTTTTCACACTACTTGACAGTGGTACCTATCACTTCCCTCGAGATCCATCAAAAACTTTGATCAATTAGTCGTGTAACACCCCTAACCCGTGTCTGTCGCCAGAATAGAGTTATGGAGTATTACTACAACTTTCAGAAAATTTTCAGATAAATCATGTCAATTATTGTTCATTTTTCTGAGATTATTCATAATGTCCCTTAAATGGATCCTCGAGGCCCAATATAAGCATTAGAATCGAGTCGGGACTAAATCGGAAACTCTAAGAGTTTTTCGTGAAATTTCAAAAATTTTCCAAGGTGCAGGGCTCATACGCTGTGTGGTCCAAGAGACACGCCAGTGTGACCCTAGGACACGTCCGTGCTACAGGCCGTGTTCGACCCTGTGTAACTCTTTGACTTGTGCACACGGCCATGCAACACGCCCGTGTGCTAGGCCGTGTTACCCACATGGCTGAGAAACACACCCGTGTGCTCAATTCTGAGCATTCTATTTCTCAAAATTAAGGTGCAGGGGACACATGGCCTTACCACATGCCTATGTACCCGGCCGTGTGTCACACACGGTCTAGACACACGCCCATGTGGACAAAACAAAGCCATTTCTAGCTTCATTTCTCACCCAAAATCATACAAAAATCCTGCACCAAACTTACATCCAAATACCAACCATTCCAAGCATTGAATTCAAGCAATTTGTAACATCTAACATGATATATTGTTACATGCATTCATGCTTTTAATCTTACCTTTTATAAGCATACTCAATTAACCTCTCCCAATCAATCAATAATATACTCTTTTGTTATCTCCATAAGATAAACTTAAACACATATATACATGTACCAAAACATAATCATCACTAGCCATTCCAAAGGCTAGATTACAATAATCATTTACATTTACATGCCAATATGGCCAATATAACCTATACATGCCATTATAATCACAATTGATTTACCATATTGTGCCGACATGGGCCGCTGAATAGTGTGAGTGATCTACGTCAAGCTTCCAATCCAATGAGCTTCCGATTTACTCTAAAACAGGGAAATAAAACTAAGTAAGCCTAAAATGCTTAGTAAGTTCGTATATGTAACACCCCTAACCCATAACTGTCGTTGGACTAGGGTTAAGAGGCATTACTAATCATTTCCGAACACTTCATATCATTCCACATCCAAAAATAGCAATTCACATTCAATGAGTCCCTTGATGAGGTTTACAAGACCTTAATCACATGTCAGAAAAGGGTCGGGACTAAACTGAACTCATACGAAAATTTCTAAAATTCTAACATTTTTCTAAGTTGCAGAGGTCACACGCTCGTGTGGGTAGGCCGTGTGCCTCACACGGCGGCACACGGCCTCGAACACGCCCTTGTGTCCAAGCCGTGGCAAAACAGGGCATACATACTGACTTGTTCACACAGCCTGAGACACGCTCGTGTGCCTCACCCGTGGTCGACACTGACTTGCACCACACTGCCATTCACACGGCCGTGTGTCCAGCCCGTGGTCGAGTCTGACTTGAATCAAATTACAAACTCAAAAGACACGATCGAGCCACAAGCTCGTGTGCTCAACCGTGTGGGCAATTATAGGCCATTTTCAAGGCCAAATTACCATCCACACTTTGAAATCACCTATAAGCATCAAACCAATACCAATTCATGCCTTAAATACAATTTAAACATACCAATACAAGTCCCAACTAATCATCTACTATATCATTTATTTCCATACTCAATTCTTACTCAAATAAATCCATCCGAAACATCATCTTCACAACTCAAATCATATAAACTAAGCATCATCTATTCATACCACAAATTCACACTTAATATACCATTCTCATCAACCAATTCAAGCATGAAATATACCATTTCCAATCTCATTATTTCATACCATATTCATCATTTTCATAGCTTCACATATGAACCATCAACATTCAACTCCCAAGACATATCACATGGCAAGGTCCAAACCTCACAAAACATACCATAACCACTAGCCTATACATGCCATATACCAAATATATACATCTTTTTAAGTACCAAAATAGATAGCCGATAGTGTGATTGAGTCGCTGACGATCCCCGAATCCGAGCTAGATTTACTAACACTGTAAAACAGAGAAACACATCACATAGTAAGCTTCTAAAGCTTAGTAAGTTCGTAACATAATACATTCAATTTAATAAATCAAATACAATATACGAAAATAATCCATCACATAGATCAACTCTCAAATGTTCACACCATATCATCTATAGTTAATATACTCACTAAACCATTCATAATTCCATACACAATTTCATCAACCACAAAGGTTCAATACATACCTTAGCCAACACATAGTTATTTAACATCCATGCTACTTAATGCTCGATATTACATTTCGATCAACCTTTGTTATTCATTTGATTTAATCGCACACTTAGTGCCAATTTCGTAGCCGAAACATAATTGTCATCGCACATTCAGTGCCTTTACTTTAAATCGAACTTATCACGGTATCGCACACACAGTGCTAAACCAATAAGCCGAAGCTTTTACTATTCGCACACACAGTGCCCAACATCTATGTCTCATTTCTAATCTCGCACACATAGTGCCTCATAACTCAATTTCATATATAACATTGCTATTTCATTAACTATACAATTCATTCACTTCTCATCACATAGATATAAATTAAACGACTTGTATTATATCTGAACTTACCTCGGACGTCAAAATACCGAAACTAGCCGATCAATCGAATACTTTGTCTTTGCCTCAATCTTGATCCGAATCTCTCCTTTCTTGGTCTATGCATATTTAAATTTAGCTCATTTAATTAAAAATTCATTCAATTTAGTCCAAACACACATATTTAGGGCATTTTACAAAATAGCCCTCACATTTTTATATTTTGACACTTTAGTCCCTATTTCATAAGACCGCAAAATATGCAAAATTCCATATTACCCAAGCTTGGCAGAATATTCCCATGCTCAATACAGGTCCACACATTTCATTTATTTCACAATTTAGTCCCTCAAAATATTATTTTCATAATTTAGTCCAAATTACTCAAAATCTAAAAATCCAAAGAAAACTATGTTAATCTATCACATGTCTTTCATATTTCATCCTCAAACATCACAAAGCTTGTAAAATCATCAATGGCACATTTCAAAATCATCATCAATTCACAAAATTGAAGCATGGGTTTTGAAGAACACAAAGCAACGATTACAAAAACGTAAAAATTATCAAAAATCGAACAAATTACATACCTCAATTTTGCTCAACCAAGGCCGAATATCATGAAAGCTTAAAAAACCCTTTTTCTTTTCTTACTTTCGGTTCAAAAAGATGAACAACCCACTCTCATTTTCATTTGTTTTTATTATAATGTATATTATTAATCCAATTACCAAATTAACCTTATTATTTTCATTTTATTACCACTAACATATGGCATTTTTGTCCATCCAAATTTCCCTTGGCTTAATAGCCACATAAGGACTCCATATAATAAAAGCCACAACAAATAGATACTTTTACATAAGCATGCTAATTTTGCATTTAATGCATTTTAATCCTTTTCTCTAATTAGGCACATAAACAATAAAATTAATTCACGAAACTTTTGCGCATGCTTAATCATATAATGCAGGCATAGAAAATAATATTAATAAATTTTTCTAACTAGGATTTGTGGTCCCAAAACCACTATTCTGACTAGGGTCTAAACCGGGCTGTTACAGTATAACATGGTACTTAACTTACCATTCATTCTATTTTGAGGTAACTATGTAAGGCACATTCATTCAATTCGACCTCAAGCCCTACACATATCCTCATTGCCCTTGTTAGTCGTATATTCCATAATAACATCAAAACATGTTTGGGCTCAACAACAATCAAGTTTCTAGGCACATAAGCTTTCCATAACATGTATTCATTTAACATGCATAAATCATCTCTTTATATTACAAGTATAATTTTATAATAGTTCATCTCGAGTTCAGATTATTTCATGTCAGAACTTTACTCATATTATTCGAAATATGAAGGTCACACGAGTAGTAGTACACTTAAGGTGTACAAGTCTATAATCAAGGATGAACATATATTCATCAAATAAATCCCATGCACAAATATCATCATCTCATATTTCCATATATTGATTATCATGTTTCGCCATTTTCATGTATTTCAGAAAGATATGTGAAATAACCCATTTCTTATTCATATCTTCTCATGTCAAGATTTTTACCCATTGAATTTATCTGAAATATAGATGGATACATAGGTAGTACACTCGAGGTGTACAAACCAGGATCCGTCAATTCATATTCAATGATACCCATAGGGTACTATTTTAGAGAGTACACTGTCGAGCCACATATATGTAGACAACAGGATTACCAGTCCAGGCTAAATCCGGTCTACAATATATACTCAATAGAGCTTAGTTAGGATTACTAGTCTAGGCTAAATCCTTTTTATGACATATGCTCTACAGAGCTTGATCTGGATTTCCCGTCCGGGCTAAATCCAGTCTATAACATATGCTCGAGAGGACTTATATTAGGATTGTAACGACCCAAATTTGGGCCTAGTAGAATTGGGCCCATTGGGCCTTGGGGACGGGAGCGTTTAAAAATTTTTGAGAACAAGAGAATGACTTTAATGCAAGTTGGACCTATTAGGTGAGTGATTTTAGAAGGTTAGAGGGCTTCTATGAAGTCCCGAGTTCAAACTTTGGCTTTAGGGAAATTTTGGTTTTAGGTGAGAAAAACCCTAGGAGTTAGTAGGTAAGCTTTAAGAATAAAATGTGGAGAAAAATGACACAAGTAGAGTGTGTGGTGTAGTGGCAAAGTGACGCCACATAAGAGACAAGGGGGTGACGCCACAAGGAAGGAAGGAGGTCCAAGGTTCAAGTCTTGGCACTTGCATTTCTTTTTGTTTTATTTTTTTAAGTGAATTTAGACTTTGGCCCATAGGGTTATATTTAGTTGCGCATGATTTTAGACACAAGAGGAGCTTGTGGCTTGGTGGCAAGTGGCGTGTTGAGCTATTGAAGGGAGCAAGGGTTCAAATCTCATGACAAGCAAAGGAGTATTTATTTTGCGGATTGGACGACCAGAGTTTTAGTTGGATTTAAACTCTGCTAACGGAGGGATCCTACATTGGAAAGATACAAAGAGGGAAGGTGAGAAGCTGGCTATATATAGAGCTATCTATGATGGGAGGAAGCATACTTTGGTGGGCGTCTGGGCATAGGAGCATTCGGAGCATGGATTAGCTTTAGAATTCCTATCAGGTGTGTATTCTCTCTACTCTAGTTGTAGAGCGGCAAATGTCGAAATGCCGGTCACACGGCGATGGTAGCCACATGAGCGTGCGAGCGCACGTATGGGGGCTTCGACGCGATAGTTGAGGCCATCAGTATTATTCTTGTGGGTTGGGGCTGCTTGGGCCACGATGGGCCAAAGTGGGCCCAATGGGCTCGTGGGCCCATATGAATAGATTGCATGATTGTGTAGTAGATATTGGACTGGTTTAGGTGAATCTCATATCTGTGGCTAGATTTGGGCTGAATGGGCCACACAAGCGTGTGGGCCCACTTGGGCTGAAATTGGGCATTAGACCCAATTGCACCGTTTTGATCAAAAAGGGTAACCGTGTCGCTCAAAGCGACAGTAGGCCTCCGGAGAGGCCGTTAGATAACTGAAATTACCGTTATACACTTAAATGTAGTTTTAGCATGATTGTGTGTAATACTCACACCATCTTTTGTTTGATTAATAATAAGTATGTGAACTGTTTAAAAGCTGAAACATCGGTAATGGCTGTTGAGTTACCCTTGGGGGATAAAATCGGAGATACCAGGTTAGTTACCTTTGGTGGTGTTTTGTAAATACTTTAACATGAATATATACATATATACTCTGATGATTCGATTTTCGTTGACATGAGTTGCATTCATTATATTATGATTACATGTTGCATGGGGTGGGGTTATGATATTGATTGCAAGGGGAAGTGTATTTCAGGGATTTGGTACCACATATATCGGTGACTCTGTCACATTATTTCAGTGGTTTGGTACCACATATAACGGTGACTATGTCACATTATTTCAGTGGTTTGGTACCACATTCAGTGGCTTCGTGCCACATATGAGGAGTGTAGCGGATGGAGGTTTGATTGTAGAAATCCCCACAGGTGTGTTTGGCTGGTACGAGTGGTATGTAGAGGATGGAATATTAGGTTGGGCTGGGTTGCATTACATACACGATTTGATATGCAATGTTAGTAGGGCTACGGCCCAGTTAGATTCGTATGGGCTTCGGCCAAATCTATTACTGTGAGGGCTAAGGCCCAATGTGCTTCTGTGGGTTTAGGCCCAGATTACATTCGTAAGGGGAATTACACACTGAGTTCTCGTAACTCACCCCCTCTGCTTAATTTTGTAGGTAATCCCTAGCTTTGTGGATTTGGAGCCGGGGTGGACTCTATGGTGGCCATTCGTATTTCTTTCTAAACTCTGTTTCCTTTACTTAAACTTATTTTTAATTTGGGAATATTTTATGTAATAAGGCCTTTAACTTGGTTTTGGATTTTAATACGATTATTCTATATTATGATATGTTAAGTACGAAGTTATATTTTTCTAAAAATATAAACATATAATATTTTCCAAAATATTAACAAGCGGATAACAAGCGAATAAACATTTGAATTCGGGATTTTCTTAGAACTACAAAAGCTATTTTTAAAATGTCACGTTACTGGAACCCACAAGTCTCGTTTTTTCGTATCACAAAACCTATTTTCGACTGTTAGTATTACTAATGAAAATTTGCAAGATAACAATCAAAACTGATTTTGCTTTTCAAGATGAAACCAAACGCTAAGTTTTAGAAATTGCGAAGTTTTTAACAACCTTTCCATGTGACATACCAGATCCGGTCGTAACGTTTAGGCTGGGTTTGGGGTGTTACAAGGATTACCTATCCGGGCTAAATTCTTTCATAAATGAGGTCAATAGGATTACTCGTCTGAGCTAAATCCTATAACATCCTGAATTAGTGGGCCTGTGCATTTTGTGTGTTGTAAGTTTAATTTGTGAATTTGAGGGTTAGGGGTCCAGATTGGGCTCAGGAATGGGATGAGGCATTGATTAAATGCCTATGTAGACACTCTAGTGCTCTAACGGTAGGTATCTGTGTTTAAAAATAGCAAAGTGGGCTTGTGGCCCAAAGTGGGTGGCGCTACAAGGAAGGCAGAGGGTGGCATCACTAGTGCATGAGAAGGGCCCAAGTGTTAGCCGCTTGGAGCCCATGTTTTTAGGCCAATTTTGGCACTTAAAAGGGAGCAAGGGGGGACGACAACAAGGCTAAAATATAGGGGATTTTAATGTTTTTATTATGTGGATATTGTGCTGATAAAGGAGGGAGGAGTTGGTGCTAATTAGGGCTCTTTTTGAGGAGTTAGTAGATTAAGATAAGGAAGAAAGATAGGAGCTATCATTTGGTTGCAGAGTTGGCCGAAAATCAAACACAGGGGAGGGGGAGAGAATTGGTTTAGTATGACAAGGGGTGTGCCAAAAATTTGAAGGCATCTCATTTGTTTCTTTTCTCATCTTTCCTCTTCCAAAAAGCCGAAAATCACCACCTCCCTCACCCTTTCTTTTTCTTTGAAATTCCCTTTTAGTCGAATCTTTTGATCCCCATTGTTATTCTCCCATTCACTAAAAAGTCGAAACTACGCTCTTGTTTGTTCTTGTAGCCGAAATCTCTAAGTCTCAGTACCATTCCATTCGGTTCCTTTTTCCCGAAGTGACCTCCATAGCCGAATCCTCTTTTCCGGGATTTTCTTAAAAGCTGAAATTCCTAGATCTCTAATCTTCTACGCTTCGATCTTCATCTGTGATTGCTGAATCTTTCAGCAAGGAGTACCTGAAACCTTCTGTAGAGGTAAGTGTCGATTGTGCTATTTTTCCAAACTTTTTCAGCTTTTGGAGACCATAGCCGAATGGCTAAATAGTTGGCTAATCTCGTGTTTTCTTGTATGGGCGGCATTCCGGGATTTGAAGGGGATCTAATCGCATAGGTTTCTAAATCGGTAGCACTCGAATCATCCTACTTCCAGGATCTAATCGATTTAGGTAAGGAGATTTGTTTATTTAAACGTATAAATTCGGGTAAATAATAATCCTTGGCTGAATGTAGGGGAAGCTTTACCTTCACGTTCTTCCGACTTTTGAGCAAAGTTGTAGACAAAGGGCAGTAGATCCAATTAGTGAGGGTATCGACATAGAGAGTAGTACTACATGTTATCAGGTGTGTAACTTCTCACACCATTTAGATTGTTTGTTAATATGTGTATATAAATCTGTTTATGTTTTGTTAAATGCCGAAATCCCGGCATAACGGTTGAAAACCCAAAGAGGGTAAAGGTGAATCACCAGGTTAGTGATTTCTGTCATTCATAAGTGAATGTTTCTGTTGAGATGATATGTTTTATATGTATGCCGATTTCTATGTATGCACGGGGTTGGGTGATTAATGAAAGGGGAAGTGTTCTGTTGTAGTGGCTCTGCCACGATCTGTTGTAGTGGCTCTGCCACGATCTGTTCTGGTGACTATGTCACAACTCTGACGATGAGCAGCTAACTGCAGCATGACTGCCATCGATGGTGTGTAGCGATGTGGGTTGATTGTAGAAATCCCCAACGGTGTGATTGGCAGGTAAGGGTGGTGTGTAACAGATGGAAACCTAGGATTGGGTTGGGCTTTGCATAAATTTCTGTCATATGGTATTATATTATTCTGATCTGTGGGGCTAAGGCCCAATCTGATGGTGCAGAAGGGTTGCACACTGAGTCTCGTGACTCACCCTGTTGTTTAACATTTTTTAGGTAGCACTTAAGGCATCGGACCGAGCTGGAGAGGAGCGCAAGGTGGCCATGCATGGATTCATTTGAACTCAATAAAGGATGTTGTTTTAATTATTTCCCCATAATGTTTTTTTAATTAGTTTGGTTTAATATTTTATTGTAATAAGGACACTGGCTACTGTTATTGGTTTTATGTTTTTGGGTTTCGGGTTTTCAGTCACTTAGACTTTATGATTAATTGAAACTAAAGCATGTGTTAGAATAATAACCCTCAAAGGCAAAATTTCGGTTTTTATTCATTAAGGTTTTAATTAAAATTTATTTCTTCCACAAATTATCAAAATTATAATCATCCAGCATAACTGTTAAAATTATGTTTTATCGAAAAATTGCTACATGTTTTAAGAAATCTTCTTAGTGACATGCCAGATACGGTCGGGGTGCTTGGGCCGGGTTTAGGGTGTTACAAATTGGTATCAGAGCCAAGTTCAAAACTTGGCTTTGGGGGTTTTGGGCTCAAAACATTTTCTAAAGATGGGTTTTGAAAACATGCATGTTTATAAATAACACAGGATGGTTTTCTCGGCATAGCACCTGCGTCTCCGGCCCAAGTCCGCCAGGTAAGTATTCTGAACTCACTGTGTGTTATATATGTATGTGGGCTTGATGGGCTTTATGGGTCGTAGACTACTTAAATTAGAACTTGATCGACTCTAGGCTTAGCTTAAACAACTTCTTAAATCTCATAAGACTTAAGTCAACTAAACAAACCCGTGAAGAAGTCGCTGGGTTGGGGTGTGGCAACAGGCATGCGCATGTCTAGGATTGGATCCAGAAGAGCCTGGTACTTAAGCAGTCCTAGTGACTCACCTCCTCTTCATTGGAATCCTACCTGGTGCGTAGTGACTGTTCACCCTAGCCACGAGGATTTGTTGACGGGCCAAAATCTATAATTAAAACCCGAAAGGGACCAGCCACCCTATCTTCACAAAATTACTAAAATGCCCCTAGTTTGAAAAAAATTACCAAAACACCCTTGATTTGGAAATTATCAAAATTTGCAAAATTACCAAAATACCCCTGCTTCACGAAATTCCCAAAATACCCTTATTTTGAGAAATTACCAAGATACCCATGATCTGCAAATATACCCCAGATTTACGGAAATACCCTGATTTACAAAGTCAACGGATTTTTTAAAAAAAATATATATATATACCTTTATTTCGAAAATCCCCAATATACTTTATTTTGCTAGATTACAAAGAAACCCTGTAGGATAAAATTACGGAAAAACCCCTGGGTAGTGAAATGACGAAAATACCCTTATGTGGTGGATGTGACTTCATGGATGTGATATGTATGTTGAAGTGTGAATGTATGTGGTTTCTAGAATTAGGAGGTAAACTTGAGACTGAAACTATAGATAGGTTCGAATTCGAAAAGAATCACTCTTGAAACTACTTTTCATAAGATTGTTCGTGGATAATCAGTGGAAGAGTTAATAATCCATAAAATTTCTAATCAGATAAACGCCAATCAGAAGAATGAGTACAAGGGGTCGAGGACGTCCGTCGCGTGGTCGTGGTAGGGGTAGGATGACTGTGTCAGAGCAGACAGGGTCTGGCCATGGGTCAGGAAATGAGATGCCGGATCCTCCAACTGTAGAGGGAGAATTTCGGGACCAGGCACCCGGAGATGATGCGGTATCTCAGGCGACGTTGCAAGTCCTTGAGAGAGTTGCTGGGGCAGGCACGGGTTCAGGAGCTCGAAAATTTGTGTCGAAAAGTCTCCGAGCCAATGGAACAGAGATGTTTAGGGGTGTTTCTGGCGTAGCGCCTAATACAATTGAGTATTGGTTAGAGGCAAGCGAGCGTATAATAGATGACCTTGACTTCACTGTAGAGGAGAAGTTGAAGGGGGTCGTGTCTCTTCTTCGAGACGAGGCTTACTAGTGGTGGCTCACGGTAAAGGAGGGTACTGCCGCAAACCAGATTAATTGGGATTTCTTTAAGGAGTCATTTCATGGAAAGTACGTTGGGGCCAGCTATGTGGATGCACAGAGGAAGGCATTCCTGAACTTGGTACAAGGAAGTAAGTTTGTATCTGAATAAGAGGCAGAGTTTCTGCTGTTGAGCCGTTACACTCGAGGGATTATGGCGACTGACTATGAGCGTTGTGTATGGTTCGAGGATGGACTAAGGGATGAGCTAAGGGTATTAGTAGCGCAGCGGGAGAGGGACTTTGCGGTTTTGGTTGAGAAAGCTAAGATATCTGAGGAGGTTAAGCGGACTGAGAAACAGAATAAGGATAAGGATAGGAATAGGAATAAGAGGAATTTTGGGCCGTCGGGATCATCTGGAAATTTTCAGAAAAGGCCTAGGTCTGATGGGCCAGCTCGTGCTCCGACGGGTCAGAATCGAGCATGTCCTTCGTGTGGGAAGGTACATTATGGGGAGTGCAGAAGGAGAACCGATGGATGCTTCAGGTGTGGATCTAGGGAGCATATGATTAAGGACTGTCCACAGGTGAATCAGGTACAGCCCGCAGGACGAAGTTCTGATTAGGTTAGGAGAGGTGGTCAGCCAGTACCGAGGGGTCGTGGCGCAGCCAGAGAAGGAAATAGATTCGGTCGGGGTCGTGGAGCACCTGGTAGGGGTGCAGGTAACGTAGACGCGAGGTAACCGGGTCTAGTTTATACAGCTCGTCGACGGGAGGATGGTGACGCACCGGACGTCATAACCTGTACGTTTCTTATTGCTGATAAACCCTTTTCTTGCCTTGATTGATATTGGGCCAACCCACTCCTATGTTGCATGTTCGGTATCTAAGACCCTAAGTATAGACTCTGAAATAACTACTAGGAAGATGACTGTGGTTAGTCCTTTAGGACAATCTAGGGTAGTGGACATACTGTTTAGGAACGTACCTTTAGAGACGCAAGGGGTAGTGTTCCCGGCAGACTTAATGGAATTAACATTTGGAGAGTTTGATCTTATCTTAGGAATGGACTGGTTGACTAAACATCATGCTAAGTTGGATTGTGAGACTAAGCGCATGGTGTTGAGTACCCCAGAAGGCGGGGAGGTGTTTGTGTTAGGAGAAGGAAGGAATTATTTGTCCAACGTGGTATCTTCCTTGAAAGCTGTTAAGATGATTCGGAAAGGATGTAACGCGTTTCTAGCTTTTATCAGTGCTTTGGACGCTAAGGAGGTGACTGTCGATGGGGTAAGAACAGTAAAGGATTTTGCGGATGTTTTCCCTGAGGAGCTGCCAGGATTACTCCCGGATTGCGAAGTGGAGTTTGGAATAGAGCTACTTCTGGGTACAGCTCCGGTGTCCATTGCTCCTTACCGAATGGCACCGAAGGAGCTGGTGGAGCTCAAAGCTTAGATCCAGGAACTGTTGGATCGAGGGTTTATTCGATCGAGTGTGTCTCCGTGGGGAGCGTCGGTCCTATTTGTGAAGAAGAAGGACGGAACCATGCGTATGTGTGTGGACTACCGTCAACTGAATAAGTTAACGGTTAAGAACAAGTATCCGCTACCGAGAATCAACGATCTGTTCGATCAGCTCAAAGGAGCTTCGATTTTCTCTAAGATAGATTTAAGGTCGGGTTATCATCAGTTAAAGGTAAAGGAAGGGGACATTCATAAGACGGCGTTTTGAACTCGCTACGATCATTATGAATTTTTGGTGATGCCTTTCGGGTTAACGAACGCGCCAGTAGCATTTATGGATATGATGAATCGGGTGTTCCAATCATACCTAGATCAGTTTGTTGTGGTGTTCATTGACGATATCCTGGTTTATTCCAAGTCCGAGGAGGAGCATGATACGCATTTTCGTGTGGTGTTGCAAGTGCTGAGGGAGAAGCAGCTATTCGCTAAGTTCAGTAAGTGTGAGTTTTGGCTAAGGGAAGTAACTTTCTTAGGACATGTGGTTTCTGCAGAGGGAATTAGGGTTGACCCTCGGAAGATAGAAGCTGTATTGGATTGGAAACCGCCAAAGTCTGTGGCAGAAATTCGAAGTTTCTTGAGATTGGCAGGGTACTACAGGAGGTTTGTTGAGGGGTTCCCGTTAATTGCGGCACCTCTAACTAAGTTGTTGAGGAAGGGAGTACCATTTGTTTGGACTGACAAACAGCAGGAGAGCTTTGAGAAGCTGAAGAAAATTTTGACAGAAGCACCAGTGTTAATTCAGCCAGAGGCGGGAAAAGAATTCACCGTCTACTGTGATGCATCACATATAGGTTTAGGGTGTGAATTGATGCAAGATGGAAAAGTGGTTGCGTATGCGTCCCGACAGTTAAGACCGCATGAGTTGAACTACCCTACGCATGATCTAGAATTAGCGGCAGTAGTGTTCGCTCTGAAGATCTGGAGACACTACCTATATGGGGAGAAGTCGGTTATTTACACTGACCATAAGAGCCTGAAGTATCTCCTTACCCAGAAGGAGTTGAACCTAAGACAACGTAGGTGGATTGAACTCTTGAAGGATTATGACTGTTCGATAGAATATCATCTAGGTAAGGCTAACGTGGTGGCAGATGCGCTGAGTAGGAAGGCGATAGCGGATTTGAGGGTGATGTTCGCTCATCTCAGTCTGTATGAAGATGGCAGTTTGGTAGCTGAACACCAAGTAAAAGCAGTGTGGATAAGTCAGATCAAAGAGAAGCAGCTTCTAGACGATGTCTTAAGTGCTCGACTCCGGCAAGTGCAAAGTGGTGAAGGAGAGGACTATAGTTTGAACGGTGATGGGGTTCTATGTTTCCGTAAGAGAATTTGTATGCCAAAGGATGTTGAGTTAAGGCAGATGATTCTGCGGGAGGCGCATAGTAGCCCATGCGCTATGCAACCTAGAGGGGTTAAGATGTATCGGGATTTGCAAG
Source organism: Gossypium australe (assembly GCA_005393395.2). NCBI lineage: Eukaryota > Viridiplantae > Streptophyta > Magnoliopsida > Malvales > Malvaceae > Gossypium > Gossypium australe. Next base: position 64,205,481 of record CM016624.1, on the reverse strand, counting down.
GGTAGTTCTGGTGGCCAGGTCTGAAGCGAGAGGTAACAGAATTTGTAGGTAAATGTTTGACGTGTCAGTAGGTAAAAGCGGAACACCAGTTGCCTTCGGGGTTGTTGCAGCCGGTAAAAATTCCGCAGTGGAAATGGGAAAGAATCACGATGGATTTTGTTAGTGGGTTACCTCTTATGCCCACTAAGAAGGATTCGATTTGGGTGATTGTGGATCGGTTGACGAAGTCTGCTCACTTCATATCGGTTTGTATTGATTATTCTCTGCAAAGGTTGGCTAAGCTGTACGTGGCTGAGGTTGTGAGACTGCATGGTGTACCTGTGTCGATCATATCAGATAGAGACCCTAGATTCACGTCACGATTCTGGAATGCTCTACACAAGCAATGGGAACAAGGTTAGACTTTAGTACCGCTTTTCATTCGCAGACTGATGGTCAGTCTGAAAGGGTAATCTAGATCCTGGAGGATATGTTAAGAGGTTGCATCATTGATTTTAGGGGTAGTTAGGAGGAGTATTTACCCTTGGCAGAATTCGCGTACAATAACAGCTATCAATCTAGTATTCAGATGGTGGCTTATGAGGCGTTATATGGACGGAGATGTTGTACTCCTACTTGTTGGACAGAGTTGGGTGAGCGTCAGGTGTTGGGTCCAGAACTAGTTTCGGAGACGGAAGAAAAAGTTAGGTTAATTCGGGCTCGGTTGAAGGAAGCGTTTGATCGGCAGAAATCTTATGCAGATCTAAAACGGAATGAGTTGGAACTTGCGGTGGGTGATCAAGCTTTTCTGAAAGTCTTACCGTGGAAAAAGGTGATAAGGTTTGGTCAGAAGGGCAAACTAAGTCCTAGGTTTACTGGACCTTATCGGGTACTAGAACGTGTGGTACCAATGGCGTATCGATTAGAGTTGCCTTCAAAGTTGGAGCAAATACATGACGTGTTTCATGTCTCGATGCTAAGACATTATCGTTCTGATCCGTTGCACATTGTGCCGGTGGAAGAGATTGAAGTAAGGCTAGATTTGTCTTTTGAGGAGGAGCCAGTGCAAATCTTGGATCGAGACGTAAAGGTGTTGAGAAGGAAGTTCGTCCCTTTGGTCAAGGTTTTATGGCGAAACCATGGCGTAGAGGAAGCGACATGGGAGCCAGAGGATGTTATGCGGCAGCAGTATCCCCATCTCTTCTTATCAGGTAAATTTCGAGGCCGAAATTTATTTTAAGGGGGGTAGAACTGTAACATCCTGAATTAGTGGGCCTGTGCATTTTGTGTGTTGTAAGTTTAATTTGTTAATTTGAGGGTTAGGGGTCCAGATTGGGCTCAGGAATGGGATGAGGCCTTGATTAAATGCCTGTGTAGACACTCCAGTGCTCTAACGGTAGGTATCTGTGTTTAAAAGTAGCAAAGTGGGCTTGTGGCCCAAAGTGGGTGGCGCTACAAGGAAGGTAGAGGGTGGCGTCACTAGTGCATGAGGAGGGCCCAAGTGTTGGCCGCTTGGAGCCCATGTTTTTGGGCCAATTTTGGCACTTAAAAGGGAGCAAGGGGGACGGCAACAAGGCTAAAATATAGGGGATTTTTAATGTTTTTATTATGTGGATATTGTGCTGATAAAGGAGGGAGGAGTTGGTGCTAATTAGGGCTCTTTTTGAGGAGTTAGTAGATTAAGATAAGGAAGAAAGATAGGAGCTATCATTTGGTTGCAGAGTTGGCCGAAAATCAAACATAAGAGAGGGGGAGAGAATCGGTTTAGTATGGCAAGGGGTGTGCCGAAAATTTGAAGGCATCTCATTTGTTTCTTTTCTCATCTTTCCTCTTCCAAAAAGCCGAAAATCACCACCTCCCTCACCCTTTCTTTTTCTTTGAAATTCCCTTTTAGCCGAATCTTTTGATCCCCATTGTTATTCTCCCATTCACTAAAAGCCGAAACTACGCTCTTGTTTATTCCCCAAAATAATCCCCCAAATAGATAGATTAAGCTATCCCGGTTTCAAAAATATCAAAATTACTAAAAATGGGACAAGAAAACTTACCCTATTTGGCCATGAAAGTTTCTTCTCTCTCTCTCCTAGGGTTTCCATGGAATATTTTGGGGAAGAATATGATAAAAATTATTTTTATTTCTATTTAATTAATTTATCATCTTTAATAATTTTGATTTCCAAATTAGTCCTTAGCCTTTTTCTAATTTTCCATGGATGAATCATCCAAAAATATCTACTAACTTTTTATCAATGGTCTAAGTACCACATAAGGACCTGAAGTTTTGAATTCCATAGCTATTTAATCCTTCTAGCTACTAGAATTCAACTTTTGCATTTTATGCGATTTGGTCATTCTCGTAATTAAGCACATAATCAGTAAAATTTTCTTATCATAATTTTCACCTGACATTTCTATCATATTACAGACCATAAAATAAAATAAAAATAAATTTTATTTTCGGCTCAGATTTGTGGTCCCGAAACCACTATTCCAATTTCTCCGAAATTGGGTTGTTACAAGTCGGGTTATTCATAAGCACATTCTTAGACAACAAAACCCCACAATAGTCTCATGCTTTGTTAGAGTATTCCCAAAGACCAATAATGAGATGATTGTAATCACATACTCGTTTTACCCTATTTTGTTAATATAAAACATTGCCATTGTTATTTCATTTTTTTTTGTGTGTAAAGAAACTGATTAATAATAAAGTCCTAAGAATAATATGATTATTCTTAAAATATCATTATTCAAGTATTATTGTGGGATTGGACAATAATAATGCGTTGAGACTAATGTGTAGTTGATTGATGATAAAGTGTTGTCAATGACATAGGGATGTTAAAATCAATACATGAGTATGTGTTAGAGAACAACATACTAGATTGACCCGCTATAAGTATGTTTCTTGGATTATTATGTAATAGTCACAACATTACTCATAGTGATAATTTTGTATAGGATTCTCAGACTTGAGATCCTCATTGTCCCAATATCACGAGTCGTATATTTTGATACAGTCAAACGTCTATCGTAACAAGTTGTACTATAAAGACTGATGTTGGGTATGCCACACTCTATATAGTGGGATATGATTGATAAATATAGTGTTTGTCCCTTCTACATAATGGGCGCAATATCTTAGGCCACTTTATAGAGTGAGACTAGAAATGCATGGTCATGCTCAAATAAGTTAATATGAGATATCACACTTATTTTTATTGTAGTTTACTTAGAATATCAAGAAAAATGAGATTGAACTATACAAGGGTGACTATTCCATGACTTGTTTCCAATCTAGATATAAAGGATAAAAGAATATAATACATGAAAAATTTATCATAGAAAGGTCATGTCAAATCACAACTTCTTGTAACTTGGATAGCAATGATGCATTGCTAGATGCCACTCATTTCTTGTAACCTTAGAAATGTTCCAGTAACATTAGAAATGTTCTAGTATTACTAGTAACGTTACGGGAACCTACAGAGTCACACCTTATGGTTGAAGTGAACAAAATCCAAAAACAGTTGGTATTGTGTTTAGCTATCACATGAATTAAATTAATTATTGAATTAATTTAATTTGACAATTAAATATTGAAAGCATTATATGTACAAACTTATTCTACACAAATAGAGAACATAATAAAAATTAATATATGAATTTGATTCATATAAAAATATTAATTGAATATAGTTTACCAAAATTATTAAAATAAATAGTTGTAATAATAAATATGGAAGTTAATATTCTATTGGAAAGAATATAATATTTTAATACTTACCATATGTTTCTCTAAATAAAAAATAAAATGAATATTTCCATTTTTTATTATTATGTGATATAAAATAAAAATGAATAGAATCCTTTATAGTGTGCATGTTACCAAGTAAAAGAAAAGGAGGGTCTAGTAGCCAATTTTAGTTATTCTCTCTGAAAAGTTCAAGGAGAGGTTTTCTTGTTCGTTCTTTGATTGGGTGGACTACGTAAAGGTTGAGACAATTTTGTTGCGGCTTGGGATCGACATTGTGCAAGGGAATCAGATTGAAAAAGTATATCTTCAATCCTGTTTCAACTCAATTTGTTCCTTGTACTTGGATCCATGGTTGTTGAACGTCGAAATAATTTTTTCGTTGCGCCATGGGACGTACCGGTGTTCCAAAAGTGGTATTACAACTACTTGTATGATACAGATTCAAGATTGAATTGATTGGTTGATGCGATTGTATGAGATACACGTTTTATGATTTTATTTACTCGATCTGTTTTATCTATATATGATACATTTAATCTTCTTAATAAATAATATATGATTAATTTGTTAAAAGTATGTGGCAATATGTTCCTCTCAATAACTGATTAAATGTTAAACATTGATTTTGATGTCTATTAGGTCTTATATATTATTTGTTAAGTGTTAACTAATTTGTCTTAGGGAAGTGGAGTTTTTGTTATTCGAAGTTAATAGTTAACTTGCTAGTAACATTCGAAAGAAGATTGATAGATTGAAATGTTTAAAATATTATATTTTTGATAAAAAAAAGTGATGTTTGTTCCACACAGATCTAAGTGTATTTTTTTACAATTCGTTTGGGTCTGCCAGTCAGCGTCCAGCAACACCGTCGCCCACTGTCCGAGTAGCAGGACCCCCGCAGGGGGCTCCACCCCTTCACCCTTATGCGTATGCGACATTAATTGTAGGGAAAATTTTGTTATTCACATTAACAAGTAATTGAATAAAACATATCATATATTGTTTGCTATGGTTAATTTGCACAGTGGTTGGAAATGCATAGTTATAGCCCAATAGTCCATTTGATTTATAATTTACAAATTTTGTAATCTTATAAATACGTCTTACATGTCATGCCTTTCTATTTTTCTCTTGTATTTCTCTTCTTATCCTACTCTTTCATATGTCAAACGAGTTTCCATAATTGTAAATTTTACGAGCTGCTACGAACTAGAGGAGATGAAGGTTCAGCTACCTAAAGTGGAAAAGAATCTTGAGAAACGACTTGCACCCTTAGGATACCTTTCGGTTCTCCCATTGGCTTGAGAGGAACCACCTTAGTTTTATGGGCTATAACTATTACATTTATTTACTATTTTATATTTGTAACAAATCGATTTTCAGTGGTGTCAGAAACAGTGGTTTCGGGGCTACAATCCAACGAGTATGTAAAGCCCAATTTTGGGTCTAGTCAGAACAGTGGTTTCGGGACCACAAATCCGATGCAGTAAAATTTATTTTTATTATATTTCTATGGTCTACAGTTTTACAAAATAATTTCGTGAAAATTTCGTTCAAAAATTTTGACGATTGAGCACTCAATTTAGCAAAAAGGACTAAATTGTAAAAAGTGAAAAAGTTGAGTTCTACATGCTAGAGGTGTCTAATTGCTATGAAATTTCAAATTGAATGTCCTTAGATGGTAATTAGACCAATTGTTAAGTTAGTGGACAAAAATAGACATGTTGAGATAAAATTTTAAAGTTTTAAGTGAAGGGAAAATTGGTCATTTGATAATTAAATGAATTAAAAACCAAAAATCAAGCCAAAATTTAGTCCATCTTCTTCATGCTTGTGCCAAAAATTACAAGGGAAGCCATAGCTAGGGGCCACTTTCAAGCTCGATTGTAAGTCCGTTCTTGTCCCAATTTTAATGCTCTTTACATTTTTGAAGTCGCTATCACTTGATCTATCTATTTTTACCATTAATTTGAGAGATGATTGAGGTCTAGGGTTTGACCCATGTTATAAATGTGTTTATTTTGATGTTTAATGGTAGATTATGCAAGTTTAACGTTAGATAAACAACTTTTGCTAGGTGATTTTTGATGAAAATTTCAAAATGACCTATTTGTAAAAAGATTTCAAAATGTGTGTAAAAGTGTGATTTAATGGAAAATGTAATATCCCGGGTTAGGGGCTATTTTGTTGTGGCTTTGTTTGCATGTGTTTGGTCTGCAATGTTGTTGTTCTTGATGTTTTGGGGCTTAGTTGTAAGCTAGGTGTAAGCCTGAGTGGTAGGAAAATTTTAGTTTTTAGGCTTAGGTGAGAGGAGCTGAAGGAGCTGGGGTTTATAAGTATTCTTTGGTGTATTTGAGCACAAGAAATGAGCTGGTGGAGTGGCAGGATAGGCGCCACATAGAGCTTGTGTGTGTGTGTGACGCCACTTGCAGGGGGAGGTCCTATGTTCAAGCTGCAGGATGCTCACTTTTTGCTTCCATTTTGACGCCAAGGTGGTTGAGGTTGGACCAAGTCAAATGTTTGAATGGTGGGAGGAGAGTGAATCAAGGAATTTGACTAGTTCAAACTAGTTTGAATGAGTGGCCATGAGCAATTGTTGGTAGTGGCCGAATGTTGGATGCTTCATGGGGGGAGTGGCCGGTTTGGTAGGTGAGTTGAGGGAGTGCCGAAATTTCACTTGGCATTTGGTGCATTTTCGGTCAAAATTTTTTTAGAAGCAACTTCTTCTTTTGTCATACCAAAGCCGAAATTTTCCAAGTGAATTCCTTCATTTTTCCTTCTTGAAATCGAAAGACCAAACCCCCTAAAGCTTACCGAAATTTGCTTGTTCCTCACAATTTCCTTTGGTAAGCCGAATGTTCTCTTCCATTTTTCTTTCTTTGTCATTTGTGTAAACTGAAATTGGTATTCTCTCCTTCCCATATTTTCTTTCTTTGTTGAACATTGGTAGCCGAAACTTTCATCTCCAAAACACCTTCTCCATTTCTTTTTCTTTCAAAACCGAAAGTACCTTCCCTCTGTTCATTTTCTTCTTCCTCTCAAACCTTCTTTGCCGAAACTTCACCTTCACTTCTCTTTTCTCTCTTTTTCACTCAAAGCCGAACATAAGTGTGTTAAACACCTTAGGCCGAATCCTCTTTTCCCCTTTGTTTAATGTGTTAGCCGAATCTCCCTTCTCTCCTAGTGGTTTTCTTGTGGCCGAATTTTGGTGTGGTGTTGGTTCTCATCTGGTGTTTTGCAATCGTTTGAAGAAGGTGAGTTTTTGGCCGAAGGGCTATCTCTTTTCTCCCTTGTTTATTGTCGATTTCGATTTGGATAAATGCTGATTTTGGGTATTGGTTGAAGGGAGTTAACCTTTTGTGTTGAATCGATTTCATTATAGAGCCTTTGGATTTTGGTGGCAATCAAGTGAAGCAGTCATCGTTGGTTGATCGTTTGGTAAGTGGTGGTAAGGGTTGGTTCTTTTAGTCCACTCTTCTAGTTTCGATAAGTCAAGTTTCAAATGACTAATCTTTCTTCTTAATAGGGTGTGCCGTTTGCATAAGGAAGAACCATCGTTTGGTTCGGGATTTGGTAGGAAACCAAATCAAGTGTAAGGTAAGGGTTCAAATGTTAACCCCTTTGGTTTAATGGTTTTGGCCGAATGGTCTAGGTGTTAATCTCATGTTTGGCCGATTTTAAGAGCAAGGTAATCGAGAGATTTAGATCGGTTCTTTGGGATTAAGACTTGCGTGTTAACAGGTGTGTAAACTAACACACTTTTTACTTAGTAATATGCTTAATAAACCTGATTGCCTATTAAGACCAAAACAGTATGATGATTGATATGATACTCAATGGGGTATGTGCACGGATTCGGGTAAGTCCGTTTCATTACGAGCTTTGTTAGTTATATATGATATCATGATCTGTGATGTATGTGTTATGGGATGCACTATGAAACATGTTTAGCATGATTTGCATGACTTGCACGATTTGCATCAGTATGATATGTTATGGGTGATATGAGAGGAGGGGGATATGATATCCGTGTCTTTGGGACACCAGAGGTTTGGCACCTCCAGTGGTTTGGTACCACATATGATATTTGTGTCTTTGGGACACCAGAGGTTTGGCACCTCATAGCGTCTCGTCCCAGTGGCTTAGCACCACAGTGGGTTGGCCCCACGGTTGATATTACGAGATTGACGCCAGTGATTTGGTATCACACGATGGGTTGGCCCCATCATTTGATTCGTGACTGCGGTCACCAATGATTTGGTATCACACTTGTGTCTTTGGGACACCAGAGGTTTGGCACCTCATAGCGACTTATCCCTGTGGTTTAACACCACCGTGGGTTGGCCCCACTTTTGAGATACGGGATCGTCGCCAGTGATTTGGTATCACACGTGGGTTGGCCCCACAGATGGATTATTCGTGACTTTGGGTCACCAGTGGTTTGGCACCACATTGATGGATATCGTGACTTTGGGTCACCAGTGGTTTGGCACCACCAGTGGTTTGGTACCACACGGGGTAGAAAAGGTGTTATGGATGGTTAGGATCGGGTGCATTAACTGTATTGTTTTGTTATGGTGTGTGTTAGTATGTTGCATTTATCGGGAGGGGGATTTATGCACTGAGTCTTGCGACTCACCTTCTCCCTTATTATTTCAGGTAACACTTAGATTGCGGACATGGAGCCGGGGTGGACTCGAGGTGATCATGCCATGAATAAAAGTCGGATTTGCTCTAAATTAAAACTTGGTACTTTATTTGAATTATTTTTTCATTTGGTTTATTTGGATTGTAAAAGGCCTTTTAAAGTTATATTTTTGTTATGTTTATGCTTAAATTTGATTACAAATATGCCTTAACAATTTATTGGGTTAAAATTTGCTAAAACATGGAAAAATAAGGTTTTCAAAACTACAAGTGATATGTTTTCAACTTTACCATCGGGTATCACGCTGCAAATCAAAATGAACACAACTCAAATGTTTTCCAACTTGAGACTATTTCCATATTAAGCGAAAAATCTTTTTAAGCAACACAAAGGAAGTTCTCGGATTTCCAAATGTGATAAATTTGTTTTACTTACATATTTAATTGAGTTGTTCAAAATTTCCGATTTTTAAACAATCTTGCTCAAGATCTCTAGAAATACAAAATCTATCAAAGAGTTTTCATCAAACTTTAACTGAAAACCTTAACCTCTCAAATACATTTTTCCCGTAACATACCAGATTCGGTCGTGGTGTATTGACCAGGTTTGGGGTGTTACAATTGTGGTATCAGAGCCAAGTTCAAAGGCTAAGCTGTGGGCTCGAGGCCCAAAATGTTTTAAAAGATTGTTTTAAGAGTTTTGTTTTAAAAAGCATGGTTTGAAAGGCATGGCACCGAGTCTCCGGCACCAATCCGCCCAGATAAGTACCTCTTACTATTGCTTGTGATTTCGATGTTGATGAGATGTGATTGGATGACTAGTAATAGTGGATTACTTTAGAAACTGAAACTGATAGGACTCTGTGAACTTGTGAAAACAAAGCTTCTTTAATATTCATAAGACTTTGCTTTTAAACAGTGGAATAATTACTGATACATAAAACTTTTAAATCAGATAAGTCGAGATTTTCGTCATGAGTGCTAGAGGTGGACGCGGTCGTGGACGTGGTCGTGGTCGGGGTAGGATGACAGTTTCTGAACCCGTAGGGTCTGGTCAGGGGTCGGAGAATGAGATACCGGTACCGCCACCAGCTGGAGGTGGTGAGTTTCAAGATCAGACTGGGGATGATGCAGTGTCGCAGGCTATGCTGCGAGTTTTGGAAAGGGTAGCTAGAGTAGGTGGAGGCGCAGGAGCTAGGAAATCTGTGCCTGAGCGACTCCGGGCAAACGGGGCTGAGGTATTTCGAGGTGTTTCTGGTGTTGCTCCCAGCACGGCTGAGTATTGGCTGGAGGCGACAGAGCGGGTTATGGATGATTTAGACCTGACTGCTGAGGAGAAGCTGAAGGGTATAGTATCGCTTCTTCGGGATGAGTCATACCAGTGGTGGCTCACGGTTCGGGACAGTGCTGCAGTAGAGGATCTTACTTGGGATTATTTCAAGGCTGCTTATCAGAAAAAGTACATTGGAGCTAGCTACATCGACGCGCAACGGAAAGCATTTTTGAGGTTAGTTTAGGGGAGTAAGTCTGTGTCAGAGTACGAGGCAGAGTTCTTGAGGCTGAGTCGGTATGCTAGGGGCATTGTGGCTACTGAACACGAGAGGTGTGTTTGATTCGAGGATGGTCTGAGAGATGAATTAAGATTGCTGATTGCTCCCTAGCAGGAGCGTGAGTTTGCTGTCCTGGTAGAGAAGGCTAAGGTAGCCAAGGGAGTTAAGGAGTCTGTGAGGCAAGGCATGGATAGGAACAGGCATAAGAGGAGTTTTGGATCTTCTGGGTCTTCAGGTAATCCTCAGAAAAGAGCTAGGCAGAGTGGGCCGAATCAGTCTGGTAGGTTTGTTGCTGCTAGTCAGGGACCGCCACAGTGTAACCGTTGTGGGAAATCTCATTGGGGAGGATGCTGGACCGGTGGAAAAGGGTGTTTTGAGTGTGGCTCATTGGATCACCGTGTGAGGGACTGTCCGTGTAAGTTGGCTAGGATTCAGTCTGAGGGTCAGGGCCGTACTCAGTTCAGGAATAATGGACCGCCACCGCAGAGGGGCCGTGGTAATGGCAGAGGAGGTAATGGTTCTGGTCGGGGCCGCGGAGCACCGGGCAGAGGTGCGGGTAGTTCTAAGGCAAGACAGCCTGGGTTAGTGTATGCAGCAAGGCGCCGAGAGGAGGGCGACGCACCGGACGTCATAACCGGTACGTTCTTGATCTTTGGTTCTTCATTTACTGCTTTGATCGATGTGGGTTCGACGCATTCATACGTTGCTAGTAGTATAGTAGAGACTATGGATTTAGACTCTGAAACTACTTCTAGGCAGATGACAGTAATTAGCCCTCTAGGTCACTCTGTAGTTGTAGATAAGCTGTATAGAGATGTACCCCTAGAACTCTAAGGGGTAGTGTTTGCGGCTGATCTGATGGAACTGCCGTTTGGGGAGTTTGATCTGATTCTTGGAATGGACTGGTTGGTTAAGTACCAGGCGAGGTTGGATTGCGCGGCTAAGCGCATGGTTCTAAAGACGTCTGAGGGTGATGAAGTGGTTATGATAGGTAATAGGAGGAATTACTTATCCAACGTGGTATCTGCTCTGAAGGCTGAGAAGATGGTCAGAAAGGGTTGTGAAGTGTATGTGGTTCATGTGTATGCCTTGGAGACTAAAGAGTCTGCTGTAGAGAAGGTTTGGACAGTTAAGGAATTTATTGATGTGTTTCCAGAGGAGCTTCCGGGTTTGCCACCGGATCGTGAGGTAGAGTTCGGGATAGATTTGTTACCCGGAACTGCGCCAGTGTCTATTGCTCCATATAGGATGGCGCCAAAGGAGTTAGTGGAGCTTAAGGCTTAGATCCAGGAGTTGTTGGATCGAGGCTTTATCAGGCCAAGTGTTTCACCTTGGGGAGCGCCAGTACTCTTTGTCAAGAAGAAAGATGGTACGATGCGGATGTGTATAGACTACCGCCAGTTGAATAAGCTGACGATCAAAAACAAGTATCCGTTGCCATAGATAGATGACTTGTTTGATCAGCTGAAGGGTGCAACGGTATTCTCGAAGATTGATTTAAGGTCTGGGTATCACCAGTTAAAGGTGAAGGAAGCGGATATCCACAAGACGACGTTTCGGACTCGGTATGGGCACTACGAATTTCTGGTAATGCCGTTTGGGTTAGCTAATGCGCCGGCAGCATTTATGGATATGATGAATAGGGTGTTTCAACAGTTTTTGGATCAGTTCGTCGTGGTTTTCATAGACGACATCTTGGTGTACTCAAGGACAGAAGAGGAGCATGATACGCATTTGCGAGTGGTGCTACAGATTTTGAGGGAGAAGCAGCTTTATGCTAAGTTTAGTAAGTGCGAGTTCTGGCTTAGAGAAGTGACTTTCTTGGGTCATGTAGTGTCAGCTGAGGGGATTAGAGTGGATCCTTGGAAGATTGAGGCAGTTTTGGATTGGAAGCCGCCTAAGTCAGTGGCTGAGATTCGGAGTTTTCTGGGTTTGGCAGGATACTACCGAAGGTTTGTAGAGGGTTTTTCGTTGATCGCAGCACCGATGACCAAGTTGTTAAGGAAAGGGATTCCATTTGTTTGGACTGAGAAACAGCAGGAGAGTTTCGATAAGCTTAAGAAGATTTTGACTGAGGCTCCGGTTCTAATTCAACCTGAGGCTGGGAAGGAATTCACAGTATATTGCGATGCATCACATACGGGATTGGGTTGTGTGCTGATGCAGGAAGGAAAAGTTGTGGCTTACGCATCTCGGCAGCTGAGGCCACATGAGGTCAATTATCTGACGCACGACTTGGAGTTAGCGGCTGTAGTCTTCGCTTTGAAGATTTGGAGGCACTACTTGTACGGAGAGAGATCGATAGTCTACACAGATCACAAGAGTCTGAAGTACCTTTTGACTCAGAAGGATTTGAATTTGAGACAGTGCAGATGGATTGAATTGCTAAAGGAATACGACTGTTTGATTGAGTATCATCCGGGCAAGGCTAACGTGGTGGGAGACGCGTTGAGCCGTAAGGTTGTTTCGGACTTAAGAGCGATGTTTGCCCATTTGAGTTTGTATGACGACGGAAGTATTCCGGCAGAGTTGCAGGTTAAGCCTACTTGGGTTGAGCAGATCAAGGAAAAACAGTTAGAGGATGAGGTTTTGAGTGCGCAGAGGTTGCAGGTGCAGAATGGTGGTTTGAAGGGTTACAGTTTGTCCAGTGATGGAGTGCTGTATTTCCAAGGGAGAGCTTGTATGCCGAAGGACGTTGAGTTGAGGCGGATGATTCTTTAGGACGCACATAGCAGCCCATATGCTATGCATCCTGGAGGTAGCAAGATGTATAAGGATCTCAGAGAGCAGTTTTGTGGCCGGGTCTGAAGAGAGAAGTGACAGAGTTTATAGGGAAGTGTCTGACATGTCAACAGGTCAAGGCTGAACATCAGTTGTCGTCAGGGTTGCTTCAGCCAGTGAAGATTCCGCAGTGGAAGTGGGAAAGGATAACCATGGATTTCGTCGTGGATTACCTCTTACGCCAAGCAAGAAAGACTCAGTTTGGGTAATTCTGGATCATTTGACTAAATCAGCTCATTTCATTCCGGTGAGGGTTGACTACTCACTTCAGAGGTTGGCGAAGCTGTATGTGTCAGAGATAGTGAGGCTGTACGGTGTGCCAGTATCGATCATCTCGGATAGGGATCCCAGATTTACGTCAAGGTTCTGGAAAGCATTACATCAGGCTCTGGGTACGCGTTTAGATTTCAGCACGGCTTTTCACCCACAGTCTGATGGGCAGTCGGAAAGGGTTATTCAGATCTTAGAGGATATGCTGAGAGGTTGTGTTCTGGACTTCAGGGGTAGTTGGGAGGAGTTTCTGCCATTAGCTGAGTTCGCTTACAACAATAGTTACCAAGCAAGCATCAAGATGGCACCATATGAGGCGTTGTATGGTAGGAAGTGTCGCTCACCTACATGTTGGACGGAGTTAAGAGAACGTCAGTTGTTGGGACCTGAGTTGGTTGCAGAGACCGAAGACAAGATTAAGTTGATTCAGGCTCGATTGAAGGAAGCTTCGGACCGACAGAAGTCTTATGCCGATCTTAAGCGGAGAGATATAGAGTTTGCTGTGGGGGATCAAGTTTTTCTGAAGGTCTCGCCATGGAAGAAAGTGTTGAGGTTCGGAAGGAAAGGCAAGCTAAGTCCGAGGTTTATTGGGCCGTACAAAGTACTGAGACGAGTGGGACCAGTAGCTTACCAGCTTGAGTTGCCAGCGGAGTTGAGTCAGATTTACGATGTATTTCATGTTTCGATGCTTCGGCGTTATCGTTCAAATCCATCGCATGTCGTAGCAGTGGAAGAGATCGAGGTAAATCCAGATTTGACCATGGAGGAAGAACCTGTGCAGATTCTAGATCGGGATGTGAAGGTTCTGTGTAGGAAGTCTGTACCTTTGGTAAAGGTACAATGGCGGAATCATGGCGTGGAAGAAGCTACGTGGGAACCCGAGGATGTGATGAGACAGCAATACCCTCAACTCTTTTGATCAGGTAATTTCGGGGTCGAAATTATTTTAAGGGGGGTAGAACTGTAATATCCCGGTTAGGGGCTATTTTGTTGTGGCTTTGTTTGCATGTGTTTGGTCTGCAATGTTGTTGTTCTTGATGTTTTGGGGCTTAGTTGTAAGCTAGGTGTAAGCCTGAGTGGTAGGAAAGTTTTAGTTTTTAGGCTTAGGTGAGAGGAGCTGAAAGAGCTGGGGTTTATAAGTATTCTTTGGTGTATTTGAGCACAAGAAATGAGCTGGTGGAGTGGCAGGATAGGCGCCACTTAGAGCTTGTGTGTGTGTGTGTGACGCCACTTGCAGGGGAAGGTCCTGTGTTCAAGCTGCAGGATGCTCACTTTTTGCTTCCATTTTGACGCCAAGGTGGTTGAGGTTGGACCAAGTCAAATGTTTGAATGGTGGGAGGAGAGTGAATCAAGGAATTTGACTAGTTCAAACTAGTTTGAATGAGTGGCCATGAGCAATTGTTGGTAGTGGCCGAATGTTGGATGCTTCATGGGGGGAGTGGCCGGTTTGGTAGGTGAGTTGAGGGAGTGCCGAAATTTCACTTGGCATTTGGTGCATTTTCAGTCAAAATTTTTTTAGAAGCAACTTCTTCTTTTGTCATACCAAAGCCGAAATTTTCCAAGTGAATTCCTTCATTTTTCCTTCTTGAAACCGAAAGACCAAACCCCCTAAAGCTTGCCGAAATTTGCTTGTTCCTCACAATTTCCTTTGGTAAGCCGAATGTTCTCTTCCATTTTTCTTTCTTTGTCATTTGTGTAAACCGAAATTGGTATTCTCTCCTTCCTATATTTTCTTTCTTTGTTGAACATTGGTAGCCGAAACTTTCATCTCCAAAACACTTTCTCCATTTCTTTTTCTTTCAAAACCGAAAGTACCTTCCCTCTGTTCATTTTCTTCTTCCTCTCAAACCTTCTTTGCCGAAACTTCACCTTCACTTCTCTTTTCTCTCTTTTTCACTCAAAGCCGAACATAAGTGTGTTAAACACCTTAGGCCGAATCCTCTTTTCCCCTTTGTTTAATGTGTTATTCGAATCTCTCTTCTCTCCTAGTGGTTTTCTTGTGGCCGAATTTTGGTGTGGTGTTGGTTCTCATCTGGTGTTTTGCAATCGTTTGAAGAAGGTGAGTTTTTGGCCGAAGGGCTATCTCTTTTCTTCCTTGTTTGTTGTCGATTTCGATTTGGATAAATGCCGATTTTGGGTATTGGTTGAATGGAGTTAACCTTTTATGTTGAATCGATTTCATTATAGAGCCTTTGGATTTTGGTGGCAATCAAGTGAAGCAGTCATTGTTGGTTGATCGTTTGGTAAGTGGTGGTAAGGGTTGGTTCTTTTAGTCCACTCTTCTAGTTTCGAGAAGTCAAGTTTCAAATGACTAATCTTTCTTCTTAATAGGGTGTGCCGTTTGCTTAAGGAAGAACCATCGTTTGGTTCGGGATTTGGTAGGAAACCAAATCAAGTGTAAGGTAAGGGTTCAAACGTTAACCCCTTTGGTTTAATGGTTTTGGCCGAATGGTCTAGGTGCTAATCTCATGTTTGGCCGATTTTAGGAGCAAGGTAATCGAGGGATTTAGACCGGTTCTTTGGGATTAAGACTTGCGTGTTAACAGGTGTGTAAACTAACACACTTTTTACTTAGTAATATGCTTAATAAACCTGATTGCCTATTAAGACCAAAACAGTATGATGATTGATATGATACTCAATGGGGTATGTGCACGGATTCGGGTAAGTCCGTTTCATTACGAGCTTTGTTAGTTATATATGATATCATGATCTGTGATGTATGTGTTATGGGATGCACTATGAAACATGTTTAGCATGATTTGCATGACTTGCACGATTTGCATCAGTATGATATGTTATGGGTGATATGAGAGGAGGGGGATATGATATCCGTGTCTTTGGGACACCAGAGGTTTGGCACCTCCAGTGGTTTGGTACCACATATGATATTTGTGTCTTTGGGACACCAGAGGTTTGGCACCTCATAGCGTCTCGTCCCAGTGGCTTAGCACCACAATGGGTTGGCCCCACGGTTGATATTACGGGATTGACGCCAGTGATTTGGTATCACACGATGGGTTGGCCCCATCATTTGATTCGTGACTGCGGTCACCAGTGATTTGGTATCACACTTGTGTCTTTGGGACACCAGAGGTTTGGCACCTCATAGCCACTTATCCCTGTGGTTTAACACCACCGTGGGTTGGCCCCACTTTTGAGATACGGAATCGTCGCCAGTAATTTGGTATCACACGTGGGTTGGCCCCACAGATGGATTATTTGTGACTTTGGGTCACCAGTGGTTTGGCACCACATTGATGGATATCGTGACTTTGGGTCACCAGTGGTTTGGCACCACCAGTGGTTTGGTACCACACGGGGTAGAAAAGGTGTTATGGATGGTTAGGATCGGGTGCATTAACTGTATTGCTTTGTTATGGTGTGTGTTAGTATGTTGCATTTATCGGGAGGGGATTTATGCACTGAGTCTTGCGACTCACCTTCTCCCTTATTATTTCAGGTAACACTTAGATTGCGGACATGGAGCCGGGGTGGACTCGAGGTGATCATGCCATGAATAAAAGTCGGATTTGCTCTGAATTAAAACTTGGTACTTTATTTGAATTATTTTTTCATTTGGTTTATTTGGATTGTAAAAGGCCTTTTAAAGTTATATTTTTGTTATGTTTATGCTTAAATTTGATTTCAAATATGCCTTAACAATTTATTGGGTTAAAATTTGCTAAAACATGGAAAAATAAGGTTTTCAAAACTACAAGCGATATGTTTTCAACTTTACCATCGGGTATCACGCTGCAAATCAAAATGAACACAACTCAAATGTTTTCCAACTTGAGACTATTTCCATATTAAGCGAAAAATGTTTTTAAGCAACACAAAGGAATTTCTCGGATTTCCAAATGTGATAAATTTGTTTTACTTACATATTTAATTGAGTTTTTCAAAATTTCCGGTTTTTAAACAATCTTGCTCAAGATCTCTACAAATACAAAATCTATCAAAGAGTTTTCATCAAACTTTAACTGAAAACCTTAACCTCTCAAATACATTTTTCCCGTAACATACTAGATTCGGTCGTGGTGTATTGACCGGGTTTGGGGTGTTACAGAAAATGTGGGCTGCTATAAGCATGAAATCGGTTCAGCTAGGCTTGGGTTATCAAGAAATTGAATACATTTCATTTTACGAGCCTAGGGACTAATTTGTAAAAATGTGAAACTTCAGGGAAAAAAGGTAATTTTTCCATAATGTGATGTTTGGACTGATTTGAGTAGTGCGAATATTAAATAAGTTAAAATTTCTATTATAGATAAAGAAAAACAAAGTTTGGGCCTTGATCGGGGAAAGAATAAGGTGTTTGACGATTAAATCCTTTTCTACTATTTTGTACCGAGGTAAGTTCGTGTGTAAATAAAGGCAATGTTATATTTGAATTTTTATATGCTTTATTATACATGAATTGTATTAATGACAATGTGGATACGTTCGATGACGAAATGACAAGTGAGAAAACTTGTTTGAACCGTAGGAATAGATTAGGATACGAGTGACATGTCACTAGGAAACCATGTGTTATATGTGATTTATGTGATCCGGGTGCTGGTCTCTTACGTCTACCGGTGGCTGGGTAGTCTGGCATGTGTTGCGGATACCTAACAGCTTGTGTGAGCAGCACTGCGTAGTTACGTCTTGACTGAAAGCTTGTGTGAGCAGGCTTGTGATTAGCTTGAGAGCGAGCCTCTATGTGTTATGAGATATGAGGTAGCATTGGCTACGTATGTGGCACTTATGTGCAAGACTTTCCATGTATTCGATTAGTATTCCAAGTGTTCAACGGGTATGTCAAAGACGAGAAAGAGTATGATATGTTATGAGTTGGTATAGGTATATACGAAAAACTCATAAGAATGATCTCGGTATGTGATGAACACTTGGTAAGATTAAGAATGATTAAGTCATGTTTATGAACCTATGATGACAATTAAGTAACTTGTGTTATACTAATTGTATGATATTCATGTTTAATGTTGTTTGCTGTTGCTTATTATTTGCATGTGAACTTACTAAGCTATAAAGCTTACTCCCCTTCCTTTCCTTTATCTTATAGTGTAACCAAGCCAGCTCGAGATTGGAGATTTGTCGGAGATCCATACACTATCTACAACAATTATTTTGGTACCAATGAATTCAAGTATTTTGAGTTATGGCATGTATAAGGGCTTGGTCATTTTGTTATGTGTCATAAATGATTTGGCCTAAATGTGTTGGCATTGTAATGGTTAATGATTCATTTTGTACATGGCCATTGGAAGTTGGTTAATATTAATTTTATTGGTCATTGGTATGTTTATGTGATGATGCCTACCATGAAGATGAAACTAGCATGAATGGAAAAGAAGATATGTGATGTTTATGCATGATAGATGTTAGTATGTGTAAATGATGTATTGATATCTTGTTTGTTGCTGATTTGGTTGTATGTATATGCTTGGATTGGTGTTGCTTATTGTTGTGTAGGTTGGTGCAAGTAAGGGTGGCAAGATGGCTTAGTAAATAGCCTTATTCTTGTCCACACGGGTAGACACATAGGCGTGTGTCTAGGCCGTGTGTGACCCATGATCTGCCCCACGGGCATGTGATCCGGGCGTGTGTCACCTGCACCTTAATTGTTGCAAAACAGATTGTCCAGAATTGTGCACATGGGCATGTGTCTCAGTCGTGTGTGCTACACGGCCTATCACACGGGTGTGTGGCACGGCCGTGTGGCACAAGTCAGAGAGCTCCCTAATTTTGAACACGGCCTGTAACACGAGTGTGTCTAAGGGTCACACGGGCGTGTCCCTTGGACCACACGGGCGTGTGAGCCCTATAAGATGAAAATTTTTCTAAGTTTTATAAAATTTTCTAAAGTTCTCGGTTTAGTCCTGAACCACTTCCAAAGCATGTATTGAGCCTCGTAGGCTCGATTTAGGGACGATATGAATGTATGTGAAAAGTTTTAATTTTGGATGGAAATTACATCTCGGTTTTGTATGTTTGCTTGTGTTTAAGTCCGGTAATGCCTCGTACCCTGTTCCGGCGTCGAACACGGGTAAGGAGTGTTACAGAGTAAGTTTGTAAATATTATTATTTAATATTTACGAGTCAAATATGATATTAAAATAAATGTGTGGCAATTTATGTTATTTGAATGAATAATTAGGTTTAAGTGGTAAGGCCTTAAAGTCAAGTGGTTTTAGAAAATGAAGTATCGAGACCTGGTCTCTATAAACTGAGTCATAAATATTTTATTAAATATTTATGGAGTATTGTTAAAGTTGTATTAAAGTTTCGTTATGAAATTTCAACGTTTAATTTGTTAATTAATTAAAAAGGACTAAATTGTAAAGGTGCAAAAGTTAGTTTTTATCAGTTAAAAGGTGTTAACTGGCTAGTAAATCAAGGTACAAGGGCTTAAGTAGCAATTATTCCATATTTAAAAGGTATACACAGCTAGTGACTATTTTTTTGTTAATTATATGTTATAACTTAATATTATAACTAAAAGAAAAAGGAAGTTAAAAGAAATAAACAAACATATTACCTTTACTTTTTTATGTTGATCCTTTTCAAACCAATAAAACACCGTTGGAGAAGCCATGGAGTTTCGCTAAACTTTCTTCCTTGCATGGTTGTGCTATTGAGGTTCGTTTTTAATAATTTTTATGTTTTTGAGATCGTTGTAGTTAGGTCCAGCTAACCCGGGGGTTAATTTGTAAAACGGCTAAATGTTGTAGATTATGACATGAATGGATTTGATATGTTTTTGAAGTTGTATGATAGATTGTTAAGTTTAATTATTAAATAGACATGTTTTATTAAGTAAATTTTGATGATTTTAAGGTATAAGGACTTATTTATGACAATTGTCAAATTAAAGGAAAATATTGCAAATGGATGGTAAATATGGGCTGTTAGAAAAATCGATAAAAATTGGTTTGCATGAATTTTATTTAGAAATGATGAAATTGCAAGTTTCAGGTTTAGGGACTAAATTGCAAAAAGGGTAAACTTTGGGGTCAATTTTGTAAAAATGTCAAAAAGACTTAATTGCATAAAATGAGTTGATTTTTTTGGTTAGAAATAGTGAATTGAATGGAATTATTATTTTAGATCAAGAACGAGTGGAAAATCGAAGAGAAGATAAAATTACCAAATAGCCCCTATACTTAGTCATTGCTGCATTTTAGTCAGGTAAGTTCATATGAACTGTAATCGTTATAATTTTATTTAAATTAAATGTTTACTATGTTGTTTTTAATGTAAATGAATCAATATATATATATATATATATATATGAATGTATCCATATTATGATGAATTGACAGATATTGAGTCTCGATTGAACCTTAAGAATTCTTAGGATACAAATGACATATCATTAGGGATTCCATGTTTCGGGTGCTGGTCTCGAATGTTCTACTGATGTCTGAGGTCCTGCATTTGTTGCGGAGTCTCCACAACTTGTGTGAGCAGACCCATTTCACAGTTCGTGTGAGCAATGATGAAAAGGAAAGGTTACGATTATATGTAAAGGCACACTTCATGTGTGCTTTCCCAAGTATTCGATGTAATTCTTGATGGTTCAATGGGTAAGAAAAGGAATGGAACGGTAAGTGACTCAATGGAAAGGTTCATGACTTTATGAAAGGATTTGACGCATATGTAATTTATCTTATGAAATCTATTTATGTTGTAAATGAGTTTATATGATTTGTTAATGAATCTACTAACATTTGAGCTTGATGATGCTTGAATAGGCTTATATTAAACTCATGGTATTGGAAATGGTAAGTAAGCAAATGGAATGAAATATGATTGTATGTTAACGATGATGAATTA
Source organism: Gossypium australe (assembly GCA_005393395.2). Classification (NCBI taxonomy): domain Eukaryota; kingdom Viridiplantae; phylum Streptophyta; class Magnoliopsida; order Malvales; family Malvaceae; genus Gossypium; species Gossypium australe. Next base: position 64,184,652 of record CM016624.1, on the reverse strand, counting down.
AGTGTTATGTTTATAAATATGGTTGATTTTATATGTATCATGAGCAAGTATGCTAACTTGTGAGTTTAATGGTGTTATCTAAGCTTTCATTAAGCTTATAGCATTGGTAAAGATTTATACTTATTCAATAAATTTCATTATTGAAATGGTAAGTTATGTTTTAAGTTTATACAAGCTTACTAAGCATTCATTGCTTACGTTTTTCCTTTGTTTTATAGATTATCGGAAGCTCAATCGGTTGGAAGTTTGTCAGAGATCTATCACACTATCCAGTGGACAATTTGGTTGTTTTTGAGTAAATTGGTTAAGATTTATAATGGCATGTATAGGGTGCTTTGTGATGATATTATGGTGAATATGTTGTTTTGGCATGTATAAGCTTTGGAAAGCTAGGTTGGTTTGGTACATTTTGATGCTCTACCAAGTTATGTGATTTTGGTGACTTTGATGTGCTTGTTTTTAAGGTTATCTTGGCATCTTGTTAATTACTTGAAATTGATTACTTGGGATATGGTTAAGTTCATTTATGAGCTAGGTTATCATGTATGGAAATGGCAATATTATCATGTATAGGCCTTTTGTATTGATGGCCCATGGATGTACTAAAAGGTTGAATTATTATGCTTATGTCTTGAAGTTATGTTTATATGATGGACTTGTATGACTTGACAAGTAAGGTCATCTTGACCACTTATAGTGATTGAAAATCATGATCTTATAGTATGTTTTGAATGGTTGATGATGGTTAAATGTGGTATTTTTTAGTACCTATATGTACTAAGTTGATAAGTATGAAATGTAGCTTATGAATATGTTAGGTAATTGATGTGCATGCTCATATGGTATGATAATGATGGTTTGGAAATGGTCTTTTGTGATGTGGTCTAGTTACATAATGAAGTTAGGTATTCATGCTTGAAATAAGGCAATATTGACATGTTAGATAGATGATCTTTGGATGCATATGTGGTGTCTTTAAATGACACATTAGTTAGTTAACATAGGACTTTGAAATGGCATTTTGGTGCATGTGTTGGTAATGTTTAGGTTCATTTGAAGTATGCTTAAATAGGTTGAAAGGTCATGTATGATATGGATTGGAAATAGTTTGATTTTAGGTAGATTTGGGTCCACATGGACTAAGACACGGGCGCGTGACTCAGCCGTGTGAGACACACGGCCTGGCGACACGGCTGTGTGTTATCTGATGATTTCTTTAAGGTACAAGTCAGTGAGTTACACGGCCTAACACACGGGCATGTGACACGACCATGAAACCCTACTCAGAGAGTTACACGGGTGAAGACACGAGCTGGGACACGACCATGTGCCCCTAGTTCAAGGGTTATACGGCCTGAGACATAGGCGTGTTTCTCAACTGTGTGAGGCATATGGCCTGGCCACACGGCCGTGTGACCCCTGTTTTGTAAATTTTGCATCTTTTACATAGACTTTCTGAATTGTTTCAAATTGGTCACAATTTGTTTCTAAGCTATTTTTAGGGCCTCGAGGGCTCGATTTAGGGACAATATGCATGCGTATGTGGAAACACGAAAATATACACACTTTTTCATGCCCTTTTTAACTCAAATTCATGCAATTTCGATAAAATTCTTGTCGAAAAATATATAATTATTATAAAATAATTAAATTACACTCAAATTATGAACACGTTGAATTTTAATTAATTTTATATCAAATTTTGATTAATTTTGATTATTTTCAAAAGATTTGCACAAAGGACAAAAAGTGGCTCGCCAGACACTGCTAGAAGCGCAAAACCGAGAAACAATTTTGAAGCATCAAGGAAACTTAATTTTTCAGCCTAAGATGGTCCAAATTATGTGTATTAATTCATAATATAATTAATTTTAATTTTAATCCAATTTAATTTGGTTTAAATAAATTATTGTTAATTAATTATGAAAAGGGGCCTAGTTGAGTTGAACCGAGAGAACCGATCCAACCGAGCACTGGGCAGCCCAAAACCGTCCCACATGCTAACCCAATCAGCTTGCTTGGCTGATTATTTGGCTTGGAAAATGGCCATTGAAGACTCCTTCAAATTGCATTCAAACCCCTCCACTATTTATGTCTTTCTAGATTTGCCCCTACCTTAAAATAGCATGTTTGAAATCTTCAAACATGCCACATGTGTGGCCGGCCATGGGGGGAGTCTTTGGCTACTGATTTTGGCTATTTTTAGTAGCCTTGCCAACCTATAAATACCCTCTTGGTTGCTTAATTCAAACACATCTCAACCCTTCTCATCTTTTCACTCCTCTCTCATTTTTCACTCTTCATTCCCTTCCATTGTTCTTCATTTTCTTCCCCTATTCCCTTGCCAATTTCACCTCTTGAAAAAAAGTCAATCAACCACCATTTGTAGTAGAATTCAAGTGTTCGTAAAAGCCTTGGTTTGATAAGAACAAGTGGAGAAGGAGGAGTGGAGTAAACTAGTCAAGCCACGGACAAAACACCAAATTTGATTCTTGTTCCCTATCCTTTTAATTTTGTTGTTGTTATGATGAACATGTCTATGAATATTTGATATGGCTTTAATTTCATTCGTGTTAGGTTGAGTGCATTTCGTCTACCTGAGTTATTAAAATTGTGTTTGTGTGGTTATAGGCCTCGGTAAGATGTTTGATTAAGTAAAACCATGACTAAGTTATTCTTGCATTACAATCGTAAGGTAACTAATGAATTAATTATTTAAACGGATTGAAATTGTAATTAATTGACACAATACTTATTTAGTGCATGTTTAATCATCTAAGGCAGCTGAGGGTTAAATTAGCAACGGTATCTAGCAATACTTTAACGTTGCATAACTTGCAAGATTATTGTGATTAAACTGTTTCAAGATAGAAATACATTGTTACCTCACATAATCTTTTATATGCTTATGAGATTGAATTAATTGTTTGAATTGGCATAAAGATATGTACAAGAGATTATTTTAATTTCATAAGTATGTATGTGCATTAACACATTTGCTTATTAGAATTTGTTTAATCGGTTGAATTGACATAGAGATATAGTCAAGAGATAAATGGATTTTGGTAGGTAAGTATGTTCATTAGTTAGCAAATTACCGAGTTGCCGTGAATTTATTCGTAACAACATGAACATGAGTTTAATAATTGTAAGTTAAGATATGCAATTGATCTAACACAATTATGTCATCTTGATTAAAATCATCTTTTGAAATCGTGCATTGGAACTTTTATTTTATTTTTATTTATTTTAGTTTGTTAAAATCCTAGTTTTTAATCACTTCTTCAAATCAAAATATTTTTCTTCACCAAAGTGTTTTTAAAATTGCATTCATAAATAATTCTTTTCATAGTCCCTGTGGGTACGCTAACTCGACATTTACTTGTCACTTTATTACTTGTTGCAATTGTGTACACTTGCACATTTCTGTCATTCCAAGCTTTTGGCGCCGTTGCCGGGGACTTTTTTTAAAGGTGTTTATGAGTATTGACTGATTTATTGTTTTACTCCTTGTAGACCTTGAGATTGAAAGAACTTTTCGATAGCAAAGAAGACAAGCAAGTCAGGGAAGGACCGAAGAGATGAAATTCGAAAATTTGAATCAAGGAAATGGAGCAAACCCTACTCAAATTCCTATCCTTATTACTGATGATAAGGATAGAGCTCTAAGATAGTTTGCCGTGCCAGTGTTTCATGATCTTAATTCGGGTATTAGGAGACCCAAAATTGAGGCACAACAGTTCAAGCTGAAGCCAATCATGTTTCAGATGCTTCAGACAGTGGGCCAATTTAGTGGAATGCATACCAAAGATCCTCACCTACACTTAAGATTGTTCATGGAGGTGAACGATTCTGTCAAGTTAGTCGGAGTACTCGAAGATGCACTATGATTGAAGCTGTTCTCATATTCGCTAAGGGATAGAGTTCGAGCCTGGTTGAACTTATTGCCACCAAGTTCAATTTTCCCATGGCAAGAGTTAGTAGAAAGATTCCTCATGAAGTATTTCCCACCTAGCAAGAATGCTAAGTTGAGGAACAAGATCACCGCTTTCCAAAAAATGGATGATGAGTCCTTGTATGAGGCATGGGAAAGGTACAAAGAATTATTACAGAAGTGCCCTCATCATGGAATCCCACATTGCATCCAACCTGAGAATTATCAATTATCAATTATCAATGGCCAACAAATCGAGCAGCATCAGAAAGATGAGTTGTTGGAATACATTCACTCACATCTTAGGTATCCTCAATATCCTCAATGCTTAAAAATTTTACCACTAATGGGTTTAATTGTGTTTCAGCACAGCCACCGAATCAATTTGAAAATATAGCCTGTGTCTATTACGGGGAAGGACATCTGTTCGAAGAATGTCCATCAAACCCATAATCCATGTATTACATGGGTAACCAGAACCAAAATCGAGGAAGGCAAGGATTACAATTCAATTCCTATAATCCATCATGGTGAAACCACCTTAATTTCTCTTGGAGTAACCAAGGGGCTAGACCCAGTAACACATACGCCCAACCTAGACTAACCCAGCCACCTATTTTTACCCAACAAGTTCAGAAACAACCTCAAGCTGAACCATCCAATGGCTTAGAAAACTTGTTGAAGGCATACATAGCCAAGAATGATGCCTTAATCCAAAGACAAGCAGTTACATTGAAAAACATGGAAAACCAAATGGGCTAGCTTACAACTGAACTCAGAAACCAACCCCAAGGTGCTTTACCTAGTGATACGGAGAATCTGAGGAATCCAGGTTGTAACATCTTGATTTAGGGCCTAGTCGGAATAGTGGCACGAGACCATAAATCCAAGGTAGTAATATGAGTTTTTAAGGTATTTGAAATGTTTGCATGATAATATGAAAGTTTCATGTAGAGATTTTATGAAATTGTCATTAAAGGGTCCATTAGGACTAAAATGCAAAAGTTGCAAAATATGAGATTCTAGAAGCTTTTTGTATGAAATAGATTTGGGATATTAATTAGAAGTCCTTAAATAGCAATTTTCCCAAATTATAATTTTTGGACAAAAATGGACATGAGTTAGTAATTGGTGAATTTTTAAAGAGAATGGCATTTTAGTCATTTATCAATTAAATGTTTAATAAGGGAAAAAGATGAAAAAATTCATTCTCATCTTCTTCCCCAAGTGTCGAAAATTTGAAGGAAGCCATAGCTAGGGTTCTTCAATTTTTCAAGCTTGCTAGTAAGTTCACCTTAGCCCCGTTTTTAATGTTCTTCGTATTTGTGGAGTCCTCGTAACATGAATTAGCTATTTTTAGCTATAAGATGAGATAAGGTACATGTTAAAAAATCTACCCATGTATGACATGTTTGTTAGATGATATTTTATGGAAGATTATGAGAGTTTGATGTTAGATAAACATCTTTTTCTAAGTGAATTTCATGAGAAATACTAGTAAGGACTAGTTTGTAACTATTATGAAATTTATCATACATGGTAGAAATAGTGAGAATTTGATATTGCTATAGTTGAGTTAATGAATCAGCTAAGCATGAAGTTTAAGAAAGATGTATGAAAATCACTTTACGAGCCTAGGGGCAAAAGTGTAATTATGAGAAAGTTTAGGGGCAAAATAGTAATTTTGCCAAAGTATGTGTTAAGAGTCAAATTAGTCAATGTGATTATTAAATGAGCTAAATTATTATTATAGATCAAGAAAAACGAAGCTCGGATCGGAACCGAGGAAAGAACAAAGTCGAGGACTAAATTTCTTATCTACAATACATTATGTATATTGAGGTAAGTTTGTATGATTTCTAAGCTTTATGATTACTATCATTGAATTGCTTAGTATAATGTACATTATTACCATGGAAATGCTTAATGCTATGTTAAACAAAGAAATCAATAAGATTAAGCATGAGAAAGTCCCGATTGAAGTTGAATCACCTAGGATACTCGATCTATCACATGAAATGAGAAAGTCCGTATAAGACCAAGCCAAGGCATGGCATCGGCAATCAAGCAAGTTATCATGTAAGACCAAGACAAGTCTTGGCATTGAAGAGTTATTATGAGATGAAGATCCATATAATCCCAAGCCAAGGCATGGCATTGGTGAGTCTCCAAGCAAAGATGTCATGTAAGTCCAAGACAAGTCTTGGCATTAAAAAGCTATCATGAGATAAAGATCCCATGTAAGTCCAAGCCAAGGCATGGCATTGGTGAGTTCCTAAGGGTAAGTTCAAGCCAAGGCTCGGCATTGACCAGTTCATGAGTAAAAATACCAAATAAGACCATGTCAAGACATGGCAATGGTAAGTTCCTAAGGGAACACACAAGGAAGACTTCGTATAAGTCCATGTCAAGACATGGCATCGATATCAAGATGAGAGACTCCATGTAAGACCACATCTAGGATATGGATTTGGCATCGAGTTATATGTGATATGAGATTCAGTATCTTCGGTTATTCACACAAATTCATCGGGCAAACGAGTAAAGTTTAAATGTGATAACAAGAAAGATGAGTAATCAAAACTATTACCAAGTCTATTATGAGTATTATTCATGTTATGAATAATGAATTGGAGATTATGATTATCTTAGTAAAGTATGCTAATATGTGTGATCAAGTGATGCAGGTACCTTGTTTACCTCACAAACATAAGACTAGTAAGTATCATGAGATAAGTAAGAATCAGTAAGAGCAAGTAAGCTTCGGTATTTGAGATTTATGACACCACTGTTTATGATGAATGGTTTATGTTAAGCAAAAATATTGCTAATGCATTATATGCAAACTTACTAAGTTAAATGCTTACGTCTTTTATTCTTCTTTCCATGTAGTCTCGCCAAGCTAAACTGTGGATCATCGTCATCGGAGCTTGGAGCACACTATCAATCGCTATTTTGGTATAGCCAAGTTGTTTATATTAAGTATGGCATGTATAGGAAGTATTTCATTTTGAGAATATGTCTTAAGAAAGGCAAAAATATGGGCTATCAAGTTCATTATTCTTTTGTATATGGCTAAGTGATAAGCCAAAATTGACTAAGTATGTATGTTTATATATGTCAATGAAGTATACATTATTGTTCATGATAGATGTAGTATTTGAGTTGATGAATGTAGCTTGTGATTGATCTTAAATTTCAGAGAGGCAATTGGCTTGGTAAATAGCCTTCATGTGCCCACACGGATGGACACATGGGCATGTGTCTAGGCCGTGCGTCCCCTGCACCATAGTACCTTGAGTAAGAATAGACCACGGGCCAATCCCACGGTCGTTTGTTTAGGCCGTGTGTGACACACGGTCAGAACATGGGCGTGTGCCCCAGGTCGTGTGAATAAGTCAGTATATCAAGGTGTAGTACACGGTCTAAGTCCACGGGCGTATCAAGGTCGTGTGTAACTAGTCAGTGTCGACCACGGGTGGAAGACACGGGCATGTCTTAGGGGTACACGGGCGTGTCCCAAGCCATGGGCGTGTGACCTCTGTTTTAAGGAAAAGTTTTTGATTGAGTTCCAAAAGTTTCCAGAGATGTGTCTAAGGCCTCGTAGACCTATGAGATGTATGTGTTGTTTAAGAAAGAGAAGTATTTATTCGCAACGAAACTCTATAGCCGTAAATGCAAGTTTAAGAAAGTTCAAGCATAGTAATGTCTCGTACCCGGTCTTAGCTTCAGAGTCGGGTATGGGGTGTTACGCACGGAAGGTGCATTGTAAATCGTTGACATTGAGGAGCGAAAAGACTTTAGTGCCCAATATAGTCGAAGTTGAAAAGGAGCTAGCTGATGCTCAAGACTCAGAGGAAGTTCAACCGAGTGTTGAAATTTTAGTTTCACTGGAACCTGAATATGCAAAATCCGATAAGGTAATTTCTGAACTAGCTATTTCTAATAAACTAACAACTTCGTTAGATGCAGAATTGGCACAGAAGATGAATCAACCAGTTCTAATAAAGAAGCCTCCACTACCTTACCGTCAAAGACTTCAGAAGTAGAAGTAGAAAGTTCAATTCAAGAAGTTCCTAGATGTACTCAAGCAACTTCATATCAACATCACGTTGGTTGAAGCACTTGAACAAATTCCGAACTACGTCAAATTCATGAAGGATATCCTGTCAAAAAAATGAAGACTTGAAGAATTTGAGACGGTAGCCTTGACAAAGGAATGCAGTGCTTATCTTTAAGACAAACTACCCCCAAAGTTGAAGGATCTTGGATGTTTTACCATATCTTGCAACATTGGAGCAACATATTGTGGTAAGGCACTATGAGATCTAGGTGCGAGTATCAACTTGATACCCATGTCAATATTTAGGAAGTTGGGGATAGGTGAAGTTAGACCTACTACAATTACACTTCAATTAGCAAATCATTCTTTAGCACATTCAGAAGGAAAAATCGAGGATGTATTGGTACGTGTAAACAAATTTATTTTTCCTGCTGACTTTGTTATTCTAGACTTTAAAGTAGACAAAGAAGTGCCAATCATCCTAGGAAGGCCTTTCCTAGCAGCTGGAAGGACCCTTATTGATGTGCAGAAGGGCGAGCTTACTATGCGTGTTCAGGACGATTAGGTAACATTTAATGTTTTTAAGTCAATTCGATTTCCCGACACAATTGATGATTGTTCGTTAGTGTCTGATTTAGAGGAATTAATCATGGAAAAGGAACTCAACTATGTTGAGGACCCATTGGAACAAATTTTGACATCAGACCCTTCAAATGATGAAGAGGAGGATGAACACTTAGCTTTGCTAGAAGCTAACCAAAGGGGATTTAATCCGCAATCTAGTTTTGAATCTTTGGAGTTAGAGGATAGGGATTATGCCCAACCAAAAGCATCAATTGAAGAGCCACCTAAATTAGAACTGAAGGTACTTCCCTCACATTTAAAATATGTTTATTTAAGTAACGCTTCTACTTTGCCTCTGATTGTTTCAGCAAAATTAATTGTTGAGCAAGAAGAAAAACTCATCCTAGTATTGAAACAATTCAAGAAGGTTATCGAATGGACCATAGGCAATATTCACGGTATTAGTCTGTCTGTATGCATGCACAAGATCATCTTAGAAAATGGTGAGAAAAGGACGATTGATGGACAACAAACACTGAACCCCATCATGAAGGACGTGGTAAAGAAAGAACTCATCAAGTGGTTAGCTGCGAGTATAATTTACCCCATCTTAGACAGTTCATGGGTAAGTCCAGTCCAGTGCGTGCCGAAGAAATGAGGTATCGTGGTCATTGAAAATGAGAATAACGAGTTGATACAGACTAGAACAGTTACGGGATGGAGAATTCGCATCGATTACCGAAAGCTAAACAAGAGTACTAGGAAATATCACTTTCCTTTTCTATTTCACGGGGCAAGACTATTATTTTTTTCTTAATGGATACTCGGGGTATAATCATATTATAATAGCACCGGAAGATCAACACAAGACAACATTCACCTACCCGTACGGTACATTCACATTTAGACCCATGCCATTTGATTTATGTAATGCACCTGCTATATTTTAAAGATGTATGATGTCTATTTTTACTAATATGGTTGAAAAATACTTGAAAGTCTTTATGGATGATTTTTTAGTATTCAGAGATGATTCTCTAGCCAATCTAGCCAAGATACTAAGGCGATGCAAACAAACAAACCTCGTACTCAACTGGGAAAAATGCCATTTCAGCTACAAGAAGGTATTGTTCTAGGGCATCGGATAACGAGACGTGGAATCGAGGTAGATAAAGCAAAGGTAGATGTTATTGAGAAACTCCCACCTCCAACATTTGTAAAGAGTGTTAGGAGCTTTTTGGGCCATACCGGTTTCTATAGAAGATTTGTCAAGGACTTCTCCAGAATTGCTAAACCCTTATGCAAATATTGGAGGACACAATGTTTAAATTTGATGAAGAGTGCTTAAAAGCTTTCAAAGATTTGAAGAGTCGGTTAGTTTCGATCCCCATAATCATCACACCAGATTAGAATTTTCCATTTGAATTGATGTGTGACGCAAGTGACTTCGTGATAGAAGCTGTCATGGGCGAGCGAAGGAACAAAGTTTTTCATCCCATCTACTACGCAAGTCAGACTCTAACAGGAGCTCAACTGAATTATAGGGCAACAGAGAAAGAGTTACTTACTATTGTGTTTGCTTTTAACAAGTTTCAATTTTATCTTGTAAGTACCAAAGTGACTGTCTATACGGACCACTCGACAATTATGTATTTACTTGCCAAGAAAGAACCTAAGCCAAGACTAATCTGATGGGTACTTCTAGTTTAAGAGTTCGATCTAGAAATTCAAGATCGAAAGGGAGTAGAAAACCAATTAGCAAACCACTTGCCCGGATTGGCGCCACAAGAAGGGAATTCTCCACTTATTGCCATTCAAGAGACATTTCTAGATGAACACATACTAAAGGTAAATCATGTCCATAATACCCCTTAGTTTGCTGATATCGGTAACTATTTAGCTTGTGATTTGATGCCAATTGATAAGACGTATCATCTAAAGAAAAAAGTTTCTTCATGATGTGAAGTACTATTTCTAGGAAGAACCATACTTGTTTAAAAAGTGACCAGATCAAATGATCAGGATATGCGCGGTAGAAGATGAAGTACATAAGATTCTATATCATTGCCACTCAGCTCCGAGTGGGGGGCACTTCAGAGGTACACGTATTGTGGCCAAAATATTGCAAGCCAGATTCTTCTGGCCACACTATTTAAAGACGCGTATGCTTATGTAAGGAGTTATGGTCGATGTCAAAGGGTTGGAAATGTCACAAACTGAAATGAGATGCCTCAAACAAACATCATTGAGGCAGAATTATTTGATGTTTGGGGTATTTAATTTTTCGATCCTTTCCCTCCGTCTTTTGGTCACAAGTACATATTGGTAGCAGTAGTCTACGTGTCAAAGTGGGTTGAGGCTGAGGCATATCCGACGAACAATGCTAACATTGTAATGAAGTTTTTGCAGAAGTATGTGTTCACAAGGTTTGAACCCCAAGAGCCATCATCAGTGATGAAGGGTCCCATTTTATGAACAAATGGTTGAAATGGCTACTCGACAAGCATGGAGTGAAGCACAAGGTTGCCACAGCTTACCACCCGCAGACAAATGGGCAAGCTAAACTGGAAAATAAAGAGATCAAAGGCATATTTGAGAAGGTAGTTTGCCCGAATCGACGAGATTGGTCCAAAAAGATTGGACAATGCTTTATGGGCCTACATGACAACATACAAGACACCTTTAGGGATGTCACCCTATAGGTTGGTCTTCAGGAAAGCCTATCATATGCCCTTAGAGTTAGAACACAAAGCTTACTGGGCTCTCTAACAACTCAACTTGGATCCTAAGCTTGCTAAAGAGAAATAGATGCTCCAACTCAACGAGCTAGAAGAATTCAGGATGTTCTCATACGAGAATGCCAAATTACTCAAGGAAAGACTTAAGAGATGGCATAACAAGAACATTCGGGTTTGAGAATTTGAAGCAGGTCAGCAAGTCTTGTTATTCAATTCCAGATTAAGGTTCTTTCTAGGTAACTTAAAATCACGTTGGTCCGGTCCATTTAGGATTCACCAAGTTTATCCATATGGAGTTGTCGAAATTCAAAGTAAGGGAGGTAATTTTCGAGTCAATGCTCAACGCTTAAAACATTACTGGGGAGATAAAATTGAACGGGATCAAATCTCGTTCATTTTATCGGATATTTAATTTTTCTTGTTTTTATTTTTTTAATAAACGATTTAGGGTATATTTTCGGGATTTGCATGTTTAAATAAATTCTGTCTACGAGATTGGAACTTAAGCGGCACCGCTTGTGACCCCTCCAATCTTTCCTGAAAATTGATTTTAACATAATCTTCCAAGAAATTATTCCCTAAATGGCAAAATAAATTTTTAAGTTTTCAAATAAAATGGTCAATTTTTTATCCAAGTTTTAAATTGCAACTCAATTTCAAATTTTCTTTAAGTCCATGTACTTAATTGAACTATTTTCAAAATTTGGTTGCTCTTTTTGTAAATACTAAAAATTAAATGTCTATTCCTTGTAAATATTTTCAAGAGGCATCTAGAATAAATGTTTTTAATTTAATTTAATAAATAATATGATAATCATTAATATATAATTATATCTATTATAATATATTAATTATTATCAACTTTGCATAGAATTAGTATTAGTTTAAATTTGATCATATTTTATTTAATAAGTATTTATTTTTAATAAATTAATAGAAAATAATAATTTAATATGCATTATATTAATTATTAATTGTTGTTAACTCTATGTAGAATTAGAACTTGGAATATCTTAATTATTAATTTGTTCTAAGAATTCTAATTAAACTCCTACACCTTTCACTAAAATTTCAACCACCTTTGTCATTTTTTTTTCACTCATCCCTCCATCAATCCTAGCATCCAAAACCCACCAAGTACCAAATCACCTAGTGCCAAAATCTCTAGCCACAATACTGCCTAGCTCCGTAAGTCACCCTCACGCCTAGTAGTAGCCCCATTCGTCCAGCAGCTCACGCACGCACCTAGCAGCCCTCACGCACACTGCGCATGCCAACAGCCTGCTCCTTGTTGTCAAAGGCATATTTGAGAAGGTAGTTTGCCCGAATCGACGAGATTGGTCCAAAAAGATTGGACGATGCTTTATGGGCCTACATGACAACATACAAGACACCTTTAGGGATGTCACCCTATAGGTTGGTCTTCGGGAAAGCCTACCATATGCCCTTAGAGTTAGAACACAAAGCTTACTGGGCTCTCTAACAACTCAACTTGGATCTTAAGCTTGCTAAAGAGAAATAGATGCTCCAACTCAATGAGCTAGAAGAATTCAGAATGTTCTCATACGAGAATGCCAAATTACTCAAGGAAAGACTTAAGAGATGGCATGACAAGAACATTCGGGTTTGAGAATTTGAAGCAGGTCAGCAAGTCTTGTTATTCAATTCCAGATTAAGGTTCTTTCTAGGTAACTTAAAATCACGTTGGTCCGGTCCATTTAGGATTCACCAAGTTTATCCATATGGAGTTGTCGAAATTCAAAGTAAGGGAGGTAATTTTCGAGTCAATGCTCAACGCTTAAAACATTACTAGGGAGATAAAATTGAACGGGATCAAATCTCGTTCATTTTATCGGATATTTAATTTTTCTTGTTTTTATTTTTTTAATAAACGATTTAGGGTATATTTTCGGGATTTGCATGTTTAAATAAATTCTGTCTACGAGATTGGAACTTAAGCGGCACCGCTTGTGACCCCTCCAATCTTTCCTGAAAATTGATTTTAACATAATCTTCCAAGAAATTATTCCCTAAATGGCAAAATAAATTTTTAAGTTTTCAAATAAAATGGTCAATTTTTTATCCAAGTTTTAAATTGCAACTCAATTTCAAATTTTCTTTAAGTCCATGTACTTAATTGAACTATTTTCAAAATTTGGTTGCTCTTTTTGTAAATACTAAAAATTAAATGTCTATTCCTTGTAAATATTTTCAAGAGGCATCTAGAATAAATGTTTTTAATTTAATTTAATAAATAATATGATAATCATTAATATATAATTATATCTATTATAATATATATTAATTATTATCAACTTTGCATAGAATTAGTATTAGTTTAAATTTGATCATATTTTATTTAATAAGTATTTATTTTTAATAAATTAATAGAAAATAATAATTTAATATGCATTATATTAATTATTAATTGTTGTTAACTCTATGTAGAATTAGAACTTGGAATATCTTAATTATTAATTTGTTCTAAGAATTCTAATTAAACTCCTACACCTTTCACTAAAATTTCAACCACCTTTGTCATTTTTTTTTCACTCATCCCTCCATCAATCCTAGCATCCAAAACCCACCAAGTACCAAATCACCTAGTGCCAAAATCTCAAGCCACAATACTGCCTAGCTCCGTAAGTCACCCTCACGCCTAGTAGTAGCCCCATTCGTCCAGCAGCTCACGCACGCACCTAGCAGCCGTCACGCACACTGCGCATGCCAACAGCCTGCTCCTTGTTGTCAAAGGTATATTTGAGAAGGTAGTTTGCCCGAATCGACGAGATTGGTCCAAAAAGATTGGACGATGCTTTATGGGCCTACATGACAACATACAAGACACCTTTAGGGATGTCACCCTATAGGTTGGTCTTCGGGAAAGCCTACCATATGCCCTTAGAGTTAGAACACAAAGCTTACTGGGCTCTCTAACAACTCAACTTGGATCTTAAGCTTGCTAAAGAGAAATAGATGCTCCAACTCAATGAGCTAGAAGAATTCAGAATGTTCTCATACGAGAATGCCAAATTACTCAAGGAAAGACTTAAGAGATGGCATGACAAGAACATTCGGGTTTGAGAATTTGAAGCAGGTCAGCAAGTCTTGTTATTCAATTCCAGATTAAGGTTCTTTCTAGGTAACTTAAAATCACGTTGGTCCGGTCCATTTAGGATTCACCAAGTTTATCCATATGGAGTTGTCGAACTTCAAAGTAAGGGAGGTAATTTTCGAGTCAATGCTCAACGCTTAAAACATTACTGGGGAGATAAAATTGAACGGGATCAAATCTCGTTCATTTTATCGGAAATTTAATTTTTCTTGTTTTTATTTTTTTAATAAATGATTTAGGGTGTATTTTCGGGATTTGCATGTTTAAATAAATTCTGTCTATGAGATTGGAACTTAAGCGGCACCGCTTGTGACCCCTCCAATCTTTCCTGAAAATTGATTTCAACATAATCTTCCAAGAAATTATTCCCTAAATGGCAAAATAAATTTTTAAGTTTTCAAATAAAATGGTCAATTTTTTATTCAAGTTTTAAATTGCAACTCAATTTCAAATTTTCTTAAAGTCCATGTACTTAATTGAACTATTTTCAAAATTTGGTTGCTCTTTTTGTAAATACTAAAAATTAAATGTCTCTTCCTTGTAAATATTTTCAAGAGGCATCTAGAATAAATGTTTTTAATTTAATTTAATAAATAATATGATAATCATTAATATATAATTATATCTATTATAATATATATTAATTATTATCAACTTTGCATAGAATTAGTATTAGTTTAAATTTGATCATATTTTATTTAATAAGTATTTATTTTTAATAAATTAATAGAAAATAATAATTTAATATGCATTATATTAATTATTAATTGTTGTTAACTCTATGTAGAATTAGAACTTGGAATATCTTAATTATTAATTTGTTCTAAGAATTCTAATTAAACTCCTACACCTTTCACTAAAATTTCACCCACCTTTGTCATTTTTTTTTCACTCATCCCTCCATCAATCCTAGCATCCAAAACCCACCAAGTACCAAATCACCTAGTGCCAAAATCTCTAGCCACAATACCGTCTAGCTCCGTAAGTCACCCTCACGCCTAGTAGTAGCCCCATTCGGCCAGTAGCTCACGCACGCACCTAGCAGCCCTCACGCACACTGCGCATGCCAACAGCTTGCTCCTTGTTGCCGCACTTGCCACACATCCAGCTACAGTAGCTTGTCAGGCCTGCTCGACGCACCTACTTACTGCCCACTTCCTCGTGTCTGTGCGAGACACGCATGCCCTACTGCTCGTGCACGGATCCGCCCGACAATGCCACCTGCTGCCCGCGCATCTGCTCGCACCAACACCCTTGCCTATCGCACCACACTATCAAGACACCCTACAACCATCCCTAAGCCAACCCCTTTTGCTTTTTATTTATTTGCTCTGAGTTCTTAATTTTTATAAAAAGGTGGTAAGACAAAATTTTATCCTAAATTTTTTATTTTATTTTAATTATTTAAAATTTCAATTTATTGAATTATTAATATTTTATACTAATTAAATTTTTTAGAAAATATTTGTTTCCATCTTATGTTCAAGTTAATCATGCCTCGCAAGAGAACTCGTGCCTCTGCCCAAATTGACGAACCACAAAATAAATTCCACTGTGAAGAAACTAAAGTGAGATACGAAAGCATTTTCAAGAATCAATAGATGCACCCAGAAAAAGGCTTTACATTGAAAGAAAGCAACTATAGTGGTTTCATGGCACACATTCAACAAATTGATGAAGCTTTCAATTGGAAGTTATTTTGAGAGAAAAGACCTAGTGCAGATGATTAGTTAGTTCGTGAATTTTTACGCAAATTTGACCTCAAGCGAATTGACGAAATTTTCTGTTCGCGGAATCAAGGTACCAATAACCTCAAAAACTATTAATGAATTCTTTAAATTACCTGATTTCGAAGACGACGAATATTCTTCCTTGATGAGCAATGTTGAATCTTAAAATCTGTAAGAAATTCTCGAGGAACTTACAGTTCTAGGTTCTAAGTGGACTGTGTCAAAACAAGGAATTCACACTTGTCGCAGAAAATATTTGACACCACTATCGAAGGTATGGTTCTATTTCATTCGATTCAACCTTATGCCCATTTCACATAGGACTACAATTTCATTAGAGCGAATGGTCTTATTATACTCAATTTTAAATGGAAAGACCATTGATGTGGGAAAAATATCATGAGAGAAATGTAGAATTGTGCCGCTTGACGTTGTGGCCCAGCTTACTTTCCATTTACGATAACAATTTTGTGCTTGAAAGCTAAAATTCTTGCAAACGTAAAGAAAACAGGTTATAGACAGGGAACATTCATAGATTGGGACCTCTACCGAATAGCTGGAGACTTTGTTCTAGAGTAACAAGTTGAAGAGAGCGAGGATCCTGACAGAGAAGAAGAAGATCCCACAGAGATCAAACCAAGGCAGTCGATAAGACAGAATCAATGGAACTAGTAACTGAACCTGACGTCACAACTTCAATGTTCAGGACTCAATTGCCTCGCCCAGATTTTCGAGATGAGCTGTCAAAATTGATGGACATCATGCAATATATGCAGTGGTAGCAACAAGCTTACTAGAGATATTCAAAAATACAGGATGAATCAATGAGAAGCGCTCTTACGGAAATATACAATGGCCCATTTATTTTTGTGCCTGAGTTTCCAGATTTCATATTTAAACCATGGAGTCCACTATCAAAGAGGGAGCAAAGTGATTCATGAAAAAACAAAGATGATGGAGGAAAAGACGAGTCGGATTTGAAGGGATCTGCAAATAAATAAAAAGGGAGGATCTTGAATTTATTTTATTTCCGTTCTTTAGGTTATTTAATAGGATTAGGTTTTATTAGAAATTTTTATTTTCACATAATAAAACAAGAGGTGGAAGTCGTAAATAAAAATGAACAAGTTGCAAAGTACAAAGTGTGGCAATAGATTTATACATGTCTAGGATTGGATCTAGAGAGAGCTTGGTACTTAAGCAGTCAAATTGACTCACCTCCTCTTTTCTAGAATCCTACCTGGTGTATAGTATCTCTTCACTTTTAACAATGAGGACATTGTTCATCTTAAGTAGGGGGACTGAAAAATTGAAATTATTTCCACTTAGAATAAAATTTTCTTTCAATTATAATTCGGTTATATTTTGATCAAAAATTTGAAATTTTGTTAAGTATGCTAAACTTGAGTATGAATAAAGTTTGATTATTTCAATAATTGTTATGTTAACTGAAATATGGTATAAATGTATTTTTAATAAAGAATGCAAATCATACCATAAAAGTTTTAGTTCATTAGGAAAGTTAGGCATGCATGAAAGTTTAAGTCTCTAGAACTGACTTAGTAGTTTCTTGAGGCGAAATCCTAGGAAGCATGGGATGTTGAAAATGATTTAGGTAACTTTTGTTTGGACCATTTGAGCCTTTCAAGCCTATCTTGATGAATTTTTATCCTTTGAAACCCAACTTTGAGACTATATGGCCTAATTTTATTTGAACCTTTGCAATATTTAGCCATCATTTTTCTCTTAATTATCTTTAAATTGTCCCAAACACTAGACTCGGTACTATTTAGAATATTCTTTGAAACAAGTTTGGGGGAGTTGAAAAGAAGTATCAAATGCTCAAAAACTTTTAATACATAGTGCAAAATGCTCGTGAAATTTAAAAAAAAAAAAGAGATCATATGTACTCAAAAGAAATAATGTATAAAAGAGCATGTGAAAGCGAAATAAGTTGGTGTATTGAAGGTAATTATTTCGAAGGTCCGATTCAAGCTATGTCTAGAGTTTTTAGCCTAAATTTATCTATCTTTTACATACCCCTAGCCTAGCCACGTTACAACCTATTTAAAAGACCTATTGATTCAAGTTTCTGTGCTACCTCAATTAGTGGAGAGAAATTGCTATGCTCAACATATAAAGGCATAAATTAAACTTAATTACTGCAGCTTAATCTTAAATAAGGGAATAAAATCAAAGTGGTAGGGATTTACATGTTTTTATTAAGAAAACATTTAGTCTATTTTTGCTATCATAATAGTTGTTGAGATTAAGTTGAATGATATGTTTACGTAAGTAGCATAATTATCAAATTTCTTGTTTTTGAGCATAAGTATACTAAAATCATAATTTTGGGACGAGTGTTATTCTGAAGAATTTTTTCAAAGGACTTTGCCGAGAAATTATTTTCGAATTTGTGCATTGCTCGGGACGAGCAATGGATTAAGTTTAGGGGTATGGAAACTCGAAAATATACACACTTTTTCATGCCATTTTTAACTCAAATTCATGCAGTTTCGATAAAATTCTTGTCGAAAAATATATAATTATTATAAAATAATTAAATTACACTCCAATTATGAACATGTTGAATTTTAATTAATTTTATATCAAATTTTGAATAATTTTGATTATTTTTGACAGATTTGCGCAAAGGGCGAAAAATGGCTTGGCAGACACTACTAGAAACGCAAAATCGATAAGTAATTTTGAAGTATCAAGGTGATAAACCGTAAAAGTAACATATTTTAATCCCACATTTAGTATGCTTTTGGATGATTTAAGATCCAATTTATGTAAAAAGGTGCTCTTAATCCTTTCTTTTCATGTCTTATACTCAGGAAAGCACCCGAGGATGAAAAGAACTTAAAACGAGCCCAAAACAGAGTAAATGGGCCATATCACGAAATCTACACAGTCTGGACTTAAGCCCACACGGCCGTGCCTCATTGATCATCTAGAACACGACCTTACCCCTGATTCACACGACCGTGCCTCATTAAAGAAGTCTGAACACGGCTTGAAGACTAGTCATACGGGCATGTGACATGGCCGTGTCCATGTCATGGCAAAGAGCAATTTCATTCGGATTTGGATACTTTCGGGCGAAGAAACACATTCTAAGAGCCTATATAAACCCCCTAAGTGTTACCTGAAAGGAGGCGTTGAAGCTAGGCCAAGGAACCAAGCCAGAAAGGTCAGACTTGTGGGAATCACTCGAAGATAGCCAGTTAATCCATCTCAAGAAGCCCGAATTCTACTCAAGATGGAGGATCTCTCCTTCAATTCCTTCAGGGAGTTTTAGGAGTTTCTTATGTTTTGTTTTATCTTTTCTTCTGAGATGTTTTCTTTATTTATTATGAACTAAACCCTTCAGATGCCTGAAGGGGATGAAACCTAGATGAATCTTGTTATTGTTTTCTGAACTATAAGATAAATACTTGATTTGTTCTTAATTATGTGCGCTTAATTCTTATGTTAATGTTTCCGGGATATGAATTCAAGTTAGATGTTCTTAGGTTGAGAAGCAAAAGTCCCTGCTTAAGAATAGATCTAGCATAATTAAAGCGGAGTCGTTCCCATGCCTAGAGATAGGGTGACGAGATTTTGCCGGATTAGGGTGAAACCTAATATGGGAGTCGATAGATCGAGTTAATACGATTATAGGGGTTTTAATTAGAAAGAGATTTTAATTAATCAACCTAGGGTTAGATATTATTCGCTTCGAGAGAGGGTTTAATATAATTCAGGGAATCTAGGGATCTAGTCAAGTGAATAAATCGTATAGTTCAGGGTTAAATAACAAGTGAAGTGTAACATCTTGGATTTTGGGGTTCTGCATTTAATGTGTGTTGTGTGTGTACGCTATGCTCGATGTGTTAATTTGGTGTGTTTAGGGGTCCAGGGAAGGCCCGGGGTTAAGCCAGGGCATTGGCAAAATTCTTTTTTTTAAACTCTGATAGGGAAAGCTAGCTGAGGCAGGTTTTAAGTAGTATAGTTTGGGTTTGATGACACAAGAGGTGTTATAGTAAAGTGGCAAAGAGGCGCCACTTAAGAGGCAGGTGAGTGACGCCACAAGAAGCAGCGGAGGAGCAGGTTCGAGTCGCATAGTTTACATTTTAGGAATTCTTTTTAGCGTCAAGGGGAGTGGTGATGGATTCGGCTAGGGACCTTGAAGAGTGGATGTTGAATTGGTCAAATGTTTTGAATGGTAGGCCATATGAAGCAGTGGAGGAGCAGGTTCGAGTCGCACAGTTTACATTTTGGGAATTCTTTTTGGCGTCAAGGGGAGTGGTGATGGATTCAGCTAGGGACCTTGAAGAGTGGATGTTATATTGGTCAATGAAGGGAGTGGAGAGAATGTAGGAGAGGAGAAGGGGTATGGCTGAATTTTTGGTTGGTGTTGGGGGGGATTCAGTCAAAAGTGGTGGCATTCGGCTTTGGTGGGTATAGGTGCTGAAATTTTTGGAGTGTTGAGCAATTTGGTGTTGAGAGCTCTTTCTATTCGGCTTTTGGTGTGTGCATTTTGGCAACTTTCGGTTCTTTTCCTTGTTGGCCGAAACCCCTAAGGCTATTGTTGTTTATTATTCGTTTAGCTAAAAATCGAAACCATCTTCTTCGCCTCCTTTGCATTTTTTGGTAACGTAAGTTCATTGCTTCATCATCTAAAGCCGAATCAATTCTCTTTTTCTTTTGTTCAAAACGTGTTTGCATTTGATAACCCCTTAGCCGAACCCTCCTACCACTTTCTCCATTGCATCTTTTTCTCTCAATTGTTCTTCATAGCCGAATCTTCAACCTACACCTTGGTGATTCACCTTTGGTTTTCTTTCACATCTATACAAAGCCAAAACACCTATTTGCTTCAACTTCTTCTCTATTTTCTTCTAAAGCCGAATATTCCTTGTGTGTTTATTTCTTTCCTTGTTTTTGTTTCAGAGGATTGTCGTTACCTTTTCTCCCAACCTTCTCAATCGGTTCGTTCCTGTTAAGTGGTAAGTGTCTTCTTCTTTCTCGAATCCTTCTTATTCTCTGCTGGTTGTTAACCGATGGGGTTAATCTTGTACTGAGGTTCTTTGACCGAATGTAGGGGGCCTCCTTTTCATATTCTTGTTGCATCTAGTCAGTGTTTGAATGGTCCAAGGGGGACAACCGGTCGATCAAGGTAAGGGGTTTATACCACTCGTTTGGCCGAAAGGCCACTTCTTCTAATCTAGTTCTTTCAAACCGATTCTTACATGGTATTTATATAGGTACTCAATCGATCTCTTAGTTCAAGCCTGAAGCTTTCGGTTTCTGTCGACCTAGGTAAGGAACCTCTTCGTTTGAATGTGTGTTCTCATTTCCATATTCTTCAAAGCCCTTACCCGGTCTTCTGACTAAGACCTTTTTCATGGAATCGAATACCAGCCAAGCAAAGGAAGGGGTTGGACCCGTAGTCCTAGCCCTTAAGTTTAAGAAGTGGGCTGTATCGGCAGTTCGAGACTGGCCACCGGGTTGTGGACCAGCTTCAGAGCAGGATACGCAGATAGCTGTTGTCCCTGCTAACGAGAGTGTCAACATAGAAATCATTGTATTGCGTGTTATCAGGTGTGTAAAATATTCACCCTTTGTTATTAATATGTGTTATTAACTGTTTGGGCTGAAAAGCCGAAGGGACTTATTAGAAAATCGTTATACCTTTGTGGGTGAAGCTGGGGATACCAGGTAAGTGACTATAACGTTCTATTAATGAGTATGAAAATGTATGCTATAATCTGTCACTATGATGAGAGCATGTGCATTCATTTGATTTGTATGTTCTGCATGGGTTGGGTTATGATGCGAAAGGGGAAGTGTTTGAGACTGTCACGGTGGTTTGGTACCACAAGTGGGTTGGCCCCACATATATCTGATTCAGTGACCATGTCTCGGTGGCTTGGTGTCACGGTGGTTTAATACCACGTATATATATCTATGATTCAGTGACTCGTCCCAGTGGTTTGGTACCACAGTGGGTTGGCCCCACATACATTCATCAGGGATTGTCACGGTGGTTTGGTACCACGGTGGGTTGGCCCCACATATGTTAATAGTGACTCTATCATGGTGATCTAGTATCACGGTGGTCTAGAACCAGGAGTGGCTTGGTGCCACATATATGGCGTGTAGCGGATGGAAGGTTGATTGTAGAAATCCCCACGGTGTGTTGGGTTGGTATGGGTGGCGTGTAGAGGATGGAAAAATTAGGTTGGGCTGGGACACATTACATTCATATCTTTTGTATGCCATCTTGTGTGGGCTAAGGTCCAATGTGTGATCGTGGGCTTAGAGCCATTTATGTGATATAAGGGGATTTACACACTGAGTCTTGGTGACTCACCCCTCTGCTTAACTTGCAGGTAATCAGTAGATCGTGGATCTGGGAGCCGAGGCGGACTCGTGGAGGCCATAAAATGTTTCTTTTCATAAACTCGTTTCTTTTACATAATTATTCTTAGTTGGGGATATTGTTATAACAAGGCCTTCTAAAATTAATATCTATTTTTTTAAATTATTATTTATTTATGATATGACATTATTATATATGTTAACGTGAAAGCTAAATTGGAGTTTTCAAAACATATGTGGCATAAACAACCATTTTCTCATAAACGCCAACAAAGATAACAAACTTTCGATTAACTCAACTTGGAAACTTTTCTTTAAACTACAAACCACTGTTTTTATAAGATCACCTAAAACGACAAATTTCAAAGTTACGATTTTCCTTTAAATTCCAAAGTCCCTTTTTAGAACCTTTCCCTGTGGTATACCAGATCTGGTCGTAAGGTCTAGCCTGGGTTTGGGGTGTTACAATTTTGGTATCAGAGTCGAGGTTGCAAAACTCGACTGTGAAATGGGTTCAATAACGTTTTATAAAGTCGATTTAAAATGTTATTTAAGGAAATGTTTAGTTTAGAGTATGGCACCCGAGTCTACTGGCACCAAATCCACGCGGTAAGTGTTCTAAGCATTGGTTGTTTTTGCATGATTAATTATATGGTGTTATGATTATATGTAGTAAGAGATCCAAACTTTAGAGACTGAAACCTCTAGGGATAGATCTGCGAGAATCACCTCCTAATGCTATTTTTCATAAGATTGCTTGGTATTAAACAAGTGAAAGAGAATACTAATTCATAAAAAAATTCTTATTCAGACTAAGTCGTATCGGAAGCTATGAGTACTAGGGGACGTGGACGAGTTGGGCGCGACTGGGGTAGAGGCCGAGGTGTTGGGTCGGAGCCCTTGGAATCAGGACATGGGTCAAAAAATGATGCGCCAGCACCGCCAGTGGTGGAAGTAGATTTTTAGGATCAGTCAGGTGGAGACGATGCTGTGTCTCTGGCGATGTTACGTGTGCTGGAAAGAGTTGCTGGAGCGAGCACGGGGTCAGGGGCTCGAAAATCTATGTCTGAACCACTCCGAGCCAATGGAGCAGAAATGTTTAGGGGCGTTTCTGATGTAGCTCCTAATGTAGCTGAGTATTGGCTAGAGGCAATTGAGCGTATTATGGATGACCTTAATTTTACGGTGGAAGAGAAGTTGAAAGGAGTTGCGACTCTTCTTCAAGATGAGGCGTACCAGTGGTGGCTTATTGTCAGGGATGGTACAGTGGCTGACCGTATTACCTGGGATTTCTTCAAGGCAGCATTCCAAGGGAAGTATATTGGATCAAGTTATGTGGACGCGCATCGTAAGGCAATTTTAAATTTGGTTCAGGGGAGTATATCGGTGGCCGAGTATGAGGCGAAATTCTTACGTCTAAGCCGTTATGCCCGGGGTATTATTGCCACAGACCATGAGCGTTGTGTTCGATTTGAGGATGGTCTGAGGGACGAGTTGCGTGTGCTGATAGCTCCGCAGCGAGAAAGAGAATTTGTTGTTCTAGTGGAAAAGGAAAAGATAGCCGAGGAGGTGAAGCGCACCGAAAAACAGAACCAAGATAGGGATAGAGGTAGGAATAAAAGAAATTTTGGACTGTCGGGATTAGTTGGGGGTTTTCGAAAGAGGCCTAGGTTGGATGGGCCGAGTCGTGTTGCGAGGCCTGTTGTTGGTGATCAGCCTCAGAGGTGTGCTTGATGTGGTAAATTTCATTTGGGTGAGTGTTGGACGAGTAACAGAGGATGTTTCAGGTGTGGGTCTACTGATCATCAGGTAAGAGACTATCCACAGGAGTTGGACAGAACACGACCAGTGGGTCAGAACTATGTACAGCCTGGTAGAGGTGGTCAGCAGCCACAGAGAGGTCGTGGTCCGGCCAGGGGAGGTAATGGTTTTGGTCATGGATGTGGGGCACCGGGCAGAGTTGCTGGGAACACAGATGCAAGACAGCCTAGGTTGGTCTATGCGGTTAGGCGCCGCGAGGAGGGCGATGCGCCGGACGTCTTAACTGGTACGTTTCTTATTTATGGGTTGCCTTATATTGCACTGATTGATATTGGATCAACACGCTCTTATGTTGCTAGTACGGTAGTGGGAACTTTGAACATAAACTCTGAGGTTGCTTCTAGGGAGATGACTGTACTTAGCCCTTTAGGACAATCTGTAGTAGTGAATAAACTCTTTAGGAAGGTGCCCTTGGAGGTTCATGGGATGGTATTCCCAACTGATCTGATGGAACTGTTGTTTGGGGAGTTTGATTTAATCTTAGGTATGGACTGGTTAGTGAAGTATAGGGCAAACTTGGATTGTGCTGCCAAGCGCATGGTGTTAAGGACTCCTGAGGATGATGAGGTGGTGGTGATAGGTGAAAGGAGGAACTACTTGTCTAATGTAGTATCTGCTTTAAAGGCTGAAAGAATGGTGAGAAAAGGATGTGAGGCATTCATAACTTTTGTTTTTGCTCTGGAGGCCAAGAAGTTAGCTGTAGGAGAGGTTACAACGGTGAAGGAATTCTCTGATGTTTTCCCAGAAGAGCTACCAAGGTTACCTCCGGATCGCGAGGTGGAATTCGGTATTGATCTTCTTCTGGGGACAGCGTCTGTGTCTATTGCCCCATATAGAATGGCGCCAAAAGAGTTGGTGGAATTAAAAGCCC
The DNA here is from genome assembly GCA_005393395.2 of Gossypium australe. Taxonomy (NCBI): domain Eukaryota; kingdom Viridiplantae; phylum Streptophyta; class Magnoliopsida; order Malvales; family Malvaceae; genus Gossypium; species Gossypium australe. The sequence continues at coordinate 64,159,447 of CM016624.1, read as the reverse complement.
AAATTCAGGAACTATTGGATCGGGGTTTTATCCGACCCAGTGTGTCACCTTGGGAAGCGCCGGTGTTATTTGTTAAGAAGAAAGACGGGTCGATGCGTATGTGTATTGACTACTGCCAGTTAAACAAGTTGACGATTAAGAACAAGGACCCGCTGCCTAGGATAGATGATCTGTTCGACCAGTTGCGTGGCATGTCAGTCTTTTCAAAGATAGACTTGAGGTCGGGTTATCACCAGCTCAAGGTTAAGGAGGTAGATATTCATAAGACAACTTTCTGAACTCTTTACGGTCATTACGAGTTCCTGCTGATGTCGTTTGGGTTGACCAACGCACCAGCAGCGCTTATGGACATGATGAACCGGGTATTCCAACCCTATTTGGACCGATTTGTCATGGTATTTATAGACGGTATTCTGGTGTATTCAAGATCGAAGGAGGAGCACAATTCACATCTTCGGGTGGTCTTACAAATCCTGAGGTAGAAACAGCTGTACCCCAAATTCAGTAAGTATGAATTTTGGTTATGAGAAGTTACCTTTTTGGGTCATGTTGTGTCTGTTGAGGGGATTAGGGTTGATCCCCGGAAAATTGAAGCTGTGTTGGACTGGAAGCCTCCTAAGTCTGTGGCAGAAATTTGGAGTTTTCTTGGTCTGGCTGGGTATACAGAAGGTTTGTTGAAGGGTTCTCATTGATTGCGGCACCATTAACCAAGTTGTTGCAGAAAGGGGTACCGTTTGTCTAGCCTGATAAACAACAGGAAAGTTTTGAGAAGCTAAAGAGGATTTTGACTGAAGCTCCAGTGTTGATACAGCCTGAGGCCGGGAAGGAGTTTGTTGTTTACTGCGATGTGTCGCACACAGGTTTGGGATGTGTGTTGATGCAGGAAGGGAATGTGGTAACGTCTCAGCAGTTGAGACCGCATGAGGTGAATTATCCCATTCATGATCTGGAATTGGCCGTAGTAGTGTTTGCTTTAAAGATCTAGAGGCATTATATGTATATGGAGAAGTTCGTTATTTATACAGATCATAAGAGCCTAAAATATCTCCTTACCCAGAAGGAGTTGAATTTAAGGCAGCGGAGATGGATCGCATTGTTAAAAGATTATGATTGCTCGATCGAGTATCATTCGGGTAAAGCTAACGTGGTGGTGGATGCATTGAGTCGTAGAGTGATCTCTGACTTGAGAGCAATGTTTGCTCATCTCAGCCTATATGATGATGGAAGTTTATTACTGAACTTCAAGTGAAGCCTTCTTGGGTCAATCAGATTAAAGAGAAGCAGCTCGCTGATGAGTCGTTAAGTGTAAAGTTTTAGTTAGTGGTAGGAGATGGGTTAAAGGATTTCAGTGTGAAAAGTAATGGGGTATTAAGTTTTCGAGGAAAGACTTGTATGCCAAAAGACCTAGAGTTGAGGAGGAAGATCCTACAGGAAGTGTATAGTAGCCCATACTCTATGCATCCTGGAGGGAGTAAGATGTATCGGGATCTGCGAGAACAGTTTTGGTGGCCGGGTCTGAAACGAGAGGTAACCGAATTTGTGAATAAATGCTTGACGTGTCAGCAGGTGAAAGAAGAACATCAGTTGCCTTCGGGGTTGTTGCAGCAGGTGAAGATTTCTCATTGGAAGTGGGAGAGGATAACGATGTATTTTGTGAGTGGCTACCTCTTACGCCTACTAAGAAGGATTCGATATGGGTGATTGTTGATCGATTGAGGAAATCCGCTCACTTCATACCGGTTCGTGTTGACTACTCTCTACAGAAGTTAGCCAAGCTGTATGTACCAGAGGTTGTGAGGTTCCACGGGGTACCAGTGTCCATCATATCGGACAGAGACCCCTGGTTTACGTCGAGGTTCTGGAAGGCGTTACATCAAGCGTTGGGTACAAGATTGGATTTCAGTACAGCGTTTCATCCACAGACTGATGGACAGTCTGAGAGGGTAATTCAGATCTTGGAAGATATGTTGAGAGGCTATGTCATAGACTTCAGGGGCAGTTGGGTGGAGTTTATATCGTTGGTAGAATTCGCATACAACAACAGCTATCAGTCTAGTATTCAGATGGCACCGTATGAAGCGTTTTATGGTCGGAAGTGTCGTACTCCTACTTGCTGGACAGAGTTGGGTGAACGACAGTTGTTGGGTCCAGAATTGGTTTCTGAAACGGAGGACAAGGTTAAGTTGATTCAGGCACGACTGAAAGAAGCTTCTGACAGGAAGAAATCTTATGCTGATCTGCAACGTAAAGACATAGAATTTGCAGTAGGTGACCGGGTTTTCTTAAAGGTTTCACCGTGGAAGAAAGTTCTAAGGTTTGGATGGAAGGGCAAGCTGAACCCCAGGTTCATCGGGCCTTATTGTGTGTTGAAGCGTGTGGGACCGGTAACTTATCAGCTTGAGCTACCATCGGAATTGAGTCAGATTCATGAGTGTTCCATGTCTCGATGTTAAGGCGCTACCGTTCAGATCCATCTCATATTGTGCCAGTGGAAGAAATCGAAGTAAGGCCTGACCTATCCTTTGAAGAGGAATCGGTTCAGATCTTGGATCGTGATGTTAAGGTATTGCGAAGGAAGACGGTTCCGTTGGTTAAAGTGTTGTGGCGGAATCACAGTTCAGAGGAAGCTATGTGGGAGCCAGAGGATGTGATGCAACAGCAATACCCTCACCTCTTCTGATCAGGTAAAATTTCGAGGCCAAAATTTCTTTAAGGGGGTAGAACTGCAACATCCTGGATTTTGGGGTTCTGTATTTAATGTGTGTTGTGTGTGTACGCTATGCTCGATGTGTTAATTTGGTGTGTTTGGGGGTCTAGGGAAGGCTCGGGGTTAATCTAGGGCATTGGCAAAATTTTTGTTTTTAAGCTCTGTTAGGGAAAGCTAGCTGAGGTAGGTTTGAAGTAGTATAGTTTGGGTTTGATGACACAAGAAGTGCTATAGTAAAGTGGCAAAGAGGTGCCACTTAAGAGGCAGGTGAGTGACGCCACAGGAAGCAGTGGAGGAGCAGGTTCGAGTCGCACAGTTTACATTTTGGGAATTCTTTTTGGCGTCAGGGGGAGTGGTGATGGATTCAGCTAGGGACCTTGAAGAGTGGATGTTGAATTGGTCAAACATTTTGAATGGTAGGCCATGAGAGAAAGGTGGGATTTGAATTGTTCAAACTAATTCAAATGAAGGGAGTGGAGATAATGTAGGAGAGGAAAAGGGGTGTGGCCAAATTTTTGGTTGGTGTTGGGGGGGATTCAGTCAAAAGTGGTGGCATTCGGCTTTGGTGGGTATAGGTGCCGAAATTTTTTGAGTGTTGAGCAATTTGGTGTTGAGAGCTCTTTCTTTTCGGCTTTTGGTGTGTGCATTTTGACAACTTTCGGTTCTTTTCCTTGTTGGCCGAAACCCCTAAGGGTATTGTTGTTTATTCTTCGTTTAGCTAAAAACCGAAACCATCTTCTTCCTCTCCTTTGCATTTTTGGTAACGTAAGTTCATTGCTTCATCATCTAAAGCCGAATCAATTCTCTTTTTCTTTTGTTCAAAACGTGTTTGCATTTGATAACCCCTTATCCGAACCCTCCTACCACTTTCTCCATTGCATCTTTTTCTCTCAATTGTGACTCACCTTTGGTTTTCTTTCACATCTATACAAAGCTGAAACACCTATTTGCTTCAACTTCTTCTCTATTTTCTTCTAAAGCCGAATACCCCTTGTGTGTTTATTTCTTTCCTTGTTTTTGTTTCAGAGGATTACCGTTACCTTTTCCCCCAACCTTCTCAATCGATTCCTTCCTGTTAAGTGGTAAGTGTCTTCTTCTTTCTCGATTCTTTCTTATTCTCTGCTGGTTGTTAACCGATGGGGTTAATCTTGTACTGAGGTTCTTTGGCCAAATGTAAGGGGTCCTCCTTTTCATATTCTTTCCGCATCTAGTCAGTGTTTGAAGGGTCCAAGGGGGACAATTGGTCGATCAAGGTAAGGGGTTTATACCACTCGTTTGGCTGAAAGGCCACTTCTTCTAATCTATTTCTTTCAAACCGATTCTTATATGGTATTTATATAGGTACTCAATCGATCTCTTAGTTCAAGCCTGAAGCTTTCGGTTTCTGTCGACCTAGGTAAGGAACCTCTTTGTTTGAATTTGTGTTCTCATTTCCATATTCTTCAAAGCCTTAACCCGATCTTCTGACCAAGACCTTTTTCATGGAATCGAATACCAGCCAAGCAAAGGAAGGGGTTGGACCCGTAGTCCCAGCCTCTAAGTTTAAGAAGCGGGCTGTATCGGCAGTTCGAGACTGGCCACCGGGTTGTGGACCAGCTTCAGAGCAGGAATACGCAGATAACCGTCGTCCCTGCTAACGAGAGTGTCGACATAGAAAGCATTGTATTGCGTGTTATTAGGTGTGTAAAATATTCACCCTCTGTTATTAATAAGTGTTATTAACTGTTTGGGCTGAAAAGTCGAAGGGACTGATTAGAAAATCGTTATACCTTTGTGGGTAAAGCTGGGGATACCAGGTAAGTGACTATAACGTTCTATTAATGAGGATGAAAATGTATGCTGTAATCTGTCACTATGATGAGAGCATGTGCATTTATTTGATTTTATGTTCTGCATGGGTTAGGTGATGATGCGAAAGGGGAAGTGTTTGAGACTGTCACGGTGGTTTGGTACCACAAGTGGGTTGGCCCCACATATATCTGATTCAGTGACCATGTCTCAGTGGCTTGGTGCCACGGTGGTTTTATACCACGTATATATATATATGATTCAGTGACTCATCCCAGTGGTTTGGTACCATAGTGGGTTGGCCCCACATACATTCATCAGGGATTGTCATGGTGGTTTGGTACCATGGTGGGTTGTCCCCACGTATGTTAATAGTGACTCTGTCACGGTGATCTAGTATCACGGTGATCTGGAACTAGGAGTGGCTTGGTGCCACATATATGGCGTGTAGTGGATGGAGGGTTGATTGTAGAAATCCCCACTGTGTGTTGGGCTGGTACGGGTGGCGTGTAGAGGACGAAAAAATTAGGTTGGACTGGGACACATTACATTCATATCTTTTGTATGCCATCTTGTATGGGCTAAGGCCCAATGTGCGATCGTGGGCTTAGAGCCATTTATGTGATAAAAGGGGATTTACACACTGAGTCTTGGTGACTTACCCCTCTGCTTAACTTGCAGGTAATCAGTAGATCGTGCATCTGGGAGCCGAGCCAGACTCGTTGAGGCCATAAAATGTTTCGTTTCGTAAACTCGTTTCTTTTATATAATTATTCTTAATTGGGGATATTGTTGTAACAAGGCCTTCTAAAATTAATATCTATTTTTTTAAATTATTATTTATTTATGATATGACATTATTATATATGTTAACGTGAAAACTAAATTGGAGTTTTCAAAACATACGTAGCATAAAGAACCGTTTTCTCACAAATGCCAACAAAAATAACAAACTTTCGATTAACTCAACTCGGAAACTTTTCTTTAAACTACAAACCACTGTTTTTATAAGATTACCTAAAATGAAAAATTTCAAAGTTACGATTTTCCTTTAAATTCCAAAGTCCCTTTTTTATAAACTTTCCCTGTAACATACCAGATCTGGTCGTAAGGTCTAGATCGAGTTTGGGGTGTTACATGAAGTCTAGGTGGATTCTTCCTAAGGGTATCGTCTTGATCAACTGATTTTTTCCTCAAGTTATTTCTCAATTCATTCTTTCTGTCTTTGCATCTTTAGCTTAGTAGTAGTTAGATTAGATTCAAACAACTTTGCTTATTTTAGGCTAAATAATAAAAAGAAAGTTAGTATTATTACTTTTGGTTCCTTTGGGTTCGATAATCCAGTCTTGCCTAAGCTATACTACTGTTCGATAGGTACACTTGCCTTTAATCGTTGTCAGAGTTAGTTTCCAAGTTCGATCATTCTCTTTATAAATTTTAAAACTCGATAGACAAATGATCAAGTTTTCGATGCCATTGCCGGGGAACTAAAATATTAAGAACGGTCTATTTTTATTACTTTAGCCATCATTTTTATTTTCCGCATTTTACTTTTATTTTATTTTTAGGTTAAATTTTGATTTTGCTAAATTCTCTCTCTTTCTTTTCCAGCAGGTACCTCTAGTTTATGACTAGAAGGAACCCGAGAGGACCTTTAGCATACGACAGTGATATTAAAGCAACCGCTCGCAGGAATCTCAGAGAAATCAGGCGAGCCCTAAATCACACAGAGGAAAATCCAAAAGGTAGATCTAATCCTACTGAAGGGATGGACGAGAATAATCCACAACCACTTGATGTGGGAGAAAACAATGCTCCACGTACTATGTTTGATTATGCTAAACCGCATTTAATAGGAGCAGAATCGAGTATTGTTAGGCCTGCTATAGCTGTTAATAATTTTGAACTAAAGCCTAACACAATACAAATGATTCAACAATTTGTTCAATTTGATGGTTTACAGGACAAAGACCCAAAAACTCATACAGCTAATTTTTTAGAGTTTTGTGATACCTTCAAAATAAATGGCGTTTCTGGTGATGCCATACGTCTTCGGTTATTTCCCTTTTCATTAAGAAATAAAGCCAAACAATGGTTAAACTCGTTACTACGAGGGTCAATCACTGCATGGGAACAAATGACCGAAAAATTTCTATTAAAATATTTCCCACCGGCCAAAACGGCCAAATTACGGAATGATATATCTTCTTTTGTGAGATGGATTTAGAGACATTATACGACGCATGGGAGAGATACAAGGATCTCTTGAGAAGGTGTCCGCACCATGGTTTACCCTTATAGCTACAAGCCCAAACCTTCTATAACGGTGTAAACCCCTCAACAAGGCAATTAATCGATTCAGCCGCCGGTGGAACCCTGAACAACAGAACTCCTGAAGCGGCCTACGAGTTCATTGAAGAAATGTCACTGAATAACTATCAATGGCAAGTTACAAGGACTAAACCGACAAAATCAGCCGGAGTTTACAACCTCGATGCAGTAACCATGCTATCAACACAGATAGAGATGATGAATAAAAAGCTTGATAGTTTGTGTTCTTCGCAGGAACACCCAGTAATGCAGTGCGACGCAAGTGGAACTGTGGCGAATCCTGAGTACCCACCCTACCAACCGGGCGCAGAGAGTGAATAGATGAACTATATAGGTAATAATTTCAGATCCAATAATAATCCTTATAGTAATACTTACAATCCAGGTTGGAGGAACCACCCAAATTTTTCATGGGGAGGTCAAGGAAATCAAGGAAATCAAAGACAACAACCTCCTCAAAATTTCCATAATCAGCCATATCCGCAAGAGAAGAAGCCAAACCTTGAAGAGATGCTGACAAAATTCATGGCAGCCACAGAAAATCGTCTCCAAGATACTAAGAAAACACTTAAAAGTGAACAAACATCAGTTGAAGAGACCAAGAACCGAATCGGGGAACTTACTAAGTCAGTAAGGGAAGCCACTAAAGCAGTCGAACAACTTGCAAAGTTAATGTCCGAACAACCGCAAGGACGTCTATCAAGTAACATGGAGATTAACCCAAAGGAGCAAATCCAAGCCATCACAGCTCATGATAGTAAAGGGTTAGATGAACCCAACTCAATACAAGAAAATGAGGTAGAAGAAATTAAAGTAAAGGTAACACGGGAAAAGCCAAAACCGGTAATCAAAGCGTACCAACCTCGCATACCTTATCCCGAAGCAATGAAAGGAGATGATACAGAAGAACAGTTTGGTAAGTTTCTTAAACATTTGAAGAAATTACATATCAACTTGCCTCTTCTTGAAGCTCTTTTGTAGATGCCAGACTCAAGAAAAATTTTAAAATAGCTCTTGACGAACAAGCGCAAATTAGACGAGGAGCAACATGTGGAATTAAACGTAGCATGCTCAGCAATACTACAGAATAGACTACCACGAAAACAAAAAGATCCAGGGAGTTTTACAATTCCATGTTTAATTGGTAGACTAACTGTTAATAATGCATTAGCTGATTTAGAGGCAAGTATAAATGTCATGCCTTATAAAATGTTTAAACAACTAGGTCTAGGGAAACCCAAACAAACTAGGATGAGCATTCAGTTAGCTGATAAGACTGTTAGAATTCCTAGGGGTATTATCGAAGATGTTCTTGTAAAAATTGATAAATTCATTTTCCCAGTAGATTTTGTTGTCTTAGACATGGATGAGGATAACTCGATTCCCTTAATTTTAGGAAGACCCTTTTTAGCAACTTCGAGGACTAAAATTGATGTTAGCACAGGAGAATTAATACTTGAAGTAGGTGACGAATCGATCAGCTTGCAAGCTCTTGACTCGACCAGGACAACAATTGATGAAGGTGAGAAAGTAAATTCAGTTGATAACCAAATTGTTCTAGCTTCATCGAAGGAAACGCTACAAGATTACAAACCTGAGCCGAAGCATGACCCTCATATCAACACAGAAAGATCATACAACAAACGAAGCCTTAAGATCGACAAATTAGAAAAGTGGACGACATCCTTTAAAGAGAAACCGGAACCGCACGAAGAAAAACCGAAAGAGCCGCCAGAAGAGCTCATAAGAACATCAAACCACCTCAAAATAGGAGACCAGGTACTAATAGATAAGACAGATCCTCGAGTCATCACATCAGACCTGAAAAAAAGGAAGAAATTCCTCTTGGGGTATGAAATATTTTCCCATACGGAACAGTCGAAGTAAGCAATCCTATCTTTGGCATTTTTAAGGTAAACGCTTCTCGACTTAAACTTTATAGTGAGAAAAGCACTGATAGCATAAGGGAAGATATTTAAACCTTTAAACCTCCTTGATTTTTCAAAATATGAGGAAAGTCTAGCTAAATACTATAAACGAGCGCTTCTCGGGAGGCAACTCGAGCACTAACACAATTTACTTTTACATTTTTATTCTTTTCTTTTCTTTCTGAATTTTTAGTTGTAAACTAACCAAGGGTGCAGATTTCTAGGCCACACGGCCTTGTACACGGCCGTGGCCGTGGCCGTGTGTACATCAAGAATCTTTGTACCAACATGGCAGAGGCGGTACAAATCAGACTCAACTGATTTTTGAAGTTCATAGACCCAACCACTCCAACACGGGCACTGACAAAAGCCCACAGCCGTGCGAAGCGTCCATGGACGACACTGACTTATCAAGAACGGGCGTGGCTGGCTGAAAAATGGGCATGGAGAATCAACACGCCTAGACACATGGCCATGCGAGGCGGCTGTGTAAAATGACACGGCCTCAGCCCACGGGCGTGGGAAAGTACCGAGATTGAGCCTCTATTTAAACACCAACCCCCTCCCCATTCTTCTCATCCACTTTCCACTTCTTTTCTGATTCTCTTTTCTTCTTTTTTCTCCCCTCTCCATAACAAAGTCTCCAAACTCTTGAGCCACAAATATCAATGTCGAAGAAGCGGAAGAAGGCAAGCGTAGTCTCCTTAAGGAGACCGACATTCATAAGCTCATGCCGGCCGCTTCATTCTAACAACAAGCCAAGGGTCTTTGAGACTATTTAGTTTTTATTTTTCTTTTCTCTTTTGCTTCAATTTCCTCCTTTTTGACAATTTTATGTTTAATATAGTTTAATTTATTTTAGTTTCTTAGTATCAGGTTCAAAGGGCTACTAGGGAATCACGCCTTGGGAACCACAACGATCACCACCACAGACTTTGAAATACTAAAGGCTACTTGGGAATCACGCCACTTCCGCCACCACCAGCACCTCAGCAGCCCTAAAGGTCACACCCACCTCGCGAACCATCCATCAATAAGGACTCTTCGGTCCATCCACCTTTTCTTATAACTTTATTTTACATTTCATTTTCATGTTCTTTAGTTTTCTTATCTTTAAATATATATTTAGTTTATTTTAAATGTGTCTTAATAAATTGTAACACCTCAAACCCGGCCCATGCGTTAAGGCCAGATCTGACATGTCACATAAGAAAAATACATTTAAGTCCATTTCATTCGTACGTAAATAGTTTTGTTAAAAATCAAGAAAACAAGTTTTGATTTAAAATATTTGACAATATAATACTAACTTCGAAGGTTGATTGATAAATCGATAAATTAGAAGTAATGATTTACAAAACCGTGACTTTTGAAAAATATTGATGAAAATTTGAGAGAAACTTTCCGGGTTAACAATATTTATATAAGTTTATAATAAAAATCCATTTATGTAACCGTTTTTAGAAAATCTTTGTTTAAGTTTTTAGAAAAATCTCATTTGAAGTAATTTGAGCAAAATATATATACGTCAAACATAAAGCAAAATAAAATAAACCAGAGGCATTACTACAACATTTAACCCAAAATAGTAAAGTAATAAAGTAAACGAGAAAGAAGTTTAAAGTCCAACTAAAACCATTTCTGAAGTATGGCCTCCACCGAGTCATCCATGGCCCAAGTCCACGTCACTAAGCATTACCTGCAAGGGTTAAGGAAACGGGGTGAGTTACTAGAACTCAGTGTATAATCCCCTTACCGTCGTTCACTGGGCTTGAACCCGTTTAGTAATATTTTGGGCCTAAACCCCTTTTGCATAATAATGTATCAAATAAATCAAATGAATGTAATGCAACCCAACCCAACCTAATAATCCATCCGCTACGCAACACCCGTACTATTCCATCACACCTGTGGGGATCAACTCAACCCACCCCGCCAAACACACCAATTGCAGGCATTTTTGCCATTCATAACATATTTTGATTGTGGCCAAGCCACCAGAATCATATCGAATCAGATAAACAAACATTTTTGTGGCAGTGCCACCGAAATCACTTCTCTTCAACATTTTCCCATCCCATGCAAAATTATGTATATGCATCATACATAGTAAATCACGATATTACAAATATAAACAACAATTATTAATTTAGAGATTCATTACAAAAATTCGGCCCATTAACACCTTGCAAATCGGCCCATTAAGGCAATCTATCATATCGGCCCATTAAGGCATTTTCGTCATTTGGCCCATAGAGGCATTTTCATAATTCGACCCATTAGGGGCATTTATTGTAATTTTCAAAGTGTTAATACCGATTTTGACAAATTTATCAAAATAATGCAATTTAGGCCAATTTTCCCGATTTGCTCCATATTACGATTTTAATCATAGCTATTTATTTCCAATATGATATCAATCCTGAAACCCACAGATAATGGTGTGAGATTACAGACCTGATTACGGTAAGTACTAGGCCTTCTTGATCGTCGACACCTAAAATATCATAACACTCGCTTAATCGACATATGTGATTTATTAATCAAACTCTAAAATAAACGATCTAAAGTGTTTACCCTTGAAATCGTGAAAGACCACGATTTGTCAATTTTCCCCGGATGACGGTCCACAACTCGGTGGAAAATCCGAACCGCTGATACTGCCCTTCGTTTGAATTTAGGAGTAGGGATCGCTAATCCGCTCCTTTTTTGATCTCCAAACGCTTTCCCTTTCGATTCGATATCGCTTGCCTCCACTAAATAAAATCTTAGTCAAAATAATATTACGTTGATATGAAATGATTGACTAAGGAAAAAGGTCAGCTTACCACTAGAATCGTATGATCACAAATCGATAGATCGAGCGATTTAGTCCCTAAAACATATAGTCGATTATTCCAAATTATTACTCCGTTAGCAACTAATCAAATATTGAATAATATCAATAATCCATAAAGGACTCCTTACCTTATTGATATTGGATCCGATTTTCACCGTTCAACTTAAGGCTAGAATGATGTTCGGCCTCCCACTAGAATACTACCAAAAGGGAAAATGATCACGTTTTGAGAGAGTAGAAGAAAATGATGATTTTGGTTAAGAGAACCACCCCATGACAAGGGCATAAATTCGACATTAAGAGAAGAAATTGAAAAAAAAATTATTACTCACCAATTCATCAAGAAGATAGTGTCCAACACGAAGGAAAAAGAGATAGTGAGGAGACAAGTTGTTATTAGATTCGGCTATGGAGAGAATAAATAAAAAGAATTCAATCACAATGAAATTTTTTATTTTAAGAATTGGAAGAAGGATTGAAGAGATGATTAAAAGAAAGGAGAAGATGAATAAAGGTGTTTGCAGTGTTTCGGCCAACACCAAAAGAGATTTGAACCAAAGAAAAATGTGAGTATTTCGACAACCAAAGAAGATTGATAAAAGATGGATTATGATTTCGGCACAACAAAAGAAAAATGACCAAAATGCAATGAGAGTTTTTGGCCAAAACAAAGAAAAGATACTCTCTTTTTGGCTTTGGGAGCTACGGCTAAAAGGAAGAATTGGAGAAAGAAAATTGCACTAAAAAAAAATAAAGAGAACACAACCTCTCAAGCATCAAAATTGCCAAAATGTTCCTGGCAAATTCGGCTACCCTCTCCCTATACCAAAACCGTGCATACCTTGGCATAAAGGTCAAAAATTGGCCAAACAAAACTTTCCAAAACACTTTCCTCTCTTTGAGCCAACATGTTCCCTATTCTTTCCTTTTCTTTTGATTCCTTTCCTTACCTTCATCCTTGCCTTATTTCCTTAGCCACCTTGCCAAAATTAAAAAGTCCACCTTGCCTTATATACCATCTTGGCCGACACTTAGGGAAGAACACAAAAAAAGAAATAGTCAAAATTTTGCACAAGATGGGATTTGAACCTCTTCCCTCAAAGTTCTTCATGTAGCGCCATATCCCTTTTACCATAAGCTCCTTTATGCTAGCAAATTACTCACCTATTCCCATAAGCCTTAATGCCACTTACTATCTCTCCTTAATAGGCTTAAACACAAAATTTTTACTAGGGCCCAAATAAACCGCGGGCCTTCTCAGAACCCCTAAACATACACAATTAATATTTTTAACTAGCTCAACGCAAGAAATAAAGCAACACATAAAATTCTAAATTTTAGGATGTTATATAAATCCTGGCTAATTCTCTACGAGCTCCCTAATTTCTTCATCTAGCGCAGAGATCGGCAACAGCCACCACCCCTTTCGACTTCCAACTCCGGGAAACCATCCAAATTCAGGAAGTTTCACCTCTCCCTCTCACTTAAATTGAATATCTATCTTTGTACATTGAGGGTAATGTACACCTTAAATGTGGGGGGTGAATATTTATTTGAAGAAAGGGCTTAACTTTTTGCATTATTCTCAAATCCGGCCAAACTTTTTTCATTATTCTCAAATCCCTGAATTTAGTCTTGTTTATAAGTAATTTCCTCATATTACTAATTAGGATGAAATTTCTGATGGTTTGTGATTTTCATTGATTTGTTTTAGATTAAGTCATAATTAATTATGCATTGATGATTAAATTAGAAGATTATTAGAGAATCAAGCATGATAAGTCTATTTTTCAGAATTAAAAAAAATATTTGCTAGGTTGTTGAGCTGAATCTAAATATTACCTTGAAGTTTGAAATTTACAAGGTTGATGTCAAAACACCCATAATTTTTGTGAGATTTTGAGCCTATTAGAGCATATATTCTTTTTCATGCTCACTCTATTGATTATGAGTGTGTCAACTTTGAACTGTTATTCTAGAACTTGCCTCGATTATACATATTGAGACCACACCTATGATTTGATATACCGAGAAGATAAAGGCACCTAGGTTTTAACCCACTCACTTCACTAAAAATCCTACCTCCATAATTAATCCCTAGTGAACCCCGTTGATCCTAACAACCCGTTTTATTGACTCACCGACTAATAACCAAAAAAAAAAAACCCTTTGTATTTGTTATCACCATTCCTTTTGACTACCCTCATATCGAGATTTGATTTGATGTGTTGCCTAGCTGTTATCTTTATTTTAATTAATAGATCCATTCCTTATTATGTAATACTTGATTTGTTCTTAATTAAAAAAATGAAGTATATTTAGTATTAGTTCTACTAAGTGAGCTTACATGTTGAAATTCCACATCTTGAGCAAAAAACTCGTATTATTAGTTTTCAATTGATGTAATTTTTTAGGATTAGTTCATTTTTCTAAGTTAGGCAATTTGTAAGGTTAGTCTCGATTCTAACCTTCTAATTCAGCCTATATCCATACCCTTAACCGAAGCCCTGTTACAACCCTATAAAAGACCTTTTGATTTGGGTATCATCTCATATTACAGTGGTGGAGATTTGATTTTCAGGCAAGCCTGTGGGATTAACTTTTCAGGTTCGACTTTTGAGTGCTTAATTTTGAACCTTAAACACCTCGAGTGATTTGAGTGAATCTTTACTGAGGATGTCAATCCTTGTCAATTTTGAATCAAAGGTAATTATTTAGATAAGGGAAGACACCTACGTTTTTTTGCTTCAAATGTATGACTTTGATTGTTTGAATCTTTAGGACTCTTCGAGTCAGATCATCCATGTATAAATTATCTATGAATTATGATAAGGCATTGTTGATAGGAATTATGAATCATGGAAAGCTTGTTTTAATTGTAAGTTGAGAATTTTGCTTGAGGACAAGCAAAAGCTTAAGTGTGGGGGTATTTGATAAACCGTAAAAGTAACATATTTTAATCCCACATTTAGTATGCTTTTGGATGATTTAAGCCTCGATTTATGTAAAAAGGTGCTCTTAATCCTTTCTTTTCATGTCTTATACCCAGGAAAGCACCCGAGGATGAAAAGATCATAAAACGGGCCCAAAACAGAGTAAATGGGCCATATCACGAAATCGACACGATCTGGACTTAAGCCCACACGCCCGTGCCACATTGACCATCTAGAACACGACCTGACCCCTGATTCACACGACCGTGCCTCATTAAAGAAGTCTGAACACGGCTCGAAGACTAGTCACACGGGCATGTGACATGACCATGTCCCTGTCGTGGCAAAGAGCAATTTCATTCGGATTTGGATACTTTGGGGCAAAGAAACACATTCCAAGAGCCTATATAAACCCCCTAAGTGTTACCTGAAAGGGGACGTTGAAGCTAGGCCAATGAGCCAAGCCAGAAAGGTCAGAGTTGTGGGAATCACTCGAAGATAGCCAGTTAATCCATCTCAAGAAGCAGGAATTCTACTCAAGACGGTGGATCTCTCCTTCAATTCTTTCAGGGAGTTTTAGGGATTTCTTATGTTTTGTTTTATCTTTTCTTCTGAGATGTTTTCTTTATTTATTATGAACTAAACCCTTCAGATACCTGAAGGGGATGAAACCTAGATGAATCTTGTTATTGTTTTCTGAACTGTAAGATAAATACTTGATTTGTTCTTAATTATGTGCGCTTAATTCTTGAGCTAATGTTTTTGAGATATTAATTCAAGTTAGATGTTCTTAGTCTCTGCTTAAGAATAGATCTAGCATAATTAAAGCGGAGTCGTTCGCGTGCCTAGAGATAGGGTGACGAGATTTTGCTGGATTAGGGTGAAACCTAATATGGGAGTCCATAGATCGAGTTAATGCGATTCTAGGGGTTTTAATTAGAAAGAGATTTCAATTAATCAACCTAGGGTTAGATATTATTCGCTTCGAGAGAGGGTTTAATATAATTTAGGGAATCCTGCGGATCAAGTCAAGTGAATAAATTGTATAGTTCATGGTTAAATAACAAGTGAAGTCTAGGTGGATTCTTCCTAAGGGTATCGTCTTGATCAACTGAGTTTTATCTCAAGTTATTTCCCAATTCATTCTTTTTGTCTTTGCGTCTTTAGCTTAGTAGTAGTTAGATTAGATTAAAACAACTTTGCTTATTTTAGTCTAAATAATAAAAAGAAAGTTAGTATTAATACTTTTGGTTCCTTTGGGTTCGACAATCCGGTCTTGCCTAAGCTATACTACTGTTCGATAGGTACACTTGCCTTTAATCGTCGTCAGAGTTAGTTTCCAGGTTCGATCATTCTCTTTATATATTTTAAAAATCGATAGACAAACGATCACAAGGAGACTTAATTTTTCAGCGTATGATGGTCCAAATTATGTGTATTAATTCATAATATAATTAATTTTAATTTTAATCCAATTTAATTTGAGTTAAATAAATTATTGTTAATTAACTATGAAAAGGGGCCCAGTTGAGCTGAACCAAGAAAACTGATCTAACCGAGCACTTGGTAGCCCAAAACCGTCCCACATACGGACCCAATCAGCTTGCTAGGATGACTATTTGCCTTGCAAAATGGCCATTGAAGAAACCTTCAAATTGCATTCAAACCCCTCCACTATTTATGTCATTTTAGATTTGCCCTTACCTTAAAATAACATGTTTTAAATGTAATATCCCGGATTATGGCTTATGCATTATTACTAAATTGTATGAAATAGCATGCCTATGTGTGTTGTGAATATGTATTATGAATTTTGTGAACCTCAGTGTGTAGGGGAATAGCGTAAAAATTATTTGATTTTACATGTAAAAGAGGAAGCTAGGCGGAGTAGGCCTTAAGAGATATTGTAGGGGAATTATGACACAAAAATGGACTTGGTACAGTGGCTTGGAGGCGCCACTTAGGGCCTTGGTAGGTGACGCCATGGGCTATGAGGAAGGGCTCAGGTTCGAGCCACAAGGGAAGCAAATAAAAGTTTTATTTTGCTGCAAGGATGGACAGAGGTGGACGACATAGGGACACCAAAGAGGATGAGTTTTAGATGTGGATAATTTCTTTTTAATATTCGGCTAAGATAGAAGGGAATTGTAGATTTTATTAATTTATTTTGTATGGGTAAGATAAGAGATAAATGATGGCTTATTTTTGTTTATTTTAAGTGAAGTGATAAAAAGTAAAGTAAGGGATTAGATAGGGGTAAGAGTTGGCCGGCCAAGGGATTGCTTTAATGGCATTTTCGGTTTGGTGTTAGTAAGATAGGTGTGCCGAAATTGCTCCTTTTCTCATCCTTGTTTCGTTTGTGCCGAAATTCCCAAAGAGAGAAGCAACTTGTGTTCTTTCTCTCTTCTTTCTTTTTGCTACTCATTGGCATAGCCGAATACCATCCTCTCATTCTCTCCTCTCACTTTGGCCGAATCCCTCTACACTCTTTTCTCTCTTCTTCTTTTCATAATCTTCCAAAAGTCGAAAACAAGTTCTTTCTAGCCATAGCCGAATCTCTCTGTGGATTCAAGCTAGGGAGTAGTCGACTACAGCATTAAGGGTAAGATCAATTGTTATTCGATCTTCAATCTTTTTCTTGTAGCCGAAAGTTAAGGACTAATCCCATTAATATTCTTGTTGCCGAAATTTGGAAGGATCTTTCGGGATTGCTAGCATAGCCGACTTCTAGGTGAGGTCTTCGGGATTTTAAAGATTCAAGGTAAGCTTTGGATGATATTCGGCCATAGGCCATTTTATTATGTTTAAGTGATTAGAATCGAATCTAACCTATATCTATAGGTTTCTCGACATCTTCATAACCAAGAGACCACTTTCGGGATTTAAATCGCAAGGTAAGTGCACACACCTTCGGCCAAGGCCATATCTAGTGATTTAGATCTATTTCTTATTTGTTTAAAAAGTCGAAACTAATCATTTAGGTGATCTAGTGTTTGGCCGATTGATAGGGGGAAATATCACGAAATTTCGGGATTTGGTTAGTATCCAAATCGGCGGCAAGGTAAGAAGTTGGTTGCGTTAATCCTTCGGGATTTGGTTTTATAACCGAATGACATTTACTAAAGTATTTAAGGTTGGCCGAATGTAGGAACTAAAGGATCTAAAGCATTAGATTGGGTTTTCGGGATTTCAGTAAACTCGCTAAGTAAATCAGGTGTGTGCCCCTCACTATGCCTTAATAGATTTTGTGGTTATGTTTATTAAATGTGTTAATATGAAAGTGTAAGAATATGGCTAAAGTACCATGCAATGGTACAAAGTACTCAGGTACGTTTACCTACTCCTACTATGAGTATAATATGATCTGTTATGGCACCTATATGAAACTATAAGAATGTGAATTAGAATAAGGCATGTTATTGCATGATTTGTATGACATGGGGCATATGGGTGATATGTTAAGGGGAAGTGATCTGGTGGTCTTTACCACGATATCTGAATGTGGTGACTTATGTCACGTATTATCATCTGGTGGCTCTGCCACAATATTTATAAGGGCGATGAACACGTCGTCTGCAACGACTGCCTTCGATGGTGTGTAGCGGATGGAGGGTTGACTTAGTAGTCCCCACGGTGTGATGGTTGGTACGAGTGATGTGTAGCGGATGGTATCTAGGTTTGGGTTCGGGAATGCATCATTATTTATATGTGCTTTATGAATTTGTATGATTTGATATGCCATAACTGTTGGGACTTAGTGTTGGTGGTTATACACTGAGTCTGTTTGACTCACCCCGTTGTGGGAAATCTTTTCAGGTGACGCTCAGTGATGGACCGGGTCAGCAGGAACTTAATGGTGGCCATGCTCAGCTCAGAAGTTATTTTGAACTATTTTATTCCTAAGTATTTTTGGATTTATTCGGGATTTGTTTATTTGATGTAATAAGGCCAGTAGTATTGAACTATTTTATGCATGCATGTTATTTATTTCGGTATGATAAAATTTTTACCAATCAATATTTAAGTAATGTTTTCAAAAATAAATAAATTCTAAATGTTTTGATAACTTATTACAAATTCGGCAATACTTTTAATTTATGATTTTCAAGTACGAAATTAAAGCTTTAATAAAACTTAGACTCTTCAATTCGAACCCAACACAAAACAAATTTTATTCAAAACCACCCAAAGTTTTCCAAAGTAACAACCAAGTTTTGAATCGCTTTACTCGAGGAACATACCAGATCTGGTCGAGGCTTGTGGGCCGGGTTTGGGGTGTTTCAGCTTGGTATCAGAGCCTAATTTTAAACTCTCGACCTTGGGTTTAAGGCCCAAAACGTTTTCAAAATTGAGCCCAAAAGAATTTTGTGAAAATTTTTGTGAAATAAGCAGGTTTTTCTGGCATGGCACCTAAGTCTCCGACCCGAAGTCCACCAGGTAAGTACCCCTATCCATTGTTTGAATTATAGTATGAATTGTAGAAGGGTAGAAATGGAACGTAGAATAGTATATTAAGTACTTGAACCATAGGACTAGTTTTACCCCAACAATTACATAAAACTTTAATGCCTAATTAAACAAACCTGTGACTAAGTCGCCGAGTTAGGGTGTGGCAACCATTGTGCGCATGTCTAGGATTGGTTTCGGTGAGAGCTTGGTATTTAAGCAGTCCTAGTGACTCACCTCCTCTCCACTCGAATCCTACCTGGTGCGTAGTGACGGTTCACCCTAACCAATAGGACTTATTCACGGGCTAAACTCAATAACTAAAACCCGAAAGGGACTGGCCGTATTTTTATAAAACTTCAGTTTTAAAATCACCAAATTACCCCTTTAGATGGTAAAAAAATTTTATTTTTGAAAATTTCTCAAAATAATTCCGATTTACAAAATTACCTAAATACCCCTAGTGGTAAAAATTACTTAAATGCCCTTGGTTTCTAAAATTACCATACTATCCTCAATTTTAGTAAAATTTTCTTACTTTGCAAAAGTATCCAAAAACCCTATTTTGCGAAAATTCAAGATACCCTAATTTGGAAAATTTACCAAATTACCCCTAGTTTATGAAATTACCAAAATAACCCCGATTTCCAAAATTTCTGCAATACCTTGATTTGGAAAATCTTTCTTTCAAAAATATCCATGAGTTCGAAAAATTTCGAAATGACTTGTGATTTTTGAATTGACCCTGATTTAATTACCAAAATACCCCTGTAGGACAAATTACGAAAATACCCCTGGGATAGGAATAAGACAAAAATGTTCGAATAGTGAATGTGTGTGGTATATACTACCGAATGGATGTGTTTCTTTGAATTAGGATAGAAGACTTGAAACTCTTAATGATCGAAAGAACTACTACTAAGCTCTTTTTCATAAAATTGTTCGCGGATAATCAGTGGAACAAATACTAATGCATAAAACTTTCTTAAATCAGATTAAAGTGCGATCGTAGACATGAGCTCTAGGGGACGTGGTCGTAACGTGCGAGGATGTGGTAGAGGCAGAATGACCGTATCGGAACCCGTTAGATCGGGTCAAGGGTCTGAGAATGAGGTACCACCACCTCCCCCACCACCAGCTGTTGGTGTTGAGCAGCAAGATCAGACGGGGGATGATGCTGTATCGCAGGCGGTGCTGCGAGTTCTTGAGATGGTGGCTGGAGCCGGTGGAAATATGGGAGCTCAGAAATCTGTACCCGAGCGACTTCGAGCCAATGGAGCTGAGGTGTTCCGTGGCGTATCTGGTGTGGCACCCAGTACTGTTGAGTATTGGTTGGAGGCGACCGAGCGAATTATGGATGAGTTGGATCTGACGGCTGCAGAGAAAGTGAAAGGAATGGTGTCGCTTCTTCATGATGAGTCATATCAATGGTGGCTCACAATTCGGGATGGTGCTACGGCTGAGGAACTCACTTGGGAGTATGTTAATACGGCATACCAGAAGAAGTCTGTTGGCACTCATTACATTGATGCGCAGAGGAAGGTGTTTCTGGGGCTAGTTCAAGGGAACAAGTCCGTGGCAGAGTACGAGGCTGAATTCGTAAGGTTGAGCCGGTATGCTCGAGGAATAGTGGCTACAGAGCATGAGCGGTGTGTCCGGTTTGAGGATGGACTGAGAGATGACCTGAGGTTATTGATAGCTCCACAGCAAGAGCGGGAGTTAGCAGTATTAGTGGACAAGGCTAAGGTAGCTGAAGAAATTAAGGACTCTGTGAGGCAGAACACGGACCGGAATAAGCAGAAGAGAGGATTTGGGCCGTCAGGGTCATCTGGGAATGTTCAAAAGAGGCCTAGAGTTGATGGGCCGAGGGGTCAGCAGGCTGCGATAGGAGGGCAGTATCGTACCTGTGACCAGTGTGGAAAGAAGCACTTAGGGGAGTGTTGGAAGAAAACGGGAGGATGTTTTAAGTGTGGATCCAAGGACCATATGATTAAGGACTGTCCTATGAAACCGGATGGGAATCGACCAGCAGCTCAGGGTTTTAATCAGGCTGGAAGAGGCGGACAGCAGCCTCAGCGAGGGCGTGGTCCGAATGGTAGAGGAAATGGTACTGGAAGAGGACGTGGAACACCTGGCAGAGGTGCTGGTAATACAGAGGCAAGACAGCCGGGCTTGGTGTATGCAGTTCGCCGTAGGGAAGATGGAGACGCGCCAGACGTCATAACCGGTACGTTCTTAATATTTGGCAAGCCTTACTTTGCTTTGATTGATGTGGGCTCGACCCATTCTTATGTTGCATGTAGAGTAGTTGAAACTCTAGACATAGCCTCTGAACTATCTGATAGGGAGATAACTGTAGTAAGCCCGTTAGGTCAAACTGTAGTGGTGAATAAGATGTTTCGGGAAGTACCCTTAGAGATTCAAGGTGCAGTATTCCCTGCCGACTTAATGGAACTACCTTTTGGAGAATTTGACCTTATACTTGGCATGGATTGGCTAGTAGAACATCGAGCTATTTTGGATTGTGCAGCTAAGCGAATGGAGTTAAGGACTCTAGAGGATGAGGAAGTAGTCATGATAGGAGAAAGAAGAAACTAGTTGACTAACGTAGTTTCAGCACTAAAGGCTGTTAAGATGGTTCGGAAAGGATGCAAGGCATTCTTGGCTTTCGTTAGTGCGTTGGATGCAAAGGAAGAAGGTGTAAGTGGAGTTCGAACTGTAAGGGATTTTGTGGATGTTTTTCCGGAGGAATTACCTGGAATACCCCCGGACAGAGAGGTGGAGTTCGGAATTGACTTGCTACCTGGTACAGCTCCTGTGTCAATCGCTCCGTATAGAATGGCGCCAAAGGAGTTGGTTGAGATCAAGGCTCAAATCCAAGAGTTACTTGATCGTGGGTTTATTCGACCCAGTGTGTCTCCATGGGGAGCACCGGTCTTGTTTGTGAAGAAGAAGGACGGAACTATGCGTATGTGCATAGATTATCGTCAGTTGAATAAGCTGACCATCAAGAACAAGTACCCTCTGCCGAGGATTGACAACTTGTTCGATCAGCTTAAGGGGGCAGCGGTTTTCTCGAAGATTGATCTAAGGTCTGGATATCATCAGCTTAAGGTGAAGGAGGCAGATATCCGTAAAACAGCTTTTCGGACAAGATATGGGCATTTTGAGTTTGTAGTAATGCCGTTCGGGTTGATTAATGCCCCAGCCGCGTTCATGGATATGATGAACCGGGTTTTTCAACCCTATTTGGATAGGTTCGTCGTTGTGTTCATCGACGACATTCTAGTGTACTCCAAGTCTGAGGAGGAACATGATGAGCATCTATGGGTTGTGTTGCAGGTGTTGAGGGAAAAGAAGCTCTATGCCAAATTCAGCAAGTGCGAATTTTGGCTCAAGGAAGTGGCGTTCTTAGGACATGTAGTGTCTGCAGAAGGAATAAGGGTGGATCCTAGGAAGATTGAGGCGGTGTTAGATTGGAAACCACCTAAGTCGGTGGCTGAGATTCGTAGTTTCTTGGGATTGGCAGGCTACTACAGAAGGTTCATAGAAGGATTCTCATTGATAGTGCACCTTTGACGAAGTTGTTGAGAAAGGAAGTACCTTTTGTATGGACGGATAAGCAACAGGAGAGCTTTGAAAAGCTTAAGAGGGTTTTGACTGAAGCTCCGGTCTTGATTCAGCCGGAGGCAGGAAAGGATTTTGTGGTGTATTGTGACGCTTCTCATACCGGATTGGGATGTGTTTTGATGCAGGACGGGAAAGTAGTCGCTTATGCGTCTCGACAGTTAAGGCCACATGAGGTTAACTACCCGACTCATGATTTGGAATTGGCGGCAGTGGTCTTTGCACTTAAGGTGTGGAGGCACTATTTGTATGGAGAAAAGTCAGTGATCTACACAGACCACAAGAGTCTTAAGTATCTGTTGACTCAGAAGGAGTTGAACCTGAGACAGCGAAGGTGGGTTGAATTATTGAAGGACTATGATTGTTCAATAGAGTATCATCCGGGCAAGGCGAATGTAGTGGCAGATGCCCTAAGTCGAAAGGTTGTGACGGATTTGAGGGCGATGTTTGCACATCTGAGCTTGTATGATGATGGAAGTCTGCTGGCAGAGCTGCAAGTTAAGCCGACGTGGTTGAATGAAGTGAAAGAGGGACAGTTGGTTGATGATGAGTTAAGTGCTAAGCTACAGCAAGTACAGAATGATGAGTTGGAAGATTATGGTATTAATGACGAGGGAGTATTATGTTTCAAAGGTAAGGTCTGTATACCGAAGAATGAGGAGTTAAGGCAGAGAATTCTTCAGAAATCACATAGTAGCCCTTATGCTATGCATCCTGGAGGAAGTAAGTTGTACAGAGATTTAAGGGAACAGTTTTGGTGGCCTGGACTTAAGCGGGAAGTTACAGAATTTGTCGGCAAGTGTTTGACGTGTCAGCAAGTTAAGGCTGAACACCAAGTTCCGTCAGGATTGCTTCAACCAATAAGGATTCCGCAGTGGAAGTGGGAGAGAATCACCATGGACTTCGTTAGTGGGCTTCCCCTTACGCTTACTAAGAAGGACTCGGTATGGGTCATAGTAGATCGGTTGACAAAGTCAGCGTATTTCATTCCAGTGCGGGTCGACTATTCTCTGCAGAAGTTGGCAAAATTGTATGTAGCGGAGATTGTGAGATTGCATGGAGTGCCAGTGCTACATCAAGCTTTAGGCATCAGATTGGATTTCACTACGGCTTTTCATCCACAGTCAGACGGGCAATCTGAACTAGTAATCCAAGTGTTAGAGGATATGCTGAGAGGTTGTGTGATAGACTTCAGAGGAAGTTGGGAAGAATATTTGCCTTTAGCGGAATTTGCTTACAACAACAGCTATCAAGCCAGTATTCGGATGGCACCATATGAAGCGTTGTATGGACGGAAGTGTCGCACTCCTATGTGTTGGACGGAATTGAGGGAACGGCGAGTTTTGGGTCCAGAGATTGTGGCAGAATCCGAGGAGAAAGTGGAGGTAATTCGAGCACGGTTGAAGGAAGCATCAGATAGGCAAAAGTCGTACGCGGATCTCAAGCGGAAGGAAATAGAATTTGATGTGGGAGATCAAGTGTTTCTTAAAGTTTCGCCTTGGAAGAAGGTAATGAGATTTGGTCGAAAAGGGAAGTTAAGTCCAAGGTTTATAGGACCTTATCGGGTATTGAAGCGAGTTGGACCAGTGGCATATCAGTTAGAGTTGCCTCCGGAATTGAAGCAGATGCACGACGTATTCCATGTGTCCATGCTACATCGTTATCGATCGGATCCATCTCATGTAGTTCCGGTTGAAGAGGTGGAGCCAATTCAGATTTTGGAACGAGATGTGAAAGTGTTACGGAGGAAGTCAGTTATTCTAGTCAAAGTGTTATGGAGAAATCATGGATCGGAGGAAGCTTCGTAGGAGCCAGAAGAAACAATGCGACAGCAATACCCTCACTTATTTCAGCCAGGTAATTTCGAGGTCGAAATTATTTTAAGGGGGTAGAACTGTAATATCCCGGATTATGGCTTATGCATTATTACTAAATTGTATGAAATAGCATGCCTATGTGTGTTGTGAATATGTATTATGAATTTTGTGAACCTTAGTGTGTAGGGGAATAGCGTAAAAATTATTTGATTTTAAGTTTAAAAGAGGAAGCTAGGCGGAGTAGGCCTTAAGAGAAATTGTAGGGGAATTATGACACAAAAATGGACTTGGTACAGTGGCTTGGAGGTGCCACTTAGGGCCTTGGTAGGTGACGCCATGGGCTATGAGGAAGGGCTAAGGTTCAAGCCACAAGGGAAGCAAAGAAAAGTTTTATTTTGCTGCAAGGATGGACAGAGGTGGACGGCATAGGGACACCAAGGGGGATGAGTTTTAGATGTGGATAATTTCTTTTTAATATTCGGCTAAGATAGAAGGGAATTGTTGATTTTATTAATTTATTTTGTATGGGTAAGATAAGAGATAAATGATGGCTTATTTTTGTTTATTTTAAGTGAAGTGATAAAGAGTAAAATAAGGGATTAGATAGAGGTAAGAGTTGGCCGGCCAAGGGATTGCTTTAATGGCATTTTCGGTTTGGTGTTAGTAAGATAGGTGTGCCGAAATTGCTCCTTTTCTCATCCTTGTTTCATTTGTGCCGAAATTCCCAAAGAGAGAAGCAACTTGTGTTCTTTTTCTCTTCTTTCTTTTTGCTACTCATTGGCATAGCCGAATACCATCCTCTCATTCTCTCCTCTCACTTTGGCCGAATCCCTCTACACTCTTTTCTCTCTTCTTCTTTTCATAATCTTCCAAAAGCCGAAAACAAGTTCTTTCTAGCCATAGCCGAATCTCTCTGTGGATTCAAGCTAGGGAGTAGTTGACTACAGCATTAGGGGTAAGATCAATTGTTATTCGATCTTCAATCTTTTTCTTCTAGCCGAAAGTTAAGGACTAATCCCATTAATATTCTTGTTGCCGAAATTTGGAAGGATCTTTCAGGATTGCTAGCATAGCCGACTTCTAGGTGAGGTCTTCGGGATTTTAAAGATTCAAGGTAAGCTTTGGATGATATTCAGCCATAGGCCATTTTATTATGTTTAAGTGATTAGAACCGAATCTAACCTATATCTATAGGTTTCTCGACATCTTCATAACCAAGAGACCACTTTCGGGATTTAAATCGCAAGGTAAGTGCACACACCTTCGGCCAAGGCCATATCTAGTGATTTAGATCTATTTCTTATTTGTTTAAAAAGTCGAAACTAATCATTTAGGTGATCTAGTGTTTGGCCGATTGCTAGGGGGAAATATCACGAAATTTCGAGATTTGGTTAGTATCCAAATCGGCGGCAAGGTAAGAAGTTGGTTGCATTAATCCTTCGGGATTTGGTTTTATAACTGAATGACATTTACTAAAGTATTTAAGGTTGGCTGAATGTAGGAACTAAATGATCTAAAGCATTAGATCGGGTTTTCGGGATTTCAGTAAACTCGCTAAGTAAATCAGGTGTGTACCCCTCACTATGCCTTAATAGATTTTGTGGTTACGTTTATTAAATGTGTTAATATGAAAGTGTAAGAATATGGCTAAAGTACCATGCAATGGTACAAAGTACTCAGGTACGTTTACCTACTCCTACTATGAGTATAATATGATCTGTTATGGCACCTATGTGAAACTATAAGAATGTGAATATAGAATAAGGCATGTTATTGCATGATTTGTATGACATGGGGCATATGGGTGATATGTTAAGGGGAAGTGATCTGGTGGTCTTTACCACGATATCTGAATGTGGTGACTTATGTCACAAATATCTGAATGTGGTGACTTATGTCACGTATTATCATCTGGTGGCTCTACCACAATATTTAAAGGGCGATGAGCACGTCGTCTGCAGCGACTGCCTTCGATGGTGTGTAGCGGATGGAGGGTTGACTTAGTAGTCCCCACGGTGTGATGGATGGTACGGGTGATGTGTAGCGGATGGTATCTAGGTTTGGGTTCGGGAATGCATCATTATTTATATGTGCTTTACGAATTTGTATGATTTGATATGCCATAACTGTTGGGACTTAGTGTTGGTGGTTATACACTGAGTCTGTTTGACTCACCCCGTTGTGGGAAATCTTTTCAGGTGACGCTCAGTGATAGACCGGGTCGGCAAGAACTTAATGGTGGCCATGCTCAGCTCAGAAGTTATTTTGAACTATTTTATTCCTAAGTATTTTTGGATTTATTCGGGATTTGTTTATTTGATGTAATAAGGCCAGTAGTATTGAACTATTTTATGCATGCATGTTATTTATTTCGGTATGATAAAATTTTTACCAATTCAATATTTAAGTAATGTTTTCAAAAATAAATAAATTCTAAATGTTTTGATAACTTATCACAAATTCGGTAATACTTTTAATTTATGATTTTCAAGTACGAAATTAAAGCTTTAATAAAACTTAGACTCTTTAATTCGAACCCAACACAAAACAAATTTTATTCAAAACCACCCAAAGTTTGCCAAAGTAACAACCAAGTTTTGAATCGCTTTACTCGAGGAACATACCAGATTTGATCGAGGCTTGTGGGTCGGGTTTGGGGTGTTTCATGAAATCTTTAAACATGCCACATGTGTGGTCGGCCATGGGAAGAGTCTTTGGCTGCTGATTTTGGCTATTTTTAGAAGCCTTCTCAACCTATAAATACCCCCTTGGCTACTCACTTCAAACACATCTCAACCCTTCTCATCTTTTCATTTCTCTCTCATTTTTCTCTCTTCATTCCCTTCCATTCGTCGAGTTCACCTCCTGAAAAAGAGTCAATCAACCACCATTTGGAATAACATTTGAGTGATCATATAAGCCTCGGTTTGACAAGAACAAGCGGAGAAGAAGGAGTGGAGCAAACTAGTCAAGCTATGGAGAAAAAACTGGATTTGATTCTTGTTTCATATACTTTTAATTTTGTTGTTTATGATGAACATGTCTATGAATATTTGTGATGTTGAATTGTTCAATTTAATTGATATGGATTGAATTTAATTCGTGTTAGGTTGATTGCATTTCGTCTACTTGAGTTATTAAAATTGTGTTTAAGCAATTATAGTGTAACAACCCGATTTAGACCCTAGTCGGAATAGTGGTTTTGGGACCACAAATCCGACGTCGAAGAAATAATTAAATTTTATTTTTGATGTTTATAGTATGTGATAAAGTATGTGTGGAAGTTCTGTATGAAAATTTTATCGTTTGTGTGTCGATTTATGAAAAAGGACCTAATCGTGTAAAATGCAAAAGCTGTGTGCTAGTAGTTAAAATTGCTTAATTGCCATGTCTTATTAAATGAGAGGTCCTTATGTTGTTATTAGACCATTGATAGTGGAATTTGACATAAATGGTCATTAAATGAATTATTTTATAATGTTTAAATTAAAGGATAAAATAGTAATTTGGTTATTAAGTTAATATTAATAAAACAAAACATAAATTAGTGGCCATTTTATGTTCTTCTTATCGAAAATTGAAAGAAAAAGAAAAGAAAAAAGAGCTAGTTAGGGTTCGGCAAGCAAAAGCTTCAATTAGGTATGTGTTTTCGATTCATTTTTGATGATTTTTACGTTTTTGTGATTGTTGCTTTGTGTTTTATAAAGCCCATGCTTAAATTCAGGAAATTAATGAAGATTTTGAGATGTGTCATTGATAAATATGTGAGCTTTGTGTTAATAGTTGGTGAAATATGAAAGATTGATGAATGATAATTATGTTTTGTATTTGGAATTTTTGATGAAATTGATTATTATGGGCTAATTTGTGAAAATGAAACTTTGAAGGGTTAAAATGTGAAGTAAATGAAAGATATGGGCTGCTAGGGACTAGTATGAAATAGGGACTAAAATGTCAAAATGTGGAATTATTGTGGCTAAAGTGTAAAATGCTTTAACTATGTGTTGTGGATTGTTTTTGGTGAAAATGTGATTGAATGAATTGAGTTTGATATTATATAGATAAAGAAAAGAGAGATTCGGACTGAGATCGAGGCAAAAACAAAGTGCTCGATTGATCGACTAGTGTCGTTGTTTTTACGTTTGAGGTAAGTTCGTGTATAATACATATTGTTTAAACGATGTTCATATGTGTTGAAATGAATGGAAATGTGATTGTGGAATTTGGGAATGTGAATTGTGAGTTTGAAGATATAAGGCACTAAATGTGCGTAAATAAAATCGATACAATGATAAACGGCACTAAGTGTGCGAGATAAAGAAAGCATCGACTATGTTATTTGGCACTATGTGTGCGATACCAAGACAAATTCAGTTTAATGTAATGGCACTAAGTGTGCAATGATATTATAGCTTCAGCTAAGTAATTGGCACTAACTGTGCGAATTCATCGAATGTTTAAAGAAGACAGAACGAGTTATGGCATCGAGCATTGTGTGGTAAATGTGATAAATAATTATGTGATGGTACATGTATGTACAGAACCTATGTGGTTGATGATATCGTGTATGAAATAGTTGGATGATTATGTGAATGATTGATGAAAAGAATTGGATTGGGAAGTATTATAAAGGCTTGTACATAAATCTATAGATGTGGTATGAAAGTGAGTAATGGTCATGAGTGAGATTGAATGGTGATGCAAATTGATCTATGTGTTAGTTAATTTTGCATATTGAATTTGAAATGTTGAGTTATTTGTATTATATTACGAACTTACAAAGCTTTAAAGCTTACTGTGTGAAGTCTTTCTCTGTTTTACAGTGTCATTAAAGCTAGCTCAGATTCGGGGATCTCAGTGACTCAATCACACTATCGGACATCTATTTTGGTACCTTTTTTGATGTTCTATATATGGTATATGGCATGTATAGGCTAGTAAGGTTGTGGAATGATTTTGGTACATATTTTGCTTTGTGATAATGGTATAAGTAATGTGTAAATATGGTATTGGGTAAATGGCCATTAGGGTATGCTTTGGTGATATTGAAAAGGTATATGTAACACCCCTAACCCGTATCCGTCGCTAGATTAGGGTTAAAGACATTACCGAACAGATCAAAAACTTTTACAGACATTTCATAATACAAGTCATCAATCGCAATCAAAGTGTCCCTTTTATAGGTCAACAAGACATTAATCAAGCTTTAGAATAGGGTCGGGACTAAACAGAACACATATGAAATTTCTCGAAAATTTAAAACTTTTCTAAGTTACAGTGGTCACACGCCCGTGTGGGCAGGCCGTGTGCCTCCCACGGCTACAAGACACACCCATGTGTCCTAGTCGTGCCAAATCAAAGCATTAATATTGAATTATCCACACGGCCACCAGACATGCCCGTGTGCCATGGCCGTGTAAAATTAGGCTAGCTACTAACTTATTCACGCGGCCACCAGGCACGCCCGTGTGCCACAGCCGTGTAGGCAAAACAGGCCATTTGTAAGGCCAAAATGCCACCCACAGTTGGGTCAATCCTACAAGCAATATACCAATTTATTTCATGCATAATTAACATCTAAAAACATGTCAAATTAATCCACAAATATTTACATCCAATCTCATTCCCAGTCATGCCAATTTGCACAACTTGAGCACATATATATTCAAGCATGATTCATCCACATTTACCATTCATATAACCACTTCTTTGATCAATCATGCATACTCAAAATTCATCCATATGCTTACGTCAAACTTGACCATTTCATAGTTATGGGATCATACCAAAACCAACATCATATACCATATTCACAAGTGCATAATACCAACATATAACTAGCCACATCACATTGCTAATTTCATTTCTCCAACTTATATCAAAATGACTAGTCTATACATGCCATATTTTGCTATATGCATATTTCAAAGGTACCAAAATAAGTTTGAGTAGTGTGATGATGATCCTCGATGGTCCCTGAGCCTTCAGTAGCTTTAACGATCTATAAAACAGAGTAAACACACACAAAGTAAGATTCCAAAAGCTTAGTAAGCCATATACAAATAAACTTAGCATAAAATGTACATAACCATGTTGATACAATAAAATTAATGATTCTCATAGAAAATTCATCATATATATTTTTTGGCTCATTTGCTTAACCATATCTTACCACATCCTTCAACTCAAATTTCACATATACACATAGCTCATTCAAGCTTATAATCACCTTTTATCTCATCACATATTCATCTTAGTAATTTGATATAGACACTTACATTTCATACACACTTAGTGTACATATCAAACGTACCTTAAACAGATATAAAAATCGCATAGTCGTTAGTATCTCGGACTTGTCCGTTGAACCGTTCGGAATCTAATAGGGTACTTGGAGTGCTCAGAATAGTCGTACAATGCCAACGTCCCAGACGTGGTCTTACATGTAATTAGATATCGATGCCACTGTCCCAGACAAGGTCTTACACGAATCAATACGATGCCAATGTCCCAGACAGGGTCTTACACGAATCAATACGATGCCAATGTCCCAGACATGGTCTTACACGTAAATCTCATCTCGATGCCAACATCCCAGACGTGGTCTTATATGAAATCTCGAATCAATGCCAACGTCCCAGACATGGTCTTACATGATTTCATATAACAGACGCCTATGTAATGACATAGTTAATCCTATCTATTCCTAGGTTCGTACGTGACTTTTCGGACATTTATAACTTGTCGATTTATCCTCAAATTTTACATACATTCCATCTCGAGCGTTATTCATAGCAATTCAAATTTCATATATGCATAATTAAATCAATTCAAATACATTTATTTGTATATCGACTTACCTCGAGCTCGATTTAACGGAAACAGATACAGCTACTCGATTACTTTCAATTTCCTGCGATCTAATTCCGTTTTCTTTGGTTCTTGATCTATACATATTCAAATTTAACCCTTTTATTTACCAATACATTCAATTGAATCCAAAATCACACATTTAGGGTTATTCGCAACTTAGCTCACATTTACACATTTTATCAATTTAGTCCAATTTTCACAAAACATCAAATATACAAAATTTGTTCACACACATGCATAGCTGAAACTCCCTAAGGACCATACAAGTCCATATTTTTTCATCAAATTCACAATTTAGCCCCCCAAAATATTGTTTTCATAATTTAGCCCTAATTAGCTAAATTCATCAAAAATTCAAAAACAAAACATGTTCATTAAACACATATCTTTCATTTAACACCAATACATCATCAATTCTTCAAATTACAGCATAGGTTTTATAGCATACGAAGCAACGAGTGCAATAACGTAGAAATTATCAAAAATTGAAGTCCAAACTTACCTTAATCAAGAAGACAATGGGCCGTATGTTAGAAAGCTTCAAACTTTTTCTTTTTTTTTTTTCCTTTCAAGAATCGGTGGTGTGCATAAAAGATGATAACATTTTTAGCCTTTTGTTTTATTATAATCATATTATTAATCTATTTACTATATTAACCTTATATTAAACATATATATATATATATATATATATATATATATATAAACATTAAGGGCATTAATGTCCTTTATTCATCCACTAACTTGTAAAGTGGTTTAATTGCCACATAAGGCCACAACATTTAAAAGCCACAACACATAGGTGCTTTAACAAATAGCATGCAAATATTGCATTTAATGCAATTTAATCCTTTTCTCAATTAAGCATACAAACGAACAAATTAACTTACGAAACTTTAACACATGCGTAATCACATATCAAAGGCAAAGAAAATAATATTAAAATATTATTCTAACTCAGATTTGTGGTTCCAAAACCACTGTTCTGACTAGGGTGTAAACCGGACTGTTACAATTCTCCCCCATAGGGATTTTCGTCCCCAAAAATCTTACCGTTAAACAGATTCGGATATTGCTGTTCCATTAAATCTTTAGGCTCCCACGTAGCCTCTTCCATTCCATGTCGATGCCACAATACTTTAACTAACGAAATTCTTTTGTTTCTTAATTCTTTCACTTCACGGCTAAGGTATGAATCAGTTCCTCTTCATATGTCAAATCAGATCAGATTTCAATCTCAGAAAGAGCAATCACATGTGACAGATCCGGTCGGTATCTACGGAGCATTGACACATGAAATACATTATAAATATTTGCTAGCTCAGAGGGCAACAATAATCTATATGCAACTGGCCTAATACGCTCTATAATTTCAAATGGCCCGATGAACCTCGGACTCAATTTACCTTTACGTTCAAATATGAGTACTTTCTTCCACGGGGACACTTTCAAGATTACTTTGTCACCTATATCAAATTCAATATCTTTTCGTTCCAAGTCCGCATAGGACTTCTGACGATCAGATGCTGCTTTTAGATTGTCACGGATCACTTTCACTTTCTATTCTATGTCTTTTATCAAATCGACCCCGTGTAACTTAC
Organism: Gossypium australe; assembly: GCA_005393395.2. Classification (NCBI taxonomy): domain Eukaryota; kingdom Viridiplantae; phylum Streptophyta; class Magnoliopsida; order Malvales; family Malvaceae; genus Gossypium; species Gossypium australe. Next base: position 64,126,557 of record CM016624.1, on the reverse strand, counting down.
TTTCACTGAGTTCAGTCCAATACAAAGGTGTTCAAAATTTATGTCCATACAAAGCTTCATAAGGTGCCATTTTGATATTCGATTGAAAACTATTATTTTACGCAAATTCGATCAATGATAGGTACTGTTCCCACGTACCGTTAAATCAAGAATGCAGCATGTCAACATATCCTCGAGAATCTGAATAATCTGTTCAGACTGACCATCCGTTTGAGGATGAAAAGCGGTACGAAAATGCAATTTCGTGCCTAAAGCTTCTTACAATCTCTTCCAGAACCGTATGTAAACCTTGGATCTCTATCTGTCACAATGGATAGTGGCACCCCGTGTAATCTCACAATTTCAGAAATATAAAGCTCAGATAATCTTTCAAGTGAATAATAAGATCGTACCGAAATAAAATGGGCGGATTTTTTCAATCTATCAACTACAACCCAAATCGCATCTTTTTTCCTCAGAGTCAGAGGCAATCCCGAAAAAAAATCCATTGTTACCCTATCCCATTTCCACTCAAGAATCAGAATTGGTTGTAACAAACCAGATGGAACCTGACGTTCAGCCTTAACTTGCTGACAAATTAAACATTTCAACAAAAAGTCAGATATGTCTATTTCCATACCAGACCACCAATAATGTTGCTTCAAATTATGATACATCTTTGTACTTCCCGGATGAAAAGATAGTCGACTATTATGGGCTTCATTCAAAATCAACTAAGTCAACTCTGGATTTCTTTGAACACAGATTTGATCTCGAAACCTCAAACAATCATCAACATCAACTCGAAGTTCAGTATCAGAGTTCAGATTACACTGAGCTCATTTCGCTAACAATTCATTATCAATTTTCTAAGCATTACATATTTGTTGTAAAAACAACGGTTTTGCGTTCAATTCAGCTATCACTGAACTATCATCAGACAGATCTAATTGAGCATTCAAAGCTCGTAGTGCAAATAATGGTTTTCTACTCAGTGCATCAACAATGACATTTGCTTTACCTGGATGATAGTCTATCACAAGCTCATAGTCTTTCAACAATTCTAACCATTTTTTTTTGTCTCAGATTCAAGTTGTTTTGAGTCATCAAATATTTCAAACTTTTATGAACTGAAAACACATGGAATTTCTCACCGAACAGATAATGACGCCAAATTATTAATGCAAATACAATCGTAGCTAGCTCAAGGTCGTGTGTCGGATAATTCTTTTCATGCGGCTTTAGTTGTCTCGAGGCATAAGCTATAACTTTGCCTTCTTGTATCAGTACACATCCCAGACCATTTAACGAAGCATCACTGTATATCACGAATTCTTTACCCGATTCTGGCTATACAAAAACTAGAGCTTCAGTCAACAGAGTTTTGAATCGATCAAAACTGTTCTGACACTTATCGGACCATTCAAATCTCACATCTTTTTGAAGTAATCTAGTCAACGGAGACGATAATAACCAGCAAGTCCCAGAAAGCTACGGACTTTGGACACATTTTTCGGAGGTTTCCAATTCAAAATAGTAGAAATCTTGCTCGGATCAACTCGTATTCCAAAGGCTGATACAATATGTCCCAGAAAACTAACTTCACATAACCAAAATTCACATTTACTTAATTTCGCATATAGTTGCTTTTCTCACAGAGTTTGCAATACAATCCTTAAATGTTCAGCATGTTCAGTTTTATCCCGTGAATAAATCAAAATGTCGTCAATAAATACAACAACAAATCGATCTAGGTACAGTCTAAAAATTCTATTCATCAAATCCATAAAGACAACAAGAGTATTCGTTAGTCTGAAAGGCATAACTAAAAACTCATAATGCCCGTACCTCGTTCTGAAAGCAGTTTTCGGAATGTTTGAATCTTTTTCTTGCAATTGGTAGTATCCCGATCTCAGATCTATCTTTGAAAATACAGTGGCTCCTTTTAGTTGATCAAATAAATCATCGATTCTGGGCAACAGATATTTATTCTTTATAGTCACTTTATTCAACTGACGATAATCAATGCACATTCTCATCGTGCCGTCTTTCTTTTTCACAAATAGAACAGGAGCACCCCAAGGTGAGAAACTTGGTCTCCCAAACCCTCATCAATTAACTCTTGCAACTGTGACTTTAATTCTTTCAATTCCGTTGGTGCCATTCTATACGGAGCTATCAAAATAGGTGTTATACCAAGCAACAAATCAATACCAAATTCAACTTCACGTATTGGATGCAATCCGGAAATTCTTCAAGGAATACATCAGAAAACTCACAAACAACTGGCACTGATTCAACTTTCTTTTCAGACACTTTCGAATCAATTACATAAGCAAAATAAGCTTCGTAACCCTTTTTCACATATCTCTGAGCTTTCAATATAGATATCACAATAGACAATACATTTAAATCATTAAACTCAACTCGAACTATTTCATCATTCGAACATCTCAAATCAATTGTCTTTCTTTTATAGTTCACAACAGCATCATGAAATGTCAACCAATCCATACCCAGAATGATATCAAACTCATCAAATGGTAATAGCATCAGATCAACAGGAAAATAGATATCTCAAAACATTAACGGATAGTTCTTGCATACTTTTTCAACCAGGACACTTTTACCTAAGGGGTTCAATACTTTTATAACAAACTCAGTAGACTCTACAGACAAAGTCTTACTGGATACTAAGTTCATGCATATATACGAATGTGTAGAACCAGGGTCTATCAATGCAATCACAGAAGTATCATGAAGAGTAAATGTATCCGTTATAACATCTGGAGATGAAGCTTCCTCCCGAGCTCGGATGGCATACGCTCTGACAGGCGCTCTAACTTCGGATCTCGCAATAGTATCTCTCGTAGTTCTCTGACTACCACTGACATTTCTTACATTTAGAGAAGGTCTACCTCTCACTGAAGCATTATCAGATCTTGGATTCTGGGTAGTCTCTGGCTCAACAGACTCTAGACAATCACGAATGAAATGGTCTAATGATCCACATCTAAAACAAGCTCGGTCATTCAATCTACGACTTCCCGGATGCCTTTTTCCACAATGCTTACATTTAGGTTTCTCAGATCAAACCTTTCCAACACTTGCTATTGAAGTTACCGGAGCATTGGAGCTCAATTGTGATCTAGCTTGATCTCTACTAGAATATCCCACATTAACTCTCGAACGACTTTGTTCATCTTTGAATTTCTTTGAAGCAGATTGAAATGATTTACCTGGAAATCTCTTTCTCACATCACTAGCTTCAATCTCATCTTTTCTTTTATCTTTCCCAAGTGCCTCGGCTTTACACGCTCGATCGACAAGCACAACAAACTCTTTTATCTTTAAAATCCCGACTAGCAAGCAGATATCCTCATTAAGGCCATCTTCAAACCTCTTACACATTACTGCTTCTGATGATACACATTCTCGGGCATACTGACTTAGCCTTACGAACTCTCGTTCGTATTTAGTGACAGACACGCAGCCCTGTTTCAAGTCCAGAAATTCTTTCCGTTTTTGATCAATGAATCTCTGACTAATGTATTTCTTTCGGAGCTCAGACTGGAAGAAATCCCAAGTGACCCGCTCTTTCGAAACAACAGAAATTAAAGTCTTCCACCACTGATAAGCTGCATCTCATAGCATTGAAACAACACATTTAATACTTTCCTTTGGAGTCAAAGACATCTCATCAAATACTCGGATAGTGTTTTCTAACCAAAATTCGACTTTTTTAGCATCATCATCACTGGTGGCCCTGAACTCTTCAGCTCCATACTTACAGATTTTATCTACAGGAGGCTTGTTCAATAGATTCAGAAACATAACCGGAGGCACAACTAAAGTCTGAGGGGGATTAGACGAGCGCGGAGGTTGTGAAACAGTCAGGTTACTTCTCACAAACTGAATGAACCACTCACTCATCATCTGGAAGAAAGCTTGTTTAGCTTCTCCCTCTTGACCGCTCATAGACGGTCTCGAATCAGATGGCACAGTCCCTTGAGTGGGAGTAGGCGCATTGCTTTCTACATCGTCAGCTACGGCTCTTTCGAGATCAATTGCTATACGAAAATCACATTTTTCATGTCAGGATTCATCACACTATCACAGTTCAGATATATGGCATGTATAGCGAGACTCTTACACAGTTCAGATAAATTAGGGTTAAAGGCATTACCAGACAGATCAGAAATTTTTATGGACATCTCATAATACCAGTCATTAATCACAATCAAAGTGTCCCTTTTATATGTCAACGAGACCTTAATCAAGCTTTAGAATAGGGTCGGGACTAAACCAAACACATATAAAATTTCTCGAAAATTTAAAACTTTTCTAAGTTACAAAGGTCACACGCCTGTGTGGGAAGGCTGTGTGCCTCCCACGGCCACTAGACACACCCATGTTTCCTGGCCGTGTCAAATCAGAACATGTATACTTACTTATCCACACTGCCACCAGACACGCCCGTGTGCCATATGGCCGTGTAAAATTAGGCTAGCTACTGACTTATTCACAAGGCCACCACGCACGCCCGTGTGCCACAGCTGTGTAGGCAAAACAGGCCATTTGCAAGGCCAAAATGCCACTCACACCTGGGTCAACCCTACAAGCAATATACCAATTCATTTCATGCATAATTAACATCTAAAAACATGTCAAATTAATCCACAAATATTTACATCCAATCTTATTCCCAGTCATGCCAATTTGCACAACTTGAGCACATATATATTCAAGCATGATTCATCCACATTTACCATTCATATAACCACTTCTTTGATCAATCATGCATACTCAAATTTCATCCATATGCTTACGTCAAACTTGACCATTTCATAGTTATGGGATCATACCAAAACCAACATCATATACCATATTCACAAGTGCATAATACCAACATATAACTAGCCATATCACATAGCTAATTTCATTTCTCCAACTTATAACAAAATGACTAGTCTATACATGCCATATTTAGCTATATACATATTTCAAAGGTACCAAAATAAGTTTGAGTAGTGTGATGACGATCCTCGATGGTCCCCGAGCCTTTAGTAGCTTTGACAATCTATAAAATAGAGCAAACTCACACAAAGTAAGCTTCCAAAAGCTTAGTAAGCCATATACAAATAAACTTAGCATAAAATGCACATAACCATGTTGATACAATAACATTAATGATTCTCATATCAAATTCATCACATATATTCTTTGGCTCATTTGCTTAACCATATCTTACCACAATCTTCAACTCAAATTTCACATATGCACATAGCTCATTCAAGCTTATAATCACCTTTTATCTCATCATTTCACTACACATAGTCATCTCAGTAAGTTCATATAGACACTTACCTTTCATATACACTTAGTGTACATATCAAACGTACCTGAAACAGATATACAAATCACATAGTAGTTTGTATCTCGGACTTGCCTGTTGAACCGTTCGGAATCTAATAGGGTACTCAGAGTGCTCAGAATAGTCGTACAATGCCAACGTCCCAGACGTGGTCTTCCATGTAATTATATATCGATGCCACTGTCCCAGATAGGGTCTTACACGAATCAATACGATGCCAATGTCCCAAACATGGTCTTACACGTAAATCTCATCTTGATGCTAACGTCCCAGATGTGGTCTTACATGATTTCATATAACAGACGCCTATGTCATGACATAGTTAATCCTATCTATTCCTAGGTTCGTACGTGACTTTTCAGACATTTATAACTTGTCGATATATCCTCAAATTTCACATACATTCTGTAACACCCCAAGACCCGGCCCAGACGTTATGGCCGAATCCGGGAATGTCACATCAAAGGCATAATTCAAAATGATTTTGCTAAGTTAAAATTTATGGCCTAAAAGCCAAAAATCCTTGAATCTTGTTAAGTAATGATAAAAGCCCATATTCTTAGGTATTTCGAAAACCATGTTTGAACTTAAGAAAATTTATTTAAGTTTAACAATTAAGTAAACAGTTGAACACTGATAACAAAACACAAAATCTAAAGTCAAATCAGAGTACAAGGCCTTATTACAACCAGTGAAAATATAGTAATTAAAATCACATCCTTTGAAACAAATTAACAAAAGTCCTAAGTATCTTGTAGTGTGGCCATCTCCGAGTCCTCTCCCATGTCGAGCCGTCTACTGAGGGTCACCTGAAACATTTAATAAAATTGTGTGAGTTTCGAAACTCAATGTGTACGACCCTTGGTAACCAATCAACATGCAAATATCACATTGGGCCTCAGCCGTATCAAATTCGGTGGTCTTAGGCCTTAGCCCGCAATGACCTCACATCACATCAGTATCACATGAATGCAATGCACCCATCCCAAATCCAACCCTGCACTTAATTTCCCTTCCAACCCTACACTCTCGTGGGGATATAAATATCAACCCACCCATCCCTACACTCAAAAGGTAGCACCAGCAGCAGCACTACTCAAATGTTGCAGCAAAACTGCTATAATGGGCTCAAAGCCACCGGTGGATCCACGGTCGTCAAACGACTATGCGATCCTCAAATCTTCCTTCGTATCATCAAAACCCATCCAAATGCAACATACATTTCATGAATGCAACATACACAATTTCACACATTATGCACTTAGGGGTATTTTAGTCATTTCACTACCCAAGGGTATTTTCGTAATTCTACCCTACATGGGTATTTAGGTAATTTTGCAAAATAGAGGTATTTTGGAAATTTTGAAAATTAGGGATATTTTGGTAATTCTGCAAATCAAGGGTATTCTGATAATTTTACAAATCAGGGGTATTTTAGTAATTTTGCAAATCTAAGGATATTTTGGTAATTTTCAAATCAGGGTATTTTTGCAAATCTAAGGATATTTTGGTAATTTTTAAATCAGGGGTATTTGGTCCCTCTCGGGTTTTAGTGATGAACTTTGGCCCATTAACAAGTCCTTGCGATTAAAGTGAACAAACACTATGCACCAGGTAGGATTCCAGAGAAGAGGAGGTGGGCCACTAGGACCGCTTAAGTACCAAGCTCTCCCTAGATCCAATCCTACACATGCATATGTCTGTTGCCACACTCTAACCCAGCGACTTGTCCCCGGACATGTTTAATTATTAAATTAAGACTTATGCGGTTTAAGAGTTGTCTAGAACTAGGCCTAAAGTCCATTAAACCCTAGCATACTTGTCTATGTCCCTATCAAGCCCATTTCACGTTCATATAGCCCATTAAGCCCAAATCACATCCTTATGGCCCATTAGGCCCAGATCTCATTCATATGACCTATTAGGCCCAAAACAATTCCAGATCATGTAACATGCATGACTAACTCAATTCATATAACCAAATTAATCATTTTCATCAAACTTAGCCTCAGGGCCCACCGGGCCCATTTAGCCACTTTCGACTTTTCGACATTGCCGATATCATGTGTGTGTAGTGTTTGTACATACCTGGTTACTGTGACATGCTATACTATCCTTTGTCTTGAACCTACAACCAACCAACCTTCAATCAATCACCCATACTTAATCAAAATATTTACCAAAAGCCGAAGCCTTACCGTAACCTTACCGTGTGCCACCGGGTTCTAATAGCCCTTCCTTAGCTACTAATCACGAGTATCCCCTAGATCTTCACTCACACATACACCATCAAACTTCGAGTGACTCCTAATCCACACAAGTCACCCCTATAGATCATACTCACATTCGGCCATTTACTTAAACCATAATCGAGTTGAGTACACTTACACTTTGCTAATGATCCTTACCACGCTTGCGATATCTGAACCTTACCCTTGTTAATGCAAGAGTAACGACAATGAGAAGTTAGATAGCCCTTCGGCTTTTAACAAAACACACTAAGGGGTTAACTGAATACTTACCGAATCCACTTTTGATCCTGCGGCCTAGATAACTACTGAATGAGATTCAGCTTTTAACCTTGACTGATAGCAGATAATAATCGATTTGTGATGGAGGAAAACAACAAAGATTCGGCACTAATAGGAATTTCAGCAAGAGAAGATGATGATACTTCGACAATAAAAGAGTTTGGCTATGAGAGAATTTGGTAAAAAGGGATTCGGCTATAGGAGATTTCGGCAACAAGGCAAGGTATTTTCGATTGTGGAAAAATAAGGTTTCGGCAATGAAAAGAAAAAGAATGGAAAATTCGGCATTACCTAGGACCCTAGAATCGACACACACACATTTATATAGCCTATAGAAGAAACTTAGCCACCCCTAAAGTCCAATTCGGCACCACTTCATCCACTATTCATCTCCTAATTTTTCTCCATGATATCTCCCTTATCCTTCTCCTAAATTCTCTTTACTGATCACTTCTCCTTAGAGTCCCTCTACTCGCCACTTCCAGCCTTCTAGAAGCCTAAAATTAAACTCTAAAATAAAGCTAAGCTAGCACTCGGACCTCAGACCTTCCAGCATGCATATGTCGCCACCTCTCTACACCTTAGTGGCGTCACTTAGCCACTTCACCACAGGCTTCTTTGTGCCATTTTTCACTTATTTTTATTTAGAAGCCCACTACTCACAACCCTGATTCTTTAATTAATTAAATTATGAATCCTCCACCATAAAACTCGAACCCAGAGCTTCTCCAATACACCTAGACACTCCAAATTCATTAAACCTTTAAAGCCGTCATGTCATATTCTTGCTCACTTAAAAATTTTATGAGACCCAAAGCCCAATAGGCCTAATTCTTCTAGGCATTACACATTCCATCTCGAGCATTATTCATAGCAATTCAAATTTCATATATGCACAATTAAATCAATTCAAATACATTTATTTGCATATCGACTTACCTCGAGTTCAGTTTAACGGAAACGGATACGACTACTTGATTACTTTCGATTTCCCGTGATCTAAGTCCGTTTTCTTTGATTCTTCATCTATACATATTTAAATTTAACCCTTTTATTTACCAACACATTCAATTCAATCCAAAATCACACATTTAGGGTTATCCGTAACTTATCCCTCACATTTGCACATTTTATCAATTTAGTCTATTTTTCTCAAAACATCAAATATACAAAATTTGTTCACACACATGCATAACCGAAACTCCCTAAGAACCATACAAGTCCATATTTTATCATCAAATTCACAATTTAGCCCTCCAAAATATTATTTTCACAATTTAGCCCTAATTAGCTAAATTCATCAAAAATTCAAGAACAAAACATGTTCATTAAACACATATCTTTCATTTAACACCAATACTCATCACAAAGCTCACCATTTCATCAATGACACATCTCATAAACATCATCAATTCTTCAAATTACAGCATGGGTTTTATAGCATACGAAGCAACGATTGCAAAAATGTAGAAATTATCAAAAACCGAAGTCAAAACTTACCTTAATCAAGAAGACAAAGGGTCATATGTTAGAAAGCTTCAAACTCTTTCTTTTTTTTTCCTTTCAAGAATCGGTGGTGAACATAAAAGATGATAACATTTTTAGCCTTTTGTTTTATTATAATCATATTATTAATTTATTTACTCTATTAACCTTATTCTAAACATATATATATATATATATATATATATATAAACATTAAGGGCACTAATGTCCTTTATTCATCCACTAACTTGAAAGTGGTTTAATTTCCAAAAAAGGCCACAACATTTAAAAGCCACAACACATAGGTGCTTTAACAAATAGCATGCAAATATTGCATTTAATGCAATTTAATCCTTTTCTTAATTAAGCATACAGACGAACAAATTAACTTAAGGAACTTTAACACATGCGTAATCACATATCAAAGGCACAGAAAATAATATTAAAATACTATTCTAACTCAGATTTGTGGTCCTAAAACCACTGTTCCGACTAGGGTCTAAACCGGATTGTTATAGTATAATTCATACTTGATTTGGTAGTTGAGAGTGATGATTAATGATCGTTGATTTCAGAGTTTTAAAATTTATATAAAGAGAATGATCGAACCTGGAAACTAACTATGACAATGATTGAGGCAAGTGCACCTATCGAACAATAGTATAGCTTAGGCAAGATCGGATTGTCGAAACCAAAGGAACTAAAAGTACTAATACTAACTTTCTTTTTATTACCTAGCCTAAAATAAGTGAAGTTGTTGTTTAATCTAAATTTAACTAACTACTAAGCTAAAGTCACAAAGACAAAAAGAATGGATTGGGGGAAATACTGTTGGAAAAACTCAGTTGATTTAGACGATACCCTTAGGAAGAATCCACCTAGACTTCACTTGTTATCTAACACTGAACCAGACGGTTTATTCACTTGACTTGATCTGTAAGATTCCCTAAGTTATATTAAACCCTCTCTCGAGGCGAATAATGTCTAACCCTAGGTTGATTAATTGAAATCTCTTTCTAATTAAAACCCCTAAAATCGCATTAACTCGATCTATGGACTCCCATATTAAATTTCACCCTAATCTGGCAAAATCTCGTTACCCTATCTCTAGCGCGCGATCAACTCCGCTTAATTATGCTAGATCTACTCTTAAGCAGGGACTTTTGCTCCACCACCTAGGCGCATTCAACTTGAATCAATATCCCGAAAATATTAGCACAAGAATTAAGTACACATAATTAAGAACAAATCAAGTATTTATCATATAGCACAAGAATTAAGTACACATAATTAAGAACAAATCAAGTGTTTATCACATACCCCCACACTTAAGCTTTTGCTTGTCCTCAAGCAAAATTCTCAACTTACAATTAAAACAAACTTTCCATAATTCAATATTCTTATCAACAATGTTTCATCATAATTCATAGATAATTTATACATGGATAATTTAACTTAGAGAGTCCTAAAGATTCAAACAATATAAGTCATACATTTGTATCCCGAAAACGTAGGTGTTTCTCCTTCCCTGAATAATTACCTTTAATTCAAAACCGACAAGGATTGACATCCTCACAAAAGATTCACTCAAATCACTCGAAGTGTTGAAGGTTCAGGAAAAAGGCACTCATAAGTCGAACCTGAAAAGTTAATCCCATAGGCTTGCCTGAAAATCAAATCTCCACCACTGTAAAATGAGATGATAAACAGATCAAAAGGTCTTTAACAGGGTTGTAATGGGGCTAGGGTTAAAGGTGTGGATAAAGGCTGAAATAGAAGGTTAGAATCGAGATTGAATTGACAAGTTACCTATCTAGAAATAATGAGACGATAATAAATAATTACATTAACTAAAAATTAATAATCCTAATAATACGAGCTTTCTTTTGATAAATAGACTTTAACTGTATAAGCTCACTTTTCATAATACTAATACTGAATATACTTCAATTTTTTTAAGAACAAATCAAGTAATAATAGGAAAGAACTTTTACAACTGAAATTTAGAACATAGTTAGGTAACTGCTCAAAATCAAATCTCGACAAAAAGGGAGATAAGGAAGAATGGTGATAACAAATATAAAGGGTTTTGGGTTAATATTAGTAGGTGAGTCAATAAAAGGGTTGTTAGGGTCAAATGGGTTCACTAGGGGTTAATTATGAAGGTAGGCTTTTTAGTGGAGTAAGTGGGTTAAAACCTAGATGCCTGTATCATCTCTGTATATCAAATCATAGGTGTGGTCTCAACATGTACAATCGAGGCAAGTTCTAGAATAACAGTTCAATGTTGACGCACTCATAATCAAAAAGTGAGCAAGAAAAAGAATATATGCTCTATAAGGCTCAAAATCTCACAAAGATTATGGGTATTTTGATATCAACCCGTAAATTTCAAACTTTAAGGTAACATTCAGATTTAGGTAGACAACCTAAAAATGAAAAATGGACTTATCATGCCTGATTCTCTAGTATCCTTCAAATTTAATCATCAATGCACAATTATCAATGAATTAATCCAAAACATATCAATGAAAATCATCAATCAAAGGAAATTTCATTCTAATCATAATGAGAAACTTACTTTAGAACAAGGCATAACTCAGGGATTTTCAAATAATACTATAGTTAACCCCCCACACTTAAGATGTACATTGCCCTCAATGTACAAAGATAGATGATAGCAATTTAGTAATCATAAGATAGGGAGAGAAGTGAAACTTCCTGAATTTTGGATGAAGTCAATGAAAAGAAACCGGATAGGATTGGAGGTGAACGTGGGGAAGCGTCTCGAACCGTTTGAAATTGAATCCTTGAAGCAGTTGTCTTGATTTTTTTGTATCCTAAGCTAAATCTAAATGGCATGAAGAATAAAAAGAAAATAATAAAGAAAATAAAAATAAAAATAAAAATAAAAGTAAATAATGGAAAATGAAAGAGACAATTGGAAAATAAAAAGGAAGAAGGGGGTTAAATAGAAATTATGGGTCTGGTGGTTGCCCCCGCCCTTGTACCTTCTGTGGTGGCCACACGGCCACGGCTACGGTCGTGTGCGAGGCCGTGTGGTATGGAAATATGCACCTTGGTTAGTTTATGGTTAGGTGCTAAAAGGAAAAATAAAAGTAAAAAAATAAAAAATGTAAAAATTACTGGGGTTAGTGCTCGGGTTGCCTCCCGAGAAGCGCTCGTTTATAGTCTTAAGCTACCTCTCATTCGTCTGGTCATGGTGGTTTGAGGAGCTGAAAATCCTTTCTCATGGGATCAATTCAGTTATTGATATAAAGTTTAAGTCGAGTAGTGTTTACCTTAAAGGTGCTGATTTTAGGACTAGTTACCTCGACTGTTCCATCTGGGAGGATTTTGAGTACCTGATCTCCTATCTTAAGCTGGGTTGTCCCATCATTAAGTTTGTCATGGATTTGCCTCGTTTTTGCTTCATGTGTTTTTAGTCTCTCCTTGAAGTGTGTCTTCCATTCGTCTAGTTTATCGATCCAAAGCCTTCGTTCCTCATGAATTTATTCTTTATTGACACGAGGTCTAGGATCTGGCATCTGCGAAAGAGCTTCAAGAAACGGCAAGTTAATATGAAATTTCTTTGGAAGTTTAAGAGACTTACCGAGTTGTTCCTCTATGTGGTCTTTCTTTATTTCATTAGGGTATGGCACACGAGGTTGGCACTTTGTAATTACCGGGTTTGGTAAATTCTGGCTTACCTCAACCTTACCTCCACTTACCACAGGCCCTTGCCTTGGGTCAGATTCCACTAACCTTTCACTGTCATGAGTTGTTACGGCTTGAATTTGCTCTTTTGGGTTAGTTCCAATGTTGCTTGGCAAGCTTTCTTGTAGCTGTTTGGAAATTAACTTTGCAAGTTGTCCAACTATCTTAGTAAGTTCCCCAACTTGGTTATCGATCTCTTTGATCGATGCTTGTTGATTATTGATCATTGTCTTAGTTTTTTGGAGACGGGTATCTGTGGCTTCCATGAATTTTGTCAGCATCTCTTCTATGTTCGACCCCTATTCCTGTTGGTGAGGTGGTTGTTGAAAATGTGGAGGAAGTTCCAGTCTTTGGCTACTTTGATCATCCCACAAGAAATTGGGATGGTACCTCCAACCTGCATTATAAGTGTCACTATAAAAATTATTTTGTGGTCTAGAATAGTTACCCGTATAGTGAGCTTGCTCGTTTTTCATGCCATATCCGTAGGGTGGGTACTCAGGATTCGCCACGCCTCCTAAATTTGAATCATATTGTATTTCTGGGTGTACCTGCGAGAGAATATACAAACCATCAATCTTTTTATTCATCATCTCTATCTGATTAGATAACCTGGTGACCACATCGAGGTTGAAGTCACTGGCTGCTTTAGTAGGAATTGTCCTCATGACTTGCCACTGATAATTATTCAGTGCCATCTTCTTTATAAACTAAAATTATCTGCCAAAAGCAAATAGAGGAAAAATTAGCAAAGTAAGAAAAAGCAAAACAAAAATAAGTTGCAGAAAATAAAAAAAATGGCTAAAGTAATAAAAATTGAGAGTTCTTAATATTTTCGTTCCCCGGCAACGGCGCCAAAAACTTGATCGTGTCTGCCAGAGTTTTAAATTTATAAAAAGAGAATGATCAAACCTGGAAACTAACTATGATAACGATTGAGGCAAGTGCACCTATCGAAGAGTAGTATAGCTTAGGCAAGACCAGATTGTCGAACCCAAAGGAACTAAAAGTACTAATACTAACTTTCTTTTTATTATCTAGCCTAAAATGAGTGAAGTTTTTGTTTAATCTAAATTTAACTAACTACTAAGCTAAAGACGCAAAGACAAAAAGAATGAATTGGGGGAAATACTGTTGGAAAAACTCAGTTGATTAAGACGATACCCTTAGGAAGAATCCACCTAGACTTTACTTGTTATCTAACACTGAACCAGACGATTTATTCACTTGACTTGATCCGTAAGATTCCCTAAGTTATATTAAAACCTCTCTCGAGGCGAATAACGTCTAATCCTAGGTTGATTAATCTAACCCTAGAATCGCATTAAATCGATCTATGGACTCCCATATTAGGTTTCACACTAATCCGGCAAAATCTCGTCACCCTATCTCTAGGCGCATGATCAACTCCGCTTAATTATGCTAGATCTACTCTTAAGCATGGACTTTTGCTCCACCACCTAAGCACATTCAACTTGAATCAATATCCCGGAAATATTAACACAAGAATTAAGCACACATAATTAAGAACAAATCAAGTATTTATCATATAGTTAAGAACACAAGAACTTACCCGGTGTCTCCAACCTTACCCATAAGGGTATTTTGCATATCACATCAGTCATTTTAGCTTTCAGCCATTACAATTAATAACATAGCAACAAATAATCGTGAGTAATACACACCTGAAAACACGTAACACTAGGCTTTCTGCATCGACGCTTGCACTAGCAGGGATGACAGCTATTTGCCTGTCCCAAGCAGACGTTGGCTCTCTACCACAGCCCAGCGAAAAATCCTGAACCGCCGACATCGCACGCCTTTCGAACTTTGGAGTCGAAACTATGGGTTCACTCCCCTCCTGGGCTTCACCGTTTCTTGTATCCATGAAATAGACTTGATCGGAGATCAAAGAGAACCTTTGATTGACTAATCAAGATATTCGGTTCAAATAGAATGTAACAGGAAGAGTCCAAATACGCAAGACTAAAGAACTCTTTACCTTAAGAATCTGAATGAAGAGATGAGATTCGAAAATCGACTGATCCTTAGACTTTGGACTAAAATCGTATGGCTAAAGGTGTTCCCCAGAATAAGCGTCCCAAACGAGAGAAGAAGATATAGGAAGAGGGGTTAACCAAAATATATACACCAAGCCAATTAGCCATTCGACTTTTGCTACAAAACCCGAAAGAAAGTAAAAAAGAGATGAGGAACAGAATCTCTCCTTACCTTAACAACAGAGTCTATTAAAAAGACTCCCTAGCCAAGATCCCTAACCCCTTGCTTCGTGATATTCGGCTAACAGGCACATAGTGGAAGAACAAGGTTTGTTAACAAAATAGATTCGGCCTCCCTTTGAAAAGAAAGGATGGAGAGATAGATTATGAGAACAAATAAAGGAGAACCTTACCTTAAAGCAGAGATGCCGATTGACACTCAAGATGATTCAACTAAGGAGCAAACAGGCCGAGAACCGAGAGGAGTAGAAGTGTCGGTCTACTAGAGAAATAAAAAGGAGAGATGGTGTTTTAGTTATGGTGAATGATGTAGGGACAAAACACAAAGAGAGGAGAAAAGAAGTAGGTTTCGGTCAAAGGAGAAAAGAATGTCAAATGCAAGAAGTAAAGGGTGAAGGAGAAGGTTTCGGCCTTGGAGTAGAATGTAGCAAAAATAAGAAGAAAATTGGGTGAATAGGGAGAGTGATGAGATGAGATTCGGCCAAAGTGACTTGGGCAACTTGAAGGAAACAATGCTAAATGGAAAAGTTGACAAAACACAAGTAATTACCCTTAAGGCCTGCCTCAGCTAGCTCTCCCCTAAAGTGCCTAAGAATAAAATTTTCACCGAGGCTCAAGCTTAACCCCGAGGCTTCCCAGGACTCCCAAACACACCAAATTAACAAACAGAGCATGGCAAACTCACAACAAACATTAAATGCAGAGCCCCTAATCCCAGGATGTTACAGTTCTACCCCCTTAAAGAAATTTCGGCCTCTAAATTTACTTGATCAAAAGAGGTGAGGGTATTGCTGTCATATCACATCCTCTGGCTCCCACGTGGCCTCTTCTGAATCGTGATTCTGCCACAAGACTTTGACCAACGAAACCGTCTTCCTCCGTAACACCTTAACATCTCGATCTAGGATTTGAACTAGTTCTTCCTCAAACGATAAATCAGGTCATACCTCGATTTCTTCCACCGGCATTATGTGAGATGGGTCCGAACAGTAGCGCCTTAACATAGGGACATGAAATACATCATGTATCTGCCCTAATTCCGAAGGTAGCTCGAACTGGTAAGCTACTGATCCCACATGCTTCAACACACGATAAGGACCGATGAACCTAGGGCTTAGCTTGCCCTTCAGACCAAACCTTAAGACTTTCTTCCACGGTGAAACTTTTAGAAAAACCCGATCACCCACTACAAATTCTATATCCTTACGCTTCAGATCCACACAAGATTTTTGTCTGTCAGAGGCTTCATTTAACCGAGTCCGAATCAACTTCACTTTTTCCTCTGTCTCTGAAACCAATTCTGGACCCAACAACCGTCGCTCACCCAACTCTGTCCAGCAGATAGGACTGCGACACTTCTGACCATACAATGCTTTATAGGGTGCCATCTGGATACTGGATTGATAGCTGTGGTTGTAAGCAAATTCTGCCAACGGCAAGAACTCCTCCCAACTACCCCTGAAGTCGATGACATAGCCTCTCAAATGTCTTCCAAGATCTGAATTATCCTCTCTGACTGACCATCAGTCTGTGGATGAAACGCTGTGCTAAAATCCAGTCTTGTACCCAATGCCTGATTCAACGCCTTCCAGAATCGTGACGTAAATCTGGGGTCTCTATCCGATATGATAGACACAGGTACCCCATGTAACCTCACAATCTCTGCCACATACAGCTTGGCTAACTTCTGTAATGAATAATCAACCCAAACCGGTATGAAGTGAGCGGACTTTGTCAACCGAACGACTATTACCCATACTGAATCTTTCTTCGTAGGTGTAAGGGGTAGCCCACACACAAAGTCCATCGTTATCCTCTCCCATTTCTAAAGTGGAATCTTCACTGGCTGTAGCAACCCTGATGGTAATTGGTGTTCCGCCTTCACCTGCTGACACGTCAAGCATTTACCCACAAGTTCAGTCACCTCTTGCTTCAAACTCGGCCACTAAAACTGTTCTCGCAAATCCCGATACATCTTACTTCCTCCAGGATGCATAGCGTATGGGCTACTATGCACTTCCTGCAGAATCTTCTGCCTTAACTCAGAATCTTTTGGCATACAAATCTTCCCACGAAAGCACAATACCCCATCACTGTTCACACTAAAATCTTCTGTCTCACCTCCTGCCACTAACTGAAGTTTCGAACTTAGTGGCTCATCAAACAATTGCTTCTCTTTAATCTGACTGACCCAAGAAGGCTTCACTTGAAGTTTAGCTAACACACTTCCATCATCATACAAGTTGAGATGGGCGAACATTACCCTCAAGTCTGATATCACTTTACGACTCAACGGGTCTGCCACTACATTAGCTTTACCCAGATGACACTCGATCGAAAAATCATAGTCCTTCAACAATTCAACCCACCTTCGCAGCCTTGAATTCAACTCCTTCTGGGTAAGGAGGTATTTCAGGCTCTTATGATCGGTATAGATAATGGACTTCTCCCCATACAGGTAATGTCTCCAAATCTTCAGAGCAAACACCACCGCAGCTAACTCCAGATCATGCGTGGGATAATTCACTTCATGCAGTCTCAACTGCCGAGACGCATATGCTACCACCTTCCCTTCCTACATCACCACACATCCTAATCCCGTGTGCGACACATCACAGTAAACGACAAACTCCTTCGCAGCCTCAGGCTCAATCAACACTGGAGCCTCAGTCAAGATCCTTTTCAGTTTCTCAAAACTTTCCTGCTACTTATCCGACCAGACGAACTGTACCCTTTTCTGTAACAACTTGGTTAACAGTACGGCTATTAACGAGAATCCCTTAACAAACCTTCTGTAATACCCAGCCAAACCAAGAAAGCTCCGAAACCATAAACTTAGGTGGTTTCTAGTCCAACACGGCTTCAATTTTCCAGGGATCAACCCTAATTGCCTCAGCAGACACAACATGCCCCAGAAAGGTAACTTCCTTTAACCAAAATTCACACTTACTGAATTTGACGAACAACTATTTTTGTCTTAGAATCTGCAGAACCACCGGAAGATGCGAATCATGTTCCTCTTCTGAACTTGAATAAACCAAAATATCGTCTATGAACACCACGACAAATCGGTCCAGATAGGGTTAGAATACCCGGTTCATCATGTCCATAAATGCAGTTGGTGCATTCGTCAACCCGAACGGCATCACCAAGAACTCGTAGTGACCATAACGAGTTCGAAAAGCTGTCTTATGAATATCTGCCTCCTTAACCTTAAGCTGGTGATAACCTGACCTCAAGTCTATATTTGAAAAAACTGAAGCGCCTCGCAACTAATCAAACAGATCCTCTATCCTAGGCAGTGGGTACTTGTTCTTAATCGTCAACTTGCTCAACTGCCTATAGTCAATGCACATCCGTATTGGCCCATCCTTCTTCTTAACAAATAGCATCGGCGCTCCCCAAGGTGACACACTGGGTCGGATAAAACCCCGGTCCAACAGTTCCTGAATCTGCACCTTAAGTTCCACCAACTCCCTCGGCGTCATTCTATAAGGGGCAATGGACACTAGTGCTGCTCCCGGAAGAAGATCAATACCGGATTCCACTTTGCCATCCAGAGGTAACCCTGGAAGCTCTTCTGGAAAAACATCAGAGAATTCCTTCACTGTTCTAACATCCTTTACAGCCAACTCCTTGGCCTCCAAAGCACTGATGAAAGCTAAGAACGCTTCACACCCTTTTCACACCATTCTTTCAGCCTTTAAAGCAGACACTACATTGGACAAGTAGTTCCTCCTCTCGCCTATCACTAAGACTTCATTATCCTCAGGAGTCCTTAACACCATACGCTTAGCAGCACAATCCAAGTTTGCTTGATATCTCACTAACCAATCTATGCCCAAGATTAAATCGAACTCGCCGAATGGCAGTTCCATCAAGTCAGCCGGTAAAACCATCCCTTGCAGTTCTAGAGGCACACTCCTAAAGAGTTTGTTCACCACTACAGATTGTCCTAAAGGGCTAAGTACAGTCATCTCCCTAGAAGCAATCTCAGAGTCTATGTTCAGAGTTCCAGACACAGTACTAACAACATAGGAATGTGTTGACCCAATATCAATCAGTGCAGTAAAAGGCAAAACGGAAATAAGGAACGTACCGGTTATGACGTCCAGTGCATCGCCCTCCTCTCGGTGTCTAGCTGCATAGACCAACCCAGGCTGTCTTGCATCTATGTTCCCAGCACCTCTGCCCAGTGCTCCACGTCCATGACCAAAACCGTTTCCTCCTCTGGCCGGACCACGACCCCTCTGTGGCTGCTGACCACCTCTACCAGGCTGAGCATAATTCTGGTCCACTAGCCGCGTTCTGTTTGGCTCTTGCGGACAATCTCTTACCCGATGATCCACTAATCCACATTTGTAGCATCTATTACTTCTTGCCCAGCACTGTCCTAAATGAAACTTCCCACACGTAGCATATTGCTGTGGTCGACCAGCAACAACAGGCCTCACAGCTCGACCCGGCGCATCCAACCTAGGCCTCTTCTGGAAACTCCCAGTAGATTTTGACGGTCCAAAACTTCTTTTATTCCTACCCTTGTCCCTATCCTGGTTCTGCCTTTCAGATCGCTTTGCCTCTTCGGCTATCTTAGCCTTTTCCACCAAAACAGCAAACTCTGAGCTATCAGTACTCGCAACTTGTCCCTCAGACCATCCTCAAATCGGACACAATGCTCATGATCTGTGGACACAATACCTCGGGCATACCGGCTAAGACGTAGGAATTTCGCCTTATACTCGCCCATTGACTTACTCCCTTGAACCAAGTTAAGGAATGCCTTCCACTGAGCGTCCACATAGCTCGAAAAAATGTATTTCCTCTGGAACATAGACTTAAAGAAGTCCCAGGTAATGCTGTCCGCTGCTGTACCACCCCTGACCGTGAGCCACCACTAGTAAGCCTCATCGCAGAGAAGAGACACAACCCCTTTCAATTTTTCTTCTACGGTGCAGTCAAGATCATCCATGATGTGCTGAACTGCCTCGAGCCAATACTCAGCTACATTAGGAGCTACACTAGAGACACCCCTAAACATTTCTGCCCCGTTGCTCGAAGTTGCTCCGACACAGATTTTTGAGCCACTGATCCCGTGCTCGCTCCCGCAACTCTTTCCAGAACACGTAACATAGCCTGAGACACCGCATCGTCTCCACCAGTTTGGTCCTGAAATTCCGCTTCTGCAACTGGTGATGCTGGCACCTCACCTTCCAACCCATGCTCAGATTCCGAGGGCTCAGCCCCAACATCTCGACCCCTTCCACGGCCTCGCATACCTCGTCCATGTTTTCTAGTACTCATTACTACTAACACGATTTAATCTGATTAAAAGTTTTACGAGTTAGTGTTTTCTTCCACTGTTTATTACAAAGCAGTTTTATGAAAATACCATTATGAGTAATTCTCGCCCATCCATGCACACCTAAGGTTTTGGCCTCTAGAGTTGCATTTCTCACTACAAGTAATCATAGCATATTACACCTACTTCATGTAAAACAAGCAAAAGTCAGAAGACTTATCGTGCGGATTTGGTGCCGGAGACTCGGGTGCCATGCTTTCCAGCGGACATATATTTCCAAACTATTTTCTAAACCATCGTTTGAAATCATTTTGAACCCCATACCCACAGCCGAGTTTTTGAAACCTCGCTCTAATACCATAATTGTAACACCCCAAACCCGGTCAAAACGTTACGACCAAATCTGGGTTGTTACAAGAAAAGTAGATTTGAAGAGTTTTAGGTAAAACGTAAGAATTCGAGAAAAACATTTTGTTTAGAGAGTTCAAGCTAAGGCTAATTGAACATTTGGTGAAGTTGTACATATCATATTATCTTCTCTTTGTGTTAATTAGATGCTGAAAACGAGTTTTTTTACTTAAACCGAACTTAGAGAATTTTGAAAGGTGATAATCAGAATGAGTGTTATGGTGTGTGACCTTTGGAAATAATGTTTGTATTGTTAAGTAAAATCCCAAGTTTTTAATTATTTATGGCTTGTTATCCACTCGTTGAAATTTTGAGAAAACCCCTATTTACGTTTTTAAGAAAACCCCATTTTTCGATAATTCATAACATATATGAGATCAGTATTTAACAAAACCCAAAATTAAAGTTAAAGCGGCCTTATTACAAATTAAATTCCCAAAATAGCAATAAAATTAAAAATAAAGTTCGAGTTTACTAAAGAAATCACAATGCATAGCCACCTCGAGTCCTTCCCGGCTCCAAAACCTGCCATCTACTGATTACCTGCAAAATTAGTAAAAGCGGTGAGTCATCGAGACTCAGTGTGTAAGTCCCCGTATAACACAAACTGGGCCTTAGCCCACTTAATTCGGCACATGTCACATGTATGCAAGGCAGCCCAACCCAGTTTAGCTCCCTGTCCAAACACCCGTGGCATTACGCCATTGTGGTTCATGACCACCGTGGTCCTAGACCACCGGTGACAAAGTCACTATAATATGTAATCATGGGGCCAACCCACTGTGGTACTTGACCACCGAGACAAGTCACTGATTAAAACATTCGTGGTTTCAACCACCATGGAACTTAGACCACTCGTGACAGTAGTCACTAGTTCTCCCTCCTCCTTTCATTCAATCCCGAGCCCATGCTCTTTACATCGCGCACAATATGTATGCAACCATTATCACAATGCGTAACAGATACTATTTTATACATGCATAACATCGAACATACATACATGCATATAATCAAGAATATCAACCTCAAAGAACTTACCCAGTGTCTCCAACCTTACCCATAAGGGTATTTTGCCTATCACATCAGTCATTTTGGCTATCAGCCAGTACAGTTAATAACATAGCAACAAATAAGCTTGTGAGTAATACACACCTGATAACACGTAACACTAGGCTTTCAGCATCGACGCTTTCACTAGCAGGGACGACAGCTATTTGCTTATCCCAAGCAGACGTTGGCTCTCTACCACAGCCCGGCAGAAAATCCCGAACCACCGACACCGCACGCCTTTTGAACTTTAGAGCCGAAACTATGGGTTCACTCCCCTCCTGGGCTTCACTGTTCCTTGTATCCATGAAATAGACTTGATCAGAGATCAAATAGAACCTTTGATTGACTAATCAAGAGATTCAGTTAAAATAGAATATAACAGAAAGAGTCCAAATAAGCAAGACTAAAGAACTCTTTACCTTAAGAATCTGAATGAAGAGATGAGATTCGGAAATCGACTGATCCTCAGACTTTGGACTCAAATCGTATGGCTAAAGCTGTTCCTCGGAATAAGCGTCCCATATGAGATAAAAAGATATTGGAAGAGGGGTTAACCAAAATATATACACCAAGCCAATAAGCCATTCAGCTTTGGCTACAAAGACTGAAAGAAAGGAAAAAGAGATGAGCAATAGAATCTCTCCTTAGCTTAACAACAGAGTCGATTGAAAAGACTTCCTAGCCAAGATCCCTAACCCCTTGCTTCGCGATATTCGGGTAACAGGCACAAAGTGAAAGAACTAGGTTTGTTAACAAAATAGATTCGGCCTCCCTTTGAAAAGAAAGGATGGAGAGATAGATTATGAGAACAAATAAAGGAGAACCTTACCTTAAAGCAGAGATGCCAATTGACACTCAAGATGATTCAGCTAATGAGCAAACAGCCCGAGAACCGAGAGGAGTAGAAGTGTCGGTCTACTAGAGAAATAAAAAGGAGAGATGGTGTTTTAGTTATGGTGAATGATGTAGGGACGAAACACAAAGAGAGGAGAAAAGAAGTAGGTTTCGGTCAAAGGAGAAAAGAATGTCAAATGCAAGAAGTAAAGGGTGAAGGAGAAGGTTTCGGCCTTGGAGTAGAATGAAACAAAAAGAAGAAGAAAATTCGGTGAATAGGGAGAGTGATGAGATGAGATTCGGCCAAAGTGATTGGGCAACTTGAAGGAAATAATGCTCAATGGAAAAGTTGACAACCAAAGAAAAGAAAAGAAATGAAAAGAAAGGTTGAAAAGAACAAAGAGAATTCCACCCGAAAGTACCTTAGATGCACTAGGGGAAAAATGGACACACAAGCTAAACAACACCCAAAAGGAAACTACAAGCTCAACTTTAATTTCGGCACACACCTAAGGCAATCCGATTATGCTCCCTCATGCCCCTCTAGCCAAATTTTCCTTCCCACATACCCCTCATTCGGCCACCCACTTCCACCATGAACATATCCCACATTTCCCTCCTACTTTCACTCTCTTTCAACCATTCAAACAAGTTGACCAATTCAAATATCACCAACACCTCATGGCCACTCATTTGAATATGTTGACTCATTCAACCATCATCCTTGGAGAGTCCTTGCCGAAACCACCTTCTCCCCATCCAGGTGCCAAAAATAAAGCTCCAAAGTGAGGCATGTGGGATTCAAACCTCCTCCCTGCTGCTTCCCCCTTGTGACGTCACTTCCCTGCACTTTAAGTGTAGTCTCCTTGCCACTTTACCACCTTTCTTCTTGTGTTATCAAAACACAAGTAATTACCCTTAAGGCCTGCCTCAGCTAGCTCTCCCCTAAAGTGCCTAAAAATAAAATTTTCACCAAGGCTCAAACTTAACCCCGAGCCTTCCCGGGACTCCCAAACACACCGAATTAATAAACAGACCATGTTAAACACACAACAAACATTAAATGTAGAGCCCCTAATCACAGGATGTTACATGGTCTGAGGCATGGCCGTGTGAGGCACACGGTCTATCCACACGGGCATGTTCCTATTTTAGAAGAATATTCTTCTAAGTTTTGTAAAGTTTTTGTATGAGATCGGTTTAGTCTCGAACCCTCTTTAAATCATGTTTAAGGTCTTGTAGACCTACTAAAGGGACTTTGTGCTATTGATTACTATGATGTGTTGATGTGTGAGCCATGATGGTAGAAATGTTAAGATTTGACCGGTAATACCTTGTAACCCTAGTCCGGCGATGGATACGGGTTATAGGTGTTACATATAGGCCTTGGTAAGATATTTGATTAAGTAAAACCATGACTAAGTTATTCTTGCATTACAATCGTAAGGTAACTAATAAATTAATTATTTAAACGGATTGAAATTGTTATTAATTGACACAATACTTAATTAGTGCATGTTTAATCATCTAAGGTAGCTGAGGGTTAAATTAGCAATGGTATCTAGCGATAATTTAACGTTGCATAATTTGCAAGATTGTTGTGATTAAACTGTTTCAAGGTAGAAATACATTGTTACCTCATATAATCTTTTATGCTCTTATGAGATTGAATTAATTGTTTGAATTGGCATAAAGATATGTAGAAGAGATTATTTTAATTTCATAAGTATGTATTTGCATTAACACATTTGCTTATTAGAATTTGTTTAATTAGTTGAATTGACATAGACATATAGTCAAGAGATAAATGGATTTTGGTAGGTAAGTATGTTCATAAGTTAGCAAATTACCGAGTTGCTGTGAATTTATTCGTAACAACATGAACATGATTTTAATAATTCTAAGTTAAGAAATGCAATTGATCTAACACAATTGAAACACCCCAAACCCGGCCCACGAGTCTCGACCAGATCTGGTATGTTCCTCGAGTAAAAACGGTTCAAACTTGCTTGTTTCTTTGGAAAACTTTGAGTGATTTTGGAGAAAAGTTGATTTGGGTTCAAATTGAAAACATCGTTATTTTCAAAGGTTTCGTTTTGTTAAAATGTCATGGTTAAATTTCAAAACCATAAGTTATCGGTAAAAGTCGAGTCTTTAGAGTTTGTTAATTAAATTAAAAATCATTTGTATTTAGGTGTCAAAACATTTTTCATTTATTATTAAGAAAAGTTACTTAAACTTTAATTTGATAAAAATTCGAAACATAATAAAGTAATTAAAATGCATGCATAAACAGTTCATACTAGTGGCCTTATTACATCAAAAACAAAACCCAAAATAAATTTAAAGTACTTAAATAAAATATGAAGTCCAAATAAATTTCGTGCTGAGCACGGCCACCACTAAGCTCCTGCTGACCCGGTCCATTCCTGAGCGTCACCTGAAAAATATCCCACAAGGGGTGAGTCAAACCGACTCAATGTGTAACAACCAACACTAAGTCCCAGCAGTTTATGTCATATCAAGTCATACATATACATATAGCAATTAACTTTAATGATGCAAACCCGAACCCAAGCCTAGATACCATCCGCTACACATCACCCGTACCAACCATCACACCGTGGGGACTACTAAGTCAACCCTCCATCCGCTACACACCATCAAAGGCAGTCGCTGCAGTCGACGTGCTCATCACCCTTATATATATTGTGGCATAGCCACCAGATAGTTATTCGTGACATAAGTCACCACATTCAGATTTCGTGACATGAGTCACCACATTCAGATATTGTGGTATAAAACCACCAGATCACTTCCCCTTTAACATATCACCCATATGCCCATGTCATACAAATCATTCAAAGACTATACCCTATTCTTAATTCCACATTCTTATCAATATTCACATATGTGTCATAACAGGTATTCGTAACATTATTAACATAGCTTTAGAGAATAACGTACCTGAATATTATGTACCATTGCATGGTACTCTTAGCCACATCTTTCACATTCTTATTAACACATTAAAACATAACCATAAATCTATTAAGGCTTAGTGTGGGGTACACACCTGGTATTAACGCTTTATTGAAATCCCGAAAACCCAATCTAATGCTTTAGATCCTTAATTCCTACATTCGGCCAACACTTAGTATTTTAGTAAAAAGCCTATTCGGCTACTTAATCAAATCCCGAAGGATTAACGCAACCAAAATCTTACCTTGCTGCCAATTTGATTACTAATCAAATCCCGAAATTCCGTGGTATTTCTTCCTTGCAATCGGCCAACACTAATTTATTGGACTTGGTTAGCTTCGGCTTTTAAACATTTAAGAAACAGATCGAAATCCTTAAGTATGGCCTTGGCCGAATGTACATATGTACTTACCTTGTGGATCTTAAATCCCGAAATCCTTGTATACCACTGTCGACTGCCCCTAAATAACCATAGTCAGATTCAGCTAACATGATAACCAATATGGCCGAATATAAACACCTCCTTACCTTGCGATTCCAAATCCCGGAAATTGTTACTCACTCTTGATGATGTCGAGATCCCTATAGATATATGTTAGATTCGGCTTATTACACAAGATCTATTAAAATGGCCTAGGGCCGAAATATCACCTATAGCTTACCTTAGATCTTTAAAATCCCAAAACCTTCCTCCTTTGTAGTCGACAATAGGCCAAATCCCGAAAGAATCCTTCATAGTTTCGGCCAAAGAGTAATATTGAGATTAGTTCCTAGATTTCGGCTAAAAGAGATATTGAAAATCAAATAACAATTGATCTTACCCTTGATACTGTAGTCGACAACACCTTCACTTGAATCCACAGAGAAATTCGGCTATGGCTAGATGTTAATCAACATATTTCGGCTTTTGAAGCTATGAAGAAGTCGGCTAGGGTACCTTGAGATTCGGCTTTTGGAGAAAAAGGAGAAGAGAAGAGAGTGTATGAGACTTAGAGAAAATCGGCAATGGTGGATTAGGGAGAAGAATATTTCGGCTAACAGAAAAAGAAGAGAAAGGTGATGGTTTGGAGAGAAAAAAAAAACAAACGAAAGAGAGGCCAAAAGTGCTTTATGAAATTCGGCTATCCCCTTACTAAACTTGGCCGAAAATTACCTTAAGAGAGTCCCTTGGCCGGCCACTATATCTTCTCTTATCATATCCCTCATTTTTTTCTCCTACTTTATCTCTTATACACCCATAGAAAATAATTTAATTAAACAACAATTATCCTTAGCGTAGCCGAAATTTTGAAAGGATTTAACCAAGTCTAATCCTCATCTAACAAAGTCCCTATGCCGTCCACCTTTGCCACTCCTTGCTGCAAAAATAAACACTCGCTCTTTGCTTCCCATGCAGCTCGAACTCGAGCCCTTTCCCCTTGATTGTGGCGTCACTTACTAGGCCTTAAGTGGCGCCTTGCAGCCACTTTAGCAAGCCCAATTTCATGTCATATTTCCTCTACTATTTCTCTTAAGGCCTTATCAGACTAGCTCCCTCTTTTAAACTTAAAATCGAATAATTTCTAAAGTATTCACCTACACACTAAGGTTCACAAAATTCATAATACACATTCACAACACACATAGGCATGCTATTTCATATAATTTAGTATTAATGCATGCTATAATCCAGGATATTACAGTTCTACCCCCTTAAAATAATTTCGTCCTCGAAATTACCTGGCAAAAATAAGTGAGGGTATTGTTGTCGCATTGCTTCTTCCGGCTCCCAAGAAGCTTCTTCCGATCCATGGTTACGCCATAACACTTTGACTAGAGGAACTGACTTCCTCCGTAACACTTTCACATCTCGCTCCAGAATCTGAATCGGTTCTTCCTCGTAGGACAAATCTGGCCTTAGCTCCACCTCTTCAACCGGTACTACATGAGATGGATTCGATCGATAACGACGTAGCATGGACACATGGAATACGTCGTGCATCTGCTTCAATTCCGAAGGCAACTCTAACTGGTATGCCACTGGTCCAACTCGCTTCAATACCCGATAAGGTCCTATAAACCTTGGACTCAACTTCCCTTTGCGACCAAATCTCATTACCTTCTTCCAAGGCGACACTTTAAGAAACACTTGATCTCCCACATCAAATTTTATTTCCTTTCGCTTGAGTTCCGCATACGACTTCTGTCTATCCGATGCTTCCCTCAATCGAGCTCGAATCACACTAACCTTCTCTTCAGATTCCGCCACTAACTCTGGACCCAAAACTCGACGTTCCCCTAACTTCGTCCAACACATAGGAGTGCGACACTTCTGGCCATACAGCGCTTCATACGGTGCCATCCGAATACCAACTTCCTCTGAAGTCTATCACACAACCTCGCAGCATACCCTCTAACACTTGGATTACTCGCTCAGACTGACCGTCCAACTAGGGATGAAATGTCGTACTGAAGTCTAATCTGGTGCCTAAAGCTTGATGTAGTGCTTTCCAGAACCGAGATGTAAATCTTGGGTCCCTATCCGAAATGATTGATACCGAAACTCCATGCAACCTTACAATCTCCGTCACATACAACTTCGCCAACTTCTGCAAAGAATAATCAACCCGTACTGGAATGAAATGCGCGGACTTTGTCAACCGATCCACTATCACCCATACCGAGTCCTTCTTAGTAGGCGTAAGGGGAAACCCACTAACGAAGTCCATGGTGATTCTCTCCCACTTCCACTGCGGAATCCTTATTGGTTGAAGCAATTCTGATGGAACTTGGTGTTCAGCCTTAACTTGCTGACACGTTAAGCACTTCCCCACGAATTCGGTAACTTCCTTCTTAAGACCAGGCCACCAAAACTGTTCCCTTAAATCTCTGTACAACTTACTTCCTCCAGGATGCATAGCATAAGGGCTACTATGCAATTCCTGAAGAATCCTTCGTCTAAGTTCTTCGTTCTTCGGCATACAGACCTTACCCTTGAAACACAATACTTTCTCGTCATTAATACCATAATCTTCCAACTCTCCGTTCTGCACTTGCCGTAACTTAGCACTTAGATCATCATCAACCAACTGTCCCTCTTTCACTTCATTCAACCACGTCAGCTTAACTTGCAACTCTGCCAGCAGACTTCCATCATCATACAAGCTCAGATGTGCAAACATCGCTCTTAAATCCGACACTACTTTCCGACTTAGGGCATCTGCCACTACATTTGCCTTGCCCGGATGATACTCTATTGAACAATCGTAATCCTTTAATAATTCAACCCACCTTCACTGTCTCAGGTTCAACTCCTTCTGAGTCAACAGATACTTAAGGCTCTTGTGGTCTGTGTAGATTACTGACTTTTCTCCATATAGATAGTGCCTCCACACCTTAAGAGCAAAGACCACTGCCGCCAATTCCAAATCATGAGTCGGGTAGTTAACCTCGTGTGGCCTTAATTGTCGAGACGCATAAGCGACTACTTTCCCGTCTTGCATCAAAATACATCCCAATCCTGTGTGAGAAGCATCACAGTACACCACAAAATCCTTTCCTACCTCAGGCTGAATCAAAACTGGAGCTTCCGTCAAAACCCTCTTAAGCTTCTCAAAGCTCTCTTGTTGCTTATCTGTCCATATGAAAGGCACTTCCTTTCTTAACAACTTCGTCAGAGGTGCGGCTATCGATGAGAACCCTTCTACAAACCTTCTGTAGTAGCCTGCCAATCCCAAGAAACTACGAACCTCAGCCACCGACTTGGTGGTTTCCAATCTAGCACCGCCTCAATCTTTCTAGGATCCACCCTTATTCCTTCTGCAGACACTACATGTCCTAAGAACGCAACTTCCTTAAGCCAAAATTCACACTTGCTGAATTTGGCATAGAGCTTCTTCTCTCTTAACACTTGCAACACTATCCGGAGATGCTCATCATGTTCCTCCTCAGACTTGGAATACACTAAGATGTCGTCAATGAACACAACGACGAACCTATCCAAGTATGGTTGAAAAGCCCGATTCATCATATCCATGAACGCGGCTGGGGCGTTCGTCAAACCAAACGGCATTACTACGAACTCAAAATGCCCATACCTTGTCCGGAAAGTTGTCTTATGGATATCCACTTCCTTCACCTTAAGCTGATGATATCCAGATCTTAGATCTATCTTCGAGAAAACCGCTGCCCCCTTAAGCTGATCGAACAAGTCATCAATCCTCGGCAAAGGGTACTTGTTCTTGATAGTCAGCTTATTCAACTGACGATAATCTATGCACATACGCATAGTTCCGTCCTTCTTCTTCACAAACAAGACCGGTGCTCCCCATGGAGACACACTGGGTCGAATAAACCCACGATCGAGTAACTCCTAAATCTGAGCCTTGAGCTCAACCAACTCCTTTGGTGCCATTCTGTACGAGGCGATTGACACAGGAGCTGTACCAGGTAGCAAATCAATTCCAAACTCCACCTCCCTATCCGGGGGTATTCTAGGTAACTCCTCCGGAAAGACATCTACAAAATCCCTTACTGTTCGGACTCCACTAACTCCTCCTTCTTTCGCATCCAATGCACTAACAAAGGCCAAGAATGCCTTGCACCCTTTCCGAACCATCTTATCCGCCTTTAACGCTGAAACTACGTTAGACAAGTAGTTTCTTCTTTCTCCTATCATAACTACTTCCTCATCCTCTGGGGTCCTTAACTCCATACGCTTAGCAGCACAATCCAATATGGCTCGATGTTCCACCAGCCAATCCATGCCAAGTATGAGATCGAATTCTCCGAAAGGTAGTTCCATTAAGTCAGCCGGGAATACTACTCCTTGAATCTCTAGAGGTACTTTCCGAAACATCTTATTCACCACTACAGTTTGACCTAATGGGCTTACTACAGTCATCTCCCTATCAGATAGTTCAGAGGCTATGCCTAGAGTTTCAACTACTCTACATGCAACATAAGAATGGGTCGAGCCAACATCAATCAAAGCAAAGTAAGGCTTGCCAAATATAAGGAACGTACCGGGGTGCATCTCCATCTTCCCTACAGCGAACTGCATATACCAAGCCCGACTGTCTTGCCTCTGTATTACCAGCACCTCTGCCAGGTGTTCCACGTCCTCTTCCAGTACCGTTACCTCGGCCATTCACACCTCGACCCCGCTGAGGCTGCTGTCCACCTCTGCCAGCCTGATTAAAACCCTGAGCTGCTGGTCGATTCCCATCCGGTTTCATAGGACAGTCCTTGATCATATGATCCTTGGACCCACACTTGAAACATCCTCCTGTCTTCTTCCAACACTCTCCTAGGTGCTTCTTTCCACACTGGTCACAGGTACGATACTGCCCTCCTGTCGCAGCCTGCTGACCTCGCGGCCCATCAACTCTAGGCCTCTTTTGGACATTCCCAGATGACCCTGACGGGCCAAAACCTCTCTTCTGCCTATTCTGATCAGTTTTCTGCCTCACAGAGTCCTTAATTCCTTCGGCTACCTTAGCCTTCTCTACCAACACAGCAAATTCCCGCTCTTGTTGCAGAGCTATCAATAACCTCAAATCATCCCTCAGTCCGTCCTCAAATCGGACACACCGCTCATGCTCCGTAGCCACGATTCCTCGAGCATACCAACTCAATCTTAAGAATTCAGCCTCGTACTCCGCCACGGACTTGTTCCCTTGAACCAGCCCCAGAAATGCCTTCCTTTGTGCATGTATATAATGAGTATCAACATGCTTCTTCTGATATGCCGTCTTAACATACTCCCAAGTAAGTTCCTCAACTGCAGCACCATTCCGAACTGTGAGCCACCATTAATATGACTCATCACGAAGTAGCGACACCATTCCTTTCACTTTCTCTTCAGCAGTCAGATCCAACTCATCCATAATCCGTTCGGTCGCCTCCAACCAATACTCAGCAGTACTGGGTGCCACACCAGATACGCCACGGAACACCTCAGCTCCATTGGCTCGGAGTCGCTCGGGTACAGATTTTAGAGCTCCCATATTTCCACCGGCTCCAGCCACCATCTCAAGAACTCACAGCACCGCCTGCGATACAGCATTATCCCCCGTCTAATCTTGCTGCTCAACACCAACAGCTGGTGGTGGGGGTGGTGGTACCTCATTTTCAGACCCTTGACCCGACCTAACGGGTTCCGATACGGTTATCCTGCCTCTACCACGTCCTTGCACATTACGACCACGTCCCCTAGAGCTCATGTCTACGATCGCGCTTTACTCTGATTTAAGAAATTTTATGTATTAGTATTTGTTCCACTGTTTATCCGCGAACAATTTTATGAAAAGAGCTTAATAGTGGTTCTTTCGATCAATCAAAGTTTCAAGTCTTCCACCTTAATTCACAGAAACACATCCATTCAGTAGTATCTACCATACACATTCACTCTTCAAACATTTTTGTCTGTTCCTACCCAGGGGTATTTTCGTCATTTGTCCTACAGGGGTATTTTGGTAATAAATTGGGGTTAATTTGAAAATTTTAATAAATCGGGGCACTTTGAAATTTCAAAACTCTAGGGTATTTTTGAAAATTTTCTCTAATTAAAGGTATGGCAGAAGTTTTGGAAATCGGAGTTATTTTGGTAATTTCGTAAACCAGGGGTAGTTCCATAAATTTTCCAAATCAGGGTATCTTATTATTTTGCAAATATAGAGGTTTCTAGTATTTTGAAAAATATCTTAGTAAAAGTCGAGGGTAGTATGGTAATAAAAATTTTTTTTCCAAGCCAGGGCAATTTTAGTAATTTTACAACCAGGGGTATTTAGGTAATTTTTGTAAATCGGGAATATTTCAGAAAAATTTTATAGAATAGTTTTTACAAATCAAACGAGTAATTTGAGGATTTTAAACTAGGGTTTTTATAAAATACGGCTAGTCCCTTTCGGGTTTTAGTTATTGGGTTTAGCCCGTGGATAAATCCTCTTGGTTAGGGTGAACCGTCACTACGCACCAGGTAGGATTCGAGTGGAGAGGAGGTGAGTCACTAGGACTGCTTAAATACCAAGCTCCCACTGAAACCAATCCTAGACATGCGCACAATGGTTGCCACACCCTAACTCGGTGACTTAGTCACTGGTTTGTTTAATTAGGCATTTAAAGTTTTATGTGATTGTTGAGGTAAACTAGTCCTATAGTTCAAGTACTTAATATACTAATCTACGTCCCCTTTATACCCTTCTACAAATCATACTAAAAAAATCACACAATAGATAGGGGTACTTACCTGGTGGACTTCGGGTCGGAGACTTAGGTGCCATGCCAGAAAAACCTGCCTACTTCCAAAAAGATTTTCATAAAACTTATTTGGGCTCGATTTGAAAATGTTGTGGGCTTTAAACCCAAGGCCGAGAGTTTTAAAACTGGGCTCTGATACCATGCTGAAACACCCCAAACCCCGGCCCACGAATCTCGACCAGATCTGGTATGTTCCTCGAGTAAAAACAGTTCAAACTTGCTTGTTTCTTTGGAAAACTTTGAGTGATTTTGGAGAAAGTTGATTTGGGTTCAAATTTAAAACATCGTTATTTTCAAAGGTTTCGTTTTGTTAAAATGTCATGGTTAACTTTCAAAACCATAAGTTATCGGTAAATGTCGAGTCTTTAGAGTTTGTTAATTAAATTAAAAATCATTTGTATTTAGGTGTCAAAACATTTTTCATTTATTATTAAGAAAAGTTACTTAAACTTTAATTTGATAAAAAATCGAAACATAATAAAGTAATTAAAATGCATGCATAAACAGTTCATACTAGTGGCCTTATTACATCAAAAACAAAACCCAAAATAAATTTAAAGTACTTAAATAAAATATGAAGTCCAAATAAATTTCGTGCTGAGCATGGCCACCACCAAGCTCCTGCCGACCCAGTCCATTCCTGAGCGTCACCTGAAAAATATCCCACAAGGGGTGAGTCAAACCGACTCAATGTGTAACACCAACACTAAGTCCCAACAGTTTATGTCATATCAAGTCATACATATACATAGAGCAATTAACTTTAATGATGCAAACCCGAACCCAAGCATCACATCACCCGTACCAACCATCACACCGTGGGGACTACTAAGTCAACCTTCCATCCGCTACACACCATCGAAGGCAGTCGCTACAGTCGACATGCTCATCGCCCTTATATATATTGTGGCATAGCCACCAGATAGTTATTCGTGACATAAGTCACCACATTCAGATTTCGTGACATGAGTCACCACATTCAGATATTGTGGTATAAAACCACCAGATCACTTCCCCTTTAACATATCACCCATATGCCCATGTCATACAAATCATGCAAAGACTATACCCTATTCTTAATTCCTCATTCTTATCAATATTCACATATGTATCATAACAGGTATTCATAACATTATTAACATAGCTTTAGAGAATAACGTACATGAATATTATGTACCATTGCATGGTACTCTTAGCCACATCTTTCACATTCTTATTAACACATTAAAACATAACCATAAATCTATTAAGGCTTAGTGTGGGGTACACACCTGGTATTAACGCTTTATTGAAATCCCGAAAACCCAATCTAATGCTTTAGATCCTTAATTCCTACATTCGGCCAACACTTAGTATTTTAGTAAAAAGCCTATTCGGCTACTTAATCAAATCCAGAAGGATTAACGCAACCAAAATCTTACCTTGCTGCCGATTTGATTACTAATCAAATCCCGAAATTCCGTGGTATTTCTTCCTTGCAATCGGCCAGCACTAGTTCATTGGACTTGGTTAGCTTCAGCTTTTGAACATTTAAGAAACAGATCGAAATCCTTAAGTATGGCCTTGGCTGAATGTACATATGTACTTACCTTGTGGATCTTAAATCCCGAAATCCTTGTATACCACTATCGACTGCCCCTAAATAACCATAGTCAGATTCGGCTAACATGATAACCAATATGGCCGAATATAAACACCTCATTACCTTGCGATTCCAAATCCCGGAAATTGTTACTCACTCTTGATGATGTCGAGATCCCTATAGATATATGTTAGATTCGGCTTATTACACAAGATCTATTAAAATGGCCTAGGGCCGAATATCACCTATAGCTTACCTTAGATCTTTAAAATCCCGAAACCTTCCTCCTTTGTAGTCGACAATAGGCCAAATCCCGAAAGAATCCTTCATAGTTTCGGCCAAAGAGTAATATTGAGATTAGTTCCTAGATTTCAGCTAAAAGAGATATTGAAAATCAAATAACAATTGATCTTACCCTTGATACTGTAGTCGACGGCACCTTCACTTGAATCCACAGAGAAATTCGGCTATGGCTAGATGTTAATCAAGAGATTTCGGCTTTTGAAGCTATGAAGAAGTTGGCTAGGGTACCTTGAGATTCGGCTTTTGGAGAATCAAAAAGGAGAAGTGAAGAGAGTGTATGAGACTTAGAGAAAATCGGCAATGGTGGATTAGGGAGAAGAATATTTCGGCTAAAAGAAAAAGAAGAGAAAGGTGATGGTTTGGAGAGAAAAAAAAACAAACGAAAGAGAGGCCAAAAGTGCATTATGAAATTCGGCTATCCCCTTACTAAACTTGGCCGAAAATTACCTTAAGAGAGTCCCTTGGCCGGCCACTATATCTTCTCTTATCATATCCCTCGTTTTTTTTTCTCCTACTTTATCTCTTATCCACCCATACAAAATAATTTAATTAAACAACAATTATCCTTAGCTTAGCCGAAATTTTGAAAGGATTTAACCAAGTCTAATCCTCATCTAACAAAGTCCCTATGCCGTCCACCTCTGCCACTCCTTGCTGCAAAAATAAACACTCCCTCTTTGCTTCCCATGCAGCTCGAACTCGAGCCCTTTCCCCTTGATTGTGGCGTCACTTACTAGGCCTTAAGTGGTGCCTTGCAGCCACTTTAACAAGCCCAATTTCAGGTCATATTTCCTCTACTATTTCTCTTAAGGCCTTATCAGACTAGCTCCCTCTTTTAAACTTAAAATCGAATAATTTCTAAAGTATTCACCTACACATTAAGGTTCACAAAATTCATAATACACATTCACAACACACATAGGCATGCTATTTCATATAATTTAGTATTAATGCATAAGCTATAATCCAGGATATTACAACAATTGTCATCTTGATTAAAATCATCTTTTGAAATCGTGCATTGAAACTTTTATTTTATTTTTATTTATTTTAGTTTGTCAAAATCCTAGTTTTTAATCACTTCTTCAAATCAAAATATTTTTCTTCACCAAAGTGTTGTTAAAATTGCATTCATAAATAATTCTTTTCACAGTCCCTGTGGGTATGATAACTCGACATTTACTGGTCGCTTTATTGGTTGTTGAGATTGTGTACACTTGCACATTTCCGTCATTCCAATATGAATGGGTTATGATATATTTAAATTATTGAATGATGTGAAGGTTAAATGTTTTCAATTATTTCGTAACTGTAATCCGGCAATAGAGACGGGTTATGGGTATTACATTTAGTGGTATCAAAGCTACTATTTAGTTGATTCTCAGACTGAACGTAGCATGTATGGAGTCTAGAAATACATGCTATTATATAACCTATGATAGTGTTATGCCTCCTAACTCTGGTGGGATTTGTTTCACTTATAGACAGAGATGCTTTCCAATCGAGCTAATTCTGATAATGATGAAAGCGATACTTAAGTATCTAATTAAAAAGTTGCTAATGATGAGCAAAAACTCATAAAGGTTAGAGTAGAGGTTTATAATGTTATATTGATAATGAACGTTATGTGTGATATAAATATGACAATCAAATGTAATGGCTTTACGACCTACACCCCCTCATTCATAAAGTCTTATACAATGGATTATTTACAAGATTTCTGATGATTAAGTCTACAAAAGAGGAGATGAAGAGTTCAGTGGTTGAGTGAGTTATAATGTAGGCAGAGTCCAGAGTTGGTTGGCAAATACAAAGAGTTCTAGATGAAATAATAGATCTTTCTGAAGACTATCTAAGATGTGCAACGTCAGTATTTAAAGAAGAAGTTATTCACTGGTAATGGACTTTATCAAGTATGGTATCTAAAGAACAGGTTAACTGAGATTTCTTCTGAATTGATTACTTTAGTGGAACAGGATAATGTGAGATCACCAATGATTTTAGTAGACAGTGGAGTAATGTTCGAAATATATATAGATCTGAATGCAGTCATTATGGCCAAGTGTCTTACAATTATCTCATTTGGATGTTCTATGTATTCTTTTATCTGTAATGGCATATGTGGTTGTTTTATCTCCAGATGTGGTTCTTATTGTGTGGGGATTTTGGATAGTTATGATGGTAAGTAAAGGTATTGTTGGTCTGATTGATTAATTATCGACATTGCTCTATTTTTGGCATTCTATTCAATCATATTTTAGTAGAAGATTCGATGGCAAAACTCATGTGTTTTTATTTTTTGCTTTCTACTGGTTGCTGCTCTGTTTCATGTATGTGAAATTATGTTGTTTATTTCACAGTTGGTTTCAGTGTGCCTAAGCGATTTTTTTCTTCTAGATTTTTTTTAGGGTAATATCAATTTCTTTAGAAATCGTTATGTTCTTATTACGCCACATGGTCGTCAAAAGAAATAGTTTGGATGTGGACGAGTATGTCCAGAATGTAACACCCCTAACCCGTATTCGTCGCCGGAATAGGGTTACGGAGCATTATCAAAACACCATAACATAAAAACATTCATTTCCAAATATTTCATTTTTCATATCATAGTCCATTCAAACATATGCATATTGTCCCTTATTTGAACCGTCGAGGCCTTAGAAACACTTTAAAAATGATTTAGGACTAAATCAGAAACATTTAGAACTTTATGGAAAAAGATAGAAAATTTCACACTGCAAGGGTCACACGGCCGTATGGCCAGGCCATGTGACACACACGACTGAGACACACGCCCGTGTCTCAGGCCGTGTAACATTGAAATAGGGACACACAGTCGTGTCCCAGTCCGTGTACGTGCCCGTGTAACTCACTAACTTGGGTCACACGACCAAGCCACACACCCGTGTACTAGGCCTTGTGTGAGGCCTGTAACTTTTGATATGCATTCTTTAAAACCTACAGGGGACACACGGCTGAGACACACGCCTGTGTCTTAGGCCGTATGGAAAAGAAAATGGTCAAAATCAAGCCATTTCTTTCACCCTTTCAAACATGAACCTACAAGTAACTTGCACATGGCAATAAGACCTTAAAAAATGCCCCAATCATGCATAAAATGACCAAATATCTATACCAAATGTCCATACAACCAATTTACCAAAAGGTACCTCAGACACAATTCATCATACCTATCTAAACATGTGCATTTTTATCCAATCATCAACCATTCACACTTAACCTATTTCCATACTAAACTTACCATATTTGACCACATTTATACCATTGCAAATAGCTCATATCTACCTTAAAGTATAACTCAACTTGGCCACATTATCATCATACCAACACATACCAAATTTGGTTATTCCAAACATGATCAACCTAGCCATAAAAATATCAACCATCAAGACATCCAAATACCATAAGTTCCACAAATTCAAAGCAACATTACATGCCATAAACATTACTAAACATTAGGCATAAGTCCCCCCTATACATGCCATTATAACCATGAGCAAAACATTAAAAATCTACCAATATAATCGCTAGATAGTGTGATAGATCTCCGACGAGCTTCCAACTCGGTCGAGCTTCCAATAATCTTAAGGTAAGAGAAAGATGACTACGTAAGCAATGAATGCTAGTAAACTCGTATAAACATTAAACATAATATTCCATTTCAAATATGAACTTTATAAGTCATAAATAAACCTATACCAAAGCCTTGAAATTTATCAAACCATATAACTATCAACTCACAAATGAATAGGTTCATTAACATCCCGAATACTTTCCATTTATAACACAATAAGGTCTTTTAAGTTGAATTACATAATCATCAACCTTTTTTTAAAATGATGAGCCATTTTGTTTACTTAGTTCCCATTCCATTTACTTAGCATAAGCTTAATTACGTTATCAATTCACAAATGAGTGTATTTATTCATGATATAAGTAAATTCACATATATCATAGGTAAACTTTCTCCTTACAAGTAAGTCCTTTATCTCAACAATCCTTTTATTTCATCATATTACATCTCAACTATGAACTTATCATTTCATTACCTATTCTCACCTGTTTTATTTGAATAACACACAAGACATAAACATAATCATCAACCATAGCCACAAGCTAGTGTATTTAAAAATAACTCTATTGGAATCAACTACATGATAAACCATTTCATAAGAAATTACATACTTTGACTCTTACCACCCCTTTCATGAACATAAGCATCTTTCCATTTGGACACTTACCATTTCAATGCATAATTTTAAAACTAACATAACACAATCCAACCAATATCTTTGCACAAGTCTAAGCATCATCAATAACACATATTAGTGCATCAATTCATAATTCACTTGAATAACATAAGATAAGTCACTAAACATGAATAACCTCACTTGAGATCATCAATTCCATGAACATAGACATACTTTCATTTAACATTTCCTTTTCATAGTTTTAATGATATAAGTCATTTGCATACTTATTGTTCCTTCCCTTTTCATGCCCGTTGAGTCAAATGAAATAACAACGAATATTAGGCAAATACTCAAGTAACCATTTAATTCTCTAAACACACTACAACATCATGATTTAATGTTTTTATAGACATAATAAGAATATATAAATATTCCAAGGCATTAATATTCATTATCAGACTATACTAGTCAAACATTCAACTCGTATTCATACTTACGATACATAACTCACTTGAAATATTTTTCTTGAATATCAAATGATCAGAGTGTGCCATGATGTCTTTCAAACATGGTCTTATTTATTCTCGTCTTGATGCCATAGTGTCTTTCAACCATGGTCTTATTCATTTTTCGTCATGTTTCCATAGTGTCTTTCAACCATAGTCTTATTCATTTGATTTGTGATGTCGTAGCGTCTTTCAGCTATGGTCTTACTCAATAGAATCGTGATGCAATAACGTCTTTCAATCATGGTCTTACTCATTAGAATCATGATGCCATAACATCTTTCAGTCATGGTCTTACTCAATAGAATCATGATGCCATAACGTCTTTCAGTCATGGTCTTACTTGATAGAATCGTGATGCTATAACATCATTCAATCATGGTTTTAATCGTTTCTGGTATGGTGCTATAGTGTCTTTCAACTATGGTCTTAATCATTTTCCTTCAAGCCAATAAACTCAATTCATATATAAAAAATTAGATACTAAACAATCAAAACCATAATTAATTGATTTAATCAAGTTACGAGCTTACCTGGCTAAATTGCAGAAATGTCAAAGTACAGGGGCTTTTTTGATAATTGTCCATTCTCTTCGATTTTTCACTCAATCTTGATCTAAATAAATAATTTCATTCAATTTATTAATTTAGATAGTAAAAAAATTATTTTATGCAATTTAGTCATTTTTTACATTTTTACAAAATTGCTCCTAACATTTTACTTTTATTCAATTTACTCCCTGAGCTTAAAACATGAAATTTAACCATTTTGTTTGCAAATTAATATCAGCCAAATGTTGATAGCGTCCATTTTAGCCTATTTTTGCAACAATTTCACACCAAGTCCTTATATTTTTACTATTTCAATAATTTAATCCCTAATCGTTAAATCCATCAAAATCATTTAAAAATACTTATAAATCAAAACTAATAATCCAATTTCATCATTTAACATCTAAAATCACAAATATTCAATAATGAAAGCATTCAAAATCTTTAACAGTTTCAAAAATGAAAGTACGGGCTAGCTGGACCTAGTTGCAACAATCTCAAAAACATAAAAATTACTAAAAACGGGTTTAGATTTCCTAGCACGCAAGAAGGCCAAATGTTTAAAGCATTTGAAGCTTCCAAGCTTTCCTTCCATGGTGGCTCATTTGGTGGGAGAGAAGAATGAAAAAGAATGGAATTTTTCTTTTCTTATTTTTATGTTTTATTTATTAATTTAATGTTATTTTAATTATAAACTTTAAT
The DNA here is from genome assembly GCA_005393395.2 of Gossypium australe. Lineage (NCBI taxonomy): Eukaryota > Viridiplantae > Streptophyta > Magnoliopsida > Malvales > Malvaceae > Gossypium > Gossypium australe. The sequence goes on along the minus strand of CM016624.1, from coordinate 64,085,561 downwards.
TTAAACAACTAAAACCACTTCTTCACAGTCAAGCATAATTGAATATGCAATATTTCCAATTAAGTCCCTTCAATAATTCTATTTAACTCATAATAAAATTCAACTTTTGTAATTCTTACAATTTAGTCCTTTTCAATAAATTAACTATCTAAACATTAAAATTTCTTAACGAAACTTTAATACAACCTCAATAAAAATATTTACGGCTCAGTTTATAGAAACGAGATTTTGATACCTCATTTTCTAAAACTACTTGACTTTAGGGTTTTACCACTTGAACCTAATTGTTCTTCCATCTAGCACAAATCATTAAATCAAATTTTTATCAATACACCATATAATATTCGTAAATATTAAATAGTAATATTTACAGACTCACACGTCAAAATTTTTGCCCTGAAACCACTGTTCCGACACTTTAGATAAATGGACTGTTACACAGAAGGTTTATAATTTATATATTCTGATAGTATAGAAAGGGGCTATATTCTCAGAAATTCAGTAGAGCTTTATATCTTGGACTTCTTTATCTCAGCTTTCTTAATGTTCTTATTGTCTATTCTATCAAATATGGTTCATCTGTAAAGGATATATATTGGCTTGAGATAATTGTATCTATTACGGTTATAATTCTTGGCTGGATCATAGGAGCATGTAGATACAGATCTCAGCTTTACAGAGGTCGTTTTGCTGCACTTGTTGTTGCTGGAACTATATTGGGTTTTTCCTCATTTGCAGCATCTATCTTATTAGAGCACTATGGTCCATCTAAGGGAAGGTATTCGTGGAAGGAGAAAAATAATCCTTCTAATTCATCTAATGGTTGCGGCTCTAGTATGGTTCAAAGCTTCGATGTTAATAAATGAAATAGTTTCATTATGTATACCATTTCTAGCTTTCGTGAAGGGGTTAGATAACGACAAAAGTATAGATGGTGGAAGATCGAGCTTAACCTCGCATATTAGTTCTCATTACTCAGGTAATGAACCAACAACTAATGCCTCTAGAGCTAACAAGAAAGGTTATAAGACACATCTTGATGACATGATAGACATAGGATGTATAATGCTTGCCACCATGACTCTTGAGCTTTAAAAGCAACATAAGGATATGGTTGCCTCTGATATGACCCAACACCTCGAAAAATAATTATATGAAGGGCAAGCACGTCAAGAGAGGTATGATACCTCTAAAGCTCTGTCTTGATGCAAAATGGTAGGAGAGAACTCCTATGAGAACTCGCGTTCTCAAGATGATTTAAAATCTTTGAAAAACTTGGATTCCTTTTAGGTGAGGAATTAGCCATCGATGGTTTCCTACAATCTTTTTTGAATAGTTTTAGGAAATTTGCCCTTAGTTTCAACATGAACGAAATTAATAAAAATTTTCCACACTTACTCAACATGCTGAGGATTGCTGAAAGTAACATGAAAAATTGTTGGACCTAAGCCCATTCTGATGGTCTTCACTGACAAGCACAAAAGAAAGCCTAAGGCTAAGGCAAAACCTAAGGACAATGGCAAGGACAAACCCAAGAAAGGAAATACTACATTGAATCCTAAAGGAGGAATTGCTAAGGAAGGAAAATATTTCCATTGCGGTGAGGCTAGACATTGGAAGAAGAATTGCCTTATCTACCATAAAGAAGTTAAGAAGGCAAAGGAAAGCAGAGCATCCTATCGTTTGTGAATATAGTATGTGAAATGTGCAAGTATACACATCGAATCAAGTAATATAATGATGAGTAAGATCGTCTCCACAAGGATCAGATAGGATTAATTTGGTTACGTTACTGCTATAAAGTGTATGAATTATGTTGTGGCAAAATAGTGACAGAAATGTAATGATAATTAAAAATGATGTTGATGTATGTGAAATGTAAACAAACAAATATATAAAAAAATACTATAGGAAAGATATCAGGGCAAGAATGAGAGGACCGAATATGTTGAATGGGAGGGTTGTGATTACTAGAAATTTACCCTTATAAACCAAAAATGCCTCAATAAACTCTAACCATTTTACCGCTCAGAACGATCTAAGATAATATGTTTCTTTCGAGAGCAGGACCTCAGGTTACCCCACCTAAAGTTATATATGTTTATAGGCCTCAGATGTGATTCCCAACACTAATTTCTCTTCGTTATGTACAAACACTGCTTTATGTCTAGAAACTGCTACGGGTATTCTATTAAACAACAAGTTATATCATTCAATTTCAGTCCAACTAACCTAACCTTTTCAAAATTAGACTATGTTTATAATAATACTAAATCTAGAGTTTGCATGCATGCAATTCAAGAAGAACAAATTGAATGAAATAGTAAAATAGATCAGATCAAAGCTTCAACATTAATGGAAAATTAGAGTATCATCCAATAAACCTAACCCAGTGAGATTTAGCTTATAAGTTGATTAATCAAATCCAAATTTGAAATACCATTCAACATATTAAACATTTAATCGCACAACAAAGCAATGTAAAAGAAAATAAGGAAGAACTTTAGGAAGCACATTTTTGCTGATCAAACCCTCAACTACAGTGTTGGAATGTTTCGCAAAGGCCTAGTTGACTGCTTTCATCCTCTTCCTCAAGTTCTGCTCTGCTTTTTAGCCACTACTACCACCCTCTATTTTTACCACAAGATCCTTCCTTTGAGAAAGGCTTGTTTTCTCTCTCCTCTCCTCTCTTCCAGATCTTCCTCACTTTTTATAGGGTAGATCCCCCTCTTAGCACACAATTTTTCCTCCCTCTTTTTCAGGTAGATCTTTCTAGTACAAGTACTGTTGGTTGAGATTGGCACGAATTGAGTGCTGATTCGGTGTCTTCCTAGAATTTCCATGGCATTAATGTTGGCAATTCGTCCAACCTTCTAGCATGACAAAACTTCACTCTTTCATTTCTTTTCCTCATTTTACACTTGCCATTCAAACACAAACAAATTCATTCCACCCACAAGTAAAAGTAATATAATAACATTTAAGCACAATCCAATCTTCATGATGCAATATTGTAAAACTACTAATATAATATCCTAAGCATGTGCGAACCTAAGATCGCTTATGTTTATGTATATGCTTGAATGTGTTGTTTGTGACTTGTTGTATTGTCGCGTGATAACTTGCAAGTGTACATGGTTGTACAAGTAATAAGTAGTAAGTAAAAAAGTTATCGTCTCCACAGGGACTATGTGGTAATTATTTGTAAAGTTAATTTTGATCAATTTGGTTAAACAAAATAAGAAGAATAATTTTGATGGAATTTTGCAATTAAAATTATAGATGAAATTAGTGTTCAAATACCCCAAAAAAAAAAACAACATACATTGTAGAAATGATCACAATAGAAAATAAATACAAGGCATAATATGTAACACCCCTCACCTGTGTCCAACTCTGGGACAGGGTTTGAGACGTTACTGGACTTAAACATTAACAATCGTACAAAATCGGGTTACCAAATTTTGCCCAAAATTAAAACTATTCAAACACATGCATATCATCCCTTATACAGGCCTTCGAAGCCTATAACAAACATCGAGGTGGTTCGGGACTAAACTGAGAACTTTGAAAATCTTTGGGCAACTTAACCAATTTTCTTGCTTTGGAGAGTCACACGCTCGTGTAACTCTCTGATTTTGACGTCAGCAACCGTTTAAGGGCACACGGCCAAGGTACACATCCATGGCCAGAGGCCGTGTCCTCTACACGGCTGAGACACACGGCCTTGTCTCTACCCGTGTGGTCAAGACTTAGGCTAACTTCCAAGCCTTTTTGTCATATTTACATGCACACACATACATTTGACCTTGTCATCTGTTTAATCACTTATACCACATAATATGGCATTAACACATACCATGGACAAATAGGCTTACAAGCCAAAATCATCATAAGCCACATCTCATGACTATAATCAACAAATCAATATAAGCCAATACATTTGACTAATCACAAAAACATCCATCATAGAAAAATTAAGTCGCTATACATGCCACTCACTTGAAAACATTTAACATACATATGCCAATACTCCAAGGATAATGGCTCGATAGTGTGATGCTGCCTCCGATGATCCCCAACCCTGAGCTGACCTGACAAAACTAAAAGAAATGGAAAGGAGGGAGTAAGCTTTACGCTTAGTAAGCTCGCATGAAAATAATAAGCAATGCGATAACATACTATTTTCATATTCTTTCTATTTATTCAAATTCCAGTTAAGCTATTTCCTCGAGTCATAGTTATTAAATTACTTATATCCGGAGCTACAGAACTCCAAATTAAGATCTGTTAATTTTCCATGAAACTAGACTCACATATCTTCTTATAAAATTTCCAGAATTTTTGGTTTATCCAATCAATACAGTTTATTCATTAAAGATTCCCCTTTTTTGCTGTTTGATAGCTCTAACACCTCTTCATTAAAATTAAAATTCCTTATTATAAAGAGTTTTTATAACCTTCCCATTTGTCTCTCTCGAAAGTAGACTCACCAAGGATTCTGAGAATATAAATTACACACCATAACCATTTTTATACAATTTTTAGTGATTTTCCAAATTTGGAATAGGGGATTTCCGAAACCATTCAGACCCTGTCTCACCAAAATTTAAATATCTCATAATAGAAACTTTATTTACTCACACCATTTCTTTTATGTGAAAATAGACTCAATAAGCTTTAATTTCATCTATCATTTAGTATATAATTAAATTTCTACTATTTATGTTGATTTTTCAAAATCACGTAACTACTGCTGTTTCAATCTATTTTACTGAAAATTTTACTCTCCCATGTTTTCTTTATATTACTTCCATATATGCACATATAACACCAAGCATGTTCAATACTAGCCATACAAATGAATAATCATCACCAATATTTACGAGTACTCATAATGGCGCTTACACCATATCAGCCTTACCACAATTTCAATCACGTATCACATATCAAACACATTATGCACATACACACATGGTCACATGCACCCTTGCTCACACGTACATTTGCCACATTTCTCAATTGGTCACATTCACACATGCACTTATTCATAACATGATCACCATTAGTAAGTTATCTCGTTGAACCCCTTCAGAAAATGCCCAATACTCGGTGGTCTCAGCACATAGCTCCACCTACACATAATTCGTCTTTCTTGTACTCATGGTGAAGGTCCCTTATCACCCATGTGACCTAGCCATTCCTTCTCGTAGCTTTATTGTCTACATGGCGTCCAACACTAGGAACAACTCATGTGACCTAGCTACTCATAACCCATAACATTCTTGTACACATGCTATACACACAATATTACATATGTGACCTAGTTACATTTGAAATTATTATCCCGTAGCTTTCTTGCACACATGGTGAAAGTCCCTTATCATCCATGTGGCCTAGCTACATATCAAAATTTTCCATCTCGTAGCTTTCTTGTGCACACGGTGAAGGTCCCTTATCACTCGTGTGACCTAGCTACATATTGTCCGTATCTCTCGGTTTTTCGAAGGTTCAACCGAGAATTTCTCATTCCATACAATTTCATATTTTAGTTATCACCCAATGATTTCCATAATATCTAGCAAAATAATTATTGAACAAGTAAAATAAATGCATTATTTACATATCAACTTTTCATTTCACATAATAACCATAGTCATAGAAAACACCTTTAAGCACAACATTTCAACCCATTTTCCATGTCACCTATGTCACCTTTTATCATAAACATATTATTAAATCAATTCACCAACATAATATACTAAACATGTAATTCGAAAAAATCAATTTAATACCACAATTTAGGTATCAAATATACATTACGACATTATTGTATTATTATTAACACACCAACTTACCTCGGATCCAGAAACGACAATTTACCAACTTTCCATGTAATATCCCAGATTAGGGGTTATGCATTTGGAGCATAATTCATGATTTAATAGGCTCAGTGCATGGGTGGATGTGTTTTAGGAGTTTTTGAGAACTTTAGGTGAAGGGGAAATGCTTGGAAAATATTGGAATTTTAGGTGAAAAGAGGAAACTAGGCAAAGAGGCCTTAAGGATATTTGCGTGGGATTTATGACACAAGGAAGGCATGTGGTAAAGTGGCTTGGGACGCTACCCTAGGGGGCATGGAAGGTTGCGTCACATGGAGTGCCAAGGGGAGGAGGTTTGAGCTGCAGAAATGGCACTTGGAAGCTTTTATTTTTGGCGTTAAAAAGGGGAATTGGGCTACGGAGGCCTTAAGGAAAATTATGGGCGCTTTTGGACATGAAAGAGGGCTTGGTAAAGTGGCTGCAAGGCGCCACTTAGGGCCTTGGTGAATGACGCCATGAGCAGGGGGAGAAGGGCCTGGGTTCGAGTCTTGATGGCAGCATAAGTATGTTTTTATTTTGCTCTTTGCGTCAAGAAGGGAAGCTGGGCTAAGGAGGCTTTAAAAGAAATTATGGGGAGTTGATGACACAAAAGAACCAGCAGCAAGGTGGCTTGGGGCGTTTGCGTCAAAGGGGCTTTAGGAGGGCTCAGGTTCGAATCACTTGGGCAGCAAGGAGTGTGTTTTATTTTTGGCATGTGACGTCAAGGTGGAGTGGGGGTGTTGGACGGCACATGGGTTTTATAAAGAGAAGATAAAGTTTGGATTTATTTTTGTTTATTCTAAGTTGGTAGATAATAGATAATTGTTGAGTTATTTTTTTTTATTTAGTTTAAATGGGTAAGATAAGAGTTAAAATAAGAGATGAGTGAAGGATAATTGTTATGTTTATTTTTTTTAATTATTTTGATTAGATAAAGGAAGGGATAATAGGAGAAATATGAGGGATATGCTAGTGTTGATAAGGTGGCCGGCCAAGGGACACTTGGTTGAGGCATTCGGCCATGTGCAGGGGGAACTAGGTGCCGAATTCTTCTTTTAAATAAGCACCCATTCTTTATTTCTTTCTCTTTTAGTTGTTTGAAAAATTCCTTTCTATTTCTTTAAAAGCCGGATGCTCCTAAGTTTCTTTCGTTCTTCTTTCCTTCATCTTCAAACTTGCTCTTTTAATAGCTGAATATTTCAACCCTCTTTTAAGGGCCATAGCCGAACCATATAGCCTCATTTTTTCTACTCTATTTCTCTCCATTATTAAAAGTGCCGAAACACCATAGTCGAATCTTTATTGGAGGGGCTGTCGACTACGTGCTTGTGATCTTCTATTCTCTTCAACGTGTAGTGGTAAGTTCTTTCATTATCATTCGGTTTTGAGCTCTTTTTGCTAGTGTGCCGAATTCATGAGGATAGTGTAACATCCTAGATTAGGGGTGATGCGTTCGTGCATAATTCATGAGATAGTGGGCTCAGTGGGTGTGTTGGATGTGTTCTGAGGAGTTATAGGAACTCTAAGATATGAGGGAATGCATTGGAAAATATTGGAATTTTAAGTGAAAAGAGGAAACTAGGCAAAAAGGCCTTAAGGATATTTGCGTGGGATTTATGACACAAGGAAGTCATGTGGTAAAGTGGCTTGGGACGCTACCCTAAGGGGCATGGAAGGTTGCGTCACATGGAGTGCCAAGGGGAGGAGGTTCGAGCTGCAGAAATGGCACTTGGAAGCTTTTATTTTTGGCGTTAAAAAAGGAATTGGGCTACGGAGGCCTTAAGGAAAATTATGGGCACTTTTGGACATGAGAGAGGGCTTGGTAAAGTGGCTGCAAGGTGCCACTTAGGGCCTTGGTGAATGACGCCATGAGCAGGGGAGAAGGGCCTGGGTTCGAGTCTTGATGGCAGCATAAGTGTGTTTTTATTTTGCTCTTTGCGTCAAGAAGGGAAGCTGGGCCAAGGAGGCTTTAAAGGAAATTATGGGGAGTTGATGACACAAAAGAACCAGCAGCAAGGCGGCTTGGGGCGTTTGCGTCAAAGGGGCTCCAGGAGGGAAGAGGTTCGAACCTTGCTGGCCGCAAGGAGTGTGGTTTTATTTTTGGGCTTTGGCGTCAAGAGTGGGGAGAGCTAGTGGACGGCATGTGGACTCCAAAAGATGAGATAAGGCTTGGTCTTTATTATTTTAATTTTGGCTAGGAATATGTGATAAAGGTTTATTTATTGTATTTAGATAGAAGATAAGTGTAGCTTTATTTTATTTATTTTTTTATGAGAAGATAAGGGATAAAGTGATGGGTTTTAATTTATTTGTTTTGAGTGTGTGAGATAATATATAGAAGTGATAAGGTTGGATTATTTTATTAATGTGATAAAGAAGGGATAATGGGAGAATTATGAGGAATTTGATAAGTGAGCACATGGTGGCCGGCCAAGGGACTTTGTAGGTGGGTATTTTCGGCTATGTAGTGGGGGATTAAGTGCCAAAATTATTTGTTCATCTTTTAATCTCTATTGCCCAAATCTAAGTCAAGAGAATTCTTTTTTTTTTCCTCCCTTTTCATTTGAAGCCGAATTCTCCCTTGTCACCATTGCCAAAGTTCTTCAAACTTTTCTTTTCTTCTTTCTCTATTTTGGCCGAACCTATATCCCTTTCCCGAGCTCCTTCTTTATTTTGGTGTTAGCCGAATATTTCAACTCACTTCTGAAAAGCCATAGCCGAAACTAAAGATAGCCTTATTAGTATTTCTTGTCGCAAGTCTTAAAAAATCCGAAAGCGGTAGTGTGATTCTTTCTTTTAGCCTCTTCAAAGCAACGTGTGTAGAGGTAAGTGCTCTTTCATTATCAATCGATTTTTCCTTCTCTTCCTTTGGTGTGTCGAAATAAGGGATTAGGCCTTGATTTGTGTCGATGGCCGAATGTTCATTAAGCTTTAGTCTCGTGTTTGTGTAGCTAGCGTGAAGGAGGTTTACGGGATTTGCAGTAATCAAGGTAAGTGGTATGTGCTATTCGGCCAAGGGACATTTTATTTATTGTGTATAGCCGAATCTAACATGTGGCATATAGGGATTTCGATAACTTTTAAGGCAAGTGGTGGTTTTCGGGATTTGGAAATCGCACGGTAAGTGCCCAAGTATAATCGGCCCTAGGCCTATTTTGATAGCTAGATCTATTTCTTATTTGTTTAAAAGCCGAAAAACTAACCTATGAAGAGATTTAGTGCTTGGCCGAATACAAGAAGGAACCTAGCAAGGATTTCGGGATTTGAGTGTTAGAGAAATCGGCACCAAGGTAAGTTTTGGGTTACACAATCCTAATAGGATTTGGTTTTATAGCCGAATAGGCTTTTTGTTTAAATATTCAATGTTGGCCGAATGTAAGGATTAAGATCTAAGGCTTTAGATCGAATTTTCGGGATTTGGATTGGAAGCCTTAAGCGAATCAGGTGTGTACCCCACACTATCTTCTAATAAAATTTATGGCAATACTTAATATGAACATGTTTATAAGAATGTGAATATGGCTAAGTACCATGTTACGGTACACAATACTAAGGTACGTTTTCCTACTCCTACTATGAGTATGAAATGATTTGTTATGCCATGAATGTGAATATGAAAAGAATGTGAAACAAGGCATTGTACTACATAATATGTATGACATGGGGCATATGGGATATTATTGTAAAAGGGGAAGTGAAAGTGGTGACCTAAGACCACGATAAGTGAATGTGGTGACTTAAGACCACGATATCTAAATATGGTGTCTCATGACACGAAATATGTATCTGGTGGCTATGCCACGAATTTTATAAGGGCGATGAGCACGTCAACTGCAGCGACTGCCTTCGATGGTGTGTAGCGGAAGGAGGGTTGACTTAGTAGTCCCCACGGTGTGTAGGATGGTACGGGTGATGTGTAGCGGATGGCATATAGGTTTGGGTTCGGGTTGCATTATTATTTCCTATCTGTTATATGAATATGTATGTGCTAAGATAATGTATGCCTGAATTGTTAAATTTTAGTGTTGGTTACACATTGAGTCTGTTTGACTCACCCCGTTGGGGAACATTTTCTTCCAGGTGACGATCAGTGATGGACTGGGTCGGCAGGAGCTTAAAGGTGGCCATGCTCAGCAAGGAATTTAATGATTTAGACACTTTATTTTTATTTTAAGTACTTTAAATTTATTTTGGGATTGTTTTGATGTAATAAGGCCTTAGTGATGAACTGTTTATGCATGCATTTTATTTATTTCCATATGTTACGAAATTTATCAAATTAAAGATCAAATGTTTTATTTAAAAATAAACCCCAAAACGTTTTGACACCTAAGAATAAATGATTTATAATGAAACTTAAAACAAATTCGGCATGTCTTTTAACTTAAAGTTTCGAAACTTAACAACGAGATTTTATAAAAACTTATATTTCAAAAATAAACGGGTTTCCAGCTTGAGCCCAACCCAAAACGTTTTTCCAAAATCACTTAAAGATTTTCAAAGAATCAGCGAATTCGAACCAGTTTTTCTTAAGGAACATACCAAATCTGGTCGAGGCTCGTGGGCCGGGTTTGGGGTGTTTCAGTTTGGTATCAGAGCCCAGTTTTAAACTCTCGGCCTTGGGTATAAGGCCCAAAACGTTTTCAAAATTAAGCCTAAAAGAAATTTTATGAAAATTTTGTGAAAAGCAGGTTTTTCTGGCATGGCACCTAAGTCTCCAACCCGAAGTCCACCAGGTAAGTACCCCTATCCCTTGTGTGATCTATATTATGCTGTGTAGAAGGGTAGAAATGGAATGGAACATAGAATAGTCTGATAGGTACTTGAACTCTAAGACTAGTTTACCCCAATAGTTACATAAGATTTTAACTGCCTAATTAAACAAACCTATGTCTAAGTCGCCGAGTTAGGGTGTGGCAACCATTGTGCGCATGTCTAGAATTGGTATTCGGTGGGAGCTTGGTATTTAAGCAGTCCGCGTGACTCACCTCCTCTTTACTTGAATCCTACCTGGTGCGTAGCTACGGTTCACCCTAACCAAGAGGACCTATTCACGGGCTAAACCCGATAACTAAAACCCGAAAGGGACAAGCCATACCGTTTTATAAAGATCTTAGTTTTAAATTTACCAAATTACCCCTCTGATTTATAAAATCCTTTTTGACTTGAGAATTTTCCGAAATACACTCGATTTGCAAAATTACTAAAATACCCCTGAGCGGTAAAATTACGAAAAATGCCCCTGGTTTATAAAATTACCATGTTACCCTCGACTTTTATGACAATATTCTTACATTACAAAAATACCAAAACCCCTATTTTGCGAAATATTAAGATACCCAGATTTGGAAAATTACTAAAATGCCCTTGACTTCCAAAATTATCGGATTAACCCCGATTTCCAAAATTTTTGCAATACCTTTGATTTGAAAAATATTTTCAAAAATACCCTCGAGACTTGGAGATTTCAAAATGTCTTGATTTGTAAAGATTATTTTTGTGACCCCGATTAATTACGAAAATACCCTTATAGGAAAAATGACGAAATTACCCCTGGGTGGGGAATGGATAAGAATGCCCATAATAGTATGTTGGATAATGTGAATATGAATGTGAATGTGAATCTCTGAATTAGAATGGAGAACTTGAGATGAAACTTTGAATGATCGAAAGAACTACTACTAAACTCCTTTTCATAAAATTTGTTCGCGGTTAATCAGTGGAACAAAATTTCTAATGCGTAAAACTTTTAAATCAGATTAAATCTCGACGTTAGTAATGAGTTCTAGTGGATGTGGCCGAGGTAGAATGGCAGTATCGGAACCAGTAGGGTCTGGCCATGGGTCAGAAAGTGATGTGCTGCCGCCAGCGGTGGGCGTGGAGGATCAAGATCAGACCGGAGGAGATGACGCAGTATCGTTGGCTATGCTGCGAGTGCTGGAGCGAGTCGCAGGAGCTAATGTGAGCAATGGATCTCGGAAGACAGTGCCTGAAAGACTTAAGACAAACGGAGCCGAGATTTTTAGAGGAGTATCTGGAGTAGCTCCGAATGTAGCGGAGTATTGGCTAGAAGCAGTTGAAAGGATTGTGGGTGATTTGGATTTAACTGCTGAGGAAAAGCTGATAGGTGCTATCTCGTTGCTTCAAGACGAAGCTTATCGATGGTGGCTCACTGTCAGACAAGGTACCCCTGCAGATCGAGTGGATTGGGAGTACTTTAAGGTTAAGTTCGAAGGAAAGTACGTTGGAACTAGTTATTTAGACTCGCAAAGTAAGGCGTTTCTGAACTTGGTACAAGGAAGTATGTCGGTAGCGGAGTATGAAGCAGAACTTATGCGGTTAAGTCAAGGAATCGTAGCTACTAATTACGAAAGGTGTGTTAGATTTGAAGATGGATTGCGAGATGAGCTGCGAGTGTTGATCGCTCCGCAGAGAGAACGAGATTTTGCGATTCTAGTGGAGAAAGCTCGGATAGCTGAGGAAGTTAAGAGGACTGTGAGGCAGAACCGAGAAAAGAATAGGAACCGGAATAAAAGAAGTTTTGGATTGTCAGAGTCATCTGGAGATCTTCAGAAAAGACCGAAGGTTGAGAATTCTGCTCTTGTTTTTAAGCCAACTACTAGAAATTCGGACCGTCCGTGTGCTCAGTGTGGAAGGTATCATGTTGGTGAGTGCTGGAACCGAGATCGGGAATGTTTTAGATGTAAGTCTAAGGCTCATTTGGTTAAGAATTGCCCTCAGGCAACGAAGGTTCGTGATTTAAGCCATGGAGGAAATGGTCGCGGAACACCCGGCAAAGGTGCTGAAGGTTCGGATGTGAAACAACCAAGGATGTGATAGTGGGTAAGTTCCTTGTTTTTGGAGTATTACTTATTGCTTTAGAGATAGTTCATTCTTGTGTTGTTAAGTAAGGTGCTTGGAATCTTGAATGTGAACGTAGGAAACTGTGCCTAGAAGGTAAGATAGTTTCATTAAGATCAGAGTGCGCAGCATAAGCGTAGTGTGATGAGTATGATTGTTCAGCCATTAGTTAGTAAGTAATTTCGAGGACGAAATTATTTTTAAGGAGGGTAGAACTGTAACATCCTAGATTAGGGGTGATGCGTTCGTGCATAATTCATGAGATAGTGGGCTCAGTGGGTGTGTTGGATGTGTTCTGAGGAGTTATAGGAACTCTAAGATATGAGGGAATGCATTGGAAAATATTGGAATTTTAAGTGAAAAGAGGAAACTAGGCAAAGAGGCCTTAAGGATATTTGCATGGGATTTATGACACAAGGAAGTCATGTGGTAAAGTGGCTTGGGACGCTACCCTAGGGGGCATGGAAGGTTGTGTCACATGGAGTGCCAAGGGGAGGAGGTTCGAGCTGCAAAAATGGCACTTGGAAGCTTTTATTTTTGGCGTTAAAAAGGGAATTGGGCTACGGAGGCCTTAAGGAAAATTATGGGCGCTTTTGGACATGAGAGAGGGCTTGGTAAAGTGGCTGCAAGGCGCCACTTAGGGCCTTGGTGAATGACGCCATGAGCAGGGGAGAAGGGCCTGGGTTCGAGTCTTGATGGCAGCATAAGTGTGTTTTTATTTTGCTCTTTGCGTCAAGAAGGGAAGCTGGGCCAAGGAGGCTTTAAAGGAAATTATAGGGAGTTGATGACACAAAAGAACCAGCAGCAAGGCGGCTTGGGGCGTTTGCGTCAAAGGGGCTCCAGGAGGGAAGAGGTTCGAACCTTGCTGGCCGCAAGGAGTGTGGTTTTATTTTTGGGCTTTGGCGTCAAGAGTGGGGAGAGCTAGTGGACGGCATGTGGACTCCAAAAGATGAGATAAGGCTTGGTCTTTATTATTTTAATTTTGGCTAGGAAGATGTGATAAAGGTTTATTTATTGTATTTAGATAGAAGATAAGTGTAGCTTTATTTTATTTATTTTTTTATGAGAAGATAAGGGATAAAGTGATGGGTTTTAATTTATTTATTTTGAGTGTGTGGGATAATATATAGAAGTGATAAGGTTGGATTATTTTATTAAGGTGATAAAGAAGGGATAATGGGAGAATTATGAGGAATTTGATAAGTGAGCACATGGTGGCCGGCCAAGGGACTTTGTAGGTGGGTATTTTCGGCTATGTAGTGGGGAATTAAGTGCCAAAATTATTTGTTCATCTTTTAATCTCTATTGCCCAAATCTAAGTCAAGAGAATTCTTTTTTTTTCCCTCCCTTTTCATTTGAAGCCGAATTCTCCCTTGTCACCATTGCCAAAGTTCTTCAAACTTTTCTTTTCTTCTTTCTCTATTTTGGTCGAACCTATATCCCTTTCCCAAGCTCCTTCTTTATTTTGGTGTTAGCCGAATATTTCAACTCACTTCTGAAAAGCCATAGCCGAAACTAAAGATAGCCTTATTAGTATTTCTTGTCGCAAGTCTTAAAAAAGCCGAAAGCGGTAGTGTGATTCTTTCTTTTAGCCTCTTCAAAGCAACGTGTGTAGAGGTAAGTGCTCTTTCATTATCAATCGATTTTTCCTTCTCTTCCTTTGGTGTGTCGAAATAAGGGATTAGGCCTTGATTTGTGTGGATGGCCGAATGTTCATTAAGCTTTAGTCTCGTGTTTGTGTAGCTAGCGTGAAGGAGGTTTACGGGATTTGCAGTAATCAAGGTAAGTGGTATGTGCTATTCGGCCAAGGGCCATTTTATATGGATTTTATACTCGGGGATGGCCATACATTGGAGATACTACTCGCGAACTTTAGTAATTTTGATTTTTATCTTATTTTAAGATTATTTTTATTTGGGTTTTTGTTATGCAATAAGGCCTATGGTATTTTATTTGATTTTAGCTTTTAATTTGGTTACTGCTTATTATTTTAAATGTTTAATTCGAGATTTTCCTAAAATGTTAATAAACTATTTCTTATTCAAAATTACTTAAACTCGATTTTTCACAACAAATATAAAGAATACAAACTTTTTAATGAACGTACAGTTTTTAAACATTCCTTTCATGTGACATGCCAGATCCGGTCGTAACGTCTAGGCCGGGTTTGGGGTGTTACAAGAAATATTTAATTTAATATTTCTTTAAGGTTTACAGCATGAAAGAATAATTGTGCGAAAATGTAACACCCCAAATCCAGCCTAAACGTTACGACCAGATCTGACGTGTGACATCAAAGTGTCGTTTGAAAACCAGGCTTGTTGATAATAGCTCATTACTGAATGTTAAAAATTTAAGGAAAACGTTGGGGTTTTAAAATCAAAAACTTATTATTCACTTAATGGTCATATCATTTACTAATCAAGATTTAATATTGCGGAAGCTTGTTCTAGTTGTCAACTTTAAGGTTTGAAAATCGTAATTTTTTTTAGAAACCGTTATTGTTTTAAAAAACCCGTGTTTCCTAGACTAGTATATTGAAATAAAGAGAAATACCAAATAAAAGTTTAAAAACCCCCCAAATGGTCTTATTACAACATTAATAACCCAAATTATTAAAAATAAAATAGCTAAGTCTAAGATTAAAACATATCAAACATGTGGCCACCTCCGAGTCCCTCGTAGCTCCAAATCACCTAAGGCTGAGGATTACTTGCACAGTTAAAGAAAAGGGTGAGTTACGAGAACTCAATGTGTAATCCCCAATCATGTAATAATAGTCTGGGCTTGAGCCCTATTCAGTATCAGTTCAGTCTGGGCTTTATCCCTATACAGTAGCAGTGTGGGCCTAAGCCCAAATGATCACAGAACAGAACAGTAATGCACCCCAGCCCAATCCAGCCAACACACCACCTATATCAACCAACACACCATGTGGGGACCAAGTCGACCCACCCAGCCAACACACCAATATCACAGCATAGCTGCTAGTAGTAACTCAGTAAAGCTGCTAATGACAATAAACGTGGGCCAAGCCACTAAAATCAGAATACGTGGCGAAGCCACTAGATCAGTAAAATCTGGCAGAGCCACTAGCACAGTTGTAACACCCCAAACCCGGCTTAGAAGTTAGGCCTGAATCCGGCATGTCACATAAAAGGCATAAGTCAAACGATTTTGCTAATTAAAAATTTAAGGCCCAAAAGCCCAAAATCCTTGAGTCTTGTTAAGTAAATAAAAAAACCCATTTTATAATTTTAAGTACTTCAGAAACCAAGTTTAAACGTAAGAAATTTACTCAGGTTTAATAATTAAGTAAACAGTTGAAACAACAACACCCAAAATCTAAAGTCAAATCGGAGTACAAGGCCTTATTACATCCAGGGAAAATAAGCAATTAAAACTATGTCTTTGAAACAAATAAATAAAAATTTAAACATCATATTGTAGTGTGGCCATCTCCGAGTCCTCTCCCACGACGAGCCATCTACTGAGGATCACCTGAAACATTAAATAAAGGGTGTGAGTTTCGAAACTCAGTGTGTACGACCCTTGGCAATCAGATCAACATACAAACATACATTGGGCCTAAGCCCTATCAAAATCGGTGGTCTTGGGCCTTAGCCCACAATGACCTTATATCATATCATATCATATCACATCATATGAAAATCAACGTAATGCAAAACCCTCCCCAAAAATCCATCCGCTACACACCATTTCCTTTCCAACCCTACACACCTGTGCGGATTTCTAAATCGACCCACCCATCCTCTACACACCATAGGTAGTAGCGGCACTACTCAACGTTGCAGCAAGGCTGCTAATCATATAATGGGCTTAAAGCCACCGGTGGATCCATGGTCGTCAAGTGACTATGCGATCCTCAAATCTTCCTTCGTACCATAATTCCCACCCATATGCATCCTAATCTGAATATCATATGAATGCAACATGCGCATGTGTAGCATCCATAAAACTCATATTCATCACATAGGGGTATTTTGGTCATTTCACAACCCAAAGGTATTTCCGTAAATCTACTCTACAGGGGTATTTAGGTAATTTTGCAAAATAAGGGTTTTTGGAAATTTTGTAAATTAGGGATGTTTTGGTAATTCTACAAACCAAGGTATTCTGGTAATTTCACAATTTGGGGTTATTTTAGTGATTTTACAAATCTAAGGATGTTTTGGTAATTTCAAACTAAGGGCATTTTGGTTATTTTCAAATTAGGGATATTTTTAGTAATTTTACAAATCTAGGGGTATTTGGTCCCTATCGGGTTTTAGTTATGAACTTTGGCCCATTAACAAGTCCTTGCGGCTAAAGTGAACAGACACTATGCACCAGGTAGGATTCTAGAGAAGAGGAGGTGGGCCGCTAGGGCCGCTTAAGTACCAAGCTCTCCTTAGATCCAATCCTAGACATGCATATGCCCGTTACCACACTCTAACCTAGCGACTTGTCCACAGACATGTTTAATTATTAGAAAGTCTTATGCGGTTTAAGAGTTGTTCAGTACTAAGCCTAAAGTCCATAAAACCCTAGCATACTACTCTACGTCCTCATAAAGCCCATCAACCCATTTCACGTTCATATAACCCATAATGGCCACATCACATTCTTATGGCCCACTAGGCCCAAATATCAGTCATATGACCCACTAGGCCCAAAAAAAATCCAGATCATGTAACATGCATGCCTGACCCAACTCATATAATCAAATCAATCCATTTCATCAAACTTAACCTCAGGGCCTACCGGGCCCATTTAGCCACTTTCGACTTTTCGGCTTTTCGGCATTGCCGATTTCGTGTGTGCATAGTGTTTGTACACACCTGGCTACCACGACGTGCTATTCTATCCTTAGCCTTGATCCAACAACCAACCAACCTTCAATCAACCACTCACACTTAATCAAAATATTTACTCAAAAGCCAAAGCCTTACCGTAACCTTACCGTGTGCCACCGGGTTCTAATATCCTTTCCTTAGCTACTAATCACGAGTATCCCCTAGATCTACACTCACACATAAATCATTAAAAATTCGAGTGACTCATAATCCACACAAGTCACCCCTATAGATCACACACACATTCGGCCATTCACTTAATCCACCATCGAGTTGAGTACTGTTACCTTTGCTAACGATCCTATCGCACTTGCGATCTTTGAACCTTATCCTTGTTATCATAGAGTTAATGACAGGACAGTTAGATAGCCTTTCGGCTTTTAGCAAAATGTACAAAAGAGTTTAACCGAATACTTACCAAATCCACTTTCGATCCTGCGGCCTAAATTCGGCTTTTGAGATTAGTATGGTGATAGAGACAATTCGGCACCAATAGGGAGAAGAAGAGGAGAAGTGATCAGCTAGAACTAAAGGTGAACAAGAGAATGAATTTAAGAAGAAAAGGTATGGGGAATTTGGTTAGAGAGAAAACCAAAATTTTGGCAAAGGAATGATGGGTTTTTTTTTTTTCGGCAAATGGAAGAATTCAGCTAAGGGGGAGAAAAAGAAATGTAATGGAACCCAAGGAACCCCTCCACGAAATTCGGCACCTCCTTTTATAACCAATAGCCGAATCCTACCTTCCCCCACAGTCCAATTCGGCACCAACTCTTCCCACCTCTCATCTCCTAATTTTTCTCCATGATATCTCGCTTATCTCATCCGAAATTCCCTCTTTATCAGCTTACAAGACCAATTCAAACACTTCAACAAAAAAGTCCAAATTCCACATAACTCTGGCCGTCCATGTAACACCCCAAACCCGGACAAGACACCACGTCCGAATCTGGTATGTTACGGGGAAAAACGTTTCTAAGAAGTTCAGATTTTTCGTTTGAAAACTGCGTGAAAACACCGTGTGCTTGAAAACAATTTGAGTAGACTTGTTTGCAAAACTTTTGATGTGTTTAAAACCCGGAGATTTTGAAAACTTAGCTAGAATTTGTAGTTAAAACGAGTTTAAGTCATTGAAGACCTCATTAGGTTCTTAGTGATACATAAAATACTATTGAACTTAGGTGATTCACAAGTTAGAATTTGAAACCAGTTGAATTTGTTTGTCAAAAGACTTAGTGTGATACCCGATGGTATGGTTTAAAATCACGTCGCGTTATTATTTTGAAAACATTATCTTTCCAGGTTTTAGTAAAAATTTATACCGGCTTATTTTGTTAAGGCATATTAGGTCTAATTAAAACATCAACCAACTTAGACATAAATTAAAAGGCCTTTACAAACCAAAATAACCCAATTTAAAGTAATAAGCTAAAGTACTAAAAATTACTGAGTCTGAGTAAAACTTTATTCAGCATGGCATGTGCACCCCGAGTCCATCCCGGCTCCAAGTCCGCGTCTACGAGTCACCTGAAATGTCAAAGGAGAGGGTGAGTCGAGTGACTCAGTGTGTAAATCCCGCTCCCGAAGAAACAACATGCTAATACACATCATACATAGCAACATGATTAATGCAACCCGATCCTAACCATCCATATCGCCTTTTCTACCCCGTGTGGTACCAAACCACTGGTGGTGCCAAACCACTGGTGACATATAGTCACAATGTGCTCCCAAAGCACTGGTGTCCCAAAGACACAATATCCGTCAATGTGCTACCAAAGCACTGGTGTCCCAAAGACACAATTGTGCTACCAAAGCACTGGTGACCGAAGTCACAAATCTGGTGATGGGGCCAACCCATCGTGTGTTACCAAAACACTAGCAGACGATCCCATATCTCAAGTGGGGCCAACCCACGGTGGTCAAACCACAGGGACAAGTCGCAATGAGGTGCCAAACCTCTGGTGTCCCAAAGACACAGTGTGCTACCAAAGCACTGGTGACCGTAGTCACAAATCTGGTGATGGGGCCAACCCATCGTGTGTTACCAAAACACTGGCGTCAATCCCGTATCTCACAAGTGGGGCCAACCCACGGTGGTATTAACCACAGGGACGAGACGCTGAGGTACCAAACCTCTGGAGGTGCCAAACCTCTGGTGACCCAAAGTCACAAAGTGTGCTACCAAAGCACTGGTGCTCGTCAGCACAATATATCACTGCTCCCTCCTCTCGTATCACCCATCAACATGTCAAACTCATGTAATTATGCATATCATACTATTATGCACATCATGCCAATATGTCTAACCACATATCCCATATCACATATATCCATAGCCATTATATCATATAAGTCATCAATAACTCATAATAATATTGATAGTAACTTACCCGAATCCAAGCCCATACCCAATTGGGTATCATATCAATCCATCAACTGCCATAATTTTAATAGGCATACAGGTTTAATAATGATATTACTAAATATAAGTGTGTTAGTATACACACCTGATAGCTACGAGTCTAAAATCCAACGAGAACGATCTAAGCCCCTCGATTACAAGATCCTACAATCGGCCAAACATTAGGGGTTAGGCACTAAGCCTATTCGGCCAACACCAATAGACCAAAAGAGTTGTCGAATCACTCTTACCTTGCTATTGCTTGGTTTCCTACCAGACCCGAATCACAATGGTCCTTTAAAGACAATCGGCCACCACCTTGAAAAGAATACAGTTAATCCTTTATCAAACACGGCCTAATCGAAACCAGGTGATTAAACTAATCAACAACCAATCACTTACCCCTTACCAACAATTGATAGAAGGAAACGGCTCCTCCTGCTTGCTTCCACAATCCACTGATCCTATAACGAAGAAATTAGAATCCATCCCAAATGACCATATTCGGCCCTTAAATAAACCGAAATCGATTGAGAAGAGAAAGAAAATAATGACCATTCGGCAATGAACTTACCAACCTCCAAACGGTTGGAGCAAGAACCCAACACTCTATATTCGGCCACCCCACACCAGAAGAGAGCCACAAATGATTCGGCCAAGACTTGTGCCAAAAGAAAAATAAAAGATTCGGTCAAGGTCTTGAGAAGAGAAGAAAGAAAAATGGGAAAAATGGTAGGTGTGTTTCGGTTTTAAGAAAGAAAAGAAATGGATGGGATGAATAGGAATTTCGGCTTTAGTGTTTCAAGAAGGAAAAGAAGAAAAAAGTATGAGAAGAAGGGATATAGGTTTCGGCTTAAACAATTGAAAGAAAAAGGGTGATGAATGAGCACATTCGGCTATGATGAAATTAAAAGAATCAAAGTCAAGTTTCGGCTATGGTATAGATTGCTTACACTTTCGGTTTCAAGAGAGAAATGGAAGACTTACTTTGTTGAAGAAAATCGGCTTTCCAAAAAGACTAGAAAAGAGCTTTCTCTCCTTTACCAAATGTGACCGAAAACAATCAAAAAGAGTGCCAAAATGCCAAAATGCATTTCGGCTACCTACTCACCCCACTATGCCGTCCATTCCTCCCCCCAAACTCTCCCAAATTCGGCCATGATCCCCCAATCAACTCCCATCCACACATTCAAATTGGTTGAACTAGTCAACCTCCTAAAATCCCTCTCCACTCTCCATTTGAATGAGAAGACCAAGTCCAAGTTAGAGTTCCACTTGCCTTCTGCCTCTTCTCCTTGCCGTCCCAAAATGAGAGCCAAAAGGAGAGCTCTACAGCTCGAACACTGGACCTCCACTCCATCTGCATGTGACGCCATACCAAGCTCCCCCTTGCCACTCTTGCCAGCTCCTTATTTGTGCAATAAAACCACAAAAATAATTCTTAAACCCCAGCTTCCTCAGCTCCCTTCCCCTAATACCCAAAACCAACATTTTTCTAATTTACTCAGGCATACCCCTAAGCTACCCTTAAGCCCCTAAAACATAAAAATAGCAACATAGCACACTACAAACATGCAATAACATGCAACATCGAAATAGCCCCCTAACCCGGGATATTACAGTTCTACCCCCCTTAAAAAATAATTTCGGCCTCGAAATTACCTGATCAAAAGAGTTGCGGGTATTGCTGTCTCATCATATCCTCGGGTTCCCATGTCGCTTCCTCTACGCCATGATTCCGCCAAAGTACCTTAACCAAAGGCACAGATTTCCTACGCAGAACCTTCACATCCCGATCAAGAATCTGCACAGGTTCTTCCTCCATAGTCAAGTCTGGATTTACCTCGATCTCTTCCACTGCTACCACATGCGACGGATCCGAACGATACCTCCGAAGCATTGAAACATGGAAGACGTCGTGAATCTGACTAAGCTCTGCTGGCAACTCAAGCTGATACGCTACTGGTCCAACTCGTCTCAACACCTTATACGGCCCAATGAACCTCGGACTTAGCTTGCCTTTCTTCCCGAACCTCAGAACCTTCTTCCAAGGCGAGACCTTCAGAAAAACTCGATCCCCAACAGCAAACTCTATATCTCTTCGCTTAAGATCGGCGTAAGACTTCTGCCGGTCCGAAGCTTCCTTCAATCGAGCCTGAATCAACTTAACCTTGTCCTCAGTCTCAGCTACTAACTCAGGTCCTAACAACTGACGTTCCCCTAACTCTGTCCAACACGTAGGTGAGCGACACTTCCTGCCATACAACGCCTCATACGGTGCCATCTTAATGCTCGCTTGGTAACTGTTGTTGTAGGCAAACTCAGCTAATGGTAGAAACTCCTCCCAACTACCTCCGAAATCCAAGACACAACCTCTCAGCATGTCTTCTAAGATCTGAATAACCCTTTCTGATTGTCCGTCAGACTGCGGGTGAAAAGCCGTGCTAAAATCCAACCGAGTACCCAGAGCCTGATGCAATGCTTTCCAGAACCTTGAAGTAAACCTGGGATCCCTATCCGAGATTATCGAAACTGGCACACCATGCAACCTCACTATCTCTGAAACGTACAGCTTCGCTAGCTTCTGAAGTGAGTAGTCAACCCTCACCGGAATAAAGTGAGCTGATTTAGTCAGACGATCCACCACTACCCAAACTGAATCCTTCTTGCTTGGCGTAAGTGGTAACCCACTGACAAAATCCATGGTTATCCTTTCCCACTTCCACTGCGGAATCTTCACAGGCTGAAGCAAACCCGACGGCAACTGATGTTCAGCCTTAACTTGCTGACAAGTCAGACACTTCCCAACAAACTCCGTTACCTCTTTCTTCAAACCAGGCCACCAAAACTGCTCCCTAAGATCCTTATACATCTTGCTACCCCCAGGATGCATAGCATGAGGACTGCTATGTGCGTCCTGAAGAATCTTCTGCCTCAGCTCAACATCCTTAGGCATACAAGCCTTACCCTGGAAACACAGAACCTCATCACTCGACAAGCTGTAACCATCCACACCACCATTCTGCACTTGCAACCTTCGCGCACCCAGAACCTCATCCTCTAACTGTTTCTCTCTGATCTGCTCAACCCAAGTAGGCTTAACCTGCAGCTCTGCCAAAATACTCCCGTCGTCATACAAGCTCAAATGGGCAAACAGTGCTCTTAAGTCCGAAACAACCTTACGGCTCAACGCGTCTGCTACCACGTTAGCCTTGCCCGGATGATACTCAATCGAGCAGTCGTAATCTTTCAGCAACTCAACCCATCTGCGCTGCCTCAAATTTAAATCCTTCTGGGTCAGTAGATACTTCAGACTCTTATGATCCGTGTACACTATCGATCTCTCTCCATACAAGTAGTGCCTCCAAATCTTTAAGGCGAAAACTACAGCCGCTAGCTCCAAATCGTGCGTCGGATAGTTGACCTCATGTGGCCTCAGCTGCCTAGAAGCGTAAGCCACAACCTTACCTTCTTGCATCAACACACAACCCAAACCCGTATGTGATGCATCGCAGTAGACTGTGTATTCCTTACCAGCCTCAGGTTGAATCAGAACCGGAGCCTCAGTCAAAACCTTCTTTAACTTGTCGAAGCTTTCCTGCTGTTTCTCAGTCCAAACAAACGGAACCTCTTTCCTTAATAGCTTGGTCATCGGCGCTGCTATCAACGAGAAACCCTCAACAAACCTTCGGTAGTATCCAGCCAAACCTAGAAAACTACGAATCTCAGCCACTGACCTAGGTGGCTTCCAATCCAGAACTGCCTCAATCTTGCGAGGATCTACTCGAATACCCTCAGCTGACACTACATGACCCAAGAACGTCACTTCTCTAAGCCAGAACTCGCACTTACTAAACTTAGCATAGAGTTGCTTTTCCCTCAGAATCTGCAGCACCACCCTCAAATGCTCATCATGCTCTTCCTTCGTCCTTGAGTACACTAAGATATCGTCTATGAAAACCACGACGAACTGATCCAGATACTGCTGAAACACTCTATTCATCATATCCATAAACGCTGTCGGTGCGTTAGTCAACCCGAATGGCATTACCAGGAATTCGTAGTGCCCATACCGAGTCCGAAACGCTGTTTTATGGATATCCGCCTCCTTAACCTTCAACTGATGGTACCCAGACCTCAGATCAATCTTAGAGAATACCGCAGCACCCTTTAGCTGGTCAAACAAGTCATCTATCCGTGGCAACGGATACTTGTTTTTAATCGTCAGCTTGTTCAACTGGCGGTAGTCTATGCACATCCGCATCGTGCCATCTTTCTTCTTGACAAAAAGAACTGGCGCACCCCACGGCGAAACACTTGGCCTAATAAAACCTCGATCCAATAACTCCTGGATCTGAGCCTTAAGCTCCACCAATTCCTTTGGTGCCATCCTATACGGAGCAATAGACACTGGCGCAGTCCCGGGTAACAGATCAATCCCAAACTCTACCTCTCGATCTGGCGGCAAACCCGGAAGCTCTTCAGGAAACACATCAGCAAATTCTTTAACAGTACGAACTTCCTCAACAGCAGACCCTTTAGCCTCCAAGGCATACACATGAACCACATACGCATCACAGCCTTTCCTGACCATCTTCTCCGCTTTCAGAGCAGATACCACATTTGATAAGTAATCTCTCCTATTACCTATCATAGCCACCTCATCGCCATCACCCGTCTTAAGAACCATGCGCTTAGCCGCGCAATCCAACCTCGCCTGGTACTTAACCAGCCAATCCATCCCAAGAATCAGATCGAACTCCCCAAACGGCAGTTCCATCAGATCAGCAGCAAACACTACCCCTTGGAGTTCTAGGGGTACCTCTCTAAACAGTTTATCTACTACTACAGAGTGACCTAGAGGGCTAATCACAGTCATCTGCCTAGAAGATATCTCAGAGTCTAAGTCCAGTGTCTCTACTATACTACTGGCAACATAAGAGTGCGTAGAACCCACATCAATCAAAGCAGTATAAGGAGTACCAAAAATCAAAAACGTACCGGTTATGACGTCCGGTGCGTCGCCCTCCTCACGGCGCCTCGCAGCATACACCAATCCCGGCTGCCTAGCCTCAGAACTACCTGCACCTCTGCCCGGTGCTCCACGGCCCCGACTAGATCCATAACCACCTCTGCCATTACCACGGCCTCTCTGCGGTGGCGGTCCATTACCTCTGAACTGATTACGGCCCTGACTCTCAGACTGAATCCTGGCCATCCTACGCGGACAGTCCCTAATGCGATGCTCCAGAGAACCACACTCAAAGCACCCTTTACCACCAGTCCAGCAACCACCCCAATGAGATTTCCCACACTGGTTACACTGCGGCGGTCCCTGCCTAGCAGCAACAAACCTAGAAGACTGATTCTGCCCACTCGGTCTAGCCCTCTTCTGCGGATTACCCGATGAACCAGAAGACCCGAAGCTCCTCTTAAGCCTACTCCTATCCATACCCTGCCTCACTGACTCCTTAACACCCTCAGCCACCTTAGCTTTCTCAACCAAGAC
The DNA here is from genome assembly GCA_005393395.2 of Gossypium australe. Classification (NCBI taxonomy): domain Eukaryota; kingdom Viridiplantae; phylum Streptophyta; class Magnoliopsida; order Malvales; family Malvaceae; genus Gossypium; species Gossypium australe. The sequence continues at coordinate 64,060,073 of CM016624.1, read as the reverse complement.
AGCAAACTCGCGCTCCTGCTGTGGAGCAATCAGCAGCCTCAACTCGTCTCGCAGACCATCCTCGAAACGAACACACCTCTCATGCTCAGTGGCTACAATGCCTCTGGCATACCTACTCAGCTTCAGGAACTCAGCCTCGTACTCAGCAACAGATTTACTCCCCTGAACAAGCCTCAGAAATGCCTTCCTCTGGGAGTCGATGTAACTAGCCCCGATGTACTTCTTTTGATATGCAGCTCTGAAGTAATCCCATGTCAGATCCTCTGCAGCCACACTGTCTCGCACCGTGAGCCACCACTGATATGACTCATCTCGGAGAAGCGATACGATACCCTTCAGCTTCTCTTCAGTTGTCAAATCCAGATCATCCATGATCCGCTCAGTTGCCTCCAGCCAGTATTCAGCAGTGCTAGGAGCAACACCAGAAACACCTCGAAAGAATTCCGCCCCATTAGCCCGGAGTCGCTCAGGAACTGATTTCCTAACTCCTGCACCACCACTAGCCCCAGCTACTCTTTCCAACACTCGCAGCATCGCCTGTGACACTGCGTCGTCTCCAGTCTGATCTTGGAACTCACCACCTCCAGCTGGTGGCGGAACCGGTACCTCATTTTCTGAACCCTGCCCAGATCCTACGGGCTCAGAAACCGTCATTCTACCCCTACCTCTACCACGAGTATTACGACCACGTCCACCTCGAGTGCTCATGTCTAATCTTTCTACGTATCTGATTAGAGAATTTTATGCATCAGTGTTTATTCCACTTGTTTAAAAAGCAAGTCTTATGAATATTTAAAGAGGATTTGTTCTCGCAAGTTCATAGAATCCTATCAGTTTCAATCTCTAGAGTAGCATACTATTGCTAGTCATCAAATCATGTCATACCCAATCAAATCATAAAGAATAGTCCGGGGTACTTACCTGGGCGAACTGGTGCCGGAGACTCGGTGCCATGCCTTTCAAACCATACTTTCAAAACAAACACTTAAACAGACTTTTGAAACCATTTTGGGCCTCAGGCCCACAGCCGAGCCTTTGAACTTGGCTCTGATACCACAAATGTAACACCCCAAACCCGGACAAGACACCACGTCCGAATCTGGTATGTTACGGGGAAAAACGTTTCTAAGAAGTTCAGATTTTTCGTTTGAAAACTGCGTGAAAACACCGTGTGCTTGAAAACAATTTGAGTAGACTTGTTTGCAAAACTTTTGATGTGTTTAAAACCCGGAGATTTTGAAAACTTAGCTAGAATTTGTAGTTAAAACGAGTTTAAGTCATTGAAGACCTCATTAGGTTCTTAGTGATACATAAAATACTATTGAACTTAGGTGATTCACAAGTTAGAATTTGAAACCAGTTGAATTTGTTTGTCAAAAGACTTAGTGTGATACCCGATGGTATGGTTTAAAATCACGTCGCGTTATTATTTTGAAAACATTATCTTTCCAGGTTTTAGTAAAAATTTATACCGGCTTATTTTGTTAAGGCATATTAGGTCTAATTAAAACATCAACCAACTTAGACATAAATTAAAAGGCCTTTACAAACCAAAATAACCCAATTTAAAGTAATAAGCTAAAGTACTAAAAATTACTGAGTCTGAGTAAAACTTTATTCAGCATGGCATGTGCACCCCGAGTCCATCCCGGCTCCAAGTCCGCGTCTACGAGTCACCTGAAATGTCAAAGGAGAGGGTGAGTCGAGTGACTCAGTGTGTAAATCCCGCTCCCGAAGAAACAACATGCTAATACACATCATACATAGCAACATGATTAATGCAACCCGATCCTAACCATCCATATCGCCTTTTCTACCCCGTGTGGTACCAAACCACTGGTGGTGCCAAACCACTGGTGACATATAGTCACAATGTGCTCCCAAAGCACTGGTGTCCCAAAGACACAATATCCGTCAATGTGCTACCAAAGCACTGGTGTCCCAAAGACACAATTGTGCTACCAAAGCACTGGTGACCGAAGTCACAAATCTGGTGATGGGGCCAACCCATCGTGTGTTACCAAAACACTAGCAGACGATCCCATATCTCAAGTGGGGCCAACCCACGGTGGTCAAACCACAGGGACAAGTCGCAATGAGGTGCCAAACCTCTGGTGTCCCAAAGACACAGTGTGCTACCAAAGCACTGGTGACCGTAGTCACAAATCTGGTGATGGGGCCAACCCATCGTGTGTTACCAAAACACTGGCGTCAATCCCGTATCTCACAAGTGGGGCCAACCCACGGTGGTATTAACCACAGGGACGAGACGCTGAGGTACCAAACCTCTGGAGGTGCCAAACCTCTGGTGACCCAAAGTCACAAAGTGTGCTACCAAAGCACTGGTGCTCGTCAGCACAATATATCACTGCTCCCTCCTCTCGTATCACCCATCAACATGTCAAACTCATGTAATTATGCATATCATACTATTATGCACATCATGCCAATATGTCTAACCACATATCCCATATCACATATATCCATAGCCATTATATCATATAAGTCATCAATAACTCATAATAATATTGATAGTAACTTACCCGAATCCAAGCCCATACCCAATTGGGTATCATATCAATCCATCAACTGCCATAATTTTAATAGGCATACAGGTTTAATAATGATATTACTAAATATAAGTGTGTTAGTATACACACCTGATAGCTACGAGTCTAAAATCCAACGAGAACGATCTAAGCCCCTCGATTACAAGATCCTACAATCGGCCAAACATTAGGGGTTAGGCACTAAGCCTATTCGGCCAACACCAATAGACCAAAAGAGTTGTCGAATCACTCTTACCTTGCTATTGCTTGGTTTCCTACCAGACCCGAATCACAATGGTCCTTTAAAGACAATCGGCCACCACCTTGAAAAGAATACAGTTAATCCTTTATCAAACACGGCCTAATCGAAACCAGGTGATTAAACTAATCAACAACCAATCACTTACCCCTTACCAACAATTGATAGAAGGAAACGGCTCCTCCTGCTTGCTTCCACAATCCACTGATCCTATAACGAAGAAATTAGAATCCATCCCAAATGACCATATTCGGCCCTTAAATAAACCGAAATCGATTGAGAAGAGAAAGAAAATAATGACCATTCGGCAATGAACTTACCAACCTCCAAACGGTTGGAGCAAGAACCCAACACTCTATATTCGGCCACCCCACACCAGAAGAGAGCCACAAATGATTCGGCCAAGACTTGTGCCAAAAGAAAAATAAAAGATTCGGTCAAGGTCTTGAGAAGAGAAGAAAGAAAAATGGGAAAAATGGTAGGTGTGTTTCGGTTTTAAGAAAGAAAAGAAATGGATGGGATGAATAGGAATTTCGGCTTTAGTGTTTCAAGAAGGAAAAGAAGAAAAAAGTATGAGAAGAAGGGATATAGGTTTCGGCTTAAACAATTGAAAGAAAAAGGGTGATGAATGAGCACATTCGGCTATGATGAAATTAAAAGAATCAAAGTCAAGTTTCGGCTATGGTATAGATTGCTTACACTTTCGGTTTCAAGAGAGAAATGGAAGACTTACTTTGTTGAAGAAAATCGGCTTTCCAAAAAGACTAGAAAAGAGCTTTCTCTCCTTTACCAAATGTGACCGAAAACAATCAAAAAGAGTGCCAAAATGCCAAAATGCATTTCGGCTACCTACTCACCCCACTATGCCGTCCATTCCTCCCCCCAAACTCTCCCAAATTCGGCCATGATCCCCCAATCAACTCCCATCCACACATTCAAATTGGTTGAACTAGTCAACCTCCTAAAATCCCTCTCCACTCTCCATTTGAATGAGAAGACCAAGTCCAAGTTAGAGTTCCACTTGCCTTCTGCCTCTTCTCCTTGCCGTCCCAAAATGAGAGCCAAAAGGAGAGCTCTACAGCTCGAACACTGGACCTCCACTCCATCTGCATGTGACGCCATACCAAGCTCCCCCTTGCCACTCTTGCCAGCTCCTTATTTGTGCAATAAAACCACAAAAATAATTCTTAAACCCCAGCTTCCTCAGCTCCCTTCCCCTAATACCCAAAACCAACATTTTTCTAATTTACTCAGGCATACCCCTAAGCTACCCTTAAGCCCCTAAAACATAAAAATAGCAACATAGCACACTACAAACATGCAATAACATGCAACATCGAAATAGCCCCCTAACCCGGGATATTACAGTCCACTAAGCAAAATAAACACTCCAAAAACACCTTACCACTACTCGAACCTTAGAACTCTTCACGCCACCTTGTAGCTCCCTTAGTGACGCCACCTTGGCACTGGACCACAAGCCCATTTACGTCATATTTTCCCCTTAATCTACTTAAGAGGCCTAATGCCTGAGACTAGGGTCCACTAAAGCAAGAAAAATAAATCTTCCCCTAAGGTCATCCCTACCTCTAAGACTTCAAATAATCCTGATAATACCTTAAAATTAATATTCTAAGTGCTACTCATACATACCAACCTCAGTGCACAGAAATTTAAAGTTTCGGGATTTTTGGGGGGTTACAACTTGGTTAGTGTCATTCTCTTGTTCTCAAAAATTTTAAATGCTCCCATGCCCAAGGCCCAATAGGCCCAATACTACTAGGCCCAGATTCGGGGTGTTACAAATCTACCCCCTTAAAAAAATTTCGTCCTCGAAATTTCCATCTAATAGGGTAGTCGCGTAACAACTACCCCACTACGCTACCGCTACGCACTCTGATCCCAACGTCTTTAACACACATCCAAAACACCCACCTATCGTAGCAGATAGGTTACAATTTTTAAAATCCTTTCTAAAATCCTTAACATGGCCTGCGATACTGCATCTTCTGTAGCGGCAACCCGTTCATATGGTCCCGTTTTGCATGGTGTTTCACTAGCCAATCCATGCCCAATATCAGATCGAATTCGCCAAACGACAGTTCCATCAAATCCGTCGAAAAACAACCCCTTGGACCTCTAGGGGCACGCCCTTGAACATCTTATTCACCCTAACCGACTGTCTCAGTGGACTCAACACAGTCATCTCTCTATCCGTAATTTCAAACTGGAAATCCAGCGTCCCAAACATAGTGCATGCAACACATGAGTGTGTAGATCCAATGTCAATTAAAGTAGTGTATGGTACATTATAAATGAGGAACATACCAGCTATGCTGTCAGGAGCGTCGTCGTCCTCTCGGCATCGAGCAGTATAGACCAAAGCTAGTTGTCTCGCCTCAGTATTACTAGCACCTCTACTCGATGCTCCACGACCTCGTCCCAAACCATTTCCCTCTCTGGCCTGACCACAGCCTCTCGGTGGCTGCTGACCACCTCTCCCTGGCTGAACATAGCCTTGACCTGCAGCTTGCATCTGAACAGGCCTTTGAGTACAATTCTTAACCTGATGATCCATGGACCCACATCTGAAGCACGGCCCAGTTCTTTTCCAGCACTCTTCCTGGTGAGACCTCCCACAATCAACGCAAGGCTGCGGTATGACAACAACAACAGGAACCCCAGCACGGGCTAGACCATCAAATCTAGTCTTTTTCTTAGGCCCACCAAAAAAACTTGAGGGCCCAAAGTCCCTCTTACTTCTTCCCCTATCTTTCTCACAATTCTGTCGCTCTGAGTGTTTCACGTCCTCGGTAATTTTTGCCTTCTCAACAAGGGCAGCAAAATCTCTTTTCCTCTGTGGAGCTATCAGCACCTGCAACTCATCTCGGAGGCCATCCTCGAACTGCACACAGTGTTCATATTCAGTCGTGACTATGGCCCGGGCATACCGGCTCAATCGTAGGAACTCTGCCTCGTACTCTACTACAGACCTATTCCCCTAGATTCGACTCAGAAATTCCTGCCTCCGGGCATCCACATAACTCGCCCCAACATATTTTCCTTGGAAGGCTGCCTTAAAGAAGTCCCATGTCAAGCGGTCGACCTGTGTGCCTTCTCACACAGTGAGCCACCACTGATATGCCTCGTCTCGTAGTAAAGACACTGCTCCTTTTAGTTTTTGCTCCACAGTACAGTCAAGATCATCCATTATCTGCTCGTAGCCTCTAACCAATATTCTGCCACATTCGGGGCTACACCAGAAATGTCCTTGAAGATTTTAGCTCCATTAGACTGGAGTCGCTCAGAAATTGACACTCGACCCACTGACCCAGTACTTGCTGCAGCAACCCTTTCAAGAACGGCATCATCCCCAATGGCTCGGTCATGAGACCCTGTCTCAATTACTGGTGAGGCTGGTGCCTCCCTAGCAGGCATATAGCCCGATGCTGAAGACCCAACCCTAGCACCTCGTCGGCCTCTATCGCGGCCACGTGTACCCTTTCCGCGACCTCTTGTGCTCATATCGATATCGTATATTTATCTATTTTAATATTTTTATGCATCAGCTTATAATTTCAATAATTATTAACGAATATTTTATGAAAAATAGTAATTAGAGTTGTTTTCGTAGATCGAAACCTCACTATAGTTTTCAGTTTACTCCAGCTAAAAGGTTTTAATGCACTACTACTATCCCTGGTAGTTTCTAAGTATAATCATGTAACAGCCCGTTTACGACCCTAATCGGAACGGTGGTTTCGGGACCACAAATCTGAATTAGAATTTTTTTTAAATTATTAATTTGATATCTATGCTATGTGATTAAGCATGTGATAAAATATTGTTTATTAATTTGTGTGTTTGGGTGATTAATTTAAGTGAAAGGACTAAATTGAGTAAGTGAGAAAAATAGCTATTATGATAATAAGTGGCCAAATTGAATAGTTTTCTTTTAATACAAGGATTTGAGCGGCAAATTTACCTTAATGAGGAGATAGTGGACGGCATTGACTTGTGAAATTAGCGGGGGAAATGTTTAATTATATTTTAAGTGTAGTAAGTGGGTTGTAATAATATATTATAATTAGATAACATTAAAATAAGAAAAACATGATAATAAAGGAATTATCATCATCTTCTTCTCTCATTTACCGAAACAAAAAGAAGAAGGGAAGGGAATGAGCTCTCAACATTCGGCCATTTGCATGTTTTATTAAGGCGAGAGTTTGAATTTGATTTTTTTATAATTTTAGCATTTTTGAGGTTGTTGCCATGAAATATATATAGCCCATACCCGAATTTTTGATTTGGTTGTGTAAAGTGAATGTTGCCATGGATGAAAACTTGATGTGTGGGTAGTTAATGATAGAATAGAATAAAAGCATGTTAGATTAGCAAGATTTTTCTTTAAAATTTTATTGGAACTTAGTATAGGGATGATGTCGTAAAAACAAAATTTTTGAAAGGGCTAAATAGCAAGATTAATGGAAAAAATGAGTGGATAGGGGATACATGAACATTCGGCCCTTTATATGTGATGTCAAATTCTTACTATTTTGCATTTTAAGCCATAAGGACTAGGTTGTAAGCATGGTAAATGTTGGGGGTAAAATAGTAAATTTCATAATTATGTATTTATGGACTAAATTGAATGGAAATGTATTTAAATGAGTTTAATTGAAATTATTTAGATCAAAATTCAAAGGAAAAAGGATTGGATAAAGGAAAAGCTAAGTTGAACGACTAATCGAGAAGTTTTATCCGTTGTTATCCGAGGTAAGATTTTAAGTAATTTAGTTAAGTCTATGCTTCTCATATTTATGTGTGTTCATGTAAATGTAGGTAGTATGGAAATTTCGTATTGCCAAATGTGATGGGGAAATTGAATGTATATTCATAAATGGCTTATTGAGTTTTTATTGGTACTTTGGTTAGGAATTCATGGATGGATATTTTCTTTGATTTGTTAATATTGCATATAGTTTGAGGAGTATGAAATTATGGCATGGAGGTATTCAACCATAATTCGGTTATATGTATTAGAATTGGCTGAATATAATGTTTTAAATTGAGGTATGGATTCACTTAGTTATGTTTATATGATTTGTGGTGAATTTGATTTTGGCTATTCATATAATGTGAAATTAAACAATTTACAGGGCTACTAAACGATACTAAGTGTACGAATACATAACCAGGCACTAAGTGTGCGATACCGATCATAAGGCACTGAGTGTGCGGTAATAACGAGTAACGGCACTGAGTGTGCGAGACGTTACTGGAAAATTTTGCACTAAGTGTGCGGAAATAATGAGTAACTGCACTAAGTGTGCGATACATTACTAACTATTATTATTAAGTGTGTAGGTTCAAGGTTCGTTAAACGACTTTAATTGCTAATGCTATTATATTTATGGAAAGAGGTTGTATATAGTATTATACATTTCGTATGAGATAGGCAAATTTCAGGTATGTGCAAAATATACATATACATATAAACATGGTTTAGAAATGGGTTGGTGTTTTAAAATGGAAATGTTGAATTTGGTAAGTAGATGGCATGAATGATGATTACTATTATATGTTGGTGATACATGAAATTAAGTATAAGATAGAACATGAATATATATATATATATATATATATATGTGGGTTACTATGAACTCTATACCTGAATATTTGAAACTTTGGTATGGATTTTTTTTTTCTAAACGGAAATTTTGATATGAATTTCTAAATTGCCTAAATCTTACTAAGCTATGAAAGCTTATTCGATGTGGTTGTTGTTGTGTATTGTAGATTCTCCTTGGGGTGTTTATCTCGTGCTCGGGGATCACGTTTGAAGCTCATCACACTATCAACGATATTTTGGTATCCCTATTTGTGTATAAACTTTAAGTATATGGCGTGTATAGAATAAACCATTTTGAGTCAGTCTAACCTATAGTTAAATGGATGTATTATTGCCATACGAAAATGGCTTTATCTTTAGGTTTGAGTTTAGTGTCTATGCTTGAAATGTTGCTTGAGTGTATTTTTATCAATGACATTATAGTCTCATTATAGTAGGTGCGTTTGCATGAGATCATGCATGGTATGTTATGCTTACACTACAAGCAAATGTTAAATTGAATGCACATAGAATATGTTTGAAATTATTCTTCTTAAATTATTAAGTAAATCCATTAGTTGTAGAACGAATGAAACAAAATTTATTGTAAATATTCTGCTTTTATATTTATCTTGTGGAGTACTTAAGATTTATTTTTGGATGTTTTATGAGTGAGCGGTTAAGATAAATAAATGGTAAAATTTTGAATGTTATGCATAGTTAAGTTCTGTTCACGATTCCAAGTTTATGCTTATAATTGACTAATGCCGAATGCAATACGTTACTATTAGTAATGACATGAATTGAGTGGAGATCATTATAATTGGAAATGGCATATTTAGTTATAGTTACAATTGCACATGTGTATTATGTTCATTTCATGTGTTTCGGCAATGAGAGGGATATTAGTATTTTGGTTCGGTTATGTTCTTACAAGTGGATTGAGGTATACTCTGCATGATGAATTTATTTGGGTTATGTGAATAGGGTTGAATAAGATGTCATGCAACCGCATATATGTATGTTTAGATTTTGTGATCTCTATCTAGTTTTAGGAAGTCATTTTGAGCTTATGCATATTTGGTTAATGTGGCTTAATTGACCAAACGAATAGTATCCTTGGTTATTTGTTGCAATTGCTTATCTGTGAATTTGGCTAAAGAGGATTAAGAACTGTATGATTGTAACACCCCAAACCCGGTCAACACGCCACGACCAAATTTGGCATGTCACAGAGGAAAACATTTTGAAGAAAAACGAGTTAACGATTAAATTTTTAAAGAAAAATTCTTTCTTGTTCTAGGCTTGTAGAAATCAGGTGTATAATAAGTTCAAAACTGATAGTTTACTTTGAAATCCCGGAAATAAAACTTTAAAACTTAGTTGTCGATCCATAGGTTAGAAAACCTTTATGTAATTTTAAAAGAAACCCAAATGATTAATTTAAAAACCGTTTCTATTTGAGTTGTCGAAAACGATTAAGTTGTCATTTATTATCAAGTGATTTGTATTACCCGATGGTAAAGTTTTTGAAAACCTTTGCGTTTTGTAGTTTAGAAAACCTTGCACTCATATTATTAAATTAATGAAGTAATTTACTTAACCATGTTCGAAGTCAAATCCAAAGCATATGAATAATTCAAAACATAATTTAAAAGGCCTTATTACAAATCCAAATAAAAATGAAAACCGAATTTAAATAAAATAAAGTATCCAAACCAAAGTCCTTGTGAAATCGAATTTATTTAATGCATGGCCACCTCGAGTCCACCCGGCTCCTTATCCGCGATCTATGAATCACCTGAAAAGATAAGGGAGAAGGTGAGTCACCAAGACTCAGTGCATAATCCCCCTCCCGGTTAATGCCACATACTTACACAAATCATAACCAAGCAATATATCTAATGCACCCAAACCTAGCCATCCGTAACTCCGTTTCTACCCTGTGTGGTACCAAACCACTAGTGGTGCCAAACCACTGGTGACCCAAAGTCACGATATCTAATAATAATGTGGTGCCAAACCATTGGTGACCCAAAGTCACTAATAATCCATCTGTGGGGCCAACCCACATGTGATACCAAATCACTGGCGACGATCCCGTAATATCAAATGTGGGGCCAACCCACTGTGCTACTAAGCCACTAGGATGAGTCGCTATGAGGTGCCAAACCTCTGGTGTCCCAAAGACACAAAATATCAACGATCCAGGTGTGGGGCCAACCCACGTGTGATACCAAATCACTGGCGACGATCCTGATATATCAACTGTGGGGCCAACCCACTGTGGTGCTAAGCCACTGGGACGAGTCGCTATGAGGTGCCAAACCTCTGGTGTCCCAAAGACATGAAATAATCTGTGGTACCAAACCACTGGAGGTGCCAAACCTCTAGTGTCCCAAAGACACGGATATCAAATCTTCCCCCTCCTCTCATATCACCCAAACCAAGGTATTACGAGTGTAAATCATGCTATCATGGTTTGATATGAACATATAACAAATATATATCGTAGATCATGATATTAAACAACATATAGCAACATCATATCGAAACGGACTTACCTGAATCCTTGCTCATACCCATCAAGGTATCATATCAAGATCTCACAGTTTTCGGCTTTAATAACATGATTAGTTATTAATATATTACCAAGTTATAAAGTGTGTAAGTTACACACCTGTTACTAGCGAAAACTCTAAATCCCGCAGACCCGATCTACCGCAGTAGATCTCCTTGTCCAACATTCGGCCAAACCACAAAACTATTAACAAGGCCATTCGGCCACACCAACAAACCTTAGTCTCAAAAGCCTTCGTTTTTTCAACCACTTAAAGAATGATGAACAAACATGAATCCTTACCACTTGACTTACCATCTTCGATTGCTAGAGAATAGGGTTAAATCGATTGCTTCCAAAGTCCCGAAGAGCCTAAAAGAATTCGGTTCCTATGAATGGTTAGAACCTTGCTAACAAATGCCCAAAATTTGGCTTTTGCCCTCATGAGAATCAACAGAGAAAAGAGAAAAGAACCAAAAGAAATACGGCCATGAACACTTACCCCTTTCCAAAACCGATTGAAGAAAACCAAAAGAAGACCTACCCTTGAAGATATTTGGCCAAGACAATAGCAAAAAGGAAATGGAAATTTCGGCAATAAAAGAAAAATAAAAGAATTGAAAAGAATGTTCCTACCGATTGATCAAGGTGTGAATAAGAAAAATGGTTGAGAAGTGAATATATGTGAAGAGAAAGATTTGGGTAAGGAGATTGTCATCAACATTCGGCCATGGTGAAGAATTAGGGAGAGAATGATGTTGAAAGTCTCTTGTGGAAAGCAAAGAGGAAAAAGAATAGAAATGAGGAGTTTGGATTTCGGGTTCTCAAGGATAGAAGATGAATCAAGGAAGAACTTTGAGTCAAAGTGCGTTCGGCAATAAGGGAAAAAGAGAAGAAATGGTCTTTGATGATTTTGTAGTTTCGGTCACAAAAAGAAGGGAAAGAAAGAATGGACTTGAGGGGAGAAAGAACAACTAAAAACCAAAATGGTCAAAACTCAAATGGCCAAAAGAAAAGAAAATGGTTACCTTTTGTCCAAAATACATTCGGCTAAGAGGAGAAAAAAATTAGAGAGAAACACAAAATAACCAAAAGAAAGATATGCTCATCTAGCACTTAATTCTACCAAAAACTAGCACCATACCATACCAAAAGCTAACCAAAAATTCGGCCATCCCCCTAGCCCCTAATACCGTCCAAATTCATGGACACCAAGGTCAAAGTTTTTGCCACACAAAACTTTCCAAAACATTCACCTTATAATGTGCCTTGTAATCCTCTACTTTCCCTAAGTTAAAGAAATTCTATCCCCAGAATCAAGCAATTCAATCCCTTATTTCATGCTTACCATAACCTTAAGTCTTCTTGCCATAAAAAAAATGTCCATCTTATCCATAAATAACTCTTTGACGACACTTAAGGAAAGCATGCAAAAATAATCAAATTTGCACACCAAGAGATTTGAACCTCTTCCCTTCAAGTCCATCATGTAGCATTTTATCCTCTTTACCAATTGCTCTTTTATGCAAGCTATCTACTCATAAATTTCTATATGTCTTGAAGCTACTTACCATCTCTCCTTAAAGTGCTAAAATACCAAATTTTTCCTAAAGCCCAATTAAACCCGAGACTTCATAAAAACCTCGTAACCTTCCAAATCTACTTAACTAATAAGTCCAATTTGCAATAACACCATTCTCATATTCTTGAAGATTTTAAACACTCCTAAGCCCAAGCCCAATCCTACTAGGCCCAATTTCGGGATGTTACAATGATATTGTTTAAGCATGCTTTAAAAAAAATGTAATTGTTCATAATGTATTCGATGGTGACTATGTGAGCTTTAAATGTTTGTGGTGACTTGTGCTATGTTCAGTAATGCCTTGCAACCCCAATCCGGCGATGGTTACGGGTTAAGGGTGTTACAAATCATTTCAGTATATAATAGAAAACAGTGTCAGAGAACTTACAGATTTGATGTCGGAGACTCGGTGTGCCACACTTTCAATAACAACATTTCTTTCCAAACCAAAATTTAGGCAGATTTAGAAAATTTTCAAAACCCATTCCACAGCCGAGTTTTGCAACTCGGCTCTTATACCACTAAATATAACACTCCAAACCCGGCCTAGACGTTACGATCGGGTTCGACGTGTCACATCAAAGTGTCGTTTGAAAATCGGGCTTTTTGATAATAGCTCATTACTAAATGTTAAAACTTTTTGGAAAACGTTAGAGTTTTAAAATAAAAAACTTATTATTCACTTAATGGTCATATCATTTACTAATCAGGGTTTAATATTGCAGAAGCTTGTTCTAGTTGTCAGCTTTAAGGTTTGAAAATCGTAATTTTCTTTAGAAACCGTTATTGTTTTAAAAACTTGTGTTTCCTAGACTAGCAGATTGAAATAAAGGGAAATACCAAATAAAAGTTTAAAAACCCCTAAATGGGCTTATTACAACATTAATAACCCAAATTATTAAAAATAAAATAGCTAAGTTTAAGATTAAAACATATCGAGCGTGTGGCCACCTCCGAGTCCATCGTAGCTCCAAATCATCCAAGGTTGGGGATTACCTGCACAGTTAAAGAAAAGGGTGAGTTACGAGAACTTAGTGTGTAATCCCCAATCATGCAATAATAGTCTGGGCCTGAGCCCTATTCAGTATCAGTTCAGTCTGGGCTTTATCCCTATATAGTAGCAGTGTGGGCCTAAGCCCAAATCATCACAGAATAGAACAGTAATGCACCCCAGCCCAATCCAGCCAACACACCACCTCTACCAACCAACACACCATGTGGGGACCAAGTCGACCCACCCAGCCAACACACCAATATCGCAGCATAACTGCTAGTAGTAACGCAGCAAAGCTACTGATGACAGTAAACGTGGGCCAAGCCACTAAAATCAGAATACATGGCGAAGCCACTAGATCAATAAAACGTGGCACAACCACTAGTACAGTACTTCCTCTAAATACAAATCCCAACCCCAATGCAGAATGTGGTGTCATAAATAATTCGTGTATGCAGTATGTTACAATCATAATCAGTTATTTAAATATCACACACACATCACTTAAACTACCACTAGGGGTATAACTGTAATTTTGTCGGTTAGGGGTAAAACAGTATTTTCAACCTTCGGGGGTATTTCGGTAATTTTACCCTTTGAGGGTATTTTGGTTATTTTACCCAACGAGGGTATTTCGGTAATTTTACCCTTCGAGGGTATTTTGGTAATTTTCCCCAATGAGGGTAATTTTACCCAACGAGGGTATTTTAGTAAATTTACCCTATAACAGCCTCTCCGAAGGCCTACAGTCGCCTCGAGTGACACAAACACCCTTTTAGGTCGAAACGATGCAATTGGGCCCAAAGCCCAATTTTTGGCCCAAGCGAGCCCACACGCTCGTGTGGCCCATTTAGCCCAATTCAAGTCGCGGCTATGCGAGCTTCGCAGCCCAATCCATTACCTGACACTATCGTGAATTTTACCCACGTGAGGCCCATGAGCCCAATGGCCCATCTCGGCCCAACGAGGCCTATTATGACCTAAGCCCACGAGAATGTTCGCGGCAGCCTCAACAGTCTATCGCCAATGATTGTGGCTCGGTTTATCTCTACGAGTGCTCGTACGCTCGAGAGCCCTCAGATGTCAAAGTTTCAGCTTATCAGCTTTTCGGCTTTAGCCGATTCACAATTCATCAGGGGTGTGAATACATACCTTCATTCGTCATATTGACAGAACAAAAATTAGGTGTACGATTACACACCTGTTACGATTTGTAGTTTGAAGCGCTTCTAAGACAACTATGATAACAATTGTTCATTAATTAGTCACAAACTCTTGTTAAACCATAGTATTGAAACGCTTTAATCAACTCACTTTACTTACCACGAAATGAAAGATGCCTTGTAGTGAAACAATAATCAACCTACCCCTTGGTTAAGGAAATCGAGTCCTTAGCAACATTCGACGAGAAAGAAAGCGTTAGCAATATGTATTTCCATGGTAACCAGGGAAAAAGCCTTTCGGCCCTAGAGAAACAAAATCGCATAAGGAGAAAAAGGCAACCTAGATATAGTCACCACTTACCAACCAATCAAAGAGATTCGGAAACGATTAGATAGAAGAGGAAAAGATACCTAGGCCTTCATAGGTTCGGCCTAGACAAGAAGAACCAATGTTTAATGTTCGGCTAGCTTTGCAAAGAGAAGAGAAGAATAATAAGAGGAAAAAGAAAAGGTTGTGTTCGGCCAGAGAAGAACCGCAGGAGAAAAGGGATTCTACAGAAAGTAGGCAGCAACAGAGAAATAACGATGAAAAGAAGAAAATGAAGTAAAAGATGAGAGGCCTACCAATTCGACAAGTAGCAAAATGTGAAGAAGAAAGAAGGAAGACGAGAAACAACAGAGTGAGAAGGAAGGGAGAAGAAGTGAATTCGGCAGAGGTGAAATGAAAAGAAAAAGACCTGAAACGTAAAAAAAAAGTACCAAAATGCAAAACAACCCTCGAAAAATGCTAGAGAAAATTCGGCACTTCAACACTCTTACAAGCCGAAAATGCACCCAATTGACAACCCTTGGTCGAAATTCCCCCTTACTCAAGCTCTCTGAATTCGGCCAAACTCCCCCTCACATTCAAACTCCTTCAACTTTCCACCAAATCCTCCTTGAATTGCTTCTAGCCTCCCATTCGAAATTGTTGACCAATTTTTCAACCTCCTTTGCAGAGTTTTATCAAAACTCTACCTCTTCTACCCCCAAGACATAAAATGAAAGCCCTTATTTGCTAGTCATGGGATTCAAACCCCACTCCCCTTGCCATCTCAGTAGCGCCACAGCCACTAAGTCACATGCTCTTTTTGTGACACATAAACACATATATTTATACATAAGTCCCGCTGCTAACAGCCCATTCCTCTTAAGAGCCAAAAACTAAAAATTTTCCAAAGCCCATACTCGAACCCAGGCTTCCCAAAAACCCCCCAAATACACTCAATTACTTAGCCATTGAAGCACACATGGAATTTTAGCCATCTCAGTAAAATTACAAACCCCACATATTTGGGGCATTATAGAAAATTTCGTTCAGAAATATTATCAATTGGGTGCTCAATTTAGTTAGAAGGACTAAATTGTAAAAGGTGAAAAATTTGAATTCCATAAGCTAAAAGTGTCTAATTGCTATGAAACTTTAATTGGAGGTCCTTAAATGGTAATTAAACCATTGTTTAAATTGGTGAAAAAATATGGACATGGTTAGGTATGTCTTCAATGTTTTTTATTAAGGGTATTTTAGTAATTTGGTAAATAAAGACAAAATAAACTAAATAAAAGATGTCCATATTCTTCAATTTCATCCTCATAGCCGAAATTTTCACGGGAGCCATAGCGAGGGTTTGGCCAAGCTTTCAAGCTCGATTGTAAGTCAATTCTTGTCTCGTTTTTAATGATTTCTATATTTTTGAGATCGTTGTAACTTGATCAAGCTATTTCAAGGACTAATTTGAGAGAAAGTTAAAGTTTAAAATTTTACCCATGTTGAATATTTTGTATTTTGATGTTTGATGGTAGAAAATGCATGTTAGTTGTTAGTTAAACAACATTTGGAAAGTGATTTTTGGTAAAAACGTCAAATAGGGAAATATTTGTAAAATGTTATAAATATGTGTAGAAAAGTGTGAATAAATAAAAAATGTAGGCTGTTATGAGTACAAGTAATGTTTGGCTAGGCTTGAGTTGTGATGGAATTGAATGAAATTCATTTTATGAGCCTAGGGAATAAATTGTAAAATGTTCAAATATTAGGGGCAAAAATGTAATTTTTCCATAAAGTGATTTTTGGGCTACGTTGATTAGTTTGGTGATTAAATAAGTTAAATTTGATATCATAGATACAGAAAAATGAAGTTCGGATCTAGATCGGGGGAAAAATAAAATAATTGACGAATAGATCCTTTTTGCAGTTTCTATAATCGAGGTAAGTTTGTATGTTGAATAAGCATTATTATAATTGTATTTTAAATGCTTTAATATTGTATAAATTGTGTGAACGGCACTACGGACTCGTTCGACAATGATTCAAAAAGTGAGAAATCCTGATTGAACCTTAGGAATAGATTAGGATACAAGTGACATGTCACTAGGAGTTATGTTATTTATGTGATTGGGGTGCTGGTCCTGTACACCGTACCGGTGGTTGAGTATACTGCCATATGTTGCGGTTACTTGATAGCTTGTGTGAGTAGCACCGTGTAGCTACGCCTTAACTGACAGCTTGTGTGAGCAGGCTTGTTATTAGCTCGAGAGTGAGAATACATGTGATATGAGACTTAGGTAGCATAGGCTACATATGTGGCACCTAGTGTGCAAGATTTCTGAGTATCCAATATTATTCCAAGTGGTTCAACGAGTATGTCAAAGATAATGATGAGTGTGATTTCACATTGAAATGGTACAGGTACGTACACTAAGCTTGAAATCGTTGAAATTGTGAAATGATAAGTTCTCGGTAAGCTATTGATAAACCGTAAAAGTAACATATTTTAATCCCACATTTAGAATACTTTTGGATTATTTATTCCTTGATTTATGTAAAAAGGTGCTCTTAATCCTTTCTTTTCATGTTTTATACTCAGGAAAGCACCCGAGGATGAAAAGAACGTAAAACGGACCCAAAACAGAGCAAATGGGCCATATCACGAAATCCACACTGCTTGGGCCCAAGACCACACGGCCGTGCCTCATTGATCTACTAGAACACAGCCTGATCATGATTTACACGGCCATGCCCCATTCAACAGGTTTGAACACGGCCTGACCACGATTCACACGGGCATGTGCCATGGCCGTGTCCTTATCATGGAGAAGAGCAATTTCACTTGGAAAAGGATACTTAGGGGCAAATAAACCTATTTCAAAATCCTATATAGACACCCTCAGTATAACCTTCAAGGGGACGGTTAGCTAGGCCAAGGAGCCGAGTTAGGAAGGTCAGATTTGTGGGAATCACTCGAAGATAGCCAGTTGATCCATCTCAAGAAGCCGAAATTCTACTCAAGATGGCAGATCTCTCCTTCAATTCCTTCAGGGGGTTTTAGCGATTTCTTATGTTTTGTTTTATCTTTTCTTCTGAGATGTTTTCTTTTATTGTTATGAACTAAACCTTTCAGATACCTGAAGGGGATGAAACCTAAAATGGATCTTGTTATTATTTTCTGAACTATGATAAATACTTGATTTGTTCTTAATTATGTGTTCTTAATTCTTGTGTTAGTATTTCCGGGATATTGATTCAAGTTGAATGTGCTTAGGTGGTGGAGAAAAAGTCCCTGCTTAAGAGTAGATCTAGCAGAATTAAGCGGAGTTGATCACGCGCCTAGAGATAGGGTGACGAGATTTTGCCGGATTAGGGTGAAACCTAGTATGGGAGTCCATAGATCGAGTTAATGCGATTCTAAGGGTTTTAATTAGAAAGAGATTTCAATTAATCAACCTAGGGTTAGACGTTATTCGCCTCGAGAGAGGGTTTAATATAACTTAGGGAATCTTACGGATCAAGTCAAGTGAATAAATCGTCTAGTTCAATGTTAGATAACAAGTGAAGTCTAGGTGGATTCTTCCTAAGGGTATTGTCTTAATCAACTGAGTTTTCCCAGTAGTATTTCCCCAATTCATTCTTTTTGTTTAGTTTAGTAGTTAGTTAGATTTAGATTAGACAACAACTTCACTTATTTTAGGCTAGATAATAAAAAGAAAGTCAGTATTAGTACTTTTAGTTCCTTTGGGTTCGACAATCTGGTCTTGCCTAAGCTATACTACTGTTCGATAGGTGCACTTGCCTCAATCGTTGTCATAGTTAGTTTTCTGGTTTGATCATTCTTATTCATTATAAATTTAAAACTCTGAAATCAACGATCAAGTTTTTGGCGTCGTTGTCGGGGAACTAAAATATTAAGAAAACTTAATTTTTAATACTTTAGCCATTTTTTTTGTTGCAATTTATTTTCATTATTATTTTTTACTTTGCTAATTTTTCGTCTATTTGCTTTTGGCAGATAATTTTAGTTTATAAAGAAGATGGCACTGAATAATTATCAATGGCAAGTCATGAGGACAATTCCTACTAAAGCAGCCAGTGTCTTAAACCTCGACGTGGTCACCAAGTTATCTAACCAGCTAGAGATGACGAATAAAAAGATTGATGGTTTGTATAGTCTCTCGCAGGTACACCCAGTAATGCAATATGACTCGAATCTAGGAGGCGTGGCGAATCTTGAGTACCCACCTTGCGGATATGGCATGGAGAACGAACAAGTCCATTATATTGGTAACTATTCTAGACCTCAAAATAATTTTTATGATAACACTTATAATGCAGGTTGGAGGTACCATCCCAATTTCTCGTGGGATGATCAAAGTAGCCAAAGACCGGAACTTCCTCCAAATTTTCAACAACCACCTCACCAACATGAAGAGGAGTCGAACCTTGGGGAGATGCTGACAAAATTCATAGCAGCCACAGAAAATCTAGGTTTTCAACAACCACCTCACCAGCAGGAAACAAAGCCAAACCTTGAGAAGATGCTAATGAAATTTATCTCGAACACTGAAACAACACTTAAAAATCAGCAAGCGTCGATTCAAGGGCTCAAGAATCAAATAGGTCAGCCTGTTAAGCTGATCTCAGAAAGGCCACAAGGTATCTTACCAAGCAACACTGAATCTAACCCAAAGGAACAAATTCAGGCCATCACTGCCCAAAATAGTGAAGGGTTAGATGAACCAAACCCAAGGGAAGAACCTGTGGTAAATGAAGGTAAGGTTGAGGTGAGCCATGAAATACCAAAATCGGCAATTATAGAGTGCCAACCTCATACACCATATCCCGAAGCAATGAAGAAGGACAACACAGAGGAACGGTTTGGTAAGTTTCTTAAACTTTTAAAGAAAATACATATTAACTTACCGTTTCTCGAAGCTCTTTCGCAGATGCCTGATTATAGAAAATTTTTAAAAGAGCTGTTGACAAACACATGGAAGCTAGACGAGGCATCGCATGTGGAGCTAAACGCATTGTGCTCAACAATTCTACAAAATAAACTGCCACGAAAATTAAAAGATCCAGGGGGTTTTACAATTCCATGTTTAATTGGTAGTTTATCTATTGATAATGCTTTAGCTCATTTAGGGGCAAGCATCAATGTTATGCCTTATAAAATGTTTAAACAACTAGGTCTAGGAAAACCCAAACAAACTAGGATGAGCATTAAATTAACTGATAAAACTATCAGAATTCCTAGGGGTATAATAGAAAATGTTCTAGTCAAAATTGATAAATTTGTATTCCCAGTAGACTTTGTAGTTTTAGACATGGACGAGGACAATAATATTCCTTTAATTTTAGGAAGACCCTTTTTAGCAACTGCCAGAACTAAAATTGATGTCGACGCAGGTGAACTCATAGTTTGTGTAGGTGACGAATCAATCAGTCTTAAAGCTTTTGACTCAGCTAGGACATCAAGTGATAGAGGTGAGAAAGTAAATTCAGTTGATGACCAAACTGTTCAACCTTCCTCATAGGAAACACCACAAGGTTACAAACCTGAGCCAAGGACCCCATGCCAACAAAGATGAATTACATAAAGAATGAAGCCTTAAGATCGACAAATTAGAAGAGTGGGCGACACACTTTAAAGAAGAACCGAAACCACACGAAGTAAAACCGAAGGAGCCCCCAGAAAAGCTCGTCGGAACATCAAACCACTTCAAAATAGAAGATTAGGTACTGATAGATAAAGCAAATCCTCTCATCACCACATCAGACCGGAACATGAACAAAGAAATCCCTCTTGAGGTACTGGAACGGTGGAAATGTGCAAGTGTACACAATCGTAACAAGTAATAAAAGTGACAAGTAAATGTCGAGTTATCGTACCCACAGGGACTGTAAAAGAATTATTTATGAAATAATTTCAAACACTTTGGTTAGAGAAAAATATTTGATTTTTGAAAACTATTTGAAAACTAAAAACAAAAAAACAAATTAAATTAAAATAAAACAAAGTTCAAGTGTGCGATTTCAAAAACTAATTTTAATCAAGATGACATAATTGTGTTGGTTTAATCACATTTCTTACCTTAGAATTGTTAAACTTGTGTTTATACTTGTTAAAACTTGGCAACTCGGTAATTTGCTAACTATCGAACATATTTACAAATAAAAAATCCATCTATCTCTTGTACATATTTCTATGCCAATTCGGCCGATTAAACAGAATGCAAAAAGTAAACATGTTATTGCACATACATACTCATTAAATTAAACATCTCTCACATATTCCTATATCGATGCAAACGATTAATTCAACCTAACAAGCACATAAAAGATCATGTGAAGTAACAAGGTATTTTTACCGTGAAACAATTTAATCACAAAAATCCTGCAAGTTATGCAAGGCATACATATCGTCAAATACAATGCTAATTCAATCTTCAGCTACCTTAGAAGAATTAAACATGCACAGATTAAGTATTGTGTCCATTAATTACAATTTCAATGCGTTTAAATAATTAATTCATTAGCTATCTAAACAACTATAATGCCAGATAACTTAGCATAATCTTACTTAACCAAACATTTCACCGAGGCCTTTAACAGCATAAACATAATTTTAATAATTTAAGATGGTGAAATGAAATCAAACCAACACGAATTAAATTCAAGCTAAACCGATTAAATTAAACATTTCAAAAGCATGAATATCCATAAACATGTTCGTCAAAACAACAACAAATAATTTAGAGAGACAGGAAACGACAAACAAATCCGGTGGCTCTCAGTGACTTGTCTGCTTGATTCCTCCTTCGTTCTTCATTGTCCTCGACTATCAAGGGGGCTTATGAAAACTTCAATTGCTGCTTCAAATGGCTGGAAAACACCTCTTTTCCAAGAGGGGAAATCGGCACAAGAACACCCAAAAAAGGAAGTGAAGAAGTGGGGAAATGAGAGAAAATGAGAGAGGAAATGAGAATGCTTGAGGTGTTTTGAATGAGCAGCTAGGGGCTGTATTTATAGGTGTTTAAGGCTGCTAAAAATAGCACATAGCAGCAGCAAAAGAGGCCTCCCTTGGCCGGCCATCCCATGTGGCAAAGTTGAATGTTTCAACTTTGCTAAATATAGCATGGGGCAATCTAAAAAGCCATGAATTTTGGAAGGGTTTAAATGAGATTTTGAAAGATCATCAAGGACTCCTTTGCAGGCTGAATTAATCAGCTAATAAGCTGGTTTGGGCCTTCATTGTGGACGGTTTGGGCTGCCCAATTGATGGCTGGTTCGATTCAATCGGTTCGGTTCAACCAGTGCAGTTCAGCTAGCCCTTTTTTTTCCCATAATTTAATTAATAATAATGTATTTAGCCCCAAATTAAATTGGGAATAAATTAAAATTAATTATATTATGATTAAATCTTCATAGTTGGACCGTCTTGGGCTGGAAATAAATTTTCCTTGAACTTCAAATAGCTTCTCGGTTTTGTTCTTCGAGCAGTGTCTGCCGACTCGATTTTTGCCTTTTGTGCGAATCTGTCGAAAACAGTCAAAATTAAACAAAATTCACTATAAAATTAATTAAAATTCATCATGTTCATATTTTTAGCACACTTTAATTATTTTATAATATTTAATTATTTTTCAACAAGAATTTCTCGAAACCACATGAATTTGGGTCAAAAAGGACATGAAAAAGTATATAAGTTTTCGTGTTTCCACACCCCCAAACTTAATTCATTGCTCGTCCCGAGTAATGCACAAATTTGAAAAGAATTTTCTTGGAAACACCTTTGAAAAACTTCCTTCAGAACAATTTTTCTTCAAAATTATGAAATATACTTAGGCTCAAAGATAAGAAATTTGATAGTTGTGCTACTTCAGCATTCACATCGTTCAATTACCTCCAACAATTATTATACAAGCAAAATTAGACTAAATGCTTCTTAATAAAGACATGTTGTTTGCTACCAATTTGATTTTAATTCCTTATTCAAAAAGTAAACTGCAATCATTGAGCTTAACTAATGTCTTCATATGTTGAACAGAGCAATTTCTCTCTACTAATGTAGGTAACACTGGAATTTTGAATCAATAGGTCTTTAATAAGGTTGTAACGTGGCTGGGCTTAGGGGTAGGTAAAAGTTAGACAAATTTTTGGCTTAAAAACGCTAGACTCAGCTTAAAATCGAACCTTCGGAATTTTCACCCTTGATACACCAACTTTTGCTCTTTCGACCACTTATTTTGAGTACATAATTTTTTTTATAAACCAAACTCGAACTCGAGCTCTTGCTTCATGTACTACAGATTTTCAAGCAATTGATACTTCTTTTCAACTCCCCCAAACTTTTTCAAACGATTTTCTGAATAGTACTGAGTCTAGTGTTTGGGACAATTTTAAAAGTAATGAAGAGAAAATTGATGGCTAAATATTCCATAGGTCCAAATAAAATTAGGCCATATAGTCTCAAAATTGGGTTTCAAAGGATAATTTTATCAGGGTCGGCTTGAAAGGCTCAAACGGTCCAAACAATAGTTGCCTAAATCATTTTCAATATTCCATGTTTCCTAGGATTTCGCCTCAAGAAATTACTAAGTCAATTCTAAAGACTTAAGCTTTCATGCATGCCTAATTTTTTTCGTAAGGAACTAAAAATTTTATGGTACGAATTTACATGCTTTATTAAAAATACATTCATATCTTTATTAAGCTAACATAATAACTTATTGAAATAATAGAACTTTATTAATACTGAAGTTCAGCGTACTTAACAAAATTTCAAATTATTGAACAAAATATATCCTAAGAATAATTAAAAGAAAATTTTATTCTGAGTGGAAGTAATTCAAATTTTCGGTCCCCCCTACTTAAAGTGAACAATGTCCTCATTGTTTAAAGTGAATAAATACTATACACCAGGTAGGATAATTAGAAAAGAGGAGGTGAGTCAAAATTGACTGCTTAAGTACCAGGCTCTTTCTAAAATCCAATCCTAGACATGTATATATCTATTGCCACACTTTAGCTTTTGAGACTTGTTCAGATTTTATTCATGCTTCCTATCTCTTGTTTTATTGTGCAAAAAAAAAAAATCCTAATTAACCTAATCCTAGAATAACTTAAGAATAAAAATAAACTAAAGTTGAAGTCCTCCCCTTTTTTATTTGTTCACCGATCCATCAGAATCTAACTCATCTTTTTCCTTCCTCGACATTGGAGTCCATGGTTCAAGTACAAAGTCTGGAAATTCATGCACAAAAATAAACAAGTTATGAAATATATATTTTAAATGCATCTCTGATTGAGTCATCTAGTATTTTTGAGTATCTCCAGTAATCTTGTTACTGCAACTACATGTGTTGCCGCATAGCCATTATACCAAACTATTCACTTCATGGAATGGTGCTAGATAAAGGGACTCTCAGTGTCAAACTTAGGAAATTTGTTAAGGGTGGTTTCAGTTTTGGGCAGGTAGGTGAGTAGCTGAGGGTCAGAGTTGAAGAGGGTGGCGGTTTTAAGGATAGTTTAGGTGCGGTGGTTGTTGACTTCGAATGAAGGTTTTTGGGGTGGTGATTTAGTGAGTTAAGCGCTGCAACATTAAGGGGTTAAGTAAGATGCACTACTGGGATACTGGGGAGTTGTGGTAGAACAAGGTAAGTGCTATAGGTTTGTGCGAAGAATGGTTGAATATTTCCCTTCTTAGTAGTGTCTTAAGCCCAATGGCAGCTCCTTTTTGGATCCTAAGTGGGCATAAGGTGGCATCATAAGGGGGGAGGAGTTCGGGCCTAGTATGGCCACTTAGAGTCCAAAATTTTAAGACAAAAATTCGGCATTTACAAGCCCTAGGAGTGGACAGCACACTAGCTACAAAATAGGGATTTTAATTCTTTTATTTTCTTGATAAATAGGAAGATAATGAAGAGAAAGATGAGGGCTATTTTTTTTTTGAGGAGATAAGGATTGCGTTATCAGGTGAGATAAAGGCTATCAGGAGAAGGGAAGAGTTGGCCGAAATTCCAACTCTGTGTGCGGATGATATGCCAAAATTTCTCTATAAATAGGGAGTAGTATTATTCAATTTCAGTATTTTGAAACCCTATTCTTCTCTCATTCTCTGCCGAAATTTCCAAGCCTTTCCTACAGTTTCTCTTTTTCTTTTTCTAAAAGCCAAATTCCTTTTTATTCATACCCTTCTCTTCTCCATTGTCGAATCTACAAGGGAGGTTTCTGTTTCCCGAAGGTGCACCATAAGCCAGGTACTGCTTAGTAATTTGGTGAGTTTCGGGATTTTATTCTATGCGATTTCACTCTTTCTTTTCATTCAGATCTAACCCGAAACACTTATTTAAGGCCTGTCGATTTTCTCTCTCTCTGTTTTTAGTAACCGAATTTGTCTCATCAAAAGTCTCCTGTGCCGATTTGGTGGAAAAGCCGAAAGTAGGAAGGTGACGTTTTCTTAGGGATTTTCGGGATTCGACAAATAAAGCTCTACGTTAGGGATAATAGATTTTCGCGGTAACCAGGTGTGTAATACCTCCCCACCATCTAGATCTCCCTAATATTGTATGTTCATATGTTTTATATGTTATGATAAATGCTGAAATCTCGGTTTATTGATGAAAGCCCAAGGAGGGTAAAAGCGGATCCCCAGGTTAGTAAATAATCTGTTTAAATGATATAAGTAAAATGCTTGTGTGTGATTACATGGGTTGGGTTGATGAAAGGAGGAAGTTATACGTTATATGTGTAGCGGTTTTACCGTGATCTGATGTAGCGGCTAATGCCGTGAACTATTATACGGGCTTCGGCCATTAAATGTTATACGGGCTTCGGCCATTATATGTTATAAGGGCTTCGGCCATCATATGTGGATGAGCAGCATGACTGCCATCATGGTGTGTAGCGGTGTGGGTCGATTGTAGAAATCCCCAATGGTGTGAACGGTTGGTACGGGGGTGTGTAGCGGATGGAAACCTAGGCAAACGGGTTGGGCCTTGCATATTATTTGTTATTAAATTTTATCATGATTATTACATTGTTTATTTTGTTTAATGGGCTTAAGGCCCAAACACTAGTGGTGCATGAGGGTTGCACATTGAGTCTCGCGACTCACCCTTTTAATTAACATCTCAGGTGATACCTAGTGATTCGGATCGAGCTGGAGAGGAACGCAAGGTGGCCATGCAGAAGAATATGTAGATTTGGCAAAAAGAGACTCAAGTTTTATTTTATACTTTTAATTAATGGACTTCAAATCTAGTTGTAATAAGGCCATGGGCCACTAGATTATATTATGTTATACTATGGGCTTTTATTACTTTTAGTCATTTAAATTTTTATTTTAATTAAACTAAGGCATGTAATTAAGTTTGTATTTTATTTTACAAAGGCATATTCTATATAAAATATATTTGGGTTTTTTTTTTTGAAAATACGACATGTTTGACAAAATTTTTCTTAGGGACATACCAGGTCCGGTTGTAGTGTTTGGGCCGGGTTTGGGGTGTTACAAATTGGTATCAGAGCCCAGTTCAAAACTCGGCTCTGGGGTTTTTGGGCTCAAAACATTTTCTAAAAAAATGGGCTTTTGAAATATGTATATTTTTTTTCTAAAGATAACAGGTCTGTTAGCTCAGCATGGCACCTGCGTCTCCGGCCCAAGTCCGCCAGGTAAGTACTCCGAACCATTGTGTGATCTTTATATATGTGGGCTTAGTGGGCCTAGTGGGACGTAGACTAAGCTAGAATTAGAACTTGACGAACTTTAGGCTTAGTACAAACTACTTCTTAAAAATTCATAAAACTTAAGTTCACTGAACAAACCCATTAACGAGCCGCAAGGCTAGGGTGTGGTAACCGTCATACGCATGTCTAGGAAGGAACCGGAAGAGCCTGGTATTTAAGCAGTCCTAGTGACTCACCTCCTCTTCGCTGGAATCCTACCTGGTGTGTAGTGACTGGTCACCTTAGTCGGGTTAGGGTGTGGCAATAGGCATACGCATGTTTAGGAGTGGATTTAGGGAGAGCTTGGTATTTAAGCAGTCCTAGCGACTCACCTCCTCTTCACTAGAATCCTACTTGGTGCGTAGTGACTATTCACCCTAGTTACGAGGACTGGTTGATGGGCTAAACCCTATAATTAAAACCCGAAAGGGACCAGCCATCTTTTTCTTAAAAAAAAAATCCCCAAGTTTTGTAAAAATTTCAAAATACTTTTGATTTATGGAAAAAAAATTCCAATCAACCATGTTTCAAAAAAAAAAAATTTACCCGAAAATCTCACGTTTACAAAAAAATAACCCGGACCATGAAACTAGATTTTACTAAAAGAACCCCCATTTGGGAAAAAAAACAACAACAAGCCCCATCAAAGTTTGAAAAATTACCAACTACCCTTGTTTAGCAAAATGACTAAAGTACCCCAGATTTCTAAAATTATCAAAATACCCCCGGATTTTCAAAATTATCGAAATACCCCCAGATTTCTAAAATTACCGAAATACCCCCAGATTTCAAAATTACCAAAATACCCCCGGGATTGCAAAATTACCAAAATACCCCTACTTCACAAAATCACCAAGGACCCTATTTTGAAAAAAATTACGAAAATACCCTTGTAGGATAAAATTACGAACATACCCCTGGGTAGTGGAAAACAACAACAATGACAACAACTACACTTTTCTGTAATGAACGTGAGTTCATGAATGTTGATGATTGAATGTATGAACTTGAGATTGTACTGTGTGTATGAATTCGAAAGAACTACTTCTTAAAAACTGTTATTCATAAGACTGTTCGCGATAAATCAAGTGGAAAGAACTAATAATCCATAAAATTCTTAATCAGATAAACGTCAATCGGAGGAATGAGTTCAAGGGGTCGAGGACGTCCACCGCGTGGACGCGGTAGGGGTAGAATGACCGCATCAGAGCTAGTAGGGTCTGGCCATGGGTCAGGAAACGAGATGCCGAAACTGCCGGCTGTAGAAGGAGAATTTCGAGATGAGGCGCCCGGAGATGATGCTGTATCTCAGGCGATGTTGAGGGTTTTAGAGAGGGTTGCTGGAGTAGGCATGGGCACAGGAGCCCAGAAATCTGTGCCAGAACGGCTTAGGGCCAATGGAGCGGAAGTGTTTAAGGAGTTTCTGGGTAGCTCCTAACACAGCTGAGTATTGGATGGAAGCGACTGAGCGCATAGGTATAGGAAAAGTTGAAAGGGGTCGTGTCTCTCCTCCGAGATGAGGCCTACCAGTGGTGGCTCACGGTGAAAGAAGGTACTGCCGCAGACCGGATTGACTGGGACTTCTTTAAGGAGTCATTTCAGGGGAAGTATGTTGGGGCCAGCTATATAGATGCCCAAAGGAAGGCATTCTTGACCTTGGTACAGGGAAGTAAGTCTGTGGCTGAATATGAGGCTAAGTTTCTGCGCTTGAGCCGTTATGCTCGAGGAATGGTAGCGACAGAGTATGAATGTTGTGTTCGGTTTGAGGATGGGCTGCGGAGTGAGTTAAAGGTTCTGATAGCGCCGCAGCAAGAGAGAATCTTTGCTGTTTTGGTAGATAAGGTTAAAATAGCTGAGGAAGTGAAACGGGTGGAGAAACAAGAAAAGGATAAGGATCGAGGTAAGAGTAAGAGGAATTTTGGGCCATCAAGAGCATCCAGGAATTTTCAGAAGAGGCCTAGGACTGATGGGCCAGTTTGTGCTCCGACGAGTCAGAAACAGTCATGTTCTACATGTGGCAAGGCGCATCATGGGGAATGCAAAGTGAAGACAGGTGGCTGCTTTAAGTGTGGATCCACAGAACATCTGATTAAGGACTGTCCCTAGATGGATCGGGGGCAGCCAGCAGGCCGAGGTGCTGATCAAGTGAAGAGAGGTGATCAGCTTGGACCAAGGGGTCGTGGTGCAGGTAAAGAAGGAAATGGGGCTGGTCGAGGTTGTGGAGCACCTGGCAGAGGTGCAGGTAATGTAGAGGCTAGGCAGCCGGGTCTAGTTTATGCAGTTCATCGATAGGAGGATGTTGACGCACCGGATGTCATAACCGGTACGCTTCTTATAGCTGACAGCCCTTTTCTTGCTTTGGTTGATATTGGGTCAACCCACTCCTATATTGCATGTTCGATATCTGAGACCTTAAGTATAGATCCTGAAACAACTACTAGGAAGATGACTGTGGTTAGTCCCTTAGGACAATCTAGGGTAGTGAACAAGCTGTTTAGGGATGTACCTTTAGAGACTCAAGGGGTAGTGTTACCGGCAGACTTAATGGAATTACCATTTGGAGAGTTCGATTTTATCCTAGGAATGGATTGGTTGTCAAAGCATCGTGCTAAGTTGGATTGTGGGATCAAGCGCATGGTGTTAAGTACCCCGGAAGGCGGGGAGGTGGTTGTGTTAGGAGAAAGAATGAACTATTTGTCCAACATAGTGTCGGCATTGAAAGCTGTTAAGATGATTCGGAAGGGATGTAACGCCTTTTTAGCTTTTATTAGTGCTTTGGACGCTAAAGAGGTGACTGTCAGTGAGGCTCGAATAGTCAAGGATTTCGCAGACGTCTTTCCAGAGGAGTTGCCAGGATTACCCCCGGATCGCGAGGTGGAGTTTGGAATAGAACTACTCCCGGGTACAGCTCCGGTATCAATTGCTCCTTATCGAATGGCCCCGAAGGAACTGGTGGAGCTCAAAGCTCAGATTCAGGAACTATTGGATCGTGGGTTTATTCGGCCGAGTGTGTCTCTATGGGGAGCGCCGGTCCTATTCGTGAAGAAGAAGGATGGATCCATGCGTATGTGCGTGGACTATCGTCAACTGAATAAGTTGACGATTAAGAATAAGTACCCATTACCAAGAATCGACGATTTGTTCGACCAGCTCAAAGGAGCTTCGGTCTTTTCTAAGATTGATTTAAGGTTGGGATATCATCAATTAAGGGTTAAAGAAGGAGATATTTATAAGATGGCATTTCGGACTCGGTACGGTCATTATGAGTTTTTGGTAATGCCGTTCGGTTTGACAAACGCGCCAGTAGCATTTATGGATATGATGAACCGGGTATTTCAGCCATACCTTGATCAATTTGTCGTAGTATTTATCGACGATATATTGGTTTATTCCAAGTCTGAGGAGGAACATGACGCACAACTTTGAGTGGTGTTGCAAATTCTAAGGGAAAAGCAACTGTACGCAAAGTTCAGTAAGTGTGAGTTCTGGCTGAAGGAGGTGACTTTTCTAGGGCATGTGGTTTCTGCAGAGGGGATTAGGGTAGACCCTCGGAAAATCGAAGCCGTGCTAAATTGGAAATCGCCGAAGTCTGTGGCAGAAATTCGAAGTTTCTTAGGATTAGAGGATATTATCGAAGGTTCGTTGAGGGGTTCTCTTCAATAGCTGCACCATTAACTAAGTTGTTGAGGAAGGGAGTATCTTTTGTGTGGACAGACAAACAACAGGAGAGCTTTGAGAGGCTGAAGAGAATTCTGATGGAAGCACCGGTGTTAATTCAGCCAGAGGCGGGAAAAGAATTTACCGTCTATTTTGATGCGTCACACACAGGGTTAGGGTGTGTGCTGATGCAAGATGGGAAAGTTGTGGCATACGCATCTCGACAGTTGAGACTGCATGAGTTGAACTACCCTACGCATGATTTGGAATTGGCTGCGGTAGTGTTTGCTCTGAAGATTTGGAGGCACTACCTGTACGGGGAAAAGTCGGTAATTTACACCGACCATAAAAGTTTGAAGTATCTCCTTACTCAGAAGGAGTTAAATTTACGACAACGTAGGTGGATCGAGCTCTTGAAGAACTATGATTGCTCGATTGAATACCATCCCGGCAAGGCGAATGTGGTGGCGGATGCGTTGAGGAGAAAGGTGATAGTAGACCTAAGGGCGATGTTCGCTCATCTTAGTTTGTATGAGGATGGTAGCCTGGTAGCTGAACTACAAGTAAGACCTATGTGGACAAGTCTAATCAAGGAGAAGCAACTTTTGGATGATGTCTTGAGTATTCGAATCCGACAAGTGCAGGAGGGTGAAGTAGAGGATTATAGTCTGAACAATGATGGAGTTTTGTGTTTCCGTGAGAAGGTTTGTATGCCAAAAGATGAGGAGCTAAGGCAGATAATTCTTCGGGAATCGTATAGTAGCCCCTATGCTATGCATCCTGGAGGAGTTAAGATGTATCGGGATTTGCGAGAATAGTTCTGGTGGTCAGGTTTGAAGCGAGAAGTTACGGAATATGTGGGAAAGTGTTTGACTTGCCAGCAAGTCGGAGCTGAACATCAGCTGCCTTCGGGATTGTTACACCCGATAAAGATCCCGCAATGGAAATGGGAGTGAATCACAATGGATTTTGTTAGTGGGTTACCCCTTACACCCACCAAGAAAGATGCAATTTGGGTAATTGTGGATCGGCTGATGAAGTCTGCTCACTTCATACCGGTTCGGGTCGACTACTCTTTGCAAAAGTTGGCTAAGTTGTACGTGGCTGAGGTTGTAAGATTACATGGTGTACCGGTGTCGATCATATCGGATAGGGACCCTAGGTTCACTTCACGATTTTGGAGGGCTCTTTATCAAGCAATGGGAACAAGGTTAGACTTCAGTACCGCTTTTCACCCATAGTCCGATGGTCAGTCTGAGAGGGTAATTCAGATCTTGGAGGATATGCTAAGGGGTTGCATCATCGATTTTAGGGGTAGTTGGGAGGAGCATTTACCCTTGGCTGAATTCGCGTACAATAATAGCTATCAAGCTAGTATTCAAATGGCGCCGTATGAAGCATTATATGGAAGGAAATGTCATACCCCAACTTGTTGGACGGATTTAGGTGAACGTCAGGTATTGGGTCCTGAACTAGTTTCGGAAACGGAGGAAAAAGTTAGGTTAATACGGGCTCGATTGAAGGAAGCGTCTGATCGGCATAAATCTTATGCGGATCTTAAGCGGAAGGAGGTAGAATTCGCAGTAGGAGATCAAGTCTTCTTGAAGGTTTCTCCATGGAAAAAGGTAATGAGGTTTGGACGAAAGGGTAAGCTAAGTCCTCGGTTTATTGGGCCTTATCGGGTGTTAGAACGTGTGGGCCCAGTGGCTTATCATTTGGAGTTGCCATCAGAGTTGGAGCAGATACATGACGTGTTCCATGTCTCGATGCTGAGACGTTATCGATCTGATCCATCGCACATAGTGCCAGTGGAAGAAATTGAAGTAAGGCCAGATTTATCTTCTGAGGAGGAACCAGTACGAATTTTGGATCGAGACGTAAAAGTGTTGAGAAGAAAGTCCGTTCCTTTGGTCAAAGTCTTGTGGAGAAACCACGGCGCAGAAGAGGCGACGTGGGAACCGGAGGAGGTTATGCGACAACAATATCCTCATCTTTTCTGATCAGGTAAATTTCGAGGCCGAAATTTATTTTAAGGGGGTAGAACTGTAACATCCTAAACATAGGCCTGCGCATTAAGGTGATAGTTTAATATGTTAAATTGAGATTCTAAGGATCGGGCTGACATTTTGATTAAATATGTGGATTAGGGTTTAAATTAGTGCTCTGGGTATTTTAAAGTGATATATTGGGCTTTAAAAATTTGGGTTAGGTGGCTAATACATGGTGTTAGCTTATAATTTATGTAGATAGTTAATTAAGTGACAAGCTGGGCTTGTGGCCCAAAGATTTGAGGAGCTTTAAGTGGGCATAAGGTGGCGTCATAAGGGGGGAGGAGTTCGCGCCTAGTATGGCCACTTAGAGCCCAAAATTTTAAGACAAAAATTCGGCACTTACAAGCCCTAGGAGTGGACGGCACACTAGCTACAAAATAGGGATTTTAATTCTTTTATTTTCTTGATAAATAGGAAGATAATGAAGAGAAAAATGAGGGCTATTTTTTTTGAGGAGATAAGGATTGGGTTATCATGTGGGATAAAGGCTATCAGGAGAAGGGAAGAGTTGGCCGAAATTCCAACTCTGTGTGTGGATGATATGCCGAAATTTCTCTATAAATAGGGAGTAGTATTCTTCAATTTCGGTATTTTGAAACCCTATTCTTCTCTCAGTATCTGCCGAAATTTCCAAGCCTTTCCTACAGTTTCTCTTTTTCTTTTTCTAAAAGCCGAATTCCTTTTTATTCATACCCTTCTCTTCTCCATAGCCGAATCTACAAGGGAGGTTTCTGTTTCCCGAAGGTGCACCATAAGCCACATACTCCTTAGCAATTTGGTGAGTTTCGGGATATTATTCTATGCGATTTCACTCTTTCTTTTCATTCAGATCTAACCAGAAACACTTATTTAAGGCTTGTCGATTTTCTCTCTCTCTCTGCTTTTGGTAATCGAATTTGTCTCATCAAAAGTCTCCTGTGCCGATTTGGTGGAAAAGCCGAAAGTAGGAAGGTGACGTTTTCTTAGGGATTTTCGGGATTCGACAAATAAGGCTCTACGTTAGGGATAATAGATTTTCGCGGTAACCAGGTGTGTAATACCTCCCCACCATCTAGATCTACCTAATATTGTATGTTCATATGTTTTATATGTTATGATAAATGCGGAAATCTCGGTTTATTGATGAAAGTCCAAGGAGGGTAAAAGCGGATCCCCAGGTTAGTAAATAATCTGTTTAAATGATATAAGTAAAATGCTTGTGTGTGATTGCATGGGTTGGGTTGATGAAAGGAGGAAGTTATACGTTATATGTGTAGCAGTTTTACCGTGATCTGATGTAGCGGCTAATGCCGTGAACTGTTATACGGGCTTCGGCCATTAAATGTTATACGGGCTTCGGCCATTATATGTTATAAGGGCTTCGGCTATCATATGTGGATGAGCAGCATGACTGCCATCATGGTGTGTAGCGGTGTGGGTTGATTGTAGAAATCCCCAATGGTGTGAACAGTTGGTACGGGGGTGAAACACCCCAAACTCGGCCCACGAGCCTTGACCGGATCTAGTATGTTCCTCGAAGGAAACCGGTTCAAAATTCGTTTATTACTTTGGAAAGACTTTGTGTTTTGAAAGAAAAATTATTATTGGGTTGGGCTTGAATTGAAAACTAGTTTATTTTACTAAAAACCCTTTACTTTAGGTGACAAAACGTTTAGGGTTTGTTTTAAAATAAATTTACTTAATTCATTAATTAATAATATTTCGCAGTCATAACAAATAAAAGTAAAAATAAAGAAATTCAACTATGGCCTTATTACATCAAATAATCCTAAAATTAAAATTTAAAATACTTAAAATAAAATAAAAATCCAAATCGTAAATTTCTTGCTGTGCATGGCCATCCCTAAGCTTCTGCCGAACCCGGTCCATTACTGATCGTCACCTGAAAATAGTTCCCACAACGGGGTGAGTCAAACAGACTCAATGTGTAACCAACACTAAGAATTAACATTTCAGGCATGCATTACCATATCATATACATATTCATATAACAGGTAAAAATAATGATGCAACCCAAACCCAAACCTAGATAGCCATCCGCTACACTTCCCCGTACCAACCTGCACACTATGGGGACTACTAAGTCGACCCTCCATCCGCTACACACCATCGAAGGCAGTCGCTGCAGTCGACGTGCTCATCGCCCTTATAGTTTCGTGGTCTTAGGTCACCACTTTCAGATTACGTGGTCTTAGGTCACCACATTCAGATATCGTGGTCTTAGGTCACCACATTCAGATCTCGTGGTCTTAGGTCACCACATTCACTTCCCCCTTTTCAATAACCCATATGCCCCATATCATACATATCATGCATATTACTTAATTTCACATTCTTATCATTTTTCTCATGTTACATATATAACATAATTCCATATTCCTAGTAGGAGTAGGAAACGTACCTGAGTACCTTTGTACCATTACATGGTACCTTAGTCATAATTTCACATTCTCAATAACACATTTACTTTAAAACATAGTCATGAACATATTAAAACTTAGGGTAGGGTACACACCTGATTTGCTTAGTGGTTCACTTAAATCCCGAAAAGCTTTGATCTAATGCCTTAGATCTCAATTCCTACATTCGGCCAACCTTAATATATTAGCATAAAGCCTATTCGGCTATAAAACCAAATCCTAGTAGGATTTGTATACTTATAACCTACCTTGTTGCCGATTGGGACACCAACAAATCCCAGAAACTTGTATTCTTCTCCTCTGAAATCGGCTAATCACTAGATCCCTTGAATCGGTTAGTTTTCGGTTAAAACAAATAGATCTAAGTACTTAAGATAGGGCCTTGGACGAATATGTGAGTACACTTACCTTGAAATTCTCAAATCCCGAAAAGTATCCCTTCTTGGAGTCGACAGTTGCAGAATCCCGAAACACTCCTTATAATTTCGGCCACAAAATAATAATGATATTAGTTCCTATATTGCGGCTTAAAGAAGAGAATAAATTGATGACCATAAAATTCTTACCCTTAATATTGAATTTGACAGATCCCTCCTGACACCACTTCAGAGATTCGGCTTAGAGACTTGATGAACAATCGGCTATGAGCCCCCTATGCATTCGGTTTCAAAGATAAAAGAAGAGAGGAATATTAGGCTTAGAAGGAATTGGCTAGGAGGCTAAAAGAAAAAGAAGAAAAAGATGGATGCTCAACAACAAGAAGAAATTTGGCAGAGAGGAAGGAGAATTTGCTTAAGAAATTCGGCAAAGGAAGAGTGAATGAATGAATGGCCTCTTTTCCTCTAGTAGCCGAAATTACTAGCTAGAGTCCCTTACTTGGCCACCACTCTCCCTTATTTTGATAGCTTTATCCCTTGAATTATCACTTTATTAAAAGAATTTAATCCAACAATAATCTCTTGAAAATAATGATAAATAAATCTATTATTTATCTCCTATTTAGCCGAAATTTAAAGAGAATAAAACTCCTCTTTTAAAAGCCTTATTGCCGTCCATCTCTCTGCCCCTTGTAGCAAAAATAAAAATTTTATTTTGCTTCCTAAGTGACTCGAACTCAGGCCCACTTGCATAGCTTGTGGCGTCACTTACCTAGGCCTTAAGTGGTATCTCCAGGCCACTTTTCCAAGCCTGTTTGTGTGTCATCTTTCACATACATTTTCTCTTAAGGCCACCTTGCCTTAGTTTCCTCTTTTAAACTTTAAAACTCAACATTTTCTAAGTCATTTCCTTACATTTCCAAGTTTCCAAAAATGTTTGTTTCCCTCCTTTAACCTAACATTTCCTTACATTTCCAAGTTTCCAGAAATGTTCACTTTCCTCTTTTAACTTAACATTTCCATACATTTTCAGGTTTCCAAAAATGTTCACTTTCCTCTTTTAAACTTAACATTTCCATACATTTTCAGGTTTCCAAAAATGTTCATAATACATTCATAACACATAAGACATGCCATTTCGTATAATTTAATCAACAATGCATAGTCCCAGTTCCAGGATGTTACAGTTCTAGCCCCCTTAAAATAATTTCGTCCTCGAAATTACTTGGCTAAATGCGCTCCTACACACTACACTACACTTCCGTTGCGCACTCTAATCTTAATAATACTATTATACTTCCTAGGCACAGTCTCTAG
The DNA here is from genome assembly GCA_005393395.2 of Gossypium australe. Taxonomy (NCBI): domain Eukaryota; kingdom Viridiplantae; phylum Streptophyta; class Magnoliopsida; order Malvales; family Malvaceae; genus Gossypium; species Gossypium australe. The sequence goes on along the minus strand of CM016624.1, from coordinate 64,023,487 downwards.
GTTCATATCCAAGGTTTCAGGCACTTCACTTAGCAATATAAGAAAAAGCTAACCGAACAAGGCAATTAAGGTATTCCAGAAATCAGGAACGTACCCGTTGTCACATCTGGCACATCTTCCTCCTCGCGACGGCCAACTGCATATACCAACCTTGGCTGCCTTGCATCTAAACCTTCAGCACCTCCGCTTGGTGCTCCCCGTCCTCTTCCAGCGCCATTTTCTCAGCCATTCGGACCATGACTTCGCTGAGGCTGCGACCACCTCTACCAGCCTGATTAACATTCTGAGCCACTGGTCGATTTCCATCTGGCCTCATAGGACAATCCTTAATCATGTGGTCCTTGGACCCACACGTAAAGCATCCTCCAGTCTTTTTCCAACACTCTCCTAAGTGTTTCTTCCCACACTGATCACAGGTACGATATTGCCCTCCAGTACCAGCGTGCTGACCTTGTGGCCCATCAACTCTAGGCCTCTTATTCTCAGATGATCCAGACGATCCAAAACCTCTTTTTGCCCTGTTCTAATAAGTGTGCTGCCTTGCAGAATCCTTAATTCCTTCAGCTACCTTAGCTTTCTCTACTAAGGCAGAAAACTCCCGTTCCTGAGTGGTGCTATTAACAACCTCAAATCATCCCTTAATCCATCCTCAAATCGGACACATCGCTCATACTCCGTAGCTACTACTCCTCGAGCATATCGTCTCAACCTCAGAAATTCAGCTTCATATTTTGCCACGGACTTGTTCCCTTGAACCAGCCCCAGAAAAGCTTTCCTCTGCGCATCAGTGTAACGCGTGCCGACATACTTCTTCTGATATGCCTCCTTAACATACCCCCAGGTCAGATCCTCAGCTGTGGCACCATCTCGAACTGTTAACCACCATTTGTACGCTTCATCGCGTAGCAGTGCCACCATTCTTTCAACTTCTCTTCAGGGGTCAGATCGAGCTCATCCATAATGCGCTCGGTTGCTTCCAACCAATATTCTGCTGTACTGGGTGCCACACCAGATACTCCTCGAAACATCTCAGCCCCATTGGCTCGGAGTCTCTCGGGTACAGATTTCCGAGCTCCCATTTCCCACCTGCTCCAGCCACCATTTCCAAAAACTCGCAGCACAGCCTGCGACACAGCGTCATCCCCCGTCTGAGCTTGCTGCTCAACACCAACAGCTGGGGGTGGTGGTGGCGGTGGTATCTCATTATCAGATCCTTGACCCGATCTAACGGGTTCCGACACAGTCATTCTTTCTCGACCACGTCCATGACGACCACGTCCTCTAGAACTCATTTCTAACGACTGCGCTTTAATCTGATTAAGAAATTTTATGGATTAGTCTTTATTCCACTGATTACCCGCGAAAAAGTTTTATGAAAAGAATTTTAGGAGTGGTTCTTTCGTATTCATACATGCACACAGTCTTTCATACATTCATCAATCAATTATGAACTTTCGTTCATTCAGAGAAATGTTGTAGTTTTCATTGTTGTTGTTTTTCCACTACCCAAGGGTTTTTTCGTAATTTGCCCTACAGGGGTATTTTCGTAATTTGTCAAAATAAGGTTCCTTGTTGATTTTGTCAATAAGGGTATTTTGGTAATTTTTGAAATCCCGGGGGTATTTCAGAAATTTTGAAATCCGAGGGTATTTCGGTAATTTTGGAACTCGGGAATATTTTAGTAATAAACCGGGGTAAATTTGTAAATCTTAATAAATCAAGGGTATTTCAACATTTGCAAAACTTGAGGGTTCTTTTTGAGAATTTGTTTTCTAACTCGGTGATGTTGCAAAAATTTTTGAAATCCAGGGTCATTTTGGTAATTTTGTAAGTTAGGGGCAATTTTGGTAATTTTCCAAATCGGGATATTTTAGACTTTTACAAAATAGAGGTTTGGGGATACTTTTACAAAGTAAGAAAATTTTATTGAAATTGAGGGTAATATGGTAATTGTTTTAAACCAAGGGCATTTTAGTAATTTCGCAATTAGGGGTATTTTAGTAATTTTCATAATTTAGGAATATTTCAGAAAATTTTATAAAATCGTGTTGGCAATTTAAAAGGATAATTTTTAAAAGTTTTAAAGCTAGGGTTTCCATAAAAATACGGCTAGTCTCTTTCGGGTTTTAGTTAGGGGTTTAGCCCATGAATAAGTCCCCTTGGTTAGGGTGAACCGAAGCTACACACCAGGTAGGATTCGAGTGGAGAGGAGGTTAGTCACGCGAACTGCTTAAGTACCAAGCTCCCACTGAATACCAATCCTAGACATGCGCACAATGGTTGCCACACCCTAACTTGGCGACTTAACCATAGGTTTGTTTTATTAGGCATTTAAGTCTTATGTAACTGTTGGGGTAAGCTAGCCTTAGAGTTCAAGTTCCTATCATACTAATCTACGTTCCATTCCATTTCTACCCTTCTACAGATCACAATATAAATCACACAGAGGTTAGGGGTACTTACCTGGTGGACTTCGGGTCGGAGACTTAGGTGCCATGCCAGAAAAACCTGCTTTTCACAAAATTTTCACAAAATTTCTTTTGGGCTTAATTTTGAAAATGTTTGGGCCTTAAACCCAAGGCCAAGAGTTTAAAGTTGGGCTCTGATACCAAATTGAAACACCCCAAACCCGGCCCACGAGCCTTGACTGGATCTGGTATGTTCCTCGAAGGAAACCAGTTCAAAATTCGTTTATTACTTTGGAAAGACTATGTGTTTTGAAAGAAAAATTATTATTGGGTTGGGCTTGAATTGAAAACTAGTTTATTTTACTAAAAACCCTTTACTTTAGGTTACAAAATGTTTAGGGTTTGTTTTAAAATAAATTTACTTATTTCATTAATTAATAATAGTTCGCAGTCATAACAAATAAAAGTAAAAATAAAGAAATTCAACTATGGCCTTATTACATCTAATAATCCCAAAATTAAAATTTAAAATACTTAAAATAAAATAAAAGTCCAAATCGTAAATTTCTTGCTGTGCATGGCCATCCCTAAGCTTCTGCCGAACCCGGTCCATTACTGATCGTCACCTGAAAATAGTTCCCACAACGGGGTGAGTCAAACAGACTCAATGTGTAACCAACACTAAGAATTAACATTTCAGGCATGCATTACCATATCACATACATATTCATATAACAAGTAAAAATAATGATGCAACCCAAACCCAAACCTAGATAGCCATCCGCTACACTTCCCCGTACCAACCTGCACACCGTGGGGACTACTAAGTCGACCCTCCATCCGCTACACACCATCGAAGGCAGTCGCTGCAGTCGACGTGCTCATCGCCCTTATAGTTTCGTGGTCTTAGGTCACAACTTTCAGATTACGTGATCTTAGGTCACCACATTCAGATATCGTGGTCTTAGGTCACCACATTCAGATCTCGTGGTCTTAGGTCACCACATTCACTTCCCCCTTTTCAATAACCCATATGCCCCATATCATACATATCATGCATATTACTTAATTTCACATTCTTATCATATTTCTCATGTTACATATATAACATAATTCCATATTCCTAGTAGAAGTAGGAAACGTACCTGAGTACCTTTGTACCATTACATGGTACCTTAGTCATAATTTCACATTCTTAATAACACATTTACTTTAGAACATAGCCATGAACATATTAAAACTTAGGGTAGGGTACACACCTGATTTGCTTAGCGGTTCACTTAAATCCCGAAAAGCTTTGATCTAATGCCTTAGATCTCAATTCCTACATTCGGCCAACCTTAATATATTAGCATAAAGCCTATTCGGCTATAAAACCAAATCCTAGTAGGATTTGTATACTTATAACCTACCTTGTTGCAGATTGGGACACCAACAAATCCCGGAAACTTGTATTCTTCTCCTCTGAAATCGGCTAATCACTAGATCCCTTGAATCGGTTAGTTTTCGGTTAAAACAAATAGATCTAAGTACTTAAGATAGGGCCTTGGCTGAATATGTGAGTACACTTACCTTGAAATTCTCAAATGCCGAAAAGTATCCCTTCTTGGAGTCGACAGTTGCAGAATCCTGAAACACTCCTTATAATTTCGGCCACAAAATAATAATGATATTAGTTCCTATATTTCGGCTTAAAGAAGAGAATAAATTGATGACCATAAAATTCTTACCCTTAATATTGAATTCGACAGATCCCTCCTGACACCACTTCAGAGATTCGGCTTAGAGACTTGATGAACAATCGGCTATGAGCCCCCTATGCATTCGGTTTCAAAGATGAAAGAAGAGAGGACTATTAGGCTTAGAAGGAATCGGCTAGGAGGCTAAAATGAAAAGAAGAAAAAGATCGATGCTCAACAACAAGAAGAAATTCGGCAGAGAGGAAGGAGAATTTGCTTAAGAAATTCGGCAAAGGAAGAGTGAATGAATGAATGGCCTCTTTTCCTCTAGTAGCCGAAATTACTAGCTAGAGTCCCTTACTTGGCCACCACTCTCCCTTATTTTGATAGCTTTATCCCTTGAATTATCACTTTATTAAAAGAATTTAATCCAACAATAATCTCTTGAAAATAATGATAAATAAATCTATTATTTATCTCCTATTTAGCCGAAATTTAAAGAGAATAAAACTCCTCTTTTAAAAGCCTTATTGCCGTCCATCTCTCTGCTCCTTGTAGCAAAAATAAAAATTTTATTTTGCTTCCTAAGTGACTCGAACTCAGGCCCACTTGCATAGCTTGTGGCGTCACTTACCTGGGCCTTAAGTGGTATCTCCAGGCCACTTTTCCAAGCCTGTTTGTGTGTCATCTTTCACATACATTTTCTCTTAAGGCCACCTTGCCTTTGTTTCCTCTTTTAAACCTTAAAACTTGACATTTTCTAAGTCATTTCCTTACATTTCCAAGTTTCCAAAAACGTTCGTTTCCCTCCTTTAACCTAACATTTCCTTACATTTCCAAGTTTCCAGAAATGTTCACTTTCCTCTTTTAACTTAACATTTCCATATATTTTCAGGTTTCCAAAAATGTTCACTTTCCTCTTTTAAACTTAACATTTCCATACATTTTCAGGTTTCCAAAAATGTTCATAATACATTCATAACACATAAGACATGCCATTTCGTATAATTTAATCAACAATGCATAGTCCCATTTCCAGGATGTTACAGGGGGTGTGTAGCGGATGGAAACCTAGGCAAACGGGTTGGGCCTTGCATATTATTTGTTATTAAATTTTATTATGATTATTACATTGTTTATTTTGTTTAATGGGCTTAAGGCCCAAACACTAGTGGTGCGTGAGGGTTGCATACTGAGTCTCGCGACTCACCCTTTTAATTAACATCTTAGGTGATACCTAGTGATTAGGATCGGGCTGGAGAGGAACTTTTATGTTATGTTTTTTAATCGCGTTTGATGATTGTTTATTGTGAATCCGTTTGACATATATGCGTTCACTCGGGGCCCACCCAAAAAGTAGAGAAATGAAGAAGTGACGTCCAAGCCCGTGGTCGCAATGCTGCCTCCACGCAATCCCTCAGTCACCGAACCGACCTCGTCCGCTCGGAAGGACACAATGACTTAATCAACTGGATCCACCGAAGCAATTTCCTCTAGACAGAATGAGGCTCTCGTTGAGAGATCTATTAGTGATTGGGCCACCCCTCCTGGCAAAGAAAGAAAGGCAGGTTCAGGCGATTAATCAAAAAAATATTTCCTTCCCTTTCTTTATGACAGAGCAATTGAATGATGCGGTTCGGGTGCAGGGCCTCTAAGATTATCAAGAAGCTATTCATTTTCCTTTCCGTCCTATTGAAGAAAAGACCTTCGGCATGATGGTAGTAGAGTAGTCGATCTGATCTCGCGCGCGGGCGGATAGAAATGCCTATAGATAAGGTAGGCGAGGGTAGCTTGCCGGCAAAGGGCGTGTATGGTAGTCTTTTGTTTGAACAAGCCTTGTTACTACAGCTTCTTACTAAAGAAAGAATGCCATACTATCGAACTATAGGCGAGATGAAGCAAGCAAGGGAAGAGTTCCGACAAAGCGATTGATCCAGTTAAGATCGATAGATAGAGTACGGGACAGGACCAATACTAAGAGGGGACGTAGGACATATTTATTTATAGGAATCGCTAGACAGAACTAGGAAAAAACTAAAAGCACGCCAGTCTAGCCTCTGGCCTCTAACTCTTCTAACCAAAAGCACGCTAGTTTAACATACCACATAAAAGACTCTGGCCTTAACCGCAAATAGCATACCGCTGAAAAGGGGAAAGACTCTTGCCTCATAGAATCATACCGCCTTTAGCCTGTTCTCAAACGGCGAAGCCTCAGACTCAAACCTGAAACTTGGCTATTAGGGAATCTTCATTCATATAGTCTCTTGTCTTAACCTGTTAGTGCCCTGCGGGGAAATCACTGTTGAAGAATTGGCTGTAAGTTTAGTCTTCATGAATTGATTATTGGGTCCTGTATAACTGCTATAAGGGTAAAAGGTTTAAGCCGTAGGAGTTTTCTTTTTAGGGATAGGGACTACGGAAGTTCATAGGAAGAGGTTAGTGGAAGATATCCTGTTTTCGGGGTTGGAGTCACCGAAGTAAACGATTGGCAAGAAAAGACACAGGAGTGGACCTGACAAGCATAAGATTCATTCAATAGACAACAATAGACAAGCCGGAGAGTATGCATCACTCCGAAGTACTAATAACTAAGTTGAAAAGAGAGCGGGGCAGGCCATAGACGAAAGTGAACTATAGACTACTTACCGGAGACTATAGGCAATGGACGAAAGACCAGCGGAAGGGCATTAGTCGCCGAGGAAGATAGTGCGCGTAGATCAAAACTTAGTGGAGAGACCCAACATAGGCCAGTTCCAAGGCCAAGGCTCGATCCTGCACAATTGACCTGCTTCATACCATCTACTTACTATCTGACTTACTTAATGCACTCACAAGCGTTCGCATCGCTGCCCTAGCTTCGTGTTAAAGGCACAACGGAAAGAATATGTAGATTTGGCAAAAAGAGACTCAAGTTTTATTTTATATTTTTAATTAATGGACTTCAAATCTCGTTGTAATAAGGCCATGGGCCACTAGATTATATTATGTTATACTATGGGCTTTCATTACTTTTAGTAATTTAAATTTTTATTTTAATTAAACTAAGGCATGTAATTAAGTTTGGATTTTATTTTACAAAGGCATATTCTATATAAAATATATTTGGGTTTTTTTTCTGAAAATACGACATGTTTGACAAATTTTTTCTTAGGGACATACCAGATCCGGTTGTAGTGTTTGGGCCGGGTTTGGGGTGTTACAAAGTGATTTCATTTCGAATCTTGGCGGTTAAAGATGGAGGGAAATATTTCATTAAGAAACGTTCAACCAACTCTTGCCATGTAGTTATGGAACAGGACGGTAGGGAGTTCAACCACGTTCGTGCTCTATCTCTTAAGGAGTATGGAAATAATCTCAGTCTCAAGGCATCCTCAGTCACTCCGACTAGTTTAAATGAGTCACTCACATCCATGAATAGCTGAAGATGAAGATGTGGATCTTCATTAGGAATCCCACTAAATTGACCCATATTTTGCAACATCTGGAACATGACCGGCTTTAGCTCGAATTGTTGTGCCTCAATTTCGGGTCTCTTAATACTCGGATTGAGCTCGTTGAATAGAGGAAAGGCATATTGTTGAATGGTACAGTTTCTATCATCGGCAACAATGACCAGATTGTGAGCATTATAAGCGAATGTTCCTCCTGGGTTTTGGTTTGGATTTTCGAAATTCATATCTTTGGTCCTTCTTTAGTTCGCTTGTCTTCTCCTTTATTAGAAAGTCCTTTCAATTTTAGGGTTTAGAAGAAGTAAGTCAATAATTTGATCAATACTCTGAAACAAACACAAAAAAAAAAAATAGAATTAAAATTTAACAGAGAAAAAGAAAAAAATAGACCAAAATGCAAAATTAACAATTTCACAAATAATGTCTTTGAAAAACAGTCCCCAGTAATGGCGCCAAAAACTTGGAACGGTGGAAATGTGCAAGTGTACACAATCGTAACAAGTAATAAAAGTGACAAGTAAATGTCGAGTTGTTGTACCCACAGGGACTGTAAAAGAATTATTTATGAAATAATTTCAAACACTTTGGTTAGGGAAAAATATTTGATTTTTGAAAACTATTTGAAAACTAAAAACAAAAAAACAAAGTAAATTAAAATAAAACAAAGTTCAAGTGTGCGATTTCAAAAACTAATTTTAATCAAGATGACATAATTGTGTTGGTTTAATCACATTTCTTACCTTAGAATTATTAAACTTGTGTTTATACTTGTTAAAACATGGCAACTCGGTAATTTGCTAACTACCGAACATATTTACAAATCAAAAATCCATCCATCTCTTGTACATATTTCTATGCCAATTCGACCAATTAAACAGAATGCAAAAAGTAAACATGTTATTGCACATACATACTCATTAAATTAAACAATCTCTCGCATATTCCTATGTCGATGCAAACGATTAATTCAACCTAACAAGCACATAAAAGATCATGTGAAGTAACAAGGTATTTTTACCGTGAAACAATTTAATCACAAAAATCTTGCAAGTTATGCAAGGCATACATATCGTCAAATACAATGCTAATTCAATCTTCAGCTACCTTAGAAGAATTAAACATGCAAAAATTAAGTATTGTGTCCATTAATTACAATTTCAATGCGTTTAAATAATTAATTCATTAGCTATCTAAACAACTATAATGCCAGATAACTTAGCATAATCTTACTTAATCAAACATTTCACCGAGGCCTTTAACAGCATAAACATAATTTTAATAATTTAAGATGGCGAAATGAAATCAAACCAACACGAATTAAATTCAAGCTAAATCGATTAAATTAAACATTTCAAAAAGCATGAATATCCATAAACATGTTCGTCAAAACAACAACAAATAATTTAAAGAGACAGGAAATGAGAAACAAATCCGGTGGCTCTCCGTGACTTGTCTGCTTGATTCCTCCTTCGTTCTTCGTTGTCCTCGGCTATCAAGGGGGCTTATGAAAACTTCAATTGCTGCTTCAAATGGCCGGAAAACATCTCTTTTCCAAGAGGGGAAATCGGCACAAGAACACCCAAAAAGGGAAGTGAAAAAGTGGGGAAATGAGAGGAAATAAGAATGCTTGAGGTGTTTTGAATGAGCAGCTAGGGGCTGTATTTATAGGTGTTTAAGGCTGCTAAAAATAGCACATAGCAGCAGCAAAAGAGGCCTCCCTTGGCCAGCCATCCCATGTGGCAAAGTTGAATGTTTCAACTTTGCTAAATATAGCATGGGGCAATGTAAAAAGCCATGAATTTTGGAGGGGTTTAAATGAGATTTTGAAAGATCATCAAGGACTCCTTTGCAAGCTGAATTAATCAGCTAATAAGCTGATTTGGGCCTTCATTGTGGACAGTTTGGGCTGCCCAATTGATGGCTGATTCGATTCAATCGGTTCGGTTCAACCAGTGCGGTTCATCTAGCCCTTTTTTTCCCATAATTAATTAATAATAATATATTTAGCCCAAATTAAATTGGGAATAAATTAAAATTAATTATATTATGATTAAATCTTCATAGTTGGACCGTCTTGGGCTGGAAATAAATTTGCCTTGAACTTTAAATAGCTTATTGGTTTTGTTCTTCGAGCAGTGTCTGTCGAGCTGATTTTTGCCTTTTGTGCGAATCTGTCGAAAACAGTCAAAATTAAACAAAATTCACTATAAAATTAATTAAAATTCATCATGTTCATATTTTTAGAACACTTTAATTATTTTATAATATTTAATTATTTTTCGACAAGAATTTACTCGAAACCACATGAATTTGGGTCAAGAAGGACATGAAAAAGTATATAAATTTTCGTGTTTCCAAGTACAGAATATTTTCCCATACGGAACAGTCGAGGTAAGCAATCCTATATTTGGCACTTTTAAGGTAAACGCTTCTCGACTTAAACTTTATCAAGAAAATAGAACTGATAGCATTAGGGAAGATATTCAAACTTTTAAACCACCTTGATTTTTGCGAATACGAGGAAAGTCTAGCTTAAGACTTTAAACGAGCGCTTCTCGGGAGGCAACCCGAGCACTAACCCTATTTATTTTCACTTTTTTTTCATTTTTCTTTTCTTCTCTTCGTCTTAAACACCTAGTTTTAAACTAACCAAAAGTGTAGACTTTCAGACCACACGGCCTTGTACACGGCCGTGGCCGTGTGGAAGTACAGAATCTCCGTGCTGGTAATGGCAGAAGAGGTACACCACGACCGTGAGGAAGAATCAAATCTTCGATTCACGGACCCAACCACCACCCTATGGGCATCGACAGTACACCACGACGGTGTGACGAGGCTGTGGTCGACACTGACTTTTCAGAAATGGGTGTGGCAGGCTAAAAAATGGGCGTGGGAGGAACAACATGCTTTACAACACGGCCGTTCGAGGCGGCTGTGTGAATCGACATGCCCACGATCCACGGGCGTGGAAAAGTGTCAGACCCCAAAACTCCATTTAAAACCACCCCCTCTCATTTTTCTCTCCTACTTTCCACCTCTTTTCTTCCTCCCCTTTCTCAGATTTCCCCTTCCTTTCTCTATACTCTTGAGCTACATCAAAACCATGTCAAAGAAGCGGAAGAAGCCAAGCACAGTCTCCTCAAAGGAGACCAATCTACAAAAGTTCATGTCGGCCGCTTCAACTCTCCAACACGCCAAGGGTCTTTGAGACTTATCGGTTCTATTTTTCTTTTCTATTTTGCTTCAATTTCCTTATCTTTACTTCTATTCTGCTTAATTTAGGTTATTTAAATTTAGTTTCTTAGTGTCAGGTTCTTCAGGCTGCTAGGGAATCACACCTTGGGAACCACGACCACCACCACCGCAGCCTGAGAAGTTCTAAAGGCTGCTTGGGAATCATGCCACTTCCGCCACCGCCAACACCAAGGCAGCCTTAGAATTCACACCCACCCCGCGAACCATCCAACAATAAGGACTCTTCGGTCTATTTTTCTTTTCTTTTAATTTTATTTTACTTTCTATTCTCTTTCTCTTTAGTTTTCTTGTCCTTAAATATATAATTAGTTTATTTTAAATTAATCTTAATATTTCCTGGCTAATTCTCCCAATTTCTTCATCTAGCACAGTGCTCAATAGCAGCCACCACGCCTCGGAACATCCTCCAAGAATTTCATCCGTAATTCAGGAAGTGTCAATTCTCTCCCTCTCTTTTGATTATTTACTATTTTATTATTATCTATCCTTGTACATTGAGGGCAATGTACATCTTAAGTGTGGGGGGTAAAAGTGCCTAACTTTTTGCATTATTCTCAAATCCCTAAATTATGCCTTATTCTAAAGTAAGTTTCTCATATTATGATTAGAATGAAATTTCCTTTGATTGATGATTTTTATTGATATGTTTTGGATTAAGTCATTGATAATTGTACATTGATGATTAAATTTGAAGGATACTAGAGAATCATGCATGATAAGTCCATTTTTCAGAATAAATTTTTTTTTAGGTTGTCTACCTAAATCTAAATGTTACCTTGAAGTTTGAAATTTACGAGGTTGATATCAAAATACCCATAATCTTTGTGAGATTTTGAGCCTTATAGAGCATATATCCTTTTTCATGCTCACTTTTTGATTATGAGTGTGTCAACATTGAACTGTTATTCTAGAACTTGCCTCGATTATACATGTTGAGACCACACCTATGATTTTATTTGCTGATATGATAAATGCACCTAGGTTTTAACCCACTTACTCCACTAAAAGGCATACCTTCATAATTAACCTCTAGTGAACCCTTTGATCCAAGCAACCCATTTATTGACTCACCCACTAATATTAACCCAAAACCCTTTGTATTTGTTATCACCATTCTTCCTTGACTCCCTTTTTATCGAGATTTTATTTTGAGCAGTTGCCTACCTATGTTCTATATTTTAGTTGTAAAAGTTCTTTCCTATTATTACTTGATTTGTTCTTAAAAAACGAAGTATATTCATTATTAGTTCTATTGTAACACCCCAAACCCGGTCAACCCACCACGACCGAATCTGGCATGTCACAGAGGAAAAACGTTTTGAAGAAAATCAAGTTAAGGTTAAAATTTGTGGAAAACTCTTTGTTGCTCTATGTTTGTAGAAATCAAGTGCATGATTAGTTAAAAACCGATAGTTTACTTTGAAATCTCGGGAATAAATCTTTAAAACTTAGTTGTCAATCTATAGATTTAGAAAACCTTTTTGTCATTTTTAAAAGAAACCCAAATGATTAATTTAAAAATCGTTTCTATTTGAGTTTGGAAACCTAAGTTTGGAAACCGTTTAAGTTGTCGAAAACATTTGAGCTGTCATTTATTATCAAGTGATTTGTATTACCAGATGGTAGGTTTTTAAAACCATTAAGTTTTGTAGTTTAGAAAACCTTGCGCTCACATTATTAAATTAATCAAGTAATTCACTTAACCATGTTCGAAATCAAATCAAAAACATATAAATAATTCAAAACATAATTTAAAAGGCCTTATTACAAAACCAAATAGTAAAAGCAAAATATAAAATAATTACCCAATTCAAAATCCAAGTAAAACCAAATATTTTAATGCATGAGCCACCTCGAGTCCACCCGGCTCCTCATCCGCGATCTACGAATCACCTGAAAAGATAAGGGAGAAGGTGAGTCACCAAGACTCAGTACATAATCCCTCCCCCAGTTAACGCAACAAGCTTACACAAATCATAAGCAAGCAATATAACATGCACACCAACCTAACCATCCATAACTCCGTTTCTACCCCGTGTGGTACCAAACCACTGGTGGTGCCAAACCACTGGTGACCCAAAGTCACGATATCCAAATAAAAGTGTGGTGCCAAACAACTGGTGACCCAAAGTCACGAATAATCCAATTGTGGGGCCAACCAACGTTGTGATACCAAATCACTGGCGACAATCCCGTAATATCAAATGTGGGGCCAACCCACTGTGGTGCTAAGCCACTGGGACGAGTCGCTATGAGGTGCCAAACCTCTGGTGACCCAAAGTCACAAAATAATATGTGGTACCAAACCATTGGAGGTGCCAAACCTTTGGTGTCCCAAAGACACGGATATCAATCTTCCCCCTCCTCTCATATCACCCATACCAATGCATTACAAGTGCAAATCATGCCATCATGCTTTAATATGCAACATAAAGCAAATGTATCATAACTCATATTATTATGCACCATATAGCAAAACCATATCGAAACAGACTTACCCAAATCCTTGCTCACACCCATAAGGCATCATATCAAGATCTCACAGTTTTAGGCTTTTAAAACATGATTAGGTTGTTAACAAATTACCAAGTTATAGAGTGTGTAAGATACACACCTGTCACTAACGCAAGCACTAAATCCCGAAGACCCGATCTACAGCACTAGATCTCCTTGTCCTTAGACCGATTTGGTTTTCAACCAAATCCCGAAACTATGAGATGATCCCCCCTTGCAATCGGCTACAAACTATTGGCTTACCCAAAACGATTGTCAGAGAATAGGAGCTTAGATCGACTGCTTCCAAAACCCGAAGAACCTAGGAGAAATTGGTTCCTATAGATGATTAACCCAAACATCAACAAATGCCGGATGTAGGCTTTTGTTTAAACATGCCGACAAAGAAAAAAGAAAGTAAGAATGGAGTTCCGGCTAAGAACACTTACCCTTCCACAAAACCGAATAGAGGAGAACCCAAAGAAGATCTACCCTTGTTGATATTCGACCAAGACAAAACAAAAAGGGAATGGGAAATTTCGGCAAAATGGTTGAGTGATGAAGGGAGTTTCGGCTATGGTTGATAGAAAACAAATGGATGAGATTCAACTAGGGTGGAAAAAGAGAAAGAAAAAGAAAGTAAAATAGAAGAGAGGGAATTCGGCAAAGGAATATGGAGGGAATTTCGGCACAAGAGTTTGAGAAAAGGAGGAAAATAAAGATGCATGGGGAGAAGATGGATACTTTCGTCTTTGAGCAAGAATAGAAAAGAAAAGAGAGAGAGAGAGATGGGGGGAGTAAGGTTTCGGTTTCAAAGAAGAAAAAGAGAGAGAAAGGAAATGGAATTCGGCTCAAAGACTAAGAGAGTAAATCGACAAATACTACTTGGGTTTCGGGTTTGCTTCAACCGAAAGCACTAGGGAGAAATCGGCAATGCTAAGAGAGATTTCGGCTTGACACAAAACAAAGAATAAAGCCAAAACCAAAACAAGATTTCACCTATTGTCAATAACACATTCGGCTAGGGAGAGTGATTTTGGAGAGAAAAGAACATGATGCACAAAATGCTAAGGAATTTGACCAACTAGCTACCAACCTACCAAAACCTTCAACAAAATTCGGTCACCCCCCAGACCATAATGCCGTCCACATACATGGACAAGTTGGCCATTAAAAAGTTTCCAAAAACCTCATCCTGAATCCAAGCCTTATGTCCCCTTATCATTCCTTAATCAAAATGATTCCTTTCCCCAAGTTCAAGCTTACCTAAACTATTTGTCATCTTGCCATAAAAATTTAAAGTCCAACTTACCAAATATAGAGCTTGGCCGACACTTGATGTAAAGGTGCAGAAAAATAAAGTCTCCAAAATGCACTCCATGCTATTCGAACCATTCCCCTCAAGCAACTACTCATGCGCCACTTTCACTATGCTACTAGCTCCTCTTGTGCTAATTTTAGACATTTAAATTAACTTAAGTATCAGGGTCACCTGATCCACTTCACTAAATTCTCAATACTAAAAATTATTCTAGCTTCGTTAATAATTCCAAGCCTTCACAAGACTATATTAAGCACACAATAAAATCATACCCGAACTAACACAAGTAACAAGATGATACTCAAATTTTTAGGATGCTACAATTCTACCCCCTTAAAGAAAATTTCATCCTCGAAATTACCTGGTCAAAAGAGTTGAGGGTACTGCTGTCTCATCACATCCTCTGGTTCCCACGTAGCTTCTTCCACGCCATGGTTTCGCCATAATACCTTCACTAATGGAACTGACTTCCTGCGCAACACTTTGACATCTCGATCTAGAATCTGCACTGGTTCTTCTTCCACCATCAAATCTGGACTCACTTCTATTTCCTCCACTGCCACAACATGCGATGGATCAGAACGATAGCGTCTAAGCATGGAGACATGGAACACATCGTGTATCTGACTCAGCTCTGCTGGAAACTCGAGCTGATAGGCTACTGGTCCCACTCGTCTCAACACCTTATACGGCCCAATAAACCTTGGACTTAACTTGCCTTTTCTCTCAAACCTCAACACTTTCTTCCATTGCGAGACCTTCAAAAAGACCTGGTCACTCACGGCAAACTCTATATCCCTTCGCTTGGGATCAGCATACGACTTCTGTCTGTTCGATGCTTCCTTCAAACGAGCCTGAATCAACTTAACCTTATCCTCAGTCTCTACAACCAACTCTGGTCCCAACATCTGACGCTCACCCAACTCTGTCCAGCATGTAGGTGTGCGACACTTCCTACCATACAACGCCTCATATGGTGCCATCTTAATGCTTGCCTGGTAACTATTGTTGTATGCAAATTCAGCTAATGGTAAAAACTCTTCCCAGCTGCCTCTGAAGTCCAAAACACAACCTTTCAGCATATCCTCTAAAATCTGTATAACCCTTTCCGACTGTGGATGAAATGCCGTACTGAAATGCAACCGCGTACTCAAAGCCTGATGTAACGCTCTCCAAAACCTCGACGTAAATCTAGGATCTCTGTCCGAGATGATCGACACTGGCACACCGTGCAACCTCACTATCTCCGCCACATACAACTTAGCTAACTTTTGAAGCGAGTAATCCACCCTTACCGGAATGAAATGAGCTGACTTAGTTAGACGATCCACAATTACCCAGACTGAGTCCTTCTTACTCGGCGTAAGGGGTAATCCACTGACAAAGTCCATAGTGATCCTTTCCCACTTCCACTGTGGAATCTTCACTGGCTGAAGTAACCCAGACGGTAACTGATGTTCAGCCTTGACCTACTGACACGGCAGACATTTACCCACAAACTCAGTTACCTCCTGCTTCAGACCTGGCCACCAAAACTACTCTCTTAAATCCCGATACATCTTGCTACCTCCAGGATGCATAGCGTATGGGCTGTTATGTGCGTCCTGAAGAATTTTCTGCCTCAACTCGACATCCTTCGGCATACAAGCTCTCCCTTGAAAACACAATACTCCATCTCTGGACAAACTATAATCCTCTAAACCACCATTCTGAACTTGCAACCTCCGATCGTTCAAACCCTCATCCTCTAATTGTTTCTCCCTAATCTGCTCAACCCAAGTCGGCTTAACCTGCAATTCTGCCAAAAGCCTCCCATCATCATACAAGCTAAGACGAGCCAACATCGATCTTAAGTCTGATACAACCTTACGGCTCAACGCGTCTGCCACCACATTAGCCTTGCCCAGATGATACTCAATCGAACAGTCGTAGTCTTCCAACAACTCAATCCATCTGCGCTACCTCAAGTTCAAATCCTTCTGAGTCAAAAGATACTTTAGACTCTTGTGATCTGTATAGACTATCGACTTCTCTCCGTACAAATAGTGTCTCCATATCTTCAAAGCGAAAACCACTGCAGCTAATTCGAAGTCATGCGTCGGATAGTTAACCTCATGTGGTCTCAACTGTCGAGATGCATAAGCCACTACCTTTCCTTCCTGCATCAGCACACATCCCAAGCCAGTATGTGATGCATCACAGTACACCGTGAATTCCTTACCTGCCTCAGGCTGAATCAAAACCGGAGCTTCAGTCAGAATCTTCTTCAACTTGTCGAAACTTCCTTGCTGCTTCTCAGTCCACACAAATGGAACTCCTTTCCTCAATAACTTGGTCATTGGTGCTGCGATCAAAGAAAATCCCTCTACAAATCTTCGGTAATACCCTGCCGGTCCTAGAAAACTCTGAATTTCTACCACTGACTTAGGCGGCTTCCAATCCAACACTGCCTCAATCTTTCGAGGATCCACTCTAATCCCCTCAGCTGATACTACGTGACCCAAGAAAGCCACCTCCCTAAGCCAGAACTCGCACTTACTAAATTTGGCATATAGCTGCTTTTCCCTCAGAATCTGCAACACTACTCACAAATGCGTATCATGATCCTTCTCTGACTTGGAGTATACCAAAATGTCGTCTATAAACACCACGACAAACTGATCCAAAAACTGCTGGAATACCCGGTTCATCATGTCCATGAATGCTGCCGGCGCGTTAGTCAACCCAAACGGCATTACCAGAAACTCGTAGTGCCCATACCGAGTACGAAACGCCATCTTGTGGATATCAGCCTCTTTCACCTTTAGCTGATGATACCCAGACCTTAAATCAATCTTCGAGAAAACCGATGTACCCTTAAGCTGATCGAACAAGTCATCTATCCTCGGCAATGGATACTTGTTTTTGATCGTCAGCTTATTCAACTGGCGGTAGTCTATACACATCCGCATCGTACCATCCTTCTTCTTAACAAAGAGTACCGGTGCTCCCCAAGGCGAAACACTTGGTCGGATAAAACCTCGGTCCAACAACTCTTGAATCTGAGCCTTTAATTCCACTAATTCCTTCGGCGCCATCCTATACGGAGCGATAGACACTGGCGCAGTTCCGGGTAACAGATTTATGCCAAATTCAACTTCACGATCCGGAGGCAGTCCCGGAAGTTCTTTTGGAAATACTCAGCATATTCCTTTACCGTTCGGACATTCCCTACAGTAGACTCCTTAGCCTCTAACGCACACACATGAACCATAAATGCCTCACAGCCCTTCCTAACCATCTTCTTAGCTTTCAACGCAGATACTACGTTGGATAGATAATCTCTTCTATTACCTATCATAACCACCTCTTCACCCTCAGCTGTCTTCAAAACCATGCGCTTAGCAGCGCAATCCAATACTTGACCAACCAGTCCATCCCAAGAATCAGATCGAACTCCCCAAACAGCAGTTCCATCAGATCAGCTACAAACACTACCCCTTGGAGTTCTAAGGGTACATCCCTATACAGCTTATTCACTTCTACAAAGTGACCTAGAGGGCTAAGTACTGTCATCTCCCTAGAAGTAGTCTCAGAGTCTAAGTTCATGGTCTCTACTATGCTACTAGCAACATACGAATGCGTCGAACCCACATCTATCAAAGCAGTATATGGTAAACCAAAGATTAAGAACGTACCGGTTATGACGTCCGGTGCGTCGCCCTCCTCCCGACGCCTTGCTGCATATACTAACCCAGGCTGTCTTGCCTCAGTGTTGCCTGCACCTCTGCCCAGTGCTCCGCGGCCCCGACCAGAACCATTACCTCCTCTACCATTACCACGACCCCTCTGCGGTGGCGGTCCCTCATTTCTGAACTGAGCACGACCCTGACCCTCAGACTGATTCTTGGCTTGCTTACGTGGACAGTCCCTCACACGATGATCCAGCGAGCCACACTCAAAACATCCTTTCCCACTGGTCCAACATTCGCCCCAATGAGATTTCCCGCACTGATTACACTGCGCTGGTCCCTGATTAGCAGTAACAGGCCTCCCAGATTGATTCGGCCCACTCTGCCTAGCCCTTTTCTGAGAATTACCGGCCGACCCAGATGATCCAAAACCCCTTTTATGCCTATTCCTGTCATGATTCTGCCTCACAGATTCCTTTATCCCTTCGGCTATCTTAGCCTTTTCTACTAGCACAGCAAACTCTCGCTCCTGCTGTGGAGCAATCAGCAATCTCAGCTCATCCCTCAGTCCGTCCTCGAACCTGACACATCGCTCGTGCTCCGTAGCCACGATACCTCTAACATACCGGCTCAATCTTAAAAATATTGCCTCATACTCTGATACGGACTTACTCCCCTGAACCAATCTCAGAAATGCCTTCCGCTGCGCATCAATGTAACTAGACCCAACATATTTCTTCTGATACGCTGCCTTAAAATAGTCCCAAGTGAGATCCTCCGCTGCAGCACTATCCCGCACCGTGAACCACCACTGGTATGACTCATCCCGAAAAGGCGACACTATCCCTTTCAGCTTTTCCTCAGTAGTCAAATCAAGTCATCCATGATTCGCTCCGTCGCCTCAAACCAATACTCAGCCGTACTGGGAGCCACACTAGAAACACCTCGAAAAGCCTCAGCTCTATTGGCTCGGAGTCGTTCAGGTACGGATTTGCGAGCTCCCGCGCCTCCACCTACTCCAGCTACCCTCTCAAGAACTCGCAGCATCGCCTGAGACACTGCGTCATCCCCCGTCTGATCCTGGAACTCACCATCTACAGTTGGTGGTGGTGCTGGTATCTCATTTTCCGACCCCTGACCAGACCTCACTGGCTCGGACACAGCCATCCTACCCCTACCGCGTCCACGCGTATTACGACCCCGACCTCGAGTACTCATGTCTAAAGTCTCGACCTATCTGATTTAAAAGTTTTATGCATTAGTCATTATTCCACTATCTTTAAAGCACAATTTTATGAGTAATTCTTATTAAAGAGTTTTGTTTTCGCGAGTCCATAGAGTCCTATAAATTTCAGTCTCTAAAGTAGTCCACTATCACTAGTCATTCAAAGTTTATAACATAAAAAAAAATCACAACCAAAGGCTAGGGGTACTTACCTGAGCGGATTGGTGCCGGAGACTCGGTGCCATGCTTTTCAAATCATATAATTTCAAACAGAAACATTTTAAGACCATATTTTAAAACATTTTGGGCCTCGGGCCCACAGCCGAGCCTTTGAACTTGGCTCTGATACCACAATTGTAACACCCCAAACCCGGTCAACCCACCACGACCGAATCTGGCATGTCACAGAGGAAAAACGTTTTGAAGAAAATCAAGTTAAGGTTAAAATTTGTGGAAAACTCTTTGTTGCTCTATGTTTGTAGAAATCAAGTGCATGATTAGTTAAAAACCGATAGTTTACTTTGAAATCCTGGGAATAAATCTTTAAAACTTAGTTGTCGATCTATAGATTTAGAAAACCTTTTTGTCATTTTTAAAAGAAACCCAAATGATTAATTTAAAAACCGTTTCTATTTGAGTTTGGAAACCTAAGTTTGGAAACCGTTTAAGTTGTCGAAAACATTTGAGCTGTCATTTATTATCAAGTGATTTGTATTACCCGATGGTAGGTTTTGAAAACCATTACGTTTTGTAGTTTAGAAAACCTTGCGCTCACATTATTAAATTAATCAAGTAATTCACTTAACCATGTTCGAAATCAAATCCAAAACATATAAATAATTCAAAACATAATTTAAAAGGCCTTATTACAAACCCAAATAGTAAAAGCAAAATATAAAATAATTACCCAATTTAAAATCCAAGTAAAACCAAATATTTTAATGCATGGGCCACCTCGAGTCCACCCGGCTCCTCATCCGCTATCTACGAATCACCTGAAAAGATAAGGAGAAGGTGAGTCACCAAGACTCACTGCATAACCCCTCCCCCGATTAATGCAACAAGATTACACAAATCATAAGCAAGCAATATATAACATGCACCCCAACCTAACCATCCATAACTCCGTTTCTACCTCGTATGGTACCAAACCACTGGTGGTGCCAAACCACTGGTGACCCAAACTCACGATATCCAAATAAAAGTGTGGTGCCAAACCACTGGTGACCCAAAGTCACGAATAATCCAATTGTGGGGCCAACCCACGTTGTGATACCAAATCACTGGGGACAATCCCGTAATATCAAATGTGGGGCCAGCCCACTGTGGTGCTAAGCCACTGGGACGAGTCGCTATGAGGTGCCAAACCTCTGGTGACCCAAAGTCACAAAATAATCTGTGGTACCAAACCACTGGAGGTGCCAAACCTCTGGTGTCCCAAAGACACGGATATCAATCTTCCCCCTCCTCCCATATCACCCATACCAATGCATTACAAGTGCAAATCATGCCATCATGCTTTAATATGCAACATAAAGCAAATGTATCATAACTCATATTATTATGCACCATATAGCAAAACCATATCAAAACGGACTTACCCGAATCCTTGCTCACACCCATAAGGCATCATATCAAGATCTCACAGTTTTAGGCTTTTAAAACATGATTAGGTTATTAACAAATTACCAAGTTATAGAGTGTGTAAGTTACACACCTGTCACTAACGTAAGCACTAAATCCCGAAGACCCGATCTACAGCACTAGATCTCCTTGTCCTTAGCACCGATTTGGTTTTCAACCAAATCCCGAAACTATGAGATGAACCCCCTTGCAATCGGCTACACACTATTGGCTTACTCAAAACGATTGTCAGAGAATAGGAGCTTAGATCGACTGCTTCCAAAACCCGAAGAACCTAGGAGAAATTGGTTCCTATAGATGATTAACCCAAACATCAACAAATGCCGGATGTAGGCTTTTGTTTAAACATGCCGACAAAGAAAAAAGAAAGTAAGAATAGAGTTCCGGCCAAGAACACTTACCCTTCCACAAAACTGAATAGAGGAGAACCCAAAGAAGATCTACCCTTGTTGATATTCGGCCAAGACAAAACAAAAAGGGAATGGGAAATTTCGGCAAAATGGTTGAGTGAAGAAGGGAGTTTCGGCTATGGTTGATAGAAAACAAATGGATGAGATTCGGCTAGGGTGGAAAAAGAGAAAGAAAAAGAAAGTAAAATGGAAGAGAGGGAATTCGGCAAAGGAAGATGGAGGGAATTTCTGCACAAGAGTTTGAGAAAAGGAAGAAAATAAAGATGCATGAGGAGAAGATGGATACTTTCGTCTCTGAGAAAGAATGGAAAAGAAAAGAGAGAGAGATGGGAGAGTAATAAGAAGAAAAAGAGAGAGAGAAAGCAAATGGAATTCGGCTCAAAGACTAAGAGAGTAAATCGACAAATACTACTTGGGTCTCGGGTTGCTTCAATCGAAAGCACTAGGGAGAAATCGGCAATGCTAAGGGAGATTTCGGCTTGACACAAAACAAAGAATAAAGCCAAAACCAAAACAAGATTTCACCTATTGTCAATAAAACATTCGGCTAGGGAGAGTGATTTTGGAGAGAAAAGAACATGATGCACAAAATGCTAAGGAATTTGACTAACTAGCTACCAACCTACCAAAACCTTCAACAAAATTCGGTCACCCCCCAGACCATAATGCCGTCCACAGACATGGACAAGTTGGTCATTAAAAAGTTTCCAAAAACCTCATCCTTAATCCAAGCCTTATGTCCCCTTATCATTCCTTAATCAAAATGATTCCTTTCCCCAAGTTCAAGCTTACCTAAACTATTTGTCATCTTGCCATAAAAATTTAAAGTCCAACTTACCAAATATAGAGCTTGGCCGACACTTGATGTAAAGGTGCAGAAAAATAAAGTCTCCAAAATGCACTCCATGCTATTCGAACCATTCCCCTCAAGCAACTACTCATGTGCCACTTCCACTATGCTAGTAGCTCCTCTTGTGCTAATTTTAGACATTTAAATTAACTTAAGTATCAGGGTCACCTGATCCACTTCACTAAATTCTCAATACTAAAAATTATTCTACCTTCGTTAATAATTCCAAGCCTTCACAAGACTATATTAAGCACACAATAAAATCATACCCGAACTAACACAAGTAACAAGATGATACTCAAATTTTTAGGATGTTACATCTATAATTAAGTGAGCTTACATGTTTAAATTTTAAAACTTGAAGAAAAAGCACGTATTATTAGTTTTCAATTGATGTAATTAGTTCATTTTTCTAGATAGGTAACTTGTCAATTCAATCTCGATTCTAACCTTCTATTTCAGCCTTTATCCACACCTTTAACCCTAGCCCCGTTACAACCCTGTTAAAGACCTTTTGACCTGTTTATCATCTCATTTTACAGTGGTGGAGATTTAATTTTCATGCAAGCCTATGGGATTAACTCTTCATGTTTGACTTTTAAGTGCTTAAATCTGAACCTTAAACACTTCGAGTGATTTGAGTGAATCTTTAGTGCGGATGTCAACTCTTGTCGATTTTAAACCAGAGGTAGTTTTTTTGGTAAGGGGAAACACCTAACGTTTTCGGGCTATAAATGTACGACTTTGATTGTTTGAATCTTTAGGACTCTTTGAGTTGAATTATCCATGTATGAATGATCTTTGAATTATGATGAGGCATTATTGATGAATATTATGAATCAAGGAAGTCTGTTTTAATTGTGACTTAAGAATTTTGCTTGAGGACAAGCAAAAGCTTAAGTGTGGGGGTATGTGATAAACAGTAAAAGTAACATATTTTAATCCCACATTTAGCATACGTTTGGATGATTTATCCCTCGATTTATGTAAAAAGGTGATCTTAATCCTTTCTTTTCATGTTTTATACTCAGGAAAGCACCCGAGGATGAAAAGAACGTAAAACGGGCCCAAAACAGAGCAAATGGGCCATATCACGAAATCCACATGACCTGGGCCCAATACCACACAGCCGTGCCTCATTGATCTACTAGAACACGACCTGATCACGATTTACACGGCCGTGCCCTATTCAACAGGTTTGAACACGGCCTGACCACGATTCACACGAGCGTGTGCCATTGCCGTGTCCCTGACGTGGAGAAGAGCAATTTCACTCGGAAAAGGATACTTAGAGGCAAAGAGACCTATTTCAAAAGCCATTATAAACACCCTAAGTATATCCTTCAAGGGGGCGGTTAGCTAGGCCAAGGAGCCAAGTCAGAAATGTCAGATTTGTGGGAATCACTCGAAAATAGCCAGTTGATCCATCTCAAGAAGCCTAAATTCTACTCAAGACGGCGGATCTCTCCTTCAATTCCTTCAGGGGGATTTAGCAATTTCTTATGTTTTGTTTTATCTTTTCTTCTGAGATGTTTTCTTTTATTGTTATGAACTAAACCCTTCAGATACCTGAAGGGGATGAAACCTAAGATGGATCTTGTTATTATTTTTTGAACTATATGATAAATACTTGATTTGTTCTTAATTATGTATGCTTAATTCTTGTGTTAATATTTCCGGGATATTGATTCAAGTTGAATGTGCTTAGGTGGTGGAGCAAAAGTCCCTGCTTAAGAGTAGATCTAGCATAATTAAGCGGAGTTGATTGCGCGCCTAGAGTAGGGTGACCAGATTTTTCCGAATTAGGGTGAAACCTGATATGAGAGTCCATAGATCGAGTTAATGCGATTCTAGGGGTTTTAATTAGAAAGAGATTTCAATTAATCGACCTAGGGTTAGACGTTATTCGCCTTGAGAGAGGGTTTAATATAACTTAGGGAATCTTATGGATCAAGTCAACTGAATAAATCGTCTAGTTCAGTGTTAGATAACAAGTGAAGTCTAGGTGGATTCTTCCTAAGGGTATCGTCTTAATCAACTGAGTTTTCCCAACAGTATTTCCCCAATTCATTCTTTTTGTCTTTGTGTCTTTAGCTTAGTAGTTAGTTAAATTTAGATTAGACAACAACTTCACTTATTTTAGGCTAGATAATAAAAAGAAAGTTAGTATTAGTACTTTTAGTTCCTTTGGGTTCGACAATCCGATCTTGCCTAAGCTATAATACTGTTCGATAGGTGCACTTTCCTCAATCGTTGTTATAGTTAGTTTTCAGGTTCGATGATTCTCATTCATTATAAATTTAAAACTCTGAAATCAACGATCACCTATGAATAGATGAATTATGTCCATGAGTTTTATTGCAATTTATGTTATCTTGAATTATATTATTGAATGGTAAATGTATGGTAAGAATTGCTTATTATTTTCATACGAGCTTACTAAGCTATATAGCTTACTCTGTTTAATTTTTCATGTTTTATAGTGTCACCAAGCTAGCTCGGGATTGGAGATCATCGGAGATCACATCACACTATCAAGTTAACATTTGGGTATTGATGAACTTAACATTTTGTGTATATGGCACGTGTAGGGACTTAGTTATTTTGCGTATATGTGTAACACCCCCAGACCCAGCCCAGACGTTATGGCCGAATCCGGTGATGTCACATCAAAGGGATAATTCAAAACGATTCTGCTAAGTTAAAATTTTAAGGCCTAAAAGCCCAAAATCCTTGAATCTTGCTAAGTAATGATAAGAGCCCGTGTTTTAAATTTAAGAAATTTATACAGGTTCAACAATTAAGTAAATAGTTGGAACAAAAACAACAAAACTCAAAATCTAAAGTCAAATCGGAGTACAAGACCTTATTACAACCCAACGGAAACAAAGTAATTTAAAACTAAGTCTTTCAAAACAAATTAAGAATTGCTTGTAGTTTGGCCACCTCTGAGTCCTCTTCCACGTCGAGCCGTCTACTGAGGATCACCTGAAACATTTAATGAAAAGGGTGTGAGTTTCGGAACTCAGTGTGTACGACCCTTGGTAATCCAATCAACATAAAATTATTACATTTGTAACATCCTGAAATTGTGGGGCTATGCATTTAATGTGTGGTTATGTTTAATGTGAGTGTTAAGGGTCTAGAATGGGCTCAGGGTTGGGCAGAGGCCTTAATCGAATTTTCTGTTTGGACACTCTAGTGGAAAGCCTGGTAAGATAGGGCTTAAAAGATGTTATCTGTGTTTTAAAATATAAATAGGCTTGTGGCCTAATGGCAAAGTGGCGCCACTTAAAAGTGGGGAAGTGGCGTCAACTGAGGAGGCCTAAATTCAAGTTGCATGAAGCCCAACTATTTTAATTAAAATTGGCATTAGGGTTTTATTCTCCCATTCTCTTCTTTATTTTCGGCATTTAGGATTCTCTTCTTCTCTCTTTTCCTCCTTTTCTGAATAAAAGCCGAAAACTCCCTTAAGCATTCTTCCTTTTCTCATTTGTCTACCATAGCCGAATCTGCGCTAGCCTTGCCGAAACTTTATAGAACTCTTGAGATCATTTTTTCTTTTTGACCTTCTCAAAAGCCGAAACTTCATAGATCTCTTGAGATCATCTTTTCTTTTTGACCTTCTCAAAAGCCGAAACTTTATAGATCTCTTCAAATCATCTTTTCTTTTTGATCTTCTCAAAATCCGAAATCTTCTAGGAGTTGTCGAACTCTCTGTAAAGGTAGGTGCCGATTTCTTCTAATCTATTCTTTTTCTCTTTCAGTTTTAGAAGACAAAGCCGAAAGGCTAACGGATTGTTGGTTTCTTCTGTTTACGTGTTGGGCGACATTTGGGAATTGAAGTAGATCGCTTAGATCTAAAAGCCAGAACCGCTAGTCTCTAAACCTCATATCTCTCTTTTCGGGATTACAAGGTAAGGGGTTCTCTTTAGATTCTCGTTAGATTCGCTATCGTAATTGTGATCTTAACCATATGATGTGATGGTAGCAACTGATAAGGTCTTTTAATGGAATCAAATGTCGATCAGGCGAAGGAGGGGATTGGATCTGTAAACCCAATCCCTAAGTTTAAGAAACGAGCAGTGTCAGCAGTTCGAGATTGGCCACCCGGTTGTGGACCGATTTCAGAACAAAACCTTAGACAGATAGTAGTCGTATCGGCTTCTGATAGTGTCAACATAGAAAGTCTCGTCTTGTCTGTAATCAGGTGTGTAGGTCTCTAACACACTAATTAATTTGTACTAAATATATGTTATGGGCTAAAAGCCAGAAAAAGGCTGTATAGTAATCTGTACTAAATATATGTTATGGGCTAAAAGCCAGAAAAAAGTTGTATAGACAGTCGGATTACCCAAAAAGGGTAGGCAAGGGATGCCAGGTACGTAATCATATAAACTTCTCTATGTGTATCGATGTATGTGATAGACTATGAACTTTTAGGTAGTATATTGTTTTGATTCTGCATGTATGTATGCATGGAATGGGGTTGGTATGATAAAGGGGAAGTGATAAGGTCACGTAGTGATCGGTGGCTCTGCCACAAATGATTTATAAGGTCACTTGGTGATCGGTGGTTAAACCACGAATTATAAAGTTAGGTCATAATAGTGATCAGTGGCTAAGCCACGTTAAATTTTTTCCTGACTATTAGGAATAGGCAGCATGGCTGTCGATATGGTGTGTAGCGGTTGGTGGGTTGATTGTAAAAATCCCCGAGGTGTGTTGGTTGGTACGGGCTGGTGTGTAGAGGATGGATTTTTAGGTTGGGTTGGGCCATGTTGCATGTAAATATTTTGTTGCTATTGTGGATAGACTAAGGCCCATAATGTGTTTGTGGGCCCAAGCCTTTTATGTGTTTTCGGGATTTGCACACTGAGTCTTGGTGACTCACCCCTTTATTTTCCCTAACTTTTCAGATGAGCAGTAGATCGTGGACATGGGAGCCGAGGTGCACTCGAGGGGACATCAAGTCTTTTTATTTTCATAAACTATTTCCGGTTTTTCTTTAAGTTTAAATTTTGGGACTATTTATGTAAGAAGGCCTCCATAGCTTAGGTTATCAATTTATAATTGTTAATGTCTTCATTTATTTTTTTTTAATTTATGTTCAGCGAAAGAGCAAAGGTTTTCTTCCAATATCACTTACTTAACGAATACGTGAATAAAGAAACTGAATTTCCAAAGATCATCCAAGTGAAGTTTTTAACTTAAACCCCGTAGCATGCCAGATCCGGTCGTAGCGTTTGGGCCGGGTTTGGGGTGTTACAACATTGGGCCTAAGCCCTATCAAAAACGGTGGTCTTGGGCCCTAGCCCACAATGACCTCATATCACACAGTATCACATGAATGCAATACACCCATCCCGAATCCAACCCTACACTCCATTCCCCTTCCAACCCTACACTCCCGTGGGGACATAAATATCAACCCACCCTTCCCTACACTCCAAATGTAGCACCTGCAGCGGCACTACTCAACGTTGCAGCAAGGCTACTAAGCATATAATGGGCTTAAAGCCACCAGTGGATCCACTGTCGTCAAGCAACTATGCGATCCTCACATATCTTCCTCCGTATCATCAAACCCACCCAAATGCAACATATATTTCATGAATGCAACATACACAATTTCACACATTAAGCACTTAGGTGTATTTTGGAAATTTTTTAAATCAGGGATATTTTGGTAATTCTGCAAATCAAGGGTATTCTGGTAATTTTACAAATCGAGGGTATTTTAGTAATTTTGTAAATCTTAGGATATTTTGGAAATTTTCAAACTAAGGGTATTTTGGTAATTTTGTAAATCTTTGGATATTTTGGAAATTTTCAAACTAAGGGTATTTTGGTAATTTTCAAATCAGGGTTATATTGGTCCATCAGGTTTTAGTTATGAACTTTGGCCCATTAACAAGTCCTTGCGACTAAAGTAAACAGACATTAGGCACCAGGTAGGATTCCAGAGAAGAGAAGGTGGGTCATTAGAACCGCTTAAGTACCAAGCTCTCCCTAGATCCAATCTCAAACATGCATATGTCCATTGCCACACTCTAACCCAGCGACTTGTCACCGGACATGTTGATTATTAAAAAGGCCTTTAAGCTCAAAATTACAGTTTCAAGGGTCTAATATCATAGGGTTGGCTTGAAAAGGCTCAAACGGTCCAAAGAAATAGTACCTATATCATTTTAGATTTTTATGTCCCCTAGGATTTTGCCTCAACAAAGTTACTAAGTCAATTATAAAGATATAATCCTTTATGCATGTCTAATCTCAAAAGAAACTAAGTTTTCATGGCAAACATTACTAAGGCTAAGATCATACAAGCATTCCATTCTTAGTGATAGCATACTTTCACTTAGATAAAATAATTATTCATACTTGCATACAAACTATCTCAGTAACAAAAAATATCTCTAAACATTCATTTATTAAAATATACTTATGAAATAAATGATTGAAACATACTTGAAAAAAATTTAAAAGTTTGAGCAATTTATTTGACTTACCCCCCTTTAAAAAGAAGTAATGTCCTCATTGCAAGAACAAAGTAATGAATGAAAATTGAACACCAGCTAGGGTTGTAAAGAAAGAGAGGTGAGTCATTAAGACTGCTTAAATACCAAGTCTTCCTTAATAACCCAATCCTAGACAAGTTCTTTCTCATTACCATATCACTTAGTCTTATTCTTTCTAAAGAAGTGTTAAGTTTGTTCATGCTTGCTCTGTTTTATTCTGAAGAAATTAAATCCTAATTACGAAAGAAATAAATTCCTAAGGACTTAAAAATAATTAAATAAATAACCAGACAAGAATCCCCCATTTTAATTTTCTGACTCATTCCCCTTGTCTTCTTTAGCTCCATCTCCGCTTGCATCATTAGTATCTTCCATCCATGTCTCAAAAATAGCATCTGGGAACTCAGGAACAAAATTATTAGAGGTATTCTTAAAAGTATTTTGAATTGATTCATCTCTAATTTTTGCATATTTCCAGTAAGTTTGTTGTTGATTGTGCATGAACTTGCACATATCCATCAAAATTGACAACTTTGATTTCCTTGAAGTACTTGCAGAAGTCGGCATGGGAGTTGTATATTCAGGTTCAACACTTAGCTTGACTAGTTCTTCTTCTGGCTCAACCCTTGGTTTAGGAATGTTCGGTTCCTTATCAGATTCTTCCTCTTCAGTGTCTGTAACTGAATTAGCTTCAGTTTCAGTTTCATCTATTAACTCCTCGGTATCCGGCTCAGTTTGCTCTTCTTGCTCGCCTTGATTCAGCTCATGCACCCTCTCTACTAATCTTTCAAGATCATAATTTGTAATGCATCCTTGAACATATCGCCCCTTCAGATTTTCTTGTATTTTAACACGGGCCTTTAAGCGAAGTGAAGTGATTAATTATGGCAAATAAGCACTTCCTGCCTTCTTTTTAGCACAATCGTGAATCTCCTTGAGGATAATTTTCCCAACATTAATGGACTTTTCTGTCAAAATTACATATAACAAAAGCATGCGTTCCATTGAGATGGTGCAACTATGTTAGATAGGCATAAAACTGTAGCGAACGAAATAAAACCATACCTTTGCTACTGGTTTTAAGTATTCTCTTTCACAAGAATGGCTCCCATACTTTCTTATTATCTATTGGGATCCCAGATTTGTCACAACATCAAGCACTAGTTGAAGAAAATCCCAATTGATATTGTTCGTCATAGGGTAGTACTCATCTTCTTCAACATCAGGTAAATTAAACAAATCATTGATGGACTTAAAAGTAAGAGGTACCTTTTTCCTTCGAACGATGACTTTAGTAGCATCTTGTGCAGTCAAACTAGCATAGAATTCTCGAACTAGTTCATCATCAGGAAGTGAACAAGCATCACAAAATTGTTCCCACTTGAGAGCATTGATTTTCTTTCTAATCGGTATAGGAACAACCATCAAATCATTACTCTTCAAGTCAAAACCTTTTTCCGGCATCATAGGTTGATGCTTAAAGATTAAATCAAATCTCTCTTTCACTTCTTCATCGATCAAAATCAGGTTTTCAGGAGTAGTCTTCAAAGATCTAGTTCTTTTGCGAGACATGGTATCTTTTCCTAAAAATTCGGCAAAGTTTCTGCACAATAGAGAAAAAAGAAATCGGCAAAGTGGGTAGAACTTGCTACCGGAAAAATCTTGTGATGGTAAGGATGGTGGGGCGGCGACGACGATGTGTGACAACAACGGTGGTGCTTCGGCAATCTCTTTGCAGTGGCAATAGGAAATTTGGGCAAAAGGGGAAGAGAACTAGGGTTTCTTTTGGCATTTGAGGTTGATGGCACAAAAGGGAGATTTAGGGATTTTTAGGGTGTAAGCAAATTGCTTTGAGGGATATGAAAATTTTTAGGGGTTTATATAAGGAAAAATTAGGGCAACATGCAGCAAAAATTTAGCTACATTAGGGTTACTTGGGCGGCAAGCAATAGGTGTGACGACAAGGCATGTATTTTTCCCTCCTTTTTGCTGTCTTGGGCCTCAAACTCAGACTGTATCATACTAAAATAACTGATTAGTACTTAGGCCAAATTTGACCCCT
The DNA here is from genome assembly GCA_005393395.2 of Gossypium australe. NCBI lineage: Eukaryota > Viridiplantae > Streptophyta > Magnoliopsida > Malvales > Malvaceae > Gossypium > Gossypium australe. Next base: position 63,992,499 of record CM016624.1, on the reverse strand, counting down.
TTTATGAACATAAAAATTTAAAATTTAAACAGGACAAATGAAACTTAAAAAATTAAAATCTTAATTAGAAAATTTCTTCTTAACAAATTACATTAAATTAATTCCCAGGAAAGGTTGGAGGGGTCACAACGGTCCCGCTTAAGTTCCAATCTCCTTAGACAGAATTAATTAAATGTAATAAGTTAAGAAAATAAGTTCTAATTTTTTATTTATTTACAAAATCAGTTCATGAAAAATTAAGGGTCTATTAATTTGAACGAGGATTCAATTCGCTCAACTTCACCATCCCAGTAGTGTTTGAGACATTGACCATGAACTTTAAACGTACCTTCGTAATTGTTGTATAATGCAATAGGGATTTAAGCTTCCCAGGAAATAACTTCAACCTTGAATTAAACAACAAAACCTTTTGACCTTCTTTAAACTCGCGAGGTTGTATATGACTATCATGCTATCTCTTTGATCTTTCTTTAAAACAACCTCATCTCTTCCAACTCATCAAGTTGTAACATCCTTCTCTCACTGACTTGCTTAAGATCAAAGTTGAACTACTTCAAAGCCCAGTGAGCTTTATTCTCCAACTCTAATAGCAAATGACATGCCTTTCCAAAGACTAATCGATAAGGAGTCACTCCTAACGGTGTCTTAAATGTTGTTCGATAGGCCCATAATGCATCATCGAGCCTTCGAGACTAATCTTTTCTGCTAGGGCAGACTACCTTTTCAAGGATACCTTTGATTTCAAGATTCACTCTTTCAATTTGCCCATTAGACTGGGGGTGATAGGCAATAGCACTCTTGTGCTACACATCATATTTGTCAGGCAACCTGTAACACCCCAAACCCGGTCAATACGCCATGACTGAATCTGGCATGCCACAGAGGAAAACATTTTAAAGAAAATCGAGTTAAAAATTAAATTTTAGTGAAAAACTCTTTGTTGTTCCATGATTATAGAAATCAGGTGTGTAATAGGTTAAAAACTGATAATTTAAATTGAAATTCCGTAAATAAATCTTTAGAACCTAGTTGCAAATCCATAGATTAGAAAACTAATTATAATTTTAAAGGAAACCCAAGCAATTAGTTTGAAAACCCTTTTTAAATGAAATTTGGAAACTTGAGTTTTGGAAAATAGTATGAGTTATCGAAAACACTTAAGTTGTTAAATATTATCAAATGATTTATATTACCCGATGGTAAAGTTTTGAAAACCATTTCGTTTTGTAGTTTAGAAAACTTTGTGCATAAATTAATATATCAACCATGTAATTTCTAAGCCATATTTAAAACAAGTCCAAAACATATAAATGATCCAAAAACATAATTAAAAAGGCCTTATTACAAGTCCAAATAAAGACATAAACCAAATTAAGATAAAATAAAGTACCCAAATCGGAGTTCTTATAAAACCGAATTTTTATTGCATGGCCTCCTCGAGTTCATCCGACTCCTCATCCGCGATTTTACGAATCACCTGAAAAGATAAGGGAGAAGGTGAGTCACCAAGACTCAGTGCATAATTCCTTCCCCCGGTTAATGCAACATTCTTACACAATTCATAACCAAGTAATATATATATATATATATATATATATATAATGCACCCAACCTAGCCATCCATAACTCCTTTTCTACCCCGTGTGGTGCCAAACCACTGGTGGTGCCAAACCACTGGTGACCCAAAGTCACTATATCCAATAATCTGATGACAAATCACTGGTGACCCAAAGTCACGAATAATCAAGTTGTGGGGCCAACCCACGTGTGATACCAAATCACTGGCGACGATCCCAATACATCAAATGTGGGGCCAACCCACGGTGGTGCTAAACCACTGGGACGAGTCGCTATGAGGTGCCAAACCTCTGGTGTCCCAAAGACACGAAATATCAACGATCCAGGTGTGGGGCCAACGCACATGTGATACCAAATCACTGGAGACGATCCCAATATATCGAAAGTGGGGCCAACCCACAGTGGTACTAAGCCACTGGGACGAGTCGCTATGAGGTGCCAAACCTCTGGTGTCCCAAAGACACGGATATCAAATCTTCCCCCTCCTTTCATATCACCCATAACCATGCAATTATTATGCAAATCATGCCATCATGCTCTAATATGAACATATAACAAATATATCATAGATCATGATATTAAACAACATATATCAACATCATATTGAAACGGACTTACCGGACTCCTTGCTCATATCCATCAAAGTATCATATCCAAATCTCACAATTTTTGACTTTAAAATCATGATTAAATTACTTAAATATATATTACCAAGTTATAAAGTGTGTAAGGTACACACCTGTCACTAACGCAAGCTCTAAATCCCGAAGACCCGATCTATAACACTAGATCTCCTTGCCCTACATTCGGCCAATACTTAGATCAATACCATAGACCATTCGGCCAACAACCCACCTTAGTCTCAATAGCCTTCGGCTTAACATCCTCTTAAAGAATAAAAAAAAACAAACATAAATCCTTATCACTTGACTTACCAACTTCGTTTGCTAGAGAAATAGGATTAAGTCGTTTGCTTCCAAAGTCCCGAAGAGCCTATAAGAAATAAGTTCCTATGGTTAAAACCCTACTAACAAATGCTCAAAATTTGGCTCTTGTCCTCATTAAAAACGATAGAGAGAAAAGAAAAGGAAATTCGGCCAAGACACTTACCTATCTTCCAAAACCGATTATAGATGAACCCAAAGAAAATCTACCCTTGATGATTTTCAGTCAAGACAAAACAAAAAGAAAATAAGAAGATTCGGCTATGGTGGATAGAAGACAATCAAATGAATTCGGCTAGAGTGAAGAAAGAGAAAGGAAAAGAAAAGTGATAAATAGGAGAAGGAGGATCCGGCAATAGAAGAAAGAAGAGAATGGAAAGAAGAAATTAGAATGGGAGAGGGATGTTTTCGGTTTTGAGATAAAGTGGAAGAAAGAAAAAGAGAAATGGGGAGAAGGAAGATTCGGCCAACCACTAAAGATGAAGAAAAAGATGAAGGGAAGAGGGTTGGTTTTAGGCTACAAAGAAAATAAAATATGAGAGAGACTCAAATGGATATTCGGTCAAATGCCTAAGAGAAAATTCGGCAAACCACTATGGTCTTTTCGACTTTGACACAAAACAAGAAAACAATGCCAAAACTAAAACAAAATTCACCTTATTGCTAAGAACATATTCGGCTATAGAGAGTGTTATTGGAGAGAAAAGAAAACAATGCTCAAATGCTTAGGTAAAATGACCAACTAGCTACCAACCTACCAAAGCCTCCAACAAAAATCGGTCAACCCCTCCCCTAGACCAAAATGCCGTCCACATACATGGACTAATGGCCATAGAAGAGTTTCCAAAACAACTCTCCAACATTCAAGCCTTATGTCCCCTATCCTTCCTTATTCCATAAGATTCTTATCCCAAAATACAAGCTTTCCTAATCTATTATTCAACTTGCCATAAAATCTAAAGTCCAACTTACCATATGTATAGTTTGACCAACACTTAATGTAAAGGTGCATAAAAATAAAGTCTTCCAAATGCAAGCCATGCTACTCGAACCTCTTCCCTCAAGCAACCCTTCATGCATCATAACCACCTTGCCACAAACTCCTCATGTGCTAGAATTTAACACTTAAATTAACTTAAGTGTCAGGATCACCTAATCCACTTCACTAAATTTTTAATACTAAAAAAATTATTCTAGCTTAGCTAATATTTCCAAGCCTTCACAAAACTATACTAAGCATATAATAAAAATAATGCTCGAGCTAACACAAGTAACAAGATGATACTCAAATTTTTCCTAAAGTCCAAGGCCCAATTGGCCCAATCCTACTAGGCCCAATTTCGGGATGTTACAATTCTACCCCCTTAAGAAAATTTTGTCCTCGAAATTACCAACTAACTAACAGTCGTGCATCCTCACTCACCACACTACGCTCTTGCTGCGCACTCTGATCTAATAACACTACTATACTACTAACAACATTTGAATACGCCGAACCCACATCAATCAAAGCAGTATATGGAAATCCAATGATCAAGAACGTACTGGTTATGACGTCCGATACGTCGCCCTCCTCTCGACGTCTCGCTGCATACACCAACCTAGGCTGTCCTGCCTCAGTGTTGCCTGCACCTCTGCTTGGTGCTCCGCGGCCCCGACCAGAACCATTACCTCCTCTCCCGTTATCACGACCCCTCTGTGGTGGCGGTCCCTCATTTCTGAACTGAGCACGACCTTGACCCTCAGACTGATTCCTAACTAGCTTATGTGGACAGTCCCTCACACGATGATCCAGCGAGCCACACTCAAAACATCCTTTCCCTCTGGTCCAACATTCGCCTCAATGAAATTTCCCGCACCGCTTACACTGTGCTGGTCCCTGATTAGCAGTAACAGAACTCCTAGACTGATTTGGCCCACTCTGCCTAGCCCTTTTTTTGAGAATCTTCGGCCGACCCCGATGATTCAAAACCTCTCTTATGTCTATTCCTGTTGTGATTCTGTCTCACAGGTTCCTTTATCCCTTCAGCTATTTTAGTCTTTTCAACTAGCGCAGCAAACTCACGCTCCTGATGTGGAGCAATCAGCAACCTCAGCTCATCTCTCAAACCGTCCTCGAACCGAACACATCGCTCGTGCTCCGAAGCCACGATACCTCCAGCATACCTGCTCAATCTTAAAAATTCTGCCTCATATTCTGATACAGACTTACTCCCCTGAACCAAACTCAGAAATGCCTTACGTTGCGCATCAATGTAGCTAGACCGAATATATTTCTTTTGATACGCTGCCTTAAAATAGTCCCAAGTGAGATCCTCCGTCGCAGCACTATTCCGCACCGTGAGCCATCACTGATATGACTCATCCCGAAGAAGCGACACTATCCCTTTCAGCTTTTCCTCAACATTCAGATCTAGATCATCCATGATTTGCTCCGTCGCCTCTAACCAATATTCAGCTGTACTGGGAGCCACACCAGAAACACCTCGAAATACCTCAGCTCCATTGGCTCGGAGTCGTTCAGGTACAGATTTCCGAGCTCCCGCGCCTCCACCTACTCCAGCTACCCTCTCCAGAATTCGCAGCATCGCCTGAGACACTGCGTCATCCCCCGTTTGATCCTGGAATTCACCACCTACAGCTGGTGGTGGTGCTGGTATCTCATTTTCCGACCCCTGACCAGACCTCACTGGCTCAGACATAGCCATCCTACCTTGACTGCATCCACGCATAACACGACCCTGACCTCGAGTGCTCATGTCTAAAGTCTCGACTTATCTGATTTAAAAGTTTTATGCTTTAGTCATTATTCCACTATCTTTAAAAACACAGTTTTATGAATAATTTTAATAAGAGGTTGTTTCGCGAGTACATCCAACCTATAGTTTTGGGTCTCTAGAGTAGTTCCTAATACTATTCAGTCATGCCATCAAAATCTTATCATCAAAAGCAACAGTTTGAGGTACTTACCTGGGCGGATCGGTGTCGTAGACACGATGCCATGCCTTTCAAACCATATAATTTTAAACAAAAACATTTTAAGACCATACTTTAAATCATTTTGGGCCTTGGGCCCACAACCGAGCTTTTGAACTTAGCTCTGATACCAATTTGTAACACCCCAAACCCGATCAATACGCCATGACCGAATCTGGCATGCCACAGAGGAAAACATTTTGAAGAAAATCGAGTTAACGATTAAATTTTAGTGAAAAACTCTTTGTTGTACCAAACCTCTGGTGTCCCAAAGACACGAAATAATCTGTGGTACCAAACCACTGGAGGTGCCAAACCTCTGGTGTCCCAAAGACACGGATATCAAATCTTCCCCCTCCTCTCATATCACCCATAACCATGCAATTATTATGCAAATCATGCCATCATGCTCTAATATGAACATATAACAAATATATCATAGATCATGATATTAAACAACATATATCAACATCATATTGAGACGGACTTACCCGATTCCTTGCTCATATCCATCAAAGTATGTAGTATCCTAGATTAGGGGTTATGCGGTTAGTGCATAATCCATGTAAGAGAAAGCTTAGTATGTAGTTGGGAGTGTTTTAAGGGTTTTGAGAATCCAACGATGTAGGAGGAAGTTTTGGAAAAATATTAGAATTTTAAGTCTAAAGGAGAAGCTAGGTGAAGGAGGCCTTAAGGAAAATTTTAGGTGCTTTTGGACAAGAAACAGGCCTTGGTAAAGTGGCTGCAAGGCGCTACTTAAGGGCCTGGAAATGACGCCATAAGCTTGGTGCAGGTCTGGAGTTCGAGTCTTGATGGCAGCATAAGTGTGTTTTTATTTTTATTTATTTTAAGTGGGTAGATAATTGAGGATTTTGTTTTATTTGTTTTTAATATTAAGATAGTGGATGGATGTGGGTTATTTAATTTATTTTGAGTAAGTGTGGATTATTTTATTTATTTTAAGTGGGTAGATAATTGAGGATTTTGTTTTATTTGTTTTAAATATTAAGATAGTGGATGGATGTGGGTTATTTAATTTATTTTGAATAAGTGGGGATTTATTTTTTATTTTAAGTGGGTAGATAATTGGAGATTTTGTTTTATTTGTTTTAAATATTGAGATAGTGGATGAATGGGGGTTATTTAATTTATTTTGAATAAGTGGGGATTTATTTTTTTTTTTAAGTGGGTACATAATTGGGGATTTTGTTTTATTTATTTTATAGTGAGATAGTGGATGAATGGGGGTTATTTTTTATTTTGAATAAGTGGGGGTTTTTTTTTTTTTTGGGTACATAATTGGGGATTTTGTTTTATTTTTTTAAATAGTGAGATAGTGGATGAATGGGGGTTATTTAATTTATTTTGAATAAGTGGGGGTTTCTTTTTTTGGTATAGATAGAAGATAATGGTGGCTTTAGTTTATTTAATTTTATTTTGAAAGAGAAGTATGGAGAGAATATAGGGGTTAATAGGAGGAATCATTGTTTTGGGTATTCTTTTCTTCCTATTACCAATCTTTCTTCCTCTAGACATCATAGCCGAATGCCCCTAAGTTTCTCCCATTCTTCCTTTCTTCAACTCCATACCTACTCCTCTTGATAGCCGAATATGCAGTTACCCTTTTTAAAAGCTTAGCCGAACCTTATGGAGAGCATTAAAGACGAAATTTTGATCACTTTGAACCTATTTGCTTCTTGGCCGAATCTACTCCTTTGTCTCAAGCTTCTTCCTTTTTATTGTTAGCCGAATCTTCAAGTGGTATTATTCTCCTACACCTGTCGCTAGTTTGAGAAGCCGAAAGTGTCTTGGGTGGTAAGTATTTCTCCTTTAGAAGTCGGTTTTGGATTCTTTTCTTAAAAGGTGCGGAATCAAGGGATGGCCTTGGTTTCTAAGGGATGGCCGAATGTTCTTATTGCCATAATAAGTATTTCTTTTATGTAGCAACGTGAAGGAGCCTTAAGGGAGTCTCTTGGATTCGATTCAGCAAGGTAAGCCTATATGTACTATTCGGCCATAAGCTTTATTGGTTATTAAGTTAGCCGATTCTAACATTTGCTAGATGGGGATTTCGACAACTTCAGGAACAAGCCGACATTTCGGGATCTAGTTAGCAAGGTAAGTGATCTAGGACTTTCAGTCAAAGGCTATATCTTGGGTTTAAATGTGACCGATTTTTATTATGGTTATTTAGGGGGCAAGTCGACAGAAGTAGGGCAAGTATTCGGGATTGAGTAGACTGTGCCAAAAAGGTGCGTAGTTATCGCACTGTCTCTTGAATGTTTAAATGTGTTATTATATGTATATGATGTGCATGGTAGCCGAATTAATGGCTAAAAGGGTGGATACCCATGGTGGGTAAGCGATTAAACAGGTCAGTACTTTATGACAATAAGTTTCCTATGGTATACGTATGAAATTGTGATAGCACGTGATGTATGCTTATTTTAATGATATTGTGGCATGACATATCTATGCATGGGATTTGGGATGAACAAAGAAGGAAAGGGTGTACATTATGTACGTGGTCTAATGATAGCCTTGTGCTACATTAGCGCTTGATGGTAGCTATGTGCTTCATCAAGGGAGGTGTTGGCTAGGTGCCCATCTCGGCGGTTGATAGCTGTGTGCATCACCGTAGACTGATTGATATGTGGGATCACTTATGTGATCGGTGGCTTTGCCACGGCCTTGAGCAGCAGGTTTGCCAAGCTAAGATATGTGGGATCACTTGGTTGATCGGTGGATTAGCCACGGCCTTGGGCAGCGGGTCTGCCAAGGTAGGTGTGATGGATGGACATTAGGTTGGCATGGGCTTCATAATTGCATAATTTTTGTATGTGAACTGTGTGGATATGGGCCAAGCCCATATGTGGAGACATGTGAAATAACTATGCACTGAGTCTGTTTGACTCACCCAATATTTACCAACATTGCAGGTGATGCATAAGCTTGGACCAGGTTGGAGTGGATACGAGGTGGCCCATGCAGAAGACATTTCATCTATTTTATTCAGTTTATTATTAAGTACTTTACTTTAAATCATTTATTGTAATAAGGCCCATTTAAAGTAATTGGGAATTTTATTTATGTTAAGGTGGATTGACATTTACATTATTATTTGGGAATGTTTTTATGTTTTAATTTTAACACCTCATACCATAAGAATTTTATATTAAAGTTTTTAATTCGGAATATTTTATAACAACTTAATTTTAATGGGCTTTTAAATACACAATATTTTTCTAAAGACAATAAATTTATATGTTTTTCCTTCAAGTCAAAATATTTTCAAACGTTTCCCGCAGTGGCATTTCAAATTCGGTCGTAGTGAATGAGCCGGGTTTGGGGTGTTACAGTTTGGTATCAGAGCCTAGTTCAAAACTCGGCTTCGAGGTTTTGGGCCCGAAAACAGTTTTCAAAAATGGGCTTTTCAAAATATGGACTTTTATTTCAGGTTATTCTGGCATGGCACCTGTATCTCCGACCCGAAGTCCACCAGGTAAGTACCTTTGACTGCTGAAGTGATTTGTATGTGAATTATATGGGCATTATGGGAACGTAGATTAGTGAACTAGGATCTATTGAACCCTAGGACTAGTCTACTCAAACACAAGTGCATAAAACTTAAGGACCATTATACAAACCTGTGATTAAGTCGCCGAGTTAAGGTGTGGCAACTGTTGTGCGCATGTCTAGGAGTGGATTCAGTAAGAGCTTGGTATTTAAGCAGTCCTAGCGACTCACCTCCTCTTTACTCGAATCCTACCTGGTGCGTAGTAACGGTTCACCCTAACCAAGAGGACTTATTCACGGGCTAAACCCAATAAATAAAACCCGAAAGGGACTAGCCATGTTTTCAAAAAAAAAAACCCTAGTTTTAAAATCCTTAAATTAACCTTTTAATTGTAGCAAAGGATTATTGTGAAAATTTTTCCAAAATATCTCCGATTTGAAAAATTACAAAATGCCCCTGGTTGAAAAATTACGAAAATGCCCTTGGTTCATAAAATTACCATATTACCCTCGACTTTTATGAAAATATTCTTACTTTACAAAATACTAAAACCCTGTTTTGCGAAATGTTAAGATACCCTGATTTTGGACATTTACTAAAATGCCCCTGGCTTGGAAATTTTTTTACCATACTACCCTCGATTTCAATAAAATTTTCTTACTTTGCAAAAGTGTCCAAAACTCTATTTTGCGAAAATTTAAAATACCCTAATCGGGAAAATTTACCAAATTACCCCTGGTTTACGAAATTATCAAAATAACCCCGATTTCTGAAATTTCTGCAATACCTTGATTTGGAAAATCTTTCTTTCAAAATACCCATGAGTTTGAAAATTTTCGAAATGGCTTTTGTGATTTTCAAATTGACCCCGATTTATTACTAAAATACCCCTGTAGGACAAATGACGAATTTACCCTTGGGTGGGGAAATGGATGGAATGCTTAAGAAAGTGTCGCGGATGAATGAATGTGTCTTTATTGATGAATGTGAATGTGATTCTCTGAATTAGAATAGTGAACTTGAACTGAAACTTTGATTGATCGAAAGAATTACCTCAAACACTTCTTATCATAAAACTGTTCGCAGGGTAATAAGTGGAACAAAAGTACTAATGCATAAAACTTCTTAATCAGATTAAATCGCGACGTTAGAAAATGAATTCTAGGGGGCGTGGTCGTCGTGGACGCGGTAGAGGCAGAATGGCTGTATCAGAACCCGCTAGATTGGGTCAAGGGTCTGAGAATGAGGTACCACCACCAGCTTTTGATGTTGAGCAGCAAGATCAGACGGGGGATGATGCTGTATCGCAGGCAGTGCTGCGAGTTTTAGAGATGGTGGCTAGGGCAGGTGGAAATATGAGAGCTAAGAAGTCCGTACCCGAGCGACTCCGAGCTAATGGAGCTGAAGTGTTCCGTGGAGTATCTGGTGTGGCACCCAGTACGGCTGAGTATTGGTTGGAAGCGACGGAACGAATCATGGATGAGTTGGATCTGACCCCTGAGGAGAAAGTGAAAGGAATGGTGGCGCTGCTACGTGATGAAGCGTATCAATGGTGGCTCACAGTTCGGGATGGTGCCACAGCTGAGGATTTGACTTGGGAATATGTCAAGGCGGCTTATCAAAAGAAGTATATTGGTACCCATTATATTGATGTGCAAATGAAGGCGTTTTTGGGGCTGGATCAAGGGAACAAGTCCGTGGCGGAATACGAGGCCGAATTCCTAAGGTTAAGTCGATATGCTCGAAGAGTGGTGGCTACGGAACATGAGCGATGTGTCAGGTTTGAGGACAGACTAAGGGATGACCTGAGATTGTTGATAGCTCCACATCAGGAGCGAGAGTTTGTCGTGTTGGTAGAAAAGGCTAAGGTAGCTGAAGGGATTAAGGACTCTGTGAGACAGAACAGAGATAGGGATAGGAACCGGGATATAAGGGATTTTGGATCGTCAGAATCATCTGAGAGTCTTCAGAAAAGACCGAGGGTTGAGAATTCTGCTCGTGTTTCTAAGCCAGCTACTGGAAATCCGGATCGTCCGTGTGCTCAGTGTGGAAGGTATCATGTTGGCGAGTGCTGGAACCGGAATCGGGAATGTTTTATATGTAAGTCTAAGTCTCACTTGATTAAAGACTGTCCTCAGGATCAGAATAGGGCTCGGACAGCAGGCCAAGGTTATGTGCAGCCAGGCAGAGGTGGTCAGCAGGCGACAAGGGGTCGTTGTCTAGACCATGGAGAAAATGGTTCCGGCCGAGGTCGTGGAGCACCAAGTGGAGGTGCTGAAGGTTCTGATGCAAGGCAGCCAAGGTTGGTTTATGCAGTTGGCCGTCGCGAGGAGGATGTGCCAGATGTGACAACGGGTACGATCCTTGGTTCTTGAATACCCTTATTTGCTTTGATTGTTATAGAGCTAGTTCGTTCTTATGTTGCTAGTGAAGTGTATGGAACCTTGAATGCGAATCTTGAGATGGTATCTAGGGAAAGGTGTTAGTTTTATTAAAATCAGAGTGCACAGCATAAGCGTAGTGTGGCGAGAAGAAGTTTATTTAGCCAAGTAATTTCGAGGACGAAATTATTTTTAAGGGGGTAGAACTGTAACATCCTAGATTAGGGGTTATGCGGTTAGTGCATAATCCATGTAAGAGAAGGCTTAGTATGTAGTTGGGAGTGTTTTAAGGGTTTTGAGAATCCAACGATGTAGGAGGAAGTTTTGGAAAAATCTTAGAATTTTAAGTCTAAAGGAGAAGCTAGGTGAAGGAGGCCTTAAGGAAAATTTTAGGCGCTTTTGGACAAGAACAGGCCTTGGTAAAGTGGCTGCAAGGCGCTACTTAAGGGCCTGGAAATGACGCCATAAGCTTGGTGCAGGTCTGGAGTTCGAGTCTTGATGGTAGCATAAGTGTGTTTTTATTTTTATTTATTTTAAATGGGTAGATAATTGAGGATTTTGTTTTATTTATTTTTAATATTAAGATAGTGGATGGATGTGGGTTATTTAATTTATTTTGAGTAAGTGTGGATTATTTTATTTATTTTAAGTGGGTAGATAATTGAGGATTTTGTTTTATTTGTTTTAAATATTAAGATAGTGGATGGATGTGGGTTATTTAATTTATTTTGAATAAGTGAGGATTTATTTTATTTATTTTAAGTGGGTAGATAATTGGGGATTTTGTTTTATTTGTTTTAAATATTGAGATAGTGGATGAATGGGGGTTATTTAATTTATTTTGAATAAGTGGGGATTTATTTTATTTATTTTAAATGGGTAGATAATTGGGGATTTTGTTTTATTTTTTTATTGAGATAGTGGATGAATGGGGGTTATTTAATTTATTTGAATAAGTGTGGATTTTTTTTTATTTTAAGTGGGTAGATAATTGGGGATTTTGTTTTATTTGTTTTAAATAGTGAGATAGTGGATGAATGGGGGTTATTTAATTTATTTTGAATAAGTGGGGGTTTATTTTATTTGGTATAGATAGAAGATAATGGTGGCTTTAGTTTAGTTAATTTTTTTTGAAAGAGAGGTATGGAGAGAATATAGGGGTATAAATAGGAGGAATCATTGTTTTGGGTATTCTTTTCTTCCTATTACCAATCTTTCTTCCTCTAGACGTCATAGCCGAATGCCCCTAAGTTTCTCCCATTCTTCCTTTCTTCAACTCCATACCTACTCCTCTTGATAGCCGAATATGCAGTTACCCTTTTTAAAAGCTTAGCCGAACCTTGTGGAGAGCATTAAAGATGAAATTTTGATCACTTTGAACCTATTTGCTTCTTGGCCAAATCTACTTCTTTGTCTTAAGCTTCTTTCTTTTTATTGTTAGCCGAATCTTCAAGTGGTATTATTCTCCTACACCTGTCGCTAGTTTGAGAAGCCGAAAGTGTCTTGGGTGTTAAGTATTTCTCCTTTAGAAGTCGGTTTTGGATTCTTTTCTTAAAAGGTGTCGAATCAAGGGATGGCCTTGGTTTCTAAGGGATGGCCGAATGTTCTTATTGCCATAATAAGTATTTCTTTTATGTAGCAACGTGAAGGAGCCTTAAGGGAGTCTCTTGGATTCGATTCAGCAAGGTAAGCCTATATGTACTATTCGGCCATAAGCTTTATTGGTTATTAAGTTAGCAGATTCTAACATTTGCTAGATGGGGATTTCGACAACTTCAGGAACAAGCCGACATTTCGGGATCTAGTTAGCAAGGTAAGTGATCTAGGACTTTCAGTCAAAGGCTATATCTTGGGTTTAAATGTGACCGATTTTTATTATGGTTATTTAGGGGGCAAGTCGACAGAAGTAGGGCAAGTATTCGGGATTGAGTAGACTGTGCCAAAAAGGTGCGTAGTTATCGCACTGTCTCTTGAATGTTTAAATGTGTTATTATATGTATATGATGTGCATGGTAGCCGAATTAATGGCTAAAAGGGTGGATACCCATGGTGGGTAAGCGATTAAACAGGTCAGTACTTTATGACAATAAGTTTCCTATGGTATACGTATGAAATTGTGATAGCACGTGATGTATGCTTATTTTAATGATATTGTGGCATGACATATCTATGCATGGGATTTGGGATGAACAAAGAAGGAAAGGGTGTACATTATGTACGTGGTCTAATGATAGCCTTGTGCTACATTAGCGCTTGATGGTAGCTATGTGCTTCATCAAGGGAGGTGTTGGCTAGGTGCCCATCTCGGCGGTTGATAGCTGTGTGCATCACCGTAGACTGATTGATATGTGGGACCACTTATGTGATTGGTGGCTTTGCCACGGCCTTGAGCAGCAGGTTTGCCAAGGTAAGATATGTGGGATCACTTGGTTGATCGGTGGATTAGCCACGGCCTTGGGCAACGGGTCTGCCAAGGTAGGTGTGATGGATGGAAATTAGGTTGGGATGGGCTTCATAATTGCATAATTTTTCTATGTGAACTGTGTGGATATGGGCCAAGCCCATATGTGGAGACATGTGAAATAACTATGCACTGAGTCTGTTTAACTCACCCAATATTTACCAACATTGCAGGTGATGCATAAGCTTGGACCAGGTTGGAGTGGATACGAGGTGGCCCATGCAGAAGACATTTCATCTATTTTATTCAGTTTATTATTAAGTACTTTACTTTAAATCATTTATTGTAATAAGGCCCATTTAAAGTAATTGGGAATTTTATTTATGTTAAGGTGGATTGACATTTACATTATTATTTGGGAATGGTTTTATGTTTTAATTTTAACACCTCATACCATAAGAATTTTATATTAAAGTTTTTAATTCGGAATATTTTTATAACAACTTAATTTTAATGGGCTTTTAAATACACAATGTTTTTCTAAAGACAATAAATTTATATGTTTTTCCTTCAAGTCAAAAATATTTTTCAAACGTTTTCCGCAGTGGCATTTCAAATTCGGTCGTAGTGAATGGGCCGGGTTTGGGGTGTTACAAAGTATCATATCCAAATCTCACAATTTTCGACTTTAAAATCATGATTAAATTACTTAAATATATATTACCAAGTTATAAAGTGTGTAAGGTACACACCTGTCACTAACGCAAGCTCTAAATCCCGAAGACCCGATCTACAACACTAGATCTCCTTGCCCTACATTCGGCCAATACTTAGATCAATACCATAGACCATTCGGCCAACAACCCACCTTAGTCTCAATAGCCTTCGGCTTAACATCCTCTTAAAGAATAAAAAAAAAACCAACATAAATCCTTATCACTTGACTTACCAACTTCGTTTGCTAGAGAAATAGGATTAAGTCGTTTGCTTCCAAAGTCCCGAAGAGCCTATAAGAAATAAGTTCCTATAGTTAAAACCCTACTAACAAATTCCCAAAATTTGGCTTTTGTCCTCATGAAAAACGATAGAGAGAAAAGAAAAGGAAATTTGGCCAAGACACTTACCTATCTTCCAAAACCGATTATAGATGAACCCAAAGAAAATCTACCCTTGATGATTTTCAGTCAAGACAAAACAAAAAGAAAATGAGAAGATTCGGCTATGGTGGATAGAAGACAATCAAATGAATTCGGCAAGAGTGAAGAAAGAGAAAGGAAAAGAAAAGTGATAAATAGGAGAAGGAGGATTCGGCAATAGAAGAAAGAAGAGAATGGAAAGAAGAATTAGAATGGGAGAGGGATGTTTTCGGTTTTGAGCAAAAGTGGAAGAAAGAAAAAGAGAAATGGGGAGAAGGAAGATTCCGCCAACCACTAAACATGAAGAAAAAGATGAAGGGAAGAGGGTTGGTTTTAGGCTACAAAGAAAATAAAATATGAGAGAGACTCAAATGGATATTCGGCCAAATGCCTAAGAGAAAATTCGGCAAACCACTATGGTCTTTTCGGCTTTGACACGAAACAAGAAAACAATGCCAAAACTAAAACAAAATTCACCTTATTGCTAAGAACATATTCGGCTATAGAGAGTGTTATTGGAGAGAAAAGAAAACAATGCTCAAATGCTTAGGTAAAATGACCAACTAGCTACCAACCTACCAAAGCCTCCAACAAAAATCGGTCAACCCCTCCCCTAGACCAAAATGCCGTCCACATACATGGACTAATGGCCATAGAAGAGTTTCCAAAACAACTCTCCAACATTCAAGCCTTATGTCCCCTATCCTTCCTTATTCCATAAGATTCTTATCCCAAAATACAAGCTTTCCTAATCTATTATTCAACTTGCCATAAAATCTAAAGTCCAACTTACCATATGTATAGCTTGACCAACACTTAATGTAAAGGTGCAAAAAAATAAAGTCTTCCAAATGCAACCCATGCTACTCGAACCTCTTCCCTCAAGCAACCCTTCATGCATCATAACCACCTTGCCACAAACTCCTCATGTGCTAGAATTTAACACTTAAATTAACTTAAGTGTCAGGATCACCTAATCCACTTCACTAAATTTTTAATACTAAAAAAATTATTCTAGCTTAGCTAATATTTCCAAGCCTTCACAAAACTATACTAAGCACATAATAAAAATCATACTCGAGCTAACACAAGTAACAAGATGATACTCAAATTTTTCCTAATGTCTAAGGCCCAATTGGCCCAATCCTACTAGGCCCAATTTCGGGATGTTACACTACCACTTAAGCCATTTGTTCACAAAGTGAGAACCTTCATCACTAATAATAGCTATTGGTGTCCCAAATCGTGTAAACAAATGCTTATGTAGAAATCACATGACTACCTTAGCATCATTTGTAGGGTATGCTTCAACTTCAACCCACTTGGATACATAGTCCATAACAACTAAGATGTATTTGTTCCCATACAAAGAAGGAAACGGGCCTAAGAACTCAATGCCCCATACGTCGAACAATTTAATCTCCAAAATGTTTGTCAAGGGCATCTCTTTCCTCCTTGATATATCTTCGGTCCTTTGGAATTTATCATAGTTCTTCACATAAGCATAAGCATCTTTAAATTGTGTAGGCCAAAAGAATCCTACTTGCAAAATCTTTGCTGCAGTACATGAACCACCAAAGTGTCCCCCACTTGGAGATGAATGGCAATGATACAAGATCTCAGCAATCTCGTTTTCAGCTACACACTTTCAAATTATATTTTCTGCACATTATTTAAACAAAAACGGATCCCCCCAAAGATAATAGCAACTATCATGAAGGAATTTTTTCCTTTGTTGGTATGTCATTTCTGGAGGAATTATTCCACATGCAAGATAATTGGCAAAATCAACAAAACAAGGTATTTCATGAATTCGATTTACCTCAAATAAGTGTTCATCTGGGAAATTCTCATTGATAGGCACACATGACTGAGTTACCTCATCTTGCTCCAACCTCGACAGATGATCAACTATTTGATTTTCGAAACCTTTTCTGTCTTGGATCTCAAGGTCAATTCTTGGAGTAAAATTATCCAACGAATTAGCCTTGGTTTTGCATCTTTCTTCGTGAGCAAGTATTTAATGGCCGCATGCTCAATAAATATTGTAACTTTGGTACCTATAAGATATAAGCGGGATTTGTCAAAAGTAAAAACTATAGCAAAGATTTCCTTTTCAGTTACCGTATAATTACGTTGGGCTCCGTCAAAGTTCTAGTTGCATAGTAAATAGGATGAAACACTTTGTTTCTTCTTTGACTTATCACAGCTCTAACGGCATAGTCACTTGCATCACACATCAACTCAAAAGGTGAGTTCCAATCAGGTGTAATGATTATTGGGGCTGAGATTAACCGCTTCTTTAGATCTTCAAAAGCTTCCAAACATGTTTTGTTGAAATCAAACACTGTATCTTTCTCTAACAACAAACACAACGATTTAAAAATTTTAGAGAAATCTTTGATAAACCTTCGGTAAAAACTGGCATGGCCTAGGAAACTTATGACTCCTTTCACATCCACTGGGGCCACTAATCTTTCAATTACATCCACCTTTGCTTTATCGACTTCAATTCGTTTCTTTGAGATCTTATGACCTGAGACAATGTAACAACCCGATTTATACCCTAGTCAGAATAGTGGTTTCAAGACCACAAATCTGAGTCAAAAAAATATTTTAATATTATTTTTCATATTTATAGCATGGGAATTGATATGTGTGAAAGTTTTGTATGAAAATTTTATCGTTTATGTGCCAATTTATGAAAAATGACTTAATCACAGAAAATGCAAAAGTAGCCTTCTAATTAGTTATATGCCGGATTGACATGGCTTATTAATGTGTAGTCCTTATGTTGTGAATAGACCATGGATAGTGGGAATTGACATGAATAGCCATCCATTATGTGTTTTTAAATGTTATTAAATAAAGGTATTTTGGTAATTAGCTAAATAAGTTATCAATTAATAAAACCAAAGTTAAAAATTATGTCATCATCTCCAAATTACAACCGAAAATCAGCAAAAGAAATAGGTTTTTGAGCTCTCATGCATTCGGCAATTACAAGCTTGATTAAGGTACAATTTTGGCTCAGGTTTTTATAATTTCTATGTTTTTGTGATCGTTGCTTTGAGTACTAGCTAACCAGCACCTTAATTTTTGAAATTGATGATGATTTTGAGTTATGTCATTGTTGATTTTGTGAGCTTTGTGATGTTAAATGGTTAAATATGAAAGCTTGATGTTAGACAAATATGCTTTGTATTGGATTTTTGATGAAATTGATTATTATGAACTAATTTGCAAAAATGAGAAAATTGAAGGGCTAAAATGTGAAATAAATGAAATATATGGGCTTATTTGAGCCAAGTGAATATTCGGCCAAGCTATGGTGTAATGAAATTTTGTATATTTTATGATTTTGTGAATTAGGGACTTAAATGTCGAAATGTGAAAATGTGATGGCTAATTTGTAAAATGCCCTACATATGTATATTTGGATTGAATAGAATGATATGACGAATAAAAAAGGTAAAGTTGAATGTGTATAGATCAAGAACCAAAGAAAACGGAATTAGATCGGGGGAAATCTAAAATGGTCGATTAATTATTTATTTCCATCTGAATCCGTACGAGGTAAGTTGATATAGAAATACATGTGTTTGAATTGAATTACTATTGCTTATATGTGAATGAATTGTGATATATGGATATTGGAGCTGAATATATGAAATCTGAGAAAATTTTGATAATGTGATGACATCCGAAAAGCCCCGTACGAACCATAGGAATAGTTAGGATGCATATGTCATGACATAGGATTCTGATATGAGTTATCATGTAAGACCACGTCTGAGACGTTGGTATCGATTTGAGATTTACGTGTAAGACCATGTGTAACATCCCGAAATTGGGCCTAGTAGGATTGGGCCATGGGCTTTAGGAAAAATTTGTGTGTCAGCTAATTATTTGTGTTGGCTCGGGTATGAATTTTTGTGTGTTAGCATAGTCTTGTGAAGGCTTGTTTTTATTTAGGAAGCTAGAATAAAATTTAGTATGGCTTATTTAATGAAGTATATTAAGTGAGCTTGACACTTAAGTTAATTTAAGTGTTCATTTAAAGCATAAGAGGAGTAAGTGACAAGTTGGTTAAGGAGCTTGAAAGGTGGCTTGAGGTTAGAGGTTCGAGTAGCATGTTTAGCATTTTGAAGGTTTATTTTGAATCCTTGCATTAATGGATGGTCAAACCTTATCATGAATGGATAAGACTTTTTCTTTTATTTTATTTTGGTTAGTAGACAAAATGGAAAAGGCAAGTTAGTAGTTATGGTAAAGAATCAAATTGATAAGGAAGGTTTAGGGGACAAAAGGCTTGATAAATGGGTGTTATTTTGGAAGCTTTTCCATGGTCATTTGACCATGAATCTAGACGGCATAAGGGGCTAAGGGGGGTGGTTTAATTGTATTGGAAATTATGGAGTTGATAGGGAAGAATTAAGGAGGAAAAAGGGGAATGGTATAGGCTAATGAGTTGGCCGAATTTTGGTATGACATTAGGGAGGTTTTGGTTGACCAAAAAGTTGTCATTTTGTGCATTTTTCTCCTTGTCCAATATTTTTTTTTCTCTTAGCCGAAATTGCCTTTTGGCATTTGGTAAAAAGTTTGTTTTGTTTGGCCTTTACATTTTGACCAAATTGATACCTTTATTTTCTTCTTTTCCTCTCAAGTTTACTTTCTTTTGGAACCAAAATATTGTCATCTTTGAAGACATTTACCAATTCCTTTTCTTCCTCTCTAGTGCCGAACCCATCTTTCACCAAAAGCATTCTCTCTCATTTTCTTTTTCTTTTTCATTCTATTTCTCTCTTCTCTTTCCCTCTCATAACCGAAATTATCCTATACCTTTTCATCATTTTTCGTTCTTTTCTTTCTTTTGTTAAAGCCAAAATCATCATTCTTTTTCTTTTAAGTTGTTAAGGTCGAATTTCTTGATAGTTCAAGTAGGAGGGTTAATCGATCATCGTGTTCGGGTAAGGCTTTTCTATCAATGGATTCTTCTTTATTTTCTTTGAATTAATTCCGTGGCTAAACCTTTGAAGGAAGATTTTCGGGGTTTTCTTGTCGTCAACGTTAGGAAGAGATCATTCGAGTTTGAAGAATCCAAGGTAAGAGATGATGATATTCGGCCAAAGGCCATATCTTTTTAGTGATAACCGATTTCTCACATAGTGATATGTAGGTTCTGTCGACGTGTAGGCAAGAGTCGGAAATCCTAAAGTTCTATCGCTCTTTGTGTTTGCAAGGTGTGTAACTTATACTAAACACCTAATTGATTAATAGCTTTACTAATATAGATGTGTTTATAAAGAAATATAAATGATTATGGCTTTGGGTACCATTCAATGGTACGATGAATTGAGGTACGTTATTCCTTCGTACTATGTATGATTTTAATATGAAACATGTTCGATATTTGATTATGATTTTGGGATAATGTACAAGACATGATAATTGCATCGTTAATAATGCTATATGCATAATATGAAATGTGTCCGATTCTGATATGATTATGAGATATATGGCATGATTATGAAATAATATGTTATTGCGTGGGCATATGGGAAATATTGAAAGGGGAAGTGTTCCGGTGGTTTTACCACATTATCCGGTGACTTCGGTCACGATATTATGAATCCGGTGACTTCGGTCATGTTATTATGAATCCGGTGACTTCGGTCACGATATTATGAATCCGGTGACTTCGGTCACGATATTATGAATCCGGTGACTTCGGTCACGATATTATGAATCCGGTGACTCTGTCACGATTATCTTGTGGCTATGCCACGATTATAAGGGCGATGTGCATGTTGACTGCAGCAACTGCCTTCGATGGTGTGTAGCAGATGGAGGGTCGATTTAGTAATCCCCACAGTGTGATTGGTAGGTACGGGTGGTGTGTAGCAGATGGATATCTAAGTTGGGTTCGGGATTGCATTTCACTTTATATGTACATGTGAATTGATAAATTATTATTTGCTATATTATGGGCTTTATTGCTATGATCGATTGGACTTTTAGTGTATTGTTACACATTGAGTCTGTTGACTCACCCCTCGTGGGATATCTTTTCAGGTGATGCTCGGACCGGGTTGGAGTGGATACGAGGTGGCCCATGCAAAAGAGGATTTTCTTTATACAATTTATGTTTCAGTATTTTAAGTATTTAATGATTGTAATAAGGGCCATTTTAAGTATTTAAGGATTTTTATTATGTTTTAAGTTAAATTGTCGATTAAATTATTATTTGAAAATGTTTTATTTTAAACAACTTAATTTTATTTGGAACTTTAATTACACAATGTTTTAGTAAAGACAACAAAATTTTTATTTTTTTAACTCTAAGTCAAAAGTTTTTCAAACGTTTTCCGTAGTGGCATTTCAAATTCGGTCATAGCGAATGGGCCGGGTTTGGGGTGTTACAAATTGGTATCAGAGCCAGGTTCAAAACTCGGCTTTGAAGGTTTTGGGCCCAAAAACATTTCTTTTAGATGGGCTTTTCAAAAACAAAGATTTTTGTGAACTATTTTCAGGTTTATTTTGGCATGGCACCTGTATCTCCGACCCGAAGTCCACCAGGTAAGTACCTCTAATTGTTGAGTGAATTATTTGATATATGGGCATACTTGGGCTCGTAGATTAGTAGATTAGGACTATTGAACCCTAGGGCTAGTGCACTCAAACACATGCATAAGACTTAAGTGCCTATCAAACAAACCTGTGAAGTAAGTCACCGAGTTACGGTGTGGCAACCATTGTGCGCATGTCTAGGAGTGGATTCGGTAAGAGCTTGGTATTTAAGTAGTCCTAGCGACTCACCTCCTCTTTACTTGAATCCTACCTGGTGCGTAGCTACGGTTCACCCTAACCAAGAGGACTTATTCACGGGCTAAACTCAATAATTAAAACCCGAAAGGGACTAGCCATCCTGTTTTATAAAAACCTTAGTTTTTAAAATCACTACATTACCCTTTTGATTTGTAGCAAAATTTATTTTGAAATTTTTCAAAAATGATTTTGATTTACAAAATTACCTAAATACCCCTAGAGGTAAAATTACTAAAATGCCCCTAGTTTCTAAAAGTTTTAACACTACCCTTGATTTTAATAAAATTTTCTTACTTTCTAAAAACTTTATTTTGGCAAAATACTAAAATGTCTTGATTTGGAAAAATTTACGAAATTGCCCCTGACTTCCAAAATTACCAAAATAACCCTGATTTCTGAAATTTCTGCAATACCATTGATTTGGTAGAGTTTTTTTTTAAATAACCTCGAGATTTGTATATTTTGGAATGTCTTTGATTTGTAAAGATTTTCAAATTGACCCCGATTTATTACTAAAATACCCCTATAGGACAAATGACGAAATTACCCTTGGGTGGGGAATGAACAAAGATGCCCATAATAGTGTGTTGAATGTTGTGGATGAATGAATGCGTTTCTATTAATGAATGAATGTGTCTCTATCGAGATAAATGATTGGGACTCTCTGAATTAGAGTAGTGAACTTTAACTGAACCTTTGTGTGATCGAAAGAACTACTTCTAAATACTTTATTTCATAAAAATTGTTTGCGGTTAATAAGTGGAACAAAATTTTGATGCATAAAATTTTCGTAAAAACAGATAAGACGCTAAGTAGACATGAGTTCTAGGGGACGTGGTCGTCGTGGGCACGGTAGAGGTAGAATGGCTGTATCGGAACCCGTTAGGTCTGGTCAAGGTTCCGAAAATGTAGCTCCGCCACCAGCTGTTGGAGCGGAATTTCAAGAGCAAACTGGAGGAGATGACGCGGTATCGCAAGCTATGTTGCGAGTCCTGGAGCGAGTAGCGGGGGCTAGTATGGGTAATGGAGCACGAAAGTCGGTGGCTGAGAGGCTTAGATCTAATGGAGCCGAGGTTTTTAGGGGAGTATCTGGGGTAGCTCCGACTGTAGCGGAGTACTGGTTAGAAGCAGTCGAGAGGATCATGGACAATTTGGACTGCACTATCGAGGAGAAACTGAAAGGCGCTGTTTCATTGCTTCGTGACGAGGCGTACCAGTGGTGGCTCACTGTTAAAGAGAGTATCCCTGCGGATCGTGTGGATTGGGGATATTTTAAGATTAAGTTTGAAGGGAAATATGTCGGAGCTAGCTACATTGACTCTCAGAGAAAGGCGTTCCTGAACCTGGTACAAGGAAATAAGTCGATAGCCGAATATGAAGCGGAGTTTCTGCGATTAAGGCGTTATGCCAGAGGGATTGTAGCTACTGATTATGAGCGGTGTGTCAGATTTGAGGATGGATTGCGAGATGAGCTACGAGTATTGATTGCACCGCATCGAGAGAGAGATTTTGCAGTTTTAGTGGATAGAGCTCGGATAGCTGAAGAAGTCAAGCGGACCGAGAGACAGAACAGAGATCGAGGTCAGAACGAGGATAAGAGGAGCTATGAGTCTTCAAGGTCAACCAAAAATTTCCAAAAGAAATCTAGAGTTGATGGATCACGAGTTCAGCAAGTTGCTACGGGAGGACAGTACCGTACATGTGCTCAGTGTGGAAAGATGCACCCGGGAGAATGTTGGAAGAAGACGGGTGGATGTTTTAAGTGCAGATCCAAGGATCATATGATTAAGGATTGTCCATTGGATACTGAGAGGAATCGTCCGGTAGGTCAAGGTTTTAATCAGACTGGCAGAGGTGGACAGTAGCCGATGAGGGGTCTTGATAATGGTAGAGGAGGTAATGGTTCTGGTCGAGGCTGCGGAACATCAGATAGAGGTGTTGGCAACACTGAGGCAAGACAGCCTGGTTTGGTGTATGCAGCAAGACGTCGAGAGGAAGGCGACGCATCGGACGTCGCCTGGTTTGGTGTATGCAGCAAGACGTCGAGAGGAAGGCGACACATCGGACGTCATCACCAATATGTTCTTGATCATTGGATTTCTATATACCGCTTTGATTGTTAGTAGTGTTATTAAGATCAGAGTGCGCAGCAAGTGTGTAGTATGGCGAGATAAGAGGTACGACTGTTAGTTAGTTGGAAATTTCGAGGACGAAATTACTTTAAGGAGGGTAGAATTGTAACATCCAGAAATTGGGCCTAGTAGGATTGGGCCATGGGCTTTAGGAAAAATTTGTGTGTCAGCTAATTATTTGTGTTGGCTCGGGTATGAATTTTTGTGTGTTAGCATAGTCTTGTAAAGGCTTGTTTTTATTTAGGAAGCTAGAATAAAATTTAGTATGGCTTATTTAATGAAGTATATTAAGTGAGCTTGACACTTAAGTTAATTTAAGTGTTCATTTAAAGCATAAGAGGAGTAAGTGACAAGTTGGTTAAGGAGCTTGAAAGGTGGCTTGAGGTTAGAGGTTCGAGTAGCATGTTTAGCATTTTGAAGGTTTATTTTGAATCCTTGCATTAATGGACGGTCAAACCTTATCATGAATGGATAAGACTTTTTCTTTTATTTTATATTTGGTTAGTAGACAAAATGGAAAAGGCAAGTTAGTAGTTATGGTAAAGAATCAAATTGATAAGGAAGGTTTAGGGGACAAAAGGCTTGATAAATGGGTGTTATTTTGGAAGCTTTTCCATGGTCATTTGACCATGAATCTAGACGGTATAAGGGGCTAAGGGGGGTGGTTTAATTGTATTGGAAATTATGGAGTTGATAAGGAAGAATTAAGGAGGAAAAAGGGGAATGGTATAGGCTAATGAGTTGGCCGAATTTTGGTATGACATTAGGGAGGTTTTGGTTGACCAAAAAGTTGTCATTTTGTGCATTTTTCTCCTTGTCCAATATTTTTTTTCTCTTAGCCGAAATTGCCTTTTGGCATTTGGTAAAAAGTTTTTTTTGTTTGGCCTTTACATTTTGACCAAATTGATACCTTTATTTTCTTCTTTTCCTCTCAAGTTTACTTTCTTTTGGAACCAAAATATTGTCATCTTTGAAGACATTTACCAATTCCTTTTCTTCCTCTCTAGTGCCGAACCCATCTTTCACCAAAAGCATTCTCTCTCACTTTCTTTTTCTTTTTCATTCTATTTCTCTCTTCTCTTTCCCTCTCATAACCGAAATTATCCTATACCTTTTTCATCATTTTTCGTTCTTTTCTTTCTTTTGTTAAAGCCGAAATCATCATTCTTTTTCTTTTAAGTTGTTAAGGCCGAATTTCTTGATAGTTCAAGTAGGAGGGTTAATCGATCATCGCGTTCGGGTAAGGCTTTTCTATCAATGGATTCTTCTTTATTTTCTTTGGATTAATTTCGTGGCTAAACCTTTGAAGGAAGATTTTTGGGGTTTTCTTGTAGTCAACGTTAGGAAGAGATCATTCGAGTTTGAAGAATCCAAGGTAAGAGATGATGATATTCGGCCAAAGGCCATATCTTTTTAGTGATAACCGATTTCTCACATAGTGATATGTAGGTTCTGTCGACGTGTAGGCAAGAGTCGGAAATCCTAAAGTTCTATCGCTCTTTGTGTTTGCAAGGTGTGTAACTTATACTAAACACCTAATTGATTAATAGCTTTACTAATATAGATGTGTTTATAAAGAAATATAAATGATTATGGCTTTGGGTACCATTCAATGGTACGATGAATTGAGGTACGTTATTCCTTCATACTATGTATGATTTTAATATGAGACATGTTCGATATTTGATTATGATTTTGGGATAATGTACAAGACATGATAATTGCATCGTTAATAATGCTATATGCATAATATGAAATGTGTCCGATTCTGATATGATTATGAGATATATGGCATGATTATGAAATAATATGTTATTGCATGGGCATATGGGAAATATTGAAAGGGAAAGTGTTCCGGTGGTTTTACCACATTATCCGGTGACTTCGGTCACGATATTATGAATCCGGTGACTTCGGTCACGTTATTATGAATCCGGTGACTTCGGTCACGATATTATGAATCCGGTGACTTCGGTCACGATATTATGAATCCGGTGACTCTATCACGATTATCTGGTGGCTATGCCACGATTATAAGGGCGATGTGCATGTTGACTGCAGCAACTGCCTTCGATGGTGTGTAGCGGATGGAGGGTCGATTTAGTAATCCCCACGGTGTGATTGGTAGGTACGGGTGGTGTGTAGCGGATGGATATCTAAGTTGGGTTCGGGATTGCATTTCATTTTATATGTACATGTGAATTGATAAATTATTATTTGCTATATTATGGGCTTTATTGCTATGATCGATTGGACTTTTAGTGTATTGTTACACATTGAGTCTATTGACTCACCCCTCGTGGGATATCTTTTCAGGTGATACTCTGACCGGGTTGGAGTGGATACGAGGTGGCCCATGCAAAAGAGGATTTTCTTTATACAATTTATGTTTCAGTATTTTAAGTATTTAATGATTGTAATAAGGGCCATTTTAAGTATTTAAGGATTTTTATTATGTTTTAAGTTAAATTGTCGATTAAATTATTATTTGAAAATGTTTTATTTTAAACAACTTAATTTTATTTGGAACTTTAATTACACAATGTTTTAGTAAAGACAACAAAATTTTTATTTTTTTTAACTCTAAGTCAAAAAATTTTCAAACGTTTTCCGTAGTGGCATTTCAAATTCGGTCATAGCGAATGGGCCGGGTTTGGGGTGTTACACCATGTCTGGAACATCGGTATCATATTTGATTTCGTGTAAGACCACGACTGGGACATTGGCATTGTACGAGCTTTAAGAGCTATCCGAGTATCCGTATTGATTTTGAATGGTTCAACGGGCATTCTGAGAAATGATTGAATATGTGAATATGTATTTGTTTCAGGTACTATGAAATTTAGCAATGGAAAATAAGTATGAATATGACCATTTGATATGTGAGCTACATGAAAATGTGTATGTTTATAAACAGGTGGTTATGAACAATTGAGCTATATGAGAAATATGAAGTTGCTATTGTGTTATGCTATAGTTCATATAAATGAAATGGTTTAAAATTGTTCTATGTGATAAGTTTATTTCTATATGGCTTACTAAGCTTCTGAAAGCTTAGTTTGTGTGTGTTTGCCTTGTTTTATAGATTATCAAAGCTACTGGGAGCTCGGGGATCGTCGAGGATCATCACCACACTATCGAACTCTATTTCAGTACCTTTTGGAAGTGTAAATGTTAAAAGTATGGCATGTATAGGTTAGGACTTGTGTGATATGTTTTGAGATATGAATTTTATAGCCATTTGATATGGCTAGCTTGTGGAAGAAAATTTGGTTTGGATGTGGTACATGATCTGTGCTAAGTAATGGTATGTTTTGATATTTATAAATGACCAAAAGAAATGGTCAATTTGGTATGTGCTTTGTTGAGAGTTTGGTATGATTTTAGTATGAAAATGGAAGTGATATTTTGGGACATTTATCATGTATGGAATAATGAGTTGTTATGAGATTTTGGCATGTTTTGGTTTAGGTTTTGAGCATGAAATTGGTTGATGAGGAGATGGTTTAAATGGTGTATATTATGTGCTTGAAATTGGCTGGAAATGTGTCATATTTGTTGCTTGTTTGATGGTTGTAGGGAGGACCCAGATTGGGTGGCAAGTTGGCCTTGTAAATGGCCTATTTTGTGCCCACACGGGCAGGGAGACGGTAGTGTGTTTCTGCCGTGTTTCTCGAGGGCCACATCAAAGTGAGCCTGGGCAGAGCACACGGTCGAGCACACGGGTGTGTGAGGCCAATTCGAATAGGTACATGGATTAGACACATGGGCATGTGACTGGTCGTGTGACCAAGTTAGTAGCCTCCCTAATTTTCAAACGGCCTAGCACACGGGTGTGTCTTGTGGCCATGTGGACAAGTCAGTATGTATGCCCTATTTTTCCACGGCCTGGACACACGGGCGTGTCAAAGCCGTGTGAGGCACACGGCCTATCCACACGGGCGCGTGACCTCTGTAACTTTGAAAAATAATGTTTAAGTTTTGAAAAAATTTATATATGCTCGGTTTAGTCCCGACCGCTTCCCAATGCATATTTAAGGTCTCGTAGACCTTCTAAAGGGACTGTATGTGTATATTTCGCTATGGAATGTTTATGAATGTTTGATGTTAGTGAAATGTTTGATTTTAGTGAAATGTTTGTGATATGATCCGATATGCCCGGTAGTGCCTCTTAACCTTTGTCCGGCAACGGATACAGGTTAAGGGTGTTAGAATTTGTTGGTATCAGAGCTACGATTTAGTCGATTCTAAGACTAACGTAGCACATGTGAGTCTAGCTATACATTCCATATATTTGAACTGCGATAGTGTGATGAATCCTAACAAATAAAATGTGTTTTTCATATAGTAAATGGATCCCGAACGAGCGTAGCTAACGATGTTAAAAGTAACACACCCGCTCCTACTCAAAGGGTAGTGCCTCCTGATTCGAGAAATGTATCTTGTGACCATGAGGGAGAGGCTAAACAAGCCTTCTTCCAAATGATGAATGAGTGGTTCACTAAGTATGTTAGAGCAAATCTGGCTGTTCCTCAACCTCTGCCCCCACAAGTTCCCGTAGCTCCCCAAGTTATAGATTTAGTTCGTCTGAATAAACCTCCGGTTGATAAGATTAGAAAATATGGGGCTGAAGAATTTTGTGCTCCTACTGATGATAATGCTGAGAGAGTCGAGTTCTGGCTTGAGAATAGATCCGGGTATTTGATGAGTTGTCATGTACCCCTGTTGAATGTCTTAAATGTGCCTTTTCTTTGTTGAGAGATACAACTTACCAATGGTTGAAAACTCTGACTTCTGTTATTCTGAGAGAACGAATTACCTAGGATTTCTTCCAAACTAAATTCTGAAAGAAATACATCAGTGAGAGATTTATAGATCAGAAACGCAAAGAGTTTCTTGAATTGAAATAGGACCGTATGTCCGTTACAGAATATGAGCGAGAATTTGTGTGACTGAGCCAAAATGCACGAGAATATGTCTCGATCGAGGCAATAATGTGTAAAAGGTTTGAAGATGACTTGAATGAAGATATCCGTTTGTTAGTCAGAATTCTGGAAATAAAAGAATTCGTTGTGCTTGTTGACCTAGCGTGTAAAGCTGAAGAACTCGAGAAAGAGAAAAGAAAAGCTGATTCGGAAGCTAGAGAGGTTCGAAAACAAAAAATGAGTAAGTCATATCAGTCGGCATCAAAGAAATTCCGAGATGATTATAGCCGTTCAAAGGCGAATATGAGACATTTGAGTAGAGATCGTGCAAGATCACCTTCGAGCTTCTGAGCTCCAGCTACTTTGATTGCAAGTGTTGGAAATGTTAGATCCGAGTGACTCGAGTGTAGACATTTTGGTAAAAGACATCCGACCAATTGTCTATTAAATGATAGATCTTGTTTCAAATGTGGATCTTTATATCACTTTATCCGAGGCTTTCTGAGTCTGTTGAGCATGAGATTGTACAGATTCCGAAGTCGAATAACGCTTCAGCTAGGGGTAGACCTCCCAAAAACATGAGAAAAGTGAGTGATAGCCAGAGAGCTACGAAAGATACAGCTGCGAGATTTGAGGCGATAGCACCTGCCAGAGCTTATGCTATTCACGCTCGCGAAGAAGCTCCATCTCCAGACGTCATTACCGGTACTTTTATTCTTTATGATACTTTTGTGATTGCATTGATTGATCCAAGTTCTACTCATTCATATATATGCATGAACTAAGTATTCAGTAAAACTTTGCCTATAGAGTCTACTGAATTTTTAATTAGAGTATCGAACCCCTTAGGCAAGTGTGTTCTGGTTGACAAAGTGTGCAAGAATTTTCCGTTGATGTTTCGAGACATCTTTTTCCCAACTGATCTAATGTTATTACCCTTTGATGAGTTTGATATAATTCTGGGTATGGATTGGGTAACTTTGCATGATGCAGTTGTCAATTGTAAACGAAAGACTATTGATTTGATATGTCGGAATGATGAAATAATGTGAATTGAGTCCAGTGATTTAAATGGGTTATCGGCCATAATATCTTATATGAAAGCTCTGAATTATGTGAAAAAGGGATGTGAAGCTTATCTTGCGTATGTGATTGATACGAAAGTGACAGAAAAGAAAGTTTAATCTGTGCCAGTTGTTTGTGAGTTTCCTGACGTATTTCTTGAAGAATTACCGGGATTACCTCCGATACGATAAGTTGATTTTAGCATTGAGTTAGTGCCGGGGATGACCCCTATCTTAATAGCTCCGTATAGAATGGCTCCGACAGAATTGAAAGAATTGAAGTCTTAGTTCCAAGAATTGACAAACAAATGTTTCGCGTGACTGAGCTTTTCTCCTTGGGGCGCTTCCGTTCTGTTTGTGAAAAAGAAAGATAGCACGATGAGAATGTGCATTGATTACCGTCAGTTAAACACTATGACTATTAAGAACAAATATCCTCTGCCCAGAATTGATGTTTTGTTCGATCAGCTGAAAGGAGCTATTGTGTATTCAAAAATAGATCTGAGATTGGGATACTATCAGTTGCGAGTAAAAGATTCAGACATTCCGAAAACTGCTTTCAGAACGAGGTACGAGCATTATGAATTTTTATGCCTTTCGGACTAACAAATGCTCCTGTTGTCTTTATGGACTTGATGAACAAAATTTTCAGACCTTATTTAGATCGATTTGTTGTTGTATTCATTGACGACATTTTGATTTATTCATGTGATGAAATTGAGAATGTCGAACATTTGAGAATTGTGCTACAAACTCTATGTGATAAGCAATTGTATGCAAAGTTTGGTAAATGTGAGTTCTAGTTGCGCGAAGTTGGCTTTTTGGGGCATATTGTGTCAGTATCCGGTATACGAGTTGATCCGAGCAAGATTTTAGCTATTTTAAAGTGGAAGCCTCCAAAAAATGTGCCTGAAGTCCATAGTTTTTTAGGACTTACTGGTTATTACCGACAGTTCATAAAAGGCTTTTCGATGATTGTAAATCCGTTGACGAGATTGCTTCAGAAAGATGTGAAAATCGAATGGTCTGAAAAGTGTTAGAAAAGCTTTGATCAGTTGAAAGCCCTATTGACTGAAGCTCCAGTGCTAGTACAGCTAGAATCCGGTAAAGAATTTGTGATATATAGTGATGCTTCGTTGAACGATCTGGGGCAAAGTTATAGCTTATGCCTCGAGACAATTGAAACCGAATGAAAAGAATTATCCAACACACAACCTTGAGTTAGCTGCGATCGTGTTTGCTCTAAAATTTGGCGCCACTATCTTTTCGGTGAGAAATGTCATGTGTTTTCAGATCATAAAAGTCTGAAATATTTGATGACTTAGAAAGACTTGAATCTGCGACAGAGAAGATGGTTAAAACTATTAAAAGAATACGAATTTGTGATTGATTATCATCCGGGAAAGGCAAATGTTGTTGCTGATGCTTTGTGTCAGAAATCTTTGTTTGCCTTACTTACGATGAATGCTCAATTAGTTCTGTCTGATGATGGTTCGGTTTTAGCCGAATTGGAAGCGAGATCGTTGTTCTTATAGTAGATTTTTTATGCTCAGAAAGTTGATAATGAAATGTTAGTGAAACGAGCTCAATGTGATTTGAACTCTGATTCAAAATTTCAAGTTAATGATGATGATTGTCTGAGATTCTGAGATTGGATTTGTGTTCTGAGAAATCCAAAGTTGACTTAGTTGATTTTTAAAGAACTCATAGTAGTCACTTATCAATTCATCCGGGAAGTACAAAGATGTATAATGATTTGAAACAACTTTACTGGTGGCCTGGAATGAAACAAATATCTCTGATTTTGTTTTGAAATGTTTGATCTGTCAGCAAGTTAAAGCTGAACATCAGGTTCCATCCGGTTTGTTACAACCGATTATGATTCCCGAGTGGAAATGGGATAGAGTGACGATGGATTTTGTTTTCGGTTTTCCTTTAACTCTAAGGAAGAAATATGCAATCTGGGTTATAGTTGATAGATTGACAAAATCAACTCATTTTATTCCGGTGAGAACTGATTATTCGCTTGATAAGTTAGCTGAGTTATACATTTCTAATATTGTGAGATTGCACAGGGTGCCACTATCTATTGTGTCTGATAGAGATCTGAGGTTTACTTCACAGTTTTGGAAGAAATTGCAAGAGGCTTTAGGTACGAAATTGCACTTCAGTACTGCTTTTCAACCGTAGACGGATGGTCAATCTAAGCGGATTATTCAGATACTCAAGGATATGTTGAGATGTTGCATTCTTGAGTTTGAAGGTATGTAGGAACAATATTTGCAATTGATTGAATCCGCGTATAATAATTGCTTTCAATCGAGCATTAAAATGGCACTATATGAAGCCTTGTATGGTAGGAAATGCAGAACACCTCTGCACTGGTCTGAACTTAGTGAAATTAAAATTCACGGGGTTGATTTGATTAAAGAGACTGAACAGAAAGTAAAAGTGATACGAAATAGTATGAAAGCAGCGCCTGATCGACAGAAATTGAGATTGGTGATAAAGTATTTTTGAAAGTGTCTCTAAGGAAGAAAATACTCCGATTCGGCAAAAAAAAAAAGGCAAATTGAGTCCGAGATTCATCGGGCCGTATGAGATTATCGAGCGTATTGGGCCTGTTGCTTATAGACCATCTGGGTCAGAAAAGATTCACAATGTGTTTCATGTATCGATGCTTTGACGATACAGATCAGATCCCTTGCATGTAATTTCTCCGTCTGAGATAGAAATTCAGTCCGATATGACTTATGGAGAATAACCGATCCGTATCTTAGCTCGCGAGGTTATAGAATTGATAAATAAGAAAATTCCGTTAGTAAAAGTATTATGGCATCAACACGGGGTCGAAGAAGGTACGTGGGAACCCGAAGATGCTATGAGACAGCAATATCCGAATCTGCTCAACTGTAAGATTTTCGGGGACGAAAATCCCTAAGGGGGGAGAGTTGTAACAACCCGGTTTATACCTTAGTCAGAATAGTGGTTTCGGGACCACAAATTTGATTCAAAAAATATTTTAATATTATTTTCCGTATTTATATCATGTGAATTGATATGTGTGAACGTTTCGTATGAAAATTTTATCGTTTGTGTGCCGATTTACGAGAAAGGACTTAATTGTAGAAAATGCAAAAGTAGCCTTTTAATTAGTTATATGCCGAATTGACATGGCTTATTAATGTGAAGTCCTTATGTTGTGAATAGACCATGGATAGTGGGAATTGACATGAATAGCCATCCGTTATGTGTTTTTAAATGTTATTAAATAAAGGTATTTTGGTAATTAGCTAAATAAGTTATCAATTAATTAAAACCAAAGTTCAAAATTATGTCATCATCTCCAAATTACAATCGAAAATCAGCAAAAGAAATAGGTTTTTGAGCTCTCATGCATTCGGCAGTTACAAACTTGATTAAGGTACGGTTTTGGCTCGGTTTTTGATAATTTCTATGTTTTTATGATCATTGCTTTGAGTACTAGCTAACCCGTACTTTAATTTTTGAAATTGATGATGATTTTGAGTTATGCCATTGTTGATTTTGTGAGCTTTGTGATGTTAAATGGTGAAATATGAAAGCTTGATGTTAGATAAATATGTTTTGTATTGGGATTTTTTATGAAATTGATTATTAGGGACTAATTTGTGAAAATGAGAAAATTGAAGGGCTAAAATGTGAAATAAATGAAATATTTGGGCTTATTTGAACCAAGTGAATATTCGGCCAAGCTATGGTGTAATGAAATTTTGTATATTTTGTGATTTTATGAATTAGGGACTTAAATGTCAAAATGTGAAAATATGAGTGTAACACCCCAAACCCGGTCAAACCGCTACGACCGAATCTGGCATGTCACAGGGAAAAATCATTTTTGGAAAACAAGTTGTTGAGTCAAATTGTAAAGAAAACGCTTAATCTTATGGAAACCAAAGTCGAGTTAGGTAAATTGCTAAAATCATTTCAAAGTTTGTTTTGAAGAAAAATCGAGTTAAGAAAAATCGAGTTAACTCATCGTTGCTACATGTTCGCTATTTACCCGATGGTAAAGTTTTGGAAAAGTCCCGAAAACCATTAAATTTTGTGAAAACATTCATTTTATAGATTCTTTTCCTTTTAATCACACTTTGATGTTTAACGCAATTCAAAAGTATTTAACAGAATAAATAAACCCAAAGCAAAATTTAGATGGCCTTATTACATAACTGAAAACCCAAAATTTAAAGCAAAGTAAATCCGAAATTTAACCATTAAAATAAACCAACTATTGAGCATGGCCACCTCGAGTCCATCCCGGCTCCATATCCGCGATCTAGGGATTATCTGCAAAATGTAAAGGGAGGGGTGAGTCACCGAGACTCAGTGTGCAACTCCCTATCCCGAAGATAACAAGCCCTTACACAGTTTCATAAGCAAGTATGTATCATGCAACCCAAGACCTAGCCATCCAGAACTCCCAATTATACCCCGTGTGGTACCAAACCACTAGTGGTGCCAAACCACTGGTGACCCAAAGTCACAAATAAACATATGTGGTACCAAACCACTGGTGACCGTAGTCACAAATAATCATACGTGGGGCCAACCCACTTTGTGGTACCAAACCACTGGTGACGATCCCTTTTTATATAATGTGGGGCCAACCCACTATGGTTCTAAGTCACTAGGACGAGTCACAAATATAACTGCATGTGGTACCAAACCACTGGTGGTGCCAAACCACTGGTGACCCAAAGTCACAAATAACATATGTGGTACCAAACCACTGAGACTTAGTCACAAAATAATGAGAAGTGGGGCCAACCCACTGTGTGGTACCAAACCACTGGTGACAGTCTGATAATCATATCTTCCCCCTCCTCTCATCATACCCATGCAATATGACATAATAATTCGTGTATGCAGTATGACATGTATGCAAGTCATATATCAAAGATAACGTATGAAACGAATTACCATCATAATTAGAATAACAAATACGACATAATCAAGCTACTCAACCTCTAAGGGTATAACAGTAATTTTACCTACCAAGGGCATTTTCCTAATTTACCCACCAAGGGTATTCCTGTAATTTCGTACCTAGAATGGCCTTTCCGAAGGCCCAATGTCGCCCCGGGCGACTCAACTACCATTTCTGGTCGAAATGGACTATTGGGCCTAAAACCCGATTTCGGCCCATTCGGGCCACACGCTCGTGTGGCCCACCTAACACAAATCTAGCCACGTATATAAGTTCCACCTAGTCTAGTTCACTATATACTATATCATCATACAATTTATTCAATTGGGCCCACGGGCCCATTGGGCCCACTTCGGCCCATCGCGGCCCAAGCAGCCTCAACCCACAAGAATACTACTAATGGGCTCAACTATCGCGTCGAAGCCCCACACGTGCACTCGCACGCTCGTGTGGCTACTATTGCCGTGACCGGCACTTCAGCATTTGCCGCTCTACAACTAGAGTAGAGAGAGTTACACACCTGATATGAATCTGGTGTTAAACTGCGCTGCGACCGCTCTTGTGCCCAAACGCCCACCAAGGTATGTTAACTCTCCTCCTGGAATGCTCTTTATATAACTTGCTCTTCACCTTCCTTCTTTGTATCTTTCCGATGTGGGATCCCTTCGTTAGTAGAGTTTAAATTCAACTGAAACTCTTGCCGTCCAATCCGCAAAATAAATACTCCCTTGCTTCTCATGAGATTCGAACCCAGGCTCTCCTTGTAGCATAATCCACGCCGCTAACCACTTGGCCACAAGCTCCTCTTGTGTCTTAAACCATGCGCAACTAAATATAAATTTATAGCCCAATTCTAAGGTCCATGTAAAAAGAAAACCAAATGCAAGAGCCAAGACTTGAACCTTGGACCTCCTTCCTTCCTTGTGGCGTCACCCCCTTGTCTCTTATGTGGCTTCACTTTGCCACTACACCACACACTTCACTTGTGACATTTCCTCCACATTTTATTCTTAAGGCCTACTTGCCAACTTCTAGGGTTTTTTTCACCTAAAACCAAAATTTCCCCAAAGCCAAAGTTCGATCCTGGGACTTCATAGAAGCCCTCTAACCTTCTAAAATCACTTATCTAATAGGTCCAACTTGCATTTAAGTCGATCTCTTGTTCTCCAAAAATTTAAACGCTACTACGCCTAAGGCCCATTGGGCCCAATCCTACTAGGCCCAATTTCGGGATGTTACAATGAGGGCTAATTTGTAAAATTCCCTAGATATGTATATTTGGATTGAATTGAATGATATGATGTATAAAAGAGCTAAATTCGAATGTGTATTGATCAAGAACCAAAGAAAACAGAATTAGATTGGGGGAAATCTAAAGTGGTCGAGTAATTTTGTTTATTTCCATCCAAATCCATACGAGGTAAGTCGATATACAAATAAATGTGTTTGAATTGAATTATTATTGCTAATATGTGAATGAATTGTGATATATGGCTATTGGATCTGAATATGTGAAGTCTGAGAAAATTTTGATAATGTGATGACGTTCGAAAAGTCTCGTATGAACCATAGGAATAGTTAGGATGCATATGTCATGACATAGGATTTCGATATGAGTTATCGTGTAAGACCATGTCTGGGACGTTGGCATCGATTTGAGATTTACGTGTAAGACCATGTCTTGGACATTGACATCATATTTGATTTTGTGTAAGACCCTTTCTAGAACATAGGCATCAATATTTAATTACATGTAAGACCACGACTGGGACATTGGCATTGTACGAGCTTTACGAGCTATCCGAGTATCCTTATTGATTCTGAACGGTTCAACGGGCATTCTGAGATATTATTGAATATGTGAATATGTATCCGTTTCAGGTACGTATGAAATGTATATTAAATTTAGCAATGGAAGATAAGTATGAATATGATCATTTGATATGTGAGCTACATGAAAATGTGATATGTTTATAAGCAAGTGGTTATGAACAATTGAGCTAGATAAGAAATATGAAGTTGCTATTGTGTTATGCCATAGTTCATATGAATTAAATGGTTTAAAATTGTTCTATGTGATAAGTTTATTTGTATATGGCTTACTAAGCTTCTGAAAGATTGCTTTGTGTGTGTTTGCCTTGTTTTATAGATTATCAAAGCTACAGGGAGCTCGGAGATCATCGAGGATCGTCCCTACACTATCAAAGTCTATTTCGGTACCTTTTGGAGGTGTAAATGTTAAAAGTATGGCATGTATAGGTTAGGACTTGTGTGATATGTTTTGAGATATGCATTTTATGACCATGTGATATGGCTACCTTGTGGAAGAAAATATGGTTTGGATGTGGTACATGATTTTTGCTAAGTAATGGTATGGTTTGATGTTTATAAATGACCAAAAGAAATGGTCAATTTGGTATGTGCTTTGTTGAGAGTTTGGTATGATTTTAGAATGAAAATGGTAGTGATATTTTAGGACATTGATCATGTAGGAAACAATGAGTTGTTATGAGATTTTTGCATGTTTTGGTTTAGGTTTTGAGCATGAAATTGGTTGATGAGGAGATGGTTTAAATGGTGTATATTATGTGCTTGAAATTGGCTAGAAATATGGCATATTTGTTGCTTGTTTGATGCTTGTAGGGACGACCCAAATTGGGTGGCAAGTTGGCCTTGTAAATGGCCTATTTTGTGCCCACACGAGTAGGGACAAGGGCGTGTGTCTCTGCCGTGTTGCTCGAGGGCCATTTCAAAGTGAGCCCGGGCAGAGCACACGGTCGAGCACACGGTTGGGTGAGGCCAATTCGAATAGTTACACGGACTAGACACATGGGCGTGTGGCTGGCCGTGTGACCAAGTCAGTAGCCTCTCTAATTTTCAGAGGGCCTAGCACACGGGCGTGTTTTGTGGCCGTGTGGAAAAGTCAGTATGTATGCCCTGTTTTACCATGGCTTAGACACACGAGCGTGTCTAAGCTGTGTGAGGCACATGGCCTGCCCACACGGGTGTGTGACCTCTGTAACTTTGAAAAAGAATGTTTAAGTTTTGAAAAAATTTGTACGTGCTCGATTTAGTCCAGACCCCTTCCCAATGCATGTTTAAGGTCTTGTAGACCTTCTAAAGGGACTCTATGTGTATATTTCGCTATGGAATGTTTATGAATGTTTGATGTTAGTAAAATGTTGGTGATATGATCCAATATGTTCGGTAATGCCTTCTAACCTTAGTCTGGTGACGGATACAGGTTAGGGGTGTTACAGAAAATCCCTTCCTTGACCATAAAATGGAATTTTTCCCAATTAAGGAAAGGATTCGTCTCTTCTCATCTCTTCAATACCTTAGCCAAATTACTCAAACAGATATCATAAGTGTTACCAAAAACAGAAAAATCATCCATGAAAACCTCAACAAAATTTTCAACCATATCAGTAAATATTGTCATCATGCATCGTTGAAAAGTTGCAGGTGCATTGCATAAACCAAAAAGCATTCGCCTAAAAGCAAACGTACCGTATGGACAAGTAAAGGTTTTTTTATGTTGGTCCTCCGGGGCTACAACTATTTGGTTATATCCCGAATAGCCATCTAAAAAATAATAGAACTCATTACCTGCTAGCCGATCTAACATCTGATCCATAAAAGGCAACGGAAAATGGTTCTTCTGAGTGGCTGTGTTCAACTTTCTGTAATCAATACAGATTCTCCAACTGGTAATAGTTCTCGTTGGAATTAACTCGTTATGCTCATTTTCAACAATTGTGATTCCACCTTTCTTTAGCACACACTGCACCAGACTTACCCACTAACTATCTGAAATAGGATAGATGATTCCTGCATCTAACCATTTGATCACTTCCTTTCTCACAGCTTCTTTCATAATAAGATTGAGCTTCCTTTTCCCATCAATTCGAGCTCTTTCACCTTCTTCTAAAAATATTTTATGCATGCAAAAAGAAGGGCTTATACCTCGAATATTAGCTATGGTCCAACCAATTGCTTTCTTAAATTTCTGTAGAACAACAATTAGTTGCTCCTCTTGATCTTTCGTCAGTTCTGCTGAATCACAGGCAAAGTAGAACAGTCACCTAAATAAATGTATTTCAAATGTGAAGGAAGTACCTTTAGTTCGAGTTTAGGTGGTTCTTCAATTGACAACTTGGGTTGCACAAATTCTCTGACTTCCAACTCCAACAATTCAAATAGTGTAGAGTGAATAAAATTTCACAGATTTGCTTCCATCAAAGCCATATTTTCTTCCCCTTCTTCAACCTCCAAGAGGTCAAGATCCAAGGCTTTCTCCAATGGACTTATTCAAAATTGCTTTCCATAGAAACCAAGGTTTCTATCTTTTTCATAACTGAACTCTCTTATGCCAGATCGGGAAATTTTATCGCTTTAAGAATGTTAAATGTTACCTGATCGTCTTGAACTCGCATGGTGAGTTCACCTTTCTGCACATCAATTAATGTTCTTCTCGTGGCTAAGAAAGGTCTCCCAAGGATGATTGGCACTTCCTTATCTGCTTCAAAATCTAAGACAACGAAATCAGCAGGAAAAATAAATTTATCGACTCTTACCAAAACATCCTCGATCTTTCCTTCGGGGCTAAAGATTGATCCGTTAGCTGAAGCATCGCAATTGTAGGTCTTACTTCACCTATCCCTAACATCTTGAAAATAGACTTAGGCATCAAGTTGATACTTGCTCCTAAGTCACACAAAGCTTTACCACAGTAAGATTCACCAATGTTACAAGGTATATTAAAGTTTCCTGGGTTTTTCAATTTCGGTGGCAATTTGTTCTTTCTTGGGCTGTAGTCCTTTGTCAAGGCAATAGTCTCATACTCACTCAGTCATTTTTTCTTGGACAGTATATCCTTCATAAACTTCACATAATTCAGTATTTGTTCTAAAGCCTCCACCAATGGGATATTGATGTGTAACTGCTTCAGAACATCCAAAAACTTCTTGAATTGCACCTCATGTTTTTGCTTTTGTTGCTGCGGAGGTGATGGAACTTTCGGTTGAACCAGACAACTTTTTTGAGTAGGTAAATCTGCATCCAAAGAAGATTTTAAAATATCTGAATTCACTAAGTTCGGGTTTACCTTGTTAGACTTTGCAGATTATGATTCCTTTGGTGTAGGAATTTTAATAGTTGGTTGATTCTTGTCAACGGGCTTGTCTTCGACATCAATCAATCGGGGCTCCAAAATTTTACCACTTCACAATGCCACTGCCTTGATATGTTCTTTACCCAAATTTCTTGGATTCTTAGTATCACTCGGCAAGGTTCCTTGTGGTCTATTACGAATCTCCGTAGCTAACTGACCCATTTGGTTTTCCAAATTTTTCAGTGTTGCTACTTGGCTTTGGATCAAAGCATCATTCTTTACCATGTACACTTTGAACAAGTTCTTCAAACCGTTTGATGCCTCAGCCTGAGGTAGTTTTAGGGCTTGCTGATTAAACCCTTGAGATTGGTTGGGTCTTTGCTGCAATAAGTTGTTGTTCGGTCCATTTCCTTGGTTGCTCTAAGAAAAGTTAGGATGATTACGCCATGAAGGATTGTAGAAGGATTGTAGAAAAGTTATTGTTCGGTCCATTTCCTTGTCCACTCCTATTTTGATATTGGTTCCCCATATAGTACACTGACTCGGGATTTGATGGACAATTCTCAAAAGAATGACCCTTCCCATAGTACACACAGGAAACTACTTCAAACGGACTTGGTGTGTAACAACCCGATTTAGGGCCTAGTCAGAATAGTGGTTGCGAGACCACAAATATGAAGTGGAATTATGTGTTTTATGGCTTTTATGAGGTCTATGACATGTTTGCATGATTGTGTAAAAATTTCACGAAGAAATTTTATAATTTAGTGATCAATTTATTCTTTAGGACTAAATTGAAATGATTGAAAAATATGAGATTCTAGAAGATTCAAG
The DNA here is from genome assembly GCA_005393395.2 of Gossypium australe. Taxonomy (NCBI): domain Eukaryota; kingdom Viridiplantae; phylum Streptophyta; class Magnoliopsida; order Malvales; family Malvaceae; genus Gossypium; species Gossypium australe. Next base: position 63,951,704 of record CM016624.1, on the reverse strand, counting down.
TATGAAATAGCATTAGAAAAATTAGTAGAGGTCCTTATTTAGCAATTAGACCATTATATGTCAAGATGGACAAAAAATGGACATGGGAAGGAAAAATCTCAAGAAAGGGGCCTTAAGGGCATTTTTGTCATTTGGATAATAAAAGAATTAAAAGGGAAAATAAGTCAAAAATCTTGTCCATCTTCTCCATACTTGGCCAAAATTCTCAAGGAAACCATTGCTAGGGTTTCTTCAACTTTCAAACTTGATTGTAAGTACCTCCTAGCCCTATTTTTGATGTTCTTCGTATTTTTGAGATCCTCGTAGCTCGATTTAGCTATTTCTACTAATATTTTGAGTTAGGGTTCATATTCAAAAATTTACCCATGTATGATATGCATGTATTTTGATGTTTAATGGAGGAATATGAAAGTTTGGTGTATGATAAGCATCTTTTTCTAAGTGATTTTCATGGAAAACTCATAAAAAGGACCTAGTTGTAAAAGTGATAAAAAGTGTAGTAAAAATCAGTTTTGAAGGAAAGTGTGAGCTGTTATAAGCTCAAGAAATGTTCGGCTAGGCTTGGGTAACAAAGGAAAGGAGTACCTTTCATTATACGAGCCTAGGGAGCATTTTGTAAATATGTGAAAGTTTAGGGACAAATTATAATTTTTTCCAAAGCGTGATATATGAGCTATTTTAGCCAATGTGATCATTAAATAAGTGAAATTATCATTATAAATCAAGAAACACGAAGTCCGGACCGAAACTGAGGAAAGAAAAAGGTGGCGGACTGAATTGAACAACTACATATATTTTGGTACCAAGATAAGTTCGTGTGTAATAAATTAGCATCATGTTATTATGCTTTTAAATGCTTGATATTTCGTAAAACGTATATTATCTCTATGATATCAGTTAACGAAGTCTCGATGAAAGTATGATGAAATTAATTTATATTGTAATCCCGGTTGAACCTTAGGAATAGAAAGGATACCGTTGTCACGACATGAGATTAAGAAGGTCCCGTGTAAGACCATGTCTGGGACATGGCCTCGGCATCGAATTGAGATCCCGTGTAAGATCGTATCTGAAATATGGTATCGGCATCGAGTAGTAATCCCGTGAAAGACCACATCTGGGACCTGGCTTCAGTATGAAATCGTGTAAGACCATGTCTGGGACATGGCATTGATATATGATCTCGTATAAGACCATATCTGGGATATGGCATCGACATCGATAAGAGATCCCATATAAGACCATATTTAGGATGTGGCATCGGCACCGAATTGAGATCCCACGTAAGACCATATCTGGGATATGGCATTGGCATCGTATTACGTGTATGACGAGTTCGAGTATCCTTTGATATTCCAAATGGTTCAACGAGGTAAAGAGCTAAGTTTATGTTTAAGATAGCAAAAGTGCTAAAGTTATGTGATGAAGTGATACAGGTACATATACAAAATTCACGAGAAATGAGTATGGTATGTGATATGTGATTGGTAAGAGTAAGCATGAGTAAGCTATGTAAATGTGCTTGAGAACTTGTGTTATTACTTAATGTAATGTATGGATGTATCATAAGATTTTACATTGCTATCTTTTACATGCAAACTTACTAAGCTTTATGCTTGCCCCTCTCTTTTTCCATTTCCTTGTAGTATCGACAAGATAGCTCGGGGATCTAAGGACGTCGGAGTTTGATTCACACTATTAAGATATTCTTTTGGTATAGTAAAGTTTGATTATTTTGGGTATGGCATGTATAAGAACTTGGTCATTTTGTTATATGTTATATTGGTTAGCCAATGTGTTGGCTATTAATGTCACTTAATTCATTTTGTAAATGGCCAATGAAATCGGCCAAAACTAGTTAAGTTATATCTATTCAATGATGATGAAATTCATGAATTGCAAGTTTATGCAATTGAGTGAATGATGCATGAAGTACGTGCATGATGAAGTAAAGTGGAAATTTAGGGTGTGGATGTCTCGATAGTAGATATTTGAAGTATATTATTGTAACACCTCTTACCCGTATTCGATACCTGAACCGAGTACTAGGCATTACCGTACTTAACTTGCTCAACCATACAATATCGATCCTTAAGAACTTCATTTCAAATTAAAACTTTTCTTCTGAGACCATAATGTCCTTATTATAGGTCTACGAGACCCTAAACTTGCACCCGGAATGATTCAAGACTAAACTGGAAACTTTTGAACACTTAAAAGAATTTGACATAAAGCAGGCCCACACGCCCGTGTGAAGAAAGGGACACGCCCTTGTGGCATATCACATGCGGGTGTTCCACACCCGTGTGGATTTAGTTTTCAATTCGAACCTACAAGGGTTTTCACACGACCTGACACACGCCCGTGTCCATAGCTCATGTCCCTCACACGGCCATGACACGCCCGTGTCTTTACTCGTGTGTGAAAACCTTGGCATTCTGTTTATGATGACATCACCTCGATAAGGTCACACAGCCAAGGCACACGCCTGTGTCCTTAGACCGGGTGTCGAATTAAATTCCTAATTTCAAGTGCAGACTTCACACGGCCCGGGACATGCCCGTGTCTTAGGTCGTGTCTCCCATACGGTTGAGACACATGGGCGTGTCTCTGCCTGTGTGTTTACTACTGAGCATACTGACTTACCAACCTAGCATGCATAGGGACACACAGCCTATCAACACACCCATGGGGCAGACCGTGTGCCACACACGACCTAGACACACGCCCGTGTGCCTCCCCGTGTGGATATTTGTAAGGCTATCTACCAAGCCGAATGCCACCCTACAAAGCAACCATACTTATACCCATTCAATTCAACATACAACATGGCCATAAGGCACTTCTAAGAACTTAAAATCAATACATCCACACAAGCATGCACTTCATGAATTTCATCATCATTGAATATATGAACTTGTCAAGTATTGGCCAATTTCCAATAACCATTTATAAAATGAATTGAACAACCTTAATAGCCAACACTTTGGCTAAAAAATATGACATAACAAAATGACCAAGTCCTATACATGCCATACTCAAAATAAATCTAACTTTGATATACCAAAGAGAAGTTGATAGTGTGATTTCTCTGACGTTCTACAAATTCACGAGCTAGCTTGGCAATACTACAAGGAAAAAAGGGAAATGAGAGAGGTAAGCATAAAGCTTAGTAAGTTTGCATGAAATAAATAGCAACATAAAGACCCATAATGCCATCCATCCATTACATTGAATTAGAATACAAAGTCTCAAGTACAATGCTATAACTTACTCATGCTTACTCTTACCAATTACATGTCATGTCACATATCGTAAACATTTCTCGTGAATTACTCAGATGTACCTGTACCACTTCATCACATAGCTGTAGCACTAATCTCATCTCTATTATAAGCTTAACTATTTACCCCCTTGAATCACATGGGATACTCGAAGATACATGATCATCATCATTCACATAAATACGATGCCAATGCCACATCCCAAATGAGGTCTTACATGGCGTCACATCTCAATGCCGATGCCGTATCCTATATATGGTCTTATACAAGATCTTATATCAAGTCGATGCCATATCCTAGATATGGTCTCATACGATTTCTATATTCGATGCCGATGCCATATCCCAGATATGGTCTTATACGGGATCTCAATTCGGTGTCGAGGCCATGTCCCAAACATGGTCTTATACGGGACCTTACCAATGTCAAGTCTTGATGATATTATTCTCTCATTTATTAAAGTCTAACTGTGACTTCAACATCATAACTCTCATCATTTTCTCATTCAACATCATTACTCAAATTCATAGAAATATTATACATCTTCACAAATATCAAACATTTTAAAACATACCAGCATGATGTTGAACTTATTACACACAAACTTACATCGATTTCAAAATAGCCCAATTTGTCGATTTATTCTGATACCTTGCCTTTTCCTTTATCAAGGTTAATTCCTCGTTCTTCTTGATCTATAATAGAAAATTAGCTCATTTAATTAGCACATTAATTAATACATTTCAATAATCATACTTTGGCAAAATTACCATTTTTCCCTTAGACTTTCACAAAATAACAATTTTACCCCAAGGCTCGTAAATCAATTATAATCAAATTTCTTCCTTTAATGAGCCTAGGTGAACACTTATTTCTCTTATAGCCACTACCAATACTCATTATTTCTCACATTTAACACTTATTTTATAACCTTTGCAAAATGGTCCTTTTAGGGGTTTTCATGGAAACACCTTTCACAAAAGTTGTTTATTTAACAACTAAGATTCATTTTCTTCCAATAAAATGCAGCAAACAACATAAATTCTCACAGGGAAAAACCCTAAACTTTTAACAATTTTGCAAAATAGTCCCTTCATTAGCTAGATCATGATACAAGGGTCCTAAAAGTACAAAAATCATCAAGAAAAATTACCAAAATCACTTACTTGGAAAGAGGGCAAGTTGCTAAAATTTTTAAGCTTTCAAACCCCTATTTTGCTTGTATTTTTCGGTGGAGAAGATGGAAAGAAAAGATGATATCTTTCTTTCCTTTATTTTATTTTATTTCTAGACAGTTTATCACCTAATCCACCAACTTGACAATTTTGACATCTTTTTGTCCCCTATGGCCGATCAACTCTATATTTAAGGGTCTAATTGCACATTAAGGGCCTCCAATTAATATTCTATGGCTTTTAGACACCTTTAGCTTGTAAAATGGAACTTTCACACTTTATGCGAATTAGTCCTTTTTCACAATTGCACATGCAATCGCTAAAATTAAAGCACCAAAATTTTCATACACTCTTATAATCATGCCATAACACATAAAATAACATTAAAATAATTTTCTTTAACCTCAGATTAGTGGTTCCGAAACCACTGTTCCAACTAGCCTCTAAATTGGGCTGTTACAATTATTGTCTTGCTATGTGGTACTTGAATTGGAATAAGTGTGGTTGCTTTTCGTGGTGGAAAATGGCTTGATAGATACACGGGCGTATGTCTAGGCCGTGTGTGAGACACGGTCAGCCCCATGGGCGTGTTGATAGGCCGTGTGTCCCCTGCATCCAAAATTTGTAAAACAGAATGCTCAGTCGTAAACACACGGGCCGAGACATGGCCGCGTGTCTCAGACGTGTGAAGGCCACAGCCTCAGGATGTGGGCGTGTGCCAGACCGTGTGAAGTATGCACTTAATTTGTGAAAAATTCAGTTCGTCACACGGGCTAGCACACGGGCGTGTGACCTGGCAGTGTGGCCCCAAAGGTCGGCTAACATCATAAATAGAATGTCAAGGTTTTCACACACGGGTTAAGACATGGGCGTGTCATAGTCATGTGAGGGACACGGGCCATAGACACGGGTGTATGCCAAGCCGTGTGAAAACCCCTGTAGGTTCAAAATGAAAGATAAAATCTGCACGGGCTAGGAACATGGGCGTGTGTGGCCAAACGGCCTGCCCACACGGGCATGTTCATTTCCACACGGGCGTGTGGCCCTATTTTGAGTAAAAATTTCCTAAGTGCTCATAAGTTTCCGGTTCAGTCTCGATATGCTCTAATTATATGTTTTGGGTCTCGTAGACCTATAATAGGGATGTTATGATTTCGAATGAAAGGTTTTAAGTTTGAATGAAAATATATGGCCCGAAATTGAATGATTAAGTATGTTAAGTTCAGTAATGCCTCGTACCCAGTTCCAGTGTTGAATACAGGTAAGGGGTGTTACATGGTGGCTGAGCTGCAAAATTGTTAGCACTATTAGCGGTAAACTGTTTTAACATAGAGGAAATAGATGATACCTGAGCTAATAACGAAGTGAGGACGTCAACTTCATGAACTCTAGCTACACGTCTTCCTGAAGCTGTTCGATTTGTTGGCCATTGATAGTTATTACTCATGATCCTCTCGATGATCTCACAAGCCCCATTATAAGACTTAGACAAAATTGCACCATTCGCGGAAGCATCTACCATCAATCTTGTATGTGCATTGAGACCATTATAGAATGTCTCCAACTGGATACAATGAGGAATCCAATGATGAGGACACTTACAAAGTAACTCCTTGAATCGCTCCCAAGCCTTATACAAAGACTCGTCATCCAATTGTTGGAAAGTTGTGATCTCGTTCCTCAACTTAGCATTTTTGCTAGGTGGGAAATACTTAACCAAAAATCTCTCTGCTAATTCTTGCCATGTAGATATGGAACTTGGTGGCAATGAATTGAGCCATGCTCGTCCTTGATCTCGCAACTAGTACGGAAACAACTTCAACCTCAGTGCGTATTCAGTAACACCAGCTATCTTGAATGAATCACTCACCTCCATAAACAATCGAAGGTGGAGATGTGGATCTTCCGTGGGCATACCACTAAATTGGCCCACCATTTGTAGCATTTGAGACATCACTAGTTTCAATTCAAATTGTGTTGGCTCACCATGAAAAGTGGCACAGCATATTGTCTGATGCATCGATCCCTGTCATCGGCAATGAGGATGGGATTTTGTACATGGTCAACTTCATTACCTTGGTCTTGATTCTAATTTCCAAGGTCTATCTCGACTTGTCTTTGAGTTGTTCGTTCACGTCTTCTTTGTCTGAAAGTTTGCTCAATTTCAAGGTCTAGAGGGAGTAAATCGATAATTCGATCTATGCTCATAAACACCTAAAAAGAAAATTAAGAAAATTAAAAAGAATAAGTTAGTAATGTTAGAAATGAATCGAATTGGAAATAAATTATTTCTCAAAAGAAATGACTATAGCAATAGTTGACAATTCCCGTGAATGGCGCCAAAAACTTGTAACGCGTAGCTTTGTGCAAGTGTACACAGTCGTTATCAAGTAATAAGTAAGTATCAAGTTATCGTCTCCATAGGGATTTTATTTGTGCTAAGTCACTTGATTTGTAAAATTATATAAACAATTTGGTAAATAAAAACACAATATAGTTGAGAAGTGGTGAGTAAAATATATTAAACTAAATGCAATGATCCCTAATGCAAGTTATCCTAAGTATGCAAACTATATGAATGAAATATATTTTAGTAAAATTAAACACAATTTACAACAATTATAACATAAATAAACTAGGACAATTACTTTAATTAAACTCAATTTATTATCAACATGCTTAATAACATTCAGAAAAAATATTCCATAGCAACTCGATCTTTCATGAGTTTGGAAACAACATTAGGTCCTTTCAGAATCCTTTACTTAGTAAATACCCATTTTACTGATCCTTAGTTACTAAGGGTTTCTTAGCATTCGTGTGAGGTAACAGGGACGTGTCAGGTTTGAAACAGTTTAATCACACAAATCTAAAAACTATGTAGATAACAGAGCATGGTCAGAGTTGTTATGTAGTGTACAATTTAATCGGGTCAGGATCTAAATTGAGCATGCACATTTCAATAATGTGTCCATTAGTCATCGTCTACTCAGGATCACTCAGCTAATTCAAGTGCATTTCAATCACATATGAACGAAGTACAGACTTGATTTTAATTGAAAACATGATCGATTAATGCACAAACATTATAAGCATGAATCAAATAAATGTTATTTAATCAAAGCAATCATCCTAGCTTAAATAAAATTAAGTTAAAATTGTTGTAAACAAGAACAAATAACACATAGCAAACATCTTTAGATTAAATTAAAGAAAAGAAAGATTAAACCCAATTTAGAGTAGCTGTCACCCATGACTCTAACTAACGAGGCTTCTTCATTCTTTTGCTTTGCTCCTTTGCTGATGGCTCTCCAAGATGGCCGACCAAGGGTTCTTTAAGAGGCTTAATTGCTAAAATCTCTATGAAGAGATGATGCTAGGCGTGGGAATGGAAAAGGCTAAGAGAATTTGGAGAGAAGAGAGAATGATGAATGATGAGAATGAATGAGGAATGATTGAGGGATGATGAATGAGGGAATGAGAGGGTCATATTTATAGGTGAGGAGAGAGGGATAGTTTGCTAAAAATAGGGAATGTTAACCTCTTCAAATCTCCTTAAATTGTGGTCGGCCATGCTTAATGGCTTTTGACTTGATTTTTGCTTGATTTTTAAGCAATTTTGGATGCCACACAACTCAGGACTGAAACTCGGTCAATCGTAAATCTTCGGGCAAATCTCTAATTGCTTCAACACTGTAAGGACCTTGTGTAATTAAACCAAATACTGGTTTAAATGGACAGCCATGTGTAGCCGAATATTGGGTTGACTTGGTCTCCAATTTGGACATTTTTGTAATCCAGCAAAGCTATCAGACCAGTCCAGAATAAATCAACAAGTTAGAGGACCAAAGAATAAAATTTATCCAATTTAATTAATTAATTAAAACCCAAATTATTAATGAAATATTTCAAAATGAATTATTAAATATAATTTTATATTTTATTATTTAATTTAATCATTCATGGCCCACTTTATGTCTTAAAAAATATAATATATTCAAATTAATATAAAATAAGCCATTTATTGGATGAAAACTACATAATAAAATCACATTTTAATAATTTTTATGTTCTAATTTCATATTTTCACATATTTCATTAATTTATTAGACAATGACTTAGTTTTAATAACGAATTTAAGAAAAAAAGGTGATAAATGACATAGGAAAAATCCTATATATTTTTCCGGTTAGAGTTATCAGCTTAGTCCCAAACTATTTCTAACACTTGTTTTGGGCCTCGTAGGCTCGTATTAGGGACATTATGATTGATAATGAATGATGATTACTTGAAATGTATAATTGTCTAAGAAATGAATGTTTAATTGTTTTTAAGTCTGGTAATGCTCTATAACCCTATTCCGATGTTGAATACAGGTGAGGGGTGTTACAGGCATGCCATAGGATTTTGAGTACTCACCTATATGTTTTATTATTTTGGGCGTTGGGTCCCAAGGACAGGTAGGAGAGATAAGGGAATGTCGATCTAAGCTCCATTCAGTGGGACATGTTGGTGTGTTGGAGTGTTTAGCCTTATGCTACTTTGATAACTCTTGAAAAGAGTTATATTTCATGCCTTTAGACCTAGTTAATTGCCGGTACTTAAGTACATCTAGTTGCTTTTTATGACATTTCATTAGTATTTTTAGCACTGTATTAGAACTTGGGTTGTGTTCAAATGTTAGGTACTTTTAATTTCTTGTGGAAAGGTTGTATTTTATGGTATTGCTAGGTGCAGGATGATGAACAAGAAGTAAATGAGTGAAATTTTTCCGGCGCAAAAGGGTGGTCAAATTGCCAACTCGTATGCCATGGCAATGTCAGAAAGGTGTCCATTTAGCATTTAGCGCATACGAGTTTCAACCTAACTCTACTTGTACCAGATAAATCTGCCTAGAAAAGAGAAGATAAATCTTGGGTTGTTGGAATTATCCTAAAAAAAAAAAATAGAAAAATTTTGAATAGAAAAAAGAGGAAACCCTAGAGAGCGAATGAAGGGTGAGATCCTTTGGCAAAATAAAAGGTTGCGGCTGAATAAAGACAGGAAGAGGGAAAACGAATGCATTCCCTCTCATAGGACAACCTCTTAGGACACTACACAGCTGGAGTATGGATTGGACAAGCGAACGTTGTCTTCTCGATGTTCTTCCATTATTTCTAATTTGTTCTTTCATGAATTACAGTGATGAAAACGATGTTTGAGTTGAATTTTATTTGCCAACCTATGAGCTAAATCTCATAGGGTTGGGATTACTTTGATTAAACTTTAACTGTCTTTAATGGCTGCAGTATAAATCTAAATTATTTTACCATTTCATTCGCTTTTTTTATTCTTTAAAATGTATGTGAGAAATCCCTAGACATATTCAATTGTGCAACATACCCTTAATTAATCTAAAGTCTGAAAAGGTTAGATTAGTTAGACTGTGGTTGAATGATATGAGCAAGTACTTGACAGATACTTGTAGTAGACTCTACACATAAAGCAACATTCATACAGAAGGAAACTGTGCAAGGTACCATATTAAAGGCCTATAAACACAGGCAAGGTAACTTGAGGTTTTTTCTCTAAAAAGAGGTAGGCCACTTGAGAACTCTTCTGAGCAGTAGGTTAATTGAGGCATTGCTGACAGGAAATGTAGATTCTTCATAATCCTGACCTTCCCACTCAACATCGTATAACCCTTATCTTTTTCCATAGAATCTTTGTCATCGCATTCTTAGTTATTTATTTGTTTATTTACATAATATTCTCATAGTAATTCTTATAATTGTCATTACATTTCTACTCTCATTGCCATAACATTTCCAAGTATTAATTAATTTCACATATTGCATACATCATTATTCCTTTAATTGCCATTGCATACTTACTATAGCTTTACCATCGCATTAATTTCATTTTATTATAATAACTTGACCACTTTTGTGCCTCAATCTGATCCTCGTGGGAACGATACTCACTCATCACTTTATTACTTGATTCGACACGTACACTTGCTGTAACAGCCAGATTTTGGGTCTAGTCGGAACAGTGGTTTCTAAACCACAAATTCAATGCATTAAAATTCATTTTTATTTTATTTTTATGATCTACAGTTTCATGGAACTATTTCGTGAAAATTTTATTCGAAAATTTTATCGATTGGGCGCTCAATTTAGTTAAAAGGACTAAATTGCAATAGGTGCAAAATGTGTGTTCTAGAAGCTAGAGGTGTCTAACTATTATGAAATTTTAAATTGGAGGTCCTTAAATGGTAATTAGACCATTATACTTTAAGTTGGACAAAAATGGACATGGATAGGTGAAATTTTAAAGTTTGGCATTAAGGGCATTTTGGTTATTTGGTAAATAAAAACAAATAAAACTAAACTAAAAGTGTTCGCCTTCTCAAATTAGTCCCCCCCATAGCCGAAAATTTCAAGGTCTCCATAACTAGGGTTTGGCAAACTTCCACGCTCGATTGTAAGTCCGTTCTTGCCCCGTTTTTAATGAATTTTTACATTTTTGAAGTTGTTTCAACTTAATCTAGCTATTTCAAGGACTAATTTGAAGAGATGTCAAAATATAAAATTTTACCCATGATAGTTGTTTGTGTATTTTGATATTTTATGGTAGAAAATGTATGTTTGATGTTAGATAAACAACATTTGCCAAGTGATTTTTGATGAAAATGCTTAAAAGGACCTAGTTGTAAAAGTTGTAAAATATGTAGTAGAAAAGTGAATAAATGAAAAATATGGGCTTTTATGAGCATGAAAAAAGATTTGGCTAGGCTTGGGTTTTAAAGAAATTGACTATATTTCATTTTACGAGCCTATAGACTAAAGTGTAAAATATTGAAAAGTTAGGGGAAAAATGTAATTTTGCCATAATGTGATTTTTGGACTAAATTGAATAATGTGAGTATTAAATGAGTTAAATTTGCTATTATAGATCAAGAAAAACGAAGTTCGGACCTAGATGGGGGAACACAAAGTGTTTGACGATTAGGTTCATTATCACTATTTTTGTACCGAGCTAAGTTCGTATGTAAATAATGCATTATTATATATATTTTTTAAATGCTTTAATATTGTATGAATTGTGATTGACTCTTTGGACATATTTGACAAAGTTTTGACAAACGAGAAATCACGGTTGAACCTTAGGAATAGAATAAGATATGAGTGACATGTCACTGGGAACCCATGTGTACATGCAATTATGTGATCCGGGTGCTGGTCTTGTACGTCCTACCAGTGGCTGGGTAGTCCGGCATGTGTTACGAATACCTAACTGCTTGTGTGAGCAGCACTGTGTAACCATGTCTTGACTGAGAGCTTGTGTGAGCAGGCTCGTGAATAGCTCGAAAGCAAGCTTGTATGTACTATGAGATATGAGGTATCTTTAGCTATATATATGGCACTTATGTGCAAGATTTCTGAGTATCCTTTAATATTCTGAGTGTTCAACGGGAATGTCAAATTTGTGAAAGAATATGGCTATGATGCGAGTTGGTACAAGTATGTACGTAGAACTCATAAGTAATGAGCTCGATATGTGATGAACCCTTGGTAAGGTGGTGATTCAGTAAGTTATGATTATAAGAATTTAATAACATTCATGCTAATTTTTATCATGTAAATTATATGTTGAATGTGTGATTATGATGCTTATTACTTGCATAGGAACTTACTAAGCTATATAGTGTCACCAAGCTAACTCAGGGTTTTGAAGATCGTCAGAGATCCATACACACTATCAACAATTATTTTGGTATCAATGAACTCAACATTTTGAGTTATGGCATGTATAGGGGACTTGTCACTTTTTTATGTGTCATAATTGATTTGGCCAAATGTGTTGGCTTATGCTGGTTAGAAGTTCATTTTGTATAAGGCCATTTGAAATTGGCTAATATTGGTATAAGTATATTCATATGATGATGGCTTTCATGAGTATGGAAACTTGCATGATTTGAGTTGATAAGTTATGTGATGTTTATGTATGATATATGTTGGCATGTGAATGATGTGTTGATGTCTTTTTTGTGGATGATTTGGTTGTATGTATAAGCTTGAATTGGTGCCATGTTATGTTATGTAAGTTTGTGCATAAAAGGGGTGGCAAATGGCTTCGTAAATTGCCTTATCTTGTCCACATGGGTAGACACACGGGCATGTGTCTAGGCCGTGTGCGACACACAGCTTGCCCTACGGGCATGTATTTCAGCCGTATGTCCTCTGCACCTTAATTTTTAGAAAAAAAATGTCCAAAATATAGCACACAGGCAGAGACACGGACGTGTGTCTCAGTTGTATGTGCTACACGGCCTAGAACACAAGCATGTGTCTTAGTCGTATTAAACCTGCACTTAATTCGAATTAAATTAATTTACCACACAGCCTAGCACACGGGCATGTGGAACGACCGTGTGGCACAAGTTAGAGAGCACCCTAAATTGAACAAGGTTTGAAGCACGGGCGTGTCCCAGGTTCACACAGCCGTGTCCCTTGGACCACACGGGCGTGTGAGCCCTGCAGTTAGCAAAACTTTTCTAAGTTTGTAAAAGTTTCCTGAGTTCTCGGTTTAGTCCCGAAACACTCCTGATGCATGTTTTGGGCCTCTTAGGCTCGTATTGGAGACTTTATGATTCCATATGAATGGTTTTGATTTGGATGCAAATTTATGACTTGGATTGTGTGAATGCTTGTGTTATAAGTTCAATAATGCCTCGTACCCTATTTCAACTTTGAATACGGGTAAGGGGTGTTACACTTGCACATTCACATATTATACTCACACACTACATACACTTAATGGGACATGTTAAGGACTCATTGAGTCATTCTAAGGTGTTATAAGGAGATCTGATTATCCAATAAGAATGAACATGTGATGAAGAATGTTTTTTTTTTTTTCTAAAATCTTATATTTTTACTATTTGCAAGCTATCTGACAAGTATGTACCTGTGAACCAAACGTCGTGAAAGTAAAACGAACCTAGTACTCTAATTCATTAACCATGCTTATATTTCTATTTAACTTATGTTTTGTGCTTACTATGTGATTATTATTTCATATAAATTCTCTGAGTTCAAAAGACTCACACTCTTTTTTAAAAATAGCAGATAAGTAGTTCACAAGGTGAGCAACAGCGAGGCAAGTGATCCAAGTGAAGCATACATGCTGGAAAGGTAGTGCAAGTGATCCCTGGACATGAAAGGCAATGTGGGATAACCTATTTTGGGCTTAGTGATATAGATCTGATGACCTCACCAAATGATTTAAAACTTAGCAAATTCCTTTATATTTCCTTGTGTTTTCTTTAGGTTTAATTTACGAACCTTAATGTTTGATAAAAACATCTTATATTTTAAGATTTGATCCCATTCTGCTTTGGTGTTGTCTTAATTCTCATGTCTTCATGACTTTCCCCATGATTTTATTTACGAACCCATGTTACTTTAAGCAATAACATGTAAGAACCAATTCATTATTTTTTTGGAGTTCACCGAGAAGTTACATTTGCTAGTGACAAGGTGTGAACCCTAACATATGGCAAACTACCTCCAGCGAACCCTTAATGAGTTTTGATAATATAGCATAACAGAAAACTCTATGAATCGATTTCACAGAATTTGAGTACTTATGGGGAGTTTGAGAACCTTACCTTGTCTAAAGACCTTGTTATATTGAGAGCACTATTCCCAAAGATTAACTCTGCTTAGGAAAACTTAAGAATCCTTAAGTAGGAATGTAACAGCCCGTTTTTAGTGAAATTAGAACAGTGGTTTCGGGACCACAAATTCGAGGTCGAAAGAAAATTTATTTTAATATTATTTTATGGTCTATAATATGATAGAAATATTGTATAAAAATTTCGTTAAGAAATTTTACCGTTTACATGCCTAACTTGATAAAAATGACTAAATTGCATGAAGTGTGAAAATTTAATTCTAGTAGTTAAAAGTATCAAATAGCTATAGAATTTAAAATTGAAGGTCCTTATATAGCAAATAGACCATTTAGAGGAGTTAGTGGATAAGTATGACTATTCATCATTGGAAATTGAAGAAAATATTAAGGTTAATTTTGGAAAATAAATGATAAATTGATGATAAATAAATTAAACAATTATTATTATCATCTATTCTCATCATCTTTCATAAAAAATATGGAAACCCTAGCCATAGAAGCTTGAGTTTTTAGCAAACTTATTTTACTAATTTGGGTAAGTACTATTGTCTCATTTTTAATTATTTTTATGTTTCCGAGATTGTAATAGTTTAATCTAACTATCTCGGCGATTAATTTGCAAAATTGTCAAAGTATTAGTGTTTTGTCATAGATGAGTATAGTTGAATTATGAAGTTTTATGGTAGAGAATGAAAGGTTGTTGTTAGATAAACAACTTTTGAAAAGAGAATTTTTATGAAATTATCAATTAGGGACTAAATTGAAAAGATGTTAAATTTATGGAAAAATTGTGACTTTCATGAAATACATGGGCTGCTATTGATATATATGAAAATCGGCTAGACTTGAATAAGAATTAAATTGTATGAATTTAATTTTCCAAGCCTAGGGACTAAATCAAAATTAATTAAAAGTATAGGCAAAATGGTAATTTTTCAAAGATGTGTTTGGGCTGAATTGAATATGAATTATATTAAATTGAGTTAAATCCATTCGTATAGATCAGGATAGACCTAATACGGAGTTTGTAACACCCCAAAAATATAGGGTCTTTAATTTTTCATGTTCTGACAAAATTACTTGTTTGCTTCAATGGCTAAGTGATTTGGGTGTGTTTAGGGGTATTTAAGAAGCCTGGGTTCAAGTATGGCCTCTGGCAAAATTTTGATTTTTTGCTCTTTTGGAAACCTAGATGTTAGCTTGAAGGGCATATATTAAGTTGTGTTTGTTTTGTGACACAAGTGAGCTTATGTTGTGGTGGCAAGTGGCGTGTTGGGCATTTAAAAGGGAGTGGGTTCAAATCCCATGGCATGCAAAGATGGGATTTTATTTTATGTCTCGGTGGCGTGAGAGGTAGAGTTTAATTCAAACTCTACAGTGGTGCTTGGAGACTTGGTCATCAAATTTGAATGAGTTTGAATGGGGGGTTGTGGAGTGAATCTAGGAGGAATGGGTGGAGGCTTTCAAGGAGTTGGGATGTGGGGGGAGTCTTGGCCGAATGGGAAAGCTTGAGTAGGGGATTCGGCTATGGGCATTCATTTTGGTACATTTTCGGCATCTTTGTGAAAGGGTAGAAACCGAAAATCCTCTCTGTTATTTCAGGTTTTCTTTTTATGCGTCTCGGGATTTACTTCTTTTTCTGGCATCTCGTGCAGCATTTCTGACCATTTAGGTCTTTTTCTTTTCATCTTTATTCTCAATTGCTGCCCACTCTTTGCCGAAACATAAACATTAAGAGATGAATTCTCCCTTGAAGTTCTTCTCCTTCTTCATCCCTCTACCGATTCGGCATTCCTCTTTTCTTCTTCCCTTAATTTCTTCTTTAGCAAAATCCATTTCCTTTTCCTTTGTTCTTCAATCAGTTCATGTTTGTTCTCCTCCTCTCTTTTGATATTTCGGTTTTACCCTCATAGCCAGACCTGTTATTCCCTCTTCTCAACATTCTTCTCTTGTTCTTTAAGTTTGACTATGCCGAAATCAACCTCTCTTTTCCCTTTACTGTTTCTTTTCTTAGCAAGTTAGCCGAATACTTCCCCCTTCTCACTACCTTGGATTTGTGTCGGTTTGGGCTACCAGGCTCTGTCAAGTGCCCGATTGGTACTTTATTCTACCGTTGCTATCAACTAATTTGGGTAAGTATTCCTTGTTTTTATTCAATTATTGGTTCCATTTTGATGGCTCTTTTCTCTGGCAAAGCTAAATGATTCGGTTTAGGGTTGCTAACTCTTGGACCCTTCTCTCATTTTGAATTCTCTCGGTTAATGCATCATTTCGGCAGGACAGGGGTATAGATATCTTTCGGTTAGCATCGTAAGTGGATTGGATAGCATTCTTGGGTGAAGTTGAGTATCAATACCATTCTCTTTGGGATTTAACGTTAGTATTAGGTATTGATATTAACCGAAAAATGTTGATGGATGTAGGTTCGGTGTTCGTGGGTTGCTTGTACGAGCTACAAAAAAGGTGTGTAATCACACTATCATTTCTGTGAGTAGGCAAAAGTCAAAAAGCCAGAAAGCCGAAACTTCGGCATTCAAGGCCTCACGAGCGTGCGATCGCTTGTGCAGTAAACTGAGCGCACAAACATGGGCGATAGACTGTAGAGGCCACCACGAGTGTTTCCGTGTGCTTGAGCCGTTATAGGCCTCGTTGGGCCAAAATAGGTCATGTGGGCCCAATGGGCTCGTGGGCCTCACACAGATAAAATTTACAAAAAGTAGCAGAAACTATTTTGGGCTACGTAGATCTCATAACTATGATAGAATTTAGGCCACACGGGCCACACGAGCGTGTGGGCCCATTTGGGCAGGATATTGGGCTTAGAGCCCATTTATACTGTTTTGAACAAACGAATTATCTGTGTCGCCTGAGGTGACTGTAGGCCTTAGGAAAGGTCGTAAAATGATTGAAATACCCTTAATGAGTAAAATGACTGAAATACCCTTCATGAGTAAAATGATTGAAATACCCTTGTAGGGTAGAATTACCGAAATACCCCTAAGAGGTGAAATTACCATTTTACCCCTAACTTAAAAAATGACCATTATACCCCCAGTGGTATTTTAGTTGATATGTGTATGATACCTATATATTTGGTTCTAAATATAACAAACAGTTGCACGTAATATTTATGACACAACATTTTTGCATTGGGGTTGGGATTCTAATTTGGAGGAAGTACTATACTAGTGGTATTACCACGTTATTACTGTTCTAGTGGCTTTGCCATGTATGCTGATTTTAGTGGCTTGGCCACGTTTACTGTTATTAATAGCTTTGCTGCGCTACTATTAGCAGCTATGCTGCGATATTGGTGTGTTGGTTGGGTGGGTCGACTTAGTCCCTACATGGTGTGTTGGTTGGTACCGGCGGTGTGTTGGCTAGACTGGGTTGGGTTGCATCACTATTCTCTACTGTTACTGTATTGGGCTAAGGCCCACACTGTATTATTACTGAATAGGGCTCTGGCCCAGACTGTTACTGCATGATAGGGGATTACACACTGAGTTATCGTAACTCACCCTTTTCTTTTAAATGTGCAGGTAATCCCCAGCTTTATATGATTTGGAGCTGCGAGGGACTCAGAGGTGGCCATATGTTCGCGAGTGTTCTAATTTACATCTAGCTTTTTAAATAACTAATTTTGGGGTTGATATTTTTGTAATAAGGCTGTTTGAGGTTTTAAATTTTATTTGGTTTAACTTCTTACTTCAACCTGCTAGATTAGGAAACACGAGTTTTCAAAACAATAGTTGTTTTCAAAGGGAATCACGCATTTCAAATTTTAAAGTTCACAATTAGAAAAGCTTCTGCGAATTTCAATTCAGATTAATGAACTTGTAATAAATGAAACGACTAAGAAGTTATTAATAAGTTTTGATTTTAGGACCCCAACGTTTTCAATAGCAATTTGTTTTAAAAACGATTTAAAACTTTAGTCAGAAATTTTCATCGACAAGACCGGTTTTCAAATCAACACTTCGATGTGACACGTCAGATTCGGTTGTAATGTCTAGGCCGGGTTTGGGGTGTTACAGAGTTAGATCGAGACAAAGAAAAAGTATCGGATTAGTAGCTTTCGTATCTACGAAAACTTGTCGAGGTAAGTTCGTGAAACTAAATTGTATATTTAAATGTTTTAAATTGAATATTTTTGTGTCTGGTTTGTACAAATTGACATATGTAATTATGATTACATATCCGACAATTATCGAGTCTCGTCTGAACATTAGAAATTCGAAGGATACAAATGACATGTCATTAGGGTTCCCGAAATGGTTGTAATCCTGCATGTGTTGTGAATACACCACAGCTCTCTTGAGCTTCCCGATACTTGGCTCTCATGACTTTCCAATATTTGGCTCGCAAGAGCTTTCCGATACTCAACTTGCATGAGCTTCCCGTTATATGGCTCAAAAGAGCTTCCCGTTTACATGCTTGTATAAGCATACAAGTACATGAATTGACGGATTATAGATTTGTACATTTCGTGTGTACTACCCGTGTATCCAATGATATTTTAAATGGTTCAACGCGAAAAGTTCTGATATGAAACAATATGAGTTCGAAATGAACAATTACAGGTATATACTTTAATTACATGGAAATGATATTACATGATATATTTTAATATGATATGGATAATACATGTATGTGAATCTTACCTAGTGATTATGTACATCCATGTTTATTGGTTATGGAAAGTGTTACATGGCTAACATGTTGAGGATATGTGTTTAGGCTTTTGGCCAAATTGATTTGGTTATATTAGCATGCTTACCTTAAATGTGATTAAATGGTAAGTTAATTTCCTTGTTATACAAACTTACTAAGCTTAAATGCTTACTCTGTTTTACTTTCCATATTTTATAGTAATTTGGAAGCTCGTTTTGGTTGAGCAAATTCACACTATCCAACGGCTCATTTTGTATAAATAGTAAATTAGTTCTGGTTATAATGGCATGTATAGGTTAGTCTGGTCAGTGTTGGCAAGTAGATGTCTTGTTGAGACTAGCCATTTGAATGGCTTGTGATGGATATATTTTGATGTGTGTATAAGTGGCCTTGCCATGTTTGATGTGTGTTTGAAATGGTTGAATGATGAAAATCTTATAGGTATATTGATGATTGGTCTAAATTGGTATATTTGGTAAAATATGCATATATGTGTATTTGGTCAATTAGGTAAGTTTGGATATTTGGATTTATGTGAAGATATCTCATGTATAAAACTTGATTTTTCCTTGTTTTAAGTGTCGTTATGTCTGGTTATTTTGCAAAAATGTTGAGTTAGGTTGATGCAAAATTGGGTGAGAAATGCGGCTAAAAAAATGGCCTATTTCTTCCACACGAGTAGAGACACGGACGTGTGTCTCAGTCATGTGTGACACATGGCCGTGTGTCCCCTGTATCTTTAATTTGCATAACAAAATGCTCAAACTGCCTAGCAAACTTGCGTATAGTTGGTCGTGTGACCCAAGTCAGAGAACGCATAAGTCTCGACATGGGCTGGGACATGGTCGTGTATCCCTATTTCGAATACCCACATGGACTGAGACACAGGCGTGTCTCTTGACCGTGTGAGACCCACGGCCTGGCCACATGGGCATGTGTCCCCTGCACCTATGAAAAATTTAAATATTTTTTGAAAAACTCTTTGAATACCCGATTTAGTCTCGATTTGTTTCTAATGCATATTTTGAGCCTAGAGGGATTATATATAGGACAGTATGTATGGTTTTGATTGATTTCTGGTATGAATATAATATGATGTGAAATTTCTGTCTATTTGTTCTATAAACTCCAGTAATGCTTTGTAACCTTGTTTCAGAGACGGATTCAAGACACAGGTGTTACATTTATTGGTATTAGAGCTACGGTTTAGTCAATTCTCAAACTAACATAGCATATATGTGTCTAGCTATACATGCCATTATATAACCTGTGATAGTGTGATATCTCTTGACTGTTTTAAAACATGTTTTCATATAGCAATTTCATCCAACCGAGCTGATTCCCAAGAAGTAGAATGCAATGCACAAGCCTCTATGCAAAGAGCAGCTTTGAGTAGTAAGAGGCCCGTATCTGAGGGTCGATGAGGAAAGGCTAAAGAAACCTTCTTCCAAATGATGAATGAATGGTTTAATGAATATGTACAACCGAACCCGGCTATGAACAACCTCCACCCCCTCTTGTTCCTCAACCAATTCCTGATATGCCTCAAAGTATAGAATTTATCAGAGCTGGTAAGCCTTCTATTGATAAAATTCGTAAGTACGGTGCAGAAGAATTTTGAGCTACAGTTGATGATAACCCTAAAAGAGCTAAGTTCTGGTTAGGAAATTACCATCAGAGCTCTTGATAAATTATCTTGTACACCAGCTGAATATCTTAAGTGTGCAGTATTTCTGTTAAAAGATTCAGCTTATCAGTGGTGAAACACATTAATTTTTATGGTGCCAAAAGAAAGGGTCACTTGGGAATTTTTCCAAACTGAGTTCCGAAAGAAATACATTAGTCAGAGATTTTTTTATCAGAAACATAAAGAATTTTTAGAGCTTAAACGGAGTCATATGGCAGTATTTGAATATGAGCGGGAATTTGTTCGATTGAGTAAATATGCTAAACAATGTATTCTGACTGAAACTGCAATGTGTAAGCAGTTTGAAAATGCTTTAAACGAAGATATAAAATTACTAGTTGGGATTCTCGAGTTGAAAGAATTTGTTGTATTGGTTGATCGGGCATATAAAGCTGAAGAGCTGAGCAAAGAGAAAAGACAAGCTGAGATGGAAGCTAGAAATCCAAGAGATTGATGGGAAAGTCATACCAGCCAACATCAAAGAAATAAAAGAAATATCATGACCATTCTACTACTTCTACGGGATACTCCGATAGAGACAAACGTATTCGACGCTCTAGTCCTAGATATCGGGCTACATTTGTAGTGAGTTAGGGTAGTGTTAGAAACACCAAACCTAAGTGCAAGCACTGTAACAAGCTACATTTTGGTGAATTTCGAATGAAGAGTGAAGCTTGTTTTAGATGTGGTTCTTTTCACCACTATCTTAGAGATTGCATAGAGAAACCTGAAAAAGATAATGTAACAGCCTGGTTTAGACCCTAGTCAGAACAGTGGCTTTGGGACCACAAATCTGAGGTCGGAGAAATAATTAAATATTTTTTTTTATATTTGTGGTATGTGATAAAGTATGTGTGAAAGTTCTGTGTGATAATTTTATCGTTTGAGTGTCGATTTGTGAAAAAGGATCTAATCGCATAAAATGTAAAAGATGTGTGCTAGAGGTTAAAGTGCTCAAATGCTATGCTTTGAGATATGTGAGGTCCTTATTATGGAAATGGACCATTAGTTGTGTAAGTGGTCATAAATGACCTTATAATGGATGATTTTATAAGTATAATAATAAGGTTAAATTGGTAAAATGATAATTACGTTAATATTAATTAAAACAAACATGAATTAGTGGCGTTTGTGTTCATCTTTGCCGAAAATACAAAGGAAAAAGAAAAGAAAAAGAGTCTTAGGGTTTGGCACTAATCTTGGCTAATTGAGGTATGTTTTGAGCTCGGTTTTTTATGATTTTTATATTTTTATGATCGTTGCTTTGTGTTTTATCAAGCCCATGCCTCAATTTCTAAATTTGATAATGATTTTGAGATGTGCCATTGATGAATATGTGAGCTTTGTGTTGATAGTTGGTGAAATATGAAAGCTTGATGGATGATAAACATATTTTGTATTTGGAATTTTTTATGAAATTGGTTATTAAGGACTAATTTGTGGAAATGAAACATTGAAGGGCTAAAATGTGAAATAAATGAAAGATATAAGCTGCTAGGGACTAGTATGAGATTTGGCCAAGGTTGGGTGTGAATAAATTATGTGTATTTTGTGTAATTGTGAAATAGGGACTAAAATGCTAAAAAGTGGAATTATAAGGGCTAAAATGTAAAATGCCCTAACTATGTGTTTGTGAATAGTTTTGGATGAAAATGTGATTGAATGAGTTGAATTTGATATTATATACATCAAGAAAAGAGAGATTCGGACCGAGATCGAGGCAAAAACAAAATGCTCAATTGATTAACTAGTGTTATTGTTTCTACTTCCGAGGTAAGTTCGTGTATAATACGTATTGATTAAATAACGAAATGTGAGTTCGAAGATATGTGGCACTAAGTGTGCGTAAATAGAATAATTACTGCGATGAATTGCATTAAGTGTGCGATACTATTGTAGCTTCGACTAATTAAATGGCACTAAGTGTGCAAATTCATCGAACGTTTTAAGATGACTGAACGAATTATACATCGTGCATTGAGTGGTGAATGTGATAGAAAAATATGTGATGGTACAGGTATGTACAAAACCTATGTGTTTAATGATATTTTGTATGAGATAGATAGATGATTATGTGAATGAATGATGAAAAGGATTGGATTGAGTAGCATTATAAATGCTTGTGCATAAACATATAGATGTGGTATGAAAGCGAGTAATGGCCATGGGTGAGATTTAATGGTGATGTGAATTGATCTATGTGTTAGCTAATTTTGCATATTGAATTTGAAATGTTGAGTTATTTGTGTTATATTACGAACTTACTAAGCTTTAAAGCTTACTGCGTGAAGTCTTTCTCTGTTTTACAGTGTCATTAAAGCTAGCTCAAATTCGGGGATCGTCAACGACTCAATCGCACTATCGGACATCTATTTTGGTACCTTTTTGGAAGTTGTTTATATGGTATATGGCATGTATAGGCTAGTAAGGTTGTGGGATGATTTTGGTACATGTTTTGCTATGTGGAAATAGTGTATATGATGTGTATATATGGTTTTGTGTGAATGGCCATTATGGTATGTTTTATACTTGATTTGGTAGTTGAGAATGGTGAATGAATTGTATGATATTTGATTTTAGAATTGAGCATATAGAGATGAGCCAAATTGGGAGGCAATTTGGCCTTGTAAATGGCCTATAGTTGTCCACACGGGTGAGCACACGGGCGTGTGTTTCACTAGTGTCTATCATTGTCCATTTTCGAAGTATGCCAGATTTACACACGAGCCAGACACACAGGCGTGTGATAGGCCGTGTGACTCAAGTCAGTGCTCACACGGGCCAGACACACAGGCGTGTCACAAGCCATGTGATTATAGTCAAAGTTGCGCACGGGGTAAGACATGGTTTGAGATATGGCCGTGTGAGGCACACAGTTTAGCCACACGGGCGTGTGCCCTGTTTTAGATAAAAAAAAATTTAAGTGTCGCTAAGTTTTCTGTATGAGATCGATTTAGTCCTAAACCTTCTTGGAAGCATGTTTAAGGTCTCGTAGACCTACTAAAGGGACTTTGTGCTATTGATTACTATGATTTGTAAATGTGTGAGCCATGATGGTATAAATGTTATGATTTGAAAGGTAATACCTCGTAACCCTAGTCTGGCGATGGATACGGGTTGTGGGTGTTACAGATAATATTCAAACTTTGAGGCCGAACAACATAGCTACGAGAGGTAATGTAACAGCTCGATTTCGGGGCTAGTCAGAATAGTGGTTTTGGGACCACTAATCTGAGGTTAAGGAAAATTATTTTAGTATTAATAATATATGGCTATATCAAAATTTTGGTGCTTTAATTTTAGCAATTGTATGTGTAATTTTGAAAAAGGATTAAATCGCATAAAGTGCGAAAGTTCCATTATAAGTGGTAGATGTGTCTAATAGCTAAAGAATATCAATTGGAGGTCCTTAAAGTGAAATTAGGCCATTAGATTTGTGATGGCCGGCCATATAGAGGCTAGGGAGACAAGATATAAAATGTTGGTCAAATTTGGTGGAAATTAGGTGATAAAAATGAATAAAATAAGATGAATAAAAGATGTTATCATCTTTCACTATTCACCCTCCTTCTTCCACCAAAAATTGAAGAGAAAAATAGAGTTTTTGGGGTTCAAACTTTGAGCTAAGCTATCTCCTTGGAAGTAGTGATTTTGGTGGTTTTATTTGATAATTTTTGTACTTTTGGAGTCTGCAAAGCTTAAGCTAGCTAATGAGGGGAATAATTTATGAAATGGTTGAAGGTTTAGGGACTTGCCATGAGAGGTTTTATGTTGTTAGCTGAGTTTTTATGGAAGAAAATGAATGTTGGGGAGATGAGAAATAACTTTTGTGAAAGGTGTTGTCATGAAAACACCTAAATGGGACTAGTTGTAAATTGTGTAAATTGGTAATAAATTCATGAAATAGTTAGATTTGTGGGCTGTTGTGAGGAATAAATGTTCAGCTAGGCTTGTTTAATGAGAAAATGTGTTGAAAAATGACTTACGAGCCTAGGGGAAAAATTGTAATTTTTCCATAATACAAGGGCAAAATGGTCATTTTTGCCTAAGTAGAGATTATGATGCATTATGATCATAAAATGTTTTATATGAGTGACTTTTGTTGTTATAGATCAAGAAGTGTGCGGAATTAACCTTGACCGGGGAAAAGGCAAGGTTTCAAATTAAATCGCAAATTAACACACTTTGCACTGAGGTAAGTTTATGTGTAAAAGGTGCATCTTAATTACACATGTTGTTACTTATTGGTGCACTGTATGATTGAGAACATTTATGATTCAAGTGGATTGAATTTGGTAGATATTGAATAATTTTCATATGAATGACGAAATAGATATGTAAATGTGAAATAAAATCCGTAGTAATAAATGGTGGGTTCTGTGCGATAGCACCTTAATAATTCTTGATGGTGGGCTAAGTGTGATACCACCTTATTACTTATTCACAATGGGCTATGTATGATACCTTTGTTTATATTATTATTTGGTGGGCTAAGTGTGTTACCACCGTAAATATTCTTGTTCGCGGGCTATGTGCGATACCATCCTGTTAAAGATTGATGGTGGGCTAAGAGTGAAACCACCGAGTGATTGGTAGTATTATGAATGGTTTATTGGGAAAATTATGATGTGTTGTTTCATGTGATCATGTGGTGATAAGTGCAGGGATGTATGTTAAATAATGTGGGAATTTGGCTTGTGATATGGTTGGAATGTGGTAAGAGATGAAATGAGTAAGCATGATCATGGAATGTGGATTGTTCTTGCTTAGTATGTAATGCTATTTATTGATTAGCACATACTATGATGTTAATTATTTACATGTAAACTTACTAAGCTTAAAGCTTACTCCCCTTTTCTTTTCCCTTGTTTTATAGAGTCAAAGAGCCGGGTCGGGAGACGATGATAATTGGAAGATCAACAACACTATCAGCTCACCTCGGTATATCTAAACTTAGTGTTTTGAGTATGGCATGTATAGGGGCTAGATTAGGTAAATTGTTTTGTTATTTTGGCCAAGAGTGTGTTAGCTCCTTTAGAGGTGAACTCCTTTGTATATAGCCATAGTTGATGGCTCATTGTTTATATTTAATGAAAAGATGAAGTTATTCATGAAAGTTTATGTTGCACATTTGAGTTGCTTAGTGATTGGTTGAATGGTATTATGATGTGTGAATTTGGGTGGTGAAAAAAGCTTGGCAAATAGCCTTGGTCTTGTCCACACGGGTAAGCACACGGGTGTGTGTCTAGGCCGTGTGTGACACACGGTCAGTCCCATGGGTGTATGACCAAGTCATGTGTTCCCTGCATGTTAGTTTTACAAGTCAGTAAGCTTTGTAATAAACACACAGGCAGAGACACGGCCGTGTGTCTCAGCCGTGTGGTAGGCACGGCCACGACCATGGGTGTATGCCCAGGCCATGTGAAGTCTACACCTTGAAATTGGAATTTAATTTGACACACAGTCTAAGGAAACGGGCATGTGCCTTGGCCGTGTGACCTTAATGAGATGATGATGTTAGAAACAGAATGCCAAGGTTTTGGCACACGGGCTAAGACACGGGCGTGTCGAGGCCGGGTGAGGGACACGGACCAAGGACACGGGCGTGTGTCCGGCTGTGTGAAAACCCTTATTGGTTCGAAATGAAAATAAATCCCACATGGGGTAAGGACATTGGCGTGTGTGACCACATGGCCTGCCCACATTGGCGTGTCCCATTTCACACTAGAGTGTGGCCCCTGTTTAGGTGAAAAAATTTTAAGTGCACTAAAGATTTTGGTTGGATTCTGATACCCTCCGTACGCATGTTTAAGGCCCCGTAGGTCCTTAATGAGAATGTTTTGATGGTGAAAGAGATATTTTAAGTTGTATGACCAAGTGAGTTAGGTTCGGTAATGCCTCGTGCCCGGTTCCGGCATAAGATACGGGTAAGGGGTGTTACATTTACTGGTATCAGAGCCATAGTTTAGTCAGTTCTCGGGCTACCGTAACGTGTGTAAGAGTCTAGCTATACATGCCGTAAGCGTATATAGATAGTGTGGTGGCTTCTGATAATTCTAAACTTTGTTTTTATAGAGTAAATGGACCCCGATCAAGCGGCTGCTGATGACACAGCTAGTAACGCGCCGACTCTCGCACAAAGAACCGCGCTTGTAGAGAGTGGACTCGAGACTAGGGGTCAAGGAGAAGAGGCCTGGGAAGCCTTTCTCCAAATGATGAGTAATTGGTACATGGAGTATGTACGAGCAAACCCTAATGCTCAACCCCCTCCACCCCCCATACCTCAGCCAGTTCCTGTGGCTCCTCAAGGTTTAGATTTAATGTGGATCACCAAGCCCCCGGTGGATAAGATTTGGAAGCAAGAGGCCGAGGAGTTTAGAGCTAATATAGATGATGATACTAAGAAGGCAGAGTTCTGGCTTGAGATCTCAATGAGAGTATTTGATGAACTCTCCTGTACACCTGAGGAGAGCTTAAAATGCGCCGCGTCCTTGCTGAGGGACTCGGCATACCATTGGTGGAAAATGCTAACGTCAGTGGTTTCAAAAGAGAGAGTGACGTGGGACTTCTTTTTGGAAGAATTCCGAAAGAAGTATATAAGTCAGAGGTTTGTGGTCAAAAACGGAAGAAAGTCCTTTAGTTAAAGCAAGGAAAAATGACAGTGGCAGAATATGAGCATGAGTTTGTTAGGCTCAGTAAGTACGCACAAGAATGTGTGTCAACAGAAGCTATCTTGTGCAAGAGGTTTGAAGATGGCCTGAATGAGGATGTTAGACTTTTAGTTGGGATTTTGGAACTAAAAGAATTTGTGGTGTTGGTGGATAGTGCATGTAAAGCCGAAGAACTGAATAAGGAAAAGAGGAAGGCTATAAGTGAGGCCCAGGATGCAAGAAAAAGGACGATGAGTAAATCATACCAAACTCAATCGAAGAAGTCCAAGAAAGTAAACCCTCGGACGACTGCGTCAGTTGGGTATTCGCATAGAGATCGAGGTAACACATACTCGGGCTCGAGAGTCCAAACTACCATGATGGCAAGTGTGGGCAGTCCAAAGTCCAAATCGGAGTGTCCAAATTGTGGAAGGCAACACACTGGGGAGTGTTGGGGGAATAACCAAAATTGTTATATGTGTGGTTCCCCTGATCATTTCATCCGAAATTTCCCTGAGAGGGATGACAAGGAAATGAAGCAAGAGATAAGATCCAGCAATGTATCTTCAAGAGGTAGATCACAAAAGAACCCGGGAGGTGGGACTAGTGGTAAAGGTGTGTCTCGAGATTCTGCCGTGAGACCGAAGGGTCGAGCACCTGCAAGCGAAGAGGAATCATCTCCAGATGTGATAACGGGTACTTTTTCTCTTCATGACACCTTTGTTATTGCTTTGATTGATCTGGGGTCTACCCATTCTTACATTTGCATGAGGTTGGCATCTAGTATGAGCATGATTGTTGAGTCTACGGAATTTGTAGTAAAGGTGTCAAACCTGTTAAGCAAACGTGTGTTAGTTGACAAGGTGTGTAGGAATTGTCCTTTGACAATTAGAGTCATTATTTTCCAGCAATTCTTATGTTATTACCGTTTGACAAATTTGAGTTGATTCTTGGTATGGACTAGTTGACTACTCATAGTGTTTTAGTGAACTGTGGTAGTAAATTTATTGAATTGAAATGTGAAAATGGAGATGTCATTCGGGTTGAATCAAGTGGGTCGGATAGTTTAACGGTGATAATTTCTTCCATGGTGGCTGAGAAATATTTGAGAAAAGGATACAAGTCCTACCTCGCTTTTGTGCTAAATACTCAAGAGTCTGAGGTAAAGGTTGAAACAGTGCCAGTGGTATGTGAGTATTCGGATGTATTCCTGGAAGAGTTACCCGGATTGCCTCCAGTTAGAGAGGTCGAGTTTGGGATTGAGTTAATTCCGGGTACGACACCTATTTCGGTTGCTCCATATAGAATGGCACCATTGGAACTGAAAGAATTGAAAGATCAGTTGCAAGAGTTAACGATCAAAGGTTTTGCAAGACTGAGCTATTCACTGTGGGGTGCTCTAGTGCTTTTTGTGAAGAAGAAAGATGGGTCGATGAGATTGTGCATAGACTACAGATAGCTCAACAAAGTGACTGTGAAGAATAAGTATCCTTTGCCAATGATAGATGATTTATTTGATCAATTGAATGGAGCTACGGTGTTCTCTAAGATAGACCTAAGGTCTGGATATTACCAGTTGAGGGTTAAAGAGCAACATGTGCCAAAAACTGCATTTCGGATAAGGTACGGCCATTATGAGTTTCTTGTCATGCCATTCGGTTTAACGAATGCTCCTGCGATATTTATGGACTTAATGAACCGTGTCTTCTGACTGTATTTGGATAATTTTATAGTTGTCTTTATCGATGACATACTGATTTATTCTCGGGATGAGAGTGACCATGCAGAGCACCTGAGAATTGTTTTGCAGACTTTAAGAGACAAATAGTTGTATGCTAAATTTAACAAGAGTAAGTTCTGACTACAAGAGTCGGATTCCTAGGACACATTGTGTCGGGTGATGGTATTAGAGTTGATCTGAGTAATATCTCGGCTATTGTAGAGTGGAAATCGCCAAGAAATGTGTCAAAAGTCAGAAGCTTTTTGGGTTTGGCGGGGTACTACAAATGGTTCATGAAGGGATTCTCCATGATTGCTACCCCGATGACGAAACTGTTGCATAAAGATGTTAAGTTTGAATGGACTGGAAAATGTCAACAAAGTTTTGAGAGATTAAAAACATTGTTGACTGAGGCACCAGTTTTAGTACAACCTGAGTCAGGGAAAGAGTTTGTAGCCTTCAGTGACGCATCATTAAATGGTCTCAGTTGTGTGTTGATGCAAGAAGGTAAAGTGGTGGCTTACACCTCAAGACGTTACAACCAGATCTGGTATGTCACAGGGAAAGTTTATAAAACGGGAATTTGGAATTTAAAGAGAAATTGTGAATTTGAAATTTGTCGTTTTAGGTGATGTTATAAAAACAGAGATTTGTAGTTTTAAGAAAAAATTTTCGAGTTGAGTTAATCGAAGGTTGCTATCTTTGCTGGCATTTGTGGAAAAACAGTTGTTTATGCTACGTATGTTTTGAAAACTTCCATTTAGCTTCCATGTTAACTTATATAATAATGTCATATCATAAATAAATAACAAATAAAAAAAGATATTAATTTTTAGAAGGCCTTAGTACATAACAATATCCCCATTTAAAGATAATTTATAGGAAAAAAGAGAGTTTACGAAAAGAAACATTGTATGGCCTCTACGAGTCTGCCTCGGCTCCCAGATCCACGATCTACTGATTACCTACAAGTTAAGTAGAGGGGTGAGTCACCAAGACTCAGTGTGTAATTCCCCTTATATCACATAAACGGCTTCAAGCCCACAATCGCACATTGAGCCTTAGCCCACTTAATATGACATATACAAAATATGAATGTAATATGTCCCAGCCCAACCTAATTTTCCGTCCTCTACACGCCACCTGTACCAGCCCAACACACCGTGGGGATTTCTACAATCAACCCTCCATCCGCTACAAGCCTCATCTATGTGGCACTAAGCCACTGGTGACAGAGTCACTAACTATAACACGTGGGGCCAACCCACTTGTGGTACCAAACCACTAGTGACAATCCCTGATAATCGTATATGTGGGGCCAACCCACTGTGGTACCAAACCACTGGGACAAGTCACAGAATCAATATATATATACACGTCGTGTCAAACCACCGTGGTACCAAACCACTGAGACTTAGTGACTGAATCAAATATGTGGGGCCAACCCATTGTGATACCAAACCGCTGGTGACAGTCTGAAAATCATACTTCCCCTTTTCATCACATCCCAAGCCCATGCAATATGGCATAATAATTCGTGTATGAGGTATGTCATGTATGCAGAACATATATCAGATATAACGTATGAAACGACTTACCATCATAATCAGAATAACAAAAATACAACATAATCAAGGTAATAAACCTCTAAGGGTATAATAGTAATTTAACCTACCGAGGGTGTTTTGGTAATTTACCTACCAAGGGTGTATCAGTAATTTGGCACCTGCAATGGCCTTTCTAAAGGCCCAATGTTGCCTCGAGCGACTCAACTACCATTTCCGGTTGTTACCGGACTATTGGGCCTAAAACCCGATTTTGGCCCATTCGAGCCCACACGCTCGTGAGGCCCACCCAGCACAAATCTAGCTACGTATATGAGATTCATTTAGTCCAATCCATTCTATACTACACAATCATACAATTTACTCAAATGGGCCCACAGGCCCATTGGGCCCACTTCGGCCCATCGCGGCCCAAGCAGCCTCAGCCCACAAGAACACTATTGATGGCCTCAACTATCGCGTCGAAGCCCCCACACGTGCGCTCACACGCTCATGTGGCTATTAACGCCGTGTGACCAGCATTTTGGCAATTTACCACCCTACAACTAGAGTAGAGAAATACACACCTGATAGGGAATCAAAAGCTACTAATCCACGCTCCGAGCCCTCCTATGCCCAACGCCCACCACGGTATGTTTTCTCTCCTTATAGAATGCTCTATATATAGGTAGCTTCTCACTTTCCTTCTTTGTATCTTTCCAATGTGGGATCCCTCTGTCAGTAGAGTTTAAATCCAACTCAAACTCTTGCCGTCCAATTCGCAAAATAAATACTCCCTTGCTTTCCATGAGATTCGAACCCAGGGTCCCCTGTAGCATAATCCACTCCGCTAACCACTTGGCCACAAGCTCCTCTTGTGTCTAAAACCATGCACAACTAAATATAAATCTATAGCCAAATTCTAAGGTCCATATAAAAAGAAAACCAAAATGCAAGAGCCAAGACTTGAACCTTGTACCTCCTTCCTTCCTTGTGGCGTCACCCCCCTTGCTCCCTAAGTGGCGTCACTTTGCCACTACACCACACACCCCACTTGTGTCATTTTTCTCCATATTTTATTCTTAAAGCCTACCTACTACTCCCAGGATTTTTTCCACATAAAACCAAAATTTCCCTAAAGCCAAAGTTTGATCCCGGGACTTCATAGAAGCCCTCTAACCTTCCAAAATCACTCACCTAATAGGTCCAACTAGCATTAGAGCCGTTCTCTTGTTCCCAAAAATTTTAAACGCTACTACTCCCAAGGCCCATTGGGCCCAATCCTACTAGGCCCAATTTCAGGATGTTACAAATCTACCCTCCTTAAAGAAATTTCGTTCTCGAAATTTCCAACTAACTAACAGTTGTACATCCTAACCTACAACACTACGCTCACGCTGCGCACTCTGATTCTAATGCACTTCTAGCCTATTCTTGAAACCTCTTACACACAATCCAACATATAACCACAGAAGCAAGTCAATATCTATCATACATACATTCAATTTCTATATTCAAACATCACATCCACACATCATAGAATAAATACAGCACATAATAGAATATAGTGTAAAAAGGGAACTTACGGATTTGGTGCCGGAGACTCAGGTGCCATACCTCAAAAATAAAACACATATTTTATACACAATATTTCAAACCAATTTTTGGAAAACATTGTTGAACCCACTCCACAACCGAGTTTTGCAACCGGACTCTGATACCAAAATTGTAACACCCCAAACCCGGTCTAGACGTTACGACCAGATCTGGTATGTCACAGGGAAAGGTTATAAAAAGGGAATTTGGAATTTAAAGAAAAATTGTGAATTTGAAATTTGTCGTTTTAGGTGATGTTATAAAAACAGAGGTTTTTAAGAAAAATTTCCGAGTTAAGTTAATCGAAGGTTTTCTATCTTTGTTGGCATTTCTGGAAAAACATTTGTTTATGCTACGTATGTTTTGAAAACTTCCATTTAGCTTCTACGTTAACTTATATAATAATGTCATACCATAAATAAATAACAAACAAAAAAAAGATATTAATTTTTAGAAGGCCTTAGTACATAACAATATCCCCAATTAAAAATAATTTATAGGAAAAAAAACGAGTTTACGAAAAGAAACATTTTATGACCTCCACGAGTCCTCCTCGGCTCCCAGATCCACAATCTACTGATTACCTGCAAGTTAAGCAGAGGGGTGAGTCACCAAGACTCAGTGTGTAATTCCCCTTATATCACATAAACTGCTTCAAGCCCACAATCGCACATTGGGCCTTAGCCCACTTAATATGACATACACAAAATATGAATGTAATATGTCCCAGCCCAACCTAATTTTCCGTCCTTTACACGCCACCCGTACCAGCCCAACACACCGTGGGGATTTCTACAATCAACCCTCCATCCGCTACACGCCTCATATATGTGGCACCAAGCCACTGGTGACAGAGTCACTAACTATAACAGTGGGGCCAACCCACTTGTGGTACCAAACCACTAGTGACAATCCTTGATAATCGTATATGTGGGGCCAACCCACTGTGGTACCAAACCACTGGGACAAGTCACAGAATCAATATATATATACACGTGGTGTCAAACCACCGTGGTACCAATCCACTGAGACTTAGTCACTAAATCAAATTTGTGGGGCCAACCCACTATGGTACCAAACCACTGGTGACAGTCTGAAAATCATACTTCCCCCTTTCATTACATCCCAAGCCCATGCAATATGGCATAATAATTCGTGTATGAGTTATGTCATGTATGCAGAACATATATCATATATAACATATGAAACAACTTACCATCATAATCAGAATAACAAAAATACAACATAATCAAGCTAATCAACCTCTAAGGGTATAATAGTAATTTTACCGACCGAGGGTATTTTGGTAATTTACCTACCAAGGGTGTATCAGTAATTTCGCACCTGCAATGGCCATTCTGAAGGCCCAATGTCACCTCGAGCGACTCAACTACCATTTCCTGTTGTTGCCGGACTATTGGGCCTAAAACCCGATTTCGGCCCATTCGGGCCCACACGCTCGTGAGGCCCACCAGCACAAATCTAGCTACGTATATGAGACTCACCTAGTCCAATCCATTCTATACTATACAATCATACAATTTACTCAAATGGGCCCACGGGCCCATTGGGCCCACTTCGGCCCATCGTGGCCCAAGTAGCCTCAACCCACAAGAACACTACTGATGGCCTCAACTATCTCGTCGAAGCCCCCACGCATGTGCTCGCACCCTCGTGTGGCTATTAACACCGTGTAACCGGTATTTCGGTAATTTGCCGCTCTACAACTATAGTAGAGAAGTACACACCTAATAGGGAATCGGAAGTTGCTAATCCACACTCCCAGCACTCCTATGCCCAACGAACACCAAGGTATGTTTTCTCTCCTCATAGAATGCTCTATATATAGCTAGCTTATCACCTTCCTTCTTTGTATCTTTCCGATGTGGGATCCCTCCGTCAGTAGAGTTTAAATCCAACTCAAACTCTTGCCGTCCAATTCGCAAAATAAATACTCCCTTGCTTTTCATGAGATTCAAACCCAGGTTCCCCTGTAGCATAATCCATGCCGCTAACCACTTGGCCACAAGCTCCTCTTGTGTCTAAAACCATGCACAACTAAATATAAATCTATAGCCAAATTCTAAGGTCCATATAAAAAGAAAACCAAAATGCAAGAGCCAAGACTTGAACCTTGGACCTCTTTCCTTCCTTGTGGCGTCATCCCCCTTGCTCCCTAAGTGGCGTCACTTTGCCACTACACCACACACCCCACTTGTGTCATTTTTCTCAACATTTTATTCTTAAAGCCTACCTACTACTCTCAGGATTTTTTCCACCTAAAACCAAAATTTCCCTAAAGCCAAAGTTTGATCCCGGGACTACATAGAAGCCCTCTAACTTTCCAAAATCACTCACCTAATAGGTCCAACTAGCATTAGAGCCGTTCTCTTGTTCCCAAAAATTTTAAACGCTACTACTCCCAAGGCCCATTGGGCCCAATCCTACTTGGCCCAATTTCGGGATGTTACAAATCCACCCCCTTAAAGAAATTTCGTCCTCGAAATTTCCAACTAACTAACAGTCGTACATCCTAACCTACAACACTACACTCACGCTGCGCACTCTGATTCTAATACACTTCTAACCTATTCTTGAAACCTCTTACACACAATCCAACATATAACCACAGAAGCAAGTCGATATCTATCATACATACATTCAATTTCTATATTCAAACATCACATCCACACAGCACAGAATAAATACAGCACATAATAGAATATAGTGTAAAAAGGGAACTTACGAATTTGGTGCCGGAGACTCAGGTGCCGTACCTAAAAACCTAAAACACATATTTTATACACAATATTTCAAACCTATTTTTGGAAAACATTGTTGAACCCACTCCACAGCCGAGTTTTGCAACCAGACTCTGATACCAAAATTGTAACACCCCAAACCTGGTTTAGACGTTCGACCAGATCTGGTATGACACAGGGAAAGGTTATAAAAAGGGAATTTGGTATTTAAAGATAATTTGTGAATTTGAAATTTGTCCTTTTAGGTGATGTTATAAAAACAGAGGTTTGTAGTTTTAAGAAAAAATTTCTGAGTTAAGTTAATCGAAGGTTTGCTATCTTTGTTGGCATTTGTGGAAAAATTGTTGTTTATGCTACGTATGTTTTGAAAACTTCCATTTAGCTTCCATGTTAACTTATATAATAATGTCATATCATAAATAAATAGCAAATAAAAAAAAGATATTAATTTTTAGAAGGCCTTAGTACATAACAATATCCCCAATTAAAAATAATTTATAGGAAAAAAATGAGTTTACGAAAGAAAACATTTTATGGCCTCCACGAGTCCTCCTCGGCTCCCAGATCCACAATCTACTAATTACCTACAAGTTAAGCAGAGGGGTGAGTCACCAAGACTCAGTGTGTAATTCCCCTTATATCACATAAACGGTTTCAAGCCCATAGTCGCACATTGGGCCTTAGCCCACTTAATATGACATACGCAAAATATGAATGTAATGTGTCCCAGCCCAACCTAATTTTCCGTCCTCTACACGCCACCCGTACCAGCCCAACACACCGTGGGGATTTCTACAATCAACCCTCCATCCGCTACACGCCTCATATATGTGGCACCAAGCCACTGGTGACAGAGTCACTAACTATAACACGTGGGGCCAACCCACTTGTGGTACCAAACCACTAGTGACAATCCCCGATAATCGTATATGTGGGGCCAACCCACTGTGGTACCAAACCACTGGGACAAGTCACAGAATCAATATATATATACACGTGGTGTCAAACCACCGTGGTAGCAAACCACTGGGACAAGTCATGTATGCAGAACATATATCAGATATAACGTATGAAACGACTTACCATCATAATCAGAATAACAAAAATACAACATAATCAAGCTAATCAACCTCTAAGGGTATAATAGTAATTTTACCTACCGAGGATATTTTGGTAATTTACCTACCAAGGGTGTATCAGTAATTTCGCACCTGCAATGGCCTTTCTGAAGGCCTAATGTCGCCTCGAGCGACTCAACTACCATTTCCGGTTGCTACCAGACTATTGGGCCTAAAACCTGATTTCGGCCCATTCGGGCCCACACGCTCGTAAGGCCCACCTAGCACAAATCTAGCTACGTATATGAGATTCACCTAGTCCAATCCATTCTATACTACACAAACATACAATTTACTCAAATGGGCCTATAGGCCCATTGGGCCCAAGCAGCCTCAGCCCACAAAAACACTACTAATGGCCTCAACTATCGCATCGAAGCCCCCACACGTGCGCTCTCACACTCGTGTGGCTATTAACGTCGTGTGACCGGCATTTCGGCAATTTGCCGCTCTACAACTAGAGTAGAGAAGTACACACCTGATAGGGAATCGAAAGCTGCTAATCCACGCTCCGAGCACTCCTATGCCCAATGGCCACCAAGGTATGTTTTCTCTCCTCCTAGAATGCTCTATATATAGCTAGCTTCTCACCTTCCTTCTTTGTATCTTTCCAATGTGGGATCCCTCAAAATCCAACTCAAACTCTTGCCGTCCAATTCGCACAATAAATACTCCCTTGCTTTTCATGAGATTCGAACCCAGGGTCCCCTGTAGGATAATCCATGCCGCTAACCACTTGGCCACAAGCTCCTCTTGTGTCTAAAACCATGCGCAACTAAATATAAATCTATAGCCAAATTCTAATGTCCATATAAAAAGAAAACCAAAATGTAAGAGCCAAGACTTGAACCTTGGACCTCCTTCCTTCCTTGTGGCATCACCCCCTTGCTCCCTAAGTGGCGTCACTTTGCCACTACACCACACACCCCACTTGTGTCATTTTTCTCCACATTTTATTCTTAAAGCCTACCTACTACTCCCAGGATTCTTTCCACCTAAAACCAAAATTTCCCTAAAGCCAAAGATTGATCCCGGGACTTCATAGAAGCCCTCTAACCTTCCAAAATCACTCAGCTAATAGGTCCAACTAGCATTAGAGCCGTTCTCTTGTTCCCAAAAATTTTAAACGCTACTACTCCCAAGGCCCATTGGGCCCAATCCTACTTGGCCCAATTTCGGGATGTTACATGAGAAAAATTATCCGACTCATGACTTGGAGTTGGCTGCAATCGTTTTTGCTTTGAAGATTTGGTGTCATTATTTATATGGTGAGAAGTGTCGAATCATCATCGTCATAAGAGTTTAAAGTACTTGATGAATCAAAAGGATTTAAATTTGCAGCAACTACGGTGGCTCGAATTATTGAAGGATTACGAGCTAGTAATTGATTACCATCTGGGGAAAGCAAATGTAGTCGCGGATGCCTTGAGCAGGAAATCTTTGTATGCTTTGAGAGCTATGAGCATGAGCTTAGCATTGTCTAATGTTGGTGCTATATTGGTTGAGTTGAGGACTAGACCGCTATTTATTCAACAATTATGTGAAGCTAAAAGGAATGATAGTGAGATACAAGCTAAGAGAGCTCAATGTGAATTGGGAAATTATTCTGGTTTTCAGGTGAGTCCAGATGATTGTTTGATGTTTCATGACAGGATTTGTGTACCTAATGATGATGAGTTGATTCGGAAGATATTAAATGAAGCACATAGTGGTCACTTGTCAGTACATCCCGGTAGCACGAAAATGTACAATGATTTGAAGAAATTTTATTGGTGGCAAGGTATGAAAAGAGACACCTCTGAGTTTGTAACAAGATGTTTGATTTGTCAGCAGGTGAAAGTCGAGCATCAAGTACCTTCAGGATTACTTCAGCTGGTGATGGTTCTCGAGTGGAAGTGGGATCGGATCACCATGGATTTTGTGATAGGGTTGCCTATGACCCCGAAAAAGAAAGATGATGTGTGGGTTATTATTGATAGACTAACAAAGTCGACTCACTTTGTACCGGTGCGAGTAGATTATTCGCTTGATAAACTGGCTGAGTTGTATATTGCTGAGGTAGTGAGACTTCATGGGGTACCTATATCTATTATCTCGGATAAAGATCCAAGATTTACTTCGAGATTTTGGAAGAAGTTGCAAGAAGCCTTGGGTACAAGGTTGAGTTTTAGTACCTCATTCCATCGTCAAACAGACAGCCAATCTGAAAGAGTGATTCAAGTTCTAGAGGATATGCTCTGATGTTGTGTGTTAGA
Organism: Gossypium australe; assembly: GCA_005393395.2. Taxonomy (NCBI): domain Eukaryota; kingdom Viridiplantae; phylum Streptophyta; class Magnoliopsida; order Malvales; family Malvaceae; genus Gossypium; species Gossypium australe. Next base: position 63,913,558 of record CM016624.1, on the reverse strand, counting down.
ATTTAAAGGTGGTTGGGAAAGGTACCTACCTTTGGTTGAATTTTCCTACAACAACAGTTATCAGTCGAGTATATGGATGGCACCATACTAAGCTTTATACGAACGTAAGTGTCGAACTCCCTTGTCTTGGACTGAGCTTAGTGAGAAGCAAATTCATGGGGTTGATCTAGTTAAAGAGACTGAGGAAAAAGTGAAAGTGATCCGTAGTAGTCTAAAAGCTGCTTCGGACTGACAAAAGTCGTACGCAGATTTAAAAAGGAAAGAAATTGAGTTTCAAGTGGGCGACAAACTATTTCAAAAAGTATCCCCGTGGAAGAAAATATTGAGATTTGGTCGAAAGGGCAAACTAAGTCCACGATTCATAAGGCCGTATGAGGTTACCGAAAGAATTGGGCCAGTGGCATACTGGTTGGCTTTGCCGGCAGAGTTAGAGAAAATACACAACGTATTTCATGTGCCGATATTGCGACGATATCGTTCCAATCCTTCACATGTAATCCCTCTATCAAAAATTGAGATATGATCGGATATGACTAATAAAGAGGAGCCAATTAAGATTATGGCTCTAAAAGTGAAACAGTTGAGGAATAAGAGTATAGCTTTAGTAAAAGTGTTATGGCAAAAACACAGTGTGGAAGAGGCTACGTGGGAACCGGAAGAAGCCATGAGAGAACAATATCCAAACCTTTTTACTGGTAAGATTTTCGAGGGCAAAAATCTCTAAAGTATGGGAGAGTTGTAATAGCCCGATTTCGGGGCTAGTCGGAACAATGGTTTCGGGACCACTAATTTGAGGTTAAAGAAAATTATTTTAGTATTAATAATATATGGCTATATCAAAATTTTGGTGCTTTAATTTTAGCAATTGTATGTGTAATTGTGAAAAAGGATCAAATCGCATAAAGTGCGAAAGTTCCATTATAAGTGGTAGATGTGTCTAATAGCTAAAGAATATCAATTGGAGGTCCTCAAAGTGTGATGGTCGGCCATATAGAGGCTAGGGAGACAAGATATTAAATGTTGGTCAAATTTGGTGGAAATTAGGTGATAAAAATGAATAAAATAAGATGAATAAAAGATGTTATCATCTTTCACTATTCACCCTCCTTCTTCCACCGAAAATTCAAGAGAAAAATAGAGTTTTTGGGGTTCAAACTTTGAGCTAAGCTATCTCCTTGGAAGTAAGTGATTTTGGTGGTTTTATTTGATAATTTTTTTACTTTTGGAGTCCGCAAAGCTTAAACTAGCTAATGAGGGGACTAATTTATGAAATGGTTGAAAGTTTAGGGACTTGCCATGAGAGGTTTTATGTTGTTAGCTAAGTTTTTATGGAAGAAAATGAATGTTGGGGAGATGACAAATAACTTTTGTGAAAGGTGTTGTCATGAAAACACCTAAATGGGACTAAGTTGTAAATGTTGTAAATTGGTAATAAATGCATGAAAGAGTTAGATTTGTGGGTTGTTGTAAGAAGAATAAATGTTCAACTAGACTTGTTTAATGAGGAAATGTGTTGAAAAATGACTTACAAGCCTAGAGGCAAAATCATAATTTTGCCATAGTACAAAGGCAAAATGGTCATTTTGCCTAAGTAGAGATTATGATGCATTATGATCATAAAATGTTTTAAATGAGTGAATTTTGTTGTTATAGATCAAAAAGAGCGCGGAATTAACCTTGGCCGGGAAAAAGGCAAGGTTTCAGATTAAATTGTGAATTAACACATTTTGCACCGAGGTAAGTTTATGTGTAAACGGTGCATCTTAATTACACATGTTGTTACTTATTGGTGCGCTGTATGATTGAGAACATGTATGATTCAAGTGGATTGAATTTGGTAGATATTGAATAATTTTCGTATGAATGACAAAATAGATATGTAAATGTGAAATAACATCCGTAGTAATAAATGGTGGGCTATGTTCGATACCGCCTTCATAATTCTTGATGGTGGGCTAAGTGTGATACCACCTTATTCCTTATTCACGACGGGTTGTGTGCGATACCTTCGTTTATATTATTATTTGGTGGGCTAAGTGCGTTACCATCGTAAATATTCTTGTTCGCGGGCTATGTACGATACCATCCTGTTAAAGATTGATGGTGGGCTAAGAGTGAAACCACCGAGTGATTGGTAGTATTATGAATGGTTTATTGGGAAAATTATGATGTGTTGTTTCATGTGATCATGTGGTGATAAGTGCAGGGATGTATGTTAAATAATGTGGGAATTTGGCTTGTGATATGGTTGGAATGTGGTAAGAGATGAAATGAGTAAGCATGATCATGGAATGTGGATTGTTCTTGCTTAGTATGTAATGCTATTAGGGTGGTATTATGGTGTGTGAATTAGGGTGGTGAAAAGAGCTTGGCAAATAGCCTTGTTCTTGTCCACACGGGTAGGCACACGATCAGTCCCATGGGTGTGTGACTAGGCCGTGTGTTCCCTGCCTATTAGTTTTACAAGTCAGTAAGCTTTGTAATAAACACACGGGCAGAGACACGGTCGTGTATCTCAACCGTGTGGTAGGCACGGCCACGAACTTGGGTGTATGCCCAGGCCGTGTGAAGTCTACACCTTGAAATTAGAATTTAATTTGACACTCGGTCTAAGGACACAGGCGTGTGCCTTGGCTGTGTGACCTTAGTGAGATGATGATGTCATAAACAGAATGCCAAGGTTTTGGCACAGGGGCTAAGACACGGGCATGTCGAGGCCGTGTGAGGGCCACGGGCCAAGGACACGGGCGTGTGTCCAGCCGTGTGAAAACCTCTGTAGGTTCGAAATGAAAATAAATCACTCACGGGATAGGGACATGGGCGTGTGTGACCACACAGACTGCCCACACGGGCGTGTGGCCCCTGTTTAGGTGAAAAATTTTTAAGTGCACTAAAGTTTTCGGTTGAAGTCCAAAACCCTCCGTATACATGTTTAAGGTCTCGTAGGTCCTTAATGAGAATGTTTTGATGGTGAAAGAGATATTTTAAGTTGTATGACCAAGTGAGTTATGTCCGGCAATGCCTCGTGCCCGATTCTGGTGTAAGATACGGGTAAGGGGTGTTACAGGTAAACCACCTCGTAATCCTAGAAATGTGAGTGGTAGCTGTGGTGTGATGAAAGACTCTACAGCAAGATTCGAAGCACGAGCCTTAGCTAGGACTTATGCTATTTGTGCACGTCAAGATGCTTCTACGCCAGATGTTGTTACTGGTACTTTCTCACTTATTGATACTGATGTAACTACTCTAATTGATCCTGGTTCGATTCATTCATATATTTGCATGAATTTAGTGTCTAGAAAAAAATTATTTGTTGAGTCCAATGAATTCGTGGTTAAAGTATCAAACCCTCTAGGTCAGCATGTGTTGGTTGATAAAGTTTGCGAGAACTGTCTGTTAATGATACGGGGTTATTATTTCCTGGCTGATTTGATGCTATTACAGTTTGATGAATTTAATGTGATTTTGGGTATGGATTGGTTAACTTTACATAATGTCGTGGTATATTGTAAACAAAAGCATATAGTATTGAAATGAGAAAATGGTGAAATGCTCTGTATTGAATCAGATAAATTGAATGGGTTGCTTGATATGATATCAGCTATGTTAGCACAAAAATATTTGAGAAAAGGTTGTAATGCTTACCTTGCTTATGTGTTGGATACCAAAGTCTCTGAGTCGAAGCTTAAATCAGTGCCAGTGATTTATGCGTATCCTAATATATTCCCACAGGAGTTACTTGGATTACCACCAGTCAGAGAAGTCGAATTTGCTATAGATCTTGTACCAGGATCAACGCCGATATCGATAGCACCATATAGAATGGCTCCTACAGAGTTAAAAGAGTAAAAAGCACAGTTGCAAGAACTGACTGATAAGGGTTTTGCTTGACCCAGTGTTTCACCTTAGGATGCTCTGGTTCTGTTTGTCAAGAAAAAAAGACGGATCGTTGAGATTATGCATTGATTACCGATAGCTCAACAAAGTTACAATTAAGAATAAATATCCACTGCCTCGTATTGACGATTTGTTTGATCAGTTGAAATGTGCCACAGTGCTCTCGAAGATTGATCTTCGTTCTGGCTATTATCAGTTACGAGTGAAAGATTCAAATGTACTGAAAATAGCATTCAGAACCATGTGCAGACATTATGAATTTCTGGTGATGTCGGTTGGTTTAACAAATGCACTTGCGATATTTATGGATTTGATGAATAAAATTTTTAAACCGTATTTGGATAGATTTTTTTGTGGTATTTATTGATGATATTCTGGTATATTCCCGAGATGAGATCGAACATGACGAGCATCTGAGAATTGTTTTACAAACTTTGTGAGATAAGCAATTGTTTACTAAATTTAGTAAATGTGAATTTTGGCTTGGAGAAGTGAGTTTTCTAGGACACATAGTATCGGCTGAAGGTATTAGAGTTGATCCGAATAAAATTTTAGCTATTGTTAACTGGAAACCACTAAAAAATGTATCTGAAGTCAGAAGTTTTCTAAGATTAGCTGGTTATTATCAAAGATTTGTAAAAGAATTTTCAATGATAGCCACACCAGTGACATGGCTACTACAGAAAGATGTGAAATTTGATGGTCTGATAAATGTCAGCAAAGTTTTGACCAGTTGAAAGCCCTGTTGAATGATGCATCAGTTTTGGTTCAGCCTGAATCGAGTAAGGAATTTGTAATTTACAATGACTCGTCATTGAACAAATTAGGCTGTGCTTTGATGCAAGAAGGTAAAGTAGTAGGTTGTGCTTCTAAACAGTTAAATCCACATGAAAAGAACTATCCTACACATGATCTAAAATTGGTCGCTATTGTATTTGTGCTGAAAGTTTGGTGACACTATTTGTTCGATGAAAAGTGTCATATATTTACTGATTATAAAAGCTTAAAGCATTTGATGTCGCCGAAAGATTTGAATCTGAGACAGCGTAGATGGATCAAACTGTTAAAACATTATGAGTTGGCTATTGATTACCATACGGGAAAAGCAAATGTAGTTGCGAATGCTCTGAGTAGAAAGTTTTTGTTTGTCTTACGAGCGAGGAATACCTGATTGTCATTGTTTGATGATGGCACAATTTTAGCTGAGTTAAAAGCTAAACCGATGTTTCTACAGCAGATCTACGAAGCTCAAAAGCGTGATAATAAGTTGCGAGTAAGTACAGTATGAGTCGACTTCCGATTCAGAATTTTATATAGGACCTGATGATTTTTTATTATTCAGAGGTTGAATTTGTGTACCGAAGAATCCAGAACTTATACAGAAAATTTTGCACGAAGCTCATAGTAGTAGTATGTATGTTCATCTAGGAAGTAATAAGATGTACAATGACTTGAAACAGATGTACTGGTGGCCAGGAATGAAACTTGATATTTCTAATTTTGTATCTAGATGTTTGATATGTCAGCAAGTTAAAGCTGAACATCAGGTACCTTCAGGACTATTATAGCCAGTGATGATACCGGAATGGAAATGGGATAGAGTTATAATGGAATTTGTATCAGGGGTACCCTATCTTCGGAAAAGAAAGATGTCATTTGGGTTATCATTGATCGTTTGACGAAGTTTGCACATTTTATTCCAATTAGTATGGATTTCTCTCTGGACTGATTAGCAGAATTATATGTTTCTGAAATTGTTAGACTACATGGAGTGCCAGTCTCCATTATTTCAGATAGAGATCCGCAACTTATATCGCGATTATGGAAAAAGTTGCAGGAAGCTCTGGGTACGCAATATTATAGTACCGCATTTCACCCTCAGACTGATGGTCAGTCAGAGCGTGTGATTCAGATTCTTGGAGATATGCTCCGGTGTTGTATTTTAGCATTCGAAGGCAATTGGGAGAAGTATTTGTCGTTAATTGAATTTGCATAAAATAATAGTTTTCAGTCAAGCATAAAAATGGCATCGTATGAGGTTGTGTATGGTCGGAAATGCCGAACTCCGTTATATTGGACTGAGCTTAGTGAGAATAAGATACACGGGGTTGATTTGGTTCATGAAACTGAAGAAAAAGTGAAAGTGATTCGAGATATCTTGAAAGCAACTTTTGATCATCAGAAATCTTATGCGGATCTTAAACGTAAAAAAAATAGAGTTTCAAGTTGGTGACAAGGTATTTTTGAAAGTGTTGCCCTGGAAGAAAGTTTTCCTGTTCGATCGTAAAGGAAAACGGAATCCACGATTTATCTGGCCATATGAGATTACGGAGAGAATCGAACCCGTTGCATATCGATTAGCTTTACCGTTAGAATTAGAAAAGATTCACAATTTCTTTCATGTGTCTATGTTACGATGGTATCGGTCAAATCCTTCACATGTTACTTCTCCAACAGATGTTGAAATTCAGGCTAACATGACATACAGTGAGGAACTGATCAGAATTTTGGCACGTGAAGTGAAAGAATTAAGAAATAAAAGGTAACTTTAGTAAAAGTCCTTTGCCAATGACACAGAATAGAAGAAACTACATGGGAACATGAAGAAACTATGAGAAAGAAATATTCGAACCCTTCTACTGGTAAAATTTTCGAGGACGAAAATTTTTTTAGGGCGAGAGTTGTAACAGCCCGTTTTCAATGAAATCGAAACAGTGGTTTTGAGACCATAAATTCGAGGTCAGAATAAAATTTATTTTAATATTATTTTATGGTCTACATTATGATAGAAATATCGTATAAAAATTTCATGAAGAAATTTTACCATTTACATGCCTAACTTGATAAAAAGGACTAAATTGCATAAAGTGTGAAAATTAAATTCTAGTAGTTAAAAGCTATGGAATTTAAAATTGGAGGTCCTTATATAGCAAATAGACCATTTAGAGGAGTTAGCGGATAAGTATGATTATTCATCATTTGAATTTGAAGAAAATATTAAGGTTAATTTTAGAAAGAAAATGATAAAATGATGATAAATAAATTAAATAATTAGTATTATCATCTATTCTCATCATCTTTCATCAAAAATATGGAAACCCTAGCTATGGAAGCTTGATTTTTTAGCAAGCTTATTTTGCTCATTTGGGTAAGTATTCTTGTCTCGTTTTTAATGATTTTTATGTTTCCGAGATCGTAATAATTTAATCTATCTCGGGGATTAATTTGCAAAATCATCAAAGTATTAGGGTTTTCCATGGATGAGTCGTAACAGCTCTATTTTAGCTAAATCAGAATAGTGGTTTCAAACACCACAAATCCGAGGTCAGAAAATTGTTTTAATATGATTTTTGGTGTTTATAGCATGTGATTATATATGTGTGAAAGTTTCGTGAAATAATTTTATCGATTGGTTGTTTAATTTAATAAAAGGATTTAATTGCGTAAAATGTAAAAGTAGCAGGTTATATGTTAATGTGCTTAATTGTTTTGATTAATTAATTATGATATCCTTATGTTGTAATTTGGCCATTTAACAATAGTATGGACGGTTATGGACTTAAAATAAGTGATTTTATAATGTATAAATGATGGATAAAATTGTAAATTGAATATTAATATGTGATAAATAAAATAAAACATAAAACATCATGCATGTTCATCTTGTTTTGGCCGAAACTCAAAGAAAAAGAAACCATTTGAAAGCTTTAAGGTTCGACTCACTTGGGATCTTGATTTAGGTATGTTATTTGCTCAATTTTTGATAATTTTTACATTTTTGAGATCGTTACTTCATATTCTAGTTAGCCCATGCTTTAATTTTCAGATTTGATGATGAATTTGTGATTTGCCATTGTTGATAGCTTGATGTTTTTTGTTATTTGATGATGAAAAATAAATATTTGTTATTAGATTATCATAGTTTATTAAGTGATTTTTGATAAAAATGCTTATTAAGGACTAAATTGTAAAATTTCTAAATTGAGGGGTCAAAACGTGAAATTAATGAAATTAATGGGCTACTAGGGACCTAAGGAAAATTCGGCCTCACATGAGCATGTTGAAATTTTGTGTATTTTGAGTTGTTTTGAAATAGGGACTAAAATTGAGAAAATGTAAAATGTTAGGGGCTAAAGTGCAAAATGCCCATTTATGTGTTTTTGAGTCAAATTGAATGAATATGTAATTAAATAAGTTAAATTTAAATTGATTTAGATCAAGAAAGGAAGAAATTGGATTTGGATCTGGGGAAGTTGAAAGTTGTTGAATAGTCATTCTGATCCGTTTGTTTCCGTACGAGGTAAGTTCATATGCGAATAAATGTTTTTATATTTCAGTGTATATATTTTCGAATTGAATTGTATATATTTATATATGTTGCCAAATTGAATCGAGCATTGGAGGACTTGTTTCGAGCATGAATTGATTGAACTATGAAGTCAAAAGCCCCATGTGAGCCTTAGGAATAGTATAGGATACTGATGTCATGACATTAGGACTTCCGAGATGCGATTTCGTGTAAGACCATGTCTGTGACATTGGCATTGTATATGATTCGTATAAGACCCTATCTGGGAGAGAGGCATCGATATGTGATAACATGCAAGACTATATCTGGGATATGGCATTGTATGTGATTATGTGTTTCTGAGTATCCTTAGCTATTCCGAATGGTTCAACGGGCAATGTCAAACGATTTCAAATGTGAATTTGAGCTAAATAATTCAGGTACGTATGAGGTTTATATTTTTATTGAAAAATGAGGTAAGTGAAGTTACTTAGTGTGGTATTATGGATTATATGAGAAAAGTGATTGTATATGTGTAAGAGATTAGTTGAATGTGGCCTATTCGAATTGAATTATTAATGTTCTTGTTATGATTTATTTGCCTATGGCTTACTAAGCTTTCAAAGCTTTCTTTGTGTATTCTTTTTATGTTTTATAGTTATATAAAGCTAGCTCGAGCTCAGGGATTGTCAAGGATCATCGTCACACTATCGATCGTTATTTCGGTACTTTGAAAGCTTGTACTTTTTACATATGGCATGTATGGGCTAGTTTTAATATGGTTGTAACAACCCGAAATTAGGCCTAGTAGGATTGGGCCCATTGGACCTTAAACATAGAAGCGTTTTAAAATTTATGGGAATTTGAGAACGGCATTATTTCAAGTTGGACTTATTTGGAAGGTGATTTTGGAAAGTTATGGGGTTCTAGGAAGTTCCGGGTTCAAGTTGGGCCTTAGCAAAATTTTCGTGTTTAAGCACTTAAAGGAGAGAAGTTAAATGGCATCAAGACTTAAGGAAATAAAGGTGGAAAGTGGTGTGTGGAGTGTACTAATGGTCTAAGGTTCGAATCCCATCTATAGCAAACTTTTGGATTTATTTTTGTGCTTCTCATCCATGTGTCGGTCAAGGTTTTAATAAGGTAAGTAAGACTTTTTAATTTTTGGAAAGATGGCTAAGGATTATGGTAAGGAGAAAGACTAGGGAAAAAGAGGGAAAGAAATGGAGGAAAATGGTAAGAGAGGGGAACATGTTGGCCTATTATGTGGTGGATGTTTTGGAAAGCATTTTGGGGTCAACACTCATCTTTTGGTAAAGATGATACATGGTTTTGTTAGGGGAAAACTTGGTAGCTAAATTTCCTATAGTCTTTGGTAAAACTTTGGTGTTTGTAAGGCTTGTTTCTTTTAGCATTTTTAGTGTTTCTTTTTCAATCCTTTCTCTTTGCTTGCCGAAAATTCTAAAGCCATTTGTTTACCTTATTTTCTCTTATTTTGGTCTAAACACTCTAGCCATTGTTCATCTTGTTCCCTTGTTGTGCCGTAATGTAACATCCTGAATTTATGGGCTTGTGCATTTTGTGTAGTGTATGCTTAAAATATCAATTTAAGGATTTGAGGTGCAAACGGGGCTCAGGTTTGGGCTGAGGCTTTGATTAAATATTTTGTTTAGACACTCTAGGGGCTTAAATTAAAGTTTTAGTAGTTTAATTGACATATTGGGCTTGTGGCCCAGCAACTAGGGGCACAGTAAAGGGGAGCTATAAGTGGCATCACCAGTGCTTGAGAAGGGCCCAATTTTTGGTTGCTTGAAGCCTAAATTAAAGGGCCAAATTTCGGCACTCAAAAGGGGACTAGGAGGGGACGGCACAAGGCTAATTTTTAGGAATTTTATTATGTTCAAATTATGAGGATAATAAGCAGATAATGGATAGAGGAGTTGGTGATAATTAAGGCTATTTTTGAGGAGAGAACAGATTAAGATAAGGGAAAAGGATAGGAGCTATCATATGTTGGAGTGTTGGCCGAAAATCAATCTCTGCTAAGGGGAGGAATCGGTTTTCTATATAAAGGGGGGGATGCCAAAATTTACTGCTAAAGCTCTCATCTTTTCTCTTTTCTCTGCCGAAATTTCTACTCTATTCTCCCTCTATTTTCTTTTTCTTCAGTTGGCCGAACCCTCTGACAGATTCTTTTCTCATCTCCTTCAGGCACTTTAGCCGAATCTTCAAGCCTCTCTTTGCTTTCCTTTCACTTTTCTTGTTAGCCAAAACCACAACAGTTCATCTTCTTCGGGATTTGCATAAAAGCCGAAAGCGTGAGATCTTGTCTCCTGTGATTGCCGAAATCACTCTGAAGTATCTGTTTGTGCCGAAATCTAAAGGGAATTTTAGTGGGGCCAATCGCATAGATCTCAAAGTTATAGTTCGGTAACACTCGAATCGTGTTACCTTCAGGATTTCAAGGTAAGGAGATTTGTTTATTTTTAAATATATGAAATAGGGTTATACACTAACCATGGCTGTGTAACATCCCCAAACCCGGCCCATTCACTACGACCGAATCTGGTTATGTTATGGGAAAAACTTATTGAAGAAAACAGGTTGCCATTTAACTTTTTGTCTAAACTCCTTTAGAGTAATTTTACTTGCAGAAATCTTGGGCATGTTTGTTTGCAAACCGTTAGGTTACTTTGAAATCTCGGGGTTTTGTCTTTAAAACTCTTAGTTGTCAAATTCCTTAGGTTGGAAAACGTTTAAAACATCAGACTCAAGTGATTTAAGCTTAGTTCATAAAAGTAACATTATTCCCAAATCTCTTTAGACATGAATTACCAAAAGAAAACCAAATAGCTTAAGAGGCTCTTATTACAACATAATGATTCCAAGTACTTGGTAATAAAGTGCATGAAGAAAATATTAAAACGTCCTTTGCATGGGCCACCTTGTATCCACTCCAACCCGGTCCGATCATCCTTTCACCTGCGATGTTGGATAAGAGATTGGGTAAGTCACAATGACTCAGTGTGTAAGTTAACCACTGAAATCCACCCACATGCTAGCCACATAATATCCCAATTATCAAATGCAACAAGTAATATATATTTATTTAAACAATTACCACAATCTGGGCTTGGCCCACATTTAAATCATACTCAAATGCTGGGCTAGGCCCATTCCTCAATAAACCACATATCAACTGGGCTTGGCCCATTTCCACGTATGTTCCCAAAACATGCCTATCCACATGTCATATTGGGCTTGGCCCATTACCATATCTTTTCATAAATGAAATAATGCAATCATGAAACCCAACCCAAGCCTAGGGTCCATCCGCTACACACCCCCTGATCCAGCCTACCACACACCAGGGGACTATCGAGTCACCCTCTCCTTTTCCCTCCAAAAAGGCAACCAATGCCATCCACGATGTAGCATATAGCTAACATCAAACCACGATGGAGCACACAGCAATCCATCAAGCCACGATATGGCATAAAGCCGATATCAATTAAGGTAACCACGCGAACTAAATCGCAAAGATCCACAACGCGACCTCAGTCAGCGCCAATCCACGATGTAGCACAAAGCTGACATCAACCACGTACTCGAAGTACACCCGTACCTTCTTTTCATAACCCACCCATGCACATGCCACATAAAATATAATCGTGACCATGCATGCACATGCTTATTAATGTCCATAAACATACTCATAAACAAATAATCACACTGCAGCAGATCCGATACTAACCTGGTCATCGCTATACCCTTTAGGGGTATATATGGCACACTTATTACTGCACTTGTTAGTAAAACATATAACACATAAAACCCGGAAACAGTGGGTTAGTTACACACCTTAAAACCCAGAGTTCTAAACCCTCGATCCCGACGCTATCGACTAGCGAGACTACCGCTATCTGCCTATAGCTATCTCCTGCCGCTGGCCCACACCCCGGTGGCCAATCCCGAACTGCTGAAACCGCTCTTTTCTTGAACTTCGGAATAGGAACCTTCCCTTGCCCACTCTGACTGGTTGTGGCCTCCATCAAAAAGCTTAATCAGGTAAACAGGTTAACCCCCAAAACACCACTTAAGCATTTAATCTAAATAAATATCTCTTGCCAACTCAACTTGAATCCCGAACGCTACTCTATGCCACTGCAACTGCTGACTAAACGACCTTGCTAACCACTCCCTATTGCTCCAGCTAGAAACGACCACCACCAAGGAAGTAAGGTTCGGCTCAGGGACTTGTAACCAAAGTGAAGAGAATGTGAGAATGGATGATTCGGCAAGGCTCTTAGATAGTGTTTGGGATATTCAGCAATGGTAATTTTCTATGGATGGTTACGGTTTAAGCAAGGTTTAAAAAGAAAAAAGGTGAGAAGGGAGAGGGATATAGGTTCATAAAAGGTTAAGCCCTCTGCTACTTTCGGCTACAAAGAAATGGCATGAAAAAGGGGTTTGCTTGGACTAACTTTCGGCAATGGACAAGGGAAAATAAATACAAACGAAGGAAAGAACTTTTTGGCAAGGGAGAGAAACAAATGATGAATGAAACAAGCACCTCCCTCCCCCCTATTTATAATATTCGGCCAAGCCCCAAGCTTCCAAAAAAATCCTAAAATCCCTCCTAAAACACCTCCCTTCCATCCATTTTAAAAGTTTGAATGAGTCAAACTTTTACCTAGACAAATTTTAAAAAAAAAAAGGCCAAGTCTTCTCCACCTTTCAAGCATCCAAAAACCGCCCAGCTTCTATCCTCCTTGACGCAAAAACAAGGCCCCAAATGCTACCCTTGCGAATCGAACCTGAGCCCCTTCCCCCTGCAAATGGCGTCACTTCACCATGCTCTAAGTGGCGCCTCCTTGCCACTCTGCCAAGCCACTCTTTATGCCAAAACTCCACCAAAAATTCTCTTAAGACCCCCTCTATCCAAGTTCTCCTTTTTAGCCCCTAAAACTAAAAATTTTCTAAGGCAACCTACCACCACCTAGGGTTCTCAGGACCCCTAAAACTTACCCAACCACATACTGAAGTGTGCCAACACTAGAGCTAAGCACCAAAAATCTAGCCCCTAAAACCAGGGTGTTACAGGCTGAATGTAGGAGAGGCCCCATTTTCACATCTTTCTGCCTTTTTGGAGCAAAGTTGTAGATCATTTTAGCAAGGGTATCGACATTAATCAGGTGTGTAACTTCTCACACCATTAGATTGATTGCTTATATGTATATATGTAATAAATTTGCTATATTCTGTTAAATGCCGAAATCCCGGCATAACGTTTGGAAACCCAAGAAGGGTAAAGGCTAAAGATCAGGTTAGTGAATTCTGCCATTCATCAGTGAATGATTCTGTTAAAACGATATGTGATATATGTCGATTGTTTTATATATGCTTGGGGTTGGGGTGATTGATGAAAGGGGAAGTGATCTGTTCTGGTGGCTTATGCCATTTCAGTCTGGTGACTCTATCACAACTCTGTTTCTGATGGCTTCTGTCATTTTAGCCTGGTGACTCTGTCACAACTTTGACGATGAGGAGCTAACAGCAGCATGACTGCCATCGATGGCGTGTAGCGGTGTGGGTTGATTGTAGAAATCCCCAAAGGTGTGATTGGCAGGTAAGGGTGGTGTGTAGCGGATGGACACCTAGGATTGGGTTGGGTTTTATGTATGTTTACTTCTATATTATGTTTTATATTCTGATCTGTGGCCTAAGGCCCAATCTGATGGTGCACGAGGGTTGCACACTGAGTCTCGCGACTCACCCTATTATTTTAACCATTTCAGGTGACACTTAGTGTATCGGACCGGGCTGGAGAAGAGAGCAAGGTGGGCATGTGACAGAGCATTGAGGATTCAGCAAAAAGACTTCACTTTATTTATTTATTTTTAAGAAATTTTATCTTAAGTGGGTTTTAAGTTTCATTGTAATAAGGCCATGGGCCACTAGACTATTACACTTTGTTTTGGGTTTTATTTTGGGCTTTTATTATTGACACTTAAACTTTATTTAAACTAAGGCATGTATTAAGATTTTGGTTTTTATTCATAAATCAAAAAATTTAAATTTATATCTTATTTAAACTCATCAAGTTATTAAGTTTTCCCGAACAGAAGAATAAATACTTTATTTTGAAAAATAGTTCCCAAAATTGTGACATCTTTCACGAAACTTCCTTAGTGACATACCAGATTCGGTTGTAGTGTTTGGGCCGAGTTTGGGGTGTTACAAATTGGTATAGAGCCTGGTTCAAAACTCGGCTCTGGGGTTTTGGTCTCAAAACGTTTTCTAAAAATGGGCTTTTGAAACATGCATGTTTTTAAATAATAACAGGTTTGTTAGCTCGGCATGGCACCTGCGTCTCCGGCCCAAGTCCGCCAGGTAAAGTACTCTGAACCATTGTGTGATATATATCTGTGGGCTTGATGGGCTTTATGGGATGTAGATTAGTTAGATTATAACTTGATGGACTTTAGGCCTAGCTTAAACCACTCTCTAAAGGCTCATAAGACTTAATTTCACTAAACAAACCCGTAAATGAGTCGCAAGGCTTGGGTGTGGCAACAGGCATACGCATGTCTAGGATTGGATCCGGAAGAGCTTGGTATTTAAGCAGTCCTAGTGACTCACCTCCTCTTCACTAGAATCCTACCTGGTACGTAGTGACTGTTCAAGTTAGCCATGTTAGGGTGTGGCAACAGGCATACGCATGTCTAGGAGTGGATACAGGGCGAGTTTGGTATTTAAGCAGTCCTAGTGACTCACCTCCTCTTCGCTGGAATCCTACCTGGTGCGTAGTAACTGTTCACTCTAGCCGCGAGGATTTGTTGATGGGCCAAAAGCTATAATTAAAACCCGAAAGGGACCAGCCACCTTATTTTTTTCAAAATTGTTAAAATACCCTCATTTTGGAAAAACACCAAGATTTGCAAATATTCCCCGATTTACAAAGTCAACGAAGTTTTTCCTTAAAAAAAAAACTCACCCAACACACGACAACAACCTGGACACTACTATTTTCTCTTGAAATCAAATCCTCCAAGATACCCCTGTTTGAAAAAAAATTGAAAATATCCCTGCTTTGTAAAAATTACCAAATTGCCCCTAATTTGTAAAATGACCGAAATACCCCCGGACTCCAAAATTACCGAAAAACCCCAGGATTTCAAAATTACTGAAATACGCCTGGGTTGCAAAATTACCAAAATACCCTTATTTCACAAAATCACCAAGGAACCCTATTTTGGAAAAATTACGAAAATACCCCTGTAAGATAAAATTAAGAAAATACCCCTGGCTAGTGAAACAACAAAAACACTTTTCTATGATGAACGTAAGCTCATGGATGTTATTTGTATGTCAATGATTCAATGTACGTGTTTCTTAGAATTAGAGGATACGAACTTGAGACTGAATGGTGAATGCAAATTCGAAAGAACTACTCTTAAAGCTATTCATAAGACTGTTCCTGATTAAACAGTGGAAGAGAACTAATGATTCATAAAACTCTTAATCAGATAAACATCGATCAGAAGAATGAGTACAAGGGGTAGAGGACGTCCGCCACGTGGACGCGGTAGGGGTAGGATTACCTTGTCTGAGGCAGTAGGGTCTGGCCACGGGTCAGGGAACGAAATGACGGATCTTCCAGCTGCGGAGGAGGAATTTCAGGATCAGACTGCCGGAGATGATGCGGTATCTCAGGCAATGTTGAGGGTTTTAGAGAGGGTTGCTGGAGTAGGCATGGGCACAGGAGCCCGGAAATCTGTGCCGAAGCGGCTTAGGGCCAATGGGGCAGAAGTGTTTAGGGGAGTTTCTGGCGTAGCCCCTAACACAGCTGAGTATTGGATGGAAGCGACTGAGCGCATAATGGATGACTTAGATTTCACGGTAGAGGAAAAGTTGAAAGGGGTCGTGTCTCTTCTTCGAGGCGAGGCTTATCAATGGTGGCTCACGGTGAAGGAGGGTACTGCCACAGATCGGATTGACTGGGACTTCTTTAAAGAGTCATTCCAAGGAAAGTATGTTGGGGCCAGCTATGTGGATGCACAGAGGAAGGCATTTCTCAACTTAGTGCAGGGAAGTAAATTTGTGGCTGAATATGAGGCGGAGTTTCTGTGCTTGAGCCGCTACGCTCGGGGAATGGTAGCAACTGAATATGAGCGTTGTGTTTGGTTCGAGGATGGGTTACGGAATGAGTTAAGGGTTTTGATAGCACCGTAGAGAGAGGGAGATTTTGCTTTCCTGGTTGAGAAAGTTAAGATAGCTGAGGAGGTGAAGCGGACCAAAAGACAAGAAAGGGATAAGGATCGGGGTAAGAATGAGAGAAGTTTTGAGCCATCATGATCATTTGGAAATTCTTTGAAGAGGCCTAAGTCTGATGGGCTAGCTCATGCCCCAACATCTGCGGCTGGGAATCAGATCCGATCATGTAATTGGTGCAGGAAAGCACATTCCGGGGAGTGTAGAAGAAGAACCGGTGGATGTTTCAGGTGTGGATCCACGGATCATATGATTAAGGACTACCCACAGAAGGATCAGGCACAGCCCGCTGGGCGTGGTTCTGATCAGGTTATGAGAGGTGGTCAGCCAGTACCAAGGGGCCGTGGTCAAGTCAATGGTGGCAATGGCACAGGACATGGTCGTGGGGGTGCAGGTTATGCTGAGGCGAGGCAGCCAACTTTGGTCTATGCAGCACGTCGCCAAGAGAACGAGGACGCTCTAGATGCGAATACCGGTGCGTACTCTACCATAGTATACTAAGTGTTTCTTTTGGCTTTAGAATTAGAGTGCGCAACGAAAGCATAGTGGTGAGACGGTAGTACGATTAATAGTTAGTTGGAAATTTCAAGGACGGAAATTTCTTTAAGGGGGTAGAACTATAACATCCCGAATTTATGGGCTTATGCATTTTGTGTAGTGTATGCTTAAAATATCAATTTAAGGATTTGAGGTGCAAACGGGGCTCAGGTTTGGGCTGAGGCTTTGATTAAATATTTTGTTTAGGCACTCTAGGGGCTTCAATTGAAGTTTTAGTAGTTTAATTGACATATTGGGCTTGTGGCCCAGCAACTAGGGGCACAGTAAAGGGGAGCTATAAGTGGCGTCACCAGTGCTTGAGAAAGGCCCAATTTTTGGTTGCTTGAAGCCCAACTTAAAGGGCCAAATTTCGGCACTCAAAAGGGGACTAGGAGGGGACGGAACAAGGCTAATTTTTAGAAATTTTATTATGTTTAAATTATGAGGGTAATAAGCAGATAATGGATAGAGGAGTTGGTGATAATTAAGGCTATTTTTGAGGAGATAACAAATTAAGATAAGGGAAAAGGATAGGAGCTATCATATGTTGGAGTGTTGGCCGAAAATCAATCTCTGCTAAGGGGAGGAATCAGTTTTCTATATAAAGGGGGGGATGCCGAAATTTACTGCTAAAGCTCTCATTTTTTCTCTTTTCTCTGCCGAAATTTCTACTCTATTCTCCCTCTCTTTTCTTTTTCTTCAGTTGGCTAAACCATCTGACAAATTCTTTTCTCGTCTCCTTCAGGCACTTTAGCCGAATCTTCAAGCCTCTCTTTGCTTTCCTTTCACTTTTCTTTTTAGCCAAAACCACAACAATTCATCTTCTTCGGGATTTGCATAAAAGACGAAAGCGTGAGATCTTGTCTCCTGTGATTGCCGAAATCACTCTGAAGTATCTGTTTGTGCCGAAATCTGAAGGGAATTTTAGTGGGGCCAATCGCATAGATCTCAAAGTTATAGTTCTGTAACACTCGAATCGTGTTACCTTCAGGATTTCAAGGTAAGGAGATTTGTTTATTTTTAAATATATGAAATGGGGTTGAACACTAACCATGGCCGAATATAGGAGAGGCCCTATTTTCACATCTTTCTGGCTTTTTAGAGCAAAGTTGTAGATCGATTTAGCAAAGGTATCGACATTAATCAGGTGTGTAACTTCTCACACCATTAGACTGATTGCTTATATGTATATATTTAATAAATCTGCTATATTCTGTTAAATGCCGAAATCCCGGCATAACGTTTCGAAACCCAAGAAGGGTAAAGGCTAAATATCAGGTTAGTGATGAACCACCCCCAAACCCGGCCCACGAGCCTTAACCGGATCTGGTATGTTCCTTGAGTAAACATTTCAAAAACTTGTTTGTTACTTTGGAAAAATTTGAGTGGTTTTGAAGAAAATTTGATTTGTTTTGAGTTCAAATTGAAAACGATGTTATTCTTGAAGTCTAGATTTTAATAAAACTTAATTTTAGTACTGGAAAACAATAAGTTAAAAGTATTCAATTTATTTTTGAGAAATGTTACTTAAACCTTGATTTAATAATAATCATATCATAATGAAATCAAATAAAATGCATGCATAAAACAGTTCAATAGTAATGGCCTTATTACAACTGAAAAACACCAAATAAAATTCGAAAATAAAATAATAGAAAATGCAAGTTCAACTGTTTGAAGTCCCGAAAATATTTAGCATGGCCACCACATAGTCTCCGCTGACCCGGTCCAAGTCACTGTGTGTCACCTGAAAAGATATCCCACAACGGGGTGAGTCAACACAAAGTCCCAATCGATTTAGGCATATCAAATCATACATACATATTTAGCAAATAGAAATAATGTTGCAATCCCGATCCCAAACCTAAATATCCATCCTCTACACATCACCCGTACCAACCAATCACACCGTGGGGATTACTAAATCGACCCTCCATCCGCTACACAACATCGAAGGCAGTCGCTGCAGACGACTTGCACATCGCCCTTATAAATTGTGGCATAGCCACCAGATAATGTGACAAAGTCACCAGATAACAATATGTGACTTAAGTCACCACATTCAGATTATGTGACATGAGTCACCAGATATTGTGGTAAAAACCACCAGATCACTTCCCCTTCACATATCACCCATATGCCCATATGTCATACAAAACATGTAAAATCATGCCATATATCTTATTCCATGTTCATAACGAATTCACTTATATGTCATATTCAATCTTCATAACACTATTAACATAGTATTAAAAGCGAACGTACCTGGGTACTCTGTACCATCGTATGGTACCTTTAGCCATATCTTTCATATTTTCATTAACACATATATTAAATTAATACCGTAAATCTATTAGGAAACAATGTAAGGTTACACACCTGATAATAGTGATTACGATACTACCGATACCAATGCTCTCGCTAACAAGAATAATAATGAAATGTTTATCCCTATCGAACTGCCCCTAAAAGATCATAATCAAAATCGGTCAACCTAAAAAAATAATATGGATACCATTGATAGAAATCCTTACCTTATACTATAAACCAAGTCTTGGTGATTCACGAAGATTACGAACACTTCCGAGTTTTCGACTTTTCTTTATTTCTCTATTAAGACAAAATATATCATCTAAAGTAGAGGATGATATTTTCAATCAAAAGACCTTCCCAAACAAAAGTAAATTCGAAAAAAGGAAATATGAAATTAAGGGATCGAAGAGGTTTCTTACCGATTGTTCAAAACAAATGCAAAGAAATTGATTGATAAGAAAATTTGTGAGAATAGGGAGATTCGGCTATGAGGAGATGATCAATAACATTCGGCCATGGTGAAAATATTAGGGAGGGAGTGATGTTTGAGAGTTTTTGCAAGAAGAAAAGAAGAAGAAAAGAAATAGGAGGTAAAGTGTTTATGTTTCGGTTTTTATGAATGAAAAATGAACAAAGGAAAAGTCTTGAAGTTGATGTGCATTCGGCAAAGAGGAAGAAAAGAAAAGAAAAGATAATCTTCAAGGTTTTTGGTGTTTTCGGCAATAGGGAAGAATGACTTGAGAGGTTTGGCAAATTAAGACCAAATGGTCAAAATGAAAATGACCCAAAAGAAGAAAAACAAAACATGCTCACAAATGCTCAATGTGCATTCGGCTAGGGAGAGAAAAGATGGAGAGAAAATGCTTTGATAGAAAACAAAATGACCAAAAAGAAATGTGCCCCACAAGCACCTATCCTTACCCAAAATTCTTCAAAAATTCGGCCACCCCCTAGCCCCTAAAGCCGTCCAAATACATGGACACAAAGTCAAAGTTTTTACCACACAAAACTTTCCAAAACATTCACCTTACATCAAGCCTTGTGTTCCCTCATCATTCCTTAATCAAGATGATTCCTTTCCCCAAGTTCAAGCTTACCTAATCTTTTAGTCATCTTACCATAAAAAAATTAAAGTCCAACATACCAAATATAAAGCTTGGCCGACACTTGATGTAAATGTGCAAAAAAATAAAGTCTCCAAAATGCACTCCATGATATTCGAACCACTCCCCCAAGCAACCATTCATGGGCCATTTCCACCATGCCACTAACTCTTCTTGTGCTAATTTAAGACACTTAAATTAACTTAAGCATCATAATCACTTGATCCACTTCACTAAATTCTCCATACTAAAAATTATTCTAAATCCAATTTAATTCCAAACCTTCACAAGACTATATTAGGCACACAATAAAATCATATCCGAGCTAACACAATCAACAAGATGATACTCAAATTTTAGGATGTTACAACTCTACCCTCCTAAAAAAAATTTCGTCCTCGAAATTACCTGTCTAGAACAAGTGAGGGTATTGCTGTCGCATTGCCTCTTCCGGCTCCCACGAAGCCTCATCCGACCCATGGTTACGCCATAACACTTTGACGAGAGGAACTGATTACATCTGTAACACCTTCACATCCCGTTCCAGAATCTGAATTGGCTCCTCCTCGTAAGACAAATCTGGTCTTAGTTCCACCTTCTCAACTGGCACTACATGAGATGGATCCGATCGGTAACGACGTAGCATCGAAACATGGATCACATCATGCATCAGCTTCAATTCCGAAGGCAATTCTAACTGATATGCCACTGGTCCAACCCTTTTCAAGACCCGATAAGGTCCTATAAACCTGGGACTTAACTTTCCCTTGCGACCAAATCTCATCACCTTCTTCCAATGTGAAACCTTTAGAAACACTTGATCTCCCACAGCAAACTCTATCTCCTTTTCTCTTAAGATCTGCGTAGGACTTTTGCCTATCAAATACCTCCTTCAACCGAGCCCGAATTACCTTAACCTTTTCTTCAGATTCTGCCACAATCTCCGGACCCAAAACTCGACATTCCCCCAGTTCTGTCCAACACGTAGGAGTGCGACACTTCTGTCCATACAACGCTTCATACGATGCCATCCGAATACTGGCCTGATAGCTGTTATTATACGCAAATTCCGCTAGAGGCAAATATTCTTCCCAACTTCCTCTGAAATCTATCACACAGCCCCTCAACATATCTTCTAACACTTGGATCACTCGCTCAGACTGGCCGTCCGACTGCGGATGAAATGCCGTACTGAAATCTAATCTGGTGCCTAAAGCCTGATGTAGTGCTTTCCAAAACCGAGACGTAAACCTTGAATCCCTATCCGAAATAATCGACACCGGCACTCCATGCAACCACAATTTCTGCCACATACAACTTCGCCAACCTCTGCAACGAATAATCAACCCGTACTGGAATGAAATGTGCAGACTTCGTTAATCGATCCTCTATTACCCATACCGTGTCCTTCTTAGTAGGCGTAAGAGGAAACCCACTAACGAAGTCCATGGTGATTCTCTCCCACTTCCACTACGGAATCTTTATTGGCTGAAGCAATCCTGACGGAACTTGGTGTTCAGCCTTGACTTGCTGACACGTCAAGCACATCCCTACAAATTCTGTAACTTCCCGCTTAAGACCAGGCCACCAAAACTGTTCCCTAAGATCTCTGTATAACTTACTACCTCCAGGATGCATAGCATAAGGGCTACCATGCGATTCCTAAAGAATTCTCTGCCTTGACTCATTATCCTTAGGCATACAGACCTTACCCTTGAAGCACAATACTCCATCGCCATTAATACGATAATCCTCCAACTCCCCCTTCTGCACTTGCCGCAACTTAGCACTTAAATCATCGTCTACCAACTGACTTTCTTTTACCTCATTCAACCATGTCGGCTTGACTTGCAACTCCGCCAACAAACATCCGTCGTCATACAAGCTAAGATGTGCAAACATCGTCCTCAGATCCGACACTACTTTCCGACTTAAGGCATCTGCCACTACATTCGCCTTGCCCGGGTGATACTCTATGGAACAGTCGTAATCTTTCAACAACTCCACCCACCTTCGCTGTCTCAGATTCAGCTCCTTCTGAGTTAGCAGATACTTAAGACTTTTGTGGTCTGTGTAAATCACTGACTTTTCTCCATATAGATAGTGCCTCCATACCTTAAGGGCAAAAACCACCGCCGCCAACTCCAAGTCATGCGTCAGATAATTAACCTCATGAGGCCTCAATTGTCGAGACGCATAAGCGACTACTTTCCCTTCCTGCATCAGAACACATCCCAATCCTGTATGAGAAGCGTCACAGTACACCACAAAATCCTTCCTTGCCTCAGGCTGAATCAAAACCGGAGCTTCAGTCAAAACCCTCTTAAGCTTCTCAAAGCTCACATGTTGCTTATCCGTCCATACAAAAGGTACTTCTTTTCTCAACAACTTTGTCAAAGGTGCGGCTATGGATGAGAACCCTTCTACGAACCTTCTGTAGTAGCCTGCTAACCCCAAAAAGCTACGAACCTCCGCCACAGTCTTAGGTGGTTTCCAGTCTAACACTGCCTCAATCTTCCAAGGATCCACCCTTATCCCTTCTGCAGACACCACATGCCCTAAGAACGCAACTTCCTTAAGCCAAAATTCACACTTGCTGAATTTGGCATATAGCTTCTTTTCCCTTAACACTTGCAACACTATCCAGAGATGCTCATCATGCTCTTCCTCAGACTTGGAATATACTAGGATGTCGTCGATGAACACAACAACGAACAGATCCAAATAAGGTTAAAAGACCCGGTTCATCATATCCATGAATGCAGCTGGGGCGTTCGTCAATCCGAACGGCATTACTAAGAACTCATAATGCCCGTATCTTGTTCGGAAAGCTATCTTATGGATATCCACTTCCTTCACCTTAAGCTGATGATATCCCGACCGCAAATCTATTTTTGAAAATACCGCCGCTCCCTTAAGCTGATCGAACAAGTCGTCTATCCTAGGCAAAGGGTACTTGTTCTTGATGGTCAGCTTATTCAACTGACGATAATCTATGCACATGTGCATAGTTCCGTCCTTCTTCTTCACAAACAAAACTGGTGCTCCCCATGGAGACACACTGGGTCGGATAAACCCACGGTCAAGCAACTCTTGGATCTGAGCCTTGAGCTCACCCAACTCCTTTGGTGCCATTCTATACGGAGCGATAGATACTGGCGCCGTTCCAGGCAACAAGTCAATCCCAAATTCCACCTCACGATCTGGAGGCAATCCAGGAAGTTCTTCCGGAAAGACATCCACAAATTCTCTCACAGTTCTGACCTCTTCAACAGTTGCCTCCTTAGCCTCCAAGGCACTGACCAACATAAGAAAAGCCAAACAACCCTTCCTAACCATCTTTTCTGCCTTAAGGGCAGATACTACATTTGACAAGTAATTCCGTCTTTCGCCCAACACCACAACTTCCTTATCGTCGAAAGTTCTCAATGACAGACGCTTAGCAGCACAATCTACATTCGCACGATACTTCACTAACCAGTCCATGCCTAAGATTAGATGAAATTCCCCAAATGGCAACTCCATTAAGTCAGCCGGAAACTGCGTCTCTTGCACTTCTAAAGGCACTTCCTTAAAGAGCTTATCTACTACTACAGTCTGTCCTAAAGGACTAAGTACGGTCATCTTCCTAGGTACAGTCTCAGAATTCACATGCAGAGTTCCAGACACTTCACTAGCGATATAAGAATGAGTTGACCCTATATCTATCAAAGCAAAAAAGGGTAACCCAGAAATAAGGAATGTACCCGTGATAACATCAGGTGCATCACTATCTTCCCTCTGACGAACCGCATATACCAGACCTGGCTGTCTAGCCTCAGAGTTACCACCACCTCTGCCCAGTGTTCCTCATCCTCTTCCAGAACCATTACCTCTGCCAATCGAACCACGAACCCGTGGTGGCTGCTGTCCACCTCTTCTAGCCTGATTATAACCCTAACCTGATGGTCGGCTCCCATCTGTTTTCATAGGACAGTCCCTTATCATGTGATCCTTGGACCCACACTTATAACATCCCCCTGTCTTCTTCCAACACTCTCCCAGGTGCATCTTTCCGCATTGAACACAAGTACGATGTTGTCCTCCTTTCATAACCTGCTAACCTTGTGGCCCATCAACTCTCTGTCTCTTTTGAACATTCCCAGATGACCCTGATGATCCAAAACCTCTCTTTTTCCTATTTCGATCCGTATTCTGTCTCACAGAGTCCTTAATCCCTTCGGCTACCTTAGCCTTCTCTACCAACACAGCAAACTCCCGCTCCTGCTGTGGAGTTATTAACAACCTCAGATCATCCCTCAGTCCGTCCTCAACTCGGACACATCTTTCATGCTCCGTAGCCACGATCCCTCGAGCATATCGGCTCAACCTTAAGAATTCAGCCCCGTACTCCGCTACGGACTTGTTCCCTTGAACCAGCCCCAGAAATGCCTTCCTCTGCGCATCAACGTAATTAGTTCTAACATACTTCTTCTGATACGCTGCCTTAACATACTCCCAAGTGAGATCCTCAACTGTAGCACCATCTCGAACTGTGAGCCACCACTGATATGACTCATCACGGAGAAGCGACACCATTCCTTTTAGTTTCTCCTCAGCAGTCAGATCCAGCTCATCCATGATTCGCTCTGTCGCCTCCAACCAATACTCAGCCGTACTGGGCGCCACACCGGATACACCACGGAATACCTCAGCTCCATTGGCTCGGAGTCGCTTGGGTACAGATTTCCGAGCTCCCATACCTCCACCTGCTCCAGCTACCATTTAAAGAACCCGCAGCATCGCCTGCGATATTGCATAATCCCCGTCTGATCCTGATGCTCAACTCCAACCACTGGTGGTGGGGGTGGTGGTACCTCATTTTCGGACCCTTGACCAGACATAACGGGTTTCGATACAGCCATTCTGCCTCTACCACGTCCACGCACATTACGACCACGTCCCCTAGAATTCATGTCTACGATCGCGATTTAATCTGATTTAAGAAATTTTATGCATTAGTCTTTGTTCCGCTGATTACCCGCGAAGAAATTTTATGAAAAGAAGTTTAGTAGTAGTTCTTTCGATCATTTCAGAGTTTTCGTTTCAAGTTTTCAACCCTAATTCAGAGAAAACACATACATTCGATAGTACCAACTACACACACATTCACCACTCAAGCATTTTCGTTCATTCTATTCCCAGGGGTATTTTCGTAATTTGTCCTATAGGGGTATTTTGGTAATTTTCCAAATCGGGGTATTTTGATATTTTGCAAATTAGGGGTTTTGATATTTTTATAAAGTAAGAATATTTTAACAAAAGTCGAGGGTATTATGGTAATTTTATAATCTAAGGGTGTTTTAGTAATTTTTACAAACCAGGGGTATTTGGGTAATTTTGTAAATCGGGAATATTTTGGAAAAAATTTTCAAAAAAATAATCTTCCTACAAATCAAAGGGGTAATTTGGTGAATTTAAAACTAAGGTTTTTATAAAACCGTGTAGCTAGTCCCTTTCGAGTTTTAATTATCGAGTTTAGTCCCGTGAATAAGTCCTCTTGGTTAGGGTGAACCGTCACTACGCACCAGGTAGGATTCGAGTGGAGAGGAGGTGAGTCACTAGGATTGCTTAAATACCAAGCTCCCACCGAAACCAATCCTAGACATGCGCACAATGGTTGCCACACCCTAGCTCGGCGACTCACTCACAGGTTTCTTTAATTAGGCTTTAAGTTTTATGTAATTCTGTGTTGGAGTAAACTAATCCTAGAGTTCAATAGTTCCTAGTGTACTAATTTACGTTCCCTTATACCCACATACAAACCATACAATAAGTCATACAACAGTTAGGGGTACTTACCTGGTGGACTTCGGGTCGGAGACTTAGGTGCCATGTCAGAAAACCTGCTCATTTCCAAAATTTTTCACAAAATCTTAATTGGGCTTAATTTTGAAAACATTGTGGGCTTTAAACCCAAGGCCGAGAGTTTAAAACTGGGCTTTGATACCAAGTTGAAACACCCCCAAACCCGGCCCACGAGCCTTAACCGGATCTGGTATGTTCCTTGAGTAAAACATTTCAAAAACTTGTTTGTTACTTTGGAATAATTTGAGTGGTTTTGAAGAAAATTTGATTTGCTTTGAGTTCAAATTGAAACCAATATTATTCTTGAAGTCTAGATTTTAATAAAACTTAATTTTAGTACTGGAAAACAATAAGTTAAATGTATTCAATTTATTTTTGAGAAATGTTACTTAAACCTTGATTTAATAATAATCATATCATAATGAAATAAAATAAAATGCATGCATAAAACAGTTCAATAGTAATGGCCTTATTACAACTGAAAAATACCAAATAAATCTCGAAAATAAAATAATATAAAACGCAAGTTCAACTGTTTGAAGTCCTGAAAATATTCAGCATGGCCACCACATAGTCTCCGCTGACCCGGTCCAAGTCACTGTGTGTCACCTGAAAAGATATCCCACAACGGGGTGAGTCAAACAGACTCAGTGTGTAACAGTCAACACAAAGTCCCAATCGATTTAGGCATATCAAATCATACATACATATTTAGCAAATAGAAATAATGATGCAATCCCGAACCCAAACCTAAATATCCATCCTCTACACATCACCCGTACCAACCAATCACACCGTGGGGATTACTAAATCGACCCTCCATCCGCTACACACCATCGAAGGTAGTCGCTGCAGACGGCTTGCACATCGCCCTTATAAATTGTGGCATAGCCACCAGATAATGTGACAAAGTCACCAGATAACAATATGTGACATAAGTCACCACATTCAGATTATGTGACATGAGTCACTAGATATTGTGGTAAAAACCACCAGATCACTTCCCCTTCACATATCACCCATATGCCCATATGCCATACAAAACATGTAAAATCATGCCATATATCTTATTCCATGTTCATAACGAATTCACTTATATGTCATATTCAATCTTCATAACACTATTAACATAGTATTAAAAGCGAACGTACCTGGGTACTCTGTACCATCGTATGGTACCTTTAGCCATATCTTTCATATTTTCATTAACATATATATTAAATTAATAACGTAAATCTATTAGGAAACAATGTAAGGTTACACACCTGATAATAGTGATTACGGTACTACCGATACCAACGCTCTCGCTAACAAGAATAATAATGAAATGTTTATCCCTATCGAACTGCCCCTAAAAGATCATAATCAAAATCGGTCAACCTAAAAAAATAATATTGATACCATTGATAGAAATCCTTACCTTATACTATAAACCAAGTCTTGGTGATTCACGAAGATTACAAACACTTCCGAGTTTTCGACTTTTCTTTATTTCTCTATTAAGACAAAATATATCATCTAAAGTAGAGGATGATATTTTCAATCAAAAGACCTTCCCAAACAAAAGTAAATTCGGAAAAAGGAAATAAGAAATTAAAGGATCGAAGAGGTTTCTTACCTATTGTTCAAAAAAAAATGCAAAGAAATTGATTGATAAGAAAATTTGTGAGAAGAGGGAGATTCGGCTATGAAGAGATGATCAATAACATTCGGCCATGGTGAAAATATTAGGGAGGGAGTGATGTTTGAGAGTTTTTGCAAGAAGAAAAGAAGAAGAAAAGAAATAGGAGGTAAAGTGTTTATGTTTCGATTTTTATGAATGAAAAATGAATAAAGGAAAAGTCTTGAAGTTGATGTGCATTCGGCAAAGAGGAAGAAAAGAAAAGAAAAGATAATCTTCAAGGTTTTTGGTGTTTTCGGCAATAGGGAAGAATGACTTGAGAGGTTTGGCAAATTAAGACCAAATGGTCAAAATGAAAATGACCCAAAAGAAGAAAAACAAAAGATGCTCACAAGTTCTCAATGTGCATTCGGCTAGGGAGAGAAAAGATGGAGAGAAAATGCTTTGATAGAAAACAAAATGACCAAAAAGAAATGTGCCCCACAAGCACCTATCCTTACCCAAAATTCTTCAAAAATTCGGCCACCCCCTAGCCCCTAAAGTCGTCCAAATACATGGACACAAAGTCAAAGTTTTTACCACACAAAACTTTCCAAAACATTCACCTTACATCAAGCCTTGTGTTCCCTCATCATTCCTTAATCAAGATGATTCCTTTCCCCAAGTTCAAGCTTACCTAATCTTTTAGTCATCTTACCATAAAAAAATTAAAGTCCAACATACCAAATATAAAGCTTGGCCGACACTTGATGTAAATGTGCAGAAAAATAAAGTCTCCAAAATGCACTCCATGATATTCGAACCACTCCCCTCAAGCAACCATTCATGCACCATTTCCACCATGCCACTAACTCTTCTTGTGCTAATTTAAGACACTTAAATTAACTTAAGCATCATAATCACTTGATCCACTTCACTAAATTCTCCATACTAAAAATTATTCTAAATCCAATTTAATTCCAAACCTTCACAAGACTATATTAGGCACACAATAAAATCATATCCGAGCTAACACAATCAACAAGATGATACTCAAATTTTAGGATGTTACAAGTGAATTCTGCCATTCATCAGTGAATGATTCTGTTAAAACGATATGTGATATATGTCGATTGTTTTATATATGCTTGGGGTTGGGGTGATTGATGAAAGGGGAAGTGATCTATTCTGGTGGCTTATGCCATTTCAGCCTGGTGACTCTGTCACAACTCTGTTTTTGGTGGCTTCTGCCATTTCAGCAAAAAGACTTCACTTTATTTATTTATTTTTAAGAAATTTTATCTTAAGTGGGTTTTAAGTTTCGTTGTAATAAGGCCATGGGCCACTAGACTATTACACTTTGTTTTGGGTTTTATTTTGGGCTTTTATTATTGACACTTAAACTTTATTTAAACTATGGCATGTATTAAGATTTTGGTTTTTATTCATAAATCAACAAATTTAAATTTATATCTTATTTAAACTCATCAAGTTATTAAGTTTTCCCGAACAAAAGATTAAATACTTTATTTTGAAAAATATTTCCCGAAATTGCGACATCTTTTACGAAACTTCCTTAGTGACATACCAGATCTGGTTGTAGTGTTTGGGCCGGGTTTGGGATGTTACACGTAACCTTCAATCCATCTTTATTCATTCTTCCTTTGTTGTCGAAACTTTCATCTCTTGGCTAAGCTGAACTTAGCCACTTGTTCTTATTTTTAAACTCCTCTTGTTCTCTTTTGATAAGGGCCGAATCAAGCCATTCTTTGTTGCTACTTATCATTCTCATAACCTTGGTTTCGGAAGTTGATCGGTAAGTGGGTGATTAGGCCGAATATTGGTGGTAAGATGTTACTCTTTATTATGTGGTGAAGATATCAACTTCCTGCTCTTGTGGAAGGGCCGAATATTGGATGAAGGCTAACCCCTTTGGTACATCACTTATTTACTTTAGGAACTTGTTGCAATAGTCAAGGTGCAAGGCCAGATTTTAGAACCTAGTAGGGAAGGATCGCGATTGTGGTAAGTGACTCTTGTGAGTGAGTTCTTTTGGGCTTTTGGAACCTTTAAGAAATCGAGGCTAACTTTTGATCGATTTTATTTTTAGGGGGCAACGAAGAATGGTTCTTTAGGGAAATCCAAATAAGGTGTGTAATCCCATACCTTCCTAATGCATGTTTGAAATGGTGTGTAATCCCATACCTTCCCAATACATGTTTGAAATGGTGTGTAATCCCGTACCTTCCCAATACATGTTTGAAATGGTGTGTAATCCCGTACCTTTCCAATATATGTTTGAAATGCTGTGTAATCCCGTACCCTTCTGAATACATGTTTGAATGGTGTGTAACCTCATACCTCTCTGAAAGTTTGCATGAAATGTTCTGTGATTCGGTTGAAATACCGAAGAAAACTGGAATCCGGCATCCGTGACCACTCGGGTGTGCGTATGTTTGTAGTGGTAACCATATTTTGCAATGAAACTGTTTGGTCAGCAGCAGTGACGTGATTTTGAAAAATCACGAAAAATAGGAGAAAGAGAATTAGAAAGTGAATAAGATATCAAATTAAAGCCTACTGTGTCTATTTTTATATAAAAGAAACGGAAAAGGAAAAAAAAATTATATTCTGTGATAAGTTAATTTTAGTGAGACTGATTCTGATTGACTTCGTGGTTCCCTATTTTGTCTTGGAAAAATCGTTTAAAATTGTACAAAGTGAATTATGGGTTATAATTTATATGTATAGATTCCTTAATGAGTCTATTTTTAAAAGAAACAAGTGGAAGAAACATATAAAAACTGATAGTGAGATATTTGAGTTTAAGTTAAGAGAGGTCAGAAATGTTAGTTAGTGAAACAAGGGAAACTTTAAGGAATTAATTGTACTAATTGGCTAAGGAAAAAATTCTGGAAAAATTGTAGTAAGAAGATATATGAGTCTGGTTTCAATGAAAATTTACGGATCTAGCTTTCGAGTTTTCTAACTCGAGTTATGGTCAATTTAGTCATATGATGCAGATTAACAGTTTAAATTTTTATGCCCCAAATTAGTAGTTAAGTTTGAGCTGCGAGATTACCGAATTACCCTTAGTGGGTAAAATTACCGAATTACGAAAATGCCCTTATGGGCCGAATTACGAAAATGCTCCTATGGGCCGATTTACTAAAATGCCCCTAATGGGCTGATTTGCTAGAATGCCTTAGTGGGTCGAATTACAATGTTCTATAATTGGTCCATTTACCGTAATTAATCACTGGATTAATGATTGTAGTTTATTTATGTGAATATTATGTTTTATTTTTTATGTTGCATTTGCATATTCCACATGGGATGGGAAAAACATCAAAGAAGAGAAATGTAGCCTGGTGGCTCTGCCACTGTAACATCCCGAAATTGGGCCTAGTAGGATTGGGCCATGGGCTTTAGGAAAAATTTGTGTGTCAGCTAATTATTTGTGTTGGCTTGGGTATGAATTTTTGTGTGTTAGCATAGTCTTGTGAAGGCTTGTTTTTATTTAGGAAGCTAGAATAAAATTTTAGTTTGGCTTATTTAATGAAGTATATTAAGTGAGCTTGACACTTAAGTTAATTTAAGTGTTCATTTAAAGCATAAGAGGAGTAACTGGCAAGTTGGTTAAGGAGCTTGAAAGGTGGCTTGAGGTTAGAGGTTCGAGTAGCATGTTTAGCATTTTGAAGGTTTATTTTTGAATCCTTGCATTAATGGACGGTCAAACCTTATCATGAATGGATAAGACTTTTTCTTTTATTTTTGGTTAGTAGACAAAATGGAAAAGGCAAGTTAGTAGTTATGGTAAAGAATCAAGTAGATAAGGAAAGTTTAGGGGACAAAAGGCTTGATAAATGGGTGTTATTTTGGAAGCTTTTCCATGGTCATTTGACCATGAACCTAGACAGCATAAGGGGCTTTAGGGGGTGGTTTAATTTTGTTGGAAATTATGGGGTTGATAGGGAAGAATTAAGGAGGAAAAAGGGGAATGGTATAGGCTAATGAGTTGGCCGAATTTTGGTATGACATTAGGGAGGTATTGGTTGACCAAAAAGTTGTCATTTTGTGCATTTTTCTCCTTGTCCAATATTTTTTTCTCTTAGCCGAAATTTCTTATTGGAATTTGGTAAAAAGTTTGCTTTGTTTTGGCCTTTGCTTTTTGATCAAATTGATATCTTTATTTCTTATTGTTCTCTCAAGCTTACCTTCTTTTGGAACCAAAATATTGTCATCTTTGAAGACATTTACCATTCTTTCTTTCCTCTCTAGTGCCGAATTTATCTTTACACCAAAAGCATTCTCTTTTATTTTCTTTTACTTTTTCATTCTCTTTCTCTCTTTCTTCCTCATAGCCGAAACCATCCCATACTTTTTCATCATTTCTTTCTTTCTTTTTCTTTTAAGTTGTTAAGGCCGAATTTCTTGATAGTTCAAGTAGGAGGGTTAATCGAACATTGTGTTTCGGGTAAGGTCTTTTCTATCAATCGTTTCTTCTTTATTTTTCTTTAGATTAATCGATTTTAGGAATCTAATTCTCTTATTTCTCCATGGCTAAACCTTTGAAGGAAGATTTTCGGGGTTTTCTTGTAGTCAACGTTAGGGAGGAATCATTCGAGTTTGAAGAATCCAAGGTAAGGGACAATGATATTCGGCCTAAGGCCATATCTTTTTAGTGAAAACCGACTTCTCACATAGTGATATGTAGGTTCTGTCGACGTGTAGGCAAGAGTCGGAAATCCTAAAGTTTCTATCGCTCTTGGTGTTTGCAAGGTGTGTAACTTATACTAAACATCTAATTGATTAATAGCTTTATTAATATAGATGTGTTTATAAAGAAATATAAATGATTATGGCTTTGGGTACCATTCAATGGTACGAAGAATTGAGGTACGTTATTCCTTCGTACTATGTATGATTTTAATATGAAACATGTTCGATATTTGATTATGATTTTGGGATAATGTACAAGACATGATATTTGCATCGTTAATAATGCTATATGCATAATATGAAATGTGTCCGATTTTGATATGATTATGAGGTAAATGGCATGATATTGTAATAATATGTTATTGCATGGGCATATGGGAAATATTGAAAGGGGAAGTGTTCCGGTGGTTTTACCACATTATCCGGTGACTTCGGTCACGATATTATGAATCCGGTGACTTCGGTCACGATATTATGAATCCGGTGACTTCGGTCACTATATTATGAATCCGGTGACTTCGGTCACAGTATTATGAATCCGGTGACTTCGGTCACAATATTATGAATCCGGTGACTTCGGTCACAATATTATGAATCCGGTGACTTCGGTCACAATATTATGAATCCGGTGACTCTGTCACAATTATCTGGTGGCTATGCCACGATTATAAGGGCGATGTGCATGTTGACTGCAGCAACTGCCTTCGATGGTGTGTAGCGGATGGAGGGTCGATTTAGTAATCCCCACGGTGTGATTGGTTGGTACGGGTGGTGTGTAGCGGATGGATATCTAAGTTGGGTTCGGGATTGCATTTCATTTTATATGTACATGTGATTATCTGATTTGCTATATTATGGGCTTATGGCTAAATGTGTTTTAAATGGGCTTTCTTGTATGATCTATTAGACTTTTAGTGTATTGTTACACATTGAGTCTATGGACTCACCCTTTTATGGGATAACGTTTCAGGTGATACACAATGATTTGGACTGAGTTCAGCGTGGACTAC
The DNA here is from genome assembly GCA_005393395.2 of Gossypium australe. Taxonomy (NCBI): domain Eukaryota; kingdom Viridiplantae; phylum Streptophyta; class Magnoliopsida; order Malvales; family Malvaceae; genus Gossypium; species Gossypium australe. The sequence continues at coordinate 63,879,970 of CM016624.1, read as the reverse complement.
GTGGTGGCCATTGCTCAATTTAGTTCGGTTATCCTTATTATTTAATTTATTACGTTTCTTATATATATTTGAGATTTAAATTTGGGATATGTTTTTGTAATAAGGCCGCCATTAGCTATGTTTTCTTTTACATTTTAGTTTATATTCCGCTACAATCAACTTTAATTAAATTACTTAAATATTTTCGATAATCGTATATTAAAATTAAGTTACAAATTGATTTTTAACAAGTACATATTTCAAATATTTTCTCTTACTCTAATGAAAATTTCATGTTTTACCAAAACAACAAAACGAGTTTTTATCGAGAAGCATACCAGATCCGGTCGGGCTTGTGGGCCGGGTTTGGGGTGTTTCAACTTGGTATCAGAGCTCAGTTTTAAACACTCGGCCTTGGGTTTTGAAGTCCACAACGTTTTCAAAATTTGGCCCAAATGAATGATTTTGAAAATTTTTGGTTAAAAATGTTTTTTTATGGAAGCATGGCACCCGAGTTCTTGACCCGAAGTCCACCAGGTAAGTACCTCTAATTGTTGAATGAATTGTTATATGATTGGTATATGGGCATACTTGGGCTCATAGATTAGTGAACTAGGATCTATTGAACCCTAGGGCTAGAGCACTCAAACACATGCATAAGACTTAAAAACAACCGAACAAACCTGTGAAGTAAGTTGCCGAGCTACGGTGTGGCAACCAATGTGCGCATGTCTAGGAGTGGATTCGGAAAGAGCTTGGTATTTAAGCAGTCCTAGCGACTCACCTCCTCTTTACTCGAATCCTACCTGGTGCGTAGCTACGGTTCACCCTAACCAAGAGGACTTATTCACGGGCTAAACTCAATAATTAAAACCCGAAAGGGACTAGCCATCCTGTTTTATAAAAACCTTAGTTTTTAAAATCACTACATTACCCTTTTGGTTTGTAACAAAATTTATTTTGAAATTTTTTAAAAAAAAAGATTTCGATTTACAAAATTACCTAAATACCCCTAGAAGTAAAATTATTAAAATGCCTTTGGTTTCTAAAAATTTTAACACTACCCTTGATTTTAATAAAATTTTCTTACTTTGTAAAAGTATCTAAAAACTTTATTTTGGCAAAATACTAAAATGTCTTGATTTGGAAAAATTTACGAAATTGCCCCTGACTTTCAAAATTACCAAAATAACCCTGATTTCTGAAATTTCTGCAATGCCATTGATTTGGTAGAATTTTCAAAATAACCTCGAGATTTGTATATTTTGGAATGCCCTTGATTTGTAAAGATTTTCAAATTGACCCTGATTTATTATTAAAATACCCCTATAGGACAAATGACGATATTACTTGGGTTGGGAAGGTCTGAAATGACCATAGAGGTGTAGTGAATGAATGTGTCTCTGCTTATGAATGTGATTATGACTCTCTGAACTAGAGTAGTGAACTTTAACTGAACCTTTGTGTGATCGAAAGAACTACTTCTAAATACTTTATTTCATAAAAAATTGTTTGCGGTTAATAAGTGGAACAAAATTTTGATGCATAAAAATTTTCGTAAAAACAGATAAGACGCTAAGTAGACATGAGTTCTAGGGGACGTGGTCGTCGTGGGCACGGTAGAGGCAGAATGGCTGTATCAGAACCAGTTAGGTCTGGTCAAGGTTCCGAAAATGAAGCTCCGCCACCAGCTGTTGGAGCGGAATTTCAAGAGCAAACTGGAGGAGATGACGCTGTATCGCAAGCTATGTTGAGAGTCCTAGAGCGAGTAGCGGGAGCTAGTATGGGTAATGGAACACGAAAGTCGATGGCTGAGAGGCTTAGATCTAATGGAGCCGAGGTTTTTAGGGGAATATCTGGGGTAGCTCCGAATGTAGCGGAGTACTGGTTAGAAGCAGTCGAGAGGATCATGGACGATTTGGACTGCACTGCCGATGAGAAACTGAAAGGCGCTGTTTCGTTGCTTCGTGACGAGGCGTACCAGTGGTGGCTCACTGTCAAAGAGAGTGTTCCTGCGGATCGTGTGGATTGGGGATATTTTAAGATTAAGTTTGAAGGGAAATATGTCGGAGCTAGTTACATTGACTCTCAGAGAAAGGCGTTCCTGAATCTGGTACAAGGAAATAAGTCGATAGCCGAATATGAGGCGGAGTTTCTGCGATTAAGCCGTTATGCCAGAGGAATTGTAGCTACTGATTATGAGCGGTGTGTCAGATTTGAGGATGGTTTACGGGATGAGCTGTGAGTATTGATTGCACCGCATCGAGAGAGAGATTTTGCAGTTTTAGTGGATAAAGCTCGGATAGCTGAAGAAGTCAAGCGGACCGAGAGACAGAACAGAGATCGAGGTCAGAACGAGAATAAGAGGAGCTATGAGTCTTCAAGGTCAACCGAAAATTTCCAAAAGAAACCTAGAGTTGATGGATCACGAGTTTAGCAAGTTGCTACGGGAGGACAGTACCGTACTTGTGCTCAGTGTGAAAAGATGCACCCGGGAGAATGTTGGAAGAAGACGGGTGGATGTTTTAAGTGCGGATCCAAGGATCATATGATTAAGGATTGTCCATTGGATACTGAGAGGAATCGTCTGGTAGGTCAAGGTTTTAATCAGACTGGCAGAGGTGGACAGCAGCCGATGAGGGGTCGTGATAATGGTAGAGGAGGTAATGGTTCTTGTCGAGGCCGCGGAACATCTGATAGAGGTGTTGGCAACACTGAGGCAAGACAGCCTGGTTTGGTGTATGCAGCAAGACGTCGAGAGGAAGGCGACGCATCGGACGTCATCACCAGTATGTTCTTGATCATTGGATTTCTATATACCGCTTTGATTGTTAGTAGTGTTATTAAGATTAGAGTGCGCAGCAAGTGTGTAGTATGGCGAGATAGGAGGTACGACTGTTAGTTAGTTGGAAATTTCGAGGACGAAATTTCCTTAAGGAGGGTAGAATTGTAACATCCCGAAATTGGGCCTAGTAGGATTGGGCCATGGGCTTTAGGAAAAATTTGTGTGTCAGCTAATTGTTTGTGTTGGCTCGGGTATGAATTTTTGTGTGTTAGCATAGTCTTGTGAAGGCTTGTTTTTATTTAGGAAGCTAGAATAAAATTTTAGTTTGGCTTATTTAATGAAGTATATTAAGTGAGCTTGACACTTAAGTTAATTTAAGTGTTCATTTAAAGCATAAGAGGAGTAAGTGGCAAGTTGGTTAAGGAGCTTGAAAGGTGGCTTGAGGTTAGAGGTTCGAGTAGCATGTTTAGCATTTTGAAGGTTTATTTTTGAATCCTTGCATTAATGGACGGTCAAACCTTATCATGAATGGATAAGACTTTTTCTTTTATTTTTGGTTAGTAGACAAAATGGAAAAGGCAAGTTAGTAGTTATGGTAAAGGATCAAGTAGATAAGGAAAGTTTAGGGGACAAAAGGCTTGATAAATGGGTGTTATTTTGGAAGCTTTTCCATGGTCATTTGACCATGAGCCTAGACGGCATAAGGGGCTTTAGGGGGTGGTTTAATTTTGTTGGAAATTATGGGGTTGATAGGGAAGAATTAAGGAGGAAAAAGGGGAATGGTATAGGCTAATGAGTTGGCCGAATTTTGGTATGACATTAGGGAGGTTTTGGTTGACCAAAAAGTTGTCATTTTGTGCATTTTTCTCCTTGTCCAATATTTTTTTCTCTTAGCCGAAATTTCCTATTGGCATTTGGTAAAAAGTTTGCTTTGTTTTGGCCTTTGTTTTTTGATCAAATTGATATCTTTATTTCTTATTGTTCTCTCAAGCTTACCTTCTTTTGGAACCAAAATATTGTCATCTTTGAAGACATTTACCATTCTTTCTTTCCTCTCTAGTGCCGAATTTATCTTTACACCAAAAACATTCTCTTTTATTTTCTTTTACTTTTTCATTCTCTTTCTCTCTTTCTTCCTCATAGCCGAAACCATCCCATACTTTTTCATCATTTCTTTCTTTCTTTTTCTATTAAGTTGTTAAGGCCGAATTTCTTGATAGTTCAAGTAGGAGGGTTAATCGATCATTGTGTTTCGGGTAAGGTCTTTTCTATCAATCGTTTCTTCTTTATTTTTCTTTAGATTAATCGATTTTAGGAATCTAATTCTCTTATTTCTCCATGGCTAAACCTTTGAAGGAAGATTTTCGGGGTTTTCTTGTAGTTAATGTTAGGGAGAAATCATTCGAGTTTGAAGAATCCAAGGTAAGGGACAATGATATTCGGCCTAAGGCCATATCTTTTTAGTGAAAACCGACTTCTCACATAGTGATATGTAGGTTCTGTCGACGTGTAGGCAAGAGCCGAAAATCCTAAAGTTTCTATCGCTCTTGGTGTTTGCAAGGTGTGTAACTTATACTAAACATCTAATTGATTAATAGCTTTATTAATATAGATGTGTTTATAAAGAAATATAAATGATTATGGCTTTGGGTACCATTCAATGGTATGATGAATTGAGGTACGTTATTCCTTCGTACTATGTATGATTTTAATATGAAACATGTTCGATATTTGATTATGATTTTGGGATAATGTACAAGACATGATATTTGCATCGTTAATAATGCTATATGCATAATATGAAATGTGTCCGATTCTGATATGATTATGAGGTAAATGGCATGATATTGTAATAATATGTTATTGCATAGGCATATGGGAAATATTGAAAGGGGAAGTGTTCCGGTGGTTTTACCACATTATCCGGTGACTTCGGTCACGATATTATGAATCCGGTGACTTCGGTCACAATATTATGAATCCGGTGACTTCGGTCACAATATTATGAATCCGGTGACTTCGGTCACGATATTATGAATCCGGTGACTTCGGTCACAATATTATGAATCCGGTGACTTCGGTCACAATATTATGAATCCGGTGACTCTGTCACGATTATCTGGTGGCTATGCCACGATTATAAGGGCGATGTGCATGTTGACTGCAGCAACTTCCTTCGATGGTGTGTAGCGGATGGAGGGTCGATTTAGTAATCCCCACGGTGTGATTGGTTGGTACGGGTGGTGTGTAGCGGATGGATATCTAAGTTGGGTTCGGGATTGCATTTCATTTCATATGTACATGTGATTATCTGATTTGCTATATTATGGGCTTATGGCTAAATGTGTTCTAAATGGGCTTTCTTGTATGATCTATTAGACTTTTAGTGTATTGTTACATATTGAGTCTATGGACTCACCCTTTTATGGGATAACGTTTCAGGTGATACACAATGATTTGGACCGGGTTCAGCGTGGACTACGTGGTGGCCATTGCTTAATTTAGTTCGGTTATCCTTATTATTTAATTTATTACGTTTCTTATATATATTTGAGATTTAAATTTGGGATATGTTTTTGTAATAAGGCCGCCATTAGCTATGTTTTCTTTTACATTTTAATTTATATTCCGCTACAATCAACTTTAATTAAATTACTTAAATATTTTCGATAGTCGTATATTAAAATTAAGTTACAAATTGATTTTTAACAAGTACATATTTCAAATATTTTCTCTTACTCAAATGAAAATTTCATGTTTTACCAAAACGACAAAACGAGCTTTTATCGAGAAGCATACCAGATCCGGTCGGGCTTGTGGGCCGGGTTTGGGGTGTTTCAGCCACATATTCTGGTGGCTCTGCCACAAATTCTGATAACGGCTATGTGCCTAACATATGAACTAACGACTCTATGTTGATCATATTTACCCAAGGCTGTGTACCGATTATATTACTGTATATGATATCTGGTGGCTCTGCCACAATCTGTATGGTGGCTATGCCACGCATAATTATGACCCTGGTGGCTCAACCACAAATATTATAAATGGCATCCTACCTGCAATTATAAATGGCCACTGGCTTGCGAATTATTATTATAAATGGCATAATGCCTGCGATTGGTGTGTTGGCGGGGTGGGTTGACTTGATCCCCACAGGTGTGATGGATGGTACGGGTGGTGTGTAGTGGATGGATAATTAGGTTCGTTTGGGATTACATTACATTCATTTGATTTATTTGATACATTATTATGTAAATGGGCTTTGGCCCAAGATTATGTTATATGGGCTCAGGCCCAAAATATTGCTTTTAGGGTTCAAACCCAGTGGACGACGGTAAGGGGATTATACACTGAGTTCTTGTAACTCACCCCCTTTCTTTATTAATCCTTGTAGGTAACGTTCTGTGACGAGGACTTGGGGCCATGGATGACTCGGTGGAGACCATACTTTTGGAACTTTATTTTCGGACCTTAGTAAACTTCTTTTCCGTATTATTTCATTGCTTTTACTATTTTGGTTTTTTTTTTTTTAAAGTTGTAATAAGGCCTCTAGATTATTTTTATTTTTGCTTTATGATTGGAATGTTTTTATTTTTTTTCTTAAATTGTTTAAAAAGGGAATTTTCTAAAAACTTAAATAATGGTTTCCAAAATTGATTAATAAATGGATTTTATAGCAAACTTTTACAAATGATTTAACTCAGATTTTTTTCAAAATTATCTACGACATTTTCAAAAGTCACGATTTTTAAGCTCACTACCTCGATTTTCGACTCATCAAACGATATTTCAAAAATAGTTGTATTTTATCAAATATTTACAAATCAAAACTTGTTTACTTAAACACAACCAAGCAACGCCTATTTTAGTAAGAATCACATGATGTTTTACGTTTTCCTCATGGTTTTAAAGTTCAATAGTTCAGTTTCCGATATATCAATCAAACTTGCTTTCTTAACTATATTATATTAATTTAATTCCTTAGTACTTTCATAAGTTCTCAAAACATTTTCTTCATGTGACATACTAAATCTGCTCGTAACGCATGGGCCGGGTTTGGGGTGTTACAATGGTTTGTTTTGAATTGTGTATAAATAGCCATGCGAAAATGGCTTGATAATGATGTTAATGTTTGTGAATAATCGGCCTTGTTAATTTGCTCATTTTGGTAAGTTTGTTTGATGAACTTGTGATTCGGCTCGAGTAATTATGTAGTTGATGGATGTGTTTTCGATTTGTGGTACATGTTTCTATAAACTATGTGATGACTTTGCTATATATTGTGAGTTTAGCTATTTGGAGTGGCTCATTATTGATCTATAATTTGATGTATAATTTGTCTTGTATATTTGCTTGGAATTGGTTAATGATGGGATTTCATATCCAGCTAATGATAGATAAATTAAATACATATACATATGACATGTTTGTTTGTGGTTTGGTATTTAAAGGTCAAGTTGGTTAGTTTAATGTTTGATTTTTGTTATGAGCATAAAGTGTTAATGGAAAATTATGGTAGTAAAATGGCTACTTTGATTTGGTTACTTATTAGTAAATAATGACTATGTTTTAGGTATGTTTTGTTGGTTACATGGATAGTTATAAGATGATATATTGATGTTTGTATTCGGTTATGAAATAGTACAATTAGCTTAATATTGAGTGATGGAATTGGTACGAATTTTGAGGCTATTTTGATGACCGAATTAATGGCTCATTGGATGATTGAATATATGATGTCTAGACATGATATTTAGCATGTGAATTAGATATGCTTTGACTGTTATTGTAATAAAAAATGGTCCATGATAATATGGTAAAATGCACATGAAGTTGTAATGTACAAGAACTATATTTGACTATTTGGTGATGCTGCTAATGTCTTATATATGGATGTTTATTAAGCTGTATGATCTGGCTAGTCTTGGCTTAATAAGTGCATATGCGAAAACTTATAAAATGGTATGTAGATAATTAGCTAATAAAATAGATATATATACGAATGAATGTTGTGATATATGTGCTTCGTATATGAATTAAAATATGCTTGATTTTAATTTAGGTATTCGAATGTAATGAAATTTATGGTCATATGATTCGAATGTTGTAATTTTGAAGCATGTGTAGTATGGCTATAATGAATGTTAGTTGGTTCGAAATTGGATTAAATAATTGATTTTAGTTGCTTAAGTGGTTCAAATATGTGAATTTGTTTTAGATGAATTAAGATAATGGTTTCTATTTTTGTTTGGAAATTCTTGTGAAGGGGTTGTTATAACTTTGTGCATGAATTGAAATAAAAGACTGTTCTAAGTTGTGTATTTGATCTTGTAATGCCTCGTAACCCTAACCGGCGACGGATACGGGTTAGGGGTGTCACATGAGTATAGTTGAATTATGAAGTTTTATGGTAGAGAATGAAAGGTTGTTGTTAGATAAACAACTTTTGTAAAGAGAATTCTGATGAAATTATCAATTAGGGACTAAAATGAAAAGATGCTAAATTTATGGAAAAGTTGTGAATTTCATGAAATACATGGGCTGCTATTGATATATATATATATATATATATATATGAAAATTGGCTAGACTTGAATAAGAATTAGATTGTACGAATTTCATTTTCTGAGCCTAGGGACTAAATCGTAATTAACTAAAAGTATAGGGGCAAAATGGTAATTTTTTCAAAGATGTGTGTTGGACTGAGTTGAATGTGAATTATATTAAATTGAGTTAAATTCATTCGTATAGATCAGGATAGACCTAACACGGAGTTAGTTCGAGACAAAGAAAAAGTATCGAATTAGTAGCTTTCGTATCTACGAAAAATTGTCGAGGTAAGTTGTGTAAATAAATTATATATTTAAATGCTTTAAATTGAATATTCTTGTGTGTGATTTGTACAAATTTCCATGTGTAATTATGATCACATATCCGATAATTATTGAGTCCCATTTTAACCTTAAAAATTCGAAGGACACAAATCACATGTCATTAGGGTTCCCGATATGGTTGTAATCCTGCATGTGTTGCGGATACACCACAGCTCTCTTGAGCTTCTCGATACTTGGCTCACATGAGCTTCCCAATATTTGGCTCTCAAGAGCTTCTTGAAGCATACAAGTACATGAATTGATGGATTACAAATTTGTACACTTCGTGTGTACTACCCGTGTATCCAAAGACACTTTAAATGGTTCAACGGGCAAAATTCTGATATGAAACAATATGAGTTCAAAATGAACAATTACGGGTATATACTTGAATTACATGAAATGATATTACATGATATATTTTAATATGAAATGGATGATACATGTATGTGAATCTTACCTAGTGATTATATACATCCATGCTTATTGGTTATGGAAAGTGTTACATGGCTAACATGTTTAGGATATGTGTTTAGGCTTTTGGCAAAATTGATTTGGTTATATTGGCATGCTTACCTTAGATGTGATTAAATGGTAAGTTAATTTCTTTGTTAACAAACTTACTAAGCTTAAATGTTTACTCTATTTTATTTTCCATATTTTATAGTAATTCAGATGCTCGTTTTGGTTAGAAGCTGGTCAGAGAAGATTCACACTATCCAACGGCTCATTCAGTATAAATAGTAAATTAATTCTGGTTATAATGGCATGTATAGGTTAGTTTCGCCAATGTTGGCAAGTAGATGTCTTGTTGAGACTAGCCATTTGAATGGCTTGTGATGGATATATTTTGATGTGTGTATAAGTGGCCTTACCATGTTTGATGTGTGTTTGAAATGGTTGAATGATGAAAATCTTATAAGTGTATTGATGGTTTGTTTAAATTAGTATATTTGGTAAAATATGCATATATGTGTATTTGGTCAATTAGGTAAGTTTGAATATTTGGATTTATGTGAAGATATCTCATGTATAAAACATGAGTTTGGCTTGTTTTATGTGTCTTGTTATGGTTGGTTATTGTGCAAAAATGTTGGGTTAGGTTGATGCCAAACTGGGTGAGAAATGTGGCTAAAAAAATGGCCTATTTCATCCACAGGGGCAGAGACATGGGCGTGTGTCTCAGTCGTGTGTGACACACGGCCAGGTGACACAGCCGTGTGTCCACTGTATCTTTAATTTGCACAAAATAGAATGCTCACACGGCCTAGCACATGAGCCTGTGGCTTGGTCATGTGACCCAATTCAGAGAGCTCACAAGTTTGGCCATAGGCTGGGACACGGTCGCGTATCCCTATTTCGAATACCCACATGGCCTGAGACACAGGCGTGTCTCTTGACCGTGTGAGACACAAGGCCTAGCCACACGGGCGTGTGCCCCCTGCACCTTTGAAAATTTTAAATATTTTCTGAAAAATTCTTTGAGAACCCGATTTAGTCTCGATTTGTTTCTAACGCGTATTTTGGGCCTCGAGGGCTTATATATAAGACAATATGTATGGTTTTGATTGATTTTTTATATGAATATAATATGATGTGAAATTTTTGTCTATTTGTTCCGTAAACTCCAGTAATGCTCTGTAACCCTATTTTGGCAACGGATTCGAGTTAGGGGTGTTACAATGAAAACACTTAGCAAAACCATTACGCGAACCCCTAGTAGACAGTAGGTGAACCTTTATGTGAAACTTTGCTTGTGTAGATGCAAACATTTACTCATTATGCTTGTGAGCCCTTACTTTTATTGTACACAAACCCTACAAGTATGAGAACCTTTATTTGTTTGCGAGTTGTGACTAAATGAAATTTGATTAAATATTTTGATGTAAGTACCTTTCTGATATTCCGCTGCATGTTTAATATTACATGTTTAATATTGAGGTGTGATGGTGGATAGGTTGGGTGTTAATGGAGTCACTTTCGTGGCTAATGTGGCAATCCATAGCTCAGGTTCAGCGATCAGACTGGGTATGGGGTGTTACAAGAAATCCTTTCAAGAATTCCGTAAGCTTCATTGTATGACTTAGAAAAAAGAGCTCCAATAGCTAATTTGTCTACCACCATTATTGTATGTGCATTGAGACCATTTTAGAAAGTCTCTAATTGAAGGCAATGGGGAATCCCATGGTGAGGATACTTCTGCAACAACTCTTTAAACCACTTTTATGCCTCATACAGAGATTCATCATCAAGTTGTTGAAATGTAGTGATTTCATTCTGAAGCTTGGCATTCTTACTGGGAGGAAAATATTTCATCAAGAATCGTTCAGCCAATTGTTACCGTGTGGTTACCGAATCAGACGGTAAAGAATTCAACCATGCTCATGCTCTATCTCTCAACGAGTATGGGAATAACTTTAATCTCAAAGAATCCTTTGCTCGGTCCAGCTATAAGATATTACAACTATAAAACTTTAACATCGTTCACAATTTAATTTAAAATAACCAAATAATTCAGTTATAATGATTTCCATGCTATTCAATTAAAACGGGACCTAATTTGAGCTTTGGAATGACGGAAATGTACAAGTGTACACAATCGCAACAACTAATAAAGTGACAAGTAAATGCCGAGTTATCGTACCCACAGGGACTGTGAAAAGAATTATTTATGAATGCAATTTAAAACACTTTGGTGAAGAAAAATATTTTGATTTGAAAGGTGATTAAAAACTAAAATTTTAACAAAGTAAAACAAATAAAATAAAATAAAGTTCCAAGGCACAATTTCAAAAGATGATTTTAACCAAGCTGACATAATTGTGCTAGATTAATTACATTTCTTAACTTAGAATTATTAAACTCATGTTTATGTTGTTACGAATAAATTCATGGCAACTCGGTAATTTGCTAATTTATGAACATACTTACCTACCAAAATTCATTTATCTCTTGACTATATCTCTATGTCAATTCAACCGATTAAACAGATTTTAATAAGCAAATGTGTTAATGCACATACATACTTATGAAATTAAAATAATCTCTTGTACATATCTCTATGCCAATTCAAACAATTAATTCAATCTCATAAGCACATAAAAGATTACGTGAGGTAACAATGTATTTCTACCTTGAAACAGTTTAATCACAATAATCTTGCAAGTTATGCAAGGAAAATGTATCGTTAGATATCGTTGCTAATTCAACCCTCAGCTACCTTAGATGATTAAACATGCACTACTTAAGTATCGTGTCAATTAATTACAATTTCAATACATTTAAATAATTAATTCATTAGTTACCTTACAATTGTAATGCAAGAATAACTTAGTCATGATTTTACTTAATCAAACATCTTACCGAGGCCTATAACAACACAAACCCAATTTTAATAAAAATAAGTGGACAAAATGCAATCAACCTAACACGAATTAAATTTAAGTTGTATTAATTAAATTAAACATTTCAACATAGACATGTTCATCATAACAACAACAAAAATTAAAAGGATAGGGAACAAGAATCAAATTTGGTGTTTCTCCGTGGCTTGATTGGTTTGCTCCACTCTTCCTTCTCCGTGGCTTGATTGGTTTTCTCCGTGGTGGATGAATGACTCTTTCTCAAGAGGTGAAATCGGCAAGAGAATAAAGGAAATCGGATGGGAAATGAAGAGAGAAAATTGAGAGAGAAGAGAAGAAATGAGAAAGTTGAGGTGTGTTTGAAGTGAGCAGCCAATGGAGGCATTATAATTGAGAACTCTGCCAAAAATAGCCAAAATCAGAGCCAAAGACTCCCCCCATGGCTGGCTACACATGTGGCATGTTTGAAGATTTCAAACATGCTATTTTAAGGTAGGGGCAAATCTAGAAAGGCACAAATAGTAGAGGGTTTGTTTGCAATTTGAAAAAGTCTTCAAGGGCCATTTTGCAAGCTAATTAATCAGCCAATCAAGCTGATTGAGTCAGCATGTGGGACGGTTTTGGGCTACCCAGTACTCGGTCGGTTCGGTTTTCTCGATTCAGCTCAACTGGGCCACTTTTCATAATTAACTAATAATAATTTATTTAACCCAAATTAAATTGGATATAAATTAAAATTAAATATATTATGAATTAATACACATAATTTGAACCGTCTTAGGCTAAAAAATTAATTCGCCTTGATGCTTCGAAATTATTTCTCGATTTTAAGCTTCTAGCAGTGTCTGCCGAGCCGTTTTTCGTCCTTTGTGCAAATCTGTCAAAAATAATCAAAATTGATTATAAAATTAATTAAAATTTATTATTTTAATAATTTAAGTACAAAATGATTATTTTATAATAATTATATATTTTTCGACAAGAATTTTACCGAACTTGCATGAATTTGAGTTTAAAAAGGTATGAAAAAGTGTATATATTTTCATGTTTCCACACCCCTAAACTTAATTCATTGCTCATCCCGAGTAATGCACAAATTGAAAAGAATTTTTTTGGAAACACCTTTGAAAATTTCCTTCAAAACGATGTTTTTCCCAGAATTATGGATTTGGTATACTTATGCTCAAGAGCAAGAATTTTGAGATTTATGCTACTTAAGTATGCATATCATTCAAATTAATCTCAATTATTCTTATGATAGAAAAAATATACTAAATACTTCCTAATAAAGACATGTTAAATCCCTACCAATTTAATTTTTTTCCCTTATTCAAGATTAAGCTGCAATCATTAAGTTTAACTTATGCCTTCATATGTTGAACATAACAATTTCTCTCCACTAATGTAGGTAGCATAGAAACTTGAATCAATAGGTATTTAAAAAGGTTGTAACATGGCTAGGCTAGGAGTAGGTAAAAGATAGATAAATTTAGGCTAAAAATATAACACCCCTTACCCGTATCTTACGCCAGAACCGAGTACGAGGCATTACCAAACTCAACTTACTTGGTCATACAACCTTGGGTTATCAAAATCTATTCCAAATTAAAACTTTTCCATTCTCATATTTAACATCCTTATAATGGGCCTATAGGGCCCTAAACATACTTCCGGAAGGTTTCGAAAATAAATCGAAAACTTTTACACACATAGAAAAATTTTACCTAAACAGGGGCCACAGGCCTGTGTGGAATGGGACACGCCCGTGTGGGTAGGCCGTGTGGTCACACACGCCCATGTCCCTCACCTATGGTTGACAACGACTTATTTCACACGGCCAGACACACGCCCGTGCCCCTGGCACATGGCCTTCACACGTCCCCGACACACCCGTGTCTTAGCCCGTGTGCCAAAACCTTGGCATTTTGTTTATGACATCATCATCTCACTATGGTCACATGGCCAAGGCACACGCCCGTGTCTTTACGCCGTATGTCGAATTAAATTCTGATTTCAAGGTACAGACTTCACATGGCCTGGGCACCCACCCATGTCTTTGGCTGTGCCTCCCACGCGGCTGAGACACACGGCCGTGTCTCTGCCCATGTGTTGACTACAAAGCTTACTGACTTGTAAAACTAACATGCAAGGGACACACGACCTGGTCACACACCCATGGGACTGACCGTGTGCCACACATGGCCTAGACACACGCCCGTGTGCCTACCCATGTGAACAAGAACAAGGCTATTTGCGAAGCTCCTTTCAACAACCTAACTCACACAACATAAATCCATCCAAAAAATCACTAAACAACTCAGATTTGCAATATACCCTTCCATGAATAACTTTATCTTTTCATATATAATAGTGAGCCATCAACTATGGCTATATACAAGAGAGTTCACTTTTAAAGGGGCCAACACACTCTTGGCCAAAATAACAAAACACTTTACCTAGTCTAGCCCCTATACATGCCATACTCAAAACACTAAGTCTAGATATACCGAGAGGAGCTGATAGTGTGGGTGATCTTCCAATTATCTTCGTATCCTGACCCCACTCTTTGACTCTATAAAACAAGGGAAAGGAAAATAGGAGTAAGCTTTAAGCTTAGTAGGATTACATGTAAACAAATAACATCAAAGTATGCGCTAAACAATAAATAGCAGTACATACTAAGCAAAAACAATGCACATTCCATGATCATGCCTACTCATTTCATCTCTTACCACATTCCAACCATATCACAAGCTAAATGCCCACATTATTTTACATACATCCCTGCACTTATCACCACATGATTACATGAAACAACACATCATAATTTTCCCAATAAACCATTTATAATACTACAAATCACTCAATGGTTTGGCACTTAGCCCACCATCAATCTTTAACAGGGAAGTATCGCACATAGCCCACCAACAAGAATATTTACAGTGGTAATGCACTTAGCCACCAAATAATATAAACAATGGTATCGCACATAACCCATCGTGGATAAGTAATAAGGTGGTATCGCACTTAGCCCACCATCAAGAATTATTAAGGTGGTATCGCACACAGCCCATCATTTATTACTACGGATGTTATTTCACATTTCCACATCTGTTTCGTCATTCATACGAAATTTATTCAGTATCTACCAAATTCAATCCACTTGAATCATACATATTCTCAATCATACAGCACACTAATAAGTAACTACATGTGTAATTAAGATGCATCGTTTACACGTAAACTTACCTCAGTGCAAAATGTGTTAATGTGCGGTTTAATCCGAAACCTTCCTTTTTCCTCGGTCAAGGTTAATTCCGCACTCTTCTTGATCTATAACAACAAAATTCACTCAGTTAAAACATTTTATGATCATAATGCATCATAATCTCTACTTAGGCAAAAATGACCATTTTGCCCTTGTACTATGTCAAAATTACAATTTTGCCCTTAGGCTCGTAAGTCATTTTTCAACACATTTTCTCATTAAACAAGCCTAGCTGAACATTTATTTCTCTTACAACAACCCACCAATCTAACTATTTCATGCATTTATTACCAATTTACAACTTAGTCCCATTTAGGTGTTTTCATGACAACACCTTTCACAAAAGTTGTTTCTCATCTTCCCAACACTCATTTTCTTCCATAAAAACTCAGCTAACAACATAAACCCTCTCATGGAAAGTCCCTAAAATTTTAACCATTTCACAAATTAGTCCCCTCATTAGCTGGCTTAAGTTTTGGGGACTCCAAAAGTACAAAAATTATCAAATAAAACCACCAAAATCACTTACTTGCAAGGAGATAGCTTAGCTGAAAGTTTGAACCCCTAAAAACTCTATTTTCTCTTTAATTTTTAGTGGAAGAAGGAGGGTGAATAGTGAAAGATGATAACATCTTTTATTCATCTTATTTTATTCATTTTTATCACTTAATTTCCACAAAATTTGACCAACATTTAATATCTTGTCTCCCTAGCCTCTATATGGCCATCCATCACTCATCCAATGGCCTAATTTCACTTCAAGGACCTCCAATTTGATATTCTTTGGCTATTAGACACCCCTCCCACTTATAATGGAACTTTCGCACTTTATGCGATTTAGGCCTTTTTCACAATATCACATACAATTGCTAAAACTAAAGCACCAAAATTATCATATAACCATATATTAATGTCATAACACATAAAGTAATATAAAAATAATTTTCCTCAACCTCGGATTAGCGGTCTTGAAACCACTGTTCCGACTAGCCCCAAAGTCGAGCTGTTACAAAAAACCCTAACTTCAGTTGACGGAAAAATTACATTCAATACACCAACTTAATTTGCTTTCACATGCTCTTTTGTACATCTATTTTCTTTCAAGTACATATGCTCTTTTTTTGTTCTTTTTCTTTACTTTTCTTTTCTTTTCGCAAGTATTTTACTGTATGTACTACGATTTTTTTTGTGCATTTGATAATTCTTTTCAACTCCCCCAAACTTATTTTCAAAGAATGTTCTGAATATTACTGAGTCTAGTGTTTGGGACAATTTCAAGATAATTAAGAGAAAAGTGATGGATAAATATTGCAAGGGTTCAAATAAAATTAGCCCATATAGTCTCAAAGTTGGGTTTCAAGGGATAAAATTTCATCAAGGTTGGCTTGAAAGGCTCAAACATTCCAAACAAAAGTTGCCTAAATCATTTTCAACATTTCTTGCTTTCTAGGATTTTGCCTCAAGAAACTACTAAGTCAATTCTAGAGACTTAAACTTTCATGCATGCCTAACTTTCTTAAGGAACCAAAAATTTTATGGTATGATTTGCATGCTTTATTAATAGTACATTTATGTCATAATTCAGCTAACATAGTAATTATTGAAATAATAGAATTTTATTCACACTGAAGTTTAGCATACTTAACAAATTTTCAAATTTTTGAACAAAATATACCCTAATTGCACTTAATAGACCAAACAAATCACATCCCAAAGCTTAATGTCCAAAATCATATGTGACATAAACAATTAAACCAATTGATATGCACATTTTTCCATATCAAATTTGAACCAATCAAACTTAAAATATATAAACACATTGCCAATCATATTGTCCTCAATTCGGCTACTCAAAATCATCTATTAAAAGCTAAACTCAAAACATGCACTACTCATATAACCAACATTAACCGAATTTATGTGTACATTATTTACTAACTTAAAGCCTATTTAAAAGACAACTATATATCATTTTAAAAGACCAAAAACATACATATTTTCCTATTAAAAGCTTACGCATATGTGTACACCAATTGAGCCATTTCTGAAAATCCATACAAATCATATCACTTTACAATTACTAAGCCAAATCAATATCACTCACATGTACGAGTCAAACATTTATCAAGTACATCACATGCATATATAACATGCCTATTACCTAATTAACACATAACAAACCTAACTAATATTCATTACTTAGCTTATTGCTGAAATACATAACCATATATCACATTATACATATATACATGATATTACTTCCCAAATGACTTAAACCATGATCAAGTTCAAAGATTAACATAATATACCAAACTCACTTCATCTATATGCTTTAACTAAGCTCACCTTATACCAAAACACATAGCATATCATTAACAAAACATATCAAACTTGATTCACTATATATATATATATATATATATATATATATATATGCCCCATAATCAAATCACCAAAACCAAACATTTATATCATTTGAATAAAAGCATAAAAACCAAACTTAACAAAATAAATAAGCCATTTTCGCATGGCTCATATTTAGATACCCCAAAATCAAACATATTAACTAGTCTATACATGCCATATGTTCGAATTCAAACTTAATAAAGTATCGAAGACAGTCGATAGTGTGATAGACTTCTCTGATGATCCCCAAGCTCGTAACCAACTTCCAAAATCTATAAAACAAAGAGCAAACACACACAGTAAGCTTTCACAGCTTAGTAAGTCATAAGAAAATGAGACATTTAATCATATACATAATTTAATCTAGCTAAACCAAAATAAACCATCGTAAATTCATATACATTTCCAACTTATAATTTCATATATCAAAACATATAAATTTTGCATAAATTTTCTTTTGGCCAAATACTTATTTGAACATTAGTATATTTAACCTTTACTTTCTACAACACAAATGTAACACCCCTAACCCGTATCCGTCGCCGGATTAGGGTTACAGGCATCACTGGACCCATCCAAATTAATGCACCCAAACAGAATTATTACATATGAAAATACATATCAATAGGCAAATCACTATTATAAAACTATGTATAATGCAATAATCAATTAGTTATTTGACACTTATGCATTCTATGAACACATATACTAACCACCCAATATAAATCTTTAACTCATTATTGAACATACATTTCATCCCACATTCATTCAAATCCCAAATACAAGCTCAAAACCATTCATTGATTTTGACATAATAATCACGTTTTGAAAATATATATATAAGCATTCATAATTGTACATGTTCGAACCAAAACATCATTCCCCTGTATCACCAACATATTCGGTCATAAACAATAAGCATACACTCTCACCAATTCATTCAATTTTCATCCATTACAATGCCACTTTAAAAAAAAATTCAAAGTCACATTCAACATTAAGTATTATAACATACTTATTGTAATTAATACATCATTTATTTAACATTGGAGACACCTAGCAGAACTTATTTAGTCGCTCAATGAGATGATCTAAAATCCATACAAAAATCAACTCATTATCGAATTTCCTATGAATAATCCACATTAATATGCTACTTACTAACTCACCTAAGGTATGCGCATGCATTGTGTACAATGTATATAAATATATCTATATTATAAACAATCCATTTCTAAAATCTCAACTAACACTTACACATCATTAAAACTACTACTAATATTACCAATCATACGCATATATGCATATATATTACTTATGAAAGTTTATTGACCCAAATTACAATATACACTATATTTAATATCAAGTTCATGCATTCCGCAATCACATATAACTTAGTATGTAATAATCTTGTAAGATAAGCTTATATTAAAAGGTTC
The DNA here is from genome assembly GCA_005393395.2 of Gossypium australe. Lineage (NCBI taxonomy): Eukaryota > Viridiplantae > Streptophyta > Magnoliopsida > Malvales > Malvaceae > Gossypium > Gossypium australe. The sequence continues at coordinate 63,860,855 of CM016624.1, read as the reverse complement.
AAACTTTCGTACTAATGGCACCAATTCAAAAAGAACTATACCTCATTTGATCATAAAAGTATAGACATATTCGCATGGCTTATATACAATTTCACAATGACCAAAATATACAAAATAGACCTAGCCTATACATGCCTTAAATTCAAAAGAAATATAACTTATAAGATATCAAAGATTTGTGATAGTGTAATTGACTTCGACGAGTATCCCCTAGCTCGAGCTTCGACTTTAAAGATATATGAGGCAATATAACAAACACACCACGTAAGCTTAAATAGCTTAGTAAGTTATAAGCAAGAAAGTAAGATGCATAACTACGCATTTAAGCATTAGTCTTTTAGATTTTCAATCTAACTAATTAAATAATTTATAATGTCATCACACATAATAGATTAACATTCATCAATCTCATGCCCATTCAATCACAAACAATAGAACTAAATATTCATAAACTGCATACCCTTATCAAAATAACTTACTAAATTTTATACCAAGATAATAATCCATTATTCAATATGAACATACCTGACACTTTTATTTACCCTTACTAAGTGTCTCTGTCCTTGAGGAAAATCCAATAACCCGCACTCACAGTGCCTTTCAACTGATCTCGCACACACAGTGCTCGGTAAATCAATCCACACGTACAGTGTCATTCAACCTTAAACCGACCTCGCACACACAGTGCTCTGTGAATAAATCCACACACACAGTGCTATTCAACCAATCTCGCACACACAGTGCTCGGTGAATAAATTCGCACACACAGTGCTATTCAACCGATCTCGCACACATAGTGCTCGGTGAATACATTCGCACACACAGTGCCATTACATAGTGCCATTAATCCATCTTCTCATTAGTACTAGGTATACATATGATTTCAATTCCATCCATATAAGTACACATAGAATTAAAGATTCAAAAACAACTCATTTCTTTTATCACATAATATTACATTCGGCCACACCCTTATATACACTTAATTATTTATTCAATATCATAACCTATTTCAAGATCCACATTTAACTACTACTACTCAATCCATAAGTATTCATCCAACCCAAAGATACCAAATTTCATACATAAATCAACCACACATTCAGCTATTATAAATGTTTACTTCCAACCCACATCACATTCATCAAATAAAAAAAACGGATTTTAATATGCTTATTTCAACTAATCAAGAGATATACATATATACATGTATATAATAAACCACATTCGACTAATATACCTTAATATTCCCATGTCTCATTCGGCAAATTCAATCCATTAATTCATTTAAATATATACATTTCATTATAAATATTATTCGATTAAATCCAATTGCTTATAAACTTACCTCAAAAGTCGACGATTTAAGCTTCCCGGCTACTCGTTTACTTTGGCCTTTCCCCTATCCAATTCCTTTCCTTTTAGTTCTTGATCTAAATAATTTCAAATTAATCCCATTCAAATACATTTCAATTCAATTTAATCCAAAGTACATAATTATAAAATTTTACAATTTTACCCCTAACATTTACATTGTTTATAATCAAGTCCTTACAACTCAAAACATAAAATATCCACAATTTAATCACATCTATGAAGGGCCGAATGTTCATAGCCCCTCTTTCAACTCCTTTCTTCCATCTATTTGCTATTTAGTACATTCAAAAATTTCCTTTCTATTCATACATCCTTATACTAAGCTCTATCCAAAAATTCTAAAGAAAATATAGTTAATCTTGCATGCTTATAACATATTCTACCATTAATCTTACAAACACAATTTCCATCCATGGCAACTTCCGATTTTCACAACCAATTCAAGAATTTGAGTATGAGCTAGTTAATATACAAGACAATAACCTCAAATTTGTTAAAATTAGCAAAAACTAAATGAAATTACTCACCTTAGGGAGACATGCAATGACCGAAACTATGGAAGCTTAAGTCCCCTTCTATTTTCTCTTTGTTTTCGTGAGGATGACGAAGCAAGTGAGAAGAAAAATATTTTCTTTCTATTTTTTTTATCAAATAATAATAGTTTATTATGCATCATCCCACTATCTCATAATAATAATATATAAAAATATAAATTAATCATAACTCGAGGTCAATGCCGTCCACTAACATGTAATTCAAAGGCTAAATTGCAACTTAAAACTCATGTAAGAAAAAAACCATTCAATTTGGCCCTAAATTCCATAATAGCTATTTTCATCCTTACTCAACTTAATCCTTCTTTTAAATTAGCCACTCAAACATACAAATAATTCTACGATATTTTAACACATGCTCAAACACATAATATAAATATCAAATAAAGTATTAAAATATTTTTCTAACTCGAATTAGTGGTTCCGAAACCACTATTCCGATTAGAGTCATATTCGGGCTGTTACAACTCTCCCGCACTTAAGAGATTTTCGTCCCCGAAAATCTTACCAGTGAATAAATGTGGGTAACGTTCCTTCATTAATTCTTCGGTTTCCTAAGTTGCTTCCTCGACCCCGTGCTTTTGCCACATTACTTTAACCAATGATATTTTCTTATTTCGCAATTCTTTCACTTCACGAGCTAATATGCGAATCGGTTCTTCCTCATAAGTCAAATCGGGCTGAATTTCAATCTCTGTTGGATTGATCACATGAGAAGGATCGGATCTATAACGATGAAGCATTGACACGTTGAAAACATTATGAATCTTGTCTAACTCATATGGCAACCTTAATCTATATGCAACCGGCCCGATACGTTCAATAACTTCATATGGCCCAATAAACCTTGGACTCAGTTTTCCCTTACGACCAAATCTGAGTATCTTTTTCCACGGCGATACTTTCAAGAACACTCGATCACCCACCTGAAACTCTATATCTTTTCGTTTCAGATCCGCGTACGACTTCTGACGATCTGATGCGGCTTAGTTCGATCACCCTAATTAAATCAACCCCGTGTATCTTGGCTTCACTTAGTTCGATCCAGAATAGAGGTGTACGACATTTACGACCGTACGAAGCTTTATAGGGTGCCATTTTGATACTTGATTGAAAGCTGTTGTTATATGCGAATTCAATCAAAGGTAAGTATCGTTCCCATGTACCCTCAAACTCATGAATGCAACATCTCAACATATCCTCGAGTATCTGAATAACACGTTCGGATTGTCCATCCGATTGAGGGTGAAGAGCAGTGCTAAAATGCAATTTAATACCTAGAGCATCCTATAGTTTTTTCCAAAATTACGATGTAAACCTCAGATCTCTATCCGAAACAATAGAAATAGGTACCCCGTGCAATCGTACGATCTGTGATATGTACAACTCAGCTAACTTATCAAGTGAAAAATTAGTACGTACCGGAATAAAATGAGCCGATTTCGTCAATCTATCAACAATAACCCAGATTGAATCTTTCTTACTTGGCGTCAAAGGCAAACCCGATACGAAATCCATAGTGACTCGATCCCACTTCCACTCAGGTATCATAATCGATTGAAGTAGTCCCGATGGCACTTGATGCTCGGCTTTTATTTGTTGACATATTAAGCACTTCGACACATAGTCTGAGATGTCTCGTTTCATACCATGCCACCAATAAAATTGTTTTAGATCATTATACATTTTCGTGCTACCCAGATGAATCGATAATCTACTACTATGAGCTTCATCACAAATCATTCGAATCAATTCGGGGTTCTTCGGTACACAGATTCGATTCTTGAACCGTAAACATCCTTCAGCATCTATCTAAAAGTCTGAATTCGTACACGAGCTACAATGATTTTTCTTTGTCTTTAACTCATCATCAACCTCTTGGGCTTCTCGAATTTACTGCTCAAACAATGGGCGCACTTTCAACTCAGTAATGATCACACCATCCTCAGTCATAGCTATATTCACATTCATTGCGCGTAGAGTAAATAGCGACTTTCGACTAAGTGCTTCAGCAACCACATTAGCCTTTCCCGGGTGATAATCAATCACGAGCTCGTAATCTTTCAACAATTCTAACCATCACCGTTGTCTCAAATTTAGATCTTTTTGTGTCATCAAGTACTTTAGGCTCTTATGATCCGAATAGACGTGGCATTTCTCACCGAAAAGGTAGTGACGCCATATCTTCAAAGCAAAGACTATGGCGGCCAACTCAAGATCGTGAGTCGGATAATTCCTCTCATGCAGTTTCAACTGCCTCGAAGCGTAGGTCACAACTTTACCCTCCTGCATCAAAACACAACCCAGCCCATTTAAGGATGCATCACTGAAATAACAAATTCTTTACCCGACTCGGGCTGAACAAGTACTGGAGCTTCCGCTAACAAAGTTTTCAGCTGATCGAAACTCTTCTGACACCCTTCTGACCACTCGAATTTAACGTCTTTGTAACACCCCAAACCCGGCCCATACGCCACGGCCGAATTTAGAATGCCACTCGGAAAACGTTTGAAAAGATTTTAACTTAAAAGTAAAAACATAAAAAAAATTTGTTGTCTTTACTAAAACATTGTATAATTAAAATTCCAAATAAATTTAAGTTGTTACAAATTCTTCGATTTAAAAACTCTAACATATATTTTAAAATATAAGTTGCTAAAAATAAAACATTTTCAAATAATAATATAATCGACAATCCAACTTAAAACATAATAAAAATCCTTAAATACTTAAAGTGGCCCTTATTACAATAAATAACCTTTCATAAATAAAATGTGTAAAACAAATAAAATATCTTCTGCATGGGCCACCTCGTATCCACTCTAACCCGGTCCAAGCTTTATGCATCACCTGCGATGTTGGTAAAAATTTGGGTGAGTCAACAGACTCAGTGTGTAATTATTTCACATGCCTCCACACATGGGCTTGGCCCACATCCACAAATCAATTATGAATCAGATGGTAAGACAATTCATCCACATAACTTCACATATTGGGCTTGGCCCATATCCACATTGATCCACACAATCAGTCATGCAAAAATGCATCCCAACCCAACCTAGAGTCCATCCAATACACCTACCTTGGCAGACCTGCTGCCCAAGGTCGTGGCTAATCCACCGATCAACTAAGTGATCCCACATATCTTACCTTGGCAGACCTGCTGCCTAAGGCCGTGGCTAAGCCACCGATCACTTAAGTGACCTCACATGTCAATATCCACGAGGTGACTCGAGGTCATCCTCAATCTACGGTGATGCACACAGCTATCATCCATCGAGATGTGGCACCTAGCCAACACCTCCCTTGATGAAGCACATAGCTAACATCAAGCACCAATGTAGCACGAGGCTAACATTAGACCACGTACATAATGTACACCCTTTCCTTCTTTTGTCATGTCCCAAGCCCCATGCATATATGTATATGACAAAATATCATTGGAACAAATAAACATCACATGCCATCACAATTTCATACATTTACCATAAGTAAATTATCGTCATAAAATACTGACTGGTATTCGATTACCCATCATGGGTATCCACCATTTTAGCCCTTATTTCGACTACCATTCACATCATATCACATATACATAATAACACATATAAACAATCAAGAGACAGTGCGATAACTACACACCTTGTAAACACGATGAATGATAGAATACTCAAGATTTCCGGCTTTTGCTTACAACACCGACAATACCTTGAAGAATCGAATCCCAAAAGAAACTCCTTTGATGCTCCTTAAGGATGGCACTATCAACAGAAACACATCACAAGATTTAAAGCATATTCGGCCACTCCTAAGGCCTAACCACAAGATTTTGGCACACTAATAGAAAAGAACCCAACCCGATTGCTTAAAGAGGAGATCACTTACCACTATCGTTGCTTGCCACTAACGATCAACTTCCCGAAATCACCTTCCACACCATCAAAACCGATCGAAATAGCTAGCACCTAAAAGACCCTTTGATCACAGAGAGATTCGGCAATGGTGAAAATGGAAGAGAGAAGTTTCAGTCTTAGCAAGGTAAAAGAAAGAAAAAGAATAGGGCTGAAACAAAAAAATAGAATCAGCAAAGATGAGGAGAAAGAGAGAAGAAATGAAAAGTAACAAATGACTCTTATAGTCAATGAGTGATTCGGCCAAAGTGTACAAATGAAAGATAAATGGTAAATTTTGATGTGGTTCAACTTATGAAAGAAAAGGGTGAGGTTTATGAGAGAATGGAACAAGTTTTGTCAAAAGAAATGGCCAAAATGGCACTTTGATGGCATTAGGATTTCGGCACCACACTAGAGAAGGAAAAAGAAAACCCGAAAATAAACACCTAAACTCCTTAAGAGAAATTCAACTACTCCCCTCTACCCACAAAAACCGAAATGATCTACAAAGATATTTCCTTGGCCGGCCAACTCACATACTCATTACAAATCCCCTATTTTCCTCTTTAATTCCTCCTAATCACTTCCAAAAATTCGGCCAACCCCCTAGTCCATGAAACCGTCCATATTCATGGACAAAAATGCTATTAAAAGGTTTCCAAACCTCATCCCTTAATCCATGCCTTTTGTCCCCTTATCATACCATATTTTCTTGATTCCATACCTTAAGTTAATCACTTGCCTTTTTCCTTTAGTCTACTATCCATAAATAACAAAGTCCATCCTTACCTTAATTAGAGTTTGACCAACACATGCCATACAATGCAAAAATAAAAGTCACCTTATTGCCATCCCTGGGATTCGAACCTAAGACCATTAATACACTCCACACTCCACTTGCCACTTTACCAATTGACTCCTTGTGTCTAAATCCACATACAAGTTTTCTTAAGGCCTATCTTGCTTAGCTCCCTTTAACTAACACTTAAAATAAAAATTTTTCCTATAGCTCGGGCCTACCCTTGGCTTATATCTAGATCTTAAAACACCTCACTTAACAACACGACAATCCGAACTCATGCAAAACAATACAAACCTAATAGCCCCTATTTCAGGATGTTACAGTCTTTTTGCAACAGTTTTGTCATCGGAGCTGCCATCATAGAAAATCCTTTCACGAAATGTCTATAATATCCGGTAAGTCCCAGAAAGCTACGAAACTCAGAAATATTTTATGGGGGTTTCCAATCAAGTATGGCCGAAACTTTACTCGGGTTAACCCGAATACCTGATGCTGAAATAACGTGCCCCAGGAAACTAACTTCATTCAACCAAAACTCACACTTGCTGAATTTCACGTACAATTGTTTTTCATGCAAAATCTGTAGCACTAAACTCAAATGCTCAGCATGTTCTGTTTTGCCTCGAGAATAGATCAGTATATCATCTACAAACACAACTACAAACCGATTTAGATATGGTCTGGATACTCGAGAAGTATTTTTGGTAAATGTGGACTTCATTATTTTGGTAAGGTGGCTAAAAGAATATGGCAAGGTTAAAGTTTGGGAAAGGAATCAAGAGGAATAGGAAAGAAAGGGGGACAAGAAGCTAATATCGGGGGAGGTGTTTTGGAAAGTATGGGTGGCCAAACTCTTATCCTAAGGGGGGATGCATGTGGATGGTTTTGAGGTAGATAGGTGGCTGAAAAATTTTATTTGGCATTTGGTAAAGTCTTAGCTTTGTTTTTGGCCAAAATTCCTTTGACAACTTTGTGTCATTCTCTCCCAATTTTGCAACTCTCCTTGCCGAAACCTATTAGCACAATAGTGCATTTTCTTTCTCTTTTTGTTTGACCACAAACTCATTTTCTTTCCACCTTCTTTGATAGCTGAAATTCTCCATTGCCTTCTGATTTAATTTTTGGTGCTTGTTAGGCCAAAAACCTTTCTCTTTGCACTATTTGGTACTCTCCAAATTTCTTTTGCTTTGTGCCGAATTTACAAGCCATTGGTGAGCACACTTTCTTCATTTTTTTCCTTGGGGGCTGAAACCTTAATCCATCTTTCACCATTCTTTTTGTTGTTGAAATACTCACATTTCTTTTTGGTTCATATTTCTTTTAGTGTCGATTGAAACATTCCAAACACCTTGATACACCTTCTCCATTCTTTTAATCATTTCTTCTCATTTGTGTTGACATTCACTGCTTTGATCAATCGAGTGATAGTGGAAGGCTGAAACTTTGACTCATCCGTAGCCATTGTACAATCGTCAGAAATCGGAACTAATATCATTAAGGTAAGGGATTCATTGTGGTTCTTTTTGGATCTTTTTCGTTGACCGATTATTTTGCTTAATGAAATAGTGGTTGTGACTAATCGATTATATTTTTAGGGACTAAATCGCTCGATCTATCCCTCGTAATAAGAGACTCGGATTTTTGGTAAGTGTATATATTGTTAATCAATCGAAATAATTGGTTGAAGTGGTAAATTCGGTTTTGGGATTAATTGTTGACTGATTGTATCTTTAGGTGCCGCGGAGAATATCGTGTTACTGATTCCGAATAAGGTGTGTAATCCTATACCCTTCCGAATATATGTTTGAAATGGTGAGTAAATCTCACATCTCTCTGAAAGTTTACATGAAATATTCTGTGATTCGGTAGAAATACCAAAGAAAACCGATAACCAACATCCGTGATCACTCGGACGTGCGTGTGCTCGTAGTGGTAATCATGTTCTGTAATAAAATAGTTTCAGTCAGAAACAATGACATGTATTTGAAAAATCACGAAAAATTGGATAAAAGGAATTACAAAGTGAGTAAGATATCAGATTAAAGCTTACTGTGTCTATTTTAATATGGAAGAAACGGACACGGAAAAGGAATATTATATTCTGAGATATGTTAATTTTAGTGAGACTAGTTTTGAATGACTTCGGGGTATTCTGTTATGTCTTGGAAAAATCGTATAAAATTGTACAAAGTGAATTAAGAGTTATAATTGATATCTATGGATTCCTTAGTGAACCTATTTTCAGTAGAAACAAGTGGGAGTAGTATATGAAAAGCGTACAGTAAGATATTGGAGATTAAGTTAAGAGAGGTCAGAATCGTTAGACAGTGATACAAGGGACAATTTAAGGAATAAATTGTACTAAATGGTTAAGCTAACAATTCTGGAAAAATTATAAGAGAAAGATATACGAGTCTAGTTTCATGGAAAATTTACGGATTTAGATTTTGAGTTTCCTAACTCGAGTTATAGTCAGTTTGGTCAGTACGATGCAGATGGACAGTTTCGATTTTTATGCCCCAAATTAATAATTAAGCCTAGGTTGCGAAAATTACCATCATACCCTTAGAGGGTAAATTACCGAATTACCTTTAGTGGGTACGATTACCGAATTACGAAAATGCCCCTAATGGGTAGAATTATGAAAATGCCCTAATGGGCCGAATTACGAAATGTCCCTATGGACCGAATTACAAAAATACCCTTTATGGGCCAAATGTGATATGTTGCTATATGGGCCGTTTTATATTTGATATATGGGACAAGTGTAATATGAGCTATATGGGCCAAAATGTGATATGGGCCAGATTGTGTAAATTTTTTATAATGGGTCGTATGTTTGTAATAATTTTATGATTTGATATGAATAACTGAATGTGCATATTATATACATGATTTGCATGGGTTGGGATATTTGATGAAGAGAAGATGGCTTCGTGCCCAGTTAATGGCTTCATGCCCAGTTAATGGCTTCGTGCCCAGTTAATGGCTTCATGCCCAGTTAATGGCTTCGTGCCCAGTTTAATATATGGCTTAATGCCCAGTTGGTGTGTTGGCGGGGTGGGTGACTAAAGTTCCCCACAGGTGTGCTGGTTGGTACGGGTGGTGTGTAGTGGATGGAAATTTAGGTTTGGTTGGGAAATTGCATAACACATGCATTTTATACTTGTTATATTGTTACATTTGTAAATGGGCTCAAGCCCAATTGAATGCTTAAATGGTTTCGGCCCAGTGGACTTGGTAAGTAGGTTACACACTGAGTTCTAAGTAACTCACCCCGTTTCCTTTACCCTTCTCAGGTAACGATCATTAATGGAGACTTGGGCCGGGGATGACTTCGTGGAGGCCATACTTCGAATGATGGTTTTTTGTGAACTTTGAACTACTCTTAAGTATTTTTGTTTAATTATTATTTCAGTTACGATGTAATAAGGCCTCTAGTATTATTTTTATGGATTTTTACTTGTGGATGGATTTTAATTATGTTTAAATACTTAAAAGGGACTATTCTATATTTTTATAAAAGTTTTCTTAAATTCTCGTGCAAAAAGGGGTTTTTCTTAAATATTTTATTCTCGTAAATTTTTCTGTAAAATTTTTTTTAGAAACTTGTTTTCAAATTTATTTTGAACTCCTTCAAACTTCTCGTAAAATTTTAACCAAAAAAATTTCTAAGTTTTAATTTATAAACTCTTATGTCTTAAATCATAGATTTTAATATTTACCTCAGCTTTTAATAAACTTCAATTCCAAAATTGTAACATCCCGAATTTGGGCCTAGTAGGATTAAGCCCAATGGGCCTTGTAACATCTTGAATTTTTGGGCCTATGCGTTTAATGGGTAGATATGTTTAATGTGTTAATCTAAGTGTTAGGGGTCCAAATTGTGCTCAGGCTTAGGTAGAGGCCTTGATTAAAATTATCTGTTTGGGCATTATAGGGTTTAACAGGTAGTAACTGTGTTTAAAATACCAAAGTGGGCTTGTGGCCCAATATTAGGAGGTGACGCCACACAAGGGAGTAAGGGGCCCAAATTTAAGTTTCATGGAGCCCAATTATTTTAATTTAAGTTCACTAATTTTTGGCATTAGGGTTAGGTGGAGTGGATGGCAACAAGGCTATTATTTAGGGGTTTATTTCATGTTTTAATATATGGGTAATTAAGTTGATAAAGGAAGGAAGAGTTAGAGATAATTAAGTCTCTTTTAGATGAGTTAGTAGATTAAGATAAAGGAGAAAAGATAGGATTTATCTGCAAGGTTAGGTATGTGCCGAAATTTCTACAAATAGGGGGGATAGCTAATCAATTCTGGTATTGGAACCCTACTCTTTCTTCTCTTCATGTGCCAAAAATTTGAAGGCCATCTCACTTGTTTTCTTTTCTCATCTTTTCCCTTCCAAAAGCCGAAAATCACCATTGTTTTCTCACCTTTTTTTTTCTTTTTCTTTGAAATTTCCTTTTAGCCGAATCTTCTGATCTCTATTGTTATTCTTCTCCCATTCACTAAAAGTCGAAACTCCTCATTTAATTCTTCTAAAAGCCAAAAAACACATCTAGTTCATCTTTTCGGGATTTCCTTAAAAAGCCGAAAACTCTTAGATCTCTAATCTTCTACGCTTCAATCTTCTTCTGTGATTGCTGAATCTTCCTACAAGGGATAGCCGAAACCTTCTATAGAGGTAAGTATCGATTTGGGTTTTCTTTTGATCTTTTTCGGCTTTTGGAGACAGCCGAATGGTTAAATAGTTGGTTAATCTCGTGTTTTCTCTTATTTGTGGCATTTCGGGATTTGAGGGGGATTCATTTGCTTAGATCTCTAAGTCAGAGCTCAGTAACACTCGAATCGTGTTACTTTCGGGATTTTAAGGTAAGGAGATCTACTGTTTTTAGCATGTAAATTCGGGTATTTATTAATCCTTGGCCGAATGTAGGGGAACCCAAATCTTCGTATTCTTCCGGCTTTTGAGCAAGGTTTTAGACTAAGGGTTGTAGATCCAGATAGTAAGGATTTAACTAAGGGAGTAAAACTACGCGATATCAGGTGTGTAACACTTCCACACCATTTAGATTGCCTATTAAAATATGTTATAAATCTGTTATGTTCTGATAAATACCGAAATCTCGGCATCATGTTATAAATCTGTTATATTCTGATAAATGCCGAAATCCCGGCATCCTGGTTGAAACCCGAGGAGGGTAAAGGTGAATCACCAGGTTAGTGATCTCTGTCATTCCTAAGTGAATGTTCCTGTTAAGATGACATATGTGATAAGTATGTTGTTTTCTGTGACTGCATGGGGTTGGGTTTATTGAAAGGGGAAGTGTTCTGTTGTAGTGGCTTCTACCGTGACCTGTTGTAACGGCTTCTGCCGTGACCTGTTGTAGCGGCTTCTGCCGTGACCTGTTGTAGTGGCTTTTGCCATGACCTGTTGTAGTGGCTACGGCCATGATCTGAGGATGTGTAGCATGACTGCCATCAATGGCGTGTAGCGGTGTGGGTTGATTGTAGAAATCCCCAATGGTGTGAATGGCTGGTATGAGTGGCGTGTAGCGGATGGAAACCTAGGATTTGGGTTGGGCTTTGCATATTTTCTGATATATTATATTCTGTTGTATGTTCTGTGGGGTTAAGGCCCAAATCTAATGGTGCATGAGGGTTGCACACTGAGTCTCGCGACTCACCCTATTATTTAACATCTTTCAGGTAGCACCTAGTGCATCGGACCGGGCTGGAGAGGAGCGCAAGGTGGCCGTGCAAGAGAATATTTTGATTCAGCAGAAGACTCTACTTAGTTATTTATTTTTAACATTTTTTTAATTAATGGGTTTTAAATTTTGTTGCAATAAGGCCATGGGCCATTAGTCTTATATTTCCGGTTTTTGGGCTTTACCATCAGACACCTGAACTATTCGATAAAAATTAAAACTAAGGCATGTGCTAAATTTCGGTTTTTAATTCATAAAGGCATCTTATAAAATATATATCTTATATTAATTACCAAATTTTTAAGTTTTCAGTATGAATACTTTAAACCTGATAATTGTATTTCCAAAGTGCAACATGCTTTATAAAAATTCCTTAGTTACATACTGGATCCGATGGAAACGCATGGGCCGAGTTTGGAGGTGTTACAAATTGGTATCAGAGCCAGGTTCAAAACTCAGCTTTGGGGGTTTTGGGCTCTAAACGTTTTCTAAAGTTGGGTTTTTGAAACATGCATTTTTTATAAATGATACAGGTCTGTTAGCTCGGCATGGCACCTGCGTCTCCGGCCCAAGTCCGCCAGGTAAGTATTCTGAGCCATTGTGTGATATAGATATGTGGGCTTGATGGGCTGTATGGGACGTAGACTATTTAGATTAGAACTTGATGGACCCTAGGCTTAGTTGAAACAACTCCTTAAAACTCATAAGACTTAATTTCACTAAACAAACCCGTGAAAGAGTCACTGGGTTAGGGTGTGGCAACAGGTATGCGCATGTCTAGGATTGGATCCGAAAGAGCCTGGTATTTAAGCAGTCCTAGTGACTCACCTCCTCTTCGCTGGAATCCTACCTGGTGCGTAGTGACTGTTCACCCTAGCCACGAGGATTTGTTGACGGGCCAAAATCTATAATTAAAACCCGAAAGGGACCAGCCATCCTATTTCGCAACCAAAATTTCCAAAACACACTTGATTTGTGAATATTTCCAGAATACCCCAGAATTGTAAACCTACCAAAATTTGTGAAATTACCGAAACACTTCGGTTGGCAAAATTTCCAAAATACCCTTTGTTTGTGAAAATTTCCAAACAACCGTGATTTTATAAAATACCCATTTTTGCAAATTTACCTGAAAATCCCTAGATTTACAAAAGTAACCCGGTTTGCAAAATTAGATTTTCCAAAGTACCCCTGCTTCAAAAAGGAAAAAAAACTTATTTTCCAAAATACCCTTGCTTTAAAAAAAATACCAAAGTATTCGAAAAAAAATCACCAAGATACTCTATTTTGGAAAATACCCTGTAGGGCAAAACTATGGAAAAACCCCTGGGTAATGAAATGACGAAAATACCCTTATGTGATGAATGTGAGGTCATGAATGTTATATGTATGTTGATGTGTGATGGTTGAATGTATGTGGTTTCTAGAATTAGGAGATAAACTTGAGACTGAAACTGTAGATAGGTTCAAATTCGAAAGAACTACTTTTGAAACTACTGTCCATAATATTGTTCGTGGTTAATCAGTGAAAGAAATTAATAATTCATAAAACTTCTAATTTAGATAATACGAGAATCAACGATGAGCGCTAGAAGAGGAAGAAGAGGCCGCGGCCGAGGCCGTGGAAGTATTAGGACTGATGTGCTGACTCAGCTAGTTAGGGAGGTACTGAAGGAGGTTAAAGAAATCAGTGAAACACTTCGGTTTAGGTGCGTGGACTGTAAGAAAAAAGAGATCGTAGTTTTCTAGGGTTGTAGTCTCGTTCTGTGAAGCATGTTAAGGTACGTCCAAAATTTCGAGTTTGCGAATATTGCAGAAGGCGTTATCCAGGTGAATGTTGGAGGAAGTATGGAACGTGTTTAAGATTGCGGTCTGATGAGCATAAGGCTCGGGATTGTTCAATCACCATTAAGTCGGGTATGTTTTGTGTGGATGCTATATTTTTGGGTATAGAAACCGTATGCGTGCAATGTTTATATATTATTAGAGTGCGCAGCGAAAGCATAGTGGTGAGGCTTGGGTAGCACGATTAATAGTTAGTTGGAAATTTCGAGGACAAAATTTCTTTAAGGGGGTAGAACTGTAACATCCTAAATTTTTGGGCCTATGCGTTTAATGGGTGGATATGTTTAATGTATTAATCTAAGTGTTAGGGGTCCAAATTGTGCTCAGGCTTAGGTAGAGGCCTTGATTAAAATTATCTGTTTGGGCATTATAGGGTTTAAAAGGTAGTATCTGTGTTTAAAATACCAAAGTGGGCTTGTGGCCCAATATTAGGAGGTGACGCCACACAAGGGAGTAAGGGGCCCAAATTTAAGTTTCATGGAGCCCAATTATTTTAATTTAAGTTAGCTAATTTTTGGCATTAGGTTTAGGTGGAGTGGATGGCAACAAGGCTATTATTTAGGGGTTTATTTCATGTTTTAATATATGGATAATTAAGCTGATAAAGGAAGGAAGAGTTAGAGATAATTAAGTCTCTTTTAGATGAGTTAGTAGATTAAGATAAAGGAGAAAAGATAGGATTTATCTGCAAGGTTAGGTAAGTGCCGAAATTTCTATAAATAGGGGGGATAGCTAATCAATTCTGGCATTGGAACCCTACTCTTTCTTCTCTTCCTGTGCCGAAAATTTGAAGGCCATCTCACTTGTTTTCTTTTCTCATCTTTTCTCTTCCAAAAGCCGAAAATCACCATTATTTTCTCACCTTTTCTTTCTTTTTCTTTGAAATTTCCTTTTATTCGAATCTTCTAATCTCCATTGTTATTCTTCTCCCATTCACTAAAAGCCGAAACTCCTCATTCAATTATTCTAAAAGCCGAAAAACACATCTAGTTCATCTTTTCGGAATTTCCTTAAAAAGCCGAAAACTCCTAAATCTCTAATCTTCTACACTTCAATCTTCTTCTGTGATTGCCAAATCTTTCTACAAGGGATAGCCGAAACCTTCTATAGAGGTAAGTATCGATTCGGGTTTTCTTTTGATCTTTTTTGGCTTTTGGAGACTATAGCCGAATGGTTACATAGTTGGCTAATCTTGTAACATCCTGCATTAAGGGCCTTATCATTAGCCTTATCATTAAATTAGGGCGAGTTTTGTCACAAAGAAACGACTGGTAGAGTGGTAAGGGTACTGATAGAAGGCTAGAAGGTGCGCTGGGCTCGGGTTCGAGTCGCGTGGAGGAAGTTTTATTTTTGGCGCTGAAGGAGTGATAGGCGAAGGAGGGTTTAAATAATAATTTTGGCAGGCTTGTGGCATATTGAATGCTCTAGCCGAGTGGCGTGGGGCATAGCAGGGAGTAGCAGCTCGCGGTCGCATGTTCGAGCTGCTGGAGCAGCGTTTGGCTTTTTATTTTTGGGTCAACGATCTGGGGAGACCTTAAAATTAAATGGTGGGGTAAATTGGCATGAAGGTCGGGCCGGAAGAAGTGGTTAGGGCGCTAAGGGGAACTCCCTAGGTCTTGCGTTCGAGTCACGAGAGTCACTCAGGGCATTTAAACTTTTTGGTTTTAAGCGCTTAACCTGAAAGAAGCCTCTGGGAAAGGATTAAAAGAAATTCACGACGAGTTTATGTCATGAAATTCCGATTGGCCGAGTGGCTGGGGGCGTGATACTGCTCCAGGTCTCGGGTTCGAAACCCCTGGGCAGCAATCAGGTATTTTGTTTTGGCCTCTGGCATTAAATGCGTGAGGGAGCCAGGGGAGGGAAGCTTAAAAGAATGTTCATGTCAGATTATGGCATGAAAGGAGCCACAGCCGAGTGGCCAAGGACGCTGCTGAGAAGGCTTTCCTCCAGGTCTCAGTTTCGAGACCAAGGAGCAGCACCTGGGGATACTTTTTTTTACCAGCATGCTGGCAGCCTGCATGGGGCGCACGCATGCTCAAAGCATGCTGCCCATGTTCCCTTGGTGTTGCACGGCCTTGGGGGGGAAAAAGGGTAGTGTTATTATTATTATTATTATTATTATTATTATTATTATTATTATTATTATTATTAGTGTATGGTGTAATATTTTATTAGAGCATGAGAGGAATTTGTTAGTTCCTATGTTGATGGGCAAGATTATTAAACCCTTTTATTATTTCTATGGTAATGGGAGAGATTAAACAATGTTTGAGTAAAAGTTGATGGAAGTTGTCTTGAGGGAGCATTAATGGCCGGCCAAGGTCTTTTGGAGGGGTAAATTTCGGTCAACTAGGGGACTAAAGGCTAACATTCTATTTGGGTCTTGAATAGGCAATATAGGAGAAAAAAATAGAAGAGTTAGTAAGGTGTTGCTAAGTAGGAAGTGGGGGCCGATTATGAGACTCTCGTCTATGTGCATGTTCGACTCTAAGGCTTCTAGGAGGGAAGGGTGCCGAAAACTTGGTGTGCATTAAGGGAAGCCATCGGCAAGGGATCTCAACAACCCCTATTCGAAGGGTGGTAAGTATATTTCTTTATCATGAGATTTCTTCTCTTCCTATTTGGGTGCCGAAAGCTCAAGTTAAAGCGTTGGTAATGATTGACCGATTATCTGTGAGTATCATGATAGGTAACCCATGAGTTTAGTCGACACCAAGAAGCTAGGGGGAGAGAAAGAGCTTCTCAAAAAGCTACTCTTCGAGTCAGGCGCGTAACCGAAAGGCCTAGCCGAACCTATTGGTAAATGAGCTTTCCCTCAACTTCGGTTTTGTTTCATCTTCCCTAGTGCATGTCGAAAATATGAGTTGAGGTCCTTGATAGAATCGGCCGAAGAAGTATGGGCCGTATTAATTGTAAATGTTTGCATGCGCAGCCAACCCCAAGAAGTGCATTGGATTTTGTTTCTCCTGAGGGCCTCAACGAGTCAAACAAAAACTCGGAATTTCGGTAAGCTTAGTAATAATTAAGAATTTCGGCCAAAGGCCATTCTTGGCATTCTTGAATGATAACTGAATTTTGTACTAATTTTAGGAAGCAAATCGGCCATGAAATCAAAAGTTCGGGTTTTTAATCACCTTGCTTTGCGTTGATAAAGGTTCGGCCTAGAGCCTCATTTTGATTATGTTACGACCAATAACTTTGGACTTATCAGTTATTAATAAGACCCCTAAAATATTAAACCGTGATGGCCAAATAATAGGGGCTATACGAGGACAAGTTCGGGACTTTTTAAATATCACGTAGATCCGGGATTTCTTGTAGACCTTCGATAAATTAGGTGTGTAAGCTCTTACACACTTTATTAGTATAAACTGTTGTTTGATAATATTATAACCTCTCATGTGGTTACTTTGCCTAGTGGGCATAAGCTTGGTATTCGGGTAAGTCCCCTACTACTCGATTTACGATATGTGTTGTATATATCATCATATGCGGAAAAAAAAAATGCTATGTTATATACGATTGCATGATATATGGAATCATGATACTTGTGATATGACCATGATGATGGTGGGATTGATGAGAGGGAGTAATATTCGTGTCGACGGACAACAGTGTTTTGGTAACACATTGTGACTACGGTCACCAGAGGTTTGGTACCTCCAGAGGTTTGGCACCTCATAGCGTCTCGTCCCTGTGGCTTAGTACCACCGTGGGTTGGCCCCACATTTGAGATACGGGATCGACACCAGTGATTTGGTATCACACGATGGGTTGGCCCCATCATTTGATTGTGACTTCGGGTCACCAGTGGTTTGGCACCACCAGTGGTTTGGTACCACATGTATTGACGGATATCGTGACTATAAGTCACCAGTGGTTTGGCACCACCAGTGGTTTGGTACCACACGGGGTAGAAAAGGAGCATGGATGGCTAGGTGGGGTTGCATAATTGCATGTCATACTAATATCTTGTGTATGAGTGTTATTTTCGGGTCGGGGATTTATACACTGAGTCTTGGTGACTCACCCCTTCCCATATCCTCTTGCAGGTGAGTAGAGCACGGATGCGGAGCCGAGGAGAGCTCGAGGCGGCCATGTTGGTTTTGTGGACTTGAAATTTTATTTTGCCCCGTTTTAAGTTTAATTATTCACTACAATTCGATTGGGTTGTAATATGGCCGCTTATTATTTTGGATGGTTAGGTAGTTGTTTTTACTTTACTTTATAACTGATGAACTTACGGACGGTTATGCAAATCGGTTAAAAGTAACGTTTTCAAAAATAAGTACTCTACGAAATTTTCAAAATGTTACCATCGGGTAACGAAATTTTCTAAGCTATTGATCACTCTAATGTTTAAAAAAAAAAAATCTAATTGATCAAATGGTTGTAAAGGAATAAAGGATTTTTCAACTCTATCGGATTTACCCAATCAACCCACCTGAGTTTTAACGAATACCGTTTTATATCCTTAACAAATTTTAAAATTTCCACTATTAACCCAAACCTTTCAAAATTCCTTATCCCGTGACATACCAGATCCGGTCAAGGCTCGTGGGCCGGGTTTGGGGTGTTACAATTTTGGTATCAGAGCCCGGTTCAAAACTCGGCTGTGAGGGCCTAAGGCCCAAAAATGTTTTTGCTAGATAGGCTTTTGAAAACCCCGTTGAAAATGATTTTGGTTGAACAACATGGCGTCGAGTCTCCGGCACCGATCCGCTCTTGTAAGTATATTTTAATCTATGTATGAATGGTTATCTGTAAATGGGTAGAAAATGGGACGTAGATAGTATGAAAGGTATATGAACTCTAGGACTAGTTTACCCCAAACAATCGCATAAGATTTTAATTGCCTAATTAAACAAACCCATGACTAAGTCGCCGAGTTAAGGTGTGGTAACCCTTGTACGCATGTCTAGGATTGGATCCGGAAGAGCTTGGTATTTAAGTGGTCTTAGCGACTCACCTCCTCTTCGCAGGAATCCTACCTGGTGCGTAGCTTCGGTTCACCCTAACCGTGAGGACTTGTTCATGGGCTAAACCTCTATTATTAAAACCCGAAAGGGAATTAGCCGCATTTTTATAAAGACTCTAATTTTTAAAGACTTCCCTCAAACTTATGAGAATTATACTACAAAATTCCTTTGAATTATGAACATTTCAAAATACCCTTAGGGGTAAATTACGAAAATGCCCCTAGTTTTAAAAATTCTACCAAACTACCTCAAAATCTCTTTTTAAACAAAATTTTCCTATTTTATAAGCATACCTAAAATCCCTAATTTGCAAAATGTCAAAAATGTTGTGCTTTTGGAAAATTACAAAATTGCCCCTAAATTGCAAATTACCAAAATGACCCTGATTTTCAAAAAGGTTTTTGCAACACTGTCAAGTTGGAAGACAATCCCTCAAAACGGACCCCAAGTTTTGCAATTTATAAATTTCCTTTGATTTGTCAAACTTACACTGTTTTGTTACCAAAATACCCCTGTAGGGTGAAGGACGAAATTACCCCCGGGTTAAGAATTGGACATAGAGAGTGATGGAATAAGTGAATATATATCTTCGAATTACGATAGAAGACTTGAAACTTGTTTGATCGAAAGAACAACTTCAAAATTTCGCCCATAAGATTCTTTGCTAATAATGAGTGGAACAGTGACTAACTCATAAAACTTTTAAGACAGATTGCGCCATAAGAAATGAGTTCTAGAGGTCGCGGCCGTCGGGGACGCGGTAGAGGCCGGATGGCCGTGACAGAACCAGTCAGGTCGGGCCAAGAATCGGATAATGAGATACCACCCCCACCGTCGCCCCCAACTTTTGGTGATGGACCTCAGGATCAGACGGGGGGCGAGTCGGTATCGCAGGCTATGCTACGTGTGCTAGAAATGATGGCTGAGACCAATAGAGGTGCAGGCGCTCGGAAGTCTGTATCTGAGCGGCTCCGATCCAATGGAGCTGAAGTATTCCGGGGGGTGTCAGGTGTCGCACCCAGTACAGCCGAATATTGGTTAGAATCAACCGAGAGGATCATGGACGATCTCGACTTAACAGATGAGGAGAAGCTGAAAGGAGCAGTGTCGCTTCTAAAAGACGAGTCATACCAGTGGTGGCTCACGGTTCGAGACGGCGCTACAGCAGACGACCTTACATGGGAATACTTCAAAGCTACTTACCAGAAGAAGTATGTGGGCACCAGCTACACTGATACTCAGAGGAAAACCTTTCTGGGACTGGTGCAAGGAAATAAGTCAGTATCTGAGTATGAGGCAGAATTTCTGAGGCTGAGCCGCTATGCCCGGGGAGTCGTGTCAACTGAGCATGATCGTTGCGTCCGTTTTGAAGATGGACTTAGGGATGACTTAAGGCTGTTGATTGCTCCACAACAGGTGCGTGAGTTCGCTGTTCTGGTGGAAAAGGCCAAGGTGGCCGACAGAGTCCGGGAGTCGGTGAGGCAGAGCTATGATAGGAGCAAGCAGAAAAGAGGTGTTGGGTCATCTGGATCGGGAAATAGCGCACAGAAGAGGGCCAGACAGAGTGGGCCAAATCAGGCTGGAAGGCCCATGGCTTCTAACCAGAGATCGGCTCAGTGTAATCGTTGTGGAAAGTCACATTGGGGAGGTTGTTACACCGGTGAGAGGGGTTGCTTTGAATGTGGATCTCCAGAACATCGTGTAAGGGATTGCCCTCGGAAGTTGGCAAGGAATCAGCCAGAGGGTCAGAACCGTACTCCAGCAAGGAACGTGGGACCACCGCAGAGGGGCCGTGGTTATGGTAGAGGAGGCAATGGTCCTAATCGAGGTCGCGGAGTTCAGGGCAGTGGAGCAGGTAACGCCGAAGCTAGGCAGCCTGGCTTAGTCTACGCAGCGAGGCGTCGCGAGGAGGGTGACGCACCGGACGTCATCACCGGTACGTTCCTAATTTTTGGTCTCCCTTATGCTGCATTAATTGATGTGGGTTCGACGCATTCATACATTGCCAGTAGTGTGGTAGAGACTATGAACTTGGATTTTGAGACTACTTCTCGCGAGATGACTGTAATTAGCCCTCTGGGACACTCTGTGATGGTGAACAAGCTATATAGAGATATACCCCTAGAACTCCAAGGGGTAGTGTTTGTGGCCGATCTGATGGAACTGCCGTTTGGGGAGTTTGATTTAATTCTTGGAATGGACTGGTTGGTTAAGTATCAGGCAAGGTTGGATTGCGCTGCTAAGCGCATGATTCTAAGGTCGGCCGAGGGTGATGAAGTGGTCATGATAGGTAACAAAAGAGACTATCTATCCAATGTAGTGTCTGCCTTGAAGGCCGAGAAAATGATCAGAAAAGGGTGTGAAGCATTGTTGGTTCAAATTTATGCCTTGGAGGCTAAGGAGTCAACAGTTGAGAAGGTCCGAACTGTAGGGGAATTCGCTGATGTGTTTCCTGAAGAACTTCCGGGTCTGCCTCCAGATCGGGAAGTTGAGTTCGGTATAGACTTGTTGCCCGGAACGGCACCTGTGTCCATAGCACCCTACCGAATGGCACCGAAGGAGTTGGCGGAACTGAAGGCTCAAATTCAGGAACTCTTGGATAGAGGGTTCATTCGACCCAGCATATCTCCGTGGGGAGCACCTGTGCTGTTTGTCAAGAAGAAAGACGGGTCAATGCGAATGTGTATCGACTACCGTCAGCTAAACAAATTGACGATCAAAAACAAGTATCCGTTGCCTCGGATTGATGACCTGTTTGATCAACTGAAGGGAGCCTCGGTGTTCTCAAAGATAGATCTTAGGTCGGGCTATCATCAACTTAGGGTAAAGGAAGCTGATGTGCACAAGACGGCATTTCGTACCCGATATGGGCATTACGAGTTTTTAGTGATGCCGTTTGGGTTGACTAACGCGCCGGCAGCATTCATGGACTTGATGAATAGGGTGTTTCAGCAGTACTTGGATCAATTTGTTGTGGTGTTTATAGACGACATATTGGTGTACTCACAAACGGAGGAGGAGCATGATAGGCATTTGCGCATAGTTCTACAAGTGCTGAGGGAGGAGCAGTTGTACGCCAAATTTAGTAAGTGCGAATTTTGGCTTAGAGAGGTGACCTTCTTAGGTCACGTGGTGTCAGCTGAAGGGATTAGAGTGGACCCCCGCAAGGTCGAAGCGGTGTTGGAATGGAAACCACCTCGGTCAGTGGCGGAAATTCGAAGTTTTCTGGGTCTGGCCGGATACTATCGAAGATTTGTGGAAGGATTCTCCTTAATCGCAGCACCGTTGACTAGGCTATTAAGGAAAGGAGTCCCATTTACTTGGTCAGAGGAACAGCAAGAAAGCTTTAATAAGCTAAGAAAGATTCTGACGGAAGCTCCAGTTTTGGTACAGCCTGAGGCGGGGAAATTGTTCACGGTTTATTGTGATGCGTCCCATAATGGTTTGGGATGTGTGTTGATGCAGGAAGGGAAGGTGGTGGCCTATGCATCCCGTCAGCTAAGACCACATGAGGTTAACTATCCTACCCATGACTTGGAGTTAGCAGCAGTGGTTTTTGCTTTGAAAATATGGAGGCACTACTTATATGGGGAGAAATCGATAGTCTACACAGATCATAAAAGTTTGAGGTATCTCTTGACTCAGAAAGAATTGAATCTGAGGCAGCGCCGATGGATTGAACTGTTGAAGGACTACGACTGTTCAATCGAATACCACCCAGGCAAGGCTAACGTGGTGGCTGATGCGTTGAGCCGAAAGGTCGTGACAGACTTAAGGGCGATGTTTGCTCGTCTTAGTCTATACGACGACGGAAGTCTTTTGGCAGAATTGCAAGTTAAGCCAACTTGGATCGAGGAGATTAAGGAAAAGCAATTAGGGGAGGACAGTTTAAACGCACGGAGGCTGCAAGTTCAAGATGGCGGTTTGGAAGGGTATAGTTTGACTGGTGATGGGGTGCTGTGTTTTCAAGGACGGCCTTGTATGCCGAATGACGTGGGTTTGAGACAAAGAATTCTTCAGGATGCACATAGCAGCCCATACGCTATGCATCCTGGAAGTAGCAAGATGTACGGAGATTTATGTAAGCAGTTCTGGTGGCCAGGGTTGAAGCGCGAGGTAACTGAATTCGTGGGAAGGTGTCTCACATGTCAGCGGGTAAAGGCTGAACATCAGTTGCCATCTGGATTACTTCAACCGGTGAAGATTCCTCAGTGGAAATGGGAGAGGATCACTATGGACTTCGTCAGTGGGCTACCCCTCACGCCCAGCAAGAAGGACGCAGTTTGGGTGATTGTGGACCGTCTGACCAAATCGGCTCACTTCATACCGGTAAGGGTGGATTACTCGCTTCAGAAGTTAGCTAAGTTGTATGTGGCGGAGATAGTGAGGTTGCACGGTGTGCCAGTGTCGATCATCTCCGACAGAGACCCCAGATTTACGTCAAGGTTTTGGAGAGCGCTACATCAGGCCTTGGGTACACGGCTAGATTTCAGTACAGCTTTCCATCCACAATCTGACGGGCAGTCGGAAAGAGTCATTCAGATTCTAGAGGACATGTTAAGAGGCTGCGTTTTGGACTTCAGAGGTAGTTGGGAGGAATTTTTGCCATTAGCTGAGTTCGCATACAACAACAGTTATCAGGCAAGCATTAAGATGGCACCATATGAGGCGTTGTATGGTAGGAGGTGTCGCACACCTACTTGTTGGACGGAGTTGGGTGAGCGACGGATGTTAGGACCGGAATTGGTTGCAGAAACTGAGGATAAGGTGAAGAAGATCCAAGCTCGGTTGAAAGAAGCCTCGGATAGGCAAAAGTCTTATGCTGATCTCAAACGGAGGGACATAGAGTTTGCCGTAGGAGACGAAGTTTTTCTGAAGGTCTCGCCATGGAAGAAAGTGTTAAGATTTGGGAAAAAGGGCAAATTAAGCCCAAGGTTCATTGGACCGTTTAAGGTGCTGAGACGAGTGGGACCAGTAGCTTATCAGCTCGAGTTACCTGCAGAACTGAGTCAGATTCACGATGTGTTCCATGTCTCCATGCTTAGACGCTATCGTTCTGATCCATCACACGTCCTGGCGGTTGAGGAAGTTGAGGTGAGTCCAGATTTGACGATAGAAGAAGAACCTGTGCAGATCCTAGATCGGGATGTGAAAGTTTTACGTAGGAAGTCAGTTCCTTTAGTGAAGGTCCTATGGCGGAATCATGGCATGGAGGAAGCTACGTGGGAGCCCGAGGATGTGATGCGGCAACAATACCCCCAACTCTTCTGACCCAGGTAATTTCGGGGACGAAATTTATTTTAAGGGGGGTAGAACTGTAACATCCTGCATTAAGGGCCTTATCATTAGCCTTATCATTAAATTAGGGCGAGTTTTGTCACAAAGAAACGACTGGTAGAGTGGTAAGGGTACTGATAGAAGGCTAGAAGGTGCGCTGGGCTCGGGTTCGAGTCGCGTGGAGGAAGTTTTATTTTTGGCGCTGAAGGAGTGATAGGCGAAGGAGGGTTTAAATATTAATTTTGGCAGGCTTGTGGCATATTGAATGCTCTAGCCGAGTGGCGTGGGGCATAGCAGGGAGTAGCAGCTCACGGTCGCATGTTCGAGCTGCTGGAGCAGCGTTTGGCTTTTTATTTTTGGGTCAACGATCTGGGGAGACCTTAAAATTAAATGGTGGGGTAAATTGGCATGAAGGTCGGGCCGGAAGAAGTGGTTAGGGCGCTAAGGGGAACTCCCTAGGTCTTGCGTTCGAGTCACGAGAGTCACTCAGGGCATTTAAACTTTTTGGTTTTAAGCGCTTAACCTAAAAGAAGCCTCTGGGAAAGGATTAAAAGAAATTCACGACGAGTTTATGTCATGAAATTCCGATTGGCCGAGTGGCTGGGGGCGTGATACTGCTCCAGGTCTCGGGTTCGAAACCCCTGGGCAGCAATCAGGTATTTTGTTTTGGCCTCTGGCATTAAATGCGTGAGGGAGCCAGGGGAGGGAAGCTTAAAAGAATGTTCATGTCAGATTATGGCATGAAAGGAGCCACAGCCGAGTGGCCAAGGACGCTGCTGAGAAGGCTTTCCTCCAGGTCTCAGTTTCGAGACCAAGGAGCAGCACCTGGGGATACTTTTTTTTACCAGCATGCTGGCAGCCTGCATGGGGCGCACGCATGCTCAAAGCATGCTGCCCATGTTCCCTTGGTGTTGCACGGCCTTGGGGGGGAAAAAGGGTAGTGTTATTATTATTATTATTATTATTATTATTATTATTATTATTATTATTATTATTATTATTAGTGTATGGTGTAATATTTTATTAGAGCATGAGAGGAATTTGTTAGTTCCTATGTTGATGGGCAAGATTATTAAACCCTTTTATTATTTCTATGGTAATGGGAGAGATTAAACAATGTTTGAGTAAAAGTTGATGGAAGTTGTCTTGAGGGAGCATTAATGGCCGGCCAAGGTCTTTTGGAGGGGTAAATTTCGGTCAACTAGGGGACTAAAGGCTAACATTCTATTTGGGTCTTGAATAGGCAATATAGGAGAAAAAAATAGAAGAGTTAGTAAGGTGTTGCTAAGTAGGAAATGGGGGCCGATTATGAGACTCTCGTCTATGTGCATGTTCGACTCTAAGGCTTCTAGGAGGGAAGGGTGCCGAAAACTTGGTGTGCATTAAGGGAAGCCATCGGCAAGGGATCTCAACAACCCCTATTCGAAGGGGTAAGTATATTTCTTTATCATGAGATTTCTTCTCTTCCTATTTGGGTGCCGAAAGCTCAAGTTAAAGCGTTGGTAATGATTGACCGATTATCTGTGAGTATCATGATAGGTAACCCGTGAGTTTAGTCGACACCAAGAAGCTAGGGGGAGAGAAAGAGCTTCTCAAAAAGCTACTCTTCGAGTCAGGCGCGTAACCAAAAGGCCTAGCCGAACCTATTGGTAAATGAGCTTTCCCTCAACTTCGGTTTTGTTTCATCTTCCCTAGTGCATGTCGAAAATATGAGTTGAGGTCCTTGATAGAATCGGCCGAAGAAGTATGGGCCGTATTAATTGTAAATGTTTGCATGCGCAGCCAACCCCAAGAAGTGCATTGGA
Organism: Gossypium australe; assembly: GCA_005393395.2. Lineage (NCBI taxonomy): Eukaryota > Viridiplantae > Streptophyta > Magnoliopsida > Malvales > Malvaceae > Gossypium > Gossypium australe. The sequence continues at coordinate 63,834,616 of CM016624.1, read as the reverse complement.
TTTTGTTTCTCCTGAGGGCCTCAACGAGTCAAACAAAAACTCGGAATTTCGGTAAGCTTAGTAATAATTAAGAATTTCGGCCAAAGGCCATTCTTGGCATTCTTGAATGATAACCGAATTTTGTACTAATTTTAGGAAGCAAATCGGCCATGAAATCAAAAGTTCGGGTTTTTAATCACCTTGCTTTGCGTTGATAAAGGTTCGGCCTAGAGCCTCATTTTGATTATGTTACGACCAATAACTTTGGACTTATCAGTTATTAATAAGACCCCTAAAATATTAAACCGTGATGGCCAAATAATAGGGGCTATACGAGGACAAGTTCGGGACTTTTTAAATATCACGTAGATCCGGGATTTCTTGTAGACCTTCGATAAATTAGGTGTGTAAGCTCTTACACACTTTATTAGTATAAACTGTTGTTTGATAATATTATAACCTCTCATGTGGTTACTTTGCCTAGTGGGCATAAGCTTGGTATTCGGGTAAGTCCCCTACTACTCGATTTACGATATGTGTTGTATATATCATCATATGCGGAAAAAAAAATGCTATGTTATATACGATTGCATGATATATGGAATCATGATACTTGTGATATGACCATGATGATGGTGGGATTGATGAGAGGGAGTAATATTCGTGTCGACGGACACCAGTGTTTTGGTAACACATTGTGACTACGGTCACCAGAGGTTTGGTACCTCCAGAGGTTTGGCACCTCATAGCGTCTCGTCCCTGTGGCTTAGTACCACCGTGGGTTGGCCCCACATTTGAGATACGGGATCGACGCCAGTGATTTGGTATCACACGATGGGTTGGCCCCATCATTTGATTGTGACTTCGGGTCACCAGTGGTTTGGCACCACCAGTGGTTTGGTACCACATGTATTGACGGATATCGTGACTATAAGTCACCAGTGGTTTGGCACCACCAGTGGTTTGGTACCACACGGGGTAGAAAAGGAGCATGGATGGCTAGGTGGGGTTGCATAATTGCATGTCATACTAATATCTTGTGTATGAGTGTTATTTTCGGGTCGGGGATTTATACACTGAGTCTTGGTGACTCACCCCTTCCCATATCCTCTTGCAGGTGAGTAGAGCACGGATGCGGAGCCGAGGAGAGCTCGAGGCGGCCATGTTGGTTTTGTGGACTTGAAATATTATTTTGCCCCGTTTTAAGTTTAATTATTCACTACAATTCGATTGGGTTGTAATATGGCCGCTTATTATTTTGGATGGTTAGGTAGTTGTTTTTACTTTACTTTATAACTGATGAACTTACGGACGGTTATGCAAATCGGTTAAAAGTAACGTTTTCAAAAATAAGTACTCTACGAAATTTTCAAAATGTTACCATCGGGTAACGAAATTTTCTAAGCTATTGATCACTCTAATGTTTAAAAAAAAAAAAAATCTAATTGATCAAATGGTTGTAAAGGAATAAAGGATTTTTCAACTCTATCGGATTTACCCAATCAACCCACCTGAGTTTTAACGAATACCGTTTTATATCCTTAACAAATTTTAAAATTTCCACTATTAACCCAAACCTTTCAAAATTCCTTATCCCGTGACATACCAGATCCGGTCAAGGCTCGTGGGCCGGGTTTGGGGTGTTACAATTCTCGTGTTTTCTCTCATTTGCGGCATTCTAGGATTTGAAGGGGATTCATTTGCTTAGATCTCTAAGTCAGAGTTTAGTAACACTCGAATCGTGTTACTTTCGGGATTTTAAGGTAAGGAGATCTATTGTTTTTAGCATGTAAATTCGGGTATTTATTAATCCTTGGCCAAATGTAGGGGAACCCAAATCTTCGTATTCTTCCGGCTTTTGAGCAAGGTTTTAGACTAAAGGTTGTAGATCCAGATAGTAAGGATTTAACTAAGGGAGTAAAACTACGCGATATCAGGTGTGTAACACTTCCACACCATTTAGATTGCCTATTAAAATATGTTATAAATCTGTTATATTCTGATAAATACTGAAATCCCGGCATCATGTTATAAATCTGTTATATTCTGATAAATGCCGAAATCCCGGCATCCTGGTTAAAACCCGATGAGGGTAAAAGTGAATCACCAGGTTAGTGATCTCTATCATTCCTAAGTGAATGTTCCTGTTAAGGTGACATATGTGATAAGTATGCTATTTTCTGTGATTGCATGGGGTTGGGTTTATTGAAAGGGGAAGTGTTCTATTGTAGTGGCTTCTACCGTGACCTGTTGTAGCGGCTTCTGCCGTGACCTGTTGTAGTGGCTTTTGCCATGACTTGTTGTAGTGGCTACGGCCATGATCTGACGATGAGCAGTATGACTGCCATTAATGGCGTGTAGCGGTGTGGGTTGATTGTAGAAATCCCCAATGGTGTGAATGGCTGGTAAAAGTGGCGTGTAGTGGATGGAAACCTAGGATTTGGGTTGGGCTTTGCATATTTTCTAATATATTATATTATGTTATATGTTCTGTGGGGTTAAGGCCCAAATCTAATGGTGCATGAGGGTTGCACACTGAGTCTCGCGACTCACCCTATTATTTAACATCTTTCAGGTAGCACCTAGTGCATCGGACCGGGCTGGAGAGGAGCGCAAGGTGGCCATGCAAGAGATATTTTTGATTCAGCAGAAGACTTTACTTAGTTATTTATTTTTAACATTTTTTTAATTAATGGGTTTTAAATTTCGTTGCAATAAGGGCATAGGCCATTAGTCTTATATTTCCGGTTTTTGGGCTTTACCTTCAAACACCTGAACTATTCGATAAAAATTAAAACTAAGGCATGTGCTAAATTTCTGTTTTTAATTCATAAAGGCATCTTATAAAATATATATCTTATATTAATTACCAAATTTTTAAGTTTTCGGTATAAATACTTTAAACTTGATATTTGTATTTCCAAAGTGCGACATGCTTTATAAAAATTCCTTAGTGACATACCAGATCCGGTGGAAACGCATGGGCCGGGTTTGGGGGTGTTACAGGCCTTGAGCGTAGTAGGGTTTAAAATTTTTAGAGAACAAGAGATCGGCTTTAGTGCAATTTGGACCGATTGGATAAGTGATTTTGGAATGTTAGAGGGCTTCTATGAAGTCCCGGGATCAAACTTTGGCTTTGGGGAAATTTTGGTTTTAGGTGAATAAAACCCTAGGAGTTAGTAGGTAGGCTTTAAGAATACAATATGGAGGAAAATGACACAAATGGGCTTGTGGCCCCGTAACAAAGTGGCGCCATTTAGAGAGCAGGGAGGTGGCGTCAGCTGAGGAGGCCCAAACTCCAGTTGCATGAAGCCCAATTCCTTTAATTAAATTTTAGCTAATTTTGTAACACCCCAAACCCGGTCAACACACCACGACCGAATCTGGCTTGTTACGGAGTGAAAACATTTTTTTGAAATACTAGTTACCAGTAAAAAAAACTTTATGAAACTCTTTCATTGGATCAGATGTTTGGAAAATTTAGTAATAAGTGGTGTCAAAAATAGATTTATAGTTGTTTAGAACTTGGAGAATCCCATAATTGAAAATCTCTTTGCTAATATCAATTTAGAAAACATTTGTTACTTATAAAAAAACTAAGTACAACTAGTTTAATCAAATTTTAGCCTATTTGCCTTGGAAATTGATTGAAAGATTTAGAGTTTGAAAAACATGCAAGTTACCTCTTATTATATGCATTTTGTTACCCGATGGTAACGTTTGAAAACCCGAAAGAGTTATAGCTTTGAAAACATTACTTTTTACCGGTTAATTTAACAAGTTCATAAATCCGATATATGAATGATATAATCAAGTAAAAACAAGTAATTAAAACCCAAAGAAAATACTAGCGGCCTTATTACAAACCCAAAACCAAATTAAAAGAAAACTGATGAACGAAATAGCAGTTTAAAATCCAAAATCAAACCAAGATGCATGGCCACCTCGAGTCCTCTCGGCTCCATGTCCGTGATCTAAGCCTCATCTGCAAAATGTAAGGGAAGGGGTGAGTCACCAAGACTCAGTGCATACATCCCCAACCCGGTTATTCAAGCACTTACACAGATCATCAGTAAAACATGCAGATTATGCAACCCATAACCTAGCCATCCAAACACCTTTACTACCCCGTGTGGTCAAAACCACTGGTGGTCAAAACCACTGGTAACCGAAGTCACAAATATATCAAGTGATGGGGCCAACCCATCGTGTGGTCAAAGCCACTGATGACAATCCCGTAATATCTCATGTGGGGCCAACCCACTGTGGTACCAAACCACTGGGACGAGTCACAATATCAATATGTGGTCAAAACCATTGGTGACCGTAGTCACAAATATCAATCGTGTGGTCAAAACCACTGGTGGTCAAAACCACTGGGACTTAGTCACAAATCATATCAATAGTGTGGTCAAAACCACTGGTGACCGTAGTCACAAATATCAACTGATGGGGCCAACCCATCTTGTGGTCAAAACCACTGGTGACAGTCCAAATAAATCATCCCCCTCCTCTCATCGATCCCACCATCATCATGCTCATATCATACGTATCATAATCTCATATATCATGCATTTATGGATAACATAGCATTTAACAGCACATGATGGCATATACAAACATACATCGTAAATCACGTAATAGGGGACTTACCCGGAATCCAAGCTTATGCCCACAAGGCAAAGCCGTTGACACAAAGGTTATACAGTAACACAATAAGCATGGTTAAACAAATAGAGTGTGTAAGAGTTTACACACCTGATTATGCGTAAGACTATGCTCTCTATGTCGGTACTGTCGTTAATCGACACTACCGCTATCTGTCTACTGCTTTGCTCCGATGCCGGCCCACACCCAGGTGGCCAATCGCGTTACAGCCGACACTGCCCTCCTTTTGAACTTAGGGGCTGGGGTCTCAGATCCAATCCCCCCTAACGTTCGGCTGACAACAGGATCCATACCGCCTAAGTCGACGAAACCCCGAGGCTCTAAGCGTAACTCACAACCAATAAACCCCAAAAGTTCACACAAGATGACGCCACGACACTCCCCTGCTTCCGGCCAAGCACAACATTATTAAGTTAATAGCCCTTCGGCTTATCCACAAAATCCCAAAAATATAACATATGAAGACAACTCCTTACCTAGAGTTGATTTGGTTTCCAACCAAATCCCGAACCACGTGATGATCTCTCTTGAAATCGGCTAAACCTTAATACACATAGGTGGTTAGCCTTCAGCTTATGAATGATTGAGAAACGGATATTGAGATGTTAACCCCTTACCTCGATCGATCACCAACTCCTGAAGGCTCACAGAATTCGGCTAAAGCCCCCCTGCAATCGATTTTAGCATTTTCACACTTAGCATCCATAGGCCATTCGGCCATAACTTAAATCCCGAAACCACAAGAGTTAGTCGCCCCTTACCCTGATGATTGATTCGGCTTCTACACACCAAAGATCGGAACCCCCTATTGCTGCTAGAGATTTCGGCTACACACAAAACAATGAGATCTCAATCTACAACAAACGAAAAATGAAAGAATCATGCCGAAAGAGATTTCGGCTTTACCCAAAGCAACTGAGAAAGAGAAGATAATTAATCTATACTCACCAGGAAGATTCGGTTATGAGTCCAAAAGAGGAGAAAAGAAAAATAACTAAAAATGAAATGTAAGAGAAGAAGAGTGATGCCGAATAGTAGAAGAGAAGAAAGTTGAGTATTTCGGCACAAAAGGATTAAAAGAAGAAGTCGAATGGGGTTGAGGGTATTGGCTTCGGCTTTTCAAAACAAGGAAAAGATGAAAGAAGATGGAATAGAATCGATTTTAGCAAGAAAGGGTGAATAAAGTTTCGGCTATGATCACAATAGGAGGAGGAGGAGATGAACAATGGTGGTTTCGGTTTTGAACACAATAAGAAGAAAAGTGAATTCGGCAATTTGGCTAACAACGAATGACTTACAAGGTAAAGAAAGGAAATATGAGCATTGAGTTTCGGCACTTGGCAAAACTTGCAAAAGAAAAGATCGGCCAGCAGCTAGAGTTGTTGAAAAAAACAAAGAAAAGAGAAAGACTTTGGTGTGCTAGCTGAAACACTCCCTAAGCCACTATTGATATTCGGCCACACCAAAAGCTCCCCAAAATCGATAGCCCCCCTTGACCCACAGTCCACCATTCGGCCATCTCTTCCCAAGTGAGTTGAAATAATTCAAATTCCTAACTTTCCTCCCCTCCACCAATTCAAATCAGTTTGAACAGGTCAACCCCTCAAATTTCTCCTCTCCATCCATTTGAAAGAGTCCCACCTGAGCACTCTTCCTCAGCTTGTGGCGTCAAAAAAATAAACAGCAAAGGAGAGGTTTCTGCAGCTCGAACCCCAGTTCCCCCCTGATGCCTAAGTGGCGCCTCCTTGCCAATTTTCCACTTGATTCCTTGTGACACAACCCTCAAATAAATTTATTTAACCCCTGCTTCATCTAGCTCCTTCCTCTTAAATGCTAAAACAAGATTTTTAGCCATGCCCCAGGGCTAACCCGAGATCATGTCTAGACCTCAAAACACACCAAACCAACACAGTAGGCATAACAACTCACGCAAACACATACCAAATGCAGATCCCCGATTTAAGGATATTACAAATTTTTGGCATTAGGGTTTTATTCTCCCACTCTCTTCTTCAATTTCTACATTAGGGTTTCTCTATTCTCCCATTCTCTATAAAAGTCGAACTCCCTAAGCCTATTCTCTCATCTTCACTTCTATGCAAAAGCCGAAAGTCTATTATTCTTTTTTCTGTTTTCTTCTACAAAGCCGAAACCACCCAATTCTTCTCATCTTTCCCTTCAAAAGCCGAAACTCTAAACTTTCTTCTCATCTCCATAGCCGAATACCTCCTATTCTCTTTTGCCGATCTCTTCTCTAAAAGCCGAATCTACATAGATTTCTTCCTATCATATTTTCTTTTTCACCTTCTCAAAAGCCGAAACTTTATAGATCTCTTGAGATCATCTTTTCTTTTTGACCTTCTCAAAAGCCGAAACTTTATAGATCTCTTGAGATCATCTTTTCTTTTTGATATTCTCAAAAGCCGAAATCTTCTAGGAGTTGCTGAATTCTCTGTAAAGCTAGGTGCCGATTTCTTCTGACCTATTCTTTTTCTCTTTCAGTTTTTAGAAGACAAAGTCGAAAGGCTAATGGATTGTTGGTTTCTTGTGTTTACGTGTCGGGCGACATTCGGGAATTGAAGTAGATCGCTTAGATCAAAAAGCCGAAATCGTTAGTCTCTGAACCTCATATCTCTCTTTTCGGGATTTCAAGGTAAGGAGTTCTCTTTAGATTCTCTTTAGATTCACTATCGTAATTGTGATCTTAACCATATGTTATGATAAGGTCTTTTAATGGAATCAAATATCGATCAGGCGAAGGAGGGGATTGGATCTGTAAAACCAATCCCTAAGTTTAAGAAACGAGTGGTGTAAGCAGTTCGAGATTGGCCATCGGGTTGTGGACCGGCGTCAGAACAAAATCTTAGACAGTTAGCAGTCGTATCGACTTCTGATAGTGTCGACATAGAGGGTCTCGTCTTGTCTGTAATCAGGTGTGTAGATCTCTAACACACTAATTAATCTGTACTAAATATATGTTATGGGCTAAAAGCAGGAAAAAGGCTATATAGACAGTCGGATTACCCAAAAAGGGTAGGCAAGGGATGCCAAGTACGTAACCATAGAAACTTCTCTATGTGTATCGATGCATGTAATAAACTGTGATCTTTTCGGTAGTATATTGTTTTGATTTTGCATGGATGTATGCATGGGATGGGGTTAATATGATGAAGGGGAAGAGCATGTTAATAGGTCACTTGGTGATCGGTGGTTAAACAACGAATTGTAAAATTAGGTCACAATAGTGATCGGTGGCTGAGCCACGTTATATTATGAGGTCACATAGTGATCGGTGGCTAAGCCAGGTTAAATTTATTCCAGATTGATAGGAATAGGTAGCATGATTGTCGATATGGTGTGTAGCGGTTGGTGGGTTGATTGTAGAAATCCCCAAGGTGTATTGGCTGGTACGGGCTGGTGTGTAGAGGATGGACTTTTAGGTTGGGTTGGGTCATGTTGCATGTAAATATTTTGTTGCCATTGTGTATGGGCCAAGGACCATAATGTGTTTGTGGGCCTCAAGCTTTTATGTGTTTCGAGATTTGCATACTGAGTCTTGGTGACTCACCCCTTTATTTTCCTAAACCTTTCAGGTGAGCAGTAGATCGTGGACATGGGAGCCGAGACGGACTCGAGAGGCCATCAAGTCTTTTTATTTTCATAAACTATTTCTGGTTTTTCTTTCTTAAAGTTTTAATTTTGGGACTTTTTATGTAATAAGGCTCCATAGCTTAGGTTATCGATTTATATTTGTTAATGTCCTCATTCTTTATAAACTTATGTTCTAAGACTTATTTATAAGAAGAAATAAAGATGGAATTTTCAAACAAGTCATTTTAAAAAAAAAAACTACAAAGGTTTATCTCAAATAACTCTTATTTGACGAATATCTATTTAAACAAGTCGAGATTTCAAATCCCTTTAAAGTAAAGTTTTTAACATTTAACCCGCAACATACCAGATCTGGTCGTAGCGTTTGGGTCGGGTTTGGGGTGTTACAAAAATAGTTTTGAGAATCTGTTTTCTTTAAATCATTAGTCGACTAAATGTATGTTCGTTTTGTGTGACATACCAAATCTGGTCTTAACGCGTAGACCGGGTTTGGGGTGTTACATTTTATGGTATCAGAGCCCAGTTTTAAAACTCGGCTGTGGTTTGGGTTCAAAAACGTTTCCAAAATTGTTTTGAATTTTAAATTATAAATGCATGTTCTAAAGGAAGTATGGCACCACGGGTATCCGGCACCAAGTCAAGTAAGTATTTGTTTTCGTTTTATGATTATTGTGATATGACTATAGGAACACTCTAGAACTTTTAGTTTTAGATGTTGAAACTATAGAGATTCAGACTTTAGGATGCATTTTGCGAAAACAACTTTACTTCTTGTACTCCATAAAACATTGTTTAATAAACACTGAAATAGCATAATGATTCATAAAACTCTTAATCAGATTATATCGACTTAGCAAACATGAACACTAGTAGACGTGGATGCAGTAGACGTGGACGTGGTAGAGGCCGAGGTGCTAGGGCTAGATCTTCGGCACCGAGGCATGTTTCCAAAAGGGAGGCGTTGGCATCGCCGGTGGTTGAGACGGAATCTCATGATCGAGCTGGGGTTGTCGAGCTGACACAGATAGTCAAGGAAATATTGGAGGAGGTTAAAGGAATCGGTGAAGCACTTCGAGTTGGGTCTGTGGACTGTAAGAAGAAAATAGATCGCGGGTCTTTTAGGTCGCAATCTCGTTCTGTAAAGCATGTCAAGGCACGACTGAACTTTCTGGCTTGTGATTTTTGCAAGAGGCGTCATCCGGGAGAATGCTGGAGGAGGTCAGGAGCATGCTTGAGATGTGGGTCTAAGGAGCATAAGGCTCGGGATTGTTTCATCACCATCAAGTCAGGATTGTTTTGGTTGGAAGTGATGATTGAATGTAAGAAAATTTTTGGTATACGTGGTAGATAACAGCTTGCTACTGTGGTTAGATGTTCGGTTGTGTGAAAGAGGATTCAATATTATGTTAAAGGTACATTAGTGTTATTAAGGTCAGAGTGCGCAGCGAAAGCTTAGTGGTGTGATTTGAGCGATGCATTTAGTAGCTGGTTGGAAATTTCGAGGACGAAATTTCTTTAAGGAGGGTAGAATTATAACATCCCAAAATTGGGCCTAGTAGGATTGGGCCCATTGGGCCTTGGGCTTAGGAGTGTTTAAAATTTTCGAGAATATGAGAATGGTGTTATTGCAAATTGGACTTATTAGTTAAGTGAATTTGGAAGGTTATGAGGTTTCTATGAAGTCTCGGGTTTAATTGGGCCTTAGGAAAAATTTGGTATTTTAGCACTTTAAGGAGAGATGGTAAGTAGCTTCAGGACTTATAGAAATAAACGAGTAAAGTGTTTGCATAAATGAGCTATTGGTAAAAAGGTTATGGCATCAAGTGAAGTACATTGAGGGAAGAGGTTCAAATCCCATTGTTTGCAAATTTGACTATTATTTTTGCTTTCCTTCCTTATGTGTCGGCCAAGAAGTATTTTTGGTAAGTGTGGACTTCATTATTTTGGTAAGGTGGCTAAAAGAATATGGCAAGATTAAAGTTTGGGAAAGGAATCAAGAGGAATAGGAAAGAAAGGGGGACAAGAGGCTAATATCGGGGGAGGTGTTTTGGAAAGTATGGGTGGCCAAACTCTTATCCTAGGGGGGATGCATGTGGACGGTTTTGAGGTAGATAGGTGGCTGAAAAATTTTATTTGGCATGTGGTAAAGTCTTAGCTTTTTTTTTGGCCAAAATTCCTTTGACAACTTTGTGTCATTCTCTCCCAATTTTGCAACTCTCTTTGCCGAAACCTATTAGCACAATAGTGCATTTTCTTTCTCTTTTTGTTTGACCACAAACTCATTTTCTTTCCACCTTCTTTGATAGCCGAAATTCTCCATTGCCTTTTGATTTAATTTTTTGTGCTTGTTAAGCCAAAAACCTTTCTCTTTGCACTATTTGGTACTCTCCAAATTTCTTTTGCTTTGTGCTGAATTTACAAGCCATTGGTGAGCACACTTTCTTCATTTTTTTTCCTTAGGGGCCGAAACCTTAATCCATCTTTCACCATTCTTTTTGTTGCCGAAATACTCACATTTCTTTTTGGTTCATATTTTGTAATATCCTAGATTTAGGGGTTATGCATTTGGTGCATAATTCATGAGTTAGTAGGCTCAGTGGATGGTTGAGTGTGTTTTAGGGGTTTTGAGAACCCTAGGGTGTAGTAGAATGCTTTGGGAAATTATGAGATTTTATGTTTAAGAGGGGGGAGCTTCGCTGAGGAGGCCTTAAGGAAATTTGTGTGGGAGTTTATGACAAAAAGATAGCATTGGAAAAGTGGCTTGGGACGCTACCTTAGGGGCTTGGAAGGTTGCGTCAAAGGGAGCTTCAAGGGGAGGAGGTTCAAGTCTTGATGGCAGCATAAGGAGTGCTTTTATTTTTGCTTTTGCGTCAAGGTAGAGAGGGGGAGTGTTGGACGGCAAATGGGACTTCAAAGGGATGAGGATTAAGCTTGATTTTCTTTTTAAATTTCGGCTAGGATATATGATAATTGTAGTTTTATTTTATTTATCTTAAGTGAGCAGATAAGAGATAAATGATGAGAGAAAAATGGGATTTGATAAGAGAAAGGAGTAGTGGCCGATTGAGGGTCTCTTTTGGTGTTAATATTCGGTCATGTATGGGGGGAGAAGTGCCAAAATTAGTTGTTCATCTTTTACACTTCTTGCCGAAAATTCTAGTCAAGAGAATTCATTATTTTTCCTCTCTTTTTCTTTGAGCAAGAACCGAGTATTGGAGTAGCACCATTGCCGAAATTCTCCTAACTTCTCTCCCTATTCTTTTCCTTTCTTCAAACCTCAATTTTTGCATATTTTCTTGAATGGCCGAATGACCCTTTTGTCATTAAGAATCTTACCGAAATTGGTAGCCTTCATCTTCTCCTTTCTTCTCTTGAGATAGCCGAATATCCCTTGTCATTTAGAACCATAGCCGAATATTGTATTTTACTTTTGAAGCCATAGTCGAATCTTGAGGGGGCTCTATTCTCTTCTATTTGTCGCAAGTCTTATAAGCCGAAGCAGGAAGCCGAAACCTTTTCTCTGGTAGTCTCTGCGAACGTGTAGTGGTAAGTTTTCTATCCTAGCAATCGGTTTGGGTTCTATTTCAGTTGGTGTGCCGAATCAAGTGTTAAGGCTTTGTTTTGGGTTAGCCGAATATTCATAAGCCATGTTATGTGTGCCTTTTGTTTGTAGCCGATAGTAAGGAGCATCAAAGGAGTCTTTCGGGATTGGAAGTAATCAAGATAAACTAAGGTAAGTGATGTGGTATTCGACCAAGGGCCATTTTCATGGATTTGTGTGTTAGGCCAATTCTAATAGTTGGTTAGCAAGGATTTCGACAGTTACAAGAGCAAGGAGTGGTTTTCGGGATTTAGTTAGTAAGGTAAGGAAGTGTAACTTTTGGCCTAAGGCCATATTTGGTATATAAGTGGTGGCCGATTTTTTACTATGGTTATTTAGGGACAAGTCGACAGAAGTAGGGCAAGTTTCGGGATTCAAGATCATCTTGGTAAGAATACTTTGTAAGTTGGATTTAGTTGTTAGATTATAACATGGATGATTAACCATTTGATCTGATTAAGTGACTTTCAATGGACGCGAATGCCAGTCAAGGAGGACAAAGGGTAGTCCCTATCCCTAAGTTCAAGAAGGGATCCGTTTCTGCAGTTTGAGATTGGCCACCGGGGTGTGGGCCAGCGTCAGAACAGGAAAGTAGGCAGATAGCCGTAGTGTCGCTTAGTGATAGCATCGGGATCGAGACCGTAGTACTTCAAGTTATAAGGTGTGTGATTAACCCACCGTTTTCCGGGTATATGTTGTATCTGTATGTGTGTTATGAATATGTGCTAATAATTGCAGTGATCATTAAGATATGGATACCCTTAAGGGGTATGTCAATAATTAGGTAAGTACCAAATCTGATAAGTGTGGTTATTAATGTGTATATGTGATGGTATGCTTGATGAACATGCTCATGCATCATTATTATCATGACACTATTTTATGCTGCATGTGAATGGGATGGGATATGAAAATGAAAGAAGGACAGGGTGTACTTCGAGTACGTGGTTTGATGAGTGGCTCTGTGCCTCATCGTGGTTGATATAGGCTATATGCCATATTGTGGTTAATGATGGCTTTGTGCTCATCGTGGTTTTGATGATAGCTACGGGCTACATCGTGGTTTGGCGCTGACTGAGGTCGCGTTGTGGATTATTTGCGATTTAGTTCGCGTGGACGACATTAATTGCCAAATTGGTGTGTAGCGGTTGGAGGGTGATTTAGTAATCCCCTGGTGTGTGGTGGTTGGGTACGGGGGTGTGTAGAGGATGGACCCTAGGCTGGGTTGGGTGCATTTTGCATAAATCTGTATGATATGTGAAATTACGTGGATAAGTTGCCTTATTATCTGATAAGTGGATTAATGTGGAAATGGGCCAAGCCCAATATGTGAAATTACGTGGATAAGTTGCCTTATTATCTGATAAGTGGATTAATGTGGAAATGGGCCAAGCCCAATATGTGGATTCAAGAGGATAAATTGCCTTATCGTATAATATGTGATGTGGATATGGGCCAAGCCCAATAAGTGAAAACATGTGAATAAGTTGCATTAATATCTGATATGTGAGTAAATATGTGGTTTGATATGTGGGTGGAATTCAGTGGACTAATTACACACTGAGTCTGCTTGACTCACCCAAATTTTACCAACATCGCAGGTGATGCATAAAGCTTGGACCGGGTTGGAGTGGATACGAGGTGGCCCATGCAGAAGATATTTTAATTATTTACGTATTTATATTTTCAGTATTTCAAAGTATTTATTTATTGTAATAAGGGCCATTTAAGGTACTTACGGATTACTATTATGTTTTATGTTGGATTGTCGATTATATTATTATCTGGAAATGTTTATTTTTAGCAACTTACTTTTTAAAATATATATACTAAAGTTCTAAATCCGAATAATTTGTAAGATCAAAGTTTTACTTAGAGTTTAAATATGAAATGTTTTACCCACAACAACAGATTTTTATGTTTTTATCTTTAAGTCAAAACTCTTTTCAAACGTTTTCCGCAGTGGCATTCTAAATTCGGCCGTGGTGTATGGGCCGGGTTTGGGGTGTTACATATTTCTTTTAGTCTCGATCGAAACATTCCAAACACCTTGATACACCTTCTCTTTTGTGTTGACATTCACTCCTTTGATCAATCGAGTGATAGTGGAAGGCTGAAACTTTGACTCATCCGTAGCCATTGTACAATCGTTAGAAATCGAAACTAATATCGTTAAGGTAAGGGATTCATCATGGTTCTTTTTTGATCTTTTTCGTTGACCGGTTATTTTGCTTAACGAAATAGTGGTTGTGACTAATCGATTATATTTTTAGGGACTAAATCGCTCGATCTATCCCTCGTAATAAGAGACTCAGATTGTTGGTAAGTGTATAGATTGTTAATCAATCGAAATAATTGGTTGAAGTGGTAAATTCGGCTTTGGGATTAATTGTTGACCGATTGTATCTTTAGGTGCTGCGGAGAATATCGTGTTACGGATTCCGAATAAGGTGTGTAATCCTGTACCCTTTCAAATATATGTTTGAAATGGTGAGTAAATCTCACATCTCTCTAAATGTTTACATGAAATATTCTGTGATTCGGTAGAAATACCAAAGAAAACCGATAACCGACATCCGTGATCACTCGGACGTGCGTATGCTCGTAGTGGTAATCATGTTTTGTAATAAAATAGTTTCACTTAGAAACAGTGATGTGTATTTCAAAAATCATGAAAGATTGGATAAAAGGAATTACAAAGTGAATAAGATATCGGATTAAAGCTTACTGTGTCTATTTTAATATGGAAGAAACGGAGATGGAAAAGGAATATTATAGTCTGAGATATGTTAATTTTAGTGAGACTGGTTCTGAATGACTTCGGGGTATTCTGTTCTGTCTTGGAAAAATCGTATAAAATTGTACAAAGTGAATTAAGAGTTATAATTGATATGTATGGATTCCTTAGTGAACCTATTTTCAATAGAAACAAGTGGAGCAGTATATGAAAAGCGTACAGTAAGATATTTGAGATTAAGGTAAGAGAGGTCAGAATCGTTGGATAGTGAAACAAGGGAAATTTTAAGAAATAAACTGTACTAAATGGTTAAGCTAAAAATTCTGGAAAACTTATAGGAGAAAGATATATGAGTATAGTTTCAAGGAAAATTTACAGATTTAGATTTCGAGTTTCCTAACTCAAGTTATAGTCAGTTTAGTCAGTACAACGCAGATGGACAGTTTCGATTTTTACGCCCCAAATTAGTAGTTAAGCCTAGGTTGCGAAAATTACCATCATTCCCTTAGAGGGTAAATGACTGAATTACCTTTAGTGGGTACGATTACCGAATTACGAAAATGCCCCTAATGGGCTGAATTATGAAAATGCCCTAATGGGTCGAATTACGAAATGTCCCTATGGACCGAATTACGAAAATACCCTTTATAGGCCAAATGTGATATGTTGCTATATGGGCCGTTTGATATTTGATATATGGGCCAAGTGTAATATGAGCTATACGGGCCAAAATGTGATATGGGCCAGATTGTGTAAATTTTTTATAATGGGTCATATGTTTGTAATAATTCTATGATTTGATATGAATAATTGAATGTGCATATTATATACATGATTTGCATGGGTTGGGATATTTGATGAAGAGAAGATGGCTTCGTGCCCAGTTAATGGCTTCATGCCCAGTTAATGGCTTCGTGCCCAGTTAATGGCTTTGTGCCCAGTTTAGTGGCTTCATGCCCAGTTTAATATATGGCTTAATGCCCAGTTGGTGTGTTGGCGGGGTGGGTGACTAAAGCTCCCCACAGGTGTGCTGGTTGGTACGGGTGGTGTGTAGCGGATTGAAATTTAGGTTTGGTTGGGAAATTGCATAACACATGCATTTTATACTTGTATATTGTTACATTTGTAAATGGGCTCAAGCCCAATTGAATGCTTAAATGGTTTCGGCCCAGTGGACTTGGTAAGTGGGTTACACACTGAGTTCTAATTAACTCACCCTGTTTCCTTTACCCTACTCAGGTAACGATCACTAATGGAGGCTTGGGCCGGGGATGACTTCGTGGAGGCCATACTTCGAATGATGGTTTTTTTTTGTGAACTTTGAACTACTCTTAAGTATTTTTATTTAATTACTATTTCAGTTATGATGTAATAAGGCCTCTGGTATTATTTTTATGGATTTTTACTTGTGGATGAATTGTAATAATGTTTAAATACTTAAAAGGGACTATTCTATATTTTTCTAAATGTTTTCTTAAATTCTCGTGCGAAAAGGGGTTTTTCTTAAATATTTTATTCTCGTAAATTTTTTTGTAAATTTTTTTTTAGAAACTTGTTTTCAAATTTCTTTTGAACTCCTTTAAACTTCTCGTAAAATTTTAACCAAATAAATTTCTAAGTTTTAATTTATAAACTCTTATGTCTTAAATCATAGATTTTAATATTTACCTCGGTTTTTAATAAACTTCAATTCCAAAATAGTTTTGAGAATCTGTTTTCTTTAAATCATTAGTCGACTAAATGTATGTTCGTTTTATGTGACATACCAAATCTGGTCTTAACGCGTGACCGGGTTTGGGGTGTTACAATCACATTTACATAAGCATAAGTAAATATAAATAAACTAAATTTAATTCAATAGCCATCACATTTATATATATTTCATTGAACCATATGAATTCTCATTATTTTCCACTTACTCATCATATGAAATTCACTTGTAACATTACTTGTCGATTTTTGTCACGAGTACCTTGACTGAGTCGTACCATCACTTATAACCACGTTTCGTCAACATTTACCATTGAACCATTTGGAATACTAAAGGATACTAGGGAATCTCGTACACACAGTATCGTACCAATGCCATATCCCAGATATAGTCTTACATGTAATCTCGTATCGATGCCAATAGCCCAGCTATAGTCTTACACGAAGTCCCATATCGATGCCATATCCCAGATATGGTTTTACTCGTAATATCAGTAACTCTAATGTAATGACATTTGTATCCTATCTATTCTTAAAGTTCAATTGGGACTTTCGCTGTATCGAATCTTTGTCGGCCATTTCCGTAGTATCGTACTCAATAGCATTCACATTTCATTTCAATAATATATCATTTACCATAATTATATCGATTAAGCATTTATACATATATAATTCAATGCTTATTAAACATACGAACTTACCTCGTTCGTTGTAACGACAATTAGGTCGACTAATCTGATACTTTGTTTTCCCTCGTTCTAGACCCAAATCTCGTTTATCTTAATCTATATAATATCAAAATTTACTAATTTAATCATCATTTCATTCAATTTAGCACAATTTACACATTTTGGCAAAATTGCATTTTTGCCCCTATTATTTCACATTTTTGCAATTTAGTCCTTATCACATAAAATCACAATTCATTCAATTTAATACAAATTCATGCTGGCCGAATATTACCCATTCTCATATTAGTCCATATTTCTCATTTATTCTCACTTTTAACCACCACATTTCACATTTTCTCAATTTAATCCCTTTCTGACATTTTTGGCAAAAATTACTTTACAAAAGCTATTAATCTAACATTAAACCTTCCAAATTTATCATGAATCATCAAATTACTGAAACATTCAACAATGGCATCATGATAAATCTGTAACAGTTCCAAAATCAAAGGTACGGGCTAGCTAGAATACGAAGCAACGATCACAAAAATATAGAAATTATTAAAAACTGAGTCAAAAATGGACTTATATGATCAAGGATACAAGACCAAAAGCTTGAGGAGTCTTTAATGGCTTTCTTTGTTCTAATATTCAGCTATGAAGATGATGAATGGAAGAAAATAGATTTTTGTTTTATTTTACTATACTTTAATTACTAAATACCAATTTTAACCTTAAAAATATTTAATAACTACACCAAATACCACTCCACTATCATCCATTAACACTCAAATGGGTTAATTACCTCTTAAGGACCTTGACTTTAAGGTTCTATAGCAATTTAATACCTTTAGCTAATAAAACAACACTTTTGCATTTTACGCGATTTAGTCCTTTTTCTCAAATTAAGCAATTAAACCATAAAATTTCTTAACGAAATTTTCACACAATCACATTATCATGTTGTAGAAAATAAAATAATAATAAAATAATCATTTCAACTTCAGATTTTTGATCCCGAAATCACTGTTCCGATTTGACCAAAAACGGGCTATTACAATACAAATCAGATTCTCCGACGAAAGCTAATAAAAATAAACTGAAAAGAAATCTAAAACCTAAGAAAAGGGAAAAAGTAAAAACTAAATTTACAAATAAAATTTGAAAATATCCCAAAAGCTCCCCTAAAAAAGTGTTTTAAGAGCCTATTTATAGTGTTAGGGTTTTCGTCGTCCTCAACCCTAGGTCAGCTAATGTTCTCGTGTTAACGTTTCATTGTGTAGTCCAAAACGCCCCTGGCTCGTAATTATTTCCCGTGCAAGGTAAATGTAGTGACACCCTAGTGCTTGTGTCACGACATCGAAGGCAGTATGCTCAGGCTTAGGGTAGCTTCAAGGGTGTGTCATGACATCTCATAGTCGGCTCGCGACACGAAAGGCAGTCTCATGATTCTTGCATTTTGCTCCTTATGTTGCGACATTAAACTTTTTGTGTTACAACATAATGACTAGTATTGAGTTTCTACACCCTTGAATGGTCTCTTGCACACTCACTAAGTATATTAGCTCACCTTTAGGCCTCATTTGACCCCTAAGGTCAATAATACTCAAAATGCACTTTTTATTGGATTTTAGATAAACTAAGAACACATACTAAAATATAATCAAAATGCTTATATTCAAACTCCTCAAGTATAAAAACTAGTTAATCTGCTATATCGAATTACGGCAGACCATAAAGCTTAGCTTTCAAGGTGGAAGCTCAGTGGCAGATTGATCTAGTCTTTGTACAACAGTGAGGTTGCTAAATTGGTGAGTGCTAAGACTTAAATCATTGGTTGTACTGCAATAAAGATAGTGGATCATTTCTTTGGATAAGGCCCCGTAGACGTAGACTA
The DNA here is from genome assembly GCA_005393395.2 of Gossypium australe. NCBI lineage: Eukaryota > Viridiplantae > Streptophyta > Magnoliopsida > Malvales > Malvaceae > Gossypium > Gossypium australe. The sequence continues at coordinate 63,815,741 of CM016624.1, read as the reverse complement.
AGGTCGAATTATGTGAATAATCTTGATGTTCTTTATTATTTTTGCATATTTGTTTCGTGGTTGAAATTGTGGCCATAGTTCCAAGCTCTATTGCAACCATCGTTTCTGTTTTACAAAGCAAGTATCCCATTGTTTCTACATTTTGTACTAGAGCCTCTCACTTAACACAAATAGTGATTATCCTAGTTGATTTACTTGCTTACAAAGGAAGTTTCTTTAGCCTCACATCCCTTATGCTCGATGGAGTAAATTATGATTACTAGAAAGCTAAGATGAAAACTTTAATTAAGAAAACTAATGAACGAGAAATGTAACACCCCAAACCCAGTCTATGCGTTAAGACCAAATTTGACATGTCACACGGAAGGAATATACATCTAGTCTTTTAAAGATTTAAAGAAATCAGATTTTCAAAAACATCTTGACGTGGAGTTTATTGAAAACTAAGGTTGATTCATAATTCAAACAATTTGAGACGTATAAAATTAATTAATATTTCGAGAAAGTTTAAAAGAGTTCGAAGATAATTTTGAAAACAAAATTTTGGAAAACGTTGTTAACAGAAAATTTTCCGAGTTAAAAATATTTAAGAATGAAAACCCTTTTTACAATTATATTACAATAAAAAAAAACATATATAAAATGAATGTGATATGCAATTCCCAAACCAAACCTAGTTTCCATCCGCTACACACCCCCCGTACCAACCAACACATTTGTGGGGAGCTTTAGTCACCCACCCCGCCAACACACCAAAATAGGCATTAAGCCCTTTATATCAATTTGTGGACAAGCCACCAGATTTACAGAGTTTACATGGCATTGCCATTTTTCATATTTGTGGCAGAGCCACCAGAATTTTGTAGCAAAGCTACCAGAACTTCTTTTTGTCAATATCCCATCCCATGCAATCCATGTATATAATACATATTCATTTACAACAATTCTTTCTAATATTTATTACGAACAATAAGGCCCATTAAAACATTCATCACAATCTGGCCCATATCACAATCCGGCCCATATATCAAATATCACATTTGGGCCATATAACCAATATTACATTTGGCTTATATATCAAATATCACATTTGGCCCATATATGAAATATCACATTTGGCCCATATATCAATTGATACGAGCACGCCCGAGGCACCAACAATTTTAATTTGTGGAGCTCGTTATTAGCTCACTTTTAGCTCATTTTAATTAGTTAATTGTCGGAATAAAAAAATTAGTTAACTTAGTTTGAGTTAATTAATTAATTCAGTCATTTATTATTTTTGCTACATGTTAGTTTATATTAATTAAATTGTTTAGTTAATATAGTTTTTAATATGTCTAGTGTTTTGAAATAAAGTCTTTAAATTTTGTCAGTTAAAATTTTATTCAAATTGATGTTGGTTTATGTGTTTTATAGGTGCCGCCCAATGTGGAATGTTTTAAGCAAGATAGTACAAAGGGGCAATGCAAGGTGGCTAAATTAATTTGATGGACATATTTTTCTTCAAGCATGGGACGCCACAAATTGAGCATGTTTTGGCCGAATATTGAGGGAATAATGTGGAGCATTATAGAGATTGGAGCAGGAAAGCCAAAAAGAAAGCTAATGGAGGAATATTGGTGTGGTGCTTTGGAATAAATAATTGGAATGCAAACCATGATGAGTAAAAACATGGATAACAATTTGATGCATGAATAGCCAAACACTAAGGTGATGGACAACTAGCTTGAAATGGACAAACAAATTCAAGTGGGAATTAAATAAACTACATTTGGAAGGCCATGATGGATTGAGCATGTGGGAATTAATTAGGCAAGACTTTGATTTTTATAATAAAATAATCAAGCACAATCCTTGTCTTCTTGTGAGTAAGTGGACGGCAATGAGAAGGAATATGTAGCCAAATACAAATTTCAAATTCATTTAAAGGATGGCATGGTGGAGCATTAAAATAAAAAAAAGCTTGAGCAAGGGAATTGGAGATGGACGGCAGGAGCTATGTGGAAGCAAGGGACACATGGAAATTATGGGAAAATAAAATAAAGCATGTGTGATTGAATGGTAATGGATGGAATTAAATAATACAAAGCAACATTCATCATATGGACGGCAAAAGCTTGTGCTATGGAAAGAATGGTGGGACGGCAAGGATTAAAATAACAAGGGAAGTATGGAGCTTAATTTTTCTTGGCCGAATATGGTGAACAAGTTTTATGGTTTCATGAATTTTAAACTCTTAAAGGAAGCATGGAGAATAAACAATGAAGAACAAAGCATGGTGGCCGAGTTCATGACTACCACTTCAAGGAATCTTCATTAGTTTATTATTTATGTTGACTACATGGAAACTATGGATTGAATAATTAAGATAAAGTATGATAAGCACAACCATGAGCAAGTGACGGCATGGAGGCTTTGTGCATGAATTGGAGCATGGGTTGAGTTTTAAAAATCCTTGAAGACATGTGCTAAATTGAAGAAAGTGTAGTGCACAAGATTAAGAATAACTCAAGAGCGATGAACAAGCTATGAGGTGGATGGCAACAGCTCTGGAGAGTGGGATTTCAAAATTGTTTTGAACATTCGGCTACCTAGCTTTAGGCTATAAATATTTTTGCTATTTTTATTTGTGGACAGAATTTTGATGAGTGAAATTTTATGAACTTTGTTCATTTGAGTGAGTTTATCTCCTCTTCATTTTCGTACAAGTTTCGTTAGACTTATAAAGCTTGCTTGTGGCGTCTTCGACTTGTTTGAACTTATCACCCAATTTCGTTTGGTGTGGCGTTCATCAACCTATCTTCATCTATCCACCTTAACGATATAAGAAACGGGGTGACACTGTTATATAGTGTTGAATCTTTCTTAAGTTAAGTTCGTATTTCCATTTCCATCATCGATTCCATTTGTCCACCTTAAACATTATAGAACCCGGGGTGACACTCTTTAGTGTTGAATCGCTTCTTGTTTAAGTTCTTTTATCCATCTCCATTAAATTATCTTTTTATCTATTTTATTTTTATTTTGTTCCACCAAACCGAACCATCTCCTATTTTATTCACTTAAGCTTCCGCAAACTCATTTATATTTTTCGATTATTTTCCAAAAGCTTAATTCCTCCTCGTAGACGATTGGGCAACCCGCATATGTTGTAACACCCCAAACCCGACCCAAACACTACAACCGGATCTGGTATGTCACTAAGAAAAATTTTGGGAAACATGTCATATTTTCAGAAAAGCCCAAATATATTTTATATAGAATATACCTTTGTAAAATAAAACCCAAACTTAATTACATGCCTTAGTTTAATTAAAATAAAAATTTAATTAACTAAAAGTAATAAAAGCCCATAATAAAACAAAATATAAACTAGTGGCCCATGGCCTTATTACAATGAGATTTTAAAATCCATTAATTAAAAATATAAAATAATAACTTGAGTCATTTTGCTAAATCCACATATTCTGCTGCATGGCCACCTTGCGTTCCTCTCCAGCCCGGTCCGAAGCACTAGGTATCACCTGAAATGTTAATTAAAAGGGTGAGTCGCGAGACTCAGTGTGCAACCCTCATGCACCACTAGATTTTTGGGCCTTAAGCCCATTAAGCAAAATAAACAATTTAATACTCATAACAAACATTAATAACAAATAATATGCAAGGCCCAACCCGTTTGCCTAGGTTTCCATCCGCTACACGCCCCCGTACCAACCATTCACACCATTGGGGATTTCTACAATCGCCCCACACCGCTACACACCATGATGGCAGTCTTGCTGCTCATCCACGTATGATGGCCGAAGCCCTTATAACATATAATGGCCGAATTTCGTATAATATTTAATGGCCGAAGCCCGTATAACAGTTCACGACATTAGCCGCTACATCAGATCACGGTAAAAACCGCTACACATATAACGTATAACTTCCTCCTTTCATCAACCCAACCCATGCAATCACATACAAGCATTTTACTTATAACATTTAAACAGATTATTTACTAACCTGGGATCCGCTTTTACCCTCCTTGGGCTTTCATCAATAAACCAAGATGTTGGCAATTATCAAAACATATATAAATCTTATGATCATGCATTTTATGATTAGATCTAGATGGTGGGGAAGTATTACACACTGATTAATGTAGATACCTTTGCTAAACCGATCTACGCTTTGCTTCAAAAAGCCGGAAAGATGTGAAAATAGGCCTCTCCTATATTCGGCCATAGTTAGTATTCTACCCGATTTTATATATATGAATAAACAAATCCTCTTACCTTGAAATCCCGAATGTAACGCGATTCTATAACTTAGAGATCTATGAGTTTCGGCTTCTAGGAAAAATCCCGGAAAGATGATCTATCGCGCTTTCGGCTTTTGAAAGAACTAAAAATTGAAAAGATGGCTAAGGGAGATTCAGCCAATGAATATTAAGGAGAAGAATAGGTGTAGTTTCGGCTTTTGAATCAAAGTGAAGATGAAGGAATAGGCTTAGAGATTTTGGCTTTTGCAGAGAATGAAGAAGAAGATGAAACTTTAGGAGTTTTCGGCTTTTACTCAGAGAAGAAGAGAAAAGAATGAGATAAAAACCCCAAATGCCAAAATTGAAGAGATATTCCCCCTATTTATAGAAATTTCGGCACTTACCTAACCTTGCAGATAAATCCTATCTTTTCTCCTTTATCTTAATCTACTAGCTCATCTAAAAGAGACTTAATTATTTCTAACTCCTCCCTCCTTTATCAGCATATTATCCACATATTTTAAACATTAAAATCCCTAAATTTTAGCCTTTATCTGCTTATTATCCTCATAAAATAAATTCCTAAATAATAGCCTTTATCTGCTTATTATCCACATATTTTAAACATTAAAACCCCTAAATTTTAGCCTTGTTGCCATCCACTCCACCTAATCCTAATGCCCAAAATTTAGCTAACTTAAATTAAAAGAATTGGGCTCCATGAAACTTAAATTTGGGCCCCTTACTCCCTTGTGTGGCGTCACCTCCTAAGATTGGGCCACAAGCCCACTTTGGTATTTTGAACGTAGATACTACCTTTTAAACCCCTATAATGCTCAAACAGAAAATTTTAATCAAGGCCTCTACCTAAGCTTGAGCCCTAACAAATTAAACATATCCTACCTATTAAACGCATAGGCCCAAAAATTCAGGATGTTACAGTTTTACCCCCTTAAAGAAATTTCGTCCTCGAAATTTCCAACTAGCTATTAATCGTACTACCTAAGTCCCACTACCATGCTTTCGCTGCGCACTCCAATTCTAAACCCAAAATAAACACTTAGTATCCTATGGTAGAGTACGCACCGGTATTCACATCTAGAGCGTCCTCGTCCCATTGTACTCATGCTATCGGTTCGCGTTTATCTGATTAAAAATTTTATGAATTATTGGTTTTTTTCCACTGATTATCCACGAACAGTCTTATGATTAGTAGTTTTAAGAGTAGTTCTTTCGAATTCGGAATTCAGTCTCAAGTTCAACTTTCTTAGTTCTAAGAACTACATACATTCAACTGACAACATCCATACACCCACATTCAATACATAGGGGTATTTTCGTCATTTCACTACCCAAGGGTATTCTCGTAATTTATCCTACAGGGTATTTTCATAATTTTATCCTACAGGGGTATTTTCATAATTTTTCAAAATAGGGTCCTTGGTGATTTTGTGAAATAAGGGTATTTTTGGTAATTTTGCAATCTCGGGGGTATTTCGGTAATTTTGGAAATCTGAGGGTATTTCGATAATTTTGAAATCCGGGGGTATTTCGGTAATTTTACCCACTAGGGGTATTTTGGTCATTTAGCAAAACAAGGGTAGTTTGGTAATTTTTCAAACTTTGATGTTGTTGTTTTTGTTTTTTTTAAACCGGGGTACTTTTGGTAAAATCTAGTTTCATGGTCCGGGTTATTCTTGTAAACGTGAGATTTTTGGATAAATTTTCAAAACATAGGTATTTTATAAGTTCATGGTTGATTGGAAATTTTCACAAATCAAATATGTTTTGAAAAATTTTTACAAAACCTTGGGATTTTTTTTTCAAAAAGAAAATAGGGTGGTTGGTCCCTTTCGGGTTTTAGTCATAGGGTTTAGCCTATCCACAAGTCCTTGTAACTAGGGTGAATAGTCACTACACACCAGGTAGGATTCTAGTGAAGAGGAGGTGAGTCGCTAGGACTGCTTAAGTGCCAAGCTCTCCCTGAATCCACTCCTAGACATGCGTATGCCCATTGCCACACCTTAACTTGGCTAAGGTGAACAATCACTACGCACCAGGTAGGATTCCAGCGAAGAGGAGGTGAGTCACTAGGACTGCTTAAATACCAGGCTCTTCTAGATCCTTCCTAGACATGCGTATCACGGTTACCACACCCTAGCCTTGCGGCTCGTTAACGGGTTTGTTCGGTGAAATTAAGTTTTATGAAATTTTAAGTAGTTTGCACTAAGCCTAGAGTCCATCAAGTTCTAATTCTAACTAATCTACGTCCCACTGGGCCCATTAAGCCCACATATATAAAGATCACACAATGGTTCAGAGTACTTACCTGGCGGACTTGGGCCGGAGACGCAGGTGCCATGCCGAGCTAACAGATCTGTTATTACTTAAAGACAGTCATTTTTCAAAAGCCCATTTTAGAAAACGTTTTGAGCCCAAAAACCCCAGAGCTGAGTTTTGAACCGGGCTCTGATACCAATTTGTAACACCCCAAACCCGGCCCAAACACTACAACCGGATCTGGTATGTCACTAAGAAAAATTTTGGAAAACATGTCATTTTTTCAGAAAAGCCCAAATATATTTTATATAGAATATACCTTTGTAAAATAAAACCCAAACTTAATTACATGCCTTAGTTTAATTAAAATAAAAATTTAATTAACTAAAAGTAATAAAAGCCCATAATAAAACAAAATATAAACTAGTGGCCCATGGCCTTATTACAACGAGATTTTAAAATCCTTTAATTAAAAATATAAAATAATAACTTGAGTCATTTTGCTAAATCCACATATTCTGCTGCATGGCCACCTTGCGTTCCTCTCCAGCCCGGTCCGAAGCACTAGGTATCACCTGAAATGTTAATTAAAAGGGTGAGTCGCGAGACTCAGTGTGCAACCCTCATGCACCACTAGATTTTTGGGCCTTAAGCCCATTAAGCAAAATAAACAATTTAATACTCATAACAAACATTAATAACAAATAATATGCAAGGCCCAACCCGTTTGCCTAGGTTTCCATCCGCTACACGTCCCCGTACCAACCGTTCACACCATTGGGGATTTCTACAATCGCCTCACACCGCTACACACCATGATGGCAGTCTTGCTGCTCATCCACGTATGATGGCCAAAGCCCTTATAACATATAATGGCCGAAGCCCGTATAATATTTAATGGCCGAAGCCCGTATAACAGTTCACGGCATTAGCCGCTACATCAGATCACGTTAAAAACCGCTACACATATAACGTATAACTTCCTCCTTTCATCAACCCAACCCATGCAATCACATACAAGCATTTTACTTATAGCATTTAAACAGATTATTTACTAACCTGGGATCCGCTTTTACCCTCCTTGGGCTTTCATCAATAAACCGAGATGTTGGCAATTATCAAAACATATATAAATCTTATGATCATGCATTTTATGATTAGATCTAGATGGTGGGGAAGTATTACACACCTGATTAATGTAGATACCTTTGCTAAACTGATCTACGCTTTGCTTCAAAAAGCTGGAAAGATGTGAAAATAGGCCTCTCCTATATTCGGCCATAGTTAGTATTCTACCCGATTTTATATATATGATTAAACAAATCCTCTTACCTTGAAATCCCGAATGTAACGCGATTCTATAACTTAGAGATCTATGAGTTTCGGCTTCTAGGAAAAATCCCGGAAAGATGATCTATCACGCTTTCGGCTTTTGAAAGAACTAAAAATTGAGAAGATGGCTAAGAGAGATTCGGCCAATGAATATTAAGGAGAAGAATAGGTGTAGTTTCGGCTTTTGAATCAAAGTGAAGATGAAGGAATAGGCTTAGAGATTTTGGCTTTTGCAGAGAATGAAGAAGAAGATGAAACTTTAGGAGTTTTCGGCTTTTACTCAGAGAAGAAGAGAAAAGAATGAGACAAAAACCCCAAATGCCAAAATTGAAGAGATATTCCCCCTATTTATAGAAATTTCGGCACTTACCTAACCTTGCAGATAAATCCTATCTTTTCTCCTTTATCTTAATCTACTAGCTCATCTAAAAGAAACTTAATTATTTCTAACTCCTCCCTCCTTTATCAGCATATTATCCACATATTTTAAACATTAAAATCCCTAAATTTTAGCCTTTATCTGCTTATTATCCTCATAAAATAAATTCCTAAATAATAGCCTGTATCTGCCTATTATCCACATATTTTAAACATTACAACCCCTAAATTTTAGCCTTGTTGCCATCCACTCCACCTAATCCTAATACCCAAAATTTAGCTAACTTAAATTAAAAGAATTGGGCTCCATGAAACTTAAATTTGGGCCCCTTACTCCCTTGTGTGGCGTCACCTCCTAAGATTGGGCCACAAGCCCAGTTTGGTATTTTGAACGTAGATACTACCTTTTAAACCCCTATAATGCCCAAACAAAAAATTTTAATTAAGGCCTCTACCTAGGCTTGAGCCCAATTTGGACCCCTAACACTTAAATTAGCACATTAAACATATCCTACCTATTAAACGCATAGGCCCAAAAATTCAGGATGTTACATATGTTTTGACTCACCCCGAGCCGGTTCGTATCATCTGGTATCAGAGCTACAAAACGAGGACTGCCGACGACCATCGTGAAGCCAGAAATTAGGTTCGTAAGTTTAAAAAAAAAGGGTTCAAAAAAAATCAAAAAAAATTCAAGTTGTAATTTTCGTTTCTTGTATTACATTATATTGTATGTAAAAAAAAATTATTCCGTGCCCCGACCAACGAAATCTTCCTTCTACCCGACCCCCAAATTTTTTTTCCTTTGTTTGGACCTACCCGAGACCAAAAAAAATATATGTATATATATCTCTTTTGTGATCCTACCTTATACCCGACACCAATCCCTTATTACCCACTTTGAAGTCGACCCTCAAGCCGCAATGTCTTTCTAAACGAAATACGAATTTGTGAGAGTGAGAAATATCGGTAAAAGGCACGAGTGTATTCATAAAAAAAAAGCCTTATACGAGTGAAACACGAGTGAGAGTGAAAAAAAATTTTTTTGAGTGACTTGTGAGATTTTGTGGTAAGGTATTTTAATTTTTGTCGGTTTATTTCCCTTTGTTATAATAGTTTCTTTTTCAGTAATAAATATGTCTCAAGAAGAGTTCTCATCCAATGATTACCAATACTTGTTGAACGGAGTGCGATGAGCCATAAACGTCGAGTTTGACAAGTTGGAAAAGCACTTGGATCGGATTGAGGAACGAGACCAACGAGATCGACTTTCTTCAAGTCGAAGGATGGAGTCAAGATCATCCCGAAGACACACTTTTGAAGAACATTCGAGAAGAGACTGTGATCGAAATTCTTATTCCTCAAGAAGTTCGAAACGGTATTCATCCACGAAAGATTATTCTCAAAGTGGTACATATTATGATTCTTATTCCCTCCAAGAAGACATCCGAGTTGATCGGTATATTCATTCAGGAATTTCCAAGAAAGCGTCCATGGAGTATTCTCCCCGAAGAACTTATCGAGATATCTTTGAGAACGCTATCCCTTCTCTTGAACAAAATTTTTCTCATTTTGATTCTTTTGTATCCTCTTCTTGTCATAAAGAAAGGAAGAGAGAAAAAGAACAAAAAAGAAAAGAAAGGCAAGAGAAGATCATGAGAGAAAACGAGCGAATATGGAACGAACTTGAGAAAAAGGAAAATGAAAATAAGAGAAAAGAAAAAGAGCAAGAAAAAGAAAGAGAAGAAAACGAAAAAGTGTGTGAAAAGGAAACGAGAAAACGAGATGAGCAAGTAGAAGTGAGTGTTGATTTAACTAACTCATTTGAAGTTTGTTTTTCTTCTATTTCTTTTCAGGTTCCCGACAAAACGCACGATGACCTTCAACTTCAATACCTTCCCGACGAGCGATGATTTTGTTTGATTGAAAAAGGTAAAGTTGAAAATGAAGTTGAACCTCCCGAGCCAGAAGGTAAGGAAGGTAAGTATTTCGAAACGATTTCGTCTCCACCAAATTTTTCTAATGTTTGTGAACATGTGGACAATATCGATATTTGCCATCCCTTGATTCAATATGATGTTTTCAATGATGGTGAGTCGAGTTTGTCTAATAAAAATCCTTGTGATGCAAAGTATGAAGGTGGAGTAATGTGTGTCCAGCTAATACAAGACTCGTTCAGGTACGACGATGATTTTTCTTTTAATCTCAATTTGTTTGATTGTGGATATTAAGAGATTTGTTCATTGTCTAATATGAAATCTTTGAGCTTTTTTAAATCAGTTTTGAAACTTGTCAAGAATTTTGATCGTTTGATTTTGAGTTGGTACAGTTCCTATTGGTTTAATATGTTTGATTTGATGAAACCATTGATACATTTTGACTTAGATAATCAAACGCATGTTTTTAAACTGGGAATATGTTTTGTATCATCCGGTATATTTTGTGGAAAAATCAAGTCTCAAAAATTGTGTGTGAGAAATTCTCATCAATTCGATACTTGGTTTTTAAATAGGGTAACGAATTTTGTCAACCTTGTTTTCAATTTTTATTCTTTCCTTAAGCAAATTTTGTGTTTGTATATGCAATTCTTGTACATAGAGTTCCCATTTTGTTTGAAAAATGTTGATTCGCGAATAAAGCATCGACTACATTACATGCCCAATGAGAGAAGGTTCGTCTTGATCGAGCAAGGTAAATTCGATCTTCAATTTTCAGCTTGTGAAGGTAAAGTCGATTTCTTTCTTTCAACACCCAAAGGTAAGACACTTGAAACCTATGAACCCATTTTGTTTTCTTCGGATGTTGACAAGAATCACGTTGCTGAATCCATTCTTGTAAAATCTTTAAAACGTGATGTTCTTCATTGTTCTATCCTGTTTGATAATGGACTATCTGTTTTGGTTCTTGACAAAAAGATAATTGTTTTCGATAAGTGTCATGAAGCATTTGTTGAAACAATTTTGTTCATATCAGATGTTGAAAGAGCTCATGATGATGATTGCCATTTTGTAAAGAATTTAGATCATGAATTATTTGAATGCTCTATTTTGTTTATTGATGGTCTATTTGTTTTAAAAGAAGACAAAAAGAATTTTGTGTTTGATAGTTTTTATTCATGTGCGAGTACAAAGCAAGGTTTGAATGTTCAATTTCAAGTGCCATGTGCGTTTTCTTCATTACTTGCTTGTGACGACTATATCGATCACTTGATGTGTTATTCGTATGTTTATTTTGACTTGTGGAATCCAACTAGATCGTATGCATGCTTTAAAGCTTATATGCTTTTGTACCAAAATTTTGACAAGGCCTTGATCCTTTTGTATGATAAAGCGCTTATGCCTGTCCGCACGTGATTTACGTGTTTGGTGTTGTTTTTATTCGGGTTGCAAGTATGTTTAAAACATTTCTTGCTAATTCTTGAATTTTCTTTTCAGGCATTGCGATTATCATCCATCTCGTTTGATCAAGGAAAGACGAGCAAGGAGTTTTGTTCGGAAAACCAATGGGTCGATTCGAGGACGAATCGTCTTGAAGAGGGAAGGGATGATACGAGCACGCCCGAGGCACCAACAATTTTAATTTGTGGAGCTCGTTATTAGCTCACTTTTAGCTCATTTTAATTAGTTAATTGTCGGAATAAAAAAATTAGTTAACTTAGTTTGAGTTAATTAATTAATTCAGTCATTTATTATTTTTGCTACATGTTAGTTTATATTAATTAAATTGTTTAGTTAATATAGTTTTTAATATGTCTAGTGTTTTGAAATAAAGTCTTTAAATTTTGTCAGTTAAAATTTTATTTAAATTGATGTTGGTTTATGTGTTTTATAGGTGCCGCCCAATGTGGAATGTTTTAAGCAAGATAGTACAAAGGGGCAATGCAAGGTGGCTAAATTAATTTGATGGACATATTTTTCTTCAAGCATGGGACGCCACAAATTGAGCATGTTTTGGCCGAATATTGAGGGAATAATGTGGAGCATTATAGAGATTGGAGCAGGAAAGCCAAAAAGAAAGCTAATGGAGGAATATTGGTGTGGTGCTTTGGAATAAATAATTGGAATGCAAACCATGATGGGTAAAAACGTGGATAACAATTTGATGCATGAATAGCCAAACACTAAGGTGATGGACGGCTAGCTTGAAATGGACAAACAAATTCAAGTGGGAATTAAATAAACTACATTTGGAAGGCCATGATGGATTGAGCATGTGGGAATTAATTAGGCAAGACTTTGATTTTTATAATAAATAATCAAGCACAATCCTTGTCTTCTTGTGAGTAAGTGGACGGCAATGAGAAGGAATATGTAGCCAAATACAAATTTCAAATTCATTTAAAGAATGGCATGGTGGAGCATTAAAATAAAAAAAAGCTTGAGCAAGGGAATTGGAGATGGACGACAGGAGCTATGTGGAAGCAAGGGACACATGGAAATTATGGGAAAATAAAATAAAGCATGTGTGATTGAATGGTAATGGATGGAATTAAATAATACAAAGCAACATTCATCATATGGACGGCAAAAACTTGTGCTATGGAAAGAATGGTGGGACGGCAAGGATTAAAATAACAAGGGAAGTATGGAGCTTAATTTTTCTTGGCCGAATATGGTGAACAAGTTTTATGGTTTCATGAATTTTAAACTCTTAAAGGAAGCATGGAGAATAAACAATGAAGAACCAAAGCATGGTGGCTGAGTTCATGACTACCACTTCAAGGAATCTTCATTAGTTTATTATTTATGTTGACTACATGGAAACTATGGATTGAATAATTAAGATAAAGTATGATAAGCACAACCATGAGCAAGTGACGGCATGGAGGCTTTGTGCATGAATTGGAGCATGGGTTGAGTTTTAAAAATCCTTGAAGACATGTGCTAAATTGAAGAAAGTGTAGTGCACAAGATTAAGAATAACTCAAGAACGATGAACAAGCTATGAGGTGGACGGCAACAGCTCTGGAGAGTGGGATTTAAAAATTGTTTTGAACATTCGGCTACCTAGCTTTAGGCTATAAATATTTTTGCTATTTTTATTTGTGGACAGAATTTTGATGAGTGAAATTTTATGAACTTTGTTCACTTGAGTGAGTTTATCTCCTCTTCTTTTTTGTACAAGTTTCGTTTGACTTATCAAGCTTGCTTGTAGCGTCTTCGACTTGTTTGAACTTATCACCAAATTTCGTTTAGTGTGGCGTTCATCAACCTATCTTCATCTATCCACCTTAACGATATAAGAAACAGGGTGACACTGTTATATAGTGTTGAATCTTTCTTAAGTTAAGTTCGTATTTCCATTTCCATCATCGATTCCATTTATCCACCTTAAACATTATAGAACCCGGGGTGACACTCTTTAGTGTTGAATCGCTTCTTGTTTAAGTTCTTTTATCCATCTCCATTAAATTATCTTTTTATCTATTTTATTTTTATTTTGTTCCACCAAACTGAACCATCTCCTATTTTATTCACTTAAGCTTCTGCAAACTCATTTATATTTTCCGATTATTTTCCAAAGGCTTAATTCCTCCTCGTAGACGATTGGACAACCCGCATATGTTTCAACTCACCCCGAGCCGGTTCGTACCATCAATTATCAGATTTGGCCCATATATCAATTATTACATTTGGCCCATATCAAATATCACATTTGGCCTATATATCAAATATCACATTTGGCCCATATATCAAATATCACATTTGGCCCATATAGTCACTTTTATTGATTTGGCCCATTAAGGGTAATCTCGTAATTTTCAGTCTTAATACCGATTTCATAGTCTTTACCAATATAGTGATAATTATGCCATTTTACCCAATGTCTCTAACATGCGATTTAATCAAACGATTAACACGATATAATTATCTAACCCATGGAATACGGTGTGAGATTACACACCTGATTACGGTAAACACTACGCTTTCCTGATCGTCGACACCTAAAAATATTTTTAACACTCGATTAGAACATTAACACTTATAGTAAATCTACTCTAAGATAAACGGTCTAGGTTTTTACCCTTGGAATCGCGAGTAACTACTATTTGCCGGTTCTCCCCGGTTGACAGTCCACAACCCGGTGGAAAATCCCGAATCGTTAATGCCTCACAATTGCGAACAACTTCGAATAGTTGATTCTCACCGGATGAGGGTCCACAACCCGGTGGAAAGTCTTGGATCACCGAAACAGCCCTTCATTTGAATCTAGGAGTAGGGATCGTAAATCCGTTCCTTTTTCGATCACCAAATCACTACCCCTTTTGATTCGATCTTGCTTGCCTCCATTGAAAAATAGATATTAGTCCCAACTAATAGTACGTTGTTATAAACGATTGATCTTAGGAGTGAAGTCGGCTTACCCCAAAAATCTGTATGATCTCAAGATGAAAATCGAGCGATAAAGTCCCTATAGTATTATCAATTAAACAACACTATCTTTAACGAATAAAAAGTAATAAAGAATCCTCGAAGAATCCTTACCTTGAACGATAAAATTCCTTTTTCACACGATCTTCCTATGATTAGAGTCGATTAAGCGATGTAGAAACAACCGGCACTCCACCATACCACTACAAAGAAGAAAGGATTTTGTTTGAAAGAGAAAAGATGATGATTTCGGTCAAAAAGACCCTCTCAAGGCAACATATGAATTTGGCAATAGAAGAAAAAAATAAGAGAATTGAACAGAGTGTTCTTACCGATTGATCAAAGTGTGAGTAGAAAAAATGGTTGAGAAGAAAATATGTGTGAAGTGGAAGATTCGGCTATGGGGAGATGATCAATGATATTCGGCCATGGTGAAAATATTAGGGAGGGAGTGATGTTTGAGAGTTTTTGCAAGAAGATAAGAAGAAGAAAAAAGAAATAGGAGATAGGGTGTTTATGTTTCAGTTTTCAAGGATGAAAAATGAACAAAGAAAAAGTCTTGAGGTTGGTGCATTCGGCAAAGAGAAGGAAAGAAAAGAAATGAAAATGCCCCTTCAAGGTTGTATGGTTTCAGCACAAGGAGGAAAAGAGCTTGGGGAAGAATGGAAGATGATACGAAAATGGTCAAAAAGAATTGGCCAAAACAAAACAAAAGTTTACCTATTGCTCATGACACATTCGGCTAGGGAGAAGAATTTTGGAGAGAAAAAATTTTGATACACCAATTTGCTAATGAAAAAAAAATGACCAAAACTAGCACCTACCTTACCAAAATGCTAGCACAAATTCGGCCATCCCCCTTAGCCCCAAAAACCGTCCAAATGCATGGCCAAATGGTCAAAGTTTGGCCACCCGAACTTTCCAAAACATCACCCTTGGAATAAGCCTTATGTTCCCCCTACATGCCTTTTCCATTTGATTCCTTTCCCTAAGTTCAATCTTGCCTTTTTCTCTTAGCCATCTTGCCATAAAAAAAAATAAAGTCCAACTTACCATAAGCTCATCCTTGACCGACACTATAAGGAAGGAAAGAAAAAATAAAAATAAATAAAGTTCACACATGCACACAATGGGATTCGAACTCCTTCCCTCAAGGTAACACATATGGCGCCATATCCTCTTCACTGATAGCTCAATTATGCTAGCTTCTTACCACTTTATTACCTTAAGCTTTAAGGTCACTTATTCCATTACCTTAAAGTACTAAATGGCAAAATATTTTACTAATTCCAAATAAATCCCGAGGACCCTCAGGACTAACTAAACATATACATTGGATGTTTAACTAGCTGAGCACCAAAATAATGCAACATATAAAAATTCAAATTCTAGAATGTTACAATTATACCCCCTTAAAGAAAATTTCGTCCTCGAAATTTACCTGGTTAAAAGAGGTGAGGATATTGTTGTCGAATCGCGTCCTTAGGCTCCCGTGTAGCTTCCTCCGCTTCGTGATTACGCCATAGAACTTTGACTAACGGTACTAACTTCCTTCTCAGCACCTTAACATCTCGATCTAAAATTTGCACTGGCTCTACCTCGAATGACAGGTCAGGCCTTAACTCAACTTCCTCTACCGGTACTATGTGAGACGGATCCGATCGATAACGCCTCAACTTTGAGACATGAAAAACACTATGAATCTGACTCAACTCTGGAGGTAATTCAAGCTGATAAGCCACTGGTCCTACCCGCTTCAACACACGATATGGTCCGATGAACCTAGGGCTCAACTTGCCCTTCCTTCCAAATCTGAAGATCTTCTTCCAAGGTGAGACCTTTAGAAAGACCTGATCTCCCACCGTAAACTCAATGTCCTTACGCTTCAGATCCGCATATGATTTTTGTCTATCCGAAGCTTCCTTTAACCGTGCCCGAATTACCTTTACCTTTTCTTCTGTCTCTGATATCAATTCAGGACCCAATAACGGTCGTTCCCCCAATTCAGTCCAGCAAGTAGGAGTACGACATCTACGACCATACAATGCCCCGTAGGGCGCCATCTGGATACTGGATTGATAGCTTTTGTTATACACAAACTCTGCCAACGGTAGAAAATCCTCCCAGCTACCTCTGAAGTCAATCACACAACCCCTTAACATGTCTTCTAAAATCTGGATTACTCTTTCCGACTGACCATCTGACTGAGGATCTAAAGCTGTGCTGAAATTTAACTTTGTTCCCAAAGCTTCATGTAGAGCTTTCCAAAACTGTGATGTAAACCTAGGGTCCCTGTCTGATATAATAGACACTGGTACCCCATGTAACCTCACGATCTCCGATACATACAACTTAGCCAACTTCTGCAGTGAGTAATCCATACGAACAGGTAGAAAATGGGCAGTCTTCGTCAATTGATCCACTATTACCCAGACGGAATCTTTCTTAGTAGGTGATAAGGGTAACCCACTAACAAAGTCCATCGTTATCCGTTCCGATTTCCATAATTGAATCTTTACCAGTTGTAACAATCTCGACGGTAATTGGTGTTCCGCCTTCACTTGTTGACAAGTCTAACACCTACTTACGAAATCAGTAACCTCCCGCTTTAACCCTGGCTACTAATACTGTTCACGGAGGTCTCGATACATTTTATTTCCCCCGGGGTGCATAGCATATGGGCTACTATGCGCCTTACGCAAAATCATTTGTCTCAAATCTGAATCCTTGGGCATACAAATTCTTCCGCGAAAACACAGTATTCCATCGTTATTCAATCCAAATTCCCCTATCACACCACCTTCCACTTGCTGAAGTAATGAACCCAACTTTTCATCCGATGACTGCTTTTCCGTAATCTGACCTAACCACACAAGCTTCACCTGAAGTTCGGCTAGCAAACTACCATCTTCATACAAACTGAGATGAGCAAACATCGCTCTCAACTCCGATATCACCTTACGACTCAACGCGTCTGCCACCACGTTTGCCTTTTCGGGGTGATACTCGATTGAGAAGTCGTAATCCTTCCACAGCTCTATCCACCTCCGTTGTCTTAAGTTTAACTCCTTTTTGGGTAAGGAGGTACTTTAGACTCTTATGATCCGTATAAATAATCGACTTCTCTCTGTACAAGTAGTGCCTCCAAATCTTCAAAGCAAGCACCACTGCAGCCAACTCCAAATCATGAGTGGGATAATTCACCTCGTGCGGCCTTAACTGACGAGATGCATAAGCCACCACTTTTCCACCTTGTGTTAACACACATCCCAAGCCCGTGTGTGACGCATCGCAGTAAACAACAAACTCTTTTCCAGCCTCAGGTTGAATCAATACTGGCGCTTCCGTCAGAATCTTCTTCAATTTCTCAAAACTTTCTTGCTGTTGATCTGCCCACACAAATGGTACTCCCTTTCACAACAGTTTAGTTAGGGGTGCAGCAATTAACGAAAACCCCTCAACAAAACGTCTATAATAACCAGCCAATCCTAGGAAACTCTAAATTTTAGCCACTGACTTTGGTGGTTTCCAATCCAACACAGCCTCTACTTTCTGAGGATCAACTCTAATTCCTTCGGCCGACACAAAATGTCCCAAGAAAGTCACTTCCTTCAGCCAAAATTCACACTTACTGAACTTGGCATAAAGTTGCTTTTCCCTCAATATTTGTAATACTATACGGAGATGTGAATCATGCTCTTCTTCATTCTTCGAGTAAACTAAGATGTCATCTATGAACACCACCACAAACCGGTCTAAATAGGGATGGAAGACTCGGTTCATCATGTCCATAAATACAGCTGGTGCATTGGTCAAACCAAACAGCATCACCAAAAACTCATAATGTCCATAACGAGTTCAAAATGCCATCTTATGAATATCCGTCTCCTTAACCTTGAGCTGGTGATAACCCGATCTCAAATCTATCTTGGAGAAAACTGAAGCTCCTCGTAATTGATCACACAGGTCATCGATTCTCGGCAATGGATACCTATTCTTGATTTTCAATTTATTCAACTACCTATAATCAATGCATATACACATCAACCCATCCTTCTTCTTGACGAACAAGACCAGTGCTCCCCACGGAGACACACTCGGTCAAATAAATCCCCGATCCAACAACTCCTGAATTTGAGCTTTAAGCTCCGCTAACTCCTTCGGCGCCATCCTATAAGGAGCAATGGACACCCGAGCCGTTCTGGGCAAAAGCTCAATGTGAAACTCTACTTCCCGGTCTGGAGGTAAACCCGAAAGTTCCTCGGGAAAAACATCTGAAAATTCTTTCACTGTTCTCACACTTTCCACCGATAATTCCTTGGCATCCAAAGCACTAATGAAGGCTAGGAATGCTCCACACCCTTTTCGCACCAACTTTTCTGCCTTTAAAGCAGATATTACATTTGATAAATAATTTTTCCGCTCGCCTATCATCACAACTTTCTTATCTTCCAAAGTCCTTATCGACATCCGCTTTGCAGTACAATCTAAGTGCGTACGGTGCTTTACCAACCAATCCATGCCCAAAATAAGGTCGAACTTGCCGATAGGCAGTTCCATCAAATCCGCCGAAAATATTTCTCTTTGAATTTCTAAGGGCACATGGCGATGCACCTGATGTGATAACCGGTACGTTCTTCATTTTTGATGTACCTGTTACTGCTTTGATAGATATCGGATCTACCCATTCTTATGTTGCTAGCGCTATATCTGGAAATCATTATCTCTGCCCGGTGCCCCTTGACCACGACCGTTGCCATTACCACCTCGGCCTGGTCCACGGCCCCTCGGTGGCTGCTGAATGCCCCTAGCTGATTGTGCATCATGGTTACGAGCTTCTTGAGTCGGAACAGTCCGTCGAGGACAATTCTTAAGCTGATGATCCTTAGGACCACATTTGAAACACCCACCGGTTCTCTTCCAGCATTCATCAGGGTGTCATCTACCACAGTCAGCACATGGTTGAATCTGATTGGTAGCAGCAGCTGCTCTAGCTTGAGCTGGCTCATCATTCCTGGGCCTCTTCTAAAACCTTTTAGCAGGACCGGAGTACTTAAAGTCCCTCTTGCCCTTGCCTCTATCTCTTTCTCGGTTTTGCCGCTCCGAGTTCTTAGCCTCTTCAGCTATTTTGGCTTTCTCCACAAACGTGGCAGAAGACCTTTCTTGTTGTGGGGCTATCAGTACCCGCAACTCATCATTCAACCCGTCCTCAAAATGCACACAGCGTTCATGGTCAGTTGGCACTATAGTCCGAGCATAACGACTCAAACGTAGAAATTCTACTTCATAAGCTGCCACAGTCTTACTTCCTTGAACCAGATTAAGGAATTCCTTCCTTCGGGCATCCACATAGCTAGCCCCGACATACTTTCCTTGAAATGATGTTTTGAAGAAATCCCAAGTAACACGATCAGCCTGAGTGCCTTCCCGAACTGTAACACCCCAAACCCGGCCCATTTGCTAAGACTGAATTTGAAATGCCACTGTGGAAAACGTTTGAAAAACTTTTGACTTAGAATTAAAAACATAAAATTTTGTTTTCTTTACTAAAACATTGTGTAATTAAAATTTCAAGTAAAACTAAGTTGTTTAAAATAAAACATTTTAAACTATAATATAATCAACAAACCAACTTAAAACATAATAAAAGTCCTTAAATACTTAAAATGGCCCTTATTACAAAAAATAAATACTTAAAATATTGAAACATAAATTGTATAAAGAGAATCCATTTCTGCATGGGCCACCTCGTATCCGCTCCAACCCGGTCCAAGCTTTTTGCATCACCTGAAAGGTTTGAGAAAAATTGGGTGAGTCAAACAGACTCAGTGCATAGTTAATACACATGTCCCCACATATGGGCTTGGCCCATATCCACACATCAATCACATATCAAATGATAAGGCATTATATCCATATAATTTCACATGTTGGGCTTGGCCCAATCCACATTGATCCGCATAATTAGTCATGCAAAATGCATAAATATGTAACATGAAGCCCAACCCAACCTAGAGTCCATCCGTTACTCCTACCTTAGCAGACTCCCTGCCCAAGGCCGTGGCTAATCCACCGATCAAATAATGATCCTCATATCTAACCTTGGCAGACTCGCTGCCCAAGGCCGTGGCTAAGCCACCGATCACATAGTGATCCACATTTCTGTATCCACGAGGTGACTCGAGGTCATCCTCAATCTACGATGATGCACACAGCTATCATCCGCCGAGATGGGCACCTAGCCAACACCTCTCTTGATGAAGCACATAGCCACCATCAAGCGCCAATGTAGCACAAGGCTAACATCAGACCACGTACATAAAGTACACCCTTTCCTTCGATAGTCACATCCCAAGTCCCATGCATATATGTGTATCATGGCAACATATCACTTGAACAATAATGCATCACATGTCATCACATTTCATATATTTATCAATAATCATTTAATAACGTAAATCACTGACCTGAGTATTCGATCACCCACCACGGGTATTCACAATCTTAGCCCTTAATTCGGCTACCATTAACATCATATCACATATACATAAATATAACACATACACACAATCAAGAGACAGTGCGATAACTACGCACCTTTTTGGCACAGTCGGCTAAATCCCGAAGACCCGATCTACCACACTAGATTCTTGTCCAACTCCGATTTGCTAAAGGAATGGCTTAAATCGATTGCTTCTGAAATCCAATGAGCACTTTTCCAAAATCAATTGAAGAAAAACAAAGAGAGTTTCCCCTTGAATAATCGGCCAAAAATAACACTAAAAGGAAATATAAAAAATTCGGCTATGGTGAAGTGAAAAAGAAAAGAGAAATAGAATGGTAATGGATGTTTAAACTTTGAGTGAATGAAAAGAAAAAAATAATGGAATTTGAGATGGGTAAAGATTCGGCCAAGAGAGGATGAAAGAAAACGTGATTGAACAAAAGTCAAATGAAGAAAAGAGATATGTGAGAGAGAGAGATTCGGCCAAACACTATTTTGCCAAAGAAGAAAAATGCACAAAAGTTTCAATGTTGCTTTGGTTTCAAGAGGACAAATGAAAGAAGAGAAATGGTATTTGGTTCACAAAAATAAGGTAAAAACCAAAAGAAAAATTGCACCAAAATGCATAATGACATTCGGCCAAAGAGAGTGTTCTTGGAGAGGGAAAACAAAAATGCAAAAAGATGTTCAAAAGGCAAAATTGATCAACTATTCCCCCCCAAGCTACTTACAAAATTCGGTCACCCCCTAGACACCCATGCCGTCCACATACATCCACTAAAGGCATAAGAATTGTTTCCAAAACATTTTCCACAAGCCAAGCCTTTTGTCCCCTCAATATACCATAACTTTATGATATCATTCCATAACCTTAAAAATCTTATCCCATAACTTAAGCTTTCCTTAAACAAAAATTCAACTTACCAAAAGTTATTAGTCCACCTATCATCAATAAGTTTGACTGGCCATCAATGCTAATACACAAAAATAAACCTTCAAAATGCTAAACATACCACTCGAACCTCTAACCTCAAGCTACCTTTCAAGCTCCTTAACCAACTTGCCACTTACTCCTCTTGTGCTATAAATGAACACTTAAATTAACTTAAGTGCTAAGCTCACCTAATCCACTTCATTAAATAAGCCATACTAAAATTTATTCTAACTTCCTAATTAAAATCAAGCCTTCACAAGACTATACTAAGCCCACAATAAAAATTATACCCGAGCTAACACAAGTAACAAAATGATATTCAAATTTTCCTAAAGCCCAATTCCCAATCGGCCCAATCCTACTAGGCCCAATTTTGGGATGTTACAATTCTACCCTCCTTAAAGAAATTTCGTCCTCGAAATTTCCAACTAACAGTCACACATCCTATCTCGCCACACTATGCTCTTGCTGCGCACTCTGATCTTAATAAAACTAACATACTTTCTATGAACAGTCCCAAAGTTCACACTCAAGGTTCCATCCACTTCACTATCAACACAAATACGAACTAGCTCTATAACAAACGAGACAATAAAGAGGTATTCCAAACATAAGAAACTTACCCGTTGTCACATCTGGCACATCACTATCCTCCCTCCGACGAACTGCATACACCAGACCTGGCTGTCTTGCCTCAGTGTTACCATTACCTCGGCTTGATGCTCCACGACCCCGACCAGAACCATTTCCTCCATGGTTCAGACCACGACCCCTCGTCACTTGCTGACCACCTCTGCCCGGCTGCTCAAAACCCTGGCCTACTGTCCGAGCCTTATTCGGATCCTGGGGACAGTCTTTAATCAAATGAGACTTGGATTTACACCTGAAACACTCCCGATCCTGATTCCAGCACTCGCCAACATGATACCTTCCACACCGAGCACACGAACGGTCCTGATTTCCTGCAGCTGGCATTGAAACACGAGCAGAATTCTCGATCCTCGGTCTTTTCTGAAGACTCCCAGAATGATTCTGACGGTCCAAAACTCCTCTTATCCCGGTTCCTATCCTTTTCTCTGTTCTGCCTCACAGAATCCTTAATTCCTTCGGCCACCTTAGCCTTCTCCACCAATACGGCAAACTCTCGTTCCTGCTGAGGAGCTATCAATAACCTCAGGTCATCTCTTAGTCCATCCTCAAATCGGACACATCGCTCATGCTCCGTAGCCACTACTCCTTGAGCATATCGGCTTAACCGCAAAAATTCCACTTCGTACTCCGCTACGGACTTTCTCCCTTGAACCAGCCCCAAAAATGCCTTCCTTTGCACATCAATATAATAAGTACCCACATACTTCTTCTGGTATGCCGTCTTAACGTACTCCCAAGTGAGATCCTCAACTGTGGCCCCATCCCGAACTGTGAGCCACCATTGATACGCTTCATCACATAGCAGCGCCACCATTCCTTTCTCTTTCTCCTTAGGGGTCAGATCCAATTCTTCCATAATTCGCTCGGTCGCCTCCAACCAATACTCAGCTGTACTGGGTGCCACCCCAGATACTCCACGAAACACTTCAGCCCCATTGGCTCGGAGTCGCTCAGGCACGGACTTCCTAGCTCTCATATTTCCACCGGCTCCAGCCACCATCTCCAGAACTCGAAGTACAGCCCGCGAAACAACATCATCCCCCGTCTGGTCCTGCTGCTCAACACCAAAAGCTGGTGGTGGTGGTACCTCATTCTCAGATCCTTGACCCGACCTCACTGGCTCAGACACAGCCATCCTACCCCGACCACGTCCACACATAACACGACCTCGACCTCGAGAACTCATATCTAACATCGCGATTTAATCTGACTTAAGAAATTTTATGCATTAGTATTTTGTTCCACTGATTATCCGCGAACAATTTTATGAAATAAAGTATTTAGAAGTAGTTCTTTCGATCACACAAAGGTTCAGTTCAAGTTCACTACTCTAATTCAGAGAATCAAATTCAATCATCCACAACATTAAACACATCATTATGGGCATTTCTGACCATTCCCGACCCAGGGGTATATTCGTAATTTTTCCTACAGGGGTCTTTTTGGTATTCAATCGGGGTCAATTTGAAAATAATCTTTACAAATCCAAGGTATCCCAATATTTTCAAAATCAAGGGTATTTTGAAAGTTTTTCCAAATCAAGGGTATTGCAGAAATTTCAGAAATCGGGGTTATTTTGGTAATTTTTTTGAAAGTCAGGGGCATTTTAGTAAATTTTCCCAAATCAGAGTATCTTACTATTTTGTAAAATAGGAGTTTTTGGTATTTTTATAAAGTAAAAATGTTTTTTTTACAAAAGTCGTGGGTAGTATGGAATTTTTTTTAAAAAAACCAATGGCATTTTGGTAATTTTACACCCAGGGGTATTTGGGTAATTCTGTAAATCAGAAATATTTCGAAAAATTTTCCAAGCATAAAATGGTTTTACAAATCAAAGGAGTAATTTTGAAAACTTAAGGTTTTTTATAAAACAGTATGACTAGTCCCTTTCGGGTTTTAATTATCAAGTTTAGCTCGTGAATAAGTCCTCTTGGTTAGGGTGAACCGTTACTACGCACCAGGTAGGATTCGAGTGAAGAGGAGGTGAGTCGCTAGGACTACTTAAATACCGAGCTCCCACCGAAACCAATCCTAGACATGCGCACAATAGTTGCCACACCTTAACTCGGCGACTTACTTCACAGGTTTGTTTGAATGTCCTTAAGTCTTATGCATGTGTTTGAGTGCACTAGCCCCAGGGTTCAATAGCCCTAATATTCTAATCTACGAGCCCAATTATGGGCACATACCAGTCATATAATAATTCACACAAAAATTAGAGGTACTTACCTGGTGGACTTCGGGTCAGAGATACAGGTGCCATGCCAGAATAAACCTGAAAAAATTTGTGAAAGCCCAAATCTTTGAAAAGCCCATTTTAAAAAAAATGTTTTTGGGCCCACAACCCTCAAATCCGAGTTTTGAACCGGGCTCTGATACCAATTTGTAACACCCCAAACCCGGCCCATTTGCTAAGACCGAATTTGAAATGCCACTACGGAAAACGTTTGAAAAACTTTTGACTTAGAATTAAAAACATAAAATTTTGCTTTCTTTACTAAAACATTGTGTAATTAAAATTTCAAGTAAAACTAAGTTGTTTAAAATAAAACATTTTAAACTATAATATAATCAACAAACCAACTTAAAACATAATAAAAGTCCTTAAATACTTAAAATGACCCTTATTACAAAAAATAAATACTTAAAATATTGAAACATAAATTGTATAAAGAGAATCCATTTCTACATGGGCCACCTCGTATCCGCTCCAACCCGGTCCAAGCTTTACGCATCACCTGAAAGGTTTGAGAAAAATTGGGTGAGTCAAACAGACTCAGTGCATAGTTAATACACATGTCCCCACATATGGGCTTGGCCCATATCCACACATCAATCACATATCAAATGATAAGGCAATATATCCACATAATTTCACATGTTGGGCTTGGCCCAATCCACATTGATCCGCATAATTAGTCATGCAAAATGCATAAATATGTAACATGAAGCCCAACCCAACCTAGAGTCCATCCGTTACTCCTACCTTAGCAGACTCCCTGCCCAAGGCCGTGGCTAATCCACCGATCAAATAATGATCCTCACATCTTACCTTGGCAGACTCGCTGCCCAAGGCCGTGGCTAAGCCACCGATCACATAGTGATCCATATTTCTGTATCCACAAGGTGACTCGAGGTCATCCTCAATCTACGGTGATGCACACAGCTATCATCCACCGAGATGGGCACCTAGCCAACACCTCCCTTGATGAAGCACATAGCCACCATCAAGCGCCAATGTAGCACAAGGCTAACATCAGACCACGTACATAAAGTACACCCTTTCCTTCGATAGTCACATCCCAAGTCCCATGCATATATGTATATCATGGCAACATATCACTTGAACAATAATGCATCACATGTCATCACATTTCATATATTTATCAATAATCATTTAATAACGTAAATCACTGACCTGAGTATTCGATCACCCACCACGGGTATTCACAATCTTAGCCCTTAATTCGGCTACCATTAACATCATATCACATATACATAAATATAACACATACACACAATCAAGAGACAGTGCGATAACTACGCACCTTTTTGGCACAGCCGGCTAAATCCCGAAGACCCGATCTACCACACTAGATTCTTGTCCAACTCCGATTTGCTAAAGGAATGGCTTAAATAGATTGCTTCTGAAATCCAATGAGCACATTTCCAAAATCAATTGAAGAAAAACAAAGAGAGTTTCCCCTTGAATAATCGGCCAAAAATAACACTAAAAGTGTAACATCCCGAAATTGGGCCTAGGAGAATTGAGCCCAATGGTCCTTAGGCATAGTAGCGTTTAAATTTTTGGAGAACAAGAGATCGGCTTAAATGCTAGTTAGACCCATTGGATAAGTGATTTTGGAAGGTTAGAGGGCTTCTATGAAGTCCCGGGATCAAATATTGCCTTTGGGGAAATTTTGGTTTTAGGTGAAAAAAACCCTGGAAGTTGGCAGATATGCCTTAAGAATAAAATATGGAGAAAATAACACAAAAGGAGTGTGTGGTGTAGTGGCAAAGTGACGCCACTTAGGGGACAAGGGAGTGACGCCACAAGGGAAGGAAGGAGGTCCAAGGTTCAAGTCTTGGCTTTTGCATTTTGGTTTCTTTTTGCTTGGACCTTAGAATTTGGCCCATAGTTTATATTTAGTTGCGCATGGTTTAAGACACAAGAGGAGCTTGTGGCCAAGTGGTTAGCGGCGTGGATTATGTTGCAAGGGAGCCTGGGTTCGAATCTCATGAGAAGCAAGGGAGTATTTATTTCGCGGATTGGACGACAAGAGTTTCAGTTGAATTTAAACTCTACTGACGAAGGGATCCCACATCGGAAAGACACAAAGAATGAAGGTGAAGAGCTAGCTATATAAGGAGCATCCTAGGAGGAGTAAACACATCTTGGAGGGCGTTTGGGCACAAGAGTGGTCGGAGCGCGGATTAGCCCCAGAGTCCTATCAGGTGTGTAACTCTCTCTACTCTAGCTGTAGAGCGGCAAATGCCGAAATGCCGGTTACACGGCATTAGTAGCCACACGAGCGTGCGAGCGCATGTGTGGGGCTTCGACGCGATAGTTGAGGCCATCAGTAGTATTCTCGTGGGTTGGGGCTGCTTGGGCCTCGATGGGCCGAAGTGGGCCCAATGGGCCTGTGGGCCCATATGAGTAAATTGCATGATTGGTTAGTATATGTTGAACTAGACTAGGTGGAAGTTATATACGTGGCTAGATTTGTGCTAGGTGGGCCACACGAGTGTGTGGGCCCGGATGGGCCGAAATCGGGTTTTAGGCCCAATCGTCCGGTACAACCGGAAATGGTAGCTGAGTCGCTAGTGGTGACATTAGGCCTTCAAAAAGGCCATTTTAGTTGTGAATTTACGAAAATACCCTTAGTAGGTAAAATTACGATTATACCCTTAGAGGTTGATTAGCATGATTATGTTGTTTAGTTTTGGCCGATTGTAGGGGAAGGCTTGATCTCGCATATCTCGGGTTGTGGCTAGTGCTCGAAAAGTGTTAAGGAAGGGGGATCTAGTGCGTTAGATCTTGATCTACGGGATTTGATAGTCGCATTAGTAACCAGGTGTGTAAACTAACATACTTCTTGCTTTGTATATGTTTGATAAACTGATTGATTGGTAAAATTGAAACAGTATGGTTGAGTGATATGATACCCTATGGGGTATGTGCACGGATTCAGGTAAGTCCGTTTCATTATGAGTACTGTTATTGATACATGATGTCATGATTTATGATGTTTTGCTAATTCGGGAAAAAGGGTTGCACACTGAGTCTTGGTGACTCACCTTTTTCCTTTAACCATTTCAGGTATTGCATAAAGCTGGACCAGGATCGGAGAGGACAAGGTGGCCCATGCCGAAGATGATGATTTAATATTTTATGCTTGGTTTTGATATAAGTACTTTATTTGAATTATTGGGTTGTAATAAAGGCCATTTTATTATTTTGGTATTACTTTAACCATGGTTTATCTGATTTGGATTTCTATGTGAAAATGGTTTTAATTCCAGTACCCTATTTATAAAAGTATGTTTAATAAAGTATTTTCAGACAATTTGTAACTTCTAAAGTTTGCATATTGCTTTAAATGAACATGGTTTTCAAAAATTGAATTATTTCATGCTTTATGCTAAGTTAATAAAGATTTTCATCCGACTTTCCCCAGTGACATAACCAGATTCGATCGTAGCGAATGGGCCGGGTTTGGGGATGTTACAGTTTGGTATCAGAGCCCGGTTCAAAACTCGGCTTTGAGGGTTTTGGGCCCGAAACAGTTTTCAAAATGGGTTTTTGCAATATGGGTTTTTAAGAAACTTTTCAGGTTATTCTGGCATGGCACCTGTACCTCCGACCCGAAGTCCACCATGTAAGTACTTCGGACTCTCTTGAAGTGATCTGTTTGTATGAATTGATTTGGGCTTAGTTTGGGCTCGTAGATTAGAATACTAGGATCTGTTGAACCCTAGGACTAGTCTACTCAAACACATGCATAAGACTTAAGGCTACTAAACAAACCTGTGAAGTAAGTCACCGAGTTAAGGTGTGGCAACCACTGTACGCATGTTGAGGATTGGTATTCAGTAAGAGCTTGGTATTTAAGCAGTCCTAGCGACTCACCTCCTCTTTACTCGAATCCTACCTGGTGCGTAGCTACGGTTCACCTTAACCAAGAAGACTTGTTCATAGGCTAAACCAAGTATTAAAACCCGAAAGGGATTAGCCTTACTGTTTTAAAACCCTTAGTTTTAAAATTTTCAAACTTACCCCTTTGGTTTGTAAACCCTAAATCTGATTTTGAAAGACGTTTTCTCGATTTACCAAAATTTCCAAAATGCCCCTAGTGGCAAAATTACTAAAATGGCCCTGACTTTCAAGATTTCCGGTTTAACTCCAATTTTAATAAAATTTCCCTACTTTGCAAAAGTATACAAAAATGCTATTTTCAAGATACCCTGATTTGAAAATTTACAAAATTACCCCTGATGAACAAAATTACCAAAATGCCCTTGGTTTCAAAATTTTCATGATTCCCTCGATTTTTACTAAAATGTTCTTACATTATGAAAATATCAAAAACTTCTGTTTTACAAATATCGAGATATCCTGATTTGGGAAATTTACGAAAATGCCCTTAACGTCCCCAATTACTGAAATAACCCCGATTTCTGAAATTGTTACAACACATCTGGTTTGAAAAACAAATTTTTCAAGATGACCCCTGAGATTTTGTAAACTTTGAAATATCTTTAATTTGAAAACTATTTTCAAATTGACCCTGAGTTATTACCGAAATACCCCTATAGGAAAATATCGAAATTACCCCTGGGTTGGGAATGCTCAAGAAAGTGACATGGATGAATGAATGTGTCTTTAGTGAAGTATGTGAATGTGTGAATTAGAACAGAAAACTTGAGATGAAACTTTGATTGCTCGAAAGAACGACTTCCAGAAACTTCTGTTCATAAAATCTGCTCGTGGATAAAACAGTGGAACAAAATTCCTAATGCATAAAACTTTTAATCAGATTAAATCGCGACGCTAGATATGAGTTCTAGGGGACGTGGTTGTCGCGGACGTGGTCAAGGTGGAATCACAGCTTTATTAAGATCAGAGTGCGCAGCAAGAGCGTAGTGTGGTAGGATGTGCGACTGTTAGTTAGTTGGAAATTTCGAGGACGAAATTTCTTTAAGGAGGGTAGATTTGTAACATCCCGAAATTGGGCCTAGGAGAATTGAGCCCAATGGGCCTTAGGCATAGTAGCGTTTAAATTTTTGGAGAACAAGAGATCGGCTTAAATGCTAGTTAGACCCATTGGATAAGTGATTTTGGAAGGTTAGAGGGCTTCTATGAAGTCCCGGGATCAAATATTGCCTTTGGGGAAATTTTGGTTTTAGGTGAAAAAAACCCTGGAAGTTGGCAGATATGCCTTAAGAATAAAATATGGAGAAAATAACACAAAAGGAGTGTGTGGTGTAGTGGCAAAGTGACGCCACTTAGGGGACAAGGGAGTGACGCCACAAGGGAAGGAAGGAGGTCTAAGGTTCAAGTCTTGGCTTTTGCATTTTGGTTTCTTTTTGCTTGGACCTTAGAATTTGGCCCATAGTTTATATTTAGTTGCGCATGGTTTAAGACACAAGAGGAGCTTGTGGCCAAGTGGTTAGCGGCGTGGATTATGTTGCAAGGGAGCCTGGGTTCGAATCTCATGAGAAGCAAGGGAGTATTTATTTTGCGGATTGGACGACAAGAGTTTCAGTTGAATTTAAACTCTACTGACGAAGGGATCCCACATCGGAAAGACACAAAGAATGAAGGTGAAGAGCTAGCTATATAAGGAGCATCCTAGGAGGAGTAAACACATCTTGGAGGGTGTTTGGGCACAAGAGTGGTCGGAGCGCGGATTAGCCCCAGAGTCCTATCAGGTGTGTAACTCTCTCTACTCTAGCTGTAGAGCGGCAAATGCCGAAATGCCGGTTACACGGCATTAGTAGCCACACGAGCGTGCGAGCGCATGTGTGGGGCTTCGACGCGATAGTTGAGGCCATCAGTAGTATTCTCGTGGGTTGGGGCTGCTTGGGCCTCGATGGGCCGAAGTGGGCCCAATGGGCCTGTGGGCCCATATGAGTAAATTGCATGATTGGTTAGTATATGTTGAACTAGACTAGGTGGAAGTTATATACGTGGCTAGATTTGTGCTAGGTGGGCCACACGAGCGTGTGGGCCCGGATGGGCCAAAATCGAGTTTTAGGCCCACTCGTCCGGTACAACCGGAAATGGTAGCTGAGTCGCTAGTGGTGACATTAGGCCTTCGAAAAGGCCATTTTAGTTGTGAATTTACGAAAATACCCTTAGTAGGTAAAATTACGATTATACCCTTAGAGGTTGATTAGCATGATTATGTTGTTTAGTTTTGGCCGATTGTAGGGGAAGGCTTGATCTCGCATATCTCGGGTTGTGGCTAGTGCTCGAAAAGTGTTAAGGAAGGGGGATCTAGTGCGTTAGATCTTGATCTACGGGATTTGATAGTCGCATTAGTAACCAGGTGTGTAAACTAACATACTTCTTGCTTTGTATATGTTTGATAAACTGATTGATTGGTAAAATCGAAACAGTATGGTTGAGTGATATGATACCCTATGGGGTATGTGCACGGATTCAGGTAAGTCCGTTTCATTATGAGTACTGTTATTGATACATGATGTCATGATTTATGATGTTTTGCTAATTCGGGAAAAAGGGTTGCACACTGAGTCTTGGTGACTCACCTTTTTCCTTTAACCATTTCAGGTATTGCATAAAGCTGGACCGGGATCGGAGAGGACAAGGTGGCCCATGCCGAAGATGATGATTTAATATTTTATGCTTGGTTTTGATATAAGTACTTTATTTGAATTATTGGGTTGTAATAAAGGCCATTTTATTATTTTGGTATTACTTTAACCATGGTTTATCTGATTTGGATTTCTATGTGAAAATGGTTTTAATTCCAGTACCCTATTTATAAAAGTATGTTTAATAAAGTATTTTCAGACAATTTGTAACTTCTAAAGTTTGCATATTGCTTTAAATGAACATGGTTTTCAAAAATTGAATTCTTTCATGCTTTATGCTAAGTTAATAAAGATTTTCATCCGACTTTCCCCAGTGACATAACCAGATTCGGTCGTAGCGAATGGGCCGGGTTTGGGGATGTTACAAAAAGGAAATATAAAAAATTCGGCTATGGTGAGGTGAAAAAGAAAAGAGAAATAGAATGGTAATGGATGTTTAAACTTTGAGTGAATGAAAAGAAAAAAATAATGGAATTTGAGATGGGTAAAGATTCGGCCAAGAGAGGATGAAAGAAAATGTGATTGAACAAAAGTCAAATGAAGAAAAGAGATATGTGAGAGAGAGAGATTCGGCCAAACACTATTTTGCCAAAGAAGAAAAATGCACAAAAGTTTCAATGTTGCTTTGGTTTCAAGAGGACAAATGAAAGAAGAGAAATGGTATTTGGTTCACAAAAATAAGGTAAAAACCAAAAGAAAAATTGCACCAAAATGCATAATGACATTCGGCCAAAGAGAGTGTTCTTGGAGAGGAAAAACAAAAATGCAAAAAGATGTTCAAAAGGAAAAATTGATCAACTATTCCCCCCCAAGCTACTTACAAAATTCGGTCACCCCCTAGACACCCATGCCGTCCACATACATCCACTAAAGGCATAAGAATTGTTTCCAAAACATTTTCCACAAGCCAAGCCTTTTGTCCCCTCAATATACCATAACTTTAAGATATCCTTCCATAACCTTAAAAATCTTATCCCATAACTTAAGCTTTCCTTAAACAAAAATTCAACTTACCAAAAGTTATTAGTCCACCTATCATCAATAAGTTTGACTGGCCATCAATGCTAATACACAAAAATAAACCTTCAAAATGCTAAACATACCACTCGAACCTCTAACCTCAAGCTACCTTTCAAGCTCCTTAACCAACTTGCCACTTACTCCTCTTGTGCTATAAATGAACACTTAAATTAACTTAAGTGCTAAGCTCACCTAATCCACTTCATTAAATAAGCCATACTAAAATTTATTCTAACTTCCTAATTAAAATCAAGCCTTCACAAGACTATACTAAGCCCACAATAAAAATTATACCCGAGCTAACACAAGTAACAAAATGATATTCAAATTTTCCTAAAGCCCAATTCCCAATCGACCCAATCCTACTAGGCCCAATTTTGGGATGTTACACGAACAGTAAGCCACCATTGATACGCCTCATCTCTCAACAAGGACACAGCTTCTCTTAGTTTCTGTTCAGCGGTACACTCCAGGTCATCCATGACCCGCTCCACAGCCTCGAGCCAATACTCTGCGACATTTGGAGCTACACCCGAGACACCCCTAAAAACCTCGGCACCACTTGATCTAAGTCATTCCAAAATTGATCCACGAGCTGCTGGCTCAGTTCTAGCCCCAGCAACCCTTTCTAGGACTCGCAACATTGCTTGGATCAAGGCAATGTCCCCCCTCATATGGTCATGTGATCCAGTCTCAGTCCCGGGTGATGCAAGTGCATCCATTTTCGGTATATGTCCCGACGCTTCAGACGCAACCCTAGCACCTCGGCCTCTACCACAGCCACGTCTACCTCGTCCACGTCCTCTAGCGCTCATATTGACTATTTCGGTTTAATCTGATTACAAGTTTTATGAATCAGTATATTATTTCAGTGTTTATTAAAGATATTTTATGAGCTATAAGAAGTAGAGTTGTTTTCGCAAACACATCCTATAGTCTCAATCTCTATAGTTTCAACACCTAAAACTAAAAGTTCTAGAGTGTTCCTATAGTCATATCACAATAATAAGAATTATTTAATTTGCATACACTTACTTGACTTGGTGTCGGATACTCGTGGTGCCATACTACCTTTAAAACATACGTTCTACAATTCAAACAGTTTTGAACCATAAATGTTTTTAAACCCAAACCACAGTCGAGTTTTGAACCTGGCTCTGATACCATAAATGTAACACCCCAAACCCGGTCTATACGTTAAGACCAAATTTGACATGTCACATGGAAGGAATATACATCTAGTCTTTTAAAGATTTAAAGAAATCGAATTTTCAAAAACATCTTGACATGAAGTTTATTGAAAACTAAGGTTGATTGATAATTCAAACAATTTGAGACGTACAAATTGAAACAAAAAAAAAATTAATTAATATTTCGAGAAAGTTTAAAAGAGTTCGAAGATAATTTTGAAAACAAAATTTTGAAGAACTTTGTTAACAGAAAATTTCCGAGTTAAAAGTATTTAAGAATGAAAACCCTTTTTGCATGTTCATTTGAGAAAAATCATTTGTTTAAATTTTTAGAAAAAAAATATCCCACTTAAAGTATTCAAGCAAATTATAAATCCATCAAAAGTAAAACAACATTAAAAATTTATCCAGAGGCCTTATTACAACTTAACTTAAAATAGCAAAATATTAAAAAGTACTTAAAAGAAATCCAAAATTCAAATAACCCATTATCCGTAGTATGGCCTCCACCGAGTCGTCCACAGCCCAAGTCTCCGTCACTGATCATTACCTGAGAAGAGTAAGGAAAACGGGCTGAGTTACTTAGAACTCAGTGTGTAACTCACTTAACTTTGTCCAATGACCCAAAATCCAATTAAGCATTTATTGGGCCAAAGCCCATTTACAATTATCTTACAATAAAAAATATATATATAAAATGAATTTGATATGCAATTCCCAAACCAAACCTAGTTTCCATTCGCTACACACCCCCCATACCAACCAACACACCTGTGGGGAGCTTTAGTCACCCACCCCGCCAACATACCAAAATAGGCATTAAGCCGTTTATATCAATTTGTGGACAAGCCACCAGATTTACAGAGTTTACATGGCATTGCCATTTTTCATATTTGTGGCAGAGCCACCATAATTTTGTAGCAAAGCTACCAGAACTTCTCTTCGTCAATATCCCATCCCATGCAATCCATGTATATAAGGCCCATTAAAACATTCATCACAATCTGGCCCATATCACAATCCGACCCATATATCAAATATAACATTTGGCCCATATAACCAATATTACATTTGGCTCATATATCAAATATCACATTTGGCCCATATATCAAATATCACATTTGGCCCATATATCAATTATCACATTTGGCCTATATATCAATTATCACATTTGGCCCATATCAAATATCACATTTGGCCTATATATCAAATATCACATTTGGCCCATATATCAAATATCACATTTGGCCCATATAGTCACTTTTATCGATTTGGCCCATTAAGGGTAATCTCATAATTTTCACAGTCTTAATACCGATTTCATAGTCTTTACCAATATAGTGATAGTTATGCCATTTTACCCGATATCACTAACATGTAATTTAATCAAACGATTAACACGATATAATTATCTAGCCCATGGAATACGGTGTGAGATTACACACCTGATTACGGTAAGCACTACATTTTCCTGATCGCCGACACCTAAAAATATTTTAATCCTCAATTAGAACATTAACACTTATAGTAAATCTACTCTAATATAAACGGTCTAGGTTTTTACCCTCGGAATCGTGGATAACTACTATTTGTCGGTTCTCCCCGGTTGACAGTCCACAACCCGGTGGAAAATCCTGAATCGTTGATGCCTCACAATTGCGAACAACTTCGAATAGTTGATTCTCACCGGATGAGGGTCAAACCCGGTGGAAAGTCTCGAATCGCCGAAACAGCCCTTCGTTTGAATCTAGGAGTAGGGATCATAAATCCCTTCCTTTTTCGATCACCAAATCACTACCCCTTTTGATTCGATCTTGCTTGCCTCCATTGAAAAATAGATATTAGTCCCAACTAATAGTACGTTGTTATAAACGATTGATCTTAGGAGTGAAGTCGGCTTACCACAAAAATCCGTATGATCTCAAGATGAAAATCGAGCGATAAAGTCCCTATAATATTATCGATTAAACAACACTATCTTTAACGAATAAAAAGTAATAAAGAATCCTCGAAGAATCCTTACCTTGAACGATGAAATTCCTTTTTCACACGATCTTCCTATGACTAGAGTCAATTAAGCGATGTAGAAACAATCGGCACTCCACTATACCACTACAAAGAAGAAAGGGTTTTTTTTGGAAGAGAAAAGATGATGGTCTCGGTCAAAAAGACCCTCTCAAGCCAACATATGAATTTGGCAATAGAAGAAAAAAAATAAGAGAACTGAAGAGAGTGTTCTTACCGATTGATCAAAGTGTGAGTAGAAAAATGGTTGAGAAGAAAATATGTGTGAAGTGGAAGATTCGGCTATGGGGAGATGATCAATGATATTCGGCCATGGTGAAAAATATTAGGGAGGGAGTGATGTTTGAGAGTTTTTACAAGAAGATAAGAAGAAGAAAAAAGAAATAGGAGATAGGGTGTTTATGTTTCGGTTTTCAAGGATTAAAACTGAACAAAGAAAAAGTCTTGAGGTTGGTGTGCATTCGGCAAAGAGAAGAAAAGAAAAGAAATGAAAATGCCCCTTCAAGGTTGTATGGTTTCGGCACAAGGAGGAAAAGAGCTTGGGGAAGAATGGAAGCCAAAACAAGACAAAAGTTTACCTATTGCTCATAACACATTCGGCTAGGGAGAGGAATTTTGGAGAGAAAAAAATTTGATACACCAATTTGCTAATTAAAAAAAAGTGACCAAAACTAGCACCTACCTTACCAAAATGCTAGCACAAATTTGACCATCCCCCTTAGCCCCAAAAACCGTCCAAATGCATGGCCAAATGGTCAAAGTTTGGCCACCCAAACTTTCCAAAACATCACCCTTGGAATAAGCCTCATATTCCCCCTACATGCCTTTTCCATTTGATTCCTTTCCCTAAGTTCAATCTTGCCTTTTTCTCTTAACCATCTTGCCATAAAAAAATAAAGTCCAATTTACCATAAGCTCATCCTTGACCGACACTATAAGGAAGGAAAGCAAAAATAAAAATAAATAAAGTTCACACATGCACACAATGGGATACGAACTCCTTCCCTCAAGGTAACACATATGGCGCCATATCCTCTTCGCTGATAGCTCAATTATGCTAGCTTCTTACCACTTTATTACCTTAAGCTTTAAGGTCACTTATTCCATTACCTTAAAGTCCTAAATGCCAAAATATTTTACTAATTCCAAATAAATCTCGAGCCTCCTCAGGACTACTTAAACATACACATTGGATAGTTTAACTAGCTGAGCACCAAAATAATGCAACATATAAAAATTCAAATTCTAAGATGTTACAAGAAAGGAGAGCTATTTTAACTGGATGGACTTATCCATTCACTGAAGTTGAAGGAGTAGATGCGCAGGAGTTCAGGTTAGAAACATGAACTGGATGGCAACTCCAAAGCTCTGTATGATATTTTCTGTAGAGTAGATGCACATGAGTTCAGGGGAATCTCTAAGTGTACTAAAGCCAAAGAGGCTTGCGAGATACTAGAGACAACTCATAAAAGGACCAATATAGTGAAACAATCCAAGCTTCGGATGTTGACTACTAAATTTGATAAAGGATGCAGGAAACAAAGACCATTGAAGAGTTTTATGCAAAATTTATGACTTGGCCAATTAAGCTTTTGCCTTAAGAAGTGAGTAGTCAAGCTCCAAACTTATAAGGAAGGTTCTTAGGTCATTAGCACCAAAGTAAGAATCATCAATGAGGTCAAAGATATTGATGCAATAAGGACTGATGAGTTAATTGGATCCTTCAAAACCTTTGAGATTAACATGGAAGAGGCCAAGGCAGGCAAATCAAAACCTAAGAAGAACATTGCCTTTTTAGTGGAAAAAATTGTGCCCACTGAACAAAACATTGTTATCAAAGAGAACAATTGAATTTACTTATTCAAGGGTTCAAAAAGATGGCCAAGAAGAAGATTATATGGAACAAACATTTCGAGTCATCCAAGGCTATCCAAAAGAGAAATTTCAAAACCAAAGTTGAGTCAAATCAACTTGTTAAGGAAAAGAAATAGGGAATTCAAAGTCATGAGTGTCATGGCTTTGGGCATATTCAAGTAGAATGTGCTAATACCCTAAAAAAGAACAAGAGAAAGTTTTTATGTAAGACCTGGGGTGATTAGGAAACCAACTTAGAATCAGATTTTGATGATGAATAGGTGAGCAATTTTGCTGCTTTAATAACTTAGGATCAAATGTTTCTCATTGTGGATTGATGGATTGCAATGAAAAAGAGGCATATGAGGAATTGTTGAAAGCTACAATCTTATGTTGGAAAACATAATCTTCTTAATGAATTTAACTAAAAGCTTTCAATTGAGAGTTATTTTCTAAATAAAGAAGCTTCTATGCTTGAAGGACAAGTAGATGCAAAGTTAATGAAGCTTGATGAGCAATCATAAAGGGTTGAAAAGCTTGAAAAATAACTGAAAGATGCAAGGCAGAAAATTGAATGTGATGAGCAACTAGAAAATAATCAAAAGATAGGAGGACTAGGCTTTATAGAAAAAGGAAAAGCTATTGAAGAAACTCCTAAAGTGTTTGTCAAAGTAGGGAGTAACCACTATACTGGAGAATGCTCTAAATAGATCAAATTTTAAGAAGAAGGATTATTTGTCATTACAATCATGTTTCAAGCCATATCAGGCCTCGTTTCTTCAAAATGCTCAGAGATCTTCAATGGAATAAAACAATGCCACAATTTGTACCCACTACTTTTGACACTATTCGAAAGAAGGGAAAACTTATGTGGAAAAGAAAAGATGAACAGTGTTTATTTTCTGCACACCAGTCACTAAAAGCTTTAATTGTGATGTATGGTACTTTAACAATGGTTACTTATGATATATGACTGGAAACCTCTCATTCTTAAGTAATTTTGTTGAAAGCTATGAGGGTAGTGTTACTTTTGGTAATAGGAAAAAAGGGGAAGATCTGTGGCAAAGGGACACTTGCAGCTGATGGCTTAAAGTTGACCTCGTTAGCATTAGTCAACTTTGTGATCAGGAAATGCTTGGACCTTTACAAAGGATAAGTGTGTGGCAACCATAAGATCAAATGAAGAAATCCTGGAAGGTTCCAGGACTTTTGACAACTACTATAAAGTTTATTTGCCATCTAGATGCAACAAAACAAGAATGGTTGATCTAAAGTTATGGTATGAGAAATTGAGACACATTCATTATCAAGGATTACAAAGATCGGTATGTTATGATGCAACGTAAGGATTCCCACAAACTATTGGCACATATTCAAATCACAACTCCATTTTAGCTTCTTCGCATGGACCTTAATGGACCACTGCAAATTGAAAGTATTGGAGGTAACAGGTATATGTTGGTATGTGTTGATAACTTGTCACATTACACCTAGGTAAGATTATTGAAATAAAAATCAGACACATTCAGAGAATTTAAGAAACTTTACAAAAGGCTCATGATCGAGAAAGAAATAACCATTAGAGATATTGTTAGAATTAGGAGTTGGTTCCTAAGCCAGTCCACTATAATTTAAATGGTACAAAAAGGGGTTTTAAGAATAAAATTGGTGAGAATGGTTGTATTATAAGGATCAAGGCAAGGCTAGTAGCTCAAGGGTATACACAAGTTGAAGGTATACATTTTGACGAAACCTTTGCCCCTATTGCTAGATGGGAGGCTATAAGGTTACTCCTAACTATGGCCACACATTTGAACATTAAATTATTTCAAATGGACATGAAAAGTGCTTTGAAGACTCAACACGTACAGATTATGTCTACAAGCTTAGGAAGGCTCTTTATGGCCTAAAACAAGCACTCAGGCCTGGTATGAGAGGTTAACACAGTTTCTTCTAAGACAATGTTATCAAAAGGGATCAGTCGACAAAACCTTATTCATCAAGAAACAATGAGGTCACATTGTCATTGCTAAGATCTATGACAATGACATAATGGTTCAACTTCATTTAGTGCAAAGGATGAATTTGTTAAGATGATTATAAGGGATTCATGATGTGCCTTGTTGGGGAATTGTCATATTTTCTTAATTTCCTGATTAACCAACTCAATGATGGTATGTTTCTATCCCAAGAAAAGTATGCCAAGAACGTTTTTAAAAGGTCTAGATTACAAAATGTAAAGCCTTCCAAGACATATATATATACAAACAGGTGTGAAACTTAGTTTCGATGCTGAAGGAATGCCACAAAACCAATCACATTTTAAAGTATGATTTGAAGCTTATTGTATTTGATAGCAAGAAGGTTTGATATTAGCATTGTTGTAAATGTATGTGCTCGGCTCCAATCCAATCCAAAGGAATACCATGTCAAAGTTGTTAAAAGGGTGATCAGGTATGTCAGTGGTACTCTAGATTATGGCATTTGGTTATCTAAAGATAGTGCTATGTCCTTAATAGGATGTAGTGATGCAAATTGGGTTGGAAATGTGTGTTAGATTTGGTGCCCTAAGTGTAGTAATTTCGTCTATGTACACTTATATTTTTTCGAACAGATTGGTTGGATAAAATTATTCATAAATTACATTAATATCCTTTGTATATTTTCCTCACATGGTTTTTGCATGTAAAACAAAATAGAAGAAAATATTAACTCACTAGTTTTCTAATGTTTAACTAATACTAAGTTGTATTAAAAATTAAAATAATAAACAATT
Source organism: Gossypium australe (assembly GCA_005393395.2). Lineage (NCBI taxonomy): Eukaryota > Viridiplantae > Streptophyta > Magnoliopsida > Malvales > Malvaceae > Gossypium > Gossypium australe. The sequence goes on along the minus strand of CM016624.1, from coordinate 63,775,335 downwards.
AAAAACTTTTAATTGTAGAAAATAAAATACATTTAAATTTGATAATAAAATATTGTATATTAAATTAATAAAAAATTAAACTTTTTTAATGAAAGAGTTAAATGTAAATATCTAATATAAGACAAAGAGACATAAATATGAGTATTTATGGTAGAAAAACACTCACTGGTGTTGTAAAGTTTCAGTTGGAGTGAAATGCTCTAATCATGAAAACAAAGGCAGCGCAATGGAGAGAGAAACAATTGCACTATAATATGCAATTCAAAAGGATTGTTGATGTAACAGTCTAGTTTTGGGTCTAGTCAGAACAGTGGTTTCAGGACCACAAATCCGATGAGAAAAATTCATTTTTGTTATATTTTTATGGTCTACAGTTTTATGGAACGATCTCGTGAAAATTTTGTTCGAAAATTTTGACGTTTGGGCACCCAATTTAGTTAAAAGGACTAAATTGCAAAAAAGTGTAAAACTTGAATTCTATATGTTTAAGGTGACCAATTGCTATGAAATATTAAATTGAAAGTCCTTAAATGGTAATTAGACCATTGGTTAAGTTGGTGGACAAAAATAGACATGGTTTGGCATGTTTCTAAAGTTTTTCATTAAGGGCATTTTAGTAATTTGGTAATTAAATGAAATAAAAATCCAAAAATGAAGCCAATTTTTGTCCATCTTCCTCCATGGCCAAATTTTACAAGGGGAAACCATGGCTAGGGTTTTTTAAGCTTCCAATCTTGATTATCAAGAAAAACGAGGTTTGGACCTAGAATGGGGGAAAAATAAGTATTTGATGATTTAGTCATTTTCGCCATTTTTATGTCGAAGTAAGTTCGTATGTAAATAATGAAATGTTATATATTTTTTTTATGTTTTTATATTGCATGAAATGTATGATTGATTCTATGAGCATATTCGATGAAGTTCCGGCAAGAGAGAAATCCCGATTGAACCTTAGGAATAGATTAGGATACAAGTGACATGTCACTAGGAACCCATGTGACTATGTGATTTACGTGTCCCGAGTCCTGGTCCTATACATCCTACCGGTGGCTGGGTATACCAGCAAATGTTGCGGATACCTGACAGCTTGTGTGAGCAGCACCGTGTAGCTATGTGTTGACTGACAGCTTGTGTGAGCAGGTCCGAGGATAGCTCGAGAGCGAGCTTATATGTGTTATGAGATTTGTGGTAGCATTGGCTACATATGTGGCACTTATGTGTAAAGATTTCCATGTATCTGATAGTATTCCAAGTGGTTCAATGGGTATGTCAAAGATGAGAAAGTACGAGAATATGTTATGAGATGGTACAGGTATGTACGTAAAACTCAAAGAAAATGAACTCAGTATATGATGAACAATTGGTAAGATTGTGATTGAGTAAGTTTTTCTTATGAAGCTTAAATGACAATTATATTGATATGTGTTATGTAATTCATATGATGAGCTATTAGTACATGACAATTATGTTGATATGTGTTATGTTGATATTAAATGGCATTTATGTTCATATGACATTTATGAAGTTTTAATGACATTTATGTTGATATATGTTAATTTATTTATATGTCAAATGTATGAATAATGCTTTGTATTATTTGCATAAGAACTTACTAAGCTATATAGCTTACCCCCTTCCTTTCCCATGTTTTATAGTGTCATTGAGCTAGCTCGGGTTGGAGATCATCGGAGATTCTATCACCTTATCAAGCTATCACTTTGGGTATAAATGAATTCAAGCATTTTGAGTTTATGGCATGTATAGGGACTTATTCATTTTGTTAAATGTGTCATTATGATTGTAGCCAATGTGTTGGCTTGTGATTGTCAAAGGCTTGTTTTGCTATTTGGCCATGTATGTAACAGTCCGGTTTAGACCCTAGTCGGAACAGTGGTTTTGGAACCACAAATCTGAGTTAGAATAATATTTTAATATTATTTTCTGTGCCTTTAATATGTGATTAAGCATGTGCTAAAGTTCTGTAATTTAATTTGATCGTCTGTGTGCTTAATTTGATAAAAGGATTAAATTGCACTAAATGCAAAACTAGCATGATATTTGTAAAAGTGTCTATTGGATGTGGCTTTTTAAGGTGAAGGCCTTATGCTGTTATTAATCCATTCATAAGATAATGGATGGTTAAATGACATAATGACCATAGTGTTATTTTGTCTTATATGTTTATAAAAAGGGTTAAATAGGTAATTTGATTAATAATATATTATTAATGAAACAAAAGCATGAAAATAGCATGGTTATCATCCTTAGTGCCAAAAATTAGCAAAGAAAAAGAAGAAAGAAGAACATCTAGGTTTCGGCTAAGTATAAGCTTGATTCAAGGTATGTTTGACTTCGATTTTCGATAATTTCTACGTTTCTACAATCGTTGCTTCCTATACTATAAAACCCATGTCTTAATTTGAAGAATTGATGATGTATATGAGATGTGCCATTGATGAAATGGTGAGCTTGGTGATGAGTATTGGTGTTAAATGAAAGATATGTGTTTAATGAACATGTTTCGTTCTTGAATTTTTGGTGAATTTAGCTAATTAGGGCTAAATTGTGAAAATGAAATTTTGAAGGACTAATTTGTGTAATAAATGAAATGTATGGATTGATATGAGTATAGTGTGTATTCGACCAAGCATGGGTAAAAGCAAATTTGGTGAATTTTGTGATTTTGTGAAACAGGGACTATAATGTCCAAATGTGAAAATGTGACGGCTAAATTGTAAATTACCGAAATATGTGTTTTGGATTGAATTGAATGAATTAGTGAATAAATGAATTTAATTTGAATATGTATAGATCAAGAACCGAAGAAAACGGACTTAGATCGGGGAAAGTCGAAAATCATTTAATAGCCACACGTTTCCGTTAAACCGAACTCGAGGTAAGTTGAAGTACAAATAAATGTAATAGCATTGAATTATTTGAGCATATATGATATTTGAAGTACTATGATTATCCATTGAGATGGAATGTATGTGAATCCGAGTTCGCTAATAAGTCGACAAGCTGTTAAAGTCTGAGAAGTCCCGTGTAAACCTAGGAACAGATATGAATTACATATGTCATGACATAGGTGTCCGGTATGTGATATCATGTAAGACCACATCTGGGACGTTGGCATTGATTCGAGTTTTCATGTAAGATCACATCCGGGATGTTGGCATCGATATGAGATTTATGTGTAAGACCATGTTTGGGACAGTGGCATCGTATTGATTCGTATAAGACCCTGTCTGGGACAGTGGCATCGATATCTGATTACATGTAAGACCACGCCTGGGACATTGGCATTGTACGACTATTCTGAGCACTTTAAGTATCCTATTAGATTCTGAACGGTTCAACGGGCAAATCCAAGATTCGAATGACTATGTGATTTGTATATCCGTTTCAGGTACGTTTGATATGTACACTAAGTGTGTATGAAAGGTAAGTGTCTATATGAGCTTACTAAGATGAATATGTGCAATGAAATGATGGAATGATATGTGAAGATATGCTTAAATGAGCTATGTGTATATGTGATATTTGAGTTGAAGAGTGTGGTAAGATATGGCTAAGTATATGAGTCAAAGAATATGTGATGGATTTGCTATAAGAACTATAAATGTCATGTTAACAATATGGTTATGTATATTTTATGCTAAGTTTATTTTTATATGGCTTACTAAGCTTTTTAAAGCTTACTCTATGTGTGTTTGCTCAGTTTTATAGATCGTCAAAGCTATTGAAAGCTCGGGGACCGTTTCGAGGATCGTCATCACACTACTCAAACTTGTTTTGGTGCTTTGAAAATGTATATATAGCTAAATATGGCATGTATAGGCTAGTCATTTTGGTATAAGTTGGAGAAATGTAATTAGTTATGTGATGTGGCTAGTTATATGTTGGTATTATGCATTGGTGAATATGGTTTATGATGTTGAATTTGGTATGATCCCATGACTATGAAATGGTCAAGTTTATGGTAAGCATATGGATGACATTTGAGTATGCATGTTTGATTAAAGAAGTGGTTATATGAATGGTAAATGTGGATGAATCATGCTTGAATATATATGTGTGTTAGTTGCGCAAATTGACAAGATTGGAAATGAAATTGAATGTGGAGATTTGATGATTATTTGACATGTCTTTGGCTGACAAATATGCATGAAAAGAATTGGTATATTGCTTGTAAGGTTGACCCTAGTGTGGGTGGCATTTTGGCCTTGCAAATGGTCTGTTTTGCCTACACGATCGTGGCACACGAGCGTGCCTGGTAGCCATGTGAATAAGTCAGTAGCTAGCCTAATTTTACACAGCTATGGCACACGGGCGTGTCTGGTGGCCGTGTGGATAAGTCAGTATACATGCTCTATTTTGGCACGGCCAGGACACATGGGTGTGTTTGGTAGCTGTGGGTGTGTGACCTCTGTAACTTAAAAAAAAGTTTTTAAATTTTTGAGAAAATTCAATATGTGTTCGGTTTAGTCCCGACCCTATTCTAAAGCATGATTAAGGTTTCGCTGACCTATAAAAGGGACACTTTGATTTCATTGGATGAGTTGTAACATGAATTATCTGTAGAAGATTTTGTTTATCTGGTAACGCCTCTTAACCAAAATCCTGCGACGGATACGGGTTAGGGGTGTTACAATGTAAGTTGGCTCATATTGGCTAACATGGTTGTAAGCCTAAGTATATTCGTATATGTGTCAATGTCTATGGTGATATGATCATGGTATGCTTGGTGAATGTGAAATGTTTAAAATTGTGATTTATGGCATGATTGTGTGATTTTTTGGAAATGTGACCTATTGAGAAGATGAGGAGTTTGAGTATCATTTGGTAACTTGAAAGTATGTTTGATTTAGGGCTTAATAAATGTAGTGAATATGTTAGACAAAGATATAAAGTTGATATGTTTAAACCATGAATGTGGAATCTTGCATGAATTGGTGCGGAAAGGTTGATGTTCTAAGCATGATAAATAATGGCATGAGAATGACATGTTATTGTCATGGTTGTGGTTATTTGGTTGCTCTCACATGCTTGATTTTGTGTCATGAGATGTTATGTAGATGTGTGAAAGTGAGTGTGGCAAAATGGCTTGGTAAATAGCCTTGTTTTTTGTCTACACGGGTAGACAACGGGAGTGTGTCTAGGCCGTGTGTGACACACGGTCTGCCCCTCGGGCATGTGTTTCGCCCGTGTGTCTCCTGCACCTTGATTGTTGCAAAACAGAATGTCCAGAATTGAGCACACGGGCAAAGACAGGGGCATGTGTCTCAGCCGTGTGTGCTACACGAGCTAGCACACGGGCGTGTGGCACAAGCTAGAGAGCACCCTAATTTGAACACGTTCTGAAACACGGGCATGTCCCTTGGACCACATCGGCGTGTGAGCCCTGCATCTAGCAAAAATTTTCTAAGTTTTGTAAAAATTTCTAAAGTTCTTGGTTTAGTCCCGAACCACTTCTAAAGTATGTTTTGTGCCTCGTAGGCTCGTATTAGGGACTTTATGATCGAATATGAATGGTTTTAATTTTGACAAAAATTTATGACTCGGGATTGTGTAAATGCTTGTGTTATAAGTCCGGTAATGCCTCGAGCCCTATTCCAGCGTTGAATACGGGTAAGGGGTGTTACAATTGAAGTGTGTTTGAGCAATAATGTGATGGAATCATGTAACGCTAGGGTTTGTGCAAACATACACAACTGTTATCAAGTAATAGGTAAATATAAGAGTTATCGTCTCCACAGGGGCTGTATATATTAATCAATATTTTGCAAAATTAACGTTTTACAATTTGGTGAGAAAAACACAATAATTTTGAGTGATTGATATAGAATTAAATAACTAGATGCAAAATTATCCTAAATGCAAACTAACCAAAGTGTGATGAATAATTAAGATGAATGAGATGGGTTTAACTACAAATTAACCAAATTTAACAACAATAACATGAATAGGTTAGAATAATTGCAACAATTGACTTGGTTCATTTTCAACATGTTCACAATGTTCCAAAAAATATTCCATGGCAACTCGATCTTTCTTTAACTTTGAAACTAGTATTAAGTCCTCTCGAAATCCTTTACTTGAAAGACACGCATACTACCATAATCATACTTAACTAAGGGTTTCTTAAAGTTTATGTGAAGTAACAGGGATAGATTAGGTTTCAAACAATTTAATCACACAAATCTAAAAGTTATGCAAGGTAATAGAGCTCTCTCGAGTTATTACGAACCTTTAATTTAATCAAGCTGGGATCTAAATTAAGCATACACCTTTCAATTACTGCTTCCGTTAATCGTCATCTTTCTAGGATTGATCAACTAATTTTAATGATTCAATCACATTTTAATGAATGAAATAGATGTTTGATTTTAATTAAAAGCATGAACGATTGAGGGACAAAACATTATGAACATAAATCAAATGGACTTCATCAAATTGATGTAATTATTCTAGCTAAACAAAATTAAGCTATCATCGTTGAACAACAAAGCAAATTGCAAACATGTTGAATAACAAGAACAACAATAAATATTAAGGAAGAAGAAGCTCTGAATAATTTTGGCAACCCTCAAGAAATTGATCGCAGTGGCTTCCTCCGATTCACCTAATTTCTCCTTTGCAAAATGCTCCTTAAGGTGGTCGGCCAATAGAGAATTTTCTCAAGGAATTGATAGCTAAATGGAATGGGAAAATTGATGGTTTGTATGTTAGAGGGAGGGGAAAGGAGATGAGAGAAAAAATGATAGAATGTGAAGTGGGGGATGATGGATGTTGTGAAATGGAAGGCATATTTATACTTGAAAGGAAGCTTAGAGGTTTGCTAAAAATGACCGAACCATCCATTGAATATCTCTTTCACTTGGTCAGCCATGAAATGTGGAAAGGGGAAGTTGTTGGTTGCTTGATTCATGCTTGGGGTTGGATGGTTTCTTGGGTGTTTGTTGGGACCTAACTTTTAATTATTTTAGAAGAGTAAAAACCTCTGAATAAATCTTCTAAAAGCTTATTTTGGACTGCTCATATGCCCTTGCTGAATTGGGCTTCTTTTCCCCTTACTTGGATAGTTTTGTGACCCAAATAATTGTCATTCTTGTTCTTCAATTAAATCAACTTGAACTGGATTGAAGTGAATTTCTCTTGAACCAATTCGCTTGCATTTTTCATCCAACTAAGGTGAAATAGAGCTCGTGTCAATGTATAAATAAGATAAGTTTCTCAATTTATTAATTTCATGGTCCACTGCAACAATTAAATAAAGTAAATTATTATGTAACATGAAATAATTAAATTATGCACAAATTTAATACATAAAAGCATAAAATTGCATAATTTTACTAAATCATGCTCATTATCTCAATGTAAACAAAATTCACCCAATTAAATATCAAATATTCGGGATTAACATAATTTTTAAGTAAAAAGGTGTCATAAATAATTAAAAAAATCTATATAATTTAGAGTTTACACACCCCCAAACTTAATTCATTGCTCGTCCCGAGTAATGTAAAGCAAAAATTTAGATAAGGCAATCTTACAATAAGCATAAGTAGGATGAATTTTTACACATAATCATATGTTGAACTTATCAATTCCTCTCCACTAATGTAGTCGGCATAATTATGAAAATCAATAGGTCTTTTATAAGATAGTAGTGGGGCTAGGCTCAAGGTAGGGATAAAGAGAAATGAATTTTAAGGTTTAATAATCTTCACCCTAACTTTGTCTTGGATCTTTTCGAGGTACATCCTTCCTACTAATGGGTTTTAACACCCCTTAACTTAATTTGAAGCTTATGCCCGGCAATACTTTTCAATACTTCAATATTTATTTTACTCTTTTTGCTCGACATAGAGATTTCTCTCTCTCTTTTTTTTTTTTTTTTGAACTATGAATCAAAAGGAGAACATGTACATATTTTTGAATTTTTCCTAAAATTTTGATCACCAAGTAAATATAGTTAAGATTGGTGAAAAAATAGGATAAAACTTTAAAGGGTTATGGATCATGATGTAGATGAATAGGCTCAAACTAAGGTTTCAAGGGTTAAACTCATATGGTAGGCTTGAAAGGCTCAAACGATCCAAAGAAAATGTGCCTATATCATGTTTAGATTCTTATGCCTCCTAGGATTTCACCTCAAGAAAGTTACTAAGTCAATTCTAAAGACTTAGACCTTCATGCATGTCTATTTCCAAGGAAATTAAATTTTCATGACAAAGACTACATAAGACCTAAGAAGATACAAGCATTCTATAACTTAAGATAACATAAAAAAAACTCAAATAAAATTAGAAATCATACTTTCATTTGAGCTAACTTATGAAAAAAAATTCTCTAAACATCATTTTATTTCAGTATACTTATGTGTAAACATTGAAACATACTTAAGAAAAGTTAAAATTCATGCAAATATTGCCATACCCCCCACCCTTAAAAAGAATCAATGTTCTCATTGTATAAACAAATTAATTGTAACACCCCACACCCAGCCTAGACGTTATGGCCGAATCTGGCATGTCACATTGAAGTGTTTTTCGAAAATAATGTTTTCATTGAAAACCCTTCTTGAAATTTAAAACCTCTTGCCATTTAAAACTTGTTTATTCCCTTTTAAAACATTATCACCTTTAAAACCTTATTGTTGCGGAAGCTTGATTTAAAACAAATGATTTACGAAAACGTGATATTTAAAAATTGGGTTGCGGAAATGTAACATCCTGAATTAATGGGACTTTGCATTTGTTGTGCAGTTACGCTTAATGTGTTAATTAGAATGTTTAAGGGGTTCAGATTGGGCTCCAGGTTGGGCCGAGGTCTTAGTTAAAATTTTCTGTTTGGACACTCTAGTGGAAAGCTTGATAATATAAGGCTTAAAAGATGTTATCTGTGTTTTAAAATACAAAATGGGCTTGTGGCCCAGTGGCAAAGTGTCGCCACTTAAAGAGCAGGGAAGTGGCGTCAACTGGGGAGACCCAAACTCAAGTTGCATGAAGCCTAATTCTTTTAATTAAAATTTAGCTAATTTTCGGCTTTTAAGTTAGTAGAGTGGCACGAAAATGGGCCTTGGAAATAGGGGGAATATATATGTTTGGATAATGTAGATAATATGGCTGATAATGTGGCAGATAAAAGGAAGAAGAGGTAGTGTTATCTGGGCCACTTGTGGATAAGAGATCAGGTAATGATAAGGGAGAAAATTTAGGATTTATCTACTGGTCACAGTGGTGGCCGAAATTCCAACACTGAGGGGGAGGAGGAATCGGTTTTGGTAAGTTCAAGGGGTGCCGAAATTTCCCTTGACTAGTAGCCTAGTTTTAGTTTTAAAAAGGGGCATTTTTAGTTTTTAGGGAGTAGGTGTCGAAATTTAGGTTAAGTAAGGGGGATATCTTTTATTTTCGGCATTTAGGGTTCTATTCTTCCATTCTCTTCTTCAATTTCGGCATTTGGGTTTTGCTCTCCTTCTTTTCTCTCATTCTCTGCCAAAGCTGAAATCCCTAAATCCCATTCTCTCATCTTCACTTTTATGCAAAAGCCGAAACTCTTGATTTTAATTCTCTTCTCTATTCTTTTTCTATAAGCCAAATATTCATTGTTCTTTGCTTTTTCTCTTTTGCCGATCTCTTCACTAAAAGCCGAATCTACATAGATTCCTTCCTATCATCTTCTCTTTTTAATCTTCTCAAAAGCCGAAATCTTCTAGGAGTAGCCGAATCTCCCGTGATAGGGTAAGTGCCGATCTTCTTCTCTTCACTTTCTCTTTCGGTTTTTGGAAGTTAAAGCCGAAAGGCTATTGGGATTGGTAAGGTTGACGTTTGATTAATGGTTTGATGTTTTCTTGTTGGGCAACGTCGGGAATCGAAGTAGATCGTTTAGATCTAAAAGCCGGAAACTACTAGTCTCTGAGTCTCAATCTTCTTTCGGGATTTCAAGGTAAGGGGTTCTCTTTAGATTTCCGTTAGGTTCGTTCATCGTATGTATAATCTTACCTCTATGATATGGATTAACAACCATATGTTGTGATGGTAGCAACTGATAAGGTCTTTTAATGGAATCAAATATCGATCAGGCGAAGGAGGGGATTGGATCTGTTAAACCAATCCCTAAGTTTAAGAAACGAGTGGTGTTAGCAGTTCGGGATTGGCCACCGGGTTGTGGACCGGCTTCAGAACAAAATCTTAGGCAGTTAGCAGTCGTATCGGCTTCTGATAGTGTCGACATAGAAGATCTCGTCTTGACTGTAATCAGGTGTGTAGATCTCCATCACACTAATTAAACTGTATTATGTATGTTATGGGCTAAAAGCCGGAAAAAGGCTGTATGGACAGTTGTGTTACCCGAAAAGGGTAGGCAAGGGATGCCAGGTACGTAATCATAGAAACTTCTCTATGTGTATCGATGTATGTGATAGTCTGTGATCTTTTAGGCAGTACATTGTCTATTTCTGCATGAATGTATGCATGGGATGGGGTTAATATGATGAAGGGGAAGTGCATGTTAATAGGTCACTTGGTGATCGGTGGTTAAACCACGATTTATAAAATTAGGTTACAAAAGTGATCGGTGACTAAGCCACATTAAATTTATTCCGAATTGATAGGAATAGGCAGCATGACTGTCGATATGGTGTGTAGCGGTTGGTGGGTTGATTGTAGAAATCCCTGAGGTGTGTTGGCTGGTACGGGCTGGTGTGTAGAGGATGGATTTTTAGGTTGGGTTGGGCCATGTTGCATGTAAATATTTTGTTGCCATTGTGTATGGGCTAAGGCCCATAATGTGTTTGTGGGCCTCAAGCCAATTATGTGTTTTCGAGATTTGCACACTGAGTCTTGTTGACTCACCCTTTTATTTTCCTGACTTTTCAGATGAGCAGTAGATCGTGTCATGGGAGCCGAGGCGGACTCGGGGGGCCATCAAGTTTTATTTCCATAAATTATTTTTCGGTTTTTCTTTAAGTTTTAATTTTGGGAATGTTTATGTAATAAGGCCCATAGCATATGTTATCAATTTATATTTGTTAATGTCCTCATTCTTTATAAACTTATGTTCTAAGACTTATTTATAAGAAGAAATAAAGATGGAATTTTCAAACAAGTTATTTTAAAAAAAAAAAAAGAGAAAAAAAACTTCAGAGGTTTTCTACAAATAACACTTATTTAACGAATACCTACTTAAACAAACCGAGATTTCAAATCCCTTCAATGAGAAGTTTTCAACTATTAACCCGTAGCATACCAGATCTGGTCGTGACGTTTGGGCCGGGTTTGGGGTGTTACAGGAAAGGTAGTGTTTGAAAATGTTATTGTTTTGGAAACCGTGTTCTACTTCTAGTAGGTATAAATCAAAATCAATAAAATCCCAAATTTAAAATCCAAAAATTATAGAGGCTTTATTACAAACCGAATCAAAATCAAAGTGCTTAAGTAAATGAGCAAAACAAACTAAAACATGTGCAGTTGTGTGGCCCTCTCCGAGTCCCTTGTAACTCCGAACCGTCTAACGTTGGGGATTACCTGAAAGGTTAAAAACGGGGTGAGTTTACGAAAACTCAATGTGTAATACCCTTATTAAAGAAACAGTCAGTATACAGAAACAGAATCAGTCTGGGCCTAAGCCCTTTAACAGTAACAGTACAGTGTGGGCCTTAGCCCATTACAGTAACAATGTGGGCCTAAGCCCAATACAGTATCAGAATCAGTATATGCAATGCATAAATACCCAAACCAACCCTGCACTCCTGTGGGGATTAAATCAACCCACCCATCCCTACACTCCTTATCTAGCACCAGTTGCAGCACTAACCAATATCGCAGCATAGCTGCCAATAATAATAACGCAACAGAGCTGCCAGTAACAGTATATGTGGCAAAACCACCAGTAACAGTACTACAGCAGAGCTGTCAGAACCAGTATCGCAGCAAAGTTTCCAGTAATAGTACACTTCCTCCATAACAGTATCCTAACCCATGCAGTATGTCGTATATGCAGTATGCCATGCGCAGAACCAGTCATATCATTCACAGTTAAGTCAATCGAACCATAGTCATACAACCACAATCAAATCAGTCAAATCATAGCACAAGTTAGTCATTTACCCTCGAGGGGCAAAATAGTCATTTACCCTACAGGGGCATTACGATCATTTTACCCTACAGGGGCATTACGATCTTTTTACCTTAACAGGGGCATTACAGTCATTTTACCCTATAGGGGCATTGTAGACATTTTACCCTATGGGGGTATTACAGTCATTTTACCCTACAGGGATATTACGGTCATTTTACCCTACAGGGGCATTACGATCATTTTACCTTACAGGGGTATTACGATCATTTAACCTTATAGGGGTATTTCGGTAATTCTACCCTACAGGGGTACTTTGATAATTCTACCCTGCAGGGGTATTTCGGTAATCTTACCTTAACAGTCAACAACGTGAATGGGCCCAAGGCCCATTACGCGGCCCATGTGGGCCCACATGCCTGAGTGGCCTAGTAAGCCCAGAAGCGACCTTAGCCATGTGAACGACAGAGTTGGGTCCAATAATCTCCACATGTCCTTGAGATTTACCTGTGTAGGGCCCACGAGCCCATTGGGCCCACACAGCCCATTTCGGCCCAATGTGGCCCAAAATGGCCTAAGCCCATAAGATCGCTCATGGTGGCCTCTACAGTCAAACGCCCATGTTTCATGGGCTCGGTTCACCACACGAGCGTTCGCACGCCCATGTGGCCTCAATCGCTGTATTTCCAGCTTTTCGACTTTTGCCGTGCTACAGTCAAACCAGGGTGTGTACACACCTGTTTGCGAACACTAGCAAAAACTCTTGAGCACCAACCTACATTCATCACATTTCTCCATCAGTCCCCTTTTGCATAAGACGAATACTTAATAAATCTTTTCATTATTATACTAATCAAAGAGACTTTAAACCCCTACCTTGATCAATCAACAAAAGGCCACACTCCTATTCCGTTGCCAGAGATTATCCACTAGGCCTTAGGGAAACCCTGCATAAGAATCGAATCTTATCAAACACCCGCTCAAATGAATAGTTTAGGCTAAACGAGTCCTCACTTACCGACAGCGCAAAGTCAATAGTTGAAGAGAAAAAGTAATCGGCCTACACCCTATTTTAGGGCTGAAACCGAAAGTACTAAGAATGATGGAGATCAAATGGGGCAACGGTACTCCTATTTGAAAATGGCAGAAAACATATGATGTTAAAAGAATAAAGGGCCCTTAACATTAAGGATAAACCAGAAGAAAAACCACGAGCACTTACCCTTTTTGTCAGAAGACTTTTGTAAGCCGATACGATCATACCACAAAGAGAACAAGAGAATATTCGGCCAAGTATCCCAAAAGAAAAGGACGAAGAACATAGTTCAGTATTCGACAAGGGTTAGAGAAAAATGCTAGAAACTATTGAAAATGGAGGGGAATGAGAAAAGAAAATGAGAGGTTTCCAAAATTGACACCTTTCGGCAAAAAGAGAATAGAAAAGAAAAAGACCCGAAAGCTACAGAGAGGCACTTGACTTATCAGAAATTGACAAAAAGTGCAAACGGCAGAAAAATAGATGCTAGAGGAAGAAAAGTGGAGAAGAAGAGAAGAATTCGAGAGAGAGTAGCAAAAAAAAAAAAACAGATTCGGCAAAAGACCTCAAAGAATTTGGTAAAGGGGGAAAACATGACTGAATGGCTAGAGGCTCCAAAGGCAACCGAATGGTTGAGAAGAATCCCATTTCGGCACCACTACTCCCACCAAATTCGAATTCCCCTCTTTCCTCCTAAAATCACTCTTGTTCACAAACCTCAACAACAGAAAATCCCCCTTTTCACTCCCTAAATTCGGCTAACAACAACCCCATTCAAATCTGTTCAAACTTCTGGTGTTTTGGTCAAACACAAACTCCTCCCATGGCCATCAGTAAAAATAATCTCCATTTGCATAAACAGGAATTTGAACCTCAGACCACTAGTACACTCCACACGCCACTTTCCACCTTTACTGGCAGACTGCTTGTATCATGATTTCATCAAAAATATTTATAAAGCCTTCAAGCTAAGGCCAAGATTCACTTAAGAGCAAAAAGCAAAAATTTTGCTAAAGTCCAGGTTTGAAATCAGGACTTCTCCAACACTCCCAACTCTTCCTAAATCACTTAGCTACTAAAGCAAACAAGCAATTTCTATCATTTTCTTGCACACATAAATATTTATGCGCAGTCTCCTAGCTGATCCTACGCTCAAGGCCCATTCCTTTTAGGCCCAAATTCGGGGCGTTACAGTAATGAATGAAAACTAAACACCAGGTAGGATTGCAAGAAAAGAGAGGTGAGTCATGAAGACTGCTTAAGTACCAAGCCTTTCTTAACAATCCAATCCTAGACATGTTCATTCACATTACCACACCACTTTGTTTTTTTATTAGAGAAGAGGCGTTAAGCTTAATTTATTCATGTTTTTAATTTCCTACTTATTGTGCGAAAGTAAAATACTAACTAAGGAAAAATAAAATAAATGCCAAAAAATAAATACTAAGAAAAAGAAATTACCTCCTTTTAATTCATTTCATCTTCCATGTCTTTTTCCTTTGCATTCTTGGTCTCACTTGATCCCACAATCTCTTCTTGCCATGTCTCGAAGATATGATCTAGAAACTTAGGAACAAAACAGTTAGAGATATTCTTAAAAGTATTTCGTATGGAATCATCTCTAATCTTTGCATATTTCCAGTACGCCTATTGTTGGTTATGCATGAATTTCCACATATCCATCATAATTGAAACTTTTGATTTCTTTATAGTGTTTGTAGAAGTGGGCACTGGAATGGTCAACTTAAGATCAACACTTGGCTCCACTAGTTCAACAACATTTGGTTCCACTCTTGGTTCAAGACTGTTTTGTTCCTCTTTAAATTCTGCTTCTTCTGTTTCATTTACCGAGTCAGCTTCCATCTTAGATTTGTTTGACGACTCATCAGATTTCGGTTCATTGGGTTCATTTGGCTCAATCTGGTTCAATAGTTCAACATTCTCCACTAACCTCTCAAGATCATGTCTTTTTATACAACCTTGAACATAATTGCCCTTTAGGTTTGCTTTTGATTTAACTTGGGCCCTCAAGCAAA
Organism: Gossypium australe; assembly: GCA_005393395.2. Lineage (NCBI taxonomy): Eukaryota > Viridiplantae > Streptophyta > Magnoliopsida > Malvales > Malvaceae > Gossypium > Gossypium australe. The sequence goes on along the minus strand of CM016624.1, from coordinate 63,760,182 downwards.
GTGAAGTAATCAATGATGGGAAATAAGCACTTCCTGCCTTTTTTCTAGCGCAATCTTGAATTTCCTTAAGGATAATTTTTCCAACATTGATAGACCTTTCTGTCATAATTGCATATAACAAAAAACATTCGTTCCATCGAGATGATGGAACTATCTGAGGTAGGCATGAAGCTATATCGAACAAAGTAGAAACATATCTTATCCTGTAAAGACCCAAAATTCACGGGCATCAGAAAAGTACATTATCATGTCTCCATCTTAGTAAATCGAACTCATAAATAATTATTAAAAATATTTATGAGTCTAGTGGTGTGTCTAATTAGGTTTCAATTAAGTGAATTTAGCTTAATTAAGAGTAATTAGGAAAAAGGACTAAATTGAATAAAGGGTAAAAGTTTAATTGTAGATTAAAAGGAAGAAATAGGGGCCAAATAGGCAATTAAGCCTATTCCATTAAATGAGGCGGCAAATGTATATAAAAATCTTAGATTTTTATGTTAAATTATAAAATATATTTTTATTTATTCAAATTTTAATTTTAATTAATTATATTATTATATTATGAAATAAATAAAATAAAGACAATTGTATGGTAATAAAAATATACATGTGCAATAATTATATTTGTAGAATAGTAAATTAAATATTTAATTACTTAAAATTTAAGTTAAAAGATATTTATTATTATTGTTGTTGTTGTTGTTGTTGTTGTTGTTGTTGTTGTTGTTGTTGTTGATATTAACTAATATATAAAAGAAATAAAGAAAAACAATAAAAGAAACAAAAGGAGAAAAGAAACAGAAGCATTCGAAAGTAGCAGGAAAGAAATAAGGAAAGAAAAGGAAAAGGAAAAAACTAGGGTTTAAGGATTTAAGCTTTGATTTGGTAAGTCAATTAAGTCCTTTTCTTTTAATTTTGATGTTTTAGAAGTTTTAGGACAAAGTTTTGTTGAATTTAAGTTGAAATTTTGGAAGTTCTTAGATTTTCTAACATGATTCATGTTGGATAAGTTGATGAATTAGGGGTTTAATTGATAAAATTTCTAGTTAGAATTGATTAAAGGATTAAATTGTAAGTAAGCTATAAGTTTTGTGTTAGAGGGACTAAATTGAAAAAAATTTGACATTAGGGTTTTAGCATAAACATTAGATAGTTAAGTTGAATTTGGTAGGAAATTGAGTAGAAATAAAGTATGAATTGAGTTAGAAAAGTAAATGAGTTTAATTAGAACCAATTTGAAATTAAGGTAGAAATTGAATAGAAATTCAATTATTTAATATAAATTAGTACTGTATTAATAGTGTAAATTACTTTAATTTTCATAGCTAGCAAAGAACCAGAGGCATTGGCTCAAAAAGGAAAGGAAAAAGTTGTTGAGGAGTAGACACGAGAAAATCACGGTTTGTATTACTATAATTCAAATTATTTACTATTAAATGTTATATTTAAATTATGTAGTTGATAAGTAAATTATGATGTAAGTGTATTATTGAATTGTATGAAATTGAGTTACATGATTAATATATATTGAAATTGAATTGCATGTGGATTGAAATGGAAAATGTATTGAGTTGAATTGTATATTGAATTGAAAGTGAATTTGATAAGAAAGTAAAATTTAATTGAAAATTTAATACCACATTAACTAGTCGGTCTAAGTCGGATATAGTTGGCATGCCATAGTATAACACCCCAAACCCGGCCCATTCACTACGACCGAATTTGAAATGCCACTGCGGAAAACGTTGAAAAATACTCTTACTTAAAAGTAAAAACCGTTAAACATTTGTCGCCTTTAATAAAACATTTTCGTAATTTAAAATATTCTAAGTAAAGATTTAAGTTGTTATAAAAATACCGGATTCAAAACTTTAATATGACTTTTGAGATTTAAATAGCTTTTAAAATTAAACTTACAAAATATTAACTTAATTACAAATCCAACTGAAACATAGAAAAATTCAAATACTTTAAGGCCCTTGTTACATTAAATAATAATTCATAAATACTGGAAATATAAAATACTTAAAACAAGCAAAACTTCTTCTGCATGGACCACCTTGTATCCACTCCAAACCCAGTCCAAGCATCACCTGCGATGTTAATAAAAATTGGGTGAGCCATACAGACTCAGTGTGCAATTAGGCCACTGAAATCCACCCACATATAAACCACATATTAACCCATAAATCAGATATCAATGCACTTAATAACATGATTTCACTTATTGGGCTTGGCCCATTATCAAATCACATATCAGATGACAATTCAACTTGTTCACATAATTCCATGATTTGGGCTTGGCCCATATCCATACCACATTTCGTATAATAACATATTTAACCACGTGTTTCCACATACTGGGCTTGGCCCATTACCACATTTATCCACTTCACTTACTGAGCTTGGCCCATTTCACATTAATTCTCATAGCATATTGGGCTTGGCCCATTTCCACATTTATTCACATACAAAATTATGCAATTATGAAGCCCAACCCAGCCTAGGGTCCATCCTCTACACACCCCCGTATCCAGCCTACCACACACCAGGGGATTATTAAATCACCCTCCCCTTTTTACTCCAATAAGGCAACAAATGCCATCCACGCGAACTTAATCGCAAATAATCCACAACGTGACCTCAGTCAACGTCAATCCACGATGTAGCCGAAGCTATCATCAAAACCACAATGAGCACAAAGCCATCAATAACCACAATATGGCACACAGCCTATATAACCACGATGAGGCACAGAGCCATTCATCAAACCACGTACTCGAAGTACACCCTGTCCTTCTTTCATATCATATCCCACCCATGCACATGCAACATAAAATAATGCCATGATAATGCATGTACATGTTATTTAGCATATTATCACATATTCTCATCAACAATCACATTTCATTAGATTCGGTACTTACCGGATTATTGACAAACCCCTTGAGGGTATCCACATCACAATTTCCACTGCACTAGTTAGCACATTCATAGCACATACACAATATCACATACATAACATAAACTCGGAAAACAGTAGGCTAACTACACACCTGATTACTTGTAGAACTACGCTTTCGAAATCGACGCTATCACTAATTGATACTACGGCTATCTGCCTATTCTGCAGCTCCGACGCTGGTCCACACCCCCGTGGCCAATCCCGAACTGCAGAAACAGATCTCTTCTTGAACTTAGGGATAGGGACTATCCCTTGTCCTCCTTGACTAGCATCCACGTCAATCACAAATCACTTAATCAGAATCCTTTGGTTAAACGTCATAATACAAGATCTTAGGCGAATAAACTACAATTTAACTTACTTACCGAAACGATCGAAGGCTCCTATGTACTTCTCTCGATTTGCCCCTAAGAATCATAGTACATACTCGGTCAACACTTAATAACCAAAATGGCCTATGGCCAAATATTAGCGCTTACTTACCTAGCTTACTTAAATCCCAAAACCTGCACTTGTCCTATAGAATTGTCGAGATCCCTTAATCTCTGCAAATCCCGAAAGACTCCTTTAATGCTCCCAATGTTTGTTTAGAGAGACTACAAGAAAGTAGTCGACGGCACCTTCCTTGATGATTCGGCTTTTGAGACCACAAGAGAAGAAAAGAAAAAGAAATGTTGATGAGGCTTACTAGAGATTCGGCTTATGCTCTAAATGATGACTATACATTCGACTATGGCTCTCAAAAGAAGATAGGGTATTCAGCTATTCAAGAAATAAAAAGAAAGGATTTGGGGTTGAAAGAAAATAAAAAGAAAAGAAGAGAAGAAGAGTAGGGGATTTTCGGCACTAAGAAATTAAAGAAGAAAAAGAATATCACAGATGATTACTCCCCCTTATAAAGAATTCGGCTACTACATCCCTGCTCTTATCAAACTCCTTGATAATCTCCTCTATTATCCCCTTAACAAATAAAATAAAATCCATCACACTATCCCTTAACAAATTCCTATAATAATCTCCTATTATCACTTCATTTAATAATTAAAAAAAAAATCAACACAACAATTATCCTTCACCAAGTTCCTATTTTATTTCTTAATCACTTATTAAAAATAAAATAAAACACTACTTTATCACCTCATTTATCTCTTATCTACCTATCTAAAATAAATAAAATAAACAAATAAAATAACATTTATCCTATCTTAGCCGAAAATCAATAGGAGAATTAAGCCAAATCCTTATCCAATTGAAATTCTATGTGCCGTCCAATTTCTTCCAACTCTACCTTGACGCAAAAGCAAAATAAAACATTCCCCTTGCTGCTCACAAGCCTCGAACCCGAGACTTGTTGGAGCCCTTGACACAAGCTGCAGGTAACGTCCCCAGCCACTTTGCCAAGGCGCTGTTTGTGATATGAACTCCCCAGAATTTCTTTTAAACCCTCTTTCGCCAGGCGCCTTCTTAACGCAAAAATAAAAGCTCCTTCCTGCCTCCTTCGCAACTCGAACCTGGGCCCTCTACCCATTGCTCGAGGCGTCACTTGCCCAAGCCTTAAGTAGCGCCTTGCTGCCACTTTACCAGGCCAACCCTTGTGTCATAAACTCCCCACAATTCCTCTTAAAGCCTCCTTAGCCCAGTTCCCCCTTTTGGCGCAAAAATAAAAGTCTCCCACGCTTCCCACGTTGCTCGAACCTCTTCCCCCTGCACTTTAGGTGGCGTCCCAAGCCACTCTACCACACGGCTACTTGTGTCCTAAACTGCCCAAAACTTTTCTTAAGGGCTCCTTCACCCAGCTCCCCCTTTTATACTTAAAATCCAAAATTTTCCCAAAACTTTCCCCTTCATCCTTGGGTTCTAAAAACCCTTAAAACACTTCCAAACACACTTAAAGCCTACTAACACTTGAGTTATGCTCCAAACGCATAACCCCTAATCTAGGATATTACAGTTCTACCCTCCTTAAAAATAATTTCGTCCTCGAAATTACTTACTATCGAACAATCGTGCATCCTTAACTCATCACACTACTCTACTGCTGCGCACTCTGATCTTAATAAAAGTAACACATTTCCTTTGCACAATCCCAAAGTTCACAATCAAGATCCCATACACTTCACTTACATCACAATAACTAACTAACTTTATGACAATCAAGGCAATAAATAGATTCCAGGATTAGGGAACATACCCGGTCCTATCTGGTCTAATTCCTCCTCGCTTTAACTGCCTAAGCCAACCTTGGTCTCTTCTGACAATCTCCAGGTGACTCTGACGATCCAAAACTTCTCTTATTCCGATTTCTATTCGCTTCTCGGTTCTGTCTCACAGTCCTCTTAACTTCTTCAGCGATTCGAGCTTTTTCCACTAGAATGGAGAAGTCCCTTTCTCTCTGCGGAGCGATCAACACTCGCAACTCATCCCGTAACCCATCTTCGAACCGGACACACCTTTCATAATCAGTAGCCACGATTCCCTTAGCATACTGACTTAACCGCACAAATTTCACTTCGTACTCCGCTACCGACATACTTCCTTGTACTAAGTTCAGAAACGTCTTCCTTTACGAGTCTAAATAACTAGCTCCAACGTATTTTCCTTTGAACTTAACCTTAAAGTACTCCCAATCCACTCGATCTGCAGGGGTACTTTGTCTGACAGTGAGCCACCATCGATAAGCTTCATCTCGGAGCAACGAGACAGCACCTTTCAGCTTTTCCTCAGCAGTTAAATCCAAATCATCCATAATCCTTTCCACTGCTTCTAGCCAATACTCCGCTACATTCGGAGCTACCCCAGATACTCCTCTAAAAATCTCAGCTCCGTTTGACTTAAGTCTTTCAGGCACTGATTTCCGAGCTCCATTGCTCACATTAGCTCCTGCGACTCGCTCAAGCACTCGTAGCATAGCTAACGATACTGCATCATCTCATACAGTCTGATCTTGTTCCTCCGCGCCCACTGCTGGCAGCGGCACATTGCTTTCTGACCGGTGGCCAGACCCCATTGGTTCCGATACAGTCATTTTACCTCGACCGCGTCCACTAGAACTCATGTCTACCGTCGCGATTTAATCTGATTAGAAAGTTTTATGCATTAGAAATTTTGTTTCACTGTTTATCCCGCGAACAGTTTTATGAAAAGAGTTTGATAGTGGTTCTTTCGATCAATCCAAGTTTCACCTCAAGTTCTCTATTCTAATTCAGAGAATCACATTCACATTCACATTCATCTCAATAGGGGCACATTCATTCATTAATATTATTCAATCATACTTCCATGGGCATTTTTGACCATTCCCAACCCAGGGGTAATTTCGTCATTTTTCCTATAAGGGTATTTTGGTAATAAGTCGGGGTCAATTCGAAAATATTCTACAACTCAAAGGTATTTCAGAATTTTCAAAAACTCGGGGTTATCTTGAAAATTTGTTTTCCAAATCAGAGATGTCGCAAAAATTTCAGAAATCGGGGTCAATTTGCAAATCTTAATAAATCAAGGCACTTTGAAATTTCAAAACTCTAGGGTGTTTTTGAAATTTTCCCAAGTCAAAGATATGGCAAAAATTTCAGAAAGCAGGGTCATTTTGGTAATTTTGGAAGTCAGGGGCATTTTCGTAAATTTTCCAAATCAGGGTATCTTGGTATTTTGAAGATTAGGGTGTTCGGTATTTTATAAAAATATTTTTACAAAAGTCGGGGCTAACTTGGTAATTTTTTATAAACCAAGGGCATTTTGGTAATTTTTACAACCAGGGGTATTTTCGTAATTTTTGCAAATTGGAAAATAAACGTCTTCCAAAATCTAATTTAGGGTTTACAAACCAAAGGGTAATTTTATAATTTAAAAACTAGGGTTTTTAAAACAGTAAGGCTGATCCTTTTCGGGTTTTAATCATTGGTTTAGCCGATGACTAAGTCCTCTTGGTTAGGGTGAACGGTTACTGCGCACCAGGTAGGATTCGAGTAAAGAGGAGGTGAGTCACTAGGACTGCTTAAATACCAAGCTCTTTCTGAATTCACTCCTAGACATGCGCACAACAGTTACTACACCTTAACTCGGTGACTTAGTCACAGGTTTGTTTAATGGTCCTTAAGTCTTATGTACTTGTGTTTGAGAAGACTAGTCCTAGGGTTCAATAGCCCTAATCTTCTAATCTACGAGCCCAAATATGCCCATAACATTCACATATACAAATCACTTCAACAATTAGAGGTACTTACCTGGTGGACTTCGGGTCGGAGATACAGGTGCCATGCCAGACTAACCTGAAAAATCTATGAAAGCCCAAACCTTTGAAAAGCCCATCTTAAAAAAATATTTTTGGGCCCAAAACCCTCAAAGCCGAGTTTTGAACCTGGCTCTGATACCAAACTGTAACACCCCAAACCCGGCCCATTCACGACGATCGAATTTGAAATGCCACTGCGGAAAACGTTGAAAAATACTCTTACTTAAAAGTAAAAACCGTTAAACATTTGTCGCCTTTAATAAAACATTTTCGTAATTTAAAATATTCTAAGTAAAGATTTAAGTTGTTATAAAAATACCGGATTCAAAACTTTAATATGACTTTTGAGATTTAAATAGCTTTTAAAATTAAACTTACAAAATATTAACTTAATTACAAATCCAACTGAAACATAGAAAAATTCAAATACTTTAAGGCCCTTGTTACATTAAATAATAATTCATAAATACTGGAAATATAAAATACTTAAAACAAGCAAAACTTCTTCTGCATGGGCCACCTTGTATCCACTCCAAACCCAGTCCAAGCATCACCTGCGATGTTAATAAAAATTGGGTGAGCCATACAGACTCCGTGTTCAATTAGGCCACTGAAATCCACTCACATATAAACCACATATTAACCCATAAATCAGATATCAATGCACTTAATAACATGATTTCACTTATTGGGCTTGGCCCATTATCAAATCACATATCAGATGACAATTCAACTTGTTCACACAATTCCATGATTTGGGCTTGGCCCATATCCATACCACATTTCGTATAATAACATATTTAACCACGTGTTTCCACATACTGGGCTTCGCCCATTACCACATTTATCCACTTCACTTACTGAGCTTGGCCCATTTCACATTAATTCTCATAGCATATTGGGCTTGGCCCATTTCCACATTTGTTCACATACAAAATTATGCAATTATGAAGCCCAACCCAGCCTAGGGTCCATCCTCTGCACACCCCCGTATCCAGCCTACCACACACCAGGGGATTATTAAATCACCCTCCCCTTTTTACTCTAATAAGGCAATAAATGCCGTCCACGCGAACTTAATCGCAAATAATCCACAACGTGACCTCAGTCAACGTCAATCCACGATGTAGCTGAAGCTATCATCAAAACCACGATGAGCACAAAGCCATCAATAACCACGATATGGCACACAGCCTATATCAACCACGATGAGGCACAGAGCCATTCATCAAACCACGTACTCGAAATACACCCTGTCCTTCTTTCATATCATATCCCACCCATGCACATGCAACATAAAATAATGCCATGATAATGCATGTACATGTTATTTAGCATATTATCACATATTCTCATCAACAATCACATTTCATCAGATTCGATACTTACCGGATTATTGACATACCCCTTGAGGGTATCCACATCACAATTTCCACTACACTAGTTAGCACATTCATAGCACATACACAATATCACATACATAACATAAACCCGGAAAATAGTAGGCTAACTACACACCTGATTACTTGTAGAACTACGCTTTCGAAATCGACGCTATCACTAATTGATACTACGGCTATCTGCCTATTCTGCAGCTCCGACGCTGGTCCACACCCCCGTGGCCAATCCCGAACTGTAGAAACAGATCTCTTCTTGAACTTAGGGATAGGGACTATCCCTTGCCCTCATTGACTAGCATCCACATCAATCGCAAATCACTTAATCAGAATCCTTTGGTTAAACGTCATAATACAAGATCTTAGGTGAATAAACTACAATTTAACTTACTTACCGGAACGATCGAAGGCTCATATGTACTTCTCTCGATTTGCCCCTAAGAATCATAGTACATAATCGGTCAACACTTAATAACCAAAATGGCCTATGGCCGAATATTAGCGCTTACTTACCTAGCTTACTTAAATCTCGAAACCTGCACTTGTCTTATAGAATTGTCGAGATCCCTTAATCTCTGCAAATCCTGAAAGACTCCTTTAATGCTCCCAACGTTTGTTTAGAGAGACTACAAGAAAGTAGTCGACGGCACCTTCCTTGATGATTCGGCTTTTGAGACCACAAGAGAAGAAAAGAAAAAGAGATGTTGATGAGGCTTACTAGAGATTCGGCTTATGCTCTAAATGATGACTATACATTCGGCTATGGCTCTCAAAAGAAGATGGGGTATTCAGCTATTCAAGAAATAAAAAGAAAGGATTTGGGGTTGAAAGAAAATAAAAAGAAAAGAAGAGAAGAAGAGTAGGGGATTTTCGGCACTAAGAAATTAAAGAAGAAAAAGAATATCACAGATGATTACTCCCCCTTATAAAGAATTCGGCTACTACATCCCTGCTCTTATCAAACTCCTTGATAATCTCCTCTATTATCCCCTTAACAAATAAAATAAAATCCATCACACTTAACAAATTCCTATAATAATCTCCTATTATCACTTCATTTAATAATTAAAAAAAAAATCAACACAACAATTATCCTTCACCAAGTTCCTATTTTATCTCTTAATCACTTATTAAAAATAAAATAAAACACTAATTTATCACCTCATTTATCTCTTATCTACCTATCTAAAATAAATAAAATAAACAAATAAAATAACATTTATCCTACCTTAGCCGAAAATCAATAGGAGAATTAAGCCAAATCCTTATCCAATTGAAATTCCATGTGCCGTCCAATTTCTTCCAACTCTACCTTGACGCAAAAGCAAAATAAAACATTCCCCTTGCTGCTCACAAGCCTCGAACCCGAGACTTGTTGGAGCCCTTGACACAAGCTGCAGGTAACGTCCCCAGCCACTTTGCCAAGGCGCTGTTTGTGATATGAACTCCCCAGAATTTCTTTTAAACCCTCTTTCGCCAGGCGCCTTCTTAACGCAAAAATAAAAGCTCCTTCCTGCCTCTTTCGCAACTCGAACCTGGGCCCTCTACCCATTGCTTGCGGCGTCACTTGCCCAAGCCTTAAGTAGCGCCTTGCTGCCACTTTACCAGGCCAACCCTTGTGTCATAAACTCCCCACAATTCCTCTTAAAGCCTCCTTAGCCCAGTTCCCCCTTTTGGCGCAAAAATAAAAGTCTCCCACGCTTCCCACGTTACTCGAACCTCTTCCCCCTGCACCTTAGGTGGCGTCCCAAGCCACTCTACCACACGGCTACTTGTGTCCTAAACTCCCCAAAACTTTTCTTAAGGGCTCCTTCACCCAGCTCCCCCTTTTATACTTAAAATCCAACATTTTCCCAAAATTTTCCCCTTCATCCTTGGGTTCTAAAAACCCTTAAAACACTTCCAAACACACTTAAAGCCTACTAACACTTGAGTTATGCTCCAAACGCATAACCCCTAATCTAGGATATTACACATAGGATTGAAAGGATCTGGGTATTTTTCAGCTTGGTCGAGGAGCCACTAATGTTACTATATTTCTTCGGACTATCCGAAAAGGCACTTAGTGTCGTTCTAGTGTGTTTGGGTGGATCATATTGGTGTGTTTGGGTGGATTATCCTAGTGTGTTTGGTTGGATTATTTTGGCGTGTTTTGTTGGATCCGTGTATCCGCCAAGGTCCGTGTCTTATTAATAGGGGTAAATAAATGAAACGATAAAATTAAATGAGTTTCATCGATTGATCTACTAAAAGTATGAGAAAGTGGAATTATGAATTGAAATGTGAATTGAAATTGAGAAATAAGATTTGCAAGCATGAACCTAAGGTTCATGAATTGATCGAAGATTCAAATTATTGATATATGATATCAATTGGTGAATTATTATAAAAGAAGTATGAATTTGAATGTAAATTAATTGTTATGATTTACATTGTTACATATTTGATGTTTATAGAACATTAATGTTATTTAGTGTGAATTATGGTAATACCACTAAGTATAGGCATACCCAACGTACGGTTGTTTTCGTGCGTAGATTATAGAAGTCAAAGGTCCCAGTTCAGCATCCAAATCGATCCCGACCTCAGCACAACCTTGGTGATGTAAATTTTCCTCTTTGGATAAAAGTGGCATATACTAGGTTTTGTATAGGTCACATGTATATGTCTTGTAATTTTTTATTGTAAAGAAAGGTTTATAATGTAACATCCTGAATTTTTGGGCCTATGCATTTAATGGGTGGATATGTTTAATGTATTAATTTAAGTGTTAGGGGTCCAAATTGGGCTCAGGCTTAGGCAGAGGCCTTGATTAAAATTATCTGTTTGGGCATTATAGGGTTTAAAAGGTAGTATCTATGTTTAAAATACCAAAGTGGGCTTGTGGCCCAATCTTAGGAGGTGACGCCACACAAGGTAAGGGGCCCAAATTTAAGTTTCATGGAGCCCAATTCTTTTAATTTAAGTTAGCTAAATTTTGGGCATTAGGATTAGGTGGAATGGGTGGCAACAAGGCTAAAATTTAGGGGTTTTAATGTTTAAAATATGTGGATAATAAGCAGATAAAGGCTATTATTTAGGAATTTATTTTATGTGGATAATAAAAAGGCTAAAATTTAGGGATTTTAATGTTTAAAATATGTGGATAATATGCTGATAAAGGAGGGAGGAGTTAGAGATAATTAAGTCTCTTTTAGATGAGCTAGTAGATTAAGATAAAGGGGAAAAGATAGGATTTATCTGCAAGGTTAGGTAAGTGCCGAAATTTCTATAAATAGGGGGAATATCTCTTCAATTTCAGCATTTGGGTTTTTCTCTCATTCTTTTCTCTTCTTCTCTGAGTAAAAGCCGAAAACTCTTAAAGTTCCATTTTCCTCTTCATTCTCTGCAAAAGCCTAAATCTCTAAGCCAATTCCCTCATCTTCACTTTGATTCAAAAGCCGAAACTCTTTCCATTCTTTTTCTTCCTAGCCGAAATCTTCAAGTCTCTTCCTTGTTTTCTTTTCTTCTTCTCTTTTCCTGTCAGAAACCGAAACTCTTCACTCAAGTATTTTAAAAGCCAAAGACACATCAGCCTTCTCTTGTTCATACTTTTTCCGGGATTTTCCTAAAAGTCAAAATCCCTAGATCTCATCTCCTGTGATTGCCGAATTACTTCTGTGGTGCCTACTTGTGCCGAAATCTGAAGGAAACTTTAGTGGAGTCAATCGCATAGATCTCTGAGTTATAGATCAGTAGCACTCGAATCGTGTTACTTTCGAGATTTCAAGGTAAGAAGATCTATTAGTTTCAATGTGTAAATTCAGGATTTACTAACCCTTGGCCGAATATAGGAGAGGCCCTATTTTCACATATTTCCAGCTTTTTTAGCAAAGTTGTAGATCGGTCTAGCAAGGGTATCGACATTAATTAGGTGTGTAACCTTTCTCACTGTTAGACTGTTTGCTAATATATATTCCTATGTATAAATCTGCTATACTCTGCTAAATGCCGAAATCTCGGCATAACAAGTGAAAACCCTTGAAGGGTGAAGGCTGATCAACAGGTTAGTGACTTCTGTCCTATTTCAGTGATTATTCCTGTTAAAACGATGTGCTTTGTATGACGATTTCATTGTATGCTTGGGGTTGGGAAATTGATGAAAAGGGGAAGTGATCTGTTCTGGTGGCTTTTGCCATTTCAGCCTGGTGACTCTATCACAACTCTGACGATGAGCAGCACGACTGCCATCAACGGCGTGTAGCGGTGCGGGTTGATTGTAGAAATCCCCTATGGTGTGCACGGCTGGTACGGGAGGCGTGTAGCGGATGGAAACTTAGGATTTGGGTTGGGCTTGCATAGTTTTTTTTGTTATATATATATATATATATATATATATATATATATATTAAACTGTTATTCTGTTCTGTAGGGCTAAGGCCCAAATCTAATGGTTCATAAGGGTTGCACACTGAGTCTAGCGACTCAACCAATTTCTTAACATCTTCAGGTAGCACCTAGTGCATCGGACCGGGCTGGAGAGGAACGCAAGGTGGCCATGCAAAAGAACTTTTGGATTTAACAAGAAGACTCCAGTTTATTATTTCATATTTTTATTTAATGGGTTTTAATTTTTATTGTAATAAGGCCATGGGCCACTAGACTAGTTTATATTTTGTTTTATTATGGCCTTTTATTACTTTTAGTTATTTTAATTGAACTAAGGCATATTTTATTTAAACTATCAACTATTTATTTGTCCAACTATTTATTTTTTCGAATAAAAGGATAAAGTTTAGAAAAATATTTTCTGAAAATACGACATGTTTTCCAAAATTTTTTAGTGACATACCAGATCCGATCATGGTGTTTGGGCCGGGTTTGAGGTGTTACAAATTGGTATCAGAGCCCGGTTCAAAACTCGGCTTTGGGGTTTTTGGGCTCAAAACGTTTTCTGAAAATGGGCTTTTGAAAAATATATATATTTATTTTTTAGGATAATAGGTCTGTTAGCTCAGCATGGCACCTACGTCTCCTGCCCAAATCCGCCAGGTAAGTACTCCGAACCATTGTGTGATCTTTATATATGTGGGCTTAGTGGGCCTAGTGGGACGTAGACTAATTTAGAATTAGAACTTGATGGACTTTAGACTTAGTACAAACTACTTCTTAAAAATTCATAAAACTTAATTTCACTGAACAAACCCGTTAATGAGCCGCAAGGCTAGGGTGTGGTAACCGTCAAACGCATGTCTAGGAAGGATCCGGAAGAGCCTGGTATTTAAGCAGTCTCTGGAATCCTACCTGGTGCGTGGTGAATGTTCACCTTAAGCCATGTTAGGGTGTGGCAACAGGTATACGCATGTCTAGGAGTGGATACAGTGGGAGCTTGGTATTTAAGCAGTCCTAGTGACTCACCTCCTCTTCACTGGAATCCTACCTGGTGTGTAGTGACTGTTCACCCTAACCATGAGGATGTGTTGACGAGCCAAAATCTATAATTAAAACCGAAAGGGACCAGCCACATTATTTTTACAAAATTGCTAAAATTCCCTTTTTTTTTGAAAAAAAAAAAGTACCAAGATACCATGATTTACAAATATACCCCGATTTACAAAGTCAACAAAATTTTTCCTTAAAAAAAACACATACAACACACGACAACAACTAAAAACCCACAAACACCTGAACACTACTATTATTTTTTTGAAATCAAATTCTCCAAGATACACTTGTTTTAAAAATATATATATATACCCCCTTAGTTTTGTAAAAATTTTTAAAAATACCCCTGACTTGTAAAATGACCAAAATACCCTTGATTTGTAAAATTACTGAAATACCCCCGGATTACAAAATTACCGAAATACCCCCGATTTACAGAACTATCGAAATACCCCTGGATTGCAAAAATTACCAAAATACCCTTATTCCATGAAATCAACAAGGAACTCTATTTTGAAAATTACGAAAATACCCCTGTAGGATAAATTACGGAAATACCCCTAGGTAGTGAAATGACGAAAATACCCCTCCAAGATGAATGTAGGTTTGTGGATGTACTTGTATGCTAATGTCTGATGACTGAATGTGTGCGCTTCCTAGAATTAGAAGGTAAACTTGAGACTGAAATTCTAGATAGGTTTGAATTTGAAAAAAACTACCTCTAAATTAATAATTCATAAAAGATTGTTCGTGGTTAATCAGTGAAAGAAATTAATAATTCATAAAATTTCTAATTCCAATAATACGAGAATCAACGATGAGCGCTAGAAGAGGAAGAAGAGGCCGCAGCCGAGGCCGTGGAAGTGTTAGGACTGATGTGCTGACTCAGCTAGTTAGAGAGGTACTGAAGGAGGTTAAAGAAATCGGTGAAACACTTCGGGTTGGGTGCGTGGACTGTAAGAAAAAAAGAGATCGTAGTTTTCTAGGGTTGCAGTCTCGTTCTGTGAAGCATGTTAAGGTACGTCCAAACTTCCGGGTTTGCGAATATTGCAGAAGGCGTCATCCGGGTGAATGTTGGAGGAAGTCAGGAACGTGTTTAAGATGCGGGTCTGAGGAGCATGAGGCTCGGGATTGTTCAATCACTATTAAGTCGGGTATGTTTTGTGTGGATGCTATATTTTTGGGTATAGAAACTGTATGCGTGCAATGTTTATATATTATTAAATTAGAGTGCGCAGCGAAAGCATAGTGGTGAGACTTGGGTAGTACGATTAATAGTTAGTTGGAAATTTCGAGGACGAAATTTCTTTAAGGGGGTAGAACTGTAACACCCTGAATTTTTGGGCCTATGCGTTTAATGGGTGGATATGTTTAATGTATTAATTTAAGTGTTAGGGGTCCAAATTGGGCTCAGGCTTAGGCAGAGGCCTTGATTAAAATTATCTGTTTGGGCATTATAGGGTTTAAAAGGTAGTATCTATGTTTAAAATACCAAAGTGGGCTTGTGGCCCAATCTTAGGAGGTGACGCCACACAAGGGAGTAAGGGGCCCAAATTTAAGTTTCATGGAGCCCAATTCTTTTAATTTAAGTTAGCTAAATTTTGGGCATTAGGATTAGGTGGAATGGATGGCAACAAGGCTAAAATTTAGGGGTTTTAATGTTTAAAATATGTGGATAATAAGCAGATAAATGCTATTATTTAGGAATTTATTTTATGTGGCTAATAAGCAGATAAAGGCTAAAATTTAGGGATTTTAATGTTTAAAATATGTGGATAATATGCTGATAAAGGAGGGAGGAGTTAGAGATAATTAAGTCTCTTTTAGATGAGCTAGTAGATTAAGATAAAGGAGAAAAGATAGGATTTATCTGCAAGGTTAGGTAAGTGCCGAAATTTCTATAAATAGGGGGAATATCTCTTCAATTTCGGCATTTGGGTTTTTCTCTCATTCTTTTCTCTTCTTCTCTGAGTAAAAGCCGAAAACTCCTAAAGTTCCATCTTCCTCTTCATTCTCTGCAAAAGCCGAAATCTCTAAGCCAATTCCCTCATCTTCACTTTGATTCAAAAGCCGAAACTCTTTCCATTCTTTTTCTTCCTAGCCGAAATCTTCAAGTCTCTTCCTTGTTTTCTTTTCTTCTTCTCTTTTCCTGTCAGAAACCGAAACTCTTCACTCAAGTATTTTAAAAGCCAAAGACACATCAGCCTTCTCTTGTTCGTACTTTTTCCGGGATTTTCCTAAAAGCCGAAATCCCTAGATCTCATCTCCTGTGATTGCCGAATTACTTCTGTGGTGCCTACTTTTGCCGAAATCTGAAGGGAACTTTAGTGGAGTCAATCGCATAGATCTCTGAGTTATAGATCAGTAGCACTCGAATCGTGTTACTTTCGAGATTTCAAGGTAAGAAGATCTATTAGTTTCAACGTGTAAATTCAGGATTTACTAACCCTTGGCCGAATATAGGAGAGGCCCTATTTTCACATCTTTTCGGCATTTTGAGCAAAGTTGTAGATCGGTCTAGCAAGGGTATCGACATTAATCAGGTGTGTAACCTTTCTCACTGTTAGACTGTTTGCTAATATATATTCATATGTATAAATCTGCTATACTCTGCTAAATGCCGAAATCCCGGCATAACAAGTGAAAACCCTTGAAGGGTAAAGGCTGATCAACAGGTTAGTAACTTCTGTCCTATTTCAGTGATTATTCCTGTTAAAACGATGTGCTTTGTATGACGATTTCATTGTATGCTTGGGGTTGGGAAATTGATGAAAAGGGGAAGTGATCTGTTCTGGTGGCTTTTGCCATTTCAGCCTGGTGACTCTGTCACAAACTCTGTTTCTGGTGGCTTTTTGCCATTTCAGCCTGGTAACTCTGTCACAAACTCTGTTTCTGGTGGATTTTTGCCATTTTAGCCTGGTGACTCTGCCACAACTCTGACGATGAGCAGCACGACTGCCATCAACAGCGTGTAGCGGTGCGGGTTGATTGTAGAAATCCCCTATGGTGTGCACGGCTGGTACGGGAGGCGTGTAGCGGATGGAAACTTAGGATTTGGGTTGGGCTTACATAATTTTTTTGTATATATATATATATATATATATATATATATATATTAAACTGTTATTCTGTTATGTGGGGCTAAGGCCTAAATCTAATGGTTCATAAGGGTTGCACACTGAGTCTCGCGACTCAACCAATTTCTTAACATCTTCAAGTAGCACCTAGTGCATCGGACCGGGCTGAGAGGAACGCAAGGTGGCCATGCAAAAGAACTCTTGGATTTAACAAGAAGACCCCAGTTTATTATTTCATATTTTTATTTAATGGGTTTTAAATTTTATTGTAATAAGGCTATGTGCCACTAGACTATTATTTATGTTTTGGTTTTATGTTGGGCTTTTATTACTGGGCTTTTAAGTTTTATGTTTTAAATTAAGTTAAGACATGTATGAAGTTATAGTTTTTGTTTAAAATTCACCAAGGTAATTTATAACTTTATATTTTATATGAATTAATGAATTATTAAGTTTTCGGTATAAATGTTTAAACCTAGTAGTTGTTTTCTAAAATGCGACATGTTTTGTAAAATCCCTTAAGTGACATACCAGATCCGATTGTAGCGTTTGGGCCGGGTTTGGGGTGTTACATATAATGTTTGAGTTAGGATTTAATGAGAAGGCATGAAAGCTTTTATGATATACTTAACATATTTGTTATAAGTAAAAAGTGGATATGAATGATGAATATAAAGTAATTTTAAATGATATTATGAATGTTATTGGTCCTATTATTAAGTCAATGTTTTAGGCATGATTTAGGTATATTGAGTGTGTAAATATATTGGTTGAAATATTGGTATTGCATTGGTTTTGGTTTGAATTTGTAGGGTTGGCTAGGTTAGTATAAAAGGCTCATATAGAGTTCACACGGCCTAGCACACGGGCGTGTGATCAGACCGTGTAAGACACACGGCTAGCACATAGGCGTATGGTCTGGCCGTGTGTCCCCTGCAACTTAAATTTTGGAAACAGAATACCCAGGTTTTAGCATATGGGTGGAGACATGAGCGTGTGTCTCAGCCATGTAAAGGACACGGCCTTGAACGCGGGTGTGTGTCATGGCCGTGTGAAAATTACACTAGATTCGAATTCAAAATAAATTCACACGGGCTAAGCACACGCGCGTGTCCTAGCCGTGTGAACCACACAGTATGTCAACACGGGCATGTCATGGAGACGCACAGGCGTGTGAGCCCTGCACCTAGGAAAAATTTTAGAAATTCACGAAAAAATTTCCAGAGCATTCGAACAAGTCTCGTTCCACTTCTAATATGTGTTTGGGGCCTCGAGGGTCCATTATAGGGATTTTATGATTAAACTATACTATATATGTTAATTTATTTATGAATTATTCTTAAATTATCCGATATATCTAGTAATGCTCCGTAACCCTGTTTCGGCGACGGTTTAAGGTTAGGGGTTGTTACATATCCACTGGGTTTAAATATTCTTTTTGGCAAGAATGATTGTTGTACTTCATTATAATCCACTGGGATCCCGGATTTGAAACAACATTAAGTGCTTGTTGAAAAAAATCTCAATTGATACTTATCATCAATGCAGAGTACTCATCTTCTTCAACATCATGTAAGTTAAACAAATCATTATTGGACTTAAAAGTAAGGGGTGCCTTCTTTTTACAAACAAGAACCTCATTAGCATCTGGCGTGGTCAAATTGGCATAGAACTCTTACACTAATTCCTTTTCAGGCGTTGATCATGCATTACAGAATTGATTCCTATTTAAAACGTCAATTTTTTTCTTAGTTGAAAATGGCATAATCATCTTGTCATTGCTCTCCAAATTGAAACCTTTTTCTGGCATCATGGGTTGATTTTTGAAGATGAAATCAAATCTTTCCCTCACTTCCTCATCTTGAATCATAATTTGATTTTCGACAGAATTTTTGGAAGATCTAGTTCTTTTATGAAGCATGGTGACTTTCCCTAAAAAGCAAAGAAAATTTCGGCAAGGAGAGAAGAAGAAATCGACAAGGTGGGTTTATGGTGACTAGGGGTTGTGATAGCAAAATGGTGCGGCAGCAAGATATTTTTTACGGCAAAAAAGGGTGAGTGGCGATGATTGCTGCGGCGGTGGGATTGATCCTGCGAAAGGTTTACGAAGACAATCGGAGGGTTTTACGAAGGAAAGAGAAAATTGGGGAGAACTTTCGGGATTTGAGGCTGACGACAAAGTGAAAGAAAGTATGTGGCTAGGGTTGAAGCTAAATGCTTGAATGGTGTGAAAAATATTATGGTAAAGAGGGGCTATAGTAGTAGATTAGGGTAAATTTGTAGCAAAATTTTAGCTAAAAGGGGATACTTGGGCGGCAAGGCATGGAGGGAAGAAAGAGTGGTGGCAATTTTAAGGTATTGAGGGACTCTTTGGATGACAATAGGTTGGTAATTTCCTCCTCTTCACTGTTCTAGGCCTCGAGCTGAAACTGTACTTAAGAATTAAATTGATCTTAACAAAATAAGCTAATTAGTACTTGGGCCAGTTTGACCCTCTTATTAAACATAAACAAATTAAATTGAAATTAAAAATAAAAATTCTTTTTAAGCTACTTAGAAAAAAAATTTCTTGAAAAATTACATCAAATTATATTCCCAGGAAAGGTTGAAGGGGTCACAAATGGTCTCGCTTAAGTTCCAATCTCCTTAGACAGAATTAATTTAATGTGCTTAAGTCAAGATAAATAATTTCTAATATTTCATTTATTAAAAATAAAAATAAGAAAAATCAAGAGTATGTTAAATTCAATGAGGTTTCAACTTGCTCAACTTCACCATCCCAATAGTGTTTGAGACTTTGACCATTAACTTTTGATAAACCATAATATAAACATATTTTAATCCCACATTTAGCATATTTTTGGATGATTTAAGCCTTGAATTATGGAATTTGGTGCTCTTAATCCTTTGTTTTCATGTTTTATACTTAGGAAAGCACCGGAGGATGAAAAGAACGAAAAATGAGCCTAAAATAGAGTAAATAGGCCATATCACGAAATCAACACGGCCTGGGCCCAAGCAACATGGCCATGCCACCTTAACAGACCCGAACACGGCCTGGCCACGATTCACACGAGCGTGTGCCATGGGCGTGTCCCTGTCGTGACAAAGAAGAGTTTTATTCGGATTAGGGTACTTAGAGGCAAAGAAAGCCATTCCAAAAGCCTATATAAGCACCCTAGAGGCCAACCTTCAAGGGTGGTTGAGTTAGGCATCAAGTTAGGCCGAAGAGCCGTGAGGCCAGAATTGTGGAATTTACTCGAAGAAAGCCAGTTGATTCATCTCAAGAAGCCGGAATCATACTCAAGACGGAGGATCTTCCCTTCAATTTCCTTCAGGGGGTTTTAAGGTTTTTCTTATGTTTTGTTTTATATTTTCTTCTGAGATGTATTCTTTTATGATTATGAACTAAACCCCTTAAATACCTGTGGGCGATGAAACCTAAGACGGATCTTGTTATTGTTTTCTGAACTATATGATAAATACTTGATTTGTTCTTAATTATGTGTTCTTAATTCTTGTTTTGATATTTCAGGATATTAATTCAGGTATTGATGTGCTTAGCTAGTGGAGCAAAAGTCCCTATTTAAGAGTAGATCTAACATAATTAAGCGGAGTTGATAGCAACCCTAAAAATAGGATGACGAAAATCTGACGAATTAGGGTCAAACCTAATATGGGAGTCCATAGATTGAGTTAATGCAATTCTAGGGGTTTTAATTAGAAAGAGATTTCAATTAATCAACCTAGGGATAGACGTTAGTAGCATCGAAAGAGGTATTAATATACATTAAGGAATCCTACGGATCAAGTCAAGTGAATAAATCATCTGGTTCAGAGTTTAAAAACAAGTGAAGTCTAGGTGTATTCTTCCTCGGGTATTGTCTTAATCAATTGATTTTTCCTACAAGTATTTTCCCAAATTCATTCTATTTGTCTTAGCATCTTTAGCTTAATAGTTAGTTAATTTTAGATTTAATAAATAATTCACTTTTAATTTAGGCTAAATAATAGAAAGAAAGCTAGTATTAGTACTTTTAGTTCCTTTGGGTTCGACAATCCGGTCTTGCCACTAAACTATACTACTGTTCGATAGGTGCGCTTGCCTCAATCGTTGTCATACTTAGTTTCTAGGCTCGATCATTCTTTCTATAAATTTTTAAGACTCTGACACACGATCAACTTTAAATATACCTCCCTTGTTTTCGTGTAATTCTACTGCTCAATATGGATAAACTGTGGATGGTGTAAGATCTACTCCATTGGGATTTGAGCTTCCTAGGAAATAACCTTAGTATCAAATTAAACAACCAAAGTTTTTGACCTTCTCTGACTTCATGAGGTTGTATACGGTTGTCATGCCATCTTTTAGTCTTTTCCTTATATATCTTCACATTCTCATATGAAAATAACCTCAACTCCTCCAACTCGTCAAGTTGAAACATTCTTCTCTCACTGACTTGCATTAAGACAAGATTTAGTTGTTTCAAAGCCCGGTGAGCTTTATTTTCCAACTCAAGCGGCAAATGACATGTTTTTCCAAAAACTAACCGATAAGGAGTCATTCCTAATGAAGTCTTGAAAGTTGTTTAACAGGCCCATAGAGCATCATCGAGCCTTCAAGATTAATCTCTTTAGTTAGGTCGCACCACCCTCTCAAGGATTCCTTTGATCTCACAGTTTATTCATTCAACTTGTCCACTTGACTGTGGATGATAGGCAGTGGCAATTTTGTGTTTCGCATCATACTTGTCAAGTAACCACTTAAGCTATTTGTTTACAAAGTGAGATCCTTCATCACTAATTATAGATCTCGAAGTTCTAAATCGTGTGAACACATGCTTATGTAGGAATCGCATGACAACCTTAACATCATTCGTTGGATACACCTCGGCTTCGACCCACTTGGATACATAATCCACAGCTACTAAGATATACATGTTACCATAAGAAACGAGCTTAAAAATCAATGCCCCACACGTCAAATAGTTCTACCTCTAGAATGTTTATCAAAAGCATCTCTTTCCTTCTTGATATGTTTCCAGTTCTCTAGCATCTATCACAATTTTTCACATATGCATATGCATCCTTAAACACCGTAGGCTAGAAAATTTCAGCTTGTAATATTTTTACTACAGTACGGGAACCACCAAAAATGTCCCCCAGTTGGAGATGAATGACAATGGTATAGGATCTCATCAATCTCGCTTCTAGCTACGCACTTCCCCATTATATTATTTGCACATTATTTAAACAAAAACGGATCCTCTCGGAAGTAATATCGAATATCGTGAAAGAATTTCTTCCTTTGTTGTTATGTCATTCTGGAAGGTATTATTCCATATGCTAAATAATTCACATAATCAGCAAACCAAGGAATTTCATGAATTTGACTTACCTCGAAGATATGCTCATCTAGAAAATTCTTATTGATAGGAACAAGTGAATGAGTTACCTACTTTTGTTCCAACCTTGACAGATGATCAACTACTTGATTTTCAACTCATTTTCTATCTTGGATTTCAATGTTAAATTCTTGTAGTAAAAGTATCCATCGAGTTAGCCTTGTTTTAACATCTTTCTTTGTGCGTAAGTATTTAATGGCCGCATGATTGGTAAAAATTGTGACTTTCATACCTATGAGATAAGAACGGAACTTGTCAAAAGCTAAAACTATAACAAAGAATTCTTTTTCAGTTATCATATAGTTAAGTTAGGCTCCTGTCAAAGTTCTACTTGCCTAATAGATAGGATGAAACACTATGTTTCTTCTTTGCCCCATCACAACTCCCACAGCAAAATTGCTAGCATCACACATCAACTCAAAAGAAGAGTTCCAATCATGTGTAATGATTATAGGGGCTAAGATTAACCGATTTTTAAACTCTTCAAAAGCTTCCAAGCATGTTTTGTTAAATTCAAAATTGGTGTCCTTCTCTAAAAGTGTACGCAAAGGTTTGGAAATTTTTGAAAAATCTTTGATAAACCTTCAGTAAAAACTAGCATGGCCTAAGAAACTTCTAACTCATTTCACACTAACTGGAGTGGTAATTTTTCATTACGTCCACCTTTACTTTGTCAACTTCAATCCCTCTTTTGGATATTTTGTGTCCTAAGACAATTCCCTCCTTAACCAGAAAATGACATTTCTCCCAATTAAGAACAAGATTTGTCTCCTCGCATCTCTTAAGTACCTTAGCCAAATTACTCAAACAAACATCGTAAGTATTACCAAAAACAAAAAAAAAATCATCCATTAAAACCTCAACAAAATTTTCTACCATATCAATAAATATTGCCATCATGCATCGTTCAAATTGTAGCAAGTGCATTACATAAACTGAAAGGCATTCACCTAAAAGCAAGCGGACCATACGAGCAAGTAAAATTCATTTTGTGTTGGTCTTCTAGGGCTACAACTATTTGGTTATAACCAGAATATCCATCTAAGAAACAATAATATTTGTTACCTGTCAGTCGGTCCAACGTTTTATCCATAAAATGTAGTGGAAAATGGTTCTTTCGCGTAGCTTTGTTTAATTTTCTGTAGTTAATACAAATTATCCAACCCGTGATCGTTCTCATCAGGATTAAACCATTACGTTCATTCTTGAAAATTGTGATTCCATATTTTTTTATACACATTGTACGGAACTTACCCACAAATTATCTGAGGGGTAAATAATTATCGTATCTAACCATTTGAGAACTTCTTTTTGAACTACCTCTTTAATGATTGGATTGAGTCTCCTTTACCTATCACTTTTACCTCTTTTGTCCTCCTCTAAGATAATCTTTTGCGTATAAAAGGACGGGCTTATTCCTCGGACATCAGCCATGGTTGAGTCGATCGCCTTTTTAAATTTCTTTAAAACTTTGATTAGTTGCTCCTCTTGGTGTTCTATTAGTTCTGCTGAAACAATCATAGGAAAAGTATAACTATTACCCAAATAAACATATTTCAAATGGGAAGTACCTTTAGTTCAAGTTCAGATGGTTCCTCGATTGATAACTTCGGTTGTGTGAATTCTCGACCTTCCAACTCTAATGGTTCAAACTGTGCTAGTTGAACATAGTTCCTCGGATTGGCTTCCATCAAAGTTATACTTACCTTATGTTATTCATCTTCCAATGGCTCAGAGCCCAGAGTGTTTTCCAATGGGTCTTCTAAAAAACTATTATCTCAGTCTATAGAAACTAAGGTTTCTAGCTCCTCCATCACTGAACATTCCTCCGTCAAATTGGGAAACTTCATCGTTTTAAGAACATTAAATATTACCTTATCGTCTTGAACTCTCATCGTAAGTTTGCCTTTTTGCACGTTTATTAATGTTCTTTTCGTGGCTAGGAAAGGTCTCTCCAAGATGATCGACACTTCCTTATCTACTTCAAAATCTAAGACAATGAAATCAACAGGAAAAATAAACTTATCTCTAGTACCAGAATATCCTCAAACTTTCCTTCTGTGTATGCTAAATATCGATCTGCTAGTTGAAGTGTCACATTCGTGGGTCTTACTTCACCTATCCCCAACATCTTGAAAGTAAATTTGGGCATCAAGTTGATGCTTGCTCTAAGATCGCATAAAGCTTTACCACAGTAAGATTCTCCAATACTACAAGGTATAGTAAAGCTTCTGGAGTCCTTCATTTTCGGAAGTAGCTTGTTCTGTAGGAATGCGCTGAACTCCTTCGTTAATACTACAGTCTCAAATTCACTGAGCCTCTTCTGCTTGGACAAAATGTCTTTCATGAACTTGACATAATTGGGCATTTGTTCTAAAGCTTCTACCAATGATATATTGATGTGAAGCTGCTTTAGAACATCCAAATTGGACCTCTTGTTTTCTGCTTATATTGCTGGAGTCTTTGAGGATATGAGGGTTATTGTACTTTGGATTAGACTGGACAACTTTTCTAAGAAGATAAATCTGCATCTAAAGAAGGTGTTAGCATATCAAATTCACTAGTTTAGATTTTACCTCATCAGACTTTACAAGTTCTAGCTTTTTTGGTGCAAGAATTTCAACTGTTGGTTGACTTTTCTCTTTCTCACTAGATTTATCTTCAACCACAGCTTCCTTGGGTTCCAAAGTCTTACCACTTCATAAAGCAACTAACTTCCAATGTTCCTTACCTAAATACCTTGGATTTTCTGTATCGCTTGGTAATGCTCCTTGTGGTCTATTACAAAACTCTGTAGCTAACTGACCCATTTGGTTCTCCAAATTTTTTAGTGTTACTGTTTGGCTTTGGATTAAGGCGTCATTCTTCGCCATGTACGCCTTCAACAAATTCTCCAAACTATTAGATGATTCAACTTGTGGTAGTTTTAGAACTTATTGATTAAACCCATAGGACTGATTTGGTCTATGTTGCGTATAGGTGTTGTTTGGTCCTCCTCATTGGCTATTCCAAAAAAAGTTTGGATGGATTCACCATAAAGGGTTGTAGAAATTGGACTGAGGTCCTTGTCCATTTCTATTTTGGTTTTGATTTCCTACGTAATAAACGACTCAAGATTTGATGGACAATTCTCAAAAGAATGGTTGCCCCCACAATATACGCAGGAAATAACATCAAATTGACTTAGTGGTTGAGTTGTGATACTATTCAATCGTTAGTAGTAAATTGTTTCAACATTGAAGAGATAGAAGATACCTGAGCTGAGAGTGAAGTGAGGGCATCTATTTCATTCATTCTGGCTACTCGTCTTCCTGAAGCTACC
Organism: Gossypium australe; assembly: GCA_005393395.2. Classification (NCBI taxonomy): domain Eukaryota; kingdom Viridiplantae; phylum Streptophyta; class Magnoliopsida; order Malvales; family Malvaceae; genus Gossypium; species Gossypium australe. The sequence continues at coordinate 63,734,361 of CM016624.1, read as the reverse complement.
CGATTTGTCAACCATTGGTAATTGCTACTAGCTATTCTCTTAATGATCTCGTAAGTCTTATTATAAGACTTAGATAAGAGAGCACCATTCACAAAAACATCTACCACCAACCTTGTGTGTCCATTGAGACCATTATAAAATGTCTCCAATTTGATATAATGTGGAATCTCGTGGTGAGGGCATCTACGAAGTAACTCCTTGAATCTTTCACATGCCTCATATAAGGATTCATCATCCAGTTTTTGAAAAGTGGTGATCTCAACTTAACATTTTTGCTAGGTGGTAAATATTCTACCAGAAAGCGTTAAGCTAATTCTTGCCAAGTTGATATTGAATGTGGGGGCAAGAAATTAAGCCATGCTCATGCTCGATCTTGCAACAAGTATGGAAACAACTTCAACCTCAATGTTTCTTCAGTTACACCAGCTATCTTAAAGGAATCGCTCACCTCCATGAATAGTCAAAGGTGAAGTTGTGGATCTTCTATGGGCATTCCTGTAACAGCCCAATTTAGGGCCTGGTCAAAATAGTGGTTGCGAGACCATAAATTCAAAGTAGAAATATATGTTTTATGGTTTTTATGAGGTCTATGACATGTTTGCATGGTTGTGTGAAAATTTCATGAAGAAATTTTATGATTTAGGGATCAATTTATCTTTTAAGATTAAATTGCAAAAATTGAAAAATATGAGATTCTAGAAGTTTTGAGTATGAGATAGCATTAGAAAATTTATTAGAGGTCCTTAATTAGTAATTAGACCATTATATCTCATGATGGACAAAAATGGACATGGAAGGGAACAATCTCAAGGAAGGGCCTTAAAGGGCGTTTTGGTCATTTGGTCAATAAATTAATAAAAAAGGGGAAAAGAAGTCAAAATTGGTGTCCATCTTCATCCTCCATAGCCGAAAATTTCAAGGAGCCATAGCTAGGGTTTTGTTTCACTTTCAAGCTGGATTGTAAGTACCTCCTAGCCCCGTTTTTGATGTTCTTCGTATTTTTGAAATTCTTGTAGCTCGATCTAGCTATTTCTACCACTATTTTGAGCTAGAGTTTGTGTTTAAAATTTTAGCCATGGATGACATGTATGTGTTTTGATGTCTAGTGGTAGAATATGAAGGTTTGAAGTGTGATAAACAAGTTTTGCTAGATGATTTTTGGTGAAATTGATAAAAAGGACTTTTATGCAAAAGATGAAATAATAGGTGTATAAAATGTAAAATAGTTAAAATTTTGGGCTGCTATAAGAGAGGTTATGAATCGGCTAGGCTTGGGTGTGAGAAAAATGAACACATTTCATCATACGAGACTAGGGACCATTTTGTAAATATGTGAAAGTTTAGGGGCAAAATTATAATTTTTCCCAAAGTATGATTCATGGGTTGTTTTAGTCAATGTGATAATTTAATAAGTGAAATCTATATTTTGGTACCGAGGTAAGTTGGTGTGTAATAAATCAACATTGTGTTATTATGTATTTAAGTATTTGATATTATATGAAATGTATATTCTTTTTATGAAATTGGCTAATGAGGTCTTGATAAGAAATATGATGAAGTTTTACTATATTGAAGTCCCGGTTGAACCTTAGGAATAGAAAGGATACCCTTGTTACAACATGAAATTAATAAGGTCCCGTATAAGACCGTATTTGGGATATGGCCTCGGCACCAAATTGAGATCCTGTGTAAAACCATGTCTGAGATATGGCATCGATATACTATCTCGTGTAAGACCATATCTGGGATATTGTAATAGCCCAATTTAAGGGCTAGTCGAAATAGTGATCTCGGGATCACTAATCCGAGGCTAGAGAAAATTATTTTGATGTTATTTTATGAGTTAGTATATGATTTTATAAGTACATGAAAATTTTGGTTCTTTAATTTTAGCAATTTCATGTTTAATCGCGAAAAAGGACTAAATTGCATAAGGTGCGAAAGTTCCATTTTATAAGCTAAAGGTACCAAATAGCCATAGATTTTTAATTGGGGGTCTTTAAAAGGCAATTAGACCCCCATGATTGGAGTGGTTGGCCATAGGCTATCATGGGAGACACAGATGGACAAAAATTTGGTCAAAGTTAATAATAGTTGGTGACTAATTTGACTAGTATTAATAAAATAAAGAAAGAGAAGATATCATCTTTCTTTCTATCTTTCTCCACCGAAATTTGCAAGCAAAATAGGGGTTTTGAAAGCTCAAATTTTCAACAAGCTCTCATCCATTCTAGTAAGTGATTTTGATGATTTTTCTTAATGATAATTGTACTTTTAGAACCCCTAGAACTTAAACTTTCAAATCAGGGGACTAATGTGCAATATGGTGAAATCTTTAGAGTTTTGCCATGAGAGCTTTCATTGTTATTTTCTGCATTTTTATGGAAGAAATTGAGTCTTAGTTGTTAGATGAACAATTTTTGTGAAAGGTGTTGTCATGAAAACACCAAATAAGACCTTGATGAAAAGGTTATAAAGTTTGTAGTAAATATGCGAAATGTTGATTTTTGATGATAGCTATAAGAGTATTAAATGTTCACCTAGGCTTGTTGAAGGTATAAATATGATTAGAATTTATTTTCGAGCCTAGGGCCAAAATGGTCATTTTACCAAAGTCTAGGAGCAAAATGGTAATTTTTCCAAAGCATGATTATTAAAATGCTTTCATTAATGTGATGATTAAAATGAGCTAAATTGCTATTATAAAGCAAGAACCAACAATTCACCTCGATCGGGGAAAGAACAAAGTCTCGGACTAGACCAACAAGTTAGCTCATTTTGAAATCGAGGTAAGTTTGTATGTGATTAATGCAACATTTATGTTAGCATAATTGAGAATGTTTGGTATCATATTGATGCATGATACTCTATTAGATTGATGTTGAATATGATGATTGAATTCCTAGTGGACTATAATGAATATGAAAATGCTATCATCGAGATGAGAAATGGATAGGGTCCCATATAAGACCATGTTCGAGGCATGGCCTCGGCACCGAATTGAGACTTTCGTATAAGACCATATTTGGAACATGGCTTCGGTATTGAGTATAAGAATCGTATAAGACCATATCCAGGATGTGGCATTGATACTTGATGTTAAATTTCGTATAAGACCATATCCGGGATATGGCATCGGCATTCAGAGGTGACTCCATGTAAGACCACCTATGGGATGTGGCATTGGCCTCGTAATTATGTTAAGGACGATATTATGGGTCTTAAAGTATCCCTAGTGATTAATGGGATAAGTAGATGAGTTTGGAAATAGAAATGATATTAGTACTAAAGTCATGTGAATGAGTGAATACAGGTACTAGTGAATGAGTCACAAAGAAACGATTACGATAAGTGGCATGGTATGTGCTAAATAAGGGCAATTGTGTGTAAGTATGGCAAGAAGCCTGTGACTTGTGTATGGTTAGTTAATGCCATGGATGGATTATATTATGAACTTATTGTTGCTATTCATTTCCATGCAAACTTACTAAGCTTTATGCTTACCCCTTTCATTGCCCTTTTTCCTTGTAGTATTGCCAAGATAACTCGAGGAACATGGACGTGGGAGTTCAGAAATCACACTATCGACACCACTTTGGTATAACAATTTAGACTTATTTTGAGTATGGCATGTGTAGGACTTGGGTAATTTTGTTAAGTTGTAATTGTTAGCCAAAGTGTTGGCTATGTATGTTATGAAAGCCATTTTGTTTATGGCCTTATAAGTTAGGAAAATACTTGGCAAATTCTATTGCTTAATGAAGATGAATTTCATGAAGTGTATGCCCTTGTGTATGTCATGATTCTTTGAGTTCCTAGAGATACCTTTTGGTCATATTTATATTGGCATGTTTTGAATTTAGTTCTTGGATGTGCCTTTGGGTTTTAAGTTGTGTTGACTTGAATTGCAGTATATATGTGTGCAACTTAGGGTGGCAAAGGGCTTGGTAGATAGCCATCTAATTGTCTACACGGGTAGACACACGGGCGTGTGTCTAGGCCGTGTGTGACACACTGTTAGCCCTATGGGCATGTGGATCGACCGTGTGTCCCCTTGCATGCTAAAATTGCAAGTCAATATGCCTTGTAGTAAACACATGGGCAGAGACACGGTCGTGTGTCTCAGCCGTGTGGGAGGCACGGCCTAGGACATGGGCGTGTGCCCAGGCCGTGTGAAGTCTGCACAATAAATGTGGAATTTAATTCGACACACAGGCTAAGGACACGGGTGTGTGCCTTAGCCGTGTGACCTTAGTGAGATGATGATGTCTTAGTCAGAATGCCAAGGTTTTGACACATGGGCTAAGACACGGGCGTGTCAAGGCCGTGTGAGGGACACGGGCGTGTGTCCGGCCATGTGAAATTGGTCAGTGTCGACCATGGGTGGAAGACACGGGCATGTCTTACGGGCACACAGGCGTGTCCCTAGACCAACACGGACGTGTGGCCCCTACTTTGATAAAAAGTTTTCCAAGTTCGTAAAGTTCCCAGTTAAGTTTTGAAACCTCTCGGAGGTATGTTTAGGGCCTCGTAGGCCGAGAATGAGCTATGCGATGGGTTTAAAAAAATGAAATTTTATAGCCCTATTTGAGACGTTTAAGCGAGATAATTAGGTAATGCCTCAAACTCGGTTCCGACTTGAATACGGGTAAGGGGTGTTACGTTTATTGGTATCAAAGCCACGGTTTAGTCGATTCTAGGACTAACGTAGCGTAAGTACGAGTCTAGCTATACATGCCATATGTAAGAGTCCCTATGTAATGATAGTGTGATGGCTCCTGACGTTTAGAAATCGTGTTTTATGTAGTATATGGATCCTGATCCAGACCGAACTGCAGTCGATGATGGTGCGAGTAATGCTCCGGCTCCCACTCAAGGGACCGCGCCAGCAAATAGTAGATCCGAGACCTTGGGTCAGGGGGAAAAGGCCCGAGAAGCCTTTCTCTACACGGTGAGCAACTGGTATACTAAGTATACCAGAGCAAATCCTAATGCTCAACCCTCTCCACCTCCAGCAATCCCTCAACCCGCTCCAGTAGCACCTCAAGTGGTTGAGGTAGTGAGAAGAGAAAGGCATCCGGTTGATAAAATCCGGAAGCAAGGAGTCGAAGAATTTTGAGTAAATAAGGATGATGACCCAGAAAGAGTGGAATTCTGGCTTGAGAATACCATTAGGGTATTTGATGAGTTATCCTGCACGCCTGTGGAGTGCTTAAAGTGTGCGGTATCTCTCTTGAGAGATTTAGCTTACCGATGGTGGAACACTCTGGTGTCAGTGGTACCAAGGGAGAGAGTTAGCTGGGAATTCTTCCAATAGGAATTTCAGAAGAAGTATATCAGCCAGAGGTTCATCGACCATAAGAGAAATAAGTTCTTGGAACTGAAGCAAGGTCGTAAGTTAGTGACTGACTACGTACGGGAGTTCGTAATGCTTAGCAAATATGCTCGGGAGTGCATATCTACCGAGGCTGTCATGTGGAAGAGATTCGAGGATGGGCTAAATGAGGATATCCGTTTATATGTGGAGTCCTTGAACTAAAAGAATTTGTAGTGTTGGTGGATAGGGATTGTAATACCGAAGACTTGGCAAAAGAGAAGAGAAGAGCTGAGAATGAGTCTCGTGACTCGAGAAAAAGGCAGTTGAATAAGTTCTACCAATCCTCCTCTAAGAAATCAAGGGATTTCTCTGCTCGATCAGCCACCTTAGCCGAGTTTTCAAACCGAAGTAAGGGCAAACAATTTTCAGGGTCTAAAGGGCAGTCCACATCAGTTGCTGGTGTGGGAAATGTCCGACCAAGTAGACCAAAATGCCCTCAGTGTGGCAAGCGCCATTCTGGTGAGTGTCAAGCAAATGAGAAAGCTTGTTTCAGATGCGGGTCCTTAGACCACTTTATCAGAGACTGCCCCGAGGTGGGCGAGAAAGAAAAGTCTCAGAATGCAAGGCCAAGAAGTACTGCTAGGGGAAGACCCCTGAGAAACCCGGGAAATGAGATGGGTAGTAAGAATCCATTCAGAGAGCAAGCCACAAGAGTTGAGGGTAGAGCACCGGCGAGAACATATGCCATTTGTGCTCGTGAAGAGGCATCTTCCCCCGACGTAATCACGGCTACATTTTCTCTTTATGATACTCGTGTTATAGCTTTAATTGATCCGACATCTACCCACTCATACATATGCATGAAATTAGTCTCTAGCATTAGCAAGCCTATAGAGTCTACTGAATTTGTAATAAGAGTGTCTAATCCACTAGGCAAGTATGTGTTGGTTGATAGAGTTTGTAAAGGTTGCCCTATGATGATTAAGGGTCATTGTTTCCCGGCTGACCTCATGTTATTACCATTTGATGAGTTTGATGTCACCCTTGGGATGGATTGATTAGTTACTCATGGGGTAATTGTGAATTGTGGGAAGAAGCTTATTGAGTTGAAAAATAAAAATGGGAATCTTATTCGTGTTGAATCAGATAAGCAAGATAAGTCACCAGTAGTGATATCATCCTTGTCGACTCAGAGGTATTTAAGGAAAGGGTACGAGGCTTACCTTGCCTTTATGTTGAACACTAAAGAGATTGATCTAAAAAAGGAGTCGGTACCCATAGTGTGCGAGTACCCAGATGTTTTCCTGGGGTTGTTGCCTGGGCTACCTTTGGTTAGAGAGATTGAATTTGGGATTGAGTTCGCTCCGGGTACTGCCCCTATTTCTATTGCTCTATATAGAATGGCACCAATTGAGCTGAAAGAGCTAAAAGAACTATCGGATAAAGGTTTCGCAAAGTTGAGTTTTTCTCCTTGGGGTGCTTCCATTTTATTTGTGAAGAAGAAAGATGGTTCTATGAGATTATGCATAGATTATAGGCAACTCAACAAGGTAACTGTGAAGAATAAGTACCCGTTGCCGAGGATCGATGATCTGTTTGATCAGTTGAAAGGAGCCATGGTATTTTCCAAGATAGATTTGAGGTCCGGGTACTATCAGCTGAGAGTCAAGGACTCGAATGTATCGAAAACTACATTTAGGACTAGGTATGACCACTATGAATTTTTGGTCATGCCTCTTGGTCTAACGAATGCCCCTACGATCTTCATGGATTTGATGAATTGCATTTTTCTGCTGTACTTGGATAAATTTGTCGTGGTTTTCATCAACGACATACTGATCGACTCTCAAGATGAGAACGAACATGCCGTGCATTTGAGTATGGTTCTGCAAGTTTTGAGAGAAAAACAATTGTATGCCAAATTCAGCAAGAGCGAATTTTGGCTTAAGGAAGTAGGATTTTTGGGGCACATTGTCTCAGGAGATGGAATTAGAGTAGACCCAAGTAAGATTTCAGTGATTGTTGATTGGAAACCACCGAGGAGCGTAACCAAAGTAAGGAGTTTTCTACGCCTAGTCGGCTATTATAGGCATTTTGTCAAAGGGTTTTCCATGATAGTTACCCCGATAACGAGACTACTGCAGAAAGATGTGAAGTTTGATTGGACAGAGAAGTGTCAACAAAATTTTGAGAAACTGAAGCTCTTATTTGGTGCAACCTGAGCCGGGGAGAAAATTTGTGGTTTTCAATGACGCATCTTTGAACGGATTGGGTTGTGTACTTATGCAAGAGGGTAAAGTGATTGCATCCGCCTCTAGGCAATTAAAGTCGCACGAGAAGAATTACCCGACTCATGATGTGGAGTTGGCCGTAATTGTGTTTGCGTTGAAGATTTGGAGACACCATTTGTATGGTGAAAAGTGTTGGATTTTCACTGACCATAAAAGCTTAAAATATTTGATGACTAAAAAGGATTTTAACTTGAGGCAAAGAAGATGGTTGGAATTGATTAAGGATTATGAGTTGGTGATTGACTACCATCCGGGAAAGGCGAATGTAGTCACCGACGCGTTGAGAAGAAAATCATTGTTCGCGTTGAAAGCCATGAATACTCAGATGGCTTTGTTGGATGATGGTTCCATTCTAGCCGAGTTGAGGGCTAGACCATTATTCCTCCAAGAGATTTGTGAAGCTCAGAAAGATAATAACAGCTTGTAAGCCAGAAGAGTTTTATGTGAGTCAAATGTTGAGTCAGACTTTCGAGTAAGTCCTGATAGATGTTTAACGTTTTGAGATAGGGTCTGTGTACCCAGAAATGATGAGCTTATTCGTAAGATCTTGCATGAAGTGCATAGCAGATGTTTAACTGTGCACCCTGGGAGCATAAAGATGTACAATGATTTGAGGAAATGGTATTGGTGGCCTGGTATGAAGAAAGACATTTCCAAGTTTGTATCGAGATGCCTGATTTGTCAGCAGGTGAAGGCTGAACATCAAGTACCTTCGGGTTTACTTCAGCCTATTATGGTCCTTGAGTGGAAATGGGACCGTATTACCCTAGACTTTGTAACGGGCTTACCGTTGACTCCCAAGAGGAAGGATGCGGTATGGGTAGTGGTTGATAGACTTACAAAGTCAACCTATTTTATACCAGTGTGAGTTGAATATTCACTTGATAAATTGGCAGACTTGTACATGTCAGAGATAGTAAGACTTCATGGTGTACCGTTATCGATCATTTCGGATAGAGATCTGAGATTCTTGTCACGGTTTTGGAAAAAGCTGCAAGAGGCCTTGGGCACGAAATTGAGTTTCAGTACAGCTTTCCATCCTCAAATCAAAGGGCAGTCGAAAAGAGTAATTCAGATACTCAAAGACATGTTTTGATGTTGTGTTTTGGAATTCCAAGGTAATTGGGAGAAATATTTACCGTTGGTGAAATTTGCCTACAACAACAGTTTTCAGTCAAGTTTGAAAATGGCGCCTTATGAGGCGTTATATGGGCGTAAGTGCAGAACGCCCTTGTATTGGTTAGAACTCAGAGAGAAACAGATACATGGGATTGATATGATTAGGGAAACTGAAGAGACAGTAAAGGTGATACGCAAGTGTTTGAAAGTCGCCTCAGATGGACATAAGTCTTATTCAGATTTGAAAAGGAAAGAGATTGAATTCAAAGTTGGTGATAAAGTGTTCTTGAGAGTATCACCTTGGAGAAAAGTCCTTAGATTTGGCCGAAAGGGCAAATTGAGCCCGCGTTTTATCGGACCTTATGAAGTTACCAAGAGGATAGGACCGGTAGCCTATCGGTTGGCCTTGCCACCTGAGCTAGAAAAGATTTATGACGTCTTTCACGTATCCATGTTGCGCCGATACCGTTCAGACCCTTCACATGTCATAGTACCAACAGAGGTAAAGATACAACCGAACTTCACTTATGGTGAAGAGCCGGTTAAGATTTTGGCGCGAGAGATTAAACAGTTAAGGAACAAAAGCATAGCCCTTGTGAAAGTATTATGGCAAAGGCATGGAATAAAAGAGGCTACATGGGAGCCCGAGGAAACGATAAGAAGCCAATATCCCAACCTTTTCACCGGTAAGATTTTCAGGGAAGAAAATCCTTAAGGGGGAGAATTATAACAGCCCGATTTAGAGGCTAGTTAAAATAGTGATCCCAGGATCACTAATCCGAGGCTAAAGAAAATTATTTTGATGTTATTTTATGAGTTAGTATATGATTTTATAAGTACATAAAAATTTTGGTGCTTTAATTTTAGCGATTTCATGTTTAATCGCGAAAAAGGACTAAATCGCATAAGGTGTGAAAGTTCCATTTATAAGCTAAAGGTACCAAATGGTCATATATTGTTAATTGGGGGTCTTTAAAAGGCAATTAGACCCCCAAGATTAGAGTGGCCGACCATAGGCTATCATGGGAGATAAAGATGGACAGTCAAAGTTAGTAATAGTTGGTGACTAATTTGACTAGTATTAATAAAATAAAGAAAGAGAAGATATCATCTTTCTTTCAATCTTTCTCCACCGAAATTTGCAAGCAAAATAGGGGTTTTGAAAGCTCAAATTTTCAGCAAGCTCTCCTCCATTCTAGTAAGTGATTTTGATGATTTTTCGTAATGGTAATTGTACTTTTAGAACCCCCTAGAACTTAAACTTTCAAATCAGGGGACTAATGTGCAATATGGTGAAATCTTTAGAGTTTTGCCATGAGAGCTTTCATTGTTATTTGCTGCATTTTTATGGAAGAAATTGAGTCTTAGTTGTTAGATGAACAGCTTTTGTGAAAGGTGTTGTCATGAAAACACCAAATAAGACCTTGATGAAAAGGTTATAAAGTTTGTAGTAAATATGCGAAATGTTGATTTTTTATGATAGCTATAAGAGTATTAAATGTTCACCTAGGCTTGTTGAAGGTATAAATATGATTAGAATTTATTTCTGAGCCTATGGGAAAAATGGTCATTTTGCCAAAGTCTAGGGGCAAAATGGTAATTTTTCCAAAGCATGATTATTAAAATGCTTTCATTAATGTGATGATTAAAATGAGCTAAATTGCTATTATAGAGCAAGAAGAACCTATAATTCACCTTGATCGGGGAAAGAACAAAGTCTCGGACTAGACCGACAAGTTAGCTCATTTTGAAATCGAGGTAAGTTTGTATGTGATTAATGCAACATTTATGTTAGCATAATTGAGAATGCTTGGTATCATTTTGATGCATGATACTCTACTAAATTGATGTCAAATATGATGATTGAAGTCTTAGTGGACTATAATCAATATGAAAATGCTATCATCGAGATGAGAAATGGGTAGGGTCCCGTATAAGACCATGTTCGGGGCATGGTCTCGGCACCGAATTGAGATTTTTGTATAAGACCATATTTGGAATATGGCTTTGGTATTGAGTATGAGAATCGTATAAGACCATATCCAGGATGTGGCATTGATACTTGATGTTAAATTCCGTATAAGACCATATCCGGGATTTGGCATCGGCATTCAAAGGTGACTCCATGTAAGACCACCTATGGGATGTGGCATTGGCCTCGTAATTATGTTAAGGACGATATTATGCGTCTTAAAGTATCCCTAGTGATTAACGGGATAAGTAGATGAGTTTGGAAATAGAAATGATATTAGTACTAAAGTCATATGGTTGAGTGAATATAGGTACTCGTGAATGAGTCACAAAGAAACGATTACAATATGTGGCATGGTATGTGCTAAATAAGGGCAATTGTGTGTAAGTATGGCAAGAAGCCTATGACTTGTGTATGGTTAGTTAATGCCATGGATGGATTATATTATGAGCTTATTGTTGCTATTCATTTCCATGCAAACTTACTAAGCTTTATGCTTAACCCTTTCATTGCCTTTTTTCCTTGTAGTGTTGCCAAGATAACTCGAGGAACGTGGATGTAGGAGTTTGGAAATCACACTATTGACACCACTTTGGTATAACAATTTAGACTTATTTTGAGTATGGCATGTATAGAACTTGGGTAATTTTGTTAGGTTGTAATTGTTAGGCAAAGTGTTGCTATGTATGTTATTAAAATCATTTTGTAAATGGCCTTATAAGTTAGGCAAATAGTTGGCAAATTCTATTGCTTAATGAAGATGAATTTCATGAACTGTATGCCCTTGTGTATGTCTTGATTCTTTGAGTTCCTAGAGATACCTTTTGGTTATTTTTATATTGGAATGTTTTGAATTGAGTTCTTGGATGTGCCTTTGGGTTTTAAGTTGTGTTGACTTGAATTGGAGTATGTATGTGTGCAACCTAGAGTGGCAAAGGGCTTGGTAGATAGCCATCAAATTGTCCACACGGGTAGACAAACAGGTGTGTGTCTAGGCTGTGTGTGACACACGGTTAGCCCTATGGGCGTGTGGATCAACCGTATGTCCCCTTGCATGCTAAAATTGCAAGTTAGTACGGGCAGAGACCCGGCCGTGTCTCTCAGCCGTGTGGGAGGCATGGCCTTGGTCATAGGCGTGTGCCTAGGTCGTGTGAAGTCTACACATTAAATATGGAATTTAATTCAACACACGGACTGAGGACACGGGCATGTCAAGGCCATGTGAGGGACACGAGCCAGGGACATGTGCGTGTGTCCGGCCATGTGAAATTGGTCAGTGTCGACCACAGGTGGAAGACACAGGCATGTTTTAGGGGCACACGGGTGTGTCCCTAGACCAACACGGGTGTGTGGCCCTTGCTTTGATGAAAAGTTTTCCAAGTTTGTAAAGTTCCCGATTAAGTTTCGAAACCTCTTGGAGGTATGTTTAGGGCCTCGTGGACCGAGAATGAGCTATGCGATGGGTTTTAAAAAAATGAAATTTTATAGCCTTATTTGAGACATTTAAGCGAGATAAGTTAGGTAATGCCTCAAACCCGGTTCCGACTTGAATACGGGTAAGGGGTGTTACAGATATGGCGTTGACATCGGTATGAGATCTCATATAAGACCATATCTGGGATATGGCATCAGCATCGACATGTGATCCCATGTAAGACCATATCTGGGATATGGCTTTGGCATCGTAGTACGTGTATGACAATTTTCCAAGGATTCTTCGATATTCCAACTGGTTCAACGAGGTAAGGTATTAAAGTTTATGTTAAAGATGGAAGGCTAAAGTTATGTGATGGAGTGATACAGGTACATATGTGAAACTCACGGAAATGAGTCTGGTATGTGATATGTGATCGGTAAGAGTGAGCATGAGTAAGCCATGTCAATGTTTCTTGAAAATTTTGTATTAACTCATAATGTGATATATGATTGTTATTGCAAGATTTTATGTTGTTACTTATTACATGCAAACTTTCTAAGCTTATTGCTTACGAGCCAAGTTAGCTCGAGGATCGAAGGACGTCAGAGCTCATTTCACACTATCAAGCTATTCTTTTGGGTATAGCAAAGTTTCATTATTTTGGGTATGGCATGTATAGGAACTTGGTCCTTTTGTTATATGTCATATTGGTTAGCTATTAATGTTACTTATTTCATTTTGTAAATGGCCATTGGAATTAGTCAAAACTTATATCTATTCAATGATAATGAAATTCATGAAGTGCAAGCTTGCGCAATTGAATGAGTAATGTGTGAAGTATATGCATGATGAACGTAATGTGAAATTAAGGTATGGACGTTGATTGTGGATATAAAAGGTGCATTATTGTTATACTATGTGTTGCTGGAAATGGTATAAGCGTGGTTTCTTTTCAAGGTGGCAAATGGCTTGGTAAATAGCCTTGTATTTGTCCACATGGGTAGAAAAACGGGCGTGTGTCTAGGCCGTGTGAGACACACAGTTTGCCTCATAGGCATGTAGCCTGGCCGTGTGTCCTCTGCACTTAACTTGCGAGAAATTACGTTCGTCACACGGGATAGAACACGGGCGTGTGACACGGCCGTGTGACCTTAAATGCCTGCTGACGTCATAAACAAATGTCAAGATTTTCACACACGGGCGTGTCATGGCCGTGTGAGGGACACGGGCCATAGACACGAGCATGTGCCAGGCCGTGTGAAAACCCTTGTAGGTTCAAAATAATAAAATAAAATCTGCATGTTGTAACACTCCTAACCCGTTACCATCGCCGGTCTAGGGTTAAGGAGTATTACCGATCAATCCGGATCATTCACAATCATTTTACAACACAAAGTATATCATCATCCAAACATATCAAAATATATGCATATAGTCCCTTAAAGAGGTCTACGAGACCTTAAACACGTGTTAGAAAGGGGTCGAGACTAAACCGAACACATACAAAATTTTCTGAAAATCAAACATTTTTCAAAGCTATAGAGGTCACACGCCCGTGTGTCCAAGCTGTGGCAAAACAGGGCATACATACTAACTTGTCCACAAGGCCTGAGACACACCCATGGTCGACACTGACTTGTACCACACGGCCAGCCACACGCCCTTGTGTTTAGCCTGTGTGCGAGCCTAACTTGTTTCAATCTTGCAAACTCGAATGAGACGGTCGAGCCACACGCCCGTGTGCTCAACCGTGTGGACAATTATAGGCCATTTTCAAGGCCAAATTACCATCCACACTTTGGGATCACCTACAAGCACCAAACCAATATCAAATCATGCCTCAATTGCAACCATAACATACCAATATATGCACCAATTAATCATCAACCACACCATTTATTTCCATACTCAATTTCTACTCAAATAAGTTCATCTAAAATACCATTTTCACATCCCAAATCATATAAGTTAAGCATCATATAATTCATACCACAAGTTCACACTTAAACCATCATTCTTATCAACAAATTAAGCATGAAACATACCATTTTCATCATTCACATAACCCACACATATATATACCAACATCATTTAGCTTTCAAGCCATATCACATGGCAAGACTATATAACTCAAAACATGCCCTAATCACTAACCTATACATGCCATATACCAAATATATACATCTTTCAAAATTACCAAAAATAGATAGCCAATAGTGTGATTGAGTCACTGATGATCCCCGAATCCGAGCTAGCTTTAAAGACACTGTAAAACAGAGAAACACTTCACACAATAAGCTTAAGAGCTTAGTAAGTTCGTCATATAATACATTTGACTCAATAATACAATATCAAAATACCAAATAAACCATCACTTAGATAGATTCATAACTACTCACAATATCATCATTAACCATATGATCACATAACCACCCATTTATCCATAAATGATATCATCAACCACATAGGTTCTATACATACCTTTGCCAACACTTAGTTAACAATTATCATTGCGATTCAATGCTCGATACCACACTTCGATCACTCTTCATTATTCATTCGATTTAATCGCACACTTAGTGCCAATTTCATAGTCGAAGCTTACATATCATCGCACACTTAGTGCCTTTACTTTATACTGAATTTAACTCGCTATCGCACACACAGTGCAAATTAAAATAGTCGATACTTTCTTTATTTCTCACACACAGTGCCATTCTTTACTGTATTAATTCTAATTCTCACACTTAGTGCCACATCTCTCAAAACCACAACTAACATTACTAATTCATCAATCATATAATCTTTCATTACATAGCGCATGAGCATAAGTTGAATAATTTGTATTATAAACGAATTTACCTCGGACGTCAAAATAACAAAACAAGTCTATTAATCAAGCACTTTATCTTTGCCTCGATCTCGATCCAAATCTCTCTTCTCTTGATCTATACATATTCAAATTTAGCTCATTCAATCACCAAATCATTCAATTTAGTCCAAACACATATATTTAGGGCATTTTACAAAATAACCCTCACATTTTCACATTTCGACACTTTAATCCCTATTTCATAAAATCACAAAATACACAAAATTTCTATTTACACATGCTTAGCCAAATTTTCCCTTAGCTCATACAAGCCCACATATTTCATCTATTTCACATTTTAGTCCTCCAATTTCTCATTTTTACAATTTAGCCCATAATAGCCAATTTCATCAAAAATTCAAATACAAACTATGTTAATCCAACATCAAGCTTCCATATTTCACCAACTATCAACACAAAGCTCACATATTCATCAATGGCACATCACAAAATCATTATCAAATTCTAAAATTAAAGCATGGGCTTGATAGTACGCTAAGCAACGATCACAAAAACGTAGAAATTATCAAAAATCGAGCTCAAAACATACCTTGATTTAGCCAAAGTCCTAGCTAAAACCTAACAAGCTTATTTCCTTTCTTTTGCTTTCAATTTCAGTGGAAGAAAGATGAATATGGCTTTCTTTTTCTTATTTATTTTATTTAATACATATTATTATGCCTTTTACCATTTTACCCTTTGTTAAAACATTATTATTTCATTCATTTAATGGCTATATATGTCAACTTCCACTATCAAAGGTCTAATTACCACATAAGGACTCCTCATTTAAAAAGCCATGTCAAATAAGCACTTTAACAATCAGCACACAGCTTTTACATTTTATGCGATTAAGTCCTTTTTGCAAATTAAGCACACAATCGATAAATTTTCACACATGCTCAATCACATATTGTAAACACCAAAAATAATATTAAAATATTTTTTCCGACCTCGGATTTGTTGTCTCGAAACCACTGTTCCGACTAGGGTGTAAATCGGGCTGTTACACACGGACTAGGGACATGGGCATGTGTGACCACACGATCTGCCCACACGGGCGTGTTCCTTTCCACACGGGCGTGTGGCCTTGTTTTGAGCAAAAATTTTCTAAGTGTTCGTAAGTTTCCGGTTCAGTCCCAAACCACTCTATATGTATGTTTCGAGTCTCGTAGGTCCATAATAGGGACGCTATGAACACAAATGAAAATTTTTAAGTTGAAATGAAAATTTATGGCCCGATTTTGTATGATTAAGTATGTTAAGTCCTGTAATACCTCGTACCCGGTTCCGGTGTCGAATACGGGTAATGGGTGTTACAATTCCACTAAATTGGCCCATTGTTTGAATATCTGAAACATCACAGGCTTCAATTCAAACTGTGGTGCCTCAATCTTGGGTCTCCTAATTCCTAGATTTAATTCGTTAGAAAGTGACACAGCATACTACTTTATGGCTCGATCTATATCACCAGCAATAAGGATTGGATTACGAACATTAGCGGCTCCATCGAGATTAACATAATTTTTAAGTAAAAAGGTGTCATAAACAACTAAAAAAATCTAAATAATTTAGAGTTTACAAATCACAACACTCTTGTAAGATTATTTAAAAATCCAACGCAAAGAAGAGTGCCTTTAGATTCATGCCTCATTTGAAAAAAAAAATTCAAACATAGTTTCAGTTCATAGTTAGGGTGCATTTGGATAGGTGATGAGATTGCCTCTAGCATGATTAAAAATAATGGTAGTAGTGAACCCTATGTGATCGCCTGATGGTCAAGGTGTTCACCGCTCCAGGGTGACTTGAGTTCGAGTCGCGTTAGTCGCGTTAGCCCTATTATTGTAATTCACCAAAAGAATAATAATAATAGTAGCAATGAGATTAATTATTATAGAGGACTGAATAATGTAACCCTGAAATTAAAATTAATGGTTGTATGTGTTTGGATTCAAACACAATTGTGATAATGAGATGAAAATAGAAAATTATTAAATATATTAGAATAAAATTTATACCTTATGCATATTTGAATTATTTGATATTTATGAAATTATTAATTTCAAATTATATTTTTATTTAATTATTTAATTATTTATTATTGATTTAAATAGTGATTTACATTAATCTAAGTACAATTTCATTCCATATATTTACATGAACATTTTAATTTATAGATTAATTGTTATATTAAATAATATGTTTTTCTTTATTGAAATCAATTGTAAAGAATAAAAGATAGAAAATAGGTTTAGGGTGTATTTGTAAAATGCCACATGCTTCCGAGCCAATTTTTCAAATCTTTGTTTCAATCAAAAATTATAAAGTAAGTTGATGAAGGTATGTTCAGATTTTTAATGAATTATTTCTTTTTATTTTTAATCATACTAAAGTTCTGTAATCTCTTTTCTTTCGTTATTCACCTATTATTATTGTGTTTTTGTATTATTTTGTAGCTTGACGCTTATGTGTTGCACATTTTCTAACAAAATGAAATTTCTTTATTTTGTTTAATATCGGCAATTTATGTTTTCGAATCAAAGGTTAGATAAAAAAAAATAGAACAGTCATTTTGAATTTTAATACTAGTAATTTATGCTTTGAAAATTGAAAAGAAAAAAAATTGAAATTGCATTAGGCATCAAAAGATGCTTCATACGTAGGCTGGAGATTTGGGTTCTGATGGACGTTTTCTATTTTTAATTTTTTTTCATCTCCTTGGTGTTGTCATTTTGTTGGGGTACTGATTTTTTTTTTCTTCCATGTGCGGTTATAATTTTATTTTTGAAGGAATGATCCAGGGGTAAATTATCAAAAAATACTATTTTTTTCAAAATTTATGGAAAAGGATATTTTTTTTTCCAATTATTTACCGGAATGGGACATTTTTTTCCGAAAGCACGTCCACGTCAGCGCAACCTCAGGAGATGCAGCTGGAAAACGCGTTCCTGAGGGAGCGTTTTCTGCCACATCAGCAAAAATGGCGTCCTTGAGGGCACGCTTTGCTGATGTGGCAAAAACGCTCCCTCAGGGACGCGTTTTGCCCGCTTCCAATGACCATTTTTTTTTACCGTTGGGCCTCCAACTGTTAAAAAAAAACTATAAAACCTCCCCTTTCATTTTTTTCACACAAAGGTCCTTACTCAATTTTCTCTCAAATTTCTCTCAGCTTTCTCTCAAATTCCTCTCAAATTTAAAAAAAAGTCCTTTAATTTTTACAAAAAAGCCCTGTTTAAAAGTTTTTTGAATTAGTTATTTCTTTTTAATTTAAAAATATTTGATCATATTAGCAATGGTCGGAGAATTAATTTGCCTCGACAATAAACACATCTCCGTTGATCAAATGACAATGATAAGTTATAATTTTAATTTTTCAATACTATTTAATATTTTTTAGGTTTATGAAATTTTAATTAATTTTTATTTTATAATTTTTCAAACAGTCTGTTGATCGGGTGTTGCAATGCTATATTGCAATATGTCTTGTCCACCATCGTCGTTGATCGAGAATTACCTGCGAGAAGCGGGTTTTTGGCACGTGGCCATGATAGGTCGGGGGGTGCAAGTTGGACCCGAAGCTAATCAGTGCGTTGATAGAGAGGTGGAGGCCTGAGACGCACACTTTTCAACTTCCATGCGGAGAGTGTACTATCACTCTAGAAGACGTGCAGTTGCAATTGGGATTGCCGGTGGATGGGTACGTAGTCACCGGGCCTGCAACTTCTGGTGATTGGGGAGCCGTGTGCTACGAGCTTTTGGGTGCTATTCCGGATAACATTAACGGAGGTCGGATCGAGATGGGCTGGTTACGAGATACATTCTCGGAGCCAGATAATGATTCGACTGAATTAGAAAGAATACGGTATGCTCAGGCATACATTCTTAAGATGATTGGAGGCTATCTGATGCCAGACTTGTCATGAAACCTCGTACATCTGAGATGGATGCTGAAACTCGTTGATTTTAGAGCAGTCGGTGAATTGAGTTGGGGGTCTGCCGTGCTAGCAAAATTGTATTGGGAGATGTGCAGGGCGACGCGACTGAATAAAGCCAAAATCGGAGGTTGCCTATCACTACTGCAATCATGGGCACGGTTTCGCTTTCCATTTTTACGTCCTCGAGTGGACCACCCATATACATTCCCACTCATAACGAGGTAAATTTAATATTAGATTTTACAATTATTACGTAGATTTAAAATATAATTGTATGCTAAAAATTTATTTAATTAGGTGGAACCATTCGGTGAGTTATGTTGGAATACCTACCTCGCTTGAAGATATACGGCTTCTATTAGACCAACAGTCGGAAGCACAAGTAAGTATGAAATAAAATATATTTTCGTAATAAAATAGTCGTTTCGTATTTATTATTTATTATTTAGTATTTAGTATTTAGTATTTAGTATTATGTATATAACTAATATTTTTATCATGTTACTATAGTTTCAATGGACACCATACGAGGATTCGTCAATTCGGGCAGTAATTTCGGATGAGTTCTTTCAAAATCCGAACATTTGGCATGTGAAGGTCCCATTGGTCAACTATGCAACCATGGAGATGCACCATTGGTCAATTCGTCAATTTGGATTCCGACAACCGATTCCCGTGGCACCTGAGGTGCTCAATGATGAGCACAAAGTCGACTTACGACAGTTGCATACGGATTGGCCAAGATTTTGGTCAGCATATATCGAATTGTGAAAAAAATGGTATGATTATATACCTACTCGGGAACCGATCATCGTTCCTAAGTTAGCGTGCGTGCCGGAATACATGCCATGGTTTAGAATCCATGGCAAGCCATATTTATTGTCAGAAGAGGAGAGGCGACGATAACTTCGTGTACAAAGGGAACGATGGGGCCCTTTAAATCCAAGGAGAATGGATGATGGGATGGGCCCATCAACAGCACCCACACAGTCATCGGGCCCAACACTTCAGCCGACGACACCCACATAACAGCCTTTTTCGGTTATGCCAAGTGCGTATCCTAGCCCCTATATGTATCCTAACCCTTATATGTTTCCTTTTTCTAGCCCTATGGCAGGTTGGCATGCATGGCCCGGTTCGAGTCCATTCCCGACTACTCCGAGTGGACTCACGATCTATAGGCCGTCATCACATGAGGGATCGCACGAGGTGCCATCGGAGAGCTCTTCTTTTTACCAATCTCCAATGCCTTATGAGATTCAAACAACTCCGCCATGGGTGACGCAAACACATCTGCATTCATTATTTTATCAAGGTGGGTCATCCTCCCAACACCCACAACCAGATCCCCTGCCAGAGGAACCAGAATTCCCGCCAGAGGAACCAGAATTCCCACTGGAGCAACCACACCCCCCGCGGGAAGCTGGAACAAGGAGGAATCCAGCGCGTAACCGTCGACCACCCCCATGTGGCACTGATTCCAACCGACACCAACATTGATTTTTTAATATATTTGTATAAACTTTTTATATTGTTTCATTTAATAAAATAAAAATTTGTTTTTAATTTTTTTAATTGTAATTTAATTTTTATATTTTTAATAAAATAAAAGTTGTTTTTATTTTTTATTGTAATTTATTTTTTATATTTTTTTATAAAATAAAAGTTGTTTTAAATATCCTAATTGTAATTTAATTTTTTTATTTTTAATAAAATAAAATTTTTTATTTAATAAAATATTTCTACATACCTTTTTATATTGTTACATTTAATAAAATAAAAGTTGATTTTAATTTTTTAATTGTAATTTACTTTTTATATTTTAATAAAATAAAAGTTGTTTTTTATTTTTTTATTGTAATTTATTTTTATATTTTTTATAAAATAAAAGTTGTTTTTAATATCCTAATTGTAATTTAATTTTTTATTTTTAATAAAATAAAAGTTGTTTTTATTTAATAAAATATTTCTACAAATTTTTTTATATTGTTACATTTAATAAAATAAAAGTTGATTTTGATTTTTTAATTGTAATTTACTTTTTATATTTTTAATAAAATAAAAGTTGTTTTTAATATCCTAATTGTATTGGTTCAAGTAAGGACTAAATCAGAAATATGAGAAAAGTTTTGTGGCTCAATAGTAAATATTCAAAATTTGAGGGGTTAAAATGTATATACGAAAAAACTTGAAGGGCCAATGGTGTAAATATTTTAAGGGTGGAAGGATCTAGAAACTAAAAAGAAATGGATGAATTAGGACTAAATTGAATAAGTGAAGAAGTATGAGGGGTTAATTTGTAATTTTATCAAGATGGGTGTTGATCCAATGTAGGAATTTTGAAGGATCGTAAAGGGCAAAATAATCATTTAGCAAGAAAGATAATTTTTAAGAATAATGATGATGGTGATATTTTAGATTAATTGAATAACTTTTTTTTTGTTTTGCAACTTAGTCCTTCTACAAAAGTTCACCATTTTCATCAAGAATTTAAAAGAATTTTCATAGCGACCAAGAGACAAAAATGATAAGGAGACTATCAACTATTCCGATTTGGACATGAGCAAGATGTATGGCCTGGGTTCCTACACCATTCGCATAACTTATGTTGGTTGGCTGCTTCTCGGATATCCATATTGTTGCGTATTCTAGTCGAGCAAGGTCGACCCTTTGGTTTGCAACGCAGTTCTCTATCTGGTAACAACTTAAACGAAGCAAGCGATACAAATGACCACTTACGTTCATCTGGGACTGGTGGGAATACGTGCCTCTACACGTTGTACATGTATTCTATTTTGTACACTTCATCGACATAGCTCATGGGATCCAGACAGAGATTCTGACAAGATGCAATTACATGAGCGCATGGATAATGAAGTACGTCAAATATCCCACAGTCGCAGGTCCTATTTCTCAAGTGTACATGATATTGCCCGCCAACAATACCTTGGTTCGGTCTGTTAAACTCCGTCACACGAAACCATAGGTTGTCGCGATCGTGACACATTGTGTGCATGGTGTTGGCTCGTGCCTTCGCCTTGTTAATTTCTCCCAATACCTTCGCGCACCATACATGGCCTCCCTGCATTTGGCCTTTATAACTCGCTGCTCGCTTCGGAAATAGTGCTACTAAACGAAAATATGTCTCTCGCACAATCGATGTTATCGGCAAATGAAGCCTTCCTTTTAGAACAGAATTTATGCATTCAGCCAGGTTTGAGGTCATATGACCATATCGTAGGCCGCCGTCGTATGCTTGTGTCCACTGTTCGAAAGGTATGTTGCATAGGTAGTTTGTGCCTTCTTCGTTAACTGAGCGCAAAATCGCCAACATCTCGTGAAAACGATCCTTATTGATCTCATACCCTGCTAAGTTGATAGCGAATATTACATACCACTCTTCAATTAAGAATAAATTGAATATTACAAACAAAATTATATTAATAGATATTACATACCCATGTTGGTCACTTGCTGTCGTTCAGTTGTAGATCGATGTTGCCCGTGGTAGTTAGACGTAACATGCCTTAGGCAATATCGATGGTGTGTGCGATGCCATAGGCTTCCCTATCGCTCTATTGCGGATAGTATTCCAGGGCCCCGATCCAATATAACGCATATATCAAGTTGGGGGCAGACATGCCTCCTTAACCTAGATAGAAAGAAATTCCAGTCATCAGCTGACTCCCCCGGTGTTATTGCAAACGCAATTGGAAATATTCTCCCACTGCCATCCTGTGCCACAGCTAGCAATAGTCGATGCGTATATCTACCATACATAAAGGTACCGTCAATTTGTACCAATGGCTTGCAGTATAGAAATGCGTCTCGGCATTGCTTAAATGTCCAGAATAGACGCTTGAACACTTGGCATCCATGGAGCAACCGATCGTTGTAGTACGCAGGTACTGTTTCAAGGTCTGTTATGCTGCCCGGGACATATTTCTCCAGCACCGAACACCACTGCCACACTTCATTATATGAAGCATCCCACCGACCATGCAACTTTTCCAACGCCTTTTGCTTAGCTATCCAAGTCTTGCAATAAAAGGGCGTGTACCTCAATTGGCTACGAATATTGGCAATTAAGGCCGGTACTAAAGTCTTGGGATCCGCCTTCATCGTCGGTATTATTAACCCTGCCAACATATCTGAATCCATCTTGGGATGATCTTGTGAAACACCTGTCAACGAAGTACATTAAATAATGCAACATTACGTAATATCAGTATTATTCAAAAACCATAAACACCTAGTGATACTGTACCAGCAAGACATATATGTGGACCTTTGTACTTTTTAATCTCCCACAAGCCTGTCCTTTTCCTCAACGAGGCCATGATTTTCCATGAACATGTACCGTCTTACACTGCACACTTGGCCTCGTACTTATCGAGTTTGGATTTAACCACGTTGTAGTTAACCCCGTTCCTAATGCTATATTGTTTTAATGCACCAAGAAAACTATCCTTGTTGGGAAACTCTTTACCAACTTCTAATTCACCCGAATCCAACGATGAACTTGTACGGTCACACCTTCTATGTGGTAGTTCAGGAAACTCCAACGCATCGTCTTAAGATAGATCGACATTATGCATGTGGGCTGGAGGTGAGTACGCCCTGAATCGCGGATCTTCTTCTTCTTCATCTAAACCCCCTTTAACATCTTCAGGTATGGTTGGAACAGGCTCCAGTTCAAAAAATAATGCAACTTCTGCACCATCGGGGTCAGGCTCTCGAGGCGGATCCACATCGGACTCATCATCCAACCCACCATCATCTGCAACAAACGAGGTCCCCTCACCGGTGGATGTCGTGGGGAGTACATTATCTCTTCTTAAACAACTTTCATAATGTCCCCAATCATATGTGGATTACCAACCACTAGAAGTTGATGGCATTCCCCAATACGTATTTCTTGCATCGAACATCGACCCATCGATATGCATGTCCCATCCACCAACCGAGTGTCGTGTAGGGGTTGTGTTTTCCATACTACCACCAAACACGGGCGCTTCCGTATTCTGCCTCCCACTAACAGAGGTCGGCTTGGGGTCGTGTATTTCCCTCGAGCAACAGTAGATGTTGAAGTTGAAGGAAGATCACTTGGCGATGAAAATTGTACATATACCTCAAGATAGGGTGATCCACTGGCAAGATGAGTCTCCACCATTACCTCCAAGCTCCGAGGACCTTTGATGTCGAATGAGTCATATCTCATGGGATCAACCGAAGCACAAAATCTATACTTAATAAACTAAACTTTCATTGGCGTTGTTCCGAAAATTTTACGCATAATTCTTTTGCGAAGTTCTGTCAAATCTATATTCTGGTTAAAAACCAGTCGTGTTGTGTTCTCCGATAAAAAAACACCGTTTTCGGTGTCACAAACCTCACCATCATAGTAAATAACAACACTAATACGTTCACTCATCTTCAGTTTCTATTATACTTTTGCCTCAGTTTCTATTATGCAACCTGAGAATGAAATTTGGCTCATTTGTAGTCTAAGGACAAATAGGAACTACTGTAGCAAAAGAGCATTCACGTGGAAGCTTTTTTCAGTACTCTTGCTGACAGTGCATCCTGCTTGAAGCGTTTTGGTCACTATTTGTTAAGAAATGTCTTCTCAAAATTATCTTTTCAGGAACTACTGTAGCAAAAGAGCATCCACGTGGGAGCGTCCACGCATTTATGTTTAAGAAGGATATTCGGTTATTTGGGTCAAATGAAAAAATCGAAACCCAGTAAGTTAAGGCACAATTTCTCAAAATTCCAAATATAGAATATTGCCTTTATTTTTAGAAATCCTTACCTCGAGATAACAAAATGTCACATCCAGTGAGCCAGGACACAACATTTTTGAATTCCCGAGAATAAGCTTTTATTTAACTTATATGCTTTGATTTAAAAAGGATAATTGGTTCTTTAGGCTCGACAAGAAAAATTGAAACCCAGTAAGTTAGGTTACAATTTCTCGAATCTCGAATTACAAAAAATTGCTTAATAAAAAATTTTGTATCGGAAAAAGATTAATGTAACACGATTTTATAGTAAAATGTAAAAAATGAATTACGGTACTAATATGCATAACAGGCCAACAATAAATGCATTAATGCATGACAATATAAAGGACGAAGATAAAAGAACAAGCCAAAATAAACGAAAAATAATAATTAAAAAGAACTAAAAATTTAGAACTAAAGAACTAATATTAAACAAACAAATAAACAAGTATAGTGTAATATAAATTAAAAAAATCATAATATTAATAATGATGATGGCATTAATAATAAAAAAAAATTTTGAAGTTTTAAAACTATATTGAAAGATATAAATAAATAAGTAATAAAATGATAAAATGAATAACTTTATTTAAAAATATTAAGCAAATAAATATTAAGGAAATAATAGTAATAATAACAAAGTTAATTAATAATAAAATGTCAAAAATAAAAAAAAGAAATAAAAGAATGGACTAAATTGAACTTAAAACGAAAATTTGGGGCAAATCTGAAAATAAATAAAAAGAAAAGGACTGAATCGAGTGCTCGAATAACAAGGAGGGACTAAAGTGGAAAATATCCCTGCCTTCCAAAACGCATTACTTCACACGGGGCTAAAATGAAATCAAAACAAAATTTTAGGGCAAAATTAAAAATAAAATAGACTTAATCGCAGAACTAATAAAAAGCGGAAAGATCAAACTGGCAATAAGACCAATAAAGAAAAACACGCGGATCCCCTGACGGGTCGAGTCGCGCACACGGGTCAGGAGGGAAAACGGCGTTATTTTATGACTGGGGTATTAAGCCAAAACGGCATCGTATTAGCAGGCTATATAAGCCTATATTTTTAGGAAAAAATCTTTGGCCCCTCGCCCTTAAAAAAATTGGAAATCCTCTGAAGCTCTCCCCCTTTTGCGATTTCCGATCAACAGACCATCATCGGTCAGCCGCCGACGACCACCGTGCACTGCGGTAGGAGCCCCGAAAACCCTTTTTTCAGGCGAATCAAAGAATGGGTATCCTCCTCTCTCTTTTTATTTTATATATATAAATATATGTATGTATATATGGCTAAAAGAAAAGAAACAGATTCGAAAAAATGAAATCACCTCTTTTTTTTTCTAATTTGATTTCTTTGTTGTTTTTTTCGATTGCTTTTTGTATTGATTCTGTGTGTAAAAAAATTACAAGGGTTTTCTATGATTTTTATAGCCAAAAAAAATAAAATACATTCTGTTTTGTTATTTTTCTGTGCTGTCGTGTTTTCTTGTGTTTAGTCTGCAGGTACGGAGGCCGTAAGGTGGCTGACATGGAGGTACGGTGCAAGGAGGGTGGTGGTGCTGACGTGGCAGCTGCGGCTGAAGAGGCATGCGGCTAGGGTTTTTAATTTTCTAATTTTTAGGTTTAGGCTAGTGGGCTAGGGTAGTTGGGCTTAGGTTTATTTGTTTTGGGCTAGTTTTTTTTTTGTAAATTTGGATTGTGGGATTTATAATATTTGGATTTTTATTTATTATTTGGGCCCGGGCTAAATTGGCGCACTATATAATATATATATATATATATCGGTCACATGGACTATTTGGATGACGTATTAAAAAAATAGATTGTGTCACTAAATCTAGGATGACTATGTCTTTTTCTAACACATCATATTGAAATTGTCCATACAATAAGTCTACTAGCAATATATAGGAGTTTTTCGTTTATAGTTCTTAGTCGTGTTATGGCATATATATGGGATTTTCCAAGAAAATGATGTTACTAAATCTATTAGGAACTGTTCTCAGAGGACTTTGTCATGATAAAGTATTGTGATGGTGTCTGCAAAATTGCACTCTAAGATGACAAGGAGAAACCATTTGAGACTTGACCTTTTATGCGTCATTGTGGTAGGTCTCTTGGGACTCTTGGTAGTTTACCTTTTATGCGTAATTGTGGTAGGTCTCTTGGTAGTTTTCTTGATTAACCTATGTTCATCATTAGGTTGGTCTAATGATGGAGGGGATAGGATGCAATTTTTGATGATTTAATCAAGGTGATGCATCTCTAGTTTGTTTCTGAATTCTTCCAATGTTGCGGTTAATGTTAATTTTTCTTTCTCTTCTATTAAGCTCACCAGTTAGTAGTGTCTTATGTATCATTTGTACTATATATTTTGTCTTTATATTCTTTTTTCTCTATGGTTCTTATTAATGACAATATCTTCGTCTTTAAAAAAATATTGAATCTTAACTATGTTTAATGCTTATATATGTCAGGTTAGAACAATTGAATACCTTAGTAATTAATTTTTTTAATACAGTGAATAAACGCCAAATTTGGTTAACTGGAATGTAATAAAGGAAGAATAGAATAGCTATTAAATATAAATGGAATAGATAAGTAATAGGCATTACTAAATTGAGTTCAAAGAATGGAATAGATACGTAAAATGCGTTACATTGTTTGATTGGATAAAATTATGTTAAAGAATATGTGAGTAATAGGTATACCGTTGAATTTTAAAAAATATTTTTTTGGTAAAAAAGGGAACATGCTTAGATTAAAGATCAAAAGATAGTATGGTACATGATATGGCCCCTAGCATTCACTAACAAAAGTGGCAAAATAGAGCTCGGGGAGGATTATGGACATTACAAAAAAGCATTAAGAGTACTATCATTCATGAGAGAGGAAATTTGAGCACTACTCCCTTAATGCAAAACATGCTTCAAGCTCTTAGAAGTCACACTATCGAGAAGCATACTCCATTCATCAATCATTTGGGATAAGAGAAGATTAGTATAGTTTGTATTATACATAAAATGCATCATAGTAGTTGCATCCACTTCTATCTTTTTATGTCCAATGTTTAAATCATTTGCTAGCATTAATTTGTCTCTTAGTGCCGATAATTTAGCTTCACCATAGTAGCCAATGTAATATGTGTAAAGGAGTCAATGATCCAAATGCCTTCATAATACCAAATCAAAGTTAATGCTTTCGCAGATCCTGGATTGCCAATTGAAAAGCCATCTATATTTAGCTTGTAGGGGTCCACAACATGTGGTGTCCTTTTAACAGTTATAAAAAAAGGGGTAAGCATGGAGTTCATATTTATTTTATGAAAATGGTGATGGGATCTAATGCCCTTAATGTAGTGATTTCATCTATGTACTTGTAATTTTTTGAACAATTTGGTTTAATAAATATTCATCAGTATCATTATATCTCTTGTATATTGTCCTCAATGGTTTTTGCACACAAAATGAATTGAAAATAAATATTAGCTCATTGATTATCTAACGTTTTAACTAATATTAAGCAATAATACGTGGTTGGATCGTAATATGAGAAGATAACTATCACGTGTGAATATAGTATGTGAATGTGCAAGTGTACACGTCGAATCAAGTAATAAAGTAGTAAATAAGATCGTCTTCTCAGGGATAGGATAGGATTAATTCGGTTAAGCTATTACTATAAACCATATGAATTAGGCTGTGGCAAAACAGAATAATAATTTTTTGAGGAATAATCACGTATGCAATATTAAAATCAAATAACTAACTTAAAATGTTATGGAAAAGATACTGAGACAAAGTTGAGAGGATCTACACTGTCGAATGGGAAGGTTAGGATTACTAAGATTCTTTCCTTACAACACAATAATGCCATAGAAAAATCTTAACCTATTTATTATTCAAATTAAATCTAGGCAGTCAGCTTCTTTTGAGAGTCAAACTTCAAGCTACCCTACCTAAGGCTTTGCATGTCTACAAGCCTTAAGAATGATACCCAACACTATTTCTTCCTTTCTTTGTACAGAGCGCAGCTCTATGTCTAGAGTGCTACGAGTATTTTGTCGAATACTCGCTTATATCATTCGATCACAATCCAACTCATCTAGCATTTTTAGAATTAAATCAATCATATGGACATACCATACATTCATCTATGTCTAAAGACTGCATGCATACATTTTAAAATTACGAAAATCGAATGAAACAGTAAATCCAATCATGATAATGCCTTGGTCATTAAAGGAACTAAAGATTCATCCATTAATCTCAACCCGATGATATTAGCTCATGAGTTGAAAATTAAAATCCAAAATGAAAGTATCGTTCAAAAACATATTTCCACAGTTAAAATTCACAAAAATCAATCAATATAATGAAGGAAGAACTTCAAGAAACTTTTGCCAATCCAGCCCTTAACTCTAGTGCTGCAATATCTTGTGAAGCCTGAGGTTGAATGCTTCTCCCCATTCCTTGTGTTTTTGCTCTGTTTCTTAGCTGCTACCCTCTTTCCTTGCGTCTTTCAATCTCCTACAAGAAATTATGTGAGAAAAAATTCCCCTTTATCTCTTTCTCTTTCTTCTATTTATAGGATAGGTCCCCCTCTCAACACACACTCTTTTCTCCCTCCTTTTCAGGTAGATGTTTCTGGTATAAGTACAGCTGGCTGAGAGTGACACAGATTGATAGCAGAGTCAGCATCTTCCTGGAATGGCCATGACAGTTGTGCTGGCAATCTATTCAACCTTTTTGTCATGAAAAAACTTCACTCATTCATTTCTTTTCCTCCTTTTTGCACCTGCTATAAACAACACGCAATTCCTTTCCTCCCACAAGTAACAGTAACATATAATGACATTGAAAGCATAATCCAAGCTTCATGATGCAATGTTATAAAAATACTAATATAATTTCCTAAAATGTAACTAAATTTACTCAAGTACGAACAATTAACCAAGTCTAGAAGTCTGAAATATAAATCTTTTCAAGAGTTATCAATAACTTATATTAGTAGATAAGTTAAACACGTCCTTAGTTTAATTAAAATTGAGCAAATCAATTGAAAGAAAAACATGTCATCTATAAAGTCCAATTGGGGAGATACATTGTCTTAGGTATTGAAGCGGATGGCTCCTAAAAGATAAAGACATAAATGTGACTAATTGGACTGATAGTATAATGAGCATGACCCCAAGTAAAATAAATCCTAAATTCATTTATAGATTTGTTCACTTGTGGCGTTCATAGTATGGCATACCTTAACCTTGAGTGGATGATGGACTATATATGTGTAACTCATATACTTTTATGAAAATGAAAGTCTGAATTCAAATAGATAAGTAATCGATAGATGGTACGTTCGGTATATGACTTTTGCATGATGTAGCATCATTCCACAATAGTGAAACTCATAGTCTAATAAAGGGTAAATGGTATCCTCTCATTGACATTACATGATAGATGAAAAGTAACGTGGTCACTGGTCATTTGTCTTAAATATAAATGATTTAATTACTATTTATTAGTAATTGACTTTCATGAAGAAAGATGTAATGGTTACCATGAGATAAAATAGGATCATATTGAGTGAATGAATTTATCCCAAAGAAATTCTGAGGGTAACACACTTATGACATGATCATTAGATGAGCCTTTAATGAGTGGTTTTCATAATGGTATATAATAATGGAGATCTTAATCATGATACTTTAGTGGAATGACTTTCATGAATAAATAATGTTACAATAAGCGAAAAGTTGGAACTTAATTAAAATTATTTGAGCCCTTAATATATATTTCCAATCAGTCCCTCCATTAGCTCAAGATAACTAGAAACAAATTGCATGTAGAACCAATAATATGCAATGAAGGAAATCGATGAAATAAGAGAAATAGATTGCATATATCACTATTTGCAGTGAATACGTGTAATGGCCCAAAAGTCAGTGGTGTCGAAAATAGTAGTTTCGAAACCCCATTTCTGATTAACGAGTCCATAAATATTAATATTTACAAGTCTAATTTAGTAATATTTTGAGTTATGTTCTAGTAATTTTATTGAATTGATAGTTAATTATGGAACAATAATTAAATCGTAAAAGTGGTAAAAGTTAATAACTATGGATTTGAATTAATGAAAGGATCAATTAAGCAATTGGACCACTTGTGTGTGCACATATGATAATGGATGACATTAAAGTCCACTAATTTTTAGTTTATATGTTTAATTTTAATTAATTAAGTATTATATTAATTAATAAAGGTTAATTAAGTTTTAATTAAGGTATATAAGTCACCCTAAAGTTGTCATCTTTGTTTTTCTTTCTTTCTTCCACCATTTGAGCTAGAGAAAACCTAGAGAAGCCATTTATGTGAACTTAAGTATTCAACCCTCTATCTAGTAAGTGAATTTAAGTTTGTTTCTTGTATTTTTTATGTTTTTTGAAGTTTAGGAGCTTGATTTAGCGAACCCATGTGCCAATTTGAGAAACCGTTGAAATTTTCAAAAGTTGTCATTGATGAGTTCTTGAAGTTCTTATTGTTCGATTAGATTTTAAGCATAGATATGAAAAGGTACTAATTTGTAAAGTAAAATTTGTTAGTTTTGAACATAGCGGCTAAAGTGTAAGCATATAAAAATGGTGTGAAATTTCTATAATTATGGAAAATATAAGGTTGTAAAAGATGGAATTGAGATTGGTTTCGAAATTGAATCTCAAATTTGAAAGTTATAGCAATTTTGGTTTTAAGGACTAAATTGAATAAAATGCAAAACTTTAGGAAACATTCTGCAAATGAAATTGAACTGCCATATGCATAAAATAGAATGTTATATAGTATTTTGAATTGATAAATGAAATGAATTATTATAGATCAAGATTTGAATCCATCAGAGGTTAATCGAGAAAAAGGTAAAATCACAGAATAGTCCTCGATGTTTTTATTGTTGTTTTGTCAGGTAAGTTCATATGGAACTTACTTAATTCTTTTTATGTTTGTAATGTTTTGTTTGGTTTGTTATTTGAGTTGATGTGAATATAATGATATTTAGCATTGGAAGGACTAAATTGTAAAGTATTGTAGATGTGATAATTATAAACATATATGAAGTACTGAGTGGATACGATACGTTTTATGATGGGATGACATGTACATGATAACACCACAGTGATTTAAATGTTACGAATACAGTATTGGTGCCCGTGTGAACTTAGTAAACAATTAGGATATGATTGACACATCAATAGGGTTATTTGAGCGCTTGTACGGGTTTAGCACTTCTGTGCTCTTTGTTTAGCACTTTGATGCTCTCTATTTAGCACTTTGATGCTATCTGATCAACACTTTGGTGCTCTCTGATCAGCAGTTGGTGCTATCTGCTTAGCACTTCAATGCTCTCTATTTGGCACTATGATGCTCTCTGATGTGGTGTAGTTACCCATGTATCCAAGTTTATTTACTAGAGTTCATTGGGCTAAATGGTTAATATAAATTGAGAAACAATAATGAAATGGCATGATCTTGATAAGCATTTGGTTAGGTGTTGGATTGATTATGAAAACGATATTGAAATGTTGATTAATAGTGAAATGAAGTGTTACATGTTGATTTATCATGCGGTACGTTTATATGAGAATTCACCTTATGGAATTGTATTACCATGTTTAGGTCTAATTGTCAAGTTGAGTAATTTATTTTGTTTAAGTGTAAAGCAAGGTAAGTTAATGTTTTATGCCTCTGACTTACTAAGCATTTGATATGCTTACCCGTTGTTTTCCTTGCTTTATAGATTTTCAGTTTGCGGAGCATGTACATAGGGTTAATATATGTGTTTACTTTGAATGGTAGTTTTGATTTGAACCTTGATGGTTACTTAATTTTGGCTTGGTCATGGTTATATGAAAATGTATATATGATGATAATTTGTTAACTAGCCCAAGTATCACTTGAATGGAAAGTTTGGTAGTAATTTGGTATGGTTAAATTGATGGTCTTGAATGGCTATACAAGGTGTATAAATTGAGAGTTTATAAGTAGAGAATGTTGTGAATATGTGCTTATGTGATTGTATGAATGTTTTGAATGATTTGGAAATTGGATAATTGAAATATATGCATGTTTAAGTTGGTTTATGTAGGTTGATAATGTGCTTACAAGCACAAATTAAGTTTGTAATAGTTTGGGCATGGAAAATGGACCAAAATGCAGGGTTTTTTTACATATTTGGCACTAAGGTATTGATACCTTAAATGAAGCATCGATACGTAGTATTTTTCAAACAAATTTTCAAATCATCGAATGTCAAAATGGTGTCGATACCGGATCAAAGTAACAATATTTGATATTAGAGTATCGATACTATACAAGGGTACTAATACTATTGTACTTTTGTTTTAAATCATTGCAAAACAAAATGCTAAATCGATATTGATACTAAGGTAAGGTATCGGTACTTAAATAGAAGTATTAGTACTATAAGTTTAGTATCAATACCTTTTGATTTAAACTGATTTTTTGAACATCGAAGCTTGAAACAGTATTGGTACCTAGCAAGGTATCGATATTTGTTCTGAAATTTTGAAAACTTTGCAATTTGGCCCCAATTCATGTTCGAATTTAATATTTGAGCTTTCGTAAGCTCAATCAAGTAACAAAAAGATTGCATAATGTACTCATGAATGTTTTGATTATGAATGCTTGTATTATGGTGTAATTCGATTATTAAATGTTGTAACTGTTTTGTTATTGACTGTAGCATCCTGTAACTCAAACTCGACGATCGGGTCGGGCGAAGGGTGTTATAATGCGTTTTCTCGCTAAGTACAAAAGGTGACTTAAAACTTAATTTAATTTCCTCAAATTATTATTTAATTAATTATAATTAAATAATTAAAGTAAGAATTAAATTAATTAGTCATTGTGGATTTGTTGAATAAGGCAACTAAATATATTTCTCACAGATTCTAATACGGTAAAGTTGTCACGACTTAAACAGAATTAGATATGGGTTGAGAAAATAATTTAATTGAGAAATTAATTTAGTTAATTAAATTAAATTAAATTAAATTAATTGATTAAATAAATAATATTTTGGGAGATAGAAAATAGTTATTGGGTTGAATAAATTATAAGTGTTGCATAAAAGTTCAGATAACACATATAATTGTACCCAGAACATGAAAGACCCAATTAGGCTTTGTTACATGTAATAGGAGACAAACCCTAGTATTATTTAGGGCATGCTGCCGCCCCTATGTCTTCTACTTAGCGTAGAAGTAGTATTTTTATTAAAATATAATTATTTAATTAGACCTTATTCAAACAGAACTTTTGTACCATTTCTTTATAAATATGAACAATGTGTTGAATTATAGACACACATTATTGAGCATCCTTATTCTATCAGAAAAATAGTAGAAATTTATTTTACGAAATAAATTATGTTTTCTAGGAAAAACACAAGTTTTGGTTATAGAAAGAATTAACTTTCCTATTGAAAGTTAATAAAATTTTTCATTTTGTGCATTTGGTTCATGTTGTTTGAGCCCAAACTCGAAGCAATTCGTAGTTCGAGAATAACAGAGAATGTCATTTAGTAAAAAGTCGAGTCGACTTAACCGCCTTGTACAAAGCAGAAGTAAATATCACAAAAGATCAATTTTCTAAACGGATTTTTCCAACCATTTATACATCATTAAAAGAGTGCACATATTTGATCGTTTATAAATCAAATAATCCGTACATTATTGTAGACTAATACAAAAAAAAGGTTGTTGCCAACACTCAAAACACAATCCTAACATAACTTAAATTTGATAATAACAAAATTAAAAATAAATATTTGATTTCATAAATCAAATTTTCCAGGCTTGACACTAAGGGGGATCAATGCATGTGAGATACCTGAAAATTAAAAGGCAATCAATCTCCATTTTAACTCCCAAGACAAAGTTCTCGAAGCCAAACCAAAGAACCATTAAGAAAAGGTTGTTATTTGATATTTTGGAAAGATTTTTTTTTCAAAAAAGAAAAGGCAACAATAAAATCTGTCAAAATATCAAGCAACAACTTGGTCAAAACTCCACAAAGAAATATCCAAATTCTCAAATATGCAGCTTCACCATATTATGCAAAGAAACGCTTCCATCATTAGACGGTAAAAAATTTTCATCTCTTCGATCACAACTTAAAAAATAGAACATATGAGGCGTCTCAAAACTACGTTTATTAACAAAATAAAAATAGAAATAGAAAGGTTACAATATAAAACATTATTAATGTGTCAACAATGGCGAACTCAGAATTATTTTTTAGGGAGTCAGATGAAATTTTAATATTTTATAGTCTAAATATTTATAATTTTTAAAGGATTATATTGAATTTTTATAATTTTAGGGGTGGCCAAAGTGTAATTTTACCTTTACTAATTTAAATTTTTTAAAAAATCTCAAGGACCTAAATAGTAATTTTACATTTTAGAGGGGCCAGAGCCCCTGCCAACCCCCTAGATTTGCCCCTGTTTGTCAAATAATTTTTTAATAAGATAAATAAAAATATTCAAAGGTTACTTTCAACTATTCACCAACTTTTGCCATAAATTTCATCTTAACCAGAATCTTTATTAGAATCTTTTATTTTATTTGAGGATTAATGGTATAGAATCTTTATCATAATCCTTTTCGAAAAAATTAATTAAGCTCTTGCAAATTTTTTGCACCTTATTAAACCCCTAAACTAATAAAATTGATCAAATAAGCCCTTTAACTAATGTTGACAGTTATAATGCTGACGTGGCCAATAGCGACACTGATATGGCGCTCCATGTCAACAGTAGTTGCTAAGATGGCAGTGCAACATCAATTGTCACGTTAGCAAAAATTAAAAAAATTTAAACTTTTTTAAAAATAAAAAAAATCAATTTTTTTAAAAAAATAAAAGGAATATTTTTTTTACTAGAATGAACCTAGACACAATATTGTCCAAGTTCATTCATTTCAAAATTTAAATTTTAAATTTAAAAATATTTAAAAAAACTAATATTTTAAAAATTTTAAAATTTTTTTAAAATGTTATTAAAATTTATAAATATAATAAATAAAATAAAAAAGTTCAAAAAATATATAAAATTAATTTTAAATATATATATATTTAAAAGTTAAGTTCAAAATGAATCTAGACAAAAATTGTTCAGATTCATTCAAGATCATTTTTCTAAATTTATAAATTTTAAAAGTTAATTTGTTTAAAAAATTGATGTGTATCAATGTTTTAATTCTATTGGTAACTTTTAGGATGTATAAAAATAAATAAATATTTTATAAAATAAATATAAATAAATATTAATTTTTAATCGTTTGTGTAAATTTTTTTTAATATATGGATATACCCAATTACTTAAACCATTGATACACTTTTTTAATTTGATATATACATACCTTTAAAAAAACTTTACACACAAGATTAATAAATTTAAAATTTATTTATATTTATTTACTTTATAAAATGTTTTTATTTTTATTTTTATACATCCTAAAAGTTACTAATAGAATTAAAACATTGATACACATATCAACTTTTGAAGGAAAATTAATTTTAAATAGTTTTTAAACTTTATATAATTTAGAAAAATCTTCTTGAATGAAATTAAACATATTGTTTTCCAAATTCATCCTGGACTGAACCTTTAAATGTTTTTTTGTTAATTTTTATTTTTTTGAAATTTTTTAATTTTATTTAATATTTTATAAATTTTAATAGTATTTTAAATTTTTACAAAAAAATTAAAAAATATTTTCAGTTTAAAAAAAATATTTTTAAGCTTTGAAATGAATGAATCTATGTTTGCTCATTCAAATAAAAAATTTAAATATTCCTTTTAATGTTTTTATTTTTTAAATTTTTTTGAAGTTTTTTAATTTTTGCTAACGTGGCAACTGATCACGTTAGCAACTATCATTGACATTGAGGGTACGTTTGGTTCACTGTAATGGAATAGGGCTATAATTGAATAGAGCTGTAATGGAATAGAGCTGTAATCAGTAATTCAACTGTTTGGTTAAATGGAATGGAATAGAACTATAATAGTATTTTTGTGTTTGGTTGAATGGAATGGTGTTGTAATATCATAAGGAAAAAAACTAAAATGACCAGAATACCCTTAGCAGAAATTTTTTTTTAGCTAGATGATTATTGTTATTGTTATTAAATTTTAATTAGATTATTATTGAAAATAATTTAATAAAAATAATAAATAATTTAACCATATTTTAACATTATATTAAATATAATTTAATAAAAATATAAATTAATAGCATTTTTAATATAATTATTATTATATGGATTTAAAAAAATCAAAATATATAATACTATAAAAAAAATATATAATCTACTTTATTATTTTTAAACTACAATACTATTTAATGTGCTAAAATATCATTAGTGAAACAAATAATTTAATTATTCTACAATAAAAAACA
This sequence comes from Gossypium australe, assembly GCA_005393395.2. Taxonomy (NCBI): domain Eukaryota; kingdom Viridiplantae; phylum Streptophyta; class Magnoliopsida; order Malvales; family Malvaceae; genus Gossypium; species Gossypium australe. Next base: position 63,697,174 of record CM016624.1, on the reverse strand, counting down.
AAATATTAGAAGTAATAAATAACTTGAGAATTATATTTCACATCCAAGCATAATATTCATATATTAACAAAAAGTTACATGATTTCATTAGTTTATATGTCATAATCCATATGTTTTAAAATTTTACAACATCAAAAAGTTACAACATTGTAAAAACATTCTATCCTGTCATTATATCATTCAAATATTACAAACACAAAAAGTTACCAAAATATCATCAACACAACCATGATTTTTAATGGTCAACAAGAAATCTTCTGACCCATTCCAATCACTCAGCAGAAGGTAAACTAAAGAAAATGAGCATTTACGTTGGATGATTTGGAATTTTGCTCAATGTTCAATAGTGCTCATCCTTAGTTAAACCTTCTACTTCACATAATGTTGGATATAATTTCAGAGCACTTTCTTGAATGGCCATTTCTAACTTTTGTTGCATTAGCACTTCGGAGGCAATACTCTTACTGATTTCAAGGCCAACGGTTCGTATATTTTCCACCAATAGAGTGGCAGCATCATTGAATGAAGTAGAAGAATCACTTGCATCAGAAATCTTTTTTTCTTCTTTGAAAATGTGGAATCACCTTGGTTTCTACCTGATTGCAGTTGTGTAGCTGAAGGATCTATGTCATCCAAAGAAACATCAGTTTCGCATCCATGGAAATCATTTCTTTCTTCATGAGTATTTGTAGCAGCCACATCCTCAACATCTATTTCTTCAATAATATCAGTGACTGTTTGAGCATCTTTCCCAGTGGCTCGATCTTTTGCTTAGATGGCAGTAAGTTGGTCATAATAAGGGAAACTCCGATGTTTGAATTGAGCGGCTTCTTTATGACTCTATAAACATGAGGAATTCATATTAGATATAAGTTTGGTCAAAATAAGATAATAAAGACTTGAAATAATTCTTACATTTATATATGAGTTCCACACCGCATCTTCAGCAACAACAAGCTGCCTATGCTCATCCCAACCAAAGCCGCTATTGTTTTTTCCACTAAGCATGTCAGAAACGATTGACCAATCCCTTTTCAATGTCCTAATCCTCGATTCAAGATTAGGTTTAGCCTTCAACATGGCATGGGGTAAAACTTTTTCTAACATTTTTTCCAACTCATTTAAATAACCGGCTTTGAATCCCGTATCTGCGTTAAAGGTTCCAACATTGTGCAAGTCGACCATACAAGCAACCAACGTAACATCTTCTTCTGGAACCCATTTCCTTTTGGTTCCTCGAGAATTTTGGGAAGAAACATTTGATTGTGAAAAACCTGACATAATTATCTTAAGAAAAAAATGCAAATTAAAATTAAGTTTAATATTATGCATCAAAAGATCAACACTTTATAAAATTATAACACATGATGAATCAAAAGAAAATAAATTATCATTCAACAAGTCTAGTACAATACAAAGAAACAATTCAAACACCACCAAAGTTTCATAAACTAGATACATATAATAACATAAACAACTTAACGTTTACTATTTTTACCCTAAACCTAACTAATTTCTGGATGTTTGCCATTCATCAAACATTTGGTTGGCTAGTTCCATCCTCCAAGTAGCCTATGCAGCCGATGGATGAATATTTACGATATTCGATTCATCATCATCTATCACATTACTAGGTAATCCTTCTTCCAACTCCGCTTCAATAGGATCAAGACTCATATAGGTTCGAATAAAATTATGGAGCAAACAACATGCAATAATGATTCTATTGTGCACCTTCACAGGATAGAATGATGGACTCCTAAGTATTCCCCATTTAAGTTTTAATAACCCAAAACATCTTTCAATAACATTACGCGCTGAAGCATGTTTCATATTGAAAAATTCTTCCGGAGTACTTGGTTGGTAACCCTGACGCCACTCATTCAAATGATATCTTTGTCCTCTAAAAGGTGCAAGAAATCCCTCACAATTTGTGTATCTAGCATCAACTAGATAATAACAACCTATAAAAAGAAACTATTTGTCATGGTTAATTTCCCAAAAAAGTATGATCTTAAAAATTAATTCAAATTCCTCTAATTTTACACTTTACCATAAGGAACTTTTAGTCCATGTCTCCTACTAATGGCATCTCGAAGAACTCGTCCATCAGTAATAGAACCTTCCCAACCAGGAAGAACATAAACAAAATGAATATCAGATGTACAAACACCTAACATATTTGTTACTATGTCACCTTTTCGCGTTCGATTTCTAGATTTATCAACTGTTGGAACCCTAATCTTGATGTGGGTTCCATCTAAAGCACCTAAGCAATTCTACATCACATGTATAAAACCTCGAGTTAGGATACTATATTTAAATCTAAATGGACTAAATTATGTATGAGCTATATATAGAACTCACTCCAATACCTTGAACCATTTCCACCTTAGGTCTGTAGAATTAGTTGTAATTGGCTCTGCCTTTTTAAATAACACATCTTGTAAGCTAAGAAAGCATTTAAAACATTGTGAAATGATCTGCTAACGGTTTCCCCGGACCTATTAAAGTGATGCTTGATAACTCTATTTTTAAGGTGATGAGAAATGATATGTAAAAACATTGCCACTTGCTCATCAACAAGCATGTTCCTTGACGACTTCAACCCCCTAAAGTTTGTAACATCTCACATAGTTTAAAAAAGGTAATTCTATTCATCCTAACTTGTTCAATACGGGTCTCATCACTAGCATATACAAGTCTTTTCACATAATCTCGTTTTGCATAAAAATCTAAAATATAGGATCTAATCATTGGTCTATAAGTATGTAGGCTATGGATGGCACCCAATGCAACTAAGAACCATCTCGCAACTGTACACATTTGCAACCATATTGTAATAGCAAGACCAATTCTTTTACGCCTCTCACTTTGTACAATTAAAGGCAGACAAGCCATTACTGCAAGATATTAAAGTGTTACATATCTTCAAATCATAGTAAAAAGGTCACATTTTTTCAATACTAATTTCAATAATAGTAGAACAAAATCAAAGAATTTAATTTGTAAAGAACTTACAGTGGTTCAGTGAATACAAGAAGCTCAACTGTGGGTGGAAGAAGCAATCAAGCAAACCAAAGAAGAAGAGGAAGCAATAACACACTGTCAAAGAAAAATGAACAATACATATTTATCAAATTTCGTTCAACAAAATTGGCTCTTGGCTTAGCAAATAATAATGTCTTGAAAAACATATATGATAAACTAAATTGAAAAACATATATGATAACATTGTCTCCTTACAGTGTTAAGAGCTGAACTTAAATTTTAAAATTTAAAAGGTAAAACAACTAAATTTCTAAAAATAAAAATATGAAGATTAAATTCTATATTTACTTAAGACTAAGGTTATATTTGATAAACTGAAATATTAATGATTAAATTTAAGTTACAAATTTTGTTTAGTAAATTATTTTAAATTAAATATTGAATATAATTAGATTATTTGATAAAAATAATATAATATTAAATAAAATAAAAAACAATTGAATTTATTATTTATTAAGTCTATCTAATTCTGCTCTAAAACTATAACAGACAAAAGATGAGATATATCGCAAATTTCACTATAATTACGATATTTGTTTTCATTTCAGATAACTCTGTCGTTTATTTACTAATGACTAAAAACAGTTCATACCTACCTCCGACACAATCGCGTAACCCAAAGAAAATTTGGACTAGACAAATCAATGAAACAATGAATTTACTAGTAATAATCAAATCTCACATTTTAAAAAAAAAACAACTTTTAAAATTTCTATAACCAATACATATTTATACTTTTTTGGGGATCCCTGTTTGATGTTGGAATCATTTCCCATTTCTCTCATTGCACAAACTTTGCTTCACCATTCCAAATTCCCTCTTTCGCAATGGCTCCCCTTCTTTAGGCTCTCTGCTTTTCCTCCCCCTATTTTTAGGTAACAACCCATTCTCTCTTTTTTTGTTGGTTTTCTTTTACTCCTTTTTTTATCTAATAAAATCTAGGTTGGGTTTGAGTTGACAGGGAAGATAAGAATTTATGTACAAATTAAAGGTTAAATTTGCATGCAGTTTGATAAGTTCAACTCTTAGCAAATTTCATTCAAATATCATATATGATATGATACAATTTGAAAAACATAGCAGTAAGGAGACAGTCCCAAATTGCGGATTATTACCACTGCATTAGCAATGAAGATAATAGGCACAAAAATAAAAGGAGTGGAAGCAACACAATGGTACCAAACTCGGCTGCTCTCTTGCTCGATGAGTGTGGTTCTTCCCCTAACTTCAAGTTCCCGAAATACAGACGAACCCTTGAATAATTGAAAAATATAACTAAGACCTACAATTAAATTATTATACAAACAAACAGCAATATATGTTTAGTTGACTTTCGAGGTCAGAAATTGTTTTCAATTACAAAAACAATGTAAAGCTAACATTAAAATCATGGTTTGACAAATCAAACCAAAAAAATTGGTAAGAAAATGGTGCTTTTGACTTTTAGAAATTGACTTTTAAATGAAACAGTTCTATTATTCTCTCATAGCTAAACTTCATCTCTTTTTTTTTCAATGCCAAACAATTCTATAAATTTTCAAAACTGAATTTTTTCAGTGTGATGATCCCAATCATAGATCCACTGCCTTTTTCACAAAAGTTGAATGTTAACTAGACATCAAAATGATAATGGGAATGAAAAGATAAGAATCGTTTTGGTTTGGCTTTAGAAGTTTGGTAACTAGTTAAGAAGGAACTGTAAATGAACATGGAATTATATATATATATTAGAAAGAGAGAACCAAAACACCTACAAAATCCTGCAGGGCACCACTATGAGATTCAAGTTCCAAAGAATGAGTTTTTACTACCAAGAAACAAATAAGAAAGTGACTTAAATGTGCTAGGAATGGAATCTTCAATCAGAATAACTAAACAAGTTCATAAAAGAAAATAACAGAGCCATAAAACTTATTGCCCAAATATTTGATAAAAATATTTTGAATCTTCAACTCTTGGTTTTTTTTTCCTTACTATCAGTTAGTTGAAAAGACAAATATCGTTGAGAAATTCTTGTGGATAACAGAAATGCAATCACCTGGAAAGTAGCATACAAGTTCTGTTCTAATTGAACCTACCGATGCTTCAAATCTTATAACTGTCCTGCCATCACTCACCAAACCTAGTGAAGACAAGCTTAAATTTCACAACCATTACCCTCAATCTGAGATTCTGCTCTTGAAACATGAAAGAGAAGCAGCACAAGCTTTCTAAATTTTCCTCCTATTACATAAACATTTCTATTCCTGTATATCCATCTCACTCAACAGATTTTCTCTTCAAGTAGCTTTTCTAATAGTTCTCAATTAATTATTACAAGCCTTTAACTTAATTATTTGTATTCACACATATAAGATTGATAATTAGTATCTGTATTCTTACTAATATCTCATCTTTATAGTACCTGAGACTCAAATTATAGTAGCAATTTAGGTACATATGCACAAATGTGTGAGAGATGAACTTCAGAAAGATCATAACAAACAATTTACTCGTAAGATAACATTCAAAACAACTAGCAGAAAGCAACAATGTCCACAAAATTCGTACATCCATGTAAATATATTTGAAAAGGTGAACAACGAACTCCGAAGAGTGAAAAAGCTAATTTTGAAAAAGCTTGAAAAAATAATATGTGCATTGTAAACATTTTTCTCTAGGAAACTGAGGTATTGCCCAAAGACTCAAATTATATTCACATGGAACAGTTAATCAACGCATAAATTTCAATTAGCCTCAGCTTTAGGTTCTACATCTAAGCTTGAACAATAGAAGAGTCAGACACAGGTACTTCAAGAAAATAGAAGAATCCGATTAACCAATGTGACTAATATTAAGACTACTAGAACCTATTTCTTTTCTTCTAGATGGGAAAGTACTATAATACAAAATACCATGGCCAACGTAAAGCAACAAGGGTGTGCTAAGGTAAAATTATACTTGTTTGGTAAAACTAATTTGGAATTACTACCTTAAAATCTTGGGCAATTTCACGAACGAGCCTTTGGAAAGGCAGTTTCCTGATGAGGAGTTCTGGTACTTCTGGAAGAAAATGTGATTTGATGACTAACCGTAGAGCTACACTTCCAGGGCGATATCGGTGAGGCTTCTTCACTCCTCTAATTGTCGGTGCCGACTTGCGAGCATGCTTAAAAAAAACACAAAAGAGAAAAAAGAAATTAAAAAAGATTGAGCAGAAAAAGTCTCAATCGAATGATTGAAAGGGGAAAAGAAAATTTGAAAGAGGTGAAAAGGAATCAGGAAAAAAAAAGAAAAAGAAAACGTACCTTTTACAATCTTTGGGGAGATGAAGATGAAGGGCTTGGAGAGGAAAAAATCTGGAGAGAATTTTGGGAAGAAGGCAGAATATTTTGGTCCAAAAAGGTAAACGGCGTGGTGTTGAATGGGTATTCAGACCCCCAACCCCTGAATAGGTAAACGGTGAGATGAGGGAATGAGGTTGTAATAGCTATTCCGTGGAATAAACCTAAACTGTGAACCAAACGGATGCTTTATTGTAGCGGGCGGAATTAGGGGGAATGGAATAGCAATTCCATCCAACCAAACGTAGCCTGAGTGCCACATTAACAACCACATCAACATTGTAACAATCAATGTTAGTCAAAGGGCTTATTTGGCTAGTTTTGTTAGTTCAAGAGCTCAATTGGGTGCAAAAAGTTTATAGGGGCTTAATTGATTTTTTAAAATAGTTCGAGGGCCTTTTAAACCATTAAGCCTTTATTTTATTATTTAATTGGTTAAATGCTAAATTTGGACCCAATCTTTTAAGAGTTGCTCACAAAAGAAATGCTTAAACGAAGGGTAAACTTTACAAAATGGTCAAATAAAGGCCTAACCTTTTTGAAAATGCTCAAATAAGGGTAAAATATTTTCAAAAGTACTCAAATAAGGGCTTTTCAAATATTATATATCAAATTTCAATTTATGTTTTTATTAATTTTTTTTCAAGTAATATTTAATTATGTTGTTACATATTTTATTTTAACCATGTCAATATTTATCTAATTGTTACTACAAATTAAGTTGCAATATGAAAAAGAAGTCATACTTTTATAAAATTTTTAAAAGATTTTAACTCTTATATAAACCACTTCTTCAATATTCATCCTTAAGTTATTTATTTCAATTGTCATTAAATTCAACTATTGTAATAAAATGTAGTTGACACCTTCATACGGTTTATTATATAAAATGTTTTACATTAACTTTTTAGATTTATTTATTAAGAAAATAATAATCTAACGCGGGGTCAGTGCCCTTTATAATATTTGCGTGGGATTGGGATGTTTATTATATAGATTTTATTAAAATGAAATGTTTAATCTACAAATTGATAGATAATTTTCTCATTTTACTATTTAAATATTTTTTATCATAAATGATATTTAAATTAATATTTTATCTTAAGTTGGTATTTTGTTAGTTAAATGGTTACCCACAAATTTCTATTTAAATTATATATATTTTTAAGTCAGTATCTAAAATTTTTTTTGTCACAAGTAATACCTAACCTTTTCTATTACCTATACATAAATTTTAAAAATATATTTTTATTTTTATTTGTCACAAGGAGCACCTACCCTATTCTTTTACATTATTTCTCTCTTTATTTTTTATTTTTTTTCTTATTCCTTTATAATGTTTGACAATACCGGTAAATGTTTGAAATTGGCCCTCTTAAGGTCTGTCAATTAATTCTGTTTTCAAACTTCACTACCTACTTGCTCAACTTGACAAGATCAAAAAAAATTCTTTAATCGAACAAAACTAGTGTTTTCAAAACTAGATCAAATTAGTTGTTTTGACTGAGATGCAATCTGCGGGTAGAAATTGACCCGGTTGACTGGGGAATTGATACAAATCAGTTGAACCATTTTCTTTTTGCTTTTTAAAAATATTTTTAATTTTTAATTTATTATTTTAAAATATTTTAAATATATATAAAGAAATGATTTTTTTTTGCTATATCGCAAATTTTAATTAATTATATTTTTTTAAAAATAATAAAATTAACGGTTTGATTAACTATTGAACTAACAGAGGCATTGACTTAGAAAAAATAGTTTAGATATTACTAGTAACAATATATATATATATACCAAAATAAGGAAAATGACACAGTTTAAGTATTAATTTGTGAGTTAAATCTCAGTTTAATTGAAATATCAACTTGAGAAAATAATAATTTAAAGTGATAAAAAAAATTAGATATCAAAATAAATAAAAAGATATAATTTAAGGACGAAACCAAAATGAAATAACAATGGCGACGGAAGAACATCGTAAATCTGTTGAAAACGAAGTCCATTCATAGTTTTTGCTTATTTTCTTAAAAAAAACAAAACAAATGCGGAGGATATTTGTGGATGCCTACTTGGATGGTGTGGTGGATGTCGCAATAGTTGACCCACACATTGGAGACACCTTCCCTCCCATATATTCACTACTGAATCAAACAATCCATGGAAAAAGAAAGATACAAGTACTTATTAACAGTGAAGAATAAGTTTAATCAATAAAAAAAATTTCACCCTAAAAAATACAATAATTACAGTATGTTAATTGACTGTCACAATTCAAGCACGATATATTTAGGATAACTGTAAGCACCTAACAAAATAAGAGAATCGGTCCCAAATAGTCTAAAATGATAGTCAGAATCCACAGAAAAATCAAACATCCACTAAATTGAAAGCAACAGTGATAAATTCATACCTAAAAATTGTTAGACAAAACACGTTAGCGAACAAAATAAATTAAATATAAATAAACACATATAAAATAAGAATATAATAGTTTATATTTAATTTATCAAATATGAAAAACAATCAAAATTAAAATCAAATAAAAGTTTAAATCAGAAGGAAGAATAGGGATTTTACGAAACGTTGAGGCTTGTGAAACACAGTTTCCTTAAGACAAATTCTGTCGCTCCTACGGTACTTGGAGAAATGTTGATCGAATGTCTCCCAAGATACAACAACAACAGTGGTCAAAGTAATAGTACCTCTACAACAATCAACGAACGAACTTTGCATTTTTCTATCACTGGAAAGTTTGAAAAATATGAAGAGGAAAAGGAAGAATTTTGAGAGCAACAGAATTTCGGTATGAGAAAAATATCAGAGTGTTGGTTAATCCTACAGAAAAAACAGCCTTTTATAGGCATGTAGGATGGTGGAAATTTTAGAAATAACCATAAAATCTGCCATTAAGGAGCCAAAAAATCAATTTGATTTAAAAATTAAATCAAATTTATTGGAATCAGATACTATCCATATATAAGTAGATTATGTATGCTGAGGAAAAATAAATTCATGTTGGGCTAAAATATCCGCAGGCCCATTTGGGCCCAATTGATTCTGACATTTCACGTCGCTCACGTCGTGCGCGTACGCCCCAACCCCGTCGAGTTTGGACTTGCACCCCCCTGCACGCGAGGCAGAGTTACAAGCTTAGTCATTCAATTACTCTTTAAGAGAGTTCACATATATAAACACATCTCACACTTGGTATTTAACCAATGTGGGATCTAAGTCTTTACTTTTCCTCAACAATATTTCCAAGTAGCTTACTTTGAGCATCAATTTCTCATTCATCACTCAACCATTTTGAGCATATGATACACCGTTGTAAAGGTCTCATGGAGTAGAATAGGAAACTATAATTTTATGATTCAACTCTCTACCTTTACTTATTGATAATATTTCCCAAAGTTCCCATAAAATGTAATTTTTTCAACAATCCCCCACATGAATGAAAAATTGATAGTTTTATCGAAAAACATTGACTCAATGTGGTGATAAAATCTACGATCGATTGTTGCATAGGATAGGTAGGTATCCACCTTTAAACCTTCCTTTGCAAAAGTATATTTACTTTACTAGCTGACCAACAGATGTGATATCCTTGGACTATTTTGCCTTTTGTGTAAACGATGATACACCTCACACAACTACCTCCCATGACAAGGTTTTAGTTCTCACGGGTATGTTCATGTAGCTGTGAACATCTCCTGGTTCTGCAAGAGTTTGAGAGAACTATGCCCTAATAGTCTCCTTAAAGCGGCCCCATTTCACTCTCACATAGATGACTTATGTCGTTCGGCTCACCGAAACACACAATGGTCATAAAAAACATTACTTAACCTATCCCATTTTTAGTCACTATTTACATCATAGGAATAGACCTGGGATAAATACCTTCACTGTGACCTCACAAGGTCTATACAATTAGGTTGTCCCATTGAATCTAGATCTTGGGATCTCCAGTCAACTAGGTAGGGTTTTCCTTCACATAGTGCCTTTAATTTTTCATGGGCTTTAGTCTCATTTCTTTCGATGTTTTATCAACCTGATCTCGATTCAAGCCTTTAGTTAGCGGATCCGCAATGTTATCTTTTGATTTTACAAAATCAATAGAGATAACTTCGTTTGAGATCACTTGTCTAACGGTATTGTGTCAACGACACATATGTTTCGACTTACCATTATATATTATATTTTGTGCTCTGCCAATTGTTGCTTGGTTATCACAATATATGCATATTGTGGGCACATGTTCTGACCAGTCAGGAATATCCTCCAAGAAGTTTTGAAGCCATTCTACCTCTTCTCCAAATTAGTGTAAAGCTACAAACTCATATTCCATTGTGGATTTGGTTATAATCGTTTGTCTTAAGGATTTCCATGACACAGCTCCTCCTCCCAATGTGAAGACATATCCACTTGTGCCTTTGGTATCTTGAATACCAGATATCCAGTTGGCATTAGAGAATCCTTCTAAAACAATAGGATCTCTAGAATAATGTAATCCATAATCCTGAGTATATCTGAGATATCTCAGTATTCTCACAATTGCTTTCCAGTGGTTTTCCTCTGGATTGCCTATGAATTTGCTTAAACTACTCATGGTGAAAGCAATATTTGTGACAGCCCAAATTTCAGCGATGTTAAAAATAATGGTTCGAGACCACCAAATCTGAAAAATAAATTCGTAGATTATATTATTTAATATTTACGAGCCAAATGTAGCTTTTAAAATATTTTTGAAATAGTAAATTGTGTTTTATAAAGATTTATTTGGTCAAGAAATTGAGAAAAAGAGGTATCGAGATCTCGGTGTTATAAACCGAGCCATAATGTTTTTATGAATATTTACGGAGTGTCAATAAGGTAGTATTAAAATTTCATTAGAAAATTTTGACGTTCGGGTGGTTAATTAAATAAAAAAGGACTAAATTGAAAAATGTGTAAACGTTGCTAGAAGGATTAAATAGCTCAATTGTAAAATGAGGAAGGACCTAAAGTGCAAATAAGTCTAAAGGAGATATTTTGGGTAGAAATAGCTGAGAAAAATCAGGAAACGGGTGAAATAAGGGCAAAATTAGAAAATTGCCAAAATTAGTTAAATAAAAATGGGACCAAATTGGAATATCTAGAATTCTCATCATTTTTCTTCATATTCATCAGCTGAAAAACAACCATGGAAGAGTTTTCAAGATGGTTTTCATACTCTAGCTTCATGTAAGTTTAATTCTTGCTTTCTCCTTGAAATTTCTAAGTTTTTGGACTTTTATAATTGGGTCCAACTTACTATGTCATTAGTTTTTGATTCTATGGATAATTTTTAAAGTTGTTATGGATTAGTGCTAGAATAATATGATGAATAAACATAGAATTGAAGCTTTATTTTTGATATATGATGATTTTATCAAGTAAAATTGATGAAAATTGATTTTAGGACCTAATTGTGAAAGAGTTTGGAATTAAGGTCTAATACTAAAGTTTTGATTTGCAAGGTTTATGAAGTAGTTTAAAATGATATAATGAAGTATTAATTGAGAAAAACTAGCTCAATTGAGGGGTTAATTGAGCAAGGATTGAATTGTATGAACTGTGAAATTTGGGGAAAAATAAAAATTAACATTTTGCACTAAAACAGTTTTGGATAGCAGCAGTAATCTAACTTTGAAAAATCACTAAAAATTGTAAAAATCAAATTACAGGATGAATAAAATATGAAATTAAATTTTATTGATTCTATTTTCATATAAAAGAAACGATGTAAGCAAAGAAATTTCACATTCTGAGATATTTGAATTTTTGTAAGACAGAGTTAGAATGATTTTGGAAATCATTAAAAATTGTAAAAAAATAATTATGATTTATAAATATATGCTTAAATTTCTTAATGAGTCTACTTTCAAGAGAAATAAACAAGAACATTATCAAATTTATGTACGATGAGATAATTAATTTTTAGTGAAGAGGGGTCGGAACTGTCCGACAGCAGAACAAGGGTGACTTTAAAGAATAAACTGTACTTATTGGATAAACCAAAAATTCTGAAAATTTTATGGTAAGAAAATATTTGAGTTTAGTTTCAGGAAAAATTAGCAGATCTTAATTTGGAGTTCTGTAGCTCAAGATAAAAATAATTTAGTGACTATGACACAGATGGACAGCTTGAATATTCATATAAGTAAATAGTAAAAATTATAGATAATGTTACTTACAAGTGTGTTATTTATATTAAGGATGTGGATGAGAGGAGGAGAAGGAGGAGGAAAAATATATGAATGACTTGTGTATAAATTGATCACATGCCCGATTATAATCGATAAATGTTAAATTAGAAATGATATAATATTTTATTTCGAATATTTACTATGAAATTGTGATTATCGCTATGATATAAAAATTGAATTTGTAAGTTTGTATGTAAATAATACATCGTTGTTTATTTATGTTTTAATATTTTGTTATATTATATGAGATATGGTTGAATATGGAGTAATTATTTGATGTAAATTATAAATTGTGATTGATTATGGATGAATTGGTAAAATGTTGAAAAGTGAGAATTCCCGGTTGAACCTTCAGAATAGAAAAGATACGAATGAGGTAGCTAGGTCACATGTGTGGTACTAAGTGTAGGCCACTATGTGTACAAAGAGAGCTACGAGATGGTTTTAGGTCACGTGTGTAGTACTAAGTGCAGGCTAGTACGTGTACCAGACGGATAGGTCGCATGTGTAGTACTAAGTGCAGGCTACTATGCGTACCCGATAGCTTCGATCATATGTGTGGTACTAAGTGCAGGTCACTATGTGTAAATGATGGTTTTGGTCACATGTGCAGTACTAAGTGCAGGCTACTATGTGCACCAAATAGCTTCGGCTACAAGGGTGGTACTATGTGTAGGCCACCGTGTATCTGTTATTATTTCAATGAGTTCAACGAGAAATTGACTAAGTGAAAATACATATGATCATGTAACAACTAAGTGTAATTGAATAAGTGATGAATAAGTGATTTGTCAATTTAAATTGTGATTGGCAAGAAAAGTTAGTGAGTTGCATGTCTATGAATTGTTACACGTATTTGTCTGAAATACGAGGAAATGATGGTACTTGATACATGGAAATATGAGACTATGATATATAAAAATATGGAATATGTTTGATAAATGTGTTTATTCATAATTATAGAACTGTACGCCTCAAGTGTACTATTTGTGTAAAGATGATATTTCAAATGATTTGATGAGTAGAACTCAAATATGAAGTAGTTAGAAATCAAGACAAATTGTTATGAAAATGTATATGAAATACAGAGGTATGATTATTATATGTGATATGAATACATAATGTGAAAAAGTATAGGTATAAGAGGAATTTAATAAGAATTGAGCCCATATACGTTTCTTGTTATTTATATGAAGTGTACGACTAACAAATGGTAATAAGTATAAGGCTTGGTTGAATATCTTAAATTGGTTATTGATTGTATTAAAATGTTGATAAAGATAAAGGATCAAGTGAGTGAGAAATATGGCTTGGAAAATAGCCTAATTTTCGTCCACACGGATAGACACACGGGCGTGTGTCTAGGCCGTGTGTGACAAGCGGTCTACCCCATGGGCGTGTATCCAGGGCGTGTGACCTTTATATGTGAGAAAAATTTTAAAAGTCGCGAAAAATTTTCCTGAGGATCCGGTTTAGTCTCGATCCGATCTTAATGCACGATTTGGACCTCTAGGTTCCGTTAAAGGAACTTTTATAATTAGTCTCGGTATTTGAATGATAATGATTTCAAATTATCTGTAAGTGTTCTGTACTCCTGGGTAATGCCTCGTAACCTTGTTTCGGTGACGGATACGGGTTGGGGGTGTTACAATATCTAGTCTAGTGCATCTCATAAGGTACATTAGATTACCTATGACCCTGACATATTCCACTTGGTTAATGATTTCACCTCTATTTTTGGACAGATGTTGGCTAGTATCTATTGGAGTTCTGGCTATACCGGAATCATCCTTACTAAATTTCCCAAGAGTCTTGTCCACATAATGTGACTGAGTCAATATGAGACCTTCAAATGACCATTTAATTTGGATACCCAAAATTGTATCACCTAGTCTCATATCTTTCATGTCAAATTTTGAATTTAACATGTCTTTTGTACGTTTTACCATTTCATTGTTACTTCCAACAATGAGTATGTCATCAACATATAAGCATAGGATTATATATCCAACATCGGTAGTTTTGACATACACACATTTGTCACACTCATTAATCTTGAAGTCATTTGTCATCATGACATTATCAAACTTTTCATTGTTTTGGTGCTTGCTTAAGTTCATATAAAGACTTCACCAAAACTTTTTTTTCTTGTCCTGCAACTACATAACCCTCAAGTTGTACCATGTAGATTTCTTCATCAAGATCTCCATTTAGGAAGGTTGTTTTAACATCCATTTGATGTACTTTTAGATTCTGCGAAGCGGTAATTGCAAGTATCATCCTTATAGAAGTTATTCTAGATACTGGAGAAAAAATATCAAAGTAGTCAATGCATTCCTTTTGTCTATAACCTTTTATAACCAATCTAGTCTTGTACTTATCAATTGTTCCATCTGTTTTCATTTTCTATTTGAAAATCCATTTAGAATTTAGTGGTTTAATTCCCAGAGAAAGATCCACTAATTCTTATGTATGATTTTACATGATGGAATCAATTTCACTTTTAATAGCATCTTTCCATGGTGTGCTTTTGGATGATCGTATCA
The DNA here is from genome assembly GCA_005393395.2 of Gossypium australe. NCBI lineage: Eukaryota > Viridiplantae > Streptophyta > Magnoliopsida > Malvales > Malvaceae > Gossypium > Gossypium australe. The sequence continues at coordinate 63,682,027 of CM016624.1, read as the reverse complement.
TTATACGTTTGAGGTTCAGCCTCTAGCATAAAGGTTAGAAAATTTGGTCCAAAAGACTTTTCTACCCTTGCTCGTTTACTCCTCTTTGGCTCTATCTTAGTTTCAGCCTCGTTAGGACTATTTTCATCTATAGTCTTTGAAGTTCATTTTGTTGAACTTGAATAAACTTTTCTAGCTTTACAAGGGAAGATATTTTTTGATATGGTATTCTTGTGAATGTCAGGATTTTTCGATTCATACAAAAGAAACCTATATGCATTGCTATGATCTGCATAGCCAATAAAAATACAATCCACCATTTTAGGACCTATTTTCATTTGCTTTGGTAACAGAGTCATTACCTTTGCAGGACACCTCCACACTTTCAAGTGGTTGTAGAAAGGTTTTCTACATTTCCATAACTCATATGGTGTCTTATCCCTTTTCTTGCGGGGAACCTTATTTAAAAGATAATTAGCTGATAGAATAGCTTCCCCCCACATGTTTTGTGATAACCTGGAGCTTCCTAAAAATGCATTCATCATTTCCTTTAGAGTTTGATTTTTCCACTCGGCTACTCCATTTGATTAAGGAGAGTATGGTGGTGTTACTTCATGAATAATACCATGTTGTGCACAATATTCACCAAATGGTTCAACATATTCACCACCACAATCACTTCTCACCATATTAATCTTTTTATTAAGTTGGTTTTCAACTTCCTGCTTATAGAGAATAAATTTCTCTATAGCTTCTTCTTTGCTCTTAAGCAAATACATGTAGCAATATTTTGTGTTATCATCAATGAAGGTAATAAATTATTTATTCCCTCCCCTCGTTTGAACAAACTTTAAGTAACAAACATCGCTATATATTAGATCAAGTAGTTCTATGCTTCTTTCAATAGTTTGAAATGTAGACATTTTTAATTTTTTCTCAACACAAGTTTCACATTTATGCTTATAATTAATGTGAAATGAAGAAATGTACTCCAAATTAATTAATCTACATAACATATCGTAATTAACATGTCCGAGCCTACCATGCCATAAATCAAATGACTCAAGCATATAAACAGAGGAAGAAGCGACATTTTTATTCATTGTCTTTGCTTTTACAAAGATTGCATTAAGTTTCCACATGTTATTTAATACATATCCCCTTCCCACATGCATTCCTCCTTTAGACAAAACTAGCTTTTGGGACTCAAACACCATCTTAAAGTCGTGTACACTAAGGAGTGTCCTAGAAACAAGGTTCTTGAGTATATCAGGCACATACAACACATTTTGAAGCTTGAGTTTTTTGCTAGAAGTCATCTTCAAAACCACTGTAACACCCCAAACTCGGCCCATTCACGCCGACCGAATTTGGAATGCCACTGCGGAACACTTTCAAAAATATTCTTACTTAATAGTAAAAACCGTGGAAAATTTGTGTCCTTTAATAAAACATTTTCGTGACTTGTAATATTCTAAGTAAAAATTGAAGTTTGTTATAAAAATATCGGATTCAAGCTTTACTTGAGAAAATAAAACCATTTGCAATCGATATTTAAACTATCCATCCATAATAGAGCATAATAATAAAGATGCTTAATAAAGGTACTTAAATACTTTAATGGGCCTTTTTACATTAAACACTTAATCAGAATAATGAAAATGTAGATACTCAATTAATCAAAATATCCTTTTTCGCATGAGAATCCGCTTCCGCATGGCCACCTTTGTATCCACTCCGACCCGGTCCAAAATCACGATCACCTGAAAGGTTTAGAAAAATTGGGTGAGTCACCAAGACTCAGTGCATAGTTAATACACATGTCTCCACATATGGGCTTAGCCCATATCTACACAGTCCATAAACATGAATATGCGAATAAGAATATGCAATTATGAATATGCAATTATGAAGCTCAACCCACATAGTGATCCACATATCTTACCATGGCAGGCTTACTGCTCAAGGCCGTGGCCAAGCCACCGATCCCATAGGGATCCCACATATCAATCAGTCCACGGTGATGCACACAGCTATCAACCGCCGAGATGGGCACTTAGCCAACACCTCCCTTGAGGAAGCACATAGCTAAACATCAAGCGCTAATGTAGCACGAGGCTAGCACTAGACCACACACATAACGTACATCCTTTCCTCAAATATTCACATCCCAAATCCCATGCATATATATATATATATATATATATATATATGTATCATGGTAACACATTACTCAAAACAATTATACATCACACGTCATCACATTTTTATACATTCATCAATAGTCATTCATTACCGCAAATCACTGAAAGATTAGTACCAAAACCACTAACCTGATTATTCGATCACCCACCTTGGGTATCCACCATCTTAACCCTAATTTCGGCTAACATGCACAACATATACATTTACATAAAATAATACATACAATACATGTAACAAGCAAAAGAACAGTGCGATAACTACGCACCTGACTATAGCGAGATTCTGATCTATCGAATCTAATATCAACTAAAATCCCGAATTTGTCCTACTGCTGTCGATTAGCCTCTAATCCATCATGAACAGAAACGGTTAGCCATTTAATCACCAAAAATGGCCTAAGGCCGAATGCTATGAATCTTTTACCTAGCTTATTTTGATCCCGAAACACCACTTGTTCCGGTTGATTAGCTCCCGAAGTTATCGAAATTCCTACTAAAACATTGTTAGAATCGGCTCATACACAAATCTATGAACAAAAGCCCTTGGCCGAATATTATACTTACCATTTACCTTGAATAATCGAACCCCGAAGACTCCTTTGATGCTCCTTAACACTAGCTACACAAAAGAATACTTATAAAAGCTTAATGCACATTCGACCCTCCTTAGAAATCAAGGTTTAACCATTGACTTTGGGTACTTTAATGGAAAGAAATCCAAACCGATTGCTAGGAGAGAACTTACTTACCAAAACGATTGAATAGATCACAAACACGTAGTCGACAACACCTTCAATAAGGATTCGGCTAAGTCCTTCAAACAATGGTGGAGAAGTCGGCCACAAGGAGAAGATGAATTCGTCTATGGGGTTCCTTTAAAGTATCATGAAATGGAAAAATGGATAGGAGAGGTTCATGAGGATTCAGCAATAGTGATAAAATGGTGGAGTTTCGGCCAAGCAAGGGCATACCAAGTCGAAATACCTCCTTAGCAAGAACTATATTCGGCCATGAATAGCTTGGGTAGGGAAGGAAACAATATCAAAAGTTTTGGTACCTTTTTGCTATTAGAAAACCGACTAAGATAGCCCCTAGAGAGAGAGCTTCAATCAGCCAAGCACCAAAAATTGGGGGGGGGGGGGAAGAAAGTCAATGATTCAAGAAATTTTGCCAAGAACAAAGGACAAGGCCGGCCATGCTCCCCATGCTTCCAACGGCCATGTTTCTCTTTTTTTACCAAAACCAAGGCCGGCCATACTCTTCTTTTGTGACAAATACCCAACACTCTAAACAAAACATAGTTTATCCATGCTCCCATCACTATGAAATAACAATATTATTTCCCATACCTCACCATTTCCTATACATAATAAAATAAATAATAAAAACAATAAAAATAAAAGAATAATGCCCCATACTCCCAATATACATAAATAATATAAAATAAAACAAGCAGCAGCTCCTTATGCTGCATGCATGCATGGGCCATGCAGCCCTTTCCCACGCTGGCACAAAAAAAGAAAAACCCATGCCTTGCTGTTCCCAGGTCTCGAACCCGAGACCTGAGGAAGCATCTCCAAGCCTTCTGCCACTCGACCCTTTGCGCATTTCATGTAATTAAACGCGTCGAAATTCTTTTAAACTATCCTTCGCTGGCTCCTTATGCTTTAGCGCTAAAAGTAAAAATAGAACGCCTCAAGTGCGACCCCCAGGACTCGAACACGAGCCCTCCTAGTCGTAGCTCACCAGCAATGTCCTTAGCCACTCAGCCACTTTGAATTTCATGACATAAACGCATCGCGATTTCCTTTTAACCCTTTTTTTTCTTGAGCTTCCCTGAGCCTTAACGCTAAGCAAAAATAAAAACACTCGCGCCTCCACTAGGGCTTGAACGCCCGACCTCATGAAGCTCCCCTGGCTGCAAGCGCCCCAACCACTTTGCTACTGGTGCGTTGATGTCAAAATCCCGCCATAAATTATTATAAAGCCTCCTTCGAAGCAGCGCCATTTTGCAAAATAAAATGCTTATGCCGCGCCCAAGACTCGAACCTCTGACCTGATTGTGGCGTCACTCCCAAGCTTTAAGTGGCACACGGAAGCCACTTTACCAGGGCATTTCATATGCCACAACATGCCAAAATTTATTCTTAAGGCCTCCTTGCCTATTTTCCTCTTTTAACCCTCAAATTTCCAAAATTTTCCAAAGTATCCCATTTCAATCCGAGAGTTTTAGGAACTCCTAAAACACATCCAAACCACTCTTGAGGCCCACTAACACTTGAGTTATTCTCCAAACGCGCAACCCCTATTTCAGGATATTACAATTCTACCCCCTTAAAAATAATTTCGTCCTCGAAATTACTTATTAACGAACATTCGTACATTTCAATTCACCATATATCAATCACATATACCCAATCATACGCAAACATATCCAACCTCTTTCACATTTAGCATTTTCATATATGGCCACTTCTTCATAAGCATATTCAAGCTTAAATTCCATTATACATAAATCATACACATCAATGGTAAGATCAATTGCACATATTAAAATCCTTACCGAAGCTTCAACTATATCACATCTTACTTAATTCAAATGGGAGTATACTAACTTACCTTATTCCTTGCAATTATGAAAGACTTGTACTTACCCAATCGTTTAGCTTATTAAAATAGACATGTTCCATCTTGTAAGTGATTCATGAATTCTCTATTATAACACATCACCGGCATTAAGCCTGCTAGGCATCAAAGCCTGAAATACACACCGGCATTAAGCCTGCTAGGCATGAAAGCCTGAAATACACACCGGCATTAAGCCTGCTAGGCATCAAAGCCTAAAATACACACCGGCATTAAGCCTACTAGGCATCAAAGCCTGAAATACACACCGGCATTAAGCCTGCTAGGCATCAAAGCCTGAAATACAATTCACCGGCACAAGGCCTGCTAGGCATCAAAGCCTGAAATACAATATTATCACCGTCTGAATCACATTACATGCTGACCAAAATTATAAACCATATATAATCCATATCACTTGTACTTATCAATTCAATAAAAATTCAATAACATTTCATGATAAAATATCTATCCACATTCGGCTTTCACTATATTTATAACTAAGATTCCATAATTCAGGATGTACACAAGGTTATAACTAACATTAACGATATTCAACTGCTTATAGACTTACACCTAGAACATTCTCGATTTCGGTTCCAACACTCGCCGACATGATACCTTCCACACTGAGCACACGGACGGTCCCGATTTCCCATAGCTAGCTTAGTCACACGAGTAAAACTTTCAATCCTCGGTCTTTTCCGAAGACCCTCAAATAATTTAGACGATCCAAAATTTCTCCTATCCCGGTTCCTATCCTTATCTCTATTTTGTCTCATCAAGTCCTTAATCCCTTCAGCTACCTTAGCTTTTTCGACTAACACAGCGAACTCCCGTTCCTGTTGAGGAGCCATCAACAGTCTCAGGCCGTCTCTTAATTCGTCCTCAAACCGGACACATCGTTCAAGCTCCTAGCCACCACTCCTCAAGCATATCGGCTTAACCTAGGAATTCAGCCTCGTATTTCACCACGGACTTGTTCCGTTGAACTAGCCCCAAAAACGCCTTCCTCTGAGCATTAATGTAATAAGTATCGACATACTTATTTTGGTATGCCGTCTTGACATACTCCCATGTGAGGTCCTCAACTGTGACACTATCCCGAACCGTGAGCCACCATTGATACACCTCGTCGCAAAGTAGCGCCACCATTCCTTTCACTTTTTCCTCAGGGCTCAGATCGAGCTCATCCATAACTCGCTTGGTTGCTTCCAACCAATATTCAGCCGTACTGAGTGTCACGCCTGATACATCACAGAACAACTTCGCTCCATTGGCTCAAAGTCGCTCGGGAACAGATTTCCGAGCTCTCATATTTCCTCCCGCTCCAGCCACCATCTCTAAAACTCGCAGCACCGCCTGCGATACAGCATTATCCCTCGTCTGATCTTGCTGCTTATTACTAAACTCTGGTGGTGGAGGTGGTACCTCATTATCAGACCCTTGACCCGATCTAACGGGTTCCGTTACGGCCATTTTGCCTCGACTACGTCCTCTAGAACTCATCTTTTATCGCGAAAACTGATTTAAAAAGTTTTATGCATTAGAAATTCGTTCCACTGATTATCCGCGAGAAATTTTATGGAATAAAGTATTTAGAAGTGGTTCTTTCGATCACTCATAGTTGCAGTTCAAGTTCGCTATTCTAATTCAGAGAGTCACATACACGTTCATAAGCAGGGACACATTCATTCACTACACCTCTATGGTCATTTCAGTCCTTAAGTCTTATGCACTTGTTTTTGAGTAGACTAATCCAAGGGTTCGATAGCCCCAAATTTTCTAATCTACAGGCCCAATTATGCCTATACAGTTCACATATTCAACATTCCTCAATAGTCAGAGGTACTTACCAGGTGGACTTCGGGTCGGAGGTACAGGTGCCATGCCAGAACAAGCCTAAAATAAAAGTCCACATTTTGGAAAGCTCACTTTTGAAGACTGCTTTCGGGCCCAAAACCTCAAAGCCGAGTTTTGAACCAGGCTCTGATACCAAAATATAACACCCCAAACCCGGCCCATTCACGCCGATCGAATTTGGAATGCCACTGCGGAACACTTTCAAAAATATTCTTACTTAATAGTAAAAACCGTGGAAAATTTGTGTCCTTTAATAAAACATTTTCGTGACTTGTAATATTCTAAGTAAAAATTGAAGTTTGTTATAAAAATATCGGATTCAAGCTTTACTTGAGAAAATAAAACCATTTGCAATCGATATTTAAACTATCCATCCATAATAGAGCATAATAATAAAGATGCTTAATAAAGGTACTTAAATACTTTAATAGACCTTTTTACATTAAACACTTAATCAGAATAATGAAAATGTAGATACTCAATTAATCAAAATATCCTTTTTCGCATGAGAATCCGCTTCCGCATGGCCACCTTTGTATCCACTCCGACCCGGTCCAAAATCACGATCACCTGAAAGGTTTAGAAAAATTGGGTGAGTCACCAAGACTCAGTGCATAGTTAATACACATGTCTCCACATATGGGCTTAGCCCATATCTACACAGTCCATAAACATGAATATGCGAATAAGAATATGCAATTATGAATATGCAATTATGAAGCTCAACCCACATAGTAATCCACATATCTTACCATGGCAGACTTACTGCTCAAGGCCGTGGCCAAGCCACCGATCCCATAGGGATCCCACATATCAATCAGTCCACGGTGATGCACACAGCTATCAACCGCCGAGATGGGCACTTAGCCAACACCTCCCTTGAGGAAGCAGATAGCTAAACATCAAGCGCTAATGTAGCACGAGGCTAGCACTAGACCACACACATAACGTACATCCTTTCCTCAAATATTCACATCCCAAATCCCATGCATATATATATATATATATGTATCATGGTAACATATTACTCAAAACAATTATACATCACACGTCATCACATTTTTATACATTCATCAATAGTCATTCATTACCGTAAATCACTGAAAGATTAGTACCAAAACCACTAACCTGATTATTCGATCACCCACCTTGGGTATCCACCATCTTAACCCTAATTTCGGCTAACATGCACAACTTATACATTTACATAAAATAATACATACAATACATGTAACAAGCAAAAGAACAGTGCGATAACTACGCACCTAACTATAGCGAGATTCTGATCTATCGAATCTAATATCAACTAAAATCCCGAATTTGTCCTACTGCTGTCGATTAGCCTCTAATCCATCATGAACAGAAACGGTTAGCCATTTAATCACCAAAAATGGCCTAAGGCCGAATGCTATGAATCTTTTACCTAGCTTATTTTGATCCCGAAACACCACTTGTTCCGGTTGATTAGCTCCCGAAGTTATCGAAATTCCTACTAAAACATTGTTAGAATCGGCTCATACACAAATCTATGAACAAAAGCCCTTGGCCGAATATTATACTTACCATTTACCTTGAATAATCGAACCCCGAAGACTCCTTTGATGCTCCTTAACACTAGCTACACAAAAGAATACTTATAAAAGCTTAATGCACATTCGACCTTCCTTAGAAATCAAGGTTTAACCATTGATTTTGGGTACTTTAATGGAAAGAAATCCAAACCGATTGCTAGGAGAGAACTTACTTACCAAAACGATCGAAGAGATCACAAACACGTAGTCGACAACACCTTCAATAAGGATTCGGCTAAGTCCTTCAAACAATGGTGGAGAAGTCGGCCACAAGGAGAAGATGAATTCGTCTATGCCTTTAAAGTATCATGAAATGGAAAAATGGATAGGAGAGGTTCATGAGGATTCTACAATAGTGATAAAATGGTGGAGTTTCGGCCAAGCAAGGGCATACCAAGTCGAAATACCTCCTTAGCAAGAACTATATTCGGCCATGAATAGCTTGGGTAGGGAAGGAAACAATATCAAAAGTTTTGGCACCTTTTTGCTATTAGAAAACCGACTAAGATAGCCCCTAGAGAGAGAGCTTCAATCGGCCAAGCACCAAAAATGGGAAGGGGAAAGAAAGTCAAAGATTCAAGAAATTTTGCCAAGAACAAAGGACAAGGCCGGCCATGCTCCCCATGCTTCCAACGGCCATGTTTCTCTTTTTTTACCAAAACCAAGGCCGGCCATACTCTTCTTTTGTGACAAATACCCAACACTCTAAACAAAACATAGTTTATCCATGCTCCCATCACTATGAAATAACAATATTATTTCCCATACCTCACCATTTCCTATACATAATAAAATAAATAATAAAAACAATAAAAATAAAAGAATAATGCCCCATACTCCCAATATACATAAATAATATAAAATAAAACAAGCAGCAGCTCCTTATGCTGCATGCGTGCATGGGCCATGCAGCCCTTTCCCACGCTGGCACAAAAAAAGAAAAACCCATGCCTTGTTGTTCCCAGGTCTCGAACCCGAGACCTGAGGAAGCATCTCCAAGCCTTCTGCCACTCGACCCTTTGCGCATTTCATGTAATTAAACGCGTCGAAATTCTTTTAAACTATCCTTCGCTGGCTCCTTATGCTTTAGCGCTAAAAGTAAAAATAGAACGCCTCAAGTGCGACCCCCAGGACTCGAACACGAGCCCTCCTAGTCGTAGCTCACCAGCAATGTCCTTAGCCACTCGGCCACTTTGAATTTCATGACATAAACGCATCACGATTTCCTTTTAATCCTTTTTTTTCTTGAGCTTCCCTGAGCCTTAACGCCAAGCAAAAATAAAAACACTCGCGCCTCCACTAGGGCTCGAACGCCCGACCTCATGAAGCTCCCCTGGCTGCAAGCGCCCCAACCACTTTGCTACTGGTGCGTTGATGTCAAAATCTCGCCACAAATTATTATAAAGCCTCCTTCGAAGCAGCGCCATTTTGCAAAATAAAATGCTTATGCCGCGCCCAAGACTCGAACCTCTGACCTGATTGTGGCGTCACTCCCAAGCTTTAAGTGGCACACGGAAGCCACTTTACCAGGGCATTTCATATGCCACAACATGCCAAAATTTATTCTTAAGGCCTCCTTGCCTATTTTCCTCTTTTAACCCTCAAATTTCCAAAATTTTCCAAAGTATCCCATTTCAATCCGAGAGTTTTAGGAACTCCTAAAACACATCCAAACCACTCTTGAGGCCCACTAACACTTGAGTTATTCTCCAAACGCGCAACCCCTATTTCAGGATATTACAACCACAGTACCCTTCCCCTTGATATTGGAAGTTGCAGCATTACCCATATAGAGCTTTTCCCCACTTTCACTAAGTACCAACTTAAAAAAGAAGTCTTCGTCATAGCAGATATGACGTGTGGCACCTATATCAAGCCACCATTCTCTTGGATTTGAATCAACCATGTTGACTTCATAAATCACAACACATAAGTCCATATCTTCCACAACATTGATGGGAGTTTTCATTTTCTGTTAAGAAACATAATCAAAATTAGAAACTTATCAACTTTTGTTAGACGACAGGAATCTAATAAAACCTGAAATAAAAGTTTATGCAATTTAATAAAAAATTCAAAAAAAAAAAACAATGCACCAGGTAGGTAACCCTAAAAGTGAGATGGTGCACTCGGCATGCTTAAATACCAAGTCTTTCAAAGAACCAATCCTAGACATGCATTCTCATATTGCCTTTTTTAATTTCACCATTGATAAATTTCCTTTTTAATTCGAAATTTAAAGCCACAATTAGGCAAAAAAGAAACAGAAAATTTCCCTTTGATTTTGTTAAACGGCAGAATTAAAGTTCTGAAACAAAATCAAAATTGATTTTGTTAAACGGCAAGACTAAATTCCGAAACAAAATTAAGTAATTAAATCAATATAAATTCTGTTAAATGGCAGGAATAAATCCCAAAATAGAATTATTTGATTAAGTCTTCGTTTGGAAACAAATTAATATTGAATAAAATCTTGTTAAACAACGGGAATAAATCCCGAAACAAATTTTATTCAATTTAATTTCTCATTTTTGGAAATAAAATAAAAAAGAATAAAATCCGCTGAATGACGAGAATAAATCCCGAAACAGATTTTATTTTAATTTAAAAAATTTTGGAAATAAAATTAGAATTGGAATAAAATCCGTTGAACGGCGGGAATAAATCTTGAAATAGATTTTATTCACTTTTTTTTAAAAAAATAATTTTAAAATTGATTTTTGTTTCTTTTTGTCTTGGTGTTTCGTTTGTCTCGGATTAGAGAATTGCAAAAATAATAAGGCTTTGTCTTAAGATTTTTAGACAAAGCAAGTTAGCGAATAAAATAAATTAAACATAAATAAACACATATAAAACAAGAATAGAATAGTTTATATTTAATTTATCAACTACGAAAAACAATTAAATTTAAAATCAAATAAAATTTTAAATTAGAAGGAAGAATAGAGATTTTACGAAACGTTGAGGCCTGTGAAACACAGTTTCCTTAAGATAGATTCGACCGCTCCTACGGTACTTGGAGAAACGTTGGTCGAATGTCTCCTAGGATACAACAACAACAGTTATCAAAGTAGTAACACCTCTACAACGATCAACGAAAAAGTAGTAACACCTCTACAACGATCAACGAACGAACTTTGCCTTTTTCTATCACCGAAAAGTTTGAAAAATATGAAGAGTAAAAGGAAGAATTTTGAGAGCAATAGAATTTCGGTATAAGAAAAATATCAGAGTGTTGGTTTAATCCTACAGAAAACACAGCCTTTTATAGGCATGTAGGATGGTGGAAAATTTGGAAATAACCACAAAATCTACCATTAAGGAGCCAAAAATAAATTCGTGTTGGGCTAAAATAAAATCAAAATTAGAATAAAAGCCGTTGAACGGCGGGAATAAATCTCGAAACAGATTTTATCCACGTTTTTTAAAAAAATTATTTTAAAAATGATTTTTTTTTTCTTTTCGCCTTAATGTTTTGTTTGTCTCGGATTAGAGAATTGCAAAAATAGTAAGGATCTGTATTAAGATTTTAGACAAAATATGTTAACAAATAAAATAAATATAAATATAAATAAACACATATAAAATAAGAATAGAATAATTTATATCAAATACGAAAAAATAATCAAAATTAAAATCAAATAAAAGTTTAAATTAAAATCAACCATTTTGAGCATATGATATACCGTTGTAAAGGTCTCATGAAGTAGAATATGCAACTATAATTTTATGATTCAACTTCACATTTACATATTAAGAATATGCCTCAAAATTTTCATAAAATGTAATTTAAAAAAAAAAAAACATTGATGTAAGACAAAAATTTCCACATTTTCATAAAAAAAACTTAATAAATAAAAGAAAGCAGCACAAAACATATAACACTTAATGTTAATGTTAACTATCTATAAATTAAAAAAAAATCATTAACAAAATTAAGACATTCTTATAATATATAAAAGAATTAAAACAACAAAGATGAACACATGATATGGGTCGTAATCCCATTTTGTAAATTTATGTTATTCGCCAAAATCATTATTTTATATCATATAATTATATTGCGTTTAATATTATCCACTATCTCACGCACTTTTAGCCAATTTGTTCGACTTGCCTCTTTTGGTCGTCACAAAGGCTGAAAAGCCCTCTAAATTTTTGACAACCATGCATATGCATTCTCAACAATCTCATCATTTTTCACCCAATAAACAAAGAAAATTATCTGCCTTCTCTCTCTTTAATTCTTTATCTTCAATTTTGTCTAAATGGATTTTTTTTCCATCCTATTCTGTTATTTAAATATTTTTAATGTTATAAATTAATTAGACACTAATTTAATTGAATATAATAATTTTTTAACCCTTCTATTTATAAAAAAAATTATTTTAATTTTTCATTTAAATTTTCATATTTTTTAATATTTAAACTTGTATTATTTATCAAATCACCTTAAAATAGATGAAAAAATTAATATTTGCTAACTTTACTGCATGTAGATTGCCACGTTAATAATTATTTAATTTTTACAAAATTTTAAATTGTTTTTAAAAATTTTTATACCTTTTAAATAAATATAATAATATTAATTTTTAAATTTTAAAAAATAATTATTTATTAATGTGGCATTCACGTGCATATCACGTCGGCAAAGTTAACAAACATTAATTTTTTATTCATTTTGGAGTCATTTGACAAATAATATAAGTTTAAAGACTAAAAAAATAAAATAAATAAAAAATTAAAATATTTTTTTATAAAATTACAATTTTAAATAAATTATTATAGGAAGAATTACCGAACGATCAAAATTATTATTTACAATAATTTTATTTTAAAAATATCATTGCATAAATATTTTTTTGTTTTTTCATTCGCATAGTAAATCTACCATAAGAGTAGTTTTAGTTAAGATAACTGAAAAAATTTACCAATCCGTTTTTTACCAAGCACTTTTCAATTCATTTTAGTTTAAAAATAACTCTGCTGAAATTGCAATTTCTCAAAAATAAATGGTATTACTTTTTGGGTTAGAGTTTGATATATTGGTAAAGTAAATGTATTTTTTAATATTTATTTTTTAAAAATATTTTACTATTATAAGATACTCTATTTATAAAATTTTAAAATTTCACTAAAAATGGGAAAAATAGTTTTTTCTTTTCCAAATTTAATACCTTCTTAAATAGAGCGAATACCGTTTGTCTTATCCATACAAAATCTTTTTGGATTTCAGTTTAATATATATATATATATATATATATATATATATATATATAAATAACAAGTTGGTATAAACTTATAAAAGAAAAGAATTGGTTAAAATACGCATATAGATGTAATTTTTGAAAATTAGGAATTTAGTTTATGTATTTATATTTTTTGGAATATAGCTTTCTTTATTTTTTAGATTTCAAAATTTAAATTAATTATTTTTTTGTTAAATTCGGATTAAGTATAAAATCTTTTTTAATTATATAACTATTAAATGAGTAATTTTTTATTTCAAAATGTTACGACAATAAATTTAATAAAAAAATTAGCCGTATTAATAGTTAGACTTAAATTTTAAAATTGAAAAAAAAAGTAAGGAAACTAAATTGCAAATAGATAAATTAATTTTTTAATTTTTGAAAAATACAGAAATTATAGGAAGAAAGTTTGTGGTAAATTTTCTTTATCATTGTTCTCTCTGTACGTCAAATGATAAAAGAACATCTATTTAAATCTCAAATTCACATCCGTTCCGAGTCCCATCTTTAAACAACTCACATCTCGTATCCCTTGCTAAAAAGATTTATTATATAGAAACCAACCAACACTATCATATCCCACCCATAGCTCCACGATATAATACATTCAACAAGTTTAAGAAGCCATTCAGAAAAACCTAAGCTGGTCTATTAATTTCAGACAAACCCATCCACCCTAGTCCCTCCCCTAAAAAAAAAAGAGAAAAAAAATGTCTCTCTATCCTTCAGTGCTGTTTGTCCTACTAGTGACAATGGCGGCGGCAGAGACTCTCCGACCAGGGTTTTACGCTCAAACATGTCCAGAAGCGGAAGCGATAGTGAGATATGAGATGATGAAGGCCATGATTAGGGAACCGAGAAGCGTTGCCTCCGTCATGCGCTTTCAGTTCCACGATTGTTTCGTTAATGTAAAAAAACCTTTTTTAACCAAAAAAAAAAAAAAAACCCTACACATATATGTTTTAATACGGCAAGCTACCAATAATTTGTTTGCCTTTCTTCCCCTTTGTGTGCTACAGGGTTGTGATGCTTCTTTGCTGCTAGATGATACGCCAAACATGCTTGGGGAAAAGCTAGCTCTTTCCAATATAAATTCGCTAAGATCATTCGAGGTTGTGGATGAGGTGAAGGAAGCCTTGGAGAAGGCTTGTCCGGGCGTCGTTTCTTGTGCGGATATCATAATCATGGCCGCCAGAGATGCTGTTGCGCTCGTAACTATTCCTACCTTTCTTATCTTCCTATTTTATTAATGTTCAAGATTTAAATTTAATACATCTTAAAAATATACCCAACACTTTTTCTTCTTTTTCTTTATATCAAAAGCTATATGTTAAACATTTTGCCAGAAATTCAGCATGAATGGGCGCCTTTTGTCCCAACTTTGTCAACTAGGGCGATTGATAAACTTAAAATATTGCCCTAAATTATTATAATCTTAGCCCCATCCAGCTTTTGTAAGAAGAATATTTTTTTTCACTTAATGTTCAAAAAAATAGCAAAGATTAGTGATGTTACAAAAATTAAAACAATAGTAGCATTACTTTTTCTATAAAAAAAATAGTAACATTTCTTGCACTTAGCGTTTCACAGTCATCAGTTACGAAGTAATTATAGTATTGTAGCTGTGAAGTCCACTTGCTTTTCCCTCTTTTTGCCTTCCCCAATAGCCGTTTTTCATTTTATTTTCTTTAATCTTAAAAAATTTCACGAAAAGAAAAGAAAAAAGATTGCATGTGCTGGGTTTACTCATTTGTGGCCCTCCCAGCCCAAAAGATCTGGTCCGGCTTGGATACGACTTATATTTTTTTATTCATTTTGACTTACACTGAATTGAAGTTAAATAATTCTAAAAAGATATTAATATTAATATAAATATAGGTTTTTTTTTAAAACCGTAAAATATATCATAGCCAAACTAGGCTTGAGCCTTAAATTTTTTTAAATTTGGACTACAACTCATGTACATATATATTTAGTAAGGATTTGAACCTCTAGATTATCCTAACTTCTTAATCCTTCTATTTTTGGTTATCAAGTAATTAATTCTACTTAGTGGAGTGAAAAAACCCTTGGAAGTTTGACAGTAGCAGATATTACTAATTGTATTTTGTTTTAAGCTAACTTTGTTAGTAACTTTCTAAGCCTTTTGCTTTACAATTTAGAGAGTTTCGACTTGCCATACGAATCTGATTAAATTAACTCATTCATTATTAAAAAATAATTAAATAAATTTAATTTTAAAATATTTTGTTTGAAATAAAAATGTAATTGAAAAAAATTAATTTTTATATCATTTTAAATAGTAAATATTAACTTTGATTCCTTTTAATAATATATAAATTATATTAATTTGAGGAATATTGGGTTCTCCATTTCGATTTTGTGTAATTCACCTAGTGGAGGATTCGAAATTTTTTTTTGATATCAGAATTAAATTGTATATTTTTACGATAGTAAAAATATAATTTTATTATTTAATAGTCTATATTTTTATAATTTTTAAAGAATTAAATTAATTTTTTTATCATTTTTTACGGGTTAAAGTATAATTTTACTATTATTAATTTAAAATTTTATAAATTATAAAAGTGGTAAATGAAAATCTTTCGGGACCCCGGCTCCCCACTGATTTTTTACCGGAACTGATGTGGTTGGAATTTGAGTTAATGCAGGCAGGGGGACCCGACTGGGTGGTGAGGCTAGGAAGAAAAGATAGCTTGACAGCCAGTCAAGAGGATTCCGACAACATAATGCCTAGCCCAAGAGCTAACGCAACTTCTCTCATCGATCTATTCACCAAATTCAATCTATCCGTCAAGGATCTGGTAGCCCTCTCAGGCTCACACTCCATTGGAGAAGCAAGGTGTTTCTCAATCATGTTCAGGCTCTACAACCAATCAGGCTCCGGCAAGCCTGACCCTGCCATCGAACCAGGGTTTAGAGAAAAGCTTGACAAGCTTTGCCCACTTGGTGGAGATGAGAATGTGACCGGAGATCTGGATGGAACATCCAAGCTGTTCGATAACCAGTATTTCAAGGACTTGGTTGCAGGGAGAGGGTTTCTGAATTCGGATCAAACCCTGTTCACATTCCCACAGACCAGAGAGTATGTGAAGCTATTTAGCAAGGATGAAAATGAGTTTTTCAAGGCATTCGTAGAAGGAATGTTGAAGATGGGTGAGTTGCAGTCGGGGAAGGGTGGTGAGATAAGAACCAATTGCAGGGTGGTGAATAGTCAGGCTTTGGATGTATAACTGGAATCTTGAAGGAGGTAATTTGATTGTGTACTTGAAGCTGCTATTAATAGATTATAAAATTCCAATGAGAACTGAGATTATGAGGGACATTAATGAAAATGAACTTGAAATAGGGAATTATGCAGATATCAATGACTTCTCTTTAGTGTTTGTCGTTAACGTGAGGGTGTCAACTGTCCACTTTCAAAATTAGAAGGTGTTATGTGTCCTTATATAATATTAAATAAATCAATTTTAATTAAAATTGATATATGTCACTTAACTATATTCAACGATATTCATACTAATTAAAAGAAGTATCAAATAAATTTTCAAAGAACATAATAATTTTCGAAAAAGCCACATAAAATTGTTAAGGCTTTGCATGGTAAGATAAATTGTAATGATAAAAAAAAGTAAAATAAAAAAATGATAGAAAATATATATATTTTTATTTCTTTCCATTCATAGAGTTGAAAAAAATGAGAAAAAAAATAAAACTTTTGAAAAATTCCTCACATAAATATTTATTCTCTTATCATTTATACCTGAAATTATTTATTTTTTTCTCTTTTTTATATTACTTTTTCACTTAACTAAACATATGAAAAAAAATATATATACTTTTGTTTTGGTGGTATTTGAGAAAATAGTTTCATCTAGGGCTTTGCCAAAATTTTTTTATAGGGAAGCCGAAATAAAATTTTAATTTTTGTTATTTTTTATTTTAGGAGAAATGAGTCTCATGCCCAGCCCCGCCCCTAATTTCATGTCAAACCATACGAAATACGACACAAAATGAACAAGAAAGCAATAAGAAGATTACAGCCTAGGCTCTTCTTTTAGGGTTTTTTTTTTTTTTTTTTTTCTAGCTAATAGAAACCTCGAAGGGTCGGTTATCTGTTTTGAGTGGAAAATGTTACGTGTAGCATTTTCCTTTTGTTGTTTTTATAGACAAGGTTAAGTTAGCTTGGCTTTTTATGGAAGACATCAGGTCCAAATAAATCAAGCTTTGCTGAGCAAGGATCCGCATATTGGATTCCACCACCAACCAGCATTGACAACCTCGAGAGTGCTCAACGATCATCAACGTTAATTCAACTAGAGGCAAACCACCATCCCACCACTTAAATAGCTTACGTCTTGCACTTGCTTTGCTTCCATATTCCCACACAAAAACAACTTGGGAAGCTTTTTACCGGTGCTGACATCTCTATCTCAATGTCTAATATATAATTCCCAAAATGACCGACCACAATCTCTTAATGATCCCAAATTTGGACAAAACATCACTTCATTATATCCAATTGCTTTTAAATATAGGCTAGTCATCCACAAGCACCAGCTGGTTGATATAAACTGTGGAATAAAGATGAATTTTGGTAAATTACTTTTCAGTAGTTACTTTACTCGTTGAAAAGTCACCTATTAATTAGATTTAGGTGTAATTACATAGGAGTTTAGATAATTATTATAATTAGTGGGTTCTATTGAATTTGATGTAATTGGAGCACTCAAATTCAATTCTTAGGAAAGAGCGAGAATTAGAATAATTACGTAAGTAATTACACTCAAATTTAATTTTTTTAAAAATTATTTTTATACATGTTTAAGTTATAAATTTTTATAATATAAGTACGAACACATATGAGTGTTTGAGATGATTATAGCTAAATATTTATTATGTTATAAATCTTAAAAATTTATATTATAGAAATAATTTAGGTGTATTTTAAAAGTTAAAACAAAAATATATATTATTGAAATACTAATTACTTTTTTTTTGAAGCAAGATTAACCAATGCATTAAAAATGGGGAAAACCAAAAGCAAAACAAATCAAGAGACCCTAAGAAAACACTACTACTTCCACCCTTTCACATCAATGACACATGTCATTCAAAGAAATGAATGAACCTAATTACTTTTTAAATTATGGTAAAAGAGTTTATTATAAAAAAGCTAATTTACATATTATAAAAGTGTTATAATATATTTATTTATAAAAACTTATGGTTAAGAAGTATAAACATGACTTATTTATGTGTCAACGTTATATATTATAAAATTAATATGCTTATTCATAAAAAAAATTACGCATTATCGAGCTTAAAAAGCTTCTGGGGCACCCAACTAAACCTCAATCGATTACAGTTTCTAAGAGAGTTTTGAGTTTTCTTCCTTTTCCGATCTCTCCATCTTCTTCGACATCTCTATTCAACTTTAACCATTTCTGTAAAGGTAGCTTAGTCTGACGTTCTTACCCATCTTTGGTCATTTTCCAGCAAGAACACACCATATACAGGTACTTCACTTCTCAGGTAAATCTGTTCCCCTCTTTTCAAACCTTTTATGGCTAATGCATGTGCTACCCTATTTGCCATTCTTGGAGTATGTTTAAACCAACATATCTGAAATCCCCTTTTCAATTGTTGAATATCCCTTATGTATGCACCTATTTTCAATTTGTCCAACCTATCACTTTGACTCTTCCTGATAATTGACAGTGCATTACCTTTAACTTCTACCACCGATAAACCCATTTTCAAGCTCATTTGAACTATTTGAACACATGTGAGAGCTTTTGTCGCAAACACCGAAGGTATGTTATTGTTTAGCACCGTTTTGGACCCTAGAATCCCCCCATTTGAATCTCTTATCACAGTCCCTGAACATGATCTTCTTTCTTGTTTGTTAAAAGCAACATCAAAATTTATTTTGAGATTCAACCATTCTAGTATTCTCCATTGCTCAATCTCGATCCCTTACCAGGTAACTTTTTCCCTATCCCATCCAGTTCTTATATGTAATTCATAATTAAATCTACTATTGCTTGTCCTGGTTTTCGTTTTCCTTCATGTAGCAACTTGTTCCTTTCTATCCAAATTACCCATAATGCACAACAAAAAAGTTGACATTGGTTACCATAATTTTCTTCAAATATCCAGGTAAACCATTCCATGCACTTTGAATTTGTCATCGATTGTGGCCAAACATAATTCAATTTATGCCAAATTGTAACACCCCTAACTCATATCCGTTGTCGAAATAGGGTTACAGAGCATTATCGAAGTTTATGTTCAAAACTAACAAAATTTTAAACAGTTTAATTCATAACATCAATCATAGCAAAACCAAACAATGACATACATATTGTCCCTTATACAAGCTCTCGAGGCCCAAAAAAAACATTAGAAACAAGTCGGGACTAAATCAGAAACATATAATTTTTTTAGGAAAAAGATGAAAATTTTCAAACTGCAGGGGTTACACGGTTGTGTGGCCAGGCCGTGTGACACACACGGCTGAGACACATGCTCGTGTCTCAGGCCGTGTGGGCATTCGATGTAGGGACACACGGTCATGTCTGAGCCCGTGTCCGTCCTCGTGAAACTCTCTGATCACATAGCCAAGCCATACGCCTATGTGCCAGGTCGTGTACCCTTCGAAGTGGCCTCACACGCCCTGTGCCAAGCCGTGTACTAGGCCGTCTAATTGGTTGGCTTGCAACCCTTTGAAAGCTATAGGGGACATACGGCTGTGTCACATAGCCGTGTGTCACAATGCCCGTGTCCCTAGCCGTGTGGACGAAAATAGGCCATTTCTAAGCCATTTTTCTCACACAATCATGCACACACCCACAACCAATTTTTCACATGTAACAAACATTGAAAATACATCAAATAATGCATCTATAAGCTAAACCAATAAGGTATATGTGCATACAACCAATATGCCCAAAAGGTGCCTCAATCAAAACAATTAAACATGTATAACCATATGCATAGTTTAGCCAAAAGTTCAATCAACTTACAACTAAGTTTATGCCAAAACTTACCACTTTATTTACCTATCAAATTCACACCAAAAAGAACAAATTGGCCATTTCACATTTAACACCATTACCCATATATGTCTACTACATTCCAAATACCAAAATGACCATATTCAACCATGTCAAAGAACATTCCATTTCACACATTTTAAATACCATTCCAACTTCCATCATTTAAGCATCATAAAGACTATAAAATCAACTATCATAAGGTCACATATATATACCATAATTACAAGCCAAAACATAATGGCTATAACATCAACCAAAACACCTATACATGTGCATATTTAACCAATTATCACTTAACTTGTTTCCATGCCAAAACATAATATAATTGATACATAACAACCATACCAATTTTGGTTATTTCAAAACATACACCAATTTGACCATATTAACCGTAACCAACAAGCTATCAATAGTACCTTAAGTACCTTAAATCCAAGACAACATTTCATGCCATAATCAACAAAAAAATGACATATATATATACTAAACTCATCAATTAAATATTAAACATAGTCCACCTATACATGCCATTATTGTAACACCCCTTACCCATATTTGACGTCGGAACAGGGTACGAGGCATTACCAGACTTGTATGCAAACAATCATACAAAACCGAGACATGATTTTTCCATTGGAATTTAAAACTTTTCACAAACATTCATATCACCCCTTAAACGAGCCTACGAGGACCAAAACACACTTTAGGAACGGTTCGGGACCAAACCGAATTCTTTAGAAGACTTTGGAAAAAGTCACTAAAAACAGGGGCACACGCCCATGTGGATTTATTTTCTCAATTCGAACCTACAGGGGTTTTCACATGGCCAGACACACACCCGTGTACATGGCCTGTGTCCCTCACATGGCCATGACACCCATGTGTCTTAACCCGCGTGCAAAAACCTTGACATTCTGTTTCTGATGTCATCAACCTAATAAGGTCACACGGCCAAGGCACACGCTTGCGTCCTTAGACCGTGTGGCGAATTAAATTCCTAAATTCAAGTGTAGACTTCGCACGGCCTGGGCACATGCCCATGTTCTATGACCGTGTTTTCCACACGGTTGAGACACACGGTTGTGCCATAGCCCGTGTGGTTACTACTGGGCATTTTGTTTTGCCAATATAGGATGCAGGGGGACACACGACCAAACCACACTCCCATGGGGCATACCGTGTGTCATACACGACCTAGACACACGCCTGTGTGGACAAGAACAATGCTATTTACCAAGCCCTTTCTGCCACCCCTACTTACACCATCATAAGCCACATCAAGCAACCTATTTATTCATGTATAACTATACCATTTACTCAACCATGCAACTTGCATATTCATGAAAAATATCATCATTTCATATATTAATAAGAAATAACCATCAATTACGGCCTTATATAAGAATTCATCTTCAAATAAGCCAACACACTTGGCCCAAAACAATACGATATTCGATAAAAGACTAAATCCCTATACATGCCATACTCAAAATGCTAAATCTAACTATACCAAAATGTGTGGATAGTGTGGGTGATCCTCCGATGGCCTCCATATCTCGAGCTGGCTCTTTTGACACTATAAAATAAGGGAAAAGAGAAAGGAGTAAGCTTTAAGCTTAGTAAGTCTATATGTAAACAGTAAACATCATGCCACATACTTATTAATCAAGAACATTACATACTAATCAAAAACAATTTTAGATCATCGTAACTATACTTACTCATTTCAAATCTTACCATACTCCAAATGCATAACATAAACATAGCTCACATTTACATGCATTTATACCCTGCACTTGTCACCACATAGTCACACATAATTTCACTTAGTCAGAATTTCTCGATGAACACTTCGGAATAATACCAGATACACGATGGTGTCGCACACAGTCCACCAATAATCACATATCTACGGTGGTATCGCACACAACCCACCAAGAATAATAACTACGGTGGTATCGCACACAACCAACCAAGAATCACATATTTACAGATGTTTATCCGTAGCCTTTTTCCTATTCCGAAGGTTCATCCAAAAATTTTCTCACTATCTATCATTTTAATAGATATCAATAATATTCATTCACATTTCACATGATACATTAATATGTAAAAACATAAGTAAAAAGGATGTATCATTTACATATAAACTTACCTCGATGCAAAATATGTTAATTTGAAGTTTAGTTCGAAACCTTGCCTTTTCCTCAGTCAAGGTTAATTCCATGTTCTTCTTGATCTATATTGATAAAATTTACTCATTTAATCACCACATTAATCAAGACATTTTAAAATTTCCACTTGGGCAAAATTACCATTTTGCCTTTAGACTTCCACAAAATTATGATTTTCCTCCAGGTTCATAAGTCGATTTTCATCAAATTTCCTTATTAACCAAGCTTAGCCGAATATATTTTAAGCTTATAGCAACTCACAATTCCAATTATTTCACACATTTACTACCTATGTTACAACCTTTACAAAAAGGTCCATTTTAGGTGTTTTCATAGAAACTCCTTTCACAAAAATTATTTATTTAATAACCAAGTTTCGTTTTCTTCCATAAAAATTTCAACAAACACATGAATACTCACATGGCAAAACCCTAGACTCTTAACCATTTTGCAAAATAATCCCCTCATTAGATAGATTATGCTACAAGGGTTCCAAAAGTATAAAAATTAACAAGAATGATCACCAAAATCACTTACTAGCAAAGGTTGAAGTTGCTGAAAATTTTCAAGCTTCCAAACCCCTATTCTTGTTGATATTTTTGGTGGAAGAAGAAGAAAAATGAGAAAGATGATAGCTTTTCTTTATTTTATTTTATTTATCAATTAAGTCACCAAATGCTTCACCTAACCATGGCTATGTCACTTCTTTGTCCCTATGGCCGACCATCACCCTAAATAAGGCCTAATTACACATTAAGGACCTCCAATTTAATGTTCTATAGCTATTTGACACCTTAGCTAGAAGAATACAACTTTCGCACTTGATGCGATTTAGTCTTTTTTCAAAATTAAGGATGCAATCACTACAATTAATGCACCAAAATTTTCATGCACTCATATAATCATGCTATAACACATAGAATAATATTAAAATAATATTTTTTTCTCTGATCTCGGATTAGTAGTTTCGAAACCACTGGTCCGACTAGCCCCAAAATAGGGCTGTTACAATTATAACTGTGACCAAAGCGTAAAAATCTACCGATAACATCAATGGATAGTGTGATGGATCTCCGACTAGCTTCCAACCCGATCGAGATTCTGATAATCTGAAAAGTAAAGGAAAAATAACTATGTAAGCAATGAATGCTTAGTAAGCTCGTATAAACTTTAGTCATATCAATCCATTTCAAATATGAAATTTAAACATATCAAGAATAACCCTATACCAATACCGCAAGATTCATGAAACCCTATTCCACAACTCACAAAGTGAATAAATCCACAACATCACATATACATATCATCCCTACCATAGTAGGTATAACACCCCTAACCCGTATCCATCGCCAGAATAGAGTTACGGAGCAATACTAGACTTACCACTTAAACAATCATACATTTCATATTCATTTCTCTTAACCAAACAAAAGTCATTCAAATCTATTCATATAGTCCTTAACACGAGTCCTCGAGATCCAAAACAAGCATTAAAAACAATTTGGGACTAGATTAAAAACTCAAGGAAATTTTGGAAAAACATTGAAAATATTCAAAGTGCAGGGGACACACGCCCGTGTGGCCAGGCTGTGTGTCTCACACGGCTAAGAGGCACGCCCATGCCACAGATTGTGTAGACATTCAAAATGGGATCACATAGTTGTGTCCCAGCCCGTGTCCTATCCCGTGTAACTCATTGACTTGGGTCACATGGCTAGATCACACGCTAGTATGCCAGGTCGTGTACCCTCCGAAGTGGCTTTACACACCCGTGTGCCAGGCTGTGTGCTAGGCCATGTGAAAACTGGAGGGTATACTGACTTGTGCCACACGGCCAAGCCACATGCTCGTGTGCTAGGCCGTGTGAAGCTATTGACTTGGTTTCTAAATAAGTATCAAGGGTGTAACAGCCTGGTTTTAGCTAAACCAGAAAAGTGGTTTTAGTACTACAAATTTGATGTTGGAAAATTATTTTAATACTATTTTATGTGTTTACAGCATGATAGTATGAATGTGTGAAATTTTCGTGAATAAATTTTATTGTTTAATTGCTTAATTTGAGAAAAAGGACTTAATTGCGTAAAATGAAAAAGTTACATTCTATTAGTTAAAGGTGTCAATTGGCTTTGGTTTTTAATTATGATGACCTTAAATGGTAATTAGACCATTTTAGATGTTTATGGACATTAATGGACATGGGCATGTGCCCAGGCCGTGTGAAGTCTGCACCTTGAATGTGAAATTTAGAATTTCCACACGGCCTTGCACACGGGAGTGTGCCTTGGCCGTGTGAACCTAAATGATTGATGACGTCAAAAATAGAATGGTAAGGTTTTTGCACACGGGCTGAGACACGGGCGTGTCATGGCCGTGTAGGGGACACGAGCCATGGACACAAGCGTGTGCTAGGCCGTGTGAAAACCCATATAGGTTCAAATTGAAAAATAAATCCACACGAGCAAGGGACACGGGCGTGTCCCTATATGCTGAGGCCGTGTGAGTTACACGGTCCTTCAACATGGCCATGTTATTAGGTCATACGGGCGTGTCGCCCTTCCACACGGGCGTGTGCCCCTATTTTTAATGACACTTCCCAAAGTTTTTCTAAAGAGGTTTGGTCCCAAATCATATTTAAAGGGTGTTTTGGGCCTCGTAGGCTCATATTAAAGATTTTAAGACAAACTTTGAAAAGTTTTAAATTTGAACGAACTTTTATGACCCAAAAATGTATGCTATATGTGTTTAAGTAAGGTAACGCCTCGTACCCTGTTCTGGCGTCAAACACGAGTAAAGGGTGTTACAGCGACACATGGTTAGGTTACATGGCTGTGTGTTCCCTGGTGTCGAAATTGAATTGAAGTCAGTATGCTCCACACGGTCTCACACACGGGCGTGTGACTGGCCGTGTGGTATAAGTCAGTATACCCCCTAAATGTCACACGGCCTAACATATGGGCATGTATGGCCATTTCAAAGGGCACACAGGCGTGTGGTTGGCCGTGTGACCCAAGTAGTATACCCTCCAGTTCTCACACGGTCTAACACACGGTCGTGTCCTCGGCCATGTGATACAAGACAGTATGTATGCCCTATTTCCACACGGTCTAAGATACGGGCGTGTCTACTAGCCGTATGAGGCACACGGGCGTATGACCCTTATATGATTGAAAAATTTCTAGGTTTTTTAAAATTTTCGTATGTTATCAGTTTAGTCCCGAACCATTTTTAAAGCATGTTTAAGGCCTCGTTGGCCTTCATAAGGGACAATGTGATTGTATTGAATGATGTATGAGAATGATTGCTAGAGGTTGATAAATGTAAGCTATGTGTTATGTATTGACCGATAATACCTCATAACCCTATCCTAGTAATGAATACGGGTTAGGAGTGTTACATTTATTGGTATCAGAGCTACGATTTAGTCGATTCTAGGACTAACGTTGCATGTGTGAGAGTCTAGCTATACATGCCATATATACTCTACGATAGTGTGATGATTCCTGACAGCTTAAACTGTGTTTTCGTATAGAAATGGATCCTGAACGAGCTATAGCGCATGATGTAGAGAGTAATGCGCTAGCTCCCGTTCAAGGGACAACGCCTACTAAATCTGGACCCGTGTCGAGCAGTCATGGAGGTGAGGCTAAAGAAGCCTTTTTCCAGATGATGAACGAATGGTTCATACAATATATTCGTACTAATCCGTCTGCTCAACAATCTCCACCCCCATCTATACCTCAACAAATCCCTGTTGTTCCTTAAGTTGTAGATCTGATACGGTTGAACAAGCCTCCAGTGGATAAAATTCGTAAAAATGGAGCTGAAGAATTTTGGGCTATTGTTGATGATAATGCTGGAAGAGCTTAGTTCTGGCTCGAAAATACGATTCGAGTATTTGACGAATTGTCTTGTACTCTTGAAGAATGTATTAAATATGCTGTATCATTGCTGAAAGACATTGCATATCAATGGTGGGATACCTTAGTGTCTGTAATACTGAGAGAACGCGTGACCTGGGAATTCTTTCAAATGGAGTTTCGAAAGAAATAGATAAGTCAGCTATTCCTTGATCAAAAGCATAAAGAGTTCTTAGAGTTAAAACAATGCCACATGAATGTCATCGAGTATGAAAGAGAGCTCGTATGGTTAAGCAAGTATGCTTGAGAGTATGATTCAATTGAAGAGATTATATGTAAACAATTCGTTGACGGGTTGAATGAAGATATAAATTTATTAGTCGGAATTCTTGAATTGAAACAATTTGTTATTCTGGTTGAAAGGGCTTGTAAACCGAGGATCTTAGCAAAGAAAAGAGAAAAGCAGAATCAGAAGCTAGATATTCGAGAAAAAGATCAATGAGTAGGCCGTATCACTCTTCATCAAAGGAATCTCAAGATTTGTTTAGTCGATCAAATACACCAGTGGAATACTCTAATAGAGATCGTGGGAGGCAAATTACAAGTTCAAAATCTCCAGTTGTGTTAGTGGCTAGTGTGGGTAATGTTAGATCAAATAAACCGGAATGTGGACGTTGTGGAAAATGACATTTTGGAGAGTGTAGATTGAATGATAAAGCCTATTTTAGATGTGGCTCGCATGAACATTTCATCTGGGATTGTCCTGAGATAGATGAGAAAGATAAATCTCAGAATGCAAGACTGAGTAATATATCGGCTAGAGGAAGACCACCGAGATATGCTGGGAATGTGAGTGGTAGTCGAGGGGCGACGAGAGACTCTACCGTGAGATCTGAGGCCAAAGCACCTGCTAGAGCCTACGCTATTCACGCTCGCGAAGAAGCATCATCTCCAGATGTTATCATCGGTACTTTCACTCTCTATGATACTAATGTGATTGCATTGATAGATCCAGGATCAACTCATTCTTATATATGCATGAATTTAGCATTTAGTAAGACTTTGCCTGTAGAGTTTACTGAATTTATGATTAGAGTATCGAACCCCCTAGGCAGATGTGTTTTGGTTGACAAAGTCTGCAAGAATTGTCCATTAATGCATCGAGATTTCTATTTTCCAGCTAATCTGATGTTGTTGCCATTCGATGAATTTGATGTGATTTTGGGTATGGATTGACTAACGATGCATAATGCTATAGTGAATTGTAGACGAAAGACAATTGAATTGAAATGTCAGAATAATGAGATTATTAGAATTGAATCTGATGATTTGAACAGTATGCCAGTTGTGATCTCATCTATATTAGCTCAGAAATTTGTGAGAAAAGGGTGTGAAGCTTATCTTGATTATTTACTTGATACGAAAGTAATAGAAACAAAGATTGAATTAGTACCAATTGTGTGTGAATATTCAGATGTATTTCCTGAAGAGTTACCGGGTTTACCACCTATCAGAGAATTTGAATTTGGTATTGAATTAGTACTGGGAACAACGCTGATATCGATAGCTTCGTACAGAATGGCCCCGATAGAGTTAAAAGAATTGAAAGCTCAATTGTAAGAGTTGACAGATAACAGTTTTGCTAAATCGAGTTTCTCTCCCTAGGGTGCACCGGTATTGTTTGTGAAAAAGAAAGAGGGCACTATGAGAATGTGTATTGACTACAGACAGCTGAACAAAGTGATGATCAAGAACAAATACCCTTTACCGTAGATTGATGATTTGTTTGATCAGTTAAAAGGGGCAACAGTGTTTTCAAAAATCGATTTGAGATCGGGTTATTACTAGTTGCGAGTGAAAGACTTGGATGTGCCAAAAATTGCATCAAGGTACAGATACTACGAATTTCTTGTTATGCCTTTCGGACTAACAAATGCACTTGCTATTTTTATGGACTTGATAAACTGAATTTTCAGGCCACATTTAGATCAATTTTTAATTGTGTTTATTGATGGCATTTTGATCTATTCTCGTGATGAATCTGAGCATCCCAAACATTTGAGAATTGTATTACAAACTTTGAGAGATAAACAGTTGTTATGCCTTTCAGACTAACAAATGCACCTGCTATTTTTACGGGCTTGATGAACTAGATTTTCAAGCCATATTTAGATCAATTCGTAATTGTGTTTATTGATGACATTTTGATCTATTCTCATGATGAATCTGAGCATCCCAAACATTTGAGAATTGTATTACAAACTTTGAGAGATAAACAGTTGTTTGCAAAGTTCAGCAAATGTGAGTTTTGGCTACGAGAGGTTGGTTTTCTGGGACATATAGTTTCAGTCGCGGGTATCCGAGTTGACCCGAGCAAAATTTCTGCTATTATAAATTGGAAACCTCCGAGAAATGTATCCTGAGTCTATAGTTTTCTGGGACTAGTAGGCTATTATAGACGATTTGTGAAAGGTTTTTGGATGATTGCGACTCCGATGACAAGATTGCTTCAAAAAGATGTTAAATTTGAGTGGTTAGAAAAGTGTCAGCAAAGCTTCAAACAGTTGAAAGCATTATTGACAGAGGCACCAGTGTTAGTTCAGCCTGAGTCGGGTAAAGAATTTGTAGTTTTCAGTGGTGCATCGTTAAATGGTTTGGGTTTTATTTTGATGAAGAATGGCAAAGTTGTAGCTTATGCTTCGAGACAATTGAAGCCGCATGAAAAGAATTATCCAATGCATGATCTTGAATTTGGCGCCATTACTTGTTTGGTGAGAAATGCCATATTTATACCGACCACAAAAGCTTGAAATATCTGATGACTCAAAAAGATTTGGATTTGCGACAGCAGAGATGGTTAGAATTGCTAAAAGACTATGAATTAGTGATTGACTATCATCCGAGAAAAGCAAATGTAGTTGCTAATGCATTGAGCCGAGAGTCTTTATTTGCTTTACATGCTTTAAACACACAATTAGCGTGTATGACGATGGTTCAATAGTAGCTGAGTTGAAAGCGAGACCATTATTTCTACAGCAAATTTGTGAGGCT
This sequence comes from Gossypium australe, assembly GCA_005393395.2. Lineage (NCBI taxonomy): Eukaryota > Viridiplantae > Streptophyta > Magnoliopsida > Malvales > Malvaceae > Gossypium > Gossypium australe. The sequence continues at coordinate 63,652,369 of CM016624.1, read as the reverse complement.
AAAAAATTTGATAATGAATTGCAAGCAAAACGAGCTCAGTGTGAGTCGACTTCTGATCCTGAGTTTGAATAGGGTCTGATGACTGTTTGATGTTTCATGATAGAATATGTGTACTAAAGAATTCTGAACTCATTCGAAAGATTCTAAATGAAGCACACAGTAGTTGTTTATCAGTACATCCGGGAAGCACAAAAATGTATAATAACTTGAAACAGTTTTATTGGTGACACGGCATGAAACGAGATATCTCAGAATTTGTTTCAAAATGTTTGATTTGTCAACAAGTTAAAACTGAGCATCAAGTGCCTTCAGATTTATTACAGCATATTATGATTTCAGAATGGAAGTGGGATAGTGTAACAATGGATTTTGTATCAGGATTGCCTTTATCTTCGGGAAAGAAAGATGCGATCTAGGTTGTTGTTGATAGATTGATGAAATCGACTCATTTCATTCCTGTACGTACGGATTATTTACTTGATAAATTGGCTGAGTTGTATATTTTAGAGATTATTCGATTGCACGGAGTGCCACTATCTATTGTTTCGGATAGAGATTTGAGGTTCACATCACGATTTTGGAAGAAATTGCAAGAAGCTTTAGGTACAAAGTTGCATTTTAACACTGTGTTTCACCCGCAAGCGGATGGTCAATCCGAGCGAGTTATTCAGATACTTGAAGATATGTTGAGATGTTGCATTCTTGAGTTTGAAGGTAGCTGGGAGAAATACCTACCATTGATTGAATTTGCTTACAATAATAGCTTTCAATCGAGTATATAGATGGCACCATACAAATCTCTATACGGTCATAAATGTTGAACACCATTGTATTGGAGTGAGCTTAGCGAAAATAAGATTCACGGGATTGATCTGATCAGAGAGACTGAAGAAAAAGAGAAAGTAATTCACGATAGTCTGAAAGTAGCTTCAGATCGACAAAAATCATACGCAGACTTGAAACGAAAAGATATTTAGTTTCAGGTCAGGGATAGAGTGTTCAAAAAGTATCACCGTGGAAAAAGATATTGCGGTTTGGTCGAAAAGGGAAATTGAGTCCGTGATTCATCGAACCGTATGAGATTATCGAGCGAGTCGGGCCATTTACTTATCGACTATCTTTACCATCTAAGTTAGATAAAATACATAATGTGTTTCATGTGTCGATGCTTCGACGATACTGGTCTGACCTTTCACATGTCATTTCCCCGACAGAGGTTGAAATTCAGTCTGATATGTCATATGCTGAAGAATCGATCTGAATTTTAGCTCGTGAGATCAAAGAGCTGAGAAATAAGAAAATTGCATTAGTGAAAGTATTATGGCATTGACATGGGGTTGAATAAGTTACATGGGAACCCGAGGATGCTATGAGAATCCAATACCCAAACCTATTCACTGGTAAGATTTTCGGGGACGAAAATCCCTAAGGGGAGAGTTGTAACAGCCCGGTTTTAGCTAAATCGAAAAATGGTTTTGGAACCAGAAATTCAATGTTGGAAAATTATTTTAATACTATTTTATGTGTTTACAGCATGATAGTATGAATGTGTGAAATTTTCATGAAGTAATTTTATTGTTTAATTGCTTAATTTGAGAAAAAGGACTTAATCACGTAAAATGAAAAAGTTGCATTCTATTAGTTAAAGGTGTCAATTGGCTTTGGTTTTTAATGATGATGACCTTAAATGGTAATTAGACCATTTTAGATGTTTATGGACATTGATGGACATGAAATGGATGTTATAAGTGTTTTATCATTAAGGTTAATTTGGTAATTGGTCTAATAAGGTTAATTAAATGAAAAACAAATGAAATTTAGTCCATCTTTCTTCCTTAGAACCGAATATTAAGAGAAAAAGCCAAATCTTTAGGTTTTCCTTTGGCTAGGCTAATTCAAGCAATTAAGATCAAGAAAGAAAGAATTCGGATTTAGATTGGGGGAAAAGGAAAGTTAACGAGTAATCGATCTGATCCGTCAATTCCAAATACAAGGTAAGTTTGTTTAATTGAACTTAAATGTGTATTTATTTATTGAATGGATGAAATTGAGATAGTATTTATTATATTGGATGAATGATGAGATATTAAATGAAATGTACGAGTTTAGTAAGGCAAGTTGTCAAATAAGACCATAGCCGGGCTATGGCAACCGAATAATAAGACCATAACTGGGTTATGGCACGTGAATGAAAGACCACGGCAGGGCTTTGGCAAAGTATGTGAAAGACCATAGTTGGACTATGGCATCAGAAAAATCAATGAATTTTTATCGAAAGCATTTGTAAACCAGAAGGGTTTGATAAGAGTATTGACGAGAAATAGATATGTATCGTTACAGGTATGTACGGAAGATTAGTCAAGTATCGAGATATATGAAGTTGAGAACTTATTAATGATGATATGGATAAATTCTATGATAGCTCATGAATTGATGCTTTAAATGTTATTGATATAATCCATTTTGAATTGCTAGTGAATGTTGTGATTATTTCATGTTCACATACGAACTTACTAAACTTAAAGCTTACTCTGTTTAATTGTTTCTATGTTTTATAGTTCTATGAAGCTAGATCAGATTCGAGAATCGTCAGAGACTTCATCGCACTATCGATCATCTATTTTGGTGCTTTTGAAGCTATGTATATATGGTATATGGCATGTATAGGCTTGTGCCAAAATGGTTTATTTGATGGATGTGTATTTTGGCCATTTGTGTTGATGAACTTGATGATGTTTATGAATGTGCAAATAGTTTCACTTTTAATGTTTGAAAATAGACCTATGTTGAATGAATGGAGTTGAAGTGATTATGTATATTTGAATTGGTTTAGTTAGATGAATTATATATGTGAATTATGCTTAGTAAAGCAAATTAAGTTGATTAGTGTTTGAATAGGTGAATAGCATTGAATTGAGTATTGAAATGGGTGAAATGGATTTGGTATGATTATGTATTGGTTGATGACTTTTGGCTGTATAATTGTGTCTTAAAATGATACCATATGAGCTTGTGTAGGTATGTGCAAAAAGGGTGGCAAATTGGCTTTGGAAATGACCTATTCTTGTCCACACGGGCAGAGATACGAGCGTGTGTTCTCTGGTGTCGAAATTGAATTGAAGTTAGTATGCTCCACATGGTCTCACGCATAGGCGTGTAACTAGTCGTGTGGTATAAGTCAGTATACCACCTTAAATGGCACACGACCTAGCATATGGGCGTGTGTGGCCATTTCGAAGGGCACACGGGCTGGACACACAGGCGTGTGGTTGGTCGTGTGACCCAAGTCAGTATACCCTTCAGTTCTCACACTGCCTGGCACACGGGCGTGTCATCGGCCGTGTGATGTAGATCAGTATGTATGCCCTGTTTCCACATGGTCTAAGACACGGGCGTGTCTACTAGCCATGTGAGGCACATGGCCTGTTGACACGGGCGTGTGACTCTTATATGATTGAAAAATTTCAAAGTTTTCTGAAATTTTTGTATGTTATTGGTTCAGTCCCGAACCATTTCTAAAGCATGTTTAAGGCCTCGTAGGCCCTCATAAGGGACAATGTGATTGTATTGACTGATGTATGTGAATGATTGCTAGAGGTTGATAAATGTAAGCTATGTGTTATGTATTGACCGGTAATACCTCATAACCCTATCTTGGTAATGAATACGGGTTAGAGGTGTTACAAGGGGACACACGACTATGTCACCTGGCCGTGTGTCACACATGGCTGAGACACACGCCCATGTCACCTGGTTGTGTGTCACACACGGCTAAGACACACGCCCGTGTCTTTGCCCGTGTGGACAAAAATTAGGCCATTTTCCAAGCCTTATTTCTCACCCAATGTGGTACCAACCTACACATACCAAATAGCATATGACCATATCATCAATAGGCATTCAAACCAATCACAACCAAGTCTATATCATGCAATTTCATTACCAACAATCCTAAGCTCTTAGGCATATCAAACAATCATTTTAAAAACATGCCAAAATCACCTCCAAAAACTACCTAAATGGTCAATTACATATATGCACTATCTTACCTAAATATAACATGCATACCATTTATCAAGTTCACCTATTAAGTACCAATCTACCAATACACAATCAAAGCATTCCAATGGCAAACATAAATAATACAATATGAGGTTAGCCACACATATATATATACATACCAAAATATACCAAATCAAGCCACATTAAATGGCTAGTTACATAACAAAACATATAGGCTTCCAATAGCCAAAAGACCTATACATGCCATATAACCAAAATAGATAAAATCCAAAAGTACCAAAATAAGAGCTTGATAGTGTGATGCAATCTCCAACAACTTCCAAACCGAGTGAGCTTCTGAATCACTATAAAACACGGAAAAGTAAACAGAGTAAGCAATTGAGCTTTGTAAGTTCGTATAACCTAAAACTTAACTCACTATTTAATCACATTTTAAGTAAATAAACATAGCTTAATGCAACTCAATTTAATCCATAAGTCTAACACATATTCGTCCACAAAGTTAGACATGAAATCACAAATCTCCTAGATTCAATTCTCACATGATTCACATACATACCTGTACTGGTTCATATTTAACTCTTACACTCTTGAAACATATCTTTGCCCGTTGAACCATTTGGAATAATATCAGATACTTGGGTATCTCGCACACTAAGTTTCAATACATGGTCAAAACCATATCTATCTCATATCTAATATATATGCTCACTCTCGAGCTATCACTGGGTCTGTTCACACAAGCTGACGGTCAAGACGTAGCTACACGATGCTGCTCACACAAGTTGACGAGTAATCACAAGACATTTCGAAAAACTCAGCCACCGGTAGAACGTACGAGACCAGCACCCAAAACACGGTAACCCTTAATGACATGTCATTCGTATCCTATCTATTCTTAAGGTTCAATCGGGATCTCATACGTTGCCAAATCTTCGTCGATATTTTTGTGAAATCGTATTCATCAAGAATGTAATATTAAAGCATTTAACACACAATTATTTAATGCTTAGTAACATACGAACTTACCTCGAACTCGTATGAAGGAAAACGATCGTTCAATCCAAAACTTTATCTTTTCCCAGATCTAATTTTGTACGTTGCTTTTCTTGATCTATATAACCAAATTTAACCATTTTAATATTTATTCTATTCAATTCAATCCAATTTCATGTTATGGCAAAATTACCATTTTGCCCCTATACTTTTGACTTCTTTACAATTTAGTCCCTAGCTCATAAAAATACAATTTCCTACAATTTAATCCACACCCATGCTAACCGAATTCTATCTATGTTCATAGCAGCCCACACATTTCATTATTTCACACATTTCACCACATAATTTTCACAGTTTACAAACAAATCCCTATTTGACACTTTCATCCAAAATCACTTTACAAAACTTGTTTATCTAGCAACAACCATTTGTTTTGTACCATCAAACATCAAAACACATACATATTCATCAATTGTAAAACCCTAATACTTTAAGTTTTACAAATTAATCCCTAGGCTAGCTAGATTAAGCTACAACGATCTCGGAAACATAGAAATTACTAAAAATAGGATGAAAATCGTACCTAATTGGACAATGAAAGCTTGGCTGAACCTAGGTGTAACAGCCCGGTTTAGACCCTAGTCGGAACAATAGTTTTGAGACCACAAATCCGAGGTCAAAAAAATATTTTAATATTATTTTTGGTGTTTATAATATGTGATAGAGCATGTGTAAAAGTTCTGTGTGAAGATTTTACCGATTGTGTGCTTAATTAGCAAAAAGGACCTAATCACATTAAATGCAAAAGCTGTGTGTTGATTGATAAAGTGTCTATATGGCTTATTAAATGAAAGGTCCTTAACTTGTAATTGGACCATGGATAGTGGTGATGGACAAAAATGGCCTAATGTTTAATGGTTAAATGGTTGTTTAATAAAAGGGTAAATTGGTAAAACATGAAATAAGTTAATATTAAATAAAATAAAGCTTAAAATTAGTGGCAATTCATCTTGTTCTTCCCGAAATTGTTGAAGAAAATAAAAGAAAAAGAACACTAGGGTTTGTCACACTCTTGATCTTGATTAAGGTATGTTTCAAGCTCGATTTTTGATAATTTCTACGTTTTTGTGATCATTGCTTAGTGTACTATTAAACCCATGCTTTAATGTTAGAAATTGATGGTGATTTTGAGATATGTCATTGATGAATGCTTGAGCTATGTGATAGTTGATGATGAAATATGGAAGATATGTTAAAGATGAACATATGTTGTCGGTTTTTTAGTGAAATCGAGTAAATTGGGCTTAATTGTGAAAATGAGAAATTGGAGGACTAAAATGTGAAATAAATGAATGTGTGGACTTGTATGAATATAGAGAGAATTCAGCTAGGCATGGGTGGAATGAAATTTTGTGTATTTGATGATTTTATGAAATAGGGACTAAAGTGTCGAAATGTGAAAATGTGAGGGCTATTTTGTAAAATGCCCTAAATATGTGTGTGTGGACTAAATTAAATGAATTGGTGATTGAATGGATTGAATTTGAATGTGTATAGACCAAGAAAGGAGAGTTCGGATTGAGATCGAGGCAAAGATAAAGTGCTCGATTAATCGACCATTTTGGTATTTCGACGTCCGAGTTAAGTTCGGATATAATACTAGTTGTTAAATTATATCCATGTGATGTGAATTGAATGAATATATTCATAATTATGTGATTAGAAATGCTATGTGCGGAATGGAAATAGATGGCACTAAGTGTGCAAAATTAGAAAACAGGACAGAGATGATTAGCACTATGTGTGCGAAAAGATAGAAGCTTCGGCTTATTGAATTGGCACTGTGTGTACAATACCGATATAAGTTTTGTTTAACATATTGGCACTACGTGTGCAATGAAGCCTATGTTTTGGTTTATGAAATTGGCACTAAGTGTGCGAATAAATCAAAGGAATATCAAGTGTTGATCGAGAGGTAATATCGAGTTATTGAGTAGCACAAATGGTGAGTAACTATGTGTTGATCAAGGGACGTTTGAACCTATGTGGTTGATGATAGCTTTAAAAGTTGAATGAATAGATACTTGAGTATATGGTTGAGATTGACGATAAGCCTAATTGTGCATTTATTAAGTGATGGTTTAATTATATTTGATTTGGTATTATTGAGTTGTATGTACTGTATTTCGAACTTACTAAGCTTTGAAAGCTTACTATGTGATTTGTTTCTCTGTTTTACAGTGTCAGTAAAGCTAGCTTGGATCTGGGGATCGTCAGCATCTCTATCACACTATCGGCAATCTATTTTGGTACTTTTGAAGATGTGCATATTTGAATATGGCATGTATAGGCTAGTTGTTTTGAAATATATTTGAGATGTGTAAATAGCCATGTGATGTGGCTAGATATATGTTGACTTTATGCATGAGTGGTTTTGGTATATGATGCATATTATGGTATGGTTTGATGGTAATGAAAATGTCTTATGAATGATAAGCTAATGATGAATTGATGCTATTATGTTCTAGTGATATTATGGATGAATCATGCTTGGTAATGCATGTGTTTTAGTTGTGAAATTTGGTATATAAGTTGGCATGATTAGAAATGAGATTGGATAGGATGGTATGTTGATCAATTGACATGTTTTTGGTTGCGAAATTGTGTATGAAAATATGCTTAATTGTGCTTGTATGGTTGAACCTGGTGTGGGTGGCAAATTGGCCTTGCAAATGGCCTATTTTGCACACATGGCCAAGGGACACGAGCGTGTGTCTCTACCATGTGGCTCAAGAGCCACTTCGAAGTGTGCCTGGGTAGGTTACACGACCGTGGTACATGGGCGTGCCTGGTGACCATGTAACCAAGTCAGTAGCTAGCTTAATATCACATGGCCATGGCACACAGGCATGTCTGGTGGCCGTGTGGACAAGTTAGTATGTATGCCCTATTTTGGAATGGCCTAGACACATGGGCGTGTCTGGTAGTCGTGTGAGGCACACGGTCTGACTGCACGAGCGTGTGACCTCTACAGTGTTGGAAAATCTTAAAATTTCCAAAAATTTTTGTAAGTGTTTGATTCAGTCCCGATCCCTTTCTAGCATGCGTTTAAGGTCTCATAGACCTCAATAAGGGACTATATGTTATTAATTGAATGTATTGATTAATGAATGACTTGGTGTCGTGAAATAGTGGTGAAATGTTCCAAATGTTTGGTAACGTCTCTTAACCCTATTCTGGCGACAGTCTCGGGTTAGGGGTGTTACACTAGGTCTCAAAAAAACGGCTTCTTCTCTTTGAAATTTCGGGTGGAGAAACAAATTGAAGATGATAGCTTTTAATTTGTTTTAGTTATTATATCATTATTAACTAATTTACTTAATTAACCTTTTAATTTCAATCAAATTTCAACAATACCAAGCCATCATATTCCACTATCAATAATTATGGGCTAATTACCCTATAAGGACCTTCACTTTAAAGTTCTATAGCTATTACACACCTTTGGCTATTAGAACCCAACTTTTGCACTTTACGCAATTTAGTCCTTTTTATCAAAATAAGCATACAAACGGTAAAATTTCTTAACGAAATTTTCATGTGACTCTGCTATCATGCTGTAGACATTAAAATAATAATAAAATAAATATTTTCATTTAGATTTGTGGTCCCAAAATAACTGTTCTGATCTCACTGAAAACATATTGTTACAGTAGGATTTTATAAAACTTAAACCCTTTCAAATTTTCTTATTTTCATTTGCATTTCATTACTTTCCATTGCATTTACTTTCTTTAGCTTAAACAACAACATCAATTCAACTCATCATTCCCTTTTTCATCATTAAACACTTCAAGTATGAACTTACTATTTCATTACCTTTCCACACTCGTTTCATATGCATAACACACAAGACATAAGCATACCATCAACCATAACCACAAGGTAGTCCATTTAAACATAACTCTTTTAGAATTAACCACATGATAAACCATTTCATAAGAAATTACATAATTTAAACCTTACCACTCTTTCATGAACACAAGCCTAAGTATCAAACAACAACACATGTTAGCATACTTGAACATATTTCACATGAATTCAACATGGATAACCATTATACTTGAATATGATTCAATTTGGATATAACATCCTTCATAACATAACATGCTTTCCATGTAACTCATCATTTCAATGTATTTCATGTATACCTGTATTTGCTCATATTGAACATTTACCCTTTCCTTTCCAATCCATGTCCGTTGAACCGAATAGAATATCGTTGGATAGCCGAGATAGCTCACACAAAGTGTGCTAACTCATATAACCGGAATCTGTCAGTTCATGTACATATATGCTCACACGAGCTGTGAATAAGTATGCTCACACGAGCCGTGAAAATGGGCATGCTCACACGAGCTGTGGAGTATCCGCAACATATGCCGGACCTCAGCCATCAGTAGGACATTCAAGACCAGCAACCGAATCATGTAAACCCTAATGACATGTCATTTGTATCCTACGAATTCTTAAAGTTCAAACGAGGCTCGGTAGTCGTCGTATGTCGTTGAATTTTTATCATTTCATGACATAATAAATTGTATAATAACATATATATATTAATTCATGTACAATAGAATTGCACATTAAACAATCAATTTAACTCACATTTAAGTGTTTATAGTTCATACGAACTTACCTGGCTAAATTGCAAAAATGTCAAAGTACAAAGGCATTTTGGTAATTTTGCATTATCCTTGATTTTCCACCCGATCTTGATCTAAATTAACAATTTCATTCCATATATTAATTTAGACAGTAAAACAATGTATTTTATGCAATTTAGTCACTTTTTTAAAATATTTATAAAATTACCCTTAAAGTTTTACTTTTATTCAATTTAGTCCTTGAGCCTAAAACATGCAAATTAACCATTTTTCCCCAAATTTAAGCTTAGCCGAATGTTCATGGCACCCGAAACAGCCCAAATTTGTATTAATTTCACATCAAATCCTTGTAATTTTACTATTTTAACAATTTAGCCCCTAATCGAAAAATTCATCAAAAATCACTTAATAAAATACTTTTAAATAACAAATAATATCTAAAATTCATCATTTTACATCTAAAATCACAAGGTTCATCAATCAAAACATTCAAAATCTTTAACAATTTCAAAATCAAAGGTACGGGCTAGCTGGACCTAGTTGCAACGATATAAAAAACATAAAAATTATAAGAAATGGGGCTAAAATCACATACCAATTTAGCTTGTGAAGTTGCCAAAACCTCCAAGCAAAAAAAAAAATGGCTTCTTCCCCCATTTACAATTGGTGATGAAGCTTTGAAAAAGATGATAAAACTTTTGTTTTATTTATTTTAATATAATTATCAAATTACCATATTAACCTTAGTTAATAATTAAATAAAACATCAAGTTCATGTCCATTATTGTCCACTAACACATTTAATGGTCTAATTACCATTTAAGTCCATTTTTCGTTATTCAATGAACCATTTAATCACTCAAATCAAATAGTGATCAAATTTTACATCTTTTACGATTTAGTCCTTTTTAATTAATTAACTATCGAAACGTTAAAATTTTTCAACGAAACTTTAATACCACCTTAAAGACACGCTGTAAATATTTATAAAATATTTACGACTTGATTTATAGAAACGAAGTCTCGATACCTCATTTTCTAAAACCACTTGACCTTAGGGTTATACCATTCGAACTTAATAATTCTCTTATATAACATAAATCATCAAATCAAAAACCTTTTTAAAACCCTATTTGACTCGTAAATATTAAATAATAATATTTATGAACTTACTCGTCGGATTTGGTGGCCCTAAAACCACTAAAAACGGGCTGGTCCACAAATTTCCTTTATTGGAGGATAATCATGAAATACATGCTTTCTATTCTCTTCTTCACTTGCGCATCTGTGACACATTGTGGTTCCAGCTAATCTCTTATAATGTAGGTTATTGAGAGTAAGTATAAAGTTCATGGAAATTCTCCAAATTGTAATTTTTAGTTTTGAGGGCAGTTTCAGACTCTAAAGTTTTCTATAAAACGACATGCAAGTGTTTTGATTATAATTAGCAATAGGGCCTAAAGTATCATGTAGAAGTAGCTTGTATTCGCTCCGCACAGGATACTCCCCTGATGCTTCCCCTCTCCACACCATAAAATCATCATGCGACACCTTTGCTAATGGAATATGTAAAATTTTGTTAGCATCGCTTTAACAAAAGGTATTATTCACTACTTTTGTTTTCCATTCTCCGAAATTATCATCTATCAACTTTGCAACCACCCTAATGTCTGAATTACTAAATTATTTTGTATCTTGTAGTCTACTACCCTCGGTACCAATGCAACATCTGTCATTGAAATTTTCATTCTAGTCCTAATCCACTAGCACAACCTATCATGTAACATGCCTTTAGCCGCACACACACACTTCCAAATATAAGAAGGTATATTTTTCAATTTGGCTTTAAAAAATCAATATTCGAGTAGTATTTAGCTTTTAATGTATGAGCTAACAACAAATTTGGATAATTAATTAGTCTCCAACATATTTTGCAAGTAAAGCTAAATTAAATTGTGTTAAACATCTAAAACCCAGAACCCCATTCTTTTTTAATTTGCATAGCCATTTCCACTCACACAAATGGATCCCCTCGTTTTCCATGTCCTTTTTACCACCAAAATTTTGCCATTATACGCTCCAATTCCCCACAAAGCGACTTCGATAGCAAAAAGCAACACCATTGAATACGTCAAAATTGTGTGTAGAACAACTTTTATAAAAATCTCTTTCCCCCTTACGGTAACTGTCTAGTGCTCCAATTATCAGTCTTTTTCTTGATACGATCTTTTAGTAACTGAAAAAATGGTATCTTCTTCCATCCTACCATATCCGGCAAACCCAAATACTTCTCTGGATCCATTGATCTTCTAACATTTAGGATTTGCGAAACTATCCCCCTTGCGCTGTAATAAGTATTTGAACTATAGAACACAATTGACTTTTCATAGTTAATACTCTGCCCAGAACATACCTCATACACCATAAGTATATCTTTTAGAATGTGAGCCTCTTATCAGTAGCCTCTCCAACTAAAATGCAATCATTAACAAACCTTCATTCATAACAACCTCATAAGGGACGAAAGCCCTTCACTACATATCAGAAATAGAAAAAAGGCTTAAGAGATCTCCCTACCGTAGACCTTTAATAGGTCTAAAAACCTCTCCAACTTTTCCATTAACTACAATTGAATACGAGACAGTAGTTATGCACCGCATAATAAGATCCACCCATGAATTAGCAAACCCCTTTCATAACATTATACTCCTTAAAAATGACCACTCTACCAGATCAGACGCTTTACTCATGTCCAATTTCAGCGCCATAAAACCTTTATTCTCTGTTCGTTTTTCCTTAAAGTGTGCATAAATTTATAAGCCAAAAGCAAATTATCCATTACCAAATGCCTTGACACAAATGCACTTTGAGCTTCATCAATACAACATTTTAATACTCTCTGAAATCGATTAGCAACTGTCTTTGAAATCATTTTATAAAGAACCGTACAAAGACTTATCGGCCTAAAATTCTTAAATTCATCTGATGGGATACTTTTGGTATCAATACAATATTAGTTATATTGAGAGGTTCCAAAACCTTAACTTCATTCAAAACTCCCAAATAGCAGGAACTGACTTCCCCCTCCAATGATGTGCCAAAATTACTGAAAGAAAAGGGTTGAATAACCATCTGCCCCTGACGCTTTTGTTAGACCCATCCCCTTTAGAGTTAAGTAATTCTTCCTTTGTATATCTAACTGTCAGCACATGATTCATATTATCTGAAATGCACTTGTTCATACCAGCTAGAATATGATTCGTAGCACCAATCCCTTTTGTAAATAAAAAAAAAGGTTCTTGAAATAATTCCGTACAATCCCTTCCATCTCAATTTCATCCATAGCCACATTTTGATTTTCATATTGCAAGTTGCCAATATGATTCATAGACTTATGTTGAGAGGAAAAATTCTGAAAGAAAGTTGTATTTCTATCTCCCATCTTCAACCAATTCACTCTTGCCCTCTATTCCCAATACGTTTCTTCTTTATCAATCTCTAGATTAAGGTTGACTTTTACATCAATTAATTTTACAAGAGTCTCATCATCCCTACCTAGACCGTTCAGTTCTTCCAGCCTTCTTGTTAAATTCCTCGTAAGCCCTGCCTTCTTCTCTTTAATAGTCCCTGCCCATTTTTGTAACCCAATTCATAGGGACACAAACTTCTCAATAATATCTCTCGATGTTGATTCTCATATTTTTTTACCTCTTCCTTGTAAGATTCTTGACGCGACTTTACTGCAAGCGTACATGTTAGTTATAATATTTGTAGTGTTACAATGGAACACATGTGTATTCCAAGGATTGAACCCAAAGGAGATGCCAATTGAGAAATAAATAGCATACATGATAGAGTTTAAATGGCTACTAATACAATTTTATAGTATGACAAATCATAATTGTAACACCTATAACCTGACTCGATTTATCGGCTCTAGATCATGGGTGCTATCACACAAAACACTTAGTCAAATTCACCAAATAGCATCAAATCACCTCTTATATAAAACATACTCTTTGTAGTTACATTTAAAAACTAAAAGTTAGGAAACAATTATGGTACTTAAATATAAAATATTACAAATGACAATAAATCATTCTTAAAACAACCATCTGATAGTTACAGATTCATTAAAGTAGAATCCTACAATACGCTACCCCAATAGCTTTGTATTCATATAACCTGATACGCCTCTTCTTTGGCGTAGTCCTGGCCTTGTCCTTCCAGGCATAGTCTCGTAACATGGAAACTTGAAACATAAACACAACATAAGTAAATATAAGAGTACTTAATAAGGGCGACTTTACTGCAAGCGTACATGTTAGTTATAATATTTGTAGTGTTACAATGGAACATAGGAGTATTCCAAGGATTGAACCTAAAGGAGATGCCAATTGAGAAATAATAGCATACATGATAGAGTCTAAATGGCTACTAATACAATTTTATAGTACGACAAATCATAACTGTAACACCCATAACCTGACCCGATTCATCGACTCTGGATCATGGGTGTTATCACACAAAAAACTTAGTCAAATTCACCAAATAGCATCAAATCACCTCTTATATAAAACATATTCTTTGTAGTTACATTTAAAAACTAAAAGTTAGGAAACAATTATGGTACTTAAATATAAAATATTACAAATTACAATAAATCAATCTTAAAACAACCATCTGATAGTTACAGATTCATTAAAGTAGAATTGTACAATACGCCACCCCAACAGCTCTGTATTCATAATAACCTGATACGCCTCTTCTTTGGCGTAGTCCTAGCTTTGTCCTTCCAAGCATAGTCTCTTAACATGGAAACCTGAAGCATAAACACAACATAAGTAAATATAAGAGTACTTAATAAGCTTTATTACTAAAATGCATTGACGAATACTTTATATTCTTGAAAGAACATCTTTGCATCAACGATCTGTTTGAACCACTTATATCTTGCAGATACCACTATAGTTGTAATACATATACACCAATTGTATACTTTCCAAATACACATTCTTTCTTATTTAATTAACTGAAGATTTCTTCAAGCATTTTTTAATTCTCTCGTTCACATATGCACTTTTGAATAGAACATACCTTTAGAATCCAACTAATACAACCCATTTTCTAATACTTCTCTTGACTCAGAATAGTTTTTCATTATCATTATTCATAGGTGGACACATACACATGTGGCGAGTACTTATGTAGATCCGAGTATCATCAAATGATTAAGTAAATTATACCCTGATTTGATACCATATGACCCATATTGATAATGTACTTCATAGATCAATCTGTTGATATTCATAACATTATTCCAAAACTCCAGATGCTCAAAATAATTGATGCTCAGTTTTCATAAGATTTTAGGTGAAGTCATTATACAACTCAGATATGCCAGATTCCAAATAACTTTGACTCAATCATATCATCATGGTGAATACCTTATTAAGATCCAGATACATATTTTTTTTTTTCAAAAGCACTCTTAAAACTTGTTCATTTAATTCATAGATCTTACTTAGCTATTAACCCTGAGCATATCAATACCTTATCTCAGCCAAACTTATTACATAACTAACAGAATTTATACATATCTTACCATAAAGACAAATAGACACAACTCACCGGACATACATGACAGACCACGCCGCAAAGGCCAAATAGAATGCTCTATAAAGGCATCATGCAGAATCTTGTGTTTACTGTCTCGGTGGACTTCACAGAAGATGCCATGGATTTCTACCTCATGGGCTTATATAGAATTTCATGTATCATGATTTGCCATTTGATTTATACATTATTAATGGCTACTCCATGAACATACATACAATCATATCATATTGTGCCATGGGCCTTAACCACATGGTCTTATATACATTCATGTATCGTGTTCTGCCAATCCATTCTTCATTTTATTGGAGGCTACACCATGAAAGTTTCCAAATTATACCAAGCTTCCATGAGCCTCTACCTCATGGTTTTATACTCGATTTCAAACTATGATATGCCAGTCTGGTTATCACTAAAATTACCCTACCAGAGGCTTCACAATAAAACTTTAGCTCAATATTCACTTACCCAAATGATCACCTCTTTACTGGCTCGTACACCTCGTATACCATACCTTATTTGCCTGCTTATCAAACGTCATTCCTTTAAATAAACTTTAAACATTTTATTACGACACTTCTCTCATCTTTACTTTACTCATGCTTACCAGTTTTAGCAAACATCATCATCCCATTTATGTATGTAAATAAATATACTTCTAATTTGAATAGTTCATATAAAGGAGTCAGGATGAAGACTCACCTTAACTCACCTTCTGCATTTTTAAGCTCCGTACATTTCTTTCGAACCAACAACAACTATAACAACCCATTTTTCAATGAAATCGAAATAGTGGTTTCAGGACCACAAATCTAATCCGAAAATAAAATTTATTTTTATTTTATTACATGGTTCATATTATGATAAAGATGTCATGTGAAAATTTCGATAAGGAAATTTTATTGATTATGTGCTTAACTACGAGAAGAACTAAATCGTATAAAATGCAAAAGTTGAATTCTGGTAGGTGTAAGGATGAAATAGCTATGGAATTCAAAACTTGAGGTCCTTATATGGTAATTAGACCATAAAGAAAAGTATGTAGATATTTTGGTGACTCATCCATGCAAATTTAGAAAAAGGGCAATGACTAAATTGGAAAATGAAATAATTAAATTAATTAAAAGATGATAAAAGATATCATCTTATTTTTATGTCATCTTAAACCTAAAATACATGGAAACCCTAGGAGAAAGAAAAGAAACTTTCATGGCTTAATTGGGTAAATTTTCTTGTCCCGTTTTTAGTAATTTTGATATTTTTGAAACCGGGATAGCTTAATCTATCTATTTGGGAGATCAATTTGATGAGTTATCAAAGTATGAAATTTGGGTCATGGATGAATATGCTGAAAATTTGAAATTTATGGTAGAAAATGAAAGGTTGTTGAAAGATAAACAACTTTTAGAAAGTGATTTTTGATGAAAACGTAATTTAGGGTCTAAAATGTAAAGTTGTGAAAATTGATGAAAAATTCTAAAATTTATAGAAAATATGTGCTGTAAGTTCTATATTGAAATTTTGGTTAGGCTTGGAATAGGGAGTAAATTGCATAAATTTCATTTTCCGAGTCTAGGGACGAAATTGGAATTTATGAAAAAGTTAGGGGCAAAATGGTAATTTTTCCTAGGACGTAAATTGAGTCCAAATGAATATGAAATGTGTGAAATTGATGATTAAATTTATTTATATAGATCCGAACAACACGAATTCAAGGTTAGATCGAGAGAGAGAAAAGGTTTCGAATTAGTAGATTTTATACGCGAACAAGTGTCAAGGTAAGTTCGTGTAACTTAATCAAGCATGTAATTATGTTAAATTAAATGTTGTTTTGTATGAAATGTGATTATTGTTTATGTGAATTGCTTGGATGTTACGATATAAGAATGAATACATACTTGAAATGGTTGAAAAATGGGTTAAGTTCTGTTTGAATATTGAATTCTGATGAATATATCTGCTTTCTTGAAATGCATGAGGTCCTGCATTTGTTGCTGCCGGATTTAGCTCGGACGAGTAATCCTATTGACCTCATTATAGAAAGGATTTAGCCGGACGGGTAATCTTAATATAATACCTCTCGAGTATACATTACAATTAGGATTTAGCCTGGACTGGTAATCCTAATTGAGCTCTTCTGAGCATACGTTAAATAAAGGATTTAGCCTGCACTGGTAATCCTATTATACGTTATGTGGCTCGAGAGTGTGTTCATTGATTAAGTGCCCTAATGGGTACTCTTGAAAAAGAATTGATGGGTTATTGAATCGTACACCTCGAGTGTACCACTTGAGCATCCATCAGAACTTCAATGATTCAACGGAAAAAACTCTTGGCAAGATGAGAGAATTATGAGATGGAATGATAATGTCTTGAAAGAATATGGCATGATGAGCTCATCTATGTTTACTTGATGTATATGAAAATTTTGTGACTAACATGTTTGATTGAATGTTTGTATTTAGGCAATTTTACCAAGTTGATGGAAAACATGTTATTGTATGCTTACATTTAATAAACAAGATCGGTAAGTTTAGTTTTCTGTTATACGAACTTACTAAGCATGTAATGCTTACTCTATTTTATTTTCCCCTATTTTATAGTTCTCGAAAGCTCGCAAAGGTTGGAGATTATTGGAGCATCATCACACTATCCACTAGCTTATTTTGGGTATATAAATAGCAAATCATTTTGGTATAATGACATGTATAGGTTAACTTGGCCTTAATTGGCTTGATAATGATGTTTTGTATCCAAGCTATTGGAATGGCTAGTAATAGTCTGTTTTGGTATTATGAATTAGATTATTATGTTAATCATACATGTAATTTAAGTGACTCTAATAAAGATGCTAATGCTTAGATTAAATCAAGGTAAGAATATAAACATGTATGCCTTGTTGAATGATGGAAATTGCTTAATTTAAATGCTTGAATTGATTGGTACTTGGATGTAAGCATTAGTGCAAGTCATCGGTGTGATTTTTGGGTGAGAGATGAAACTAGAAATGGCTTTATTTCATCCACACAGCTAGACACACGGGCGTGTGTCTTGACCGTGTGTGACACACGGCCTAGTACATGGGCGTGTGATTAGGCCGTGTGTCCCCTGGACCAAAATTTTGAGAAACGGAATGCTCAAAATTGAGTACATGGGCAGAGACACAGGTGTGTGTCTCCGCTGTGTGTGCTACATAGCCTGAAACACGGACGTGTGTCTTGTCCGTGTGAAACCTGCACCTAATGTCGAAAGAATTTGATTAACCACACGGTCTAGCACACGAGCATGTGGCATGTCCGTGTGCACAAGTCAAAGAGTTACACAGGGTCTAACACGACCTATAGCACAGGTGCGTCTTAGGGTCACACAGACGTGTCCCTCGGGCCACACGGGTGTGTGAGCCCTACAACTTGGAAATTGTTTGTAATTTCGCGAAAAATTCTTAGATTTTCAGATTAAGTCCCAACTCGATTCTAATGCTTGTATTGGGCCTCGAGGGTCTATTTAAAGAATGATATCAATAATCTCGGTTAATGAATAGTAATTTACATGAATTATTTGTAAATGTTTTGAAAGTTCTGATAATACTCCGTAACTCTGTTCTGGCGACGGACACGAGTTAGGGTGTTACATTTAGTGGTATCAGAGCTACGATTTAGTCGATTCTCGGATTGAACGTAGCAAACGCGAGTTTAACTATACATGCCATTATATAAATTGTGATAGTGTGATGTCTCCTGGTCATTTTAAATGTGTTTTCATATAGTAATGTCATCTAATCGAGCTAGAGCTAAATTCGAGGAAGCTGTGAGCAATACTTTAGCTTCAGTTCAAAGAGTTGCTTCTGCATCTGGTAGTGATAGGCCCGTATCTGAGGGCCAAAGTAAGTGGGCAAAACAAGCCTTCTTTCAAATGATGAATGAATGGTTTGATAGGCCCGTATCTTAGAGCAAACCCTGTTGTACAACGACCTCCCCCACCTGTTCCTCAACCGGTTCTTGAGGTACCACAGGGTGCTAAACCTGCTAGAACTGGTAAGCCTCCAGTAGATAAAATTCGTAAATATGGGGCAGAAGAATTTAGAGCTACCGCAGATGATGATCCAAAAAGGGCTGAATTTTGGTTGGAAAATACCATCCGAGTTTTTGATGAATTATCTGGTACATGTAACGCCTCGAATTTTGGGCCTAGAAGTATTGAGCCTTGTGTATGGATCAGTAAGGAGGCTGTACATAGGTATTTAATTGTGCAAGGAAATGAAACAATTAAAAGTCTGCTTCAGTGGTTAAGGGCCATGAAAAGTGTTGGAGAAGTCCTGGGTTCCAACTTGGGCTTTAGCAAAAATTTTGGTTTTAAGTGGATAAAACCCTAGATGCTTGGATGTAGGCCTTTTAAATTATTGTGTCAAAAAAATGACACAAGGAAGCATGTGGTCTAGTGGTTGTGGCGTCGTTAAGGTTGCAAGGGAGCCTGGGTTCAAGTCCTGGTTCTTGCAATTTATTTTGGTTTTTCTTTTAAAGGAACCTGGACTTTGGCCTTTAGATCTCTTAATTAATTGAAGTTAAAATGTGACAGAAGAAGAGCTTGTGGCCTAATGGCAAGTGGTGTGTTGGGTATCTATGAGGTCGGAGGTTCAAATCCTGGGATAAGCATTGGAGAGTTTATTTTGCTGCTTGTGCTGGGGAGGTGTTGGAACTGGACTGGAACTCTGTGGTTGAATTGGTCATAAGAATTTGAATGGGGAGTTGGAGTAAATCAAGGAGAAAATTTGGTGCAGTTTTTGAAGGATTTTGAGATGGGAGAAGTTGGAGCCGATTGGAGGGAGTTTTGTTTAGGCAAATTCAGCTAGGGAGTGCATTTGGTGCATTTTCGATAATTGCTTTCCTCTATGCCTATTTGTTTTAATTTCTCTCTTCTATCTATAGTGCCAACTATTGCCATAGAATTTTTTGTGTTTTTCCCGTTTTGGTTTTCTTTATTCTCTTCTCCATGTTTCTATTCTCCTTAATGTGAGCCGAATTCAACCTCTCTTTCTTTGCCTTTATTCTTTTTCCCTTCTCTATTCCTTCTTCCCTCTTTTCTTTCTTCTGCTTGGTAGACCGAAGGTACTCAACCTTCTTCTCTCCCTATCCTTGGCCGAATATTTCTATGCTTCACTGTTGGTATTGTTAATCAGTTCTGCAAGTGTTCCTAACTGAAGGGTAGGTGTTTATACTTTCTCCTTTACACTCAAATTTGATCTCTTTTAGTATTTCTTTGGAAGCAGAATGCTTCTATTCTTTTGGACTCTAATTACGCTCTTGATTCTCTTGTGCGATATGATGCTCATTGGGGGCTAGTCAAATCCGAGAAGCGAAGAAGTTCTAG
The DNA here is from genome assembly GCA_005393395.2 of Gossypium australe. NCBI lineage: Eukaryota > Viridiplantae > Streptophyta > Magnoliopsida > Malvales > Malvaceae > Gossypium > Gossypium australe. The sequence continues at coordinate 63,631,697 of CM016624.1, read as the reverse complement.
AGTGCTAAGGTCGTCGAGGTTTTTCTCTCATCGTTTGATTAAGGTAATTTGTTATCTTACTCTTTGGGTATAGATCGATTAGGCCCTATGGGTTTGCAAAGTAAAATTTGGGTTGTAGGTTGCATCTATGATCAGTACTACCTAACAGAGATCTATCGTAGTGCAGTTTGTCGGTAAGGTGTGTGATCTATAATAGTTAGCGATCTTAGAGGACTGGAGGCACTCACTCAATCAAGGTAAGGGTGGTGAATGTTTTGGGGCTAAGTATTAAGAAGGTGGTATGTTTATGTAACTATTAAGGTTGGTTGTATCCCTATCAACATGTGATTAATCGTGTGTTGGGAATCGATGTAGGTCTTGATGCTCAAGGATTATTCACTTTCTTCGCAGGAAAGGTGTGTAACAGTACCCTGTATTTGATAGTCGGTGGGAAAGCTGATAGAGTGTGTGTATTTGTATGCGGTATTCGATGATCGGCTGAAAAGCCGAAAGTATGTGTGGTTTACACTGCTATGACTGTAGATCGACAAAATGTCGAAAAGCCAGAAATATGGCATATGATGCCACACGAGCGTGCGATCGTGCGTGTGGTGAACCGAGTCCACAAACATGTGCGTTAGTCTGTAGAAGCCACCACGAGCGCTCTCGTAGTATTGGGCTGTTCTGGGCCTCGTTGGGCCAAAATAGGCTGTGTGGGCCCACACGGATAAAATGTATATGATGTGGTAAGTGTTGTTTAGACTATGACGTTTGCATAACTGTGGCTATTTCTGGGCTAAATGGCCACACGAATGTGTGGGCCCACTTGGGCCGAGTAATGTGCCTTAGGCCCATTTACACTGTTGTGACTGTTAGGTTACTTAAGTCGCTTGAGGCGACGGTGGACCTTCTGTTGGGTCGCTGAGACCCCGATTTGTGAAATTATTGAAATACCTTAAATTTGTGAAATTACCGAAATACCCCCAATTTGTGAAATTATTGAAATACCTTAAATTTGTGAAATTACCGAAATACCCCCAATTTGTGAAATTACCGAAATACCCTCTATTTGTAAAATTATCGAAATACCCCTAATTTGTGAAATTACTGAAATAACCCCTATTTGTGAAATTACCAAAATACCCCTGATTTGTAAAATTACTGAAATACCCTTGGATTATAAAATTACCGAAATACTCACGAATTGTAAAATTACCGAAATACCCTCAGATTGTAAAATTAAAAAATACTCTTGATTTGTAAGATTACCGAAATACCCTCGGATTGTGAAATTACTGAAATACACTCGATTTGTAAAATTACCAAAATACCCCTGATTTGTAAAATTACCAAAATACCATCAAATTGTGAAATCACTGAAATACCCCTTATTTGTAAAATTATCGAAATACACTCGGATTGTGAAATTATCGAAATACCCTCGATTTGTGAAATTACCGAAATACCCCAATTTGTAAAATTACCTAAATGCCCTTGAAGGGTAAATGACTATTTTGCCCTTGTGGGTAAATGACTAACTTAGATTATGAATTTGACTGATTTGACTGGGATTGTATGACTGTGTTTTAATTGACTTGACGGTGGTTGTATGACTAATATGCTTTTAATATATGTCTAAATTACTGTTACTGAGCATGGCCATTTTGCATACACGTGTAATGATTGAGCATGGCGTACACGACATATTGCATGGGGTTGGGACATTGATACGAAGGAAGTTCTGATAAGGTCACACGGGTCGCATGAGATGACTGTGGACCCAGTATTGATCTGTTAAGGTTGCACGGGTCGCATGTGACGACTGTGGACCGACGGACGGCTTAAAGTCGCGTAATCTAATTTTGGCTCTGTGCCAACCTAAATATGGCTCTATGCCATCTTGATTATGGCTTTGTGCCAATCGTATTTACCTGTGGCTATGTGCCTAACATATATATTGATGACTCTGTGTCGATCATAATTACCCGTGGCTGTATGCCGATTATATTACCGTCCCTGATGGCTATGTGCCAAACTTATTATAGTTATCGATAGCTTTGTGCCATCCTGATTATGGCTCTGTGCCATCTTGATTATGGTTTATAACCATTCTGTTTATGGCTTTTAGTCGTTCTGTTAACTGGCAGCGTTGCTGCGATGTTTATGGCTTTTAGCAGTTCTGTCCACGGCATCGAGCCGTTCTGTTGACTTAGTGCCGCAACCGGTGCTAAGCTTGGTGTGTTGGCTGGATGGGTCAATTTTATCCCCACAGGAGTGTAGGGTTGGTATGGGTGGTGTGTTGGCTAGATCAGGGTGGGATGCATCCTCATACTATTGCATATCTGTTTATAAGATCTGTCATTGTACTGGGCCTAGGGCCACTTGTTCTATATTGGTTTGGGCTGAGCCCAATTGATTCTGTTATGGGTTGTGACCCAAATGATATTGTAGTGGGTTTTGGCCTACATATGCTCTAAACTGGACTGTACTGTTACTGTTAAAGGGCTTTGGCTCAGACTGTTTCAGTTTCTATTTCTGTATACTGACTGTTACTCTAGTAAGGGGATCACACACTGAGCTTTCGTAAACTCACCCCGTTTTTAACTATGCAGGTAATTCCCAGTGTTAGGAGGATCGGTGCTGCGAGGGACTCGGAGGTGACCACATGATTGCGGCTGTTATGCTTTGATTTTATATAAGTTTTAAACTTTGTTTTGGGTTTTAATTTCTGTAATAAGGCCTCTCTGGATTTAATTCTGAATTTGGGATTTTGTTATGTTTTATATCTATTAGACGTAGACGAGTTTTCAAACCAATTACTGTTTTTAAAAACATATGTTTTAAACTTCTCTTTACCCTAAGTTAGCTTCTGCAACTAAAAGAGATTCTTAACGAAGTTAATAACATTTTTAAAAGTGATTAACTTTTTAATGAACCACATTTTGAAATTGAACGAACACAAACTGAGACTTTAGTTTTTAAATACTAAGGAGGGTTTTCAATGAAAACATGGTTTTCGAAAAACACTTCAATGTGACACACTAGATTCGGGTTTAACGTCTAGGCCGGGTTTGGGGTGTTATAGTACACCTGCCGAATGTCTGAAATGTTCAGTATCTCTACTGAAAGACACAACTTATCATTGGTGGAATACCATAACTTCAGTGGTACCAAGGAGAATGTTACATGGGAATTCTTTCTGGCTGAATTCAGAAAGAAATATGTTAGTCAGAGATTCATGGATCAAAAAAAGAAAGAATTTTTAGAACTCAAGCTGGGAAATATGATTGTATCCAAGTGTGAACGATAATTTGTTCGATTGAGCAAATACGCAAGAGAATGGGTCCAGGGTGAGGCCGAGATGTGTAAACGCTTTGAAGAGGGTTTAAATGAAGACATCAAATTGTTGATTGGAATTCTCAAAATAAGGGAATTTGTGGTACTGGCCAACTGAGCACACAAAGCTGAAGAATTAAGTAAGGAGAAGAAACAAGTTGAAAGAGAGGCTCAGATTTCTGGAAAAAGAATTATGAGTAAGTCACAATCATTTGCTTCTAAGAAATTAAAGAAGTATTATGATCGTGTTGCCACCTCTAAGGGATATTTTGGAAGAAAGCGGGGCTCTCAACGTTTTAGCCCGAGGTCTTTATCTCCATCTGTGACCAGTGTGGGTAGTGTTGGTAATCCCAAACCGAAATGTAAACATTGTAACAAATTTCATCATGGGGAATGTCGGTCTAGAAGTGGAGCTTGTTATGGATGTGGTTCACTTGATCATTTTCTCATAGATTATCCAGAAAGAGTTGAAAAAGAAATAGAACCAACTCCAAAGCCTAGTAATCCTGTCTCGAGAGGTAGACCACCTCGTCACCCCGACAATGTTAGTGGTAGTCGAGGTACTACCAGAGATACAACAGTTAAATCTGATGCATGGAGACCTGCAAGAACATATGCTATTCGTGCTAGAGAAGATACCTCTGCACCAGATGTCATTACTGGTATATTTTCTCTACTTGATACTGATATTACTGCATTGATTAATACTGGTTCCAAATATTCATACATATGCACGAACTTAGTGTTTGTTAAAAATTTACCTGTTGAATCTACTGAATTTGTGGTTAAAGTTTCAAACCCCCTAGGCCAGTGTGTTATGGTGGATAAAGTCTGTAGAAACTAACCGTTAATGGTAAAAAGGTTATTGCTTTTCGGCTGACTTGATGTTATTGCCATTCGATGAATTTGATGTGATTTTGGGAATGGATGGGTTAACCCAATATGATGCAATGGTGAAATGTAAGCAGAAATATATTGTATTGAAATGTGAGAGTGGTGAATTACTCCATGTTGAATATGATAAACTGGATGGATTACCTAATGTGATTTCAACAATATCAGCACAGAAATATGTCAGAAAGGGTTATGATGCTTATCTTACATATGTGTTGGATACTAAAGTATCTGAGTCGAAGATTCATTCAGTTTTGGTAGTATGTGAATTTCTTGATGTATTCCCAGAAGAATTACCTGGTTTACCACTGAATAGAGAAGTGGAATTCTCTATAGATCTTGTTCCGGGTACAACACCTATATCCATAGCACCTTACATGATGGCTCCTACTGAACTAAAAGAGTTGAAAGAACAGTTGTAAGAATGGATTGACAGAGGTTTTGCTCGACCTAGTTTCTCACCTTGGGGTGTGCCAGTTCTATTTGTAAAGAAGAAAGATTGATCGTTGAGGCTGTGTATTGATTACAAACAGCTCAACAAAGTTAAAATAAATCCATTGCCTCGTATTTTCAAATGTGCCACTGTATATAGCAAATCATTTTGGTATAATGGCATATATAGGTTAACTTGGCCTTAAATTGGCTTGATAACGATGTTCTGTATCCTAGCAATTGGAATGGCTAGTAATGGTCTGTTTTGGTATTATGAAGTAGATTATTGTGTTAATCATACATGTGATTTAAGTGAATGTGATAAAGATGCTAATGCCTTGATTAAATCAAGGTAAGAATATAAACATGTATGCCATGTTGAATGATGGGAATTTCTTAATTTAAATGCTTGAATTGATTGGTACTTAGATGTAAGCATTTGTGTAGGTCATTGGTGTGATTTTTGGGTGAGAGATGAAGCTAGAAGTGGCTTTATTTCATCTACACGGCTAGACGCATGGGCGCGTGTCTTGACCGTGTGTGACACACAGCCTAGTACATGGGCGTGTAGTTAGGCCGTGTGTCCCCTGCACCTAAATTATGAGAAACAAAATGCTCAGAATTGAGTACACCGGCAAAGACACAGGTGTATGTCTCCACCGTGTGTGCTACACGACCTGGAACATGGGCATGTGTCTTGGCCGTGTGAAACCTACACCTAATGTTGAAAGAATTTGATTAATCACACGGCCTAGCACACGGGCATGTGGCATGGCCGTGTGCACAAGTCGGAGAGTTACAAGGGGTCTAACGCGGCCTGTAGCACGGGTGTGTCCTAGGGTCACAAGGGCGTGTGAGCCCTGCAACTTGGAATTTTTTTGTAATTTCGTGAAAAATTCTTAGAGTTTCGGATTAAGTCCCGACTCGATTCTAATGCTTGTATTGGGCCTCGAAGGTCCATTTAAGGGATGGTATCAATAATCTTGGTTAATGAATATTAATTTACATGAATTATTTGTAAATGTTCTGAAAGTTTTGGTAATACTCTGTAACTCTGTTCCAGCGACGAACACCGGTTAGGGGTGTTACAATAAGAACCACTTCTTACAGAATATAGAAACACCATTAAAAACTTATTCGTATACAACTTATCATCATCTCAAACACTTACAACCTCCATTCAAAACCTTATACTTACATCTTACTGTTCATACACTCCTAATAGATTTACTCTTTCAGAATTTAACATGCAAAGTTGTAATACTTACCTAAAGGTGGAATAACCACTATTTAAATCAAGAATCTAAGTTTCCAATACAAGGAAGAAGAAATGAAATCGGTTCTAGAAAAGAATCAGAGAGTAACATTTTGAATTCAAAAGGAACTCCTCTCAGAACCCTTATCTCATATATATACATAATTCGATCTCCCTTATAGCCATTAAACAAGTGTCAGTTGAATCCAGAGCTTGTCTCTCTTATGGGTCTACAGACTCCAAAAGAAATATAATTAAAAATCCTACATAATAAATATTAAAATAGCCAATTCAGTTGGTTCCTAACCAAACACTTCACAACCTAACGAGAACAGTGCCAAAACTAACTGGGCGTGTTATACATTTGACGATAAATCATACAGTAATTTACCTTTTGGTCCAGCTAAAATCTTTACTCTTTGGCTAAACAGAATAGTCTAAAATAAAATTTTCACTTAATTACTTAGGGTATACTATGCACCCACAGTATGCGCCAAAAGAAACAAATGAGCGAGTTACAACCCGCCAAACACAGTTCTTTCACTACTATACGCCTTATTCTTGTACCCGCTTGAATTAGACTGTGAGAATAACAAGGAAATTTTGCAAGAAAATTAAATATGTTAATCTAATGACTAAATTGAAAATAGTATAAAACTAAGAAATTAACCAAATAAATGACTAGCAGCGGTTGGTTGATTCTGATGTGGTTCAATAATCCTCGAACAAGGGACTTAAATCGCTTAAATTACTAAGTGGCTCTATTTTATCTTTCGATCTCAATTTTACCAACTTAGACGAATTAATCTGATTTATCTCTCGATCTCACCGGTCAATACAAGACTAATGAACAGATGCGTAACAAGATTACCTTTCGGTCTCACTTGCCTAGGTATTCTCTTAGGGGCGTCACTTCCTAAATTTTTAAGTATATTTGATTTAGTCCAATTTAACGATTTAATCATTAGTCCAAAATTAGCTTTCCCATATCTCCATCAACCAACCTCCTTTTAGGTTTAGCTACTCATGTTGAAAATAAAGAGAATGAACATGAAAATGAAAGGCAAATAAGCAACTAAAGCAAAGCTTAAGAAAAATATAAAACTTGGGATTTTTATGCAAGAAAGCTTAAATAACATGAAACTAAAAGCATTCAACAAGAAAATCCAAAGCAATAATATAAGAGGAACTAACTTTAACAGATTTAAAGTAGAAGAAACTGAAATACATTAAACCAAAGCTAGAAATGTCTTACAACAAAGGTATAAGGACTGAAAGTGTAAATAAACCTAAGCTACAATGATAACTAACTTAATTAACACTAAAGTACATAAGAACAAGAAGTAAACACAAAAAAAGAAAAAACTCTTAGACTAAGAAAAGGGAAGAGAAAAATGAAACCCTAGAAAAGTTGTAGAAAAAGCTAAAAAAAACCCAGAGAAAACTAACGTTAAAATTAAACTAAAGTGTGTGTCTCTCCTCCCCAGCCAATTTTGGTTGTTTTAGGTTGAATGCTAATGGATTTTCGTTGCTAAAATTTCCCCTACACGGTCCTTTAATGATTGGTGGACCGGGTGGACAAAGACTACCTTTTTTGTCCAATTTTCTCCCACTAAGAGTGTCAATGTCGCGATATCCAAAAGAGGATATCACGATACCTCGGGCAGTTTCTGTAACACCCCTTACCCGTATTCAACGCCAAAACCGGGTACGAGGCATTACCAGACTTACTTGAACGTTCAACTTTGGCTATAAAATTTCGTTTCAACTTAAAACTTTTTCATTTACATTTGTAACATCCCCATTATGGGTCTACAAGACCCTATACATATACTTGGGATGCTTCGGGACCAAAACAAAACTTTTAAACGCTTAGAAAATTTTGACATAAAAACAGGGCCACACGCCCGTGTGAAGAGTGGGACACGCTCATCTGACGTATCACACACCCGTGCTCCATGCCCATGTAGAATTATTTCTCAATTTGAACCTACGGGGGTTTTCACACGACCGGATACACGCCCGTGTCTTTCACACGACCTAGACACGCCCGTGTCCTCACCCGTCTGTGAAAACCTGGGTATTTTGTTTATGACGTCAGCAACCTCATAAGGGCCACACAGCCTAGGCACACGCCTGTGTGCCTAGCCCGTGGTCGACATTGACTTGCCACACTAACATACAGGGGACACACGGCCCAGTCACACTCCCATGGAACTGACCGTGTGTCAGACACGGCCTAGACACACGCCCGTGTGTCTACCCATGTGGACCAATTCAAGGTTGTTTTCCAAACCATTTAGTCACCCTAACTTGCACACATTCACATGTCATCTCATATCATTCTCAAATCATCATTTGTAATACTTAAATTTTCACATTAAAACCATGGAAACCAAACTTTCTTTCCATATACAAGAAAGTACTATCACTAGCACAAATACAATCGACATAAGCCATCATCCATGGCTATACACCATCGAACCTTAAACTATTTTAGGCCAACACATTTGGCTGCATCAACTATGAATTAATTAAACAAAAGATAAGATCCCTATACATGCCATAAAATAAGAAGACTTTAAACCTTATACCCATATGATTGCTCGATAGTGTGAAAGCATCTCCGGTGGCCTCTAACCCGAGTTAGTTAAGTTAACCTATAACAGATAGGAAAGGAAGAGGAGTAAGCAATAATGCTTAGTAAGTTCATATGCAAATAATAATCAACTATTGACATTCATTTATTTTACTCAACCACAAAGGTATTCTAATGAGATTTACATTTAAGCTCATGGTTACCCATTCAATCATTCATAATGCTTACTCATTCCAAACTTTTACATATTAAAACACACATTATAGATCATTGTTCATCTTTACTTGCATTTATACCCTACATCTATCACCACAAAGCCACATATAATTTCACTTAGCTAAGTTTCTCGATAACACCTAGGAATAATAATAAATACTCAGTGGTTTCGTACACAGCCCACCATTTAATAATTAATAAGGTATCGCACACAGCCCACCATTTAATACTAAACACGATGGTATCGCACATAGCCCACCATTGATAATAATTGCGATGGTATCGCACACTGCCCATCATTAACAAATAATAAGGTGGTATCGCACACAGCCCACCATTGATAATAATTGCAATGGTATTGCACACAGGCCATCGCTAACAAATAATAAGGTGGTATCGCACACAGCCCACCATTTATCGCACATTTATGGATGTTTATCCACATTCATTTTCCTATTTCGAATGTTCATCCAGAAATTTTCTCACACTCTATCATTTTTACATAGATTTCCACAATAACCATTCGCTTTCATGCAATGCATTAATAAGTATAACATATGCAATCAGGATGCATCATTTACACATAAACTTACCATGGGTTCATTATATACCGAATTCACTTTAAATAAGTTTTGGGCACATACCTGCACCTCTCATGACATAACCACATACTTTCTCAATTTCAGCATACCTGTTGAATCACTCAAAATACTAAAGGATACTCAATGAGTCCCATACCTATAGTATCATATAAACTTCGTATCCCGATAGGGCCTTACATGAAATATAATATTGATGCCATGTCCCTGACATGGTCTTATACGAAATCACACTCCGAGGCCATATTCCGAATATGGTCTTACACGGGACCTTAATTATCTTAGTATCGTGATAATTGCATTCCATCCATTCTTAAGCTCGATTGAAGATTTTCATTTCTTGATATCTTGTCAAAAACGTATTTAATATATTCATAAAGTCAATATACGATTCATACAACATTGAAATATTAAATACTTCACATAAGATTGCATTATTTGCACACGAACTTACCTCGATACCAAAAGGGTAAAAAGGGACTCAATTGTCCATATTTATCTTTTCTCTCGTTCTAGGTCCGAATCTCGTTTGCTTTGATCTATAACAATAAAATTTACTCATTACATTTCAAAATTTCTACTTTGGCAAAATTATGATTTTGTCCCTAGGCTAGTATATCGATTTTTATCCAATTTCTTTGTCAATCAAGCCTAGCCGATTCATATTTCCTCCTATAGCAACTCAAGTTTCAACTTTTACACACATTTACCATCTATTTCACAACTTTTACAAAAAAGGTCCTTTTAGGTATTTTCATGGTAACACCTTTCACAAAAGTTGTTCACCTAACAACTAAGACTCATTTTCTTCCATAAAAATGCAGCAAACAACATGAACTATCTCATGGAAAGTCCCTAGACTCTTAACCATTTTGCAAAATAGTCCCCTCATTAGCTAGCTTAAGCTTTAGAGGTTCCAAAAGTACAAAAATTTTCAAGAAAGGCCACCAAAATCACTTACTTGCAAGGAGGAAAGCTTGGCTGAAATTTTTTAGTTCTCAACCCCCATTTTGCTGCTCATTTTCGGTGGAGAAGATGGAGAGAAAAGATGATATTTTCTTTTCTTTATTTTTATAATAAAAGTCAATTTTTATCACCAAATTTCACCTAACCAAATGACAAAAGTCTATTCTTTGTCCCCTATGGCCGGCCATCACTTCCCCCATGGCCTATTTGCACTTTAAGGACCTCCAATTAATATTCTATGGCTATTTGGCACTCTAGCAAATAAAACAAAACTTTTGCGCTTTATGCAATTTAGTCCTTTTTTGCGCTTAAGCATGAAATCTCTAAAATTAAAGCACCAAAATTTCCATGCACCTTTATAATCATGTTATAACCCATGAAATAAAATTAAAATAATTTTTTCTGACCCCGGATTAGTGGTCCCGAGACCACTGTTCCGACTAGCCCCTAAATTAGGCTATTACAGTTTCGAGCCTTGGGGTCTTCAAGGAAGGGTGGATATCACGATACCCAAAGTGGATATTGTGATACCACTAAAAGGTGTCTCCAATCTTCCATATTGTTAAAGGTGTCACAATTCCAAGGTGTGGATATCGTGATACCCTTTTCTTTGGTGTCGTTCTCGTTCATTTACAACCTCAAACATGTCCTTACACCATTCAATCACACGTTAGCTCCCCCAATGACCCTAATGGCCAAATTAGGTCACAAAATGAGCAAAAATGACACATTTTCACTTATTAACTTAAAATCTAAAATTACGAAAAACTATGCAAAAGACGTTATTTTGCTTGAGAATAAGCTTCTGAAGTATACCGAGAAAATCTAATTTTCTATATCAAATTATGATAGATCAATTCCTCCACCAAGCCTTAAATCTAAATCTTTTCGTCCCCCGCTTGTTATCTCCCTGATCCATTTGAATAAGGATTGGACAATTATCCGAAAAACAATGTGGCAGATGTCATATCAAAGCACTTAGAAACATGGTCATCCAATTAGCATTTTTCATTCCTCTATCCAATCTTTCTCTAATGTTTGTTTCCAAAAAATTCCCCCTCTTCCATGTAAACCATGATCCTGAATAGCAAATATCCATTAACTAGCAATCTTCTAGCACCTTACGAAATTCCTCCATTCGACGTTCCTCCCTCGACACACCTCCAACCTTCTTATAGGAGCATATAATCTCGTTGAAATCCCCACATACTATCTATGGAAAATCTTGGCTCCTTCCTAAACGTCTCAACGAATTCCAAGTATCTTATTTATTTCGCACATCCGGGGTTAAAAAAACTCGTCATCTCCACTTTGGACTTGCCTTTTCTTTTTGAATCTCTACATCGATATGATTTTTTGTATAATTTTGCACCTGAACCAGCAGGGGCGAAGCCAGGAAATTTCAAGAAAGGGGCCGAAATAATGAAAAATAATAAATTTAAAAATAAAAATTAATTAAAGAAAAATAATTTAATAAATAAAAATAAACTAGAAAGAAATCTTAAAATTTATTTGAATTGTACTTTTCGATCCTTGACCTCACTAAAATCTTCAATTATTTCGTTTATATCAAATTTTTCTGCAATTTCTTTCTCAATGTACATAACCAAAGAACTTAAAAAATCATCTTCCATCTTGCTACGAAGTCGAGTCTTCACAATCTTCATAGCAGAAAAAGCACGTTCTGAGGATGCTGTTGAAACTGGAAGAGTCAATATAAGACGAATCAATCTGTCAACGAGTGGGTACATGACTGACTTTCCACTTTCAACTAAGCTTCTGCAAAGTTCAGAAAGTGTTGATATTTTTCTCAAATCAAGATGCTTACATACATCAAGTTCATAATGCTTCAAGTCATATGGGAGACGTTCTTTCTCTTGTTGAGAAAAATCTTCTAGATAGAACCTGTTTACAAGAATGCAAATTTTATCAATATCAAATAACTTGCTCCTTGGGATCTAAAGCTGTAGTAAGAGTGAGACGCTCGACAACATTTTCGTTAAACCTGCTCTTCAACTCTTCCAATTGAGTATCTATTGTAGCAAAAAATATATCCACTCGATAATGATGCTCCGCTGTAACATCTTCTTTCTTATTGCGACTACGACCCACAATGTATCGAGCATTCATATCTGGAAAATCCAACTCCCAAGTTTCACAAAAAGATATCACATTTTTCAACAATTCATTCCATCCATCATCTCTCAACTTTTGAATTGAATCTTTCGTTGTCAAAACTAAACTCATGGCATTTAATATATCTTGAGAACGGCATTGCAGAGCTTGACAAAGGTTATCAGTAATCCCTAAAACTTCCTTCATCATATGCAAAATAAAAATAAACTCAAAAGATCTCAATCTATTATATGCGTTATGAGCATCTCCTCGCTGAGAATATTTAGAAGTAGTATTTTTTAGATATTCAAGAATTGTGCTAGTAGCATTGTACATCTTCAGTAAACTGTAACTGAATTTAAATGGGAACTCCATCGAGTCTCACCAGGACGTTGTAAAGTGCCAATTTGATTCATTCCTGTGCCAGTTGCTAACTCATTGATGGATACCAAACGAGATATTTCAGGTGATTGGGCTTTTTGTAATTCATCGTGTCGTTTGGAAGAAGCCGAAGCAATATTAACAATATCAGACAAGTCTTTAAAGAATTGATGCACTTCAACTACTTCTCTAGCTACTGCAACCAATGCTAAGTGAAGACGATGAGCAAAATAGTGAACATAATAAGCATATCGACAATCATTCAAAACCAAAGCTTGCAAGCCGTTAAATTCCTCACGCATATTGCTTGCTCCATCATAGGCTTGACCTCGAATATTTTGTATATCAAAACTATGTTGCAAGAGAACATTAAAAATCAGATTCTTCAAAGTTAATGATACAGTATCTTTAACATGGACTACATCAAAAAATCGTACTTTTACCTGTCCTTGTTTATCAACAAATCTCAAAATAATTGCCATTTTCTCTTTTTTCGACTCATCTCTCGCTTCATCCACAATAATGCTGAACTTTCTGTCACCAATTTCTTCACGAATTACATTACGAACTCTACTGGCATAAATTTGCAATATCTCTTTCTGTATTGTTGAAGAAGTATAACTAGCATTTTGTGGAGCACTTTTCAAAACATCTTCAAGTTTCTCATCATACGATGCTAATAGTGATAACAATTCAAGAAAGTTCCCACGATTTTTGATCCCGAGCTTTCATTATTACCTCTAAAAGCACACCCTTGAAATGACAACCATCGAGCAAAATCTATACTAGTTTTCAGATGTAGACGATTAGCTGAAATTTGTTGTGTAGTTTGTCTATTAAGTGATACTTCAATATGTTAAGCTTGATTCATTAAATCTACATAAGCTCATTGTGCATTGTTATGCAGTGAATTCGGATCTTTTCCCATATGTGTCAAAAAAGCACAATTGCATCCATCGTGTACCTTTTTCCAATTACTAAAGCCATTATGAGTAAATGCAGTTGATCCAAAACGACTACTTGGATTGCTATTAAAAAGAAAACAAGGCAAACAAAATACTGCATCTTTAGAAGGTGAATATTCTAACAAGGAAAATTGTTTAAACCATGATGGTTGAAAATAATAAGGATGCTTTTTTGCATTGGAAGAAGGATATTCTGAAAGAATAGGTTGATATGGTCCAGCCTTAATATAAGCTCTTCGAATTTCATCACGCATATTAACTGGATACTCATATATTTGCTTACGTAACCCAGGTTCACGTTCTAAGTTAGACAAATCAAGTGCCTCATCTTCAACTCTAGGAATTTTAGAAGGACGAGCATCAGAGTTTAAAGGAACAAACGATGAAGGTGGTACCTCAATTTGTGACGCTTCTAAAGGTGATTGTGTAGTCTCTGTACTTTTCTTTTTAAAAAACGAATCAATTTTTTCAACTTCATAACTACAATATCTTAAAAGATAAAAAAAATTAATAACTATAAAATAAAATTAAACTATAAACTTTAAAACACAATAAAAACAAAATTAATAACTATAAAATAAAATTAAACTATAAACTTTAAAACACAATAAAAACAATTGTAAAATTGTAAAAAGATGAAAAGAAAAACCTTAAAAGATGAATTCGAAGCCGCGTTTGAAGGACAAACGTTTATGACAATAGTTGTTAATAGCAATAGGAAAAGAGACTTCTTTTTCACTAGTTAACAAATTGAATTTTAACCTAAATTCACATTTAATATTATATTAAAAACTATCATCTAAAAAAAGAAAGTTGGAAATATATCAATATTACATTTAATGTTATATTAATGTTGATTACAATAATATATTATATAAATATTTACAGTTAAAAATTTAAAATATATTATATGGATAAAATAAAAAATAAAGATTTTTTTTAATGTTCAAAGTTGGAAAGGAGGGCCAAACAACAATTTAAGTGGGGCCAAAGTCTTAAAATCTTAAGGGACTAAACAATAAATATTTTTTTATAATTTTAGGGGTTCGGGGCCACTGCCAGTCCCCCTCCCCCCAAAATAGCCACTGTGAACCAGGTAATTTTCCTTCCATGCAAGACAAATTTCCATTCACGTCTTCTCAACCTGAACATCAATTCCATTCTGAAAACCACATCTCCTACGTACATTTTCCATTCGAATTCCATTTAATTTTGTCTCCATAAAAAAGACCAATTGGGGATTATAAACCTTCATCATGTGTCGAAGTCTCCTATTAACATTCCAACATAATATTTCCATTATGCCCAGTCGGCTTGCCCCTTAGTAGCCGTTGATAAAAGTTGAACTTGAGCTGTAGACTGCTCATCATTGGTCACTAACAAATTCGTAAACTTAGAAACGTCATGGTCCAAAATATCCATTCAGGGCCTTTTCTTTCCATCCCCATTCTCAATCGGGCTCTCCTCCAAATCCTGTTCCATATCCGTCTGGCCCAATCCACGTAGGACTCCTTCTGGATTAAATCTCAATACAGGATTAATCCTCATAATTTATTCTCTCATTATCCCATCCCTTAAATTTCTCCCTAAATCAAGTCATCCTTGATTTTCCTCCCGCAACTCTCCATCTCCTTCCTCCATTAGCCATATGTTATTCATGGTAGTGGCTCTCCTTAACTACGCCTTCAAAGAGAGATCCCATCCAAATTTTATACCTTCCAAACCTTTGTTAAGTCTAACAAGATAGAAAGAATAATTATTGCCTAAGCAGCCACATTAGAAATAGAGTGATGTCAGTCTTTCATACCTAAAATTCACATAAGTGCACTTCCCTAAAGAGATCATGATTTTCTTTTTTCGCTTCAATGGCACCTAATATCTAAATGAACCTAAACACGCAAATAATTTTCCATTCCCCTACTCAGTTTTTTCTTATCATATTCCAAGAATCTACCAATGAAATTCCTAAGATGTTTTGCTATATTCTCCAAAAAAAAAAACCTAGGGGAAGATCATGCACTTGAATCTAGAAAGATAAAAAAAATTAAAGACACTTGTATTGAATCTTCATTCTCCTCTAATTAATGAATATTTGATAGCACATTTATTTTTCATATTTTACGTGCTCAAATCAACTTGTTCTTGAATTAATTCCCACTACTTGGTGAATTTTATGTTTAAATCTTGTCAAGAACGAAACTCGGATGCTTTAATGCAAAAACAAGCAGAAAAAGATTCAATTAGAGCATGAACAATAGAAGAGGGGCCAAATCAGAAATTTGGAGACATTTAAGGGCTAATCAGATTTTTAACCTTGTAAAAGTCAAATTTAGAAAAGAAAATCTAATATTTTATTTCATGTAATTAGTGGGTAGGTGGGATTAGACTAATTTTAGCTTATGGTTTGTATATAAATAGGGTGTATGGTGGACTTGAAAAAATACACCTTAAATACCTGGAAATTGAATAAAAAAAACAATTCAGTTCTTTCTTTCTTTACGTGAAATAGTTGTAGGCATTCTGCCAACTTTTTTTCCTTTTCAATATTTAGGGTTAATTATTTCCCTAGTCCTTCCCTTATTTTATCTCCCACCATTTCCATTTAAGCTATTTCTATAAACCAACAAAAGCATGATTAGTTTCATGCTTCACTAAATCTCTACTTAGCTTTAGGCCGGTATTCTTCCCATTCAAGAATCGTGAGAAATGTATCTGCACTAAAAATCTTTCATAACGGTATTCACCGTCTCTCTAGAATATTGGGATTGATAAATTCATCCCTTAAAGTTAACTTGATTTCAACTCAAAAGTGTGCATTGGGTTGGAGTTGCTTTGGCGTACAGTTGGGAAGATGAGTCAGTTGTGCTGTATTCAGATTCCTACGAGCAAATTGGCGTATCCTGGCGGAGTCATACTAGTGGGATTTTCGTCAAGGGGGATGGTGAACGGATTTAAATGTCCTGCACGATTGAGGTCGTTGATTTGAGTTAGGCTCTTCAGAACGCAAGGTTACTGGGGTCTTGAATTGCAAATGCGTGTATCGCGGTTAGACAATCGATAAGGGTTGGTTTGTAGGTCGTACTTGAATTAACTACGAAAGGAAGATTTTGTAGTTAGGACGTTCTTCGCTGCTATAACTAATTTATTGTTTAGAGGAGAAAAATCATTTTTGAGGATTGATTCAAAAACCGGAGTTCACCGAGTTTAGGGCTAAGGCTTTATAGTTCTGTTTACAGAATTCAAATTCATTTTCTAATTTTACTTTATTTTTGATTTACATAATTGTTAATTTCTCTATCTCACTTATTTCTAGACATTTTCAACTCTCCTAATTTATTTTATTTATTTTTCAGCAAGTCTATTTTGAGTCGTGGGCATGACTTTTGCCACGACAGAAATTCTGTTCACAAGAAAAAGATGAAAGTGATCACAATAACCAATCCCTGTGGATTCGACCCTACTTTTCTTTATTACTGTTTAGAGTTATTTTATCGTAGGAATTTTTATTTGGTGGTTTCAACGCCCATCAAATTATAGCGTCGTTGCCGGGGATTGGAAATATTTTCTAATTTTTGTTTGTTTTCCTTATGACCAAATCATAACCGACGTCTTTAGAATTTGAACCAGAAATAAAGAAGTTGGCTTGATAACTGCAAAAAGAAGCCATTTGACTCGATAAACAACCACATCCCGAGTTCGAAATCGTATATTACACTGAGGACATTTTCTCATTCGATGAAGTAGACGAGATGATAGAGCAAACTATACGCCAACTCGCAACAGCCTAGATGAACAACAGCCCATATGTATAACTTATCCTGTGGGAGGAACATTGTTCGAGTTGAAATCGGGCCTGATTCATTTATTGCCCACCTTCTATGGATTACAAAATGAAAATCTGCATACCCATCTCAAGGAATTTCATATGGTTTGCACAAGCATGAAACCTTAGGGAGTAACCGAGGATCAAATTAAACTTCGTGCTTTTTTCTTTCTTGTTAGCCGACTTTGCTAGAGAATGGTTATTTTGTTTACCTCTAGTATCTGTCAATACATGGTCTGACATGTCTCATTTATTTCTTGATAGGTTCTTTCTAGCAGCCTAATTAAGGAGGGACATTGTAGGAATTTGACAAAAGGAGACCGAATCACTCTACGATCACTGGGAGTAGTACAAAAGGTTGTGTACAAGTTGCCCACAACATGGCTTGACTGAACAGTCACTCTTGCAGTATTTCTATGAGGGGTTACTCCCAATGAAAATGAAAATGATAAATGTTGCTAGTGGAGGGACACTTGTTAATATGATGCCTCGGAGAGTAAGGGAGTTAATTTCTGCTATGGCTGTGAACTAGAAAACCCGCAAGACAGGTTAATAGGTTAAGTTCTTTATCTATAGAAGATAAAATTGATAAGCTTACTAATATTATTCAAAAATTGCTTACAGATAAAATAAGCCCAGCCCTGTTGTGCGGAATTTGTGCTATGCCAGATCACCCGACGAACTCATATCCTATCTTGCACGAAGGTTCAATAGAACAAGCAAATGTCGTCGGAAACTTTCCAGGGCCATCCTAAAAGTGATATGACCCCTATTCAAACACTTATAATATGGGGTGAAAATATCATCCAAATTTGAGTTATGGGTCAAATCCTCGATTCAATCAACCATACCAATAAAGGTCACTTCTGAATCAACAGTTACAGCCTCCAAAATCATCTCTGGAAGACATAGTAGAAAGGTTAGCCAACAATATCTAAAAATTCTAACAGAATACAGAAACACATCTTCAAAAGTTGGATAAACAAATGAGTAAGCTTGCGCTTGTAGTCAGTCGATTGGAGTCACAAGGAAAATTTTCATCTCAAACTGAACCTAATCCTTGACATAATGTAAGTGCTATGACATTGAGAAGTGGAACAGTTTTGGAGTCAGCTTCTGACACAAATAGTACCCACAACCCAGAACATGAAAAATGGAAACCTGATCCAGCATCCACTATGGATTTGACTCCTCAAAGATCGTTTGCAATACTGCTTCCATTTCCTGGAAGACTTGTCTAATGCAAAAAGGAGCGAGAGAAAAAGGAGATCCTTGGAACCTTTTGAAAGGTAGAAATAAACATCCCTCTTCTTGATACGATTAAGCAAATTCCACGATACGCTAGGTTTTTAAAAGAATTATACAGGGTAAAAAGAATCTCCTAGGCAATGAAAATGTGAGTGTCGGAGAAAATGTCTCTGTCGTTTTACAAAAGAAAATACCACCTAAATGTAAGGACCAAGGTATGTTTTCTATATCTTGCAAGATTGGTAGTGTTAGGATTAAAAAAACTATGTGCGACTTAGGTGCATCTATTAATGTTATGCCTTTGTCTATTTATAAACTACTAAATACGAGTCCTTTAAAGGAAACAAGTGTAATCATTCAGGTTACAAATAGGTCAGTAATGCATACGGAGGGAGTGCTGGAGCATGTTCTTGTCAAGGTAAATGAACTTATTTTTCCTTCAGATTTCTACATTATTGACATGTAGGATGATAACTCGATCAATTTTTTTCAATATTCTACTTGGGAGACCATTTCTAAGCACCGCACAAACTAAAATTGATGTTTGGAGTGGAACACTCACCATGGAATTAAGTGGTTAGGTTTAATGTTTATGAGGACATGAGACATCCCAATGCAATAACAAATGTCTCTAATGTCGATGGGATGGAACCTTTCAAAAACTTTATTTTGAAAAGGATAACTTACAAACTGTGCCTTACAGGAGTGTAGATCTCGATGTTAAGCGAGAGAAATTATCGATAATCAAACAATGAATATGTGAAGTTGTCATTGGCATGAAGGCCTCAAATTTAGAACTCAACTCCTTTCCAGAACATATAAGGATTCCGATAGAGGAAAAGGAAAACTTGAACGGAGAAGCACAAAAACGCCTCAATCCATCGATGATGGGGGAATCCGGGAAGTGCTTCAAGGACAGTAGGCAAAGGTTGAAACCTTTCTACAAGAACGTCCAAGTGCACGAGATGGAAAATTTAATTCTCAATGAGCCAAATGAATAACATTTAAGGTCGTCGAGCTAACGACATTAAACAAAAGCGCTTTTGGGGAGGCAGCCCAAATTTATTTTAATTTATTTAATTTTGAATTTCAATAAAATTTAGGTTGAAATTAAAATGAATAATAACAAAATTATTATTTAACCCATTTAATGTATTATTTTTCAGGAACGTGGTGAAGGCTGTGGAGTTTTTCAGAAATCGAATACCGATTGTGGCATGGGCACGCATTGCTTAGTACTACAATTTATTTTCTTCACAACCCAACACCCCAAAGCCAAATAAAAAAAACACATACACACACACACACCCCCCTAACCTAATCCATTTTTCTTAAAATAAACCCAAGTCTCCACAATTCTCGCCATCTTGCAAAGTAGCCACTCCCAACGTCGAAAACCACATTAAATATACACAGGGAGTATACTTGACCTTACTCTTTACTATTATAGATTAAGTAGGAGTGTTGGATTAGTAAGTGTGCATAATTGATTTTCTTTTCACTGCATGTTTGTTTCTCTTTCGCATGTGTTAATTATTATGCTGGATTATTCGTTAATTTGTTTAACATTAAGCCTCTAATTCCATTGCTTAGTCAATTTAGATAGTTGGGTGATTCTTGTATTAAAATGTTCATTATCTAGTTTAATCGACATGCGTGTTATAAAATTGATATATGTAATTAGATTGTTTCATGAAAACTAACTGTTTATAATTGCTAGGTAAGAATATTGTATTTTCTTGTAAATAAATAAATAAATAAAAAGAGAAAAAAAGAGGGTAATAATAAATAAAAATAAAAATAATACTCCGTTGATGGCTTAAGTTATGAGTGAAGATTTCAAAAAAGTGACTGAATTTTGTAACCGGGATAAAGTGTTTGGATTGTCATCTCATCTCGCGTAAAAAGGTTCGAGTGATGAATTGAAAATTTGCAAACATTCCGCTAATCAAATTGCCATTAGTAAGGAAAATATTCCATTTGGAGACATGTCAAATTGAGTAACCGGGGTAAGGTACTTGGGTTGTCATCCTAGTTCGCGTAAAAGGGTTTGGTTATGTCCCAAATTTACTGTATAATTAATTGAGAATAGATACCTTGCAAATTTTAGTTCAAATTCAATTTAATGAAATGATTGAATTACATGTTTAAATTTTATGGGTATTAAACTGAATATAATTAAACGTTTATTCATTTCTTGCCTAAATAGTTTGCATTGATCATGGTTGCGAATTAGAGGCATGATTTTTGATAAATTATTGGATAATTACTAACATAGAAACATACAATATGCTTGAGGGCAAACATAGGCCAATTAGGGAGCTTTGTAGCATGTTTATTTTGCATATTTTACGTGCTCAAATCAACTTGTTCTTGAATTAATTCCTGCGAATTGGTGAATTTTATGTTTAAATCTTGTTCGAACGAAATTAGGATGCTTTAATGCAAAAACAAGCAGAAAATGATTCAATTGGAGCATGAACAATAAAAGAGGGGCCAAATCAGAAATTCGGAGACATTTAAGGGCTAATCAGATTTTTGACCTTGTAAAAGCCAATTTTTTTTTAAAAAAAATGATATTTTATTTCATATAATTAGTGGGTAGGTGGGATTAGCCTAATTTTAGTATATGGTTTGTATATGGTGGACTTGAAAAGATACACCTTGAATACCTGGAAATTGAATAAAAAAAATCAATTCATTTATTTCTTTCTTAGTGTGAAATAATAGTAGGCATACTGTCAACTTTCTTATCCTTTTCAATATTTAGGGTTAATTATTTCCCAAGTCCTTTCCTTATTTCATCTCCTACCATTTTCATAAACCAACAAAAGCATGATTAATTTCATGTTTCACTAAATCTCTACTTAGCTTTCAGCCGGTATTCTTTCTGTTCAAGAATCATGAGAAATGTATCCGCACTAAAAATCTTTCATAACAATATTCATTGTCTCTCCAGAATATTTGTAACAGTCCGAATTTGACCCTAATCGGAACGGTGGTTTCGGGACCACAAATCCGAGTTTAAAAATTTTTTAAATATTATATTGTGTGCTAATTATATGTGATTTATAATGTGTGAAAGTTTCGCATGAAAATTTGATTGTCTGTGTGCTTAATTAGACAAAAGGACTTAATCGCATAAAATGTAAAAGTTACAAACTAGAGTGAAAGGTGCTAATGTGATAGTGGCTTGTTAATATGGGGTATTAAAAGGGCAAATAGCCCATTATTAAGGTGAGTGGACGGCATATGTCTAAAATAACCTTATTTATATATGATAATTTTATTATAATGAAAGGTTATTTTTGTACTTTGGTAATTAAGTTAATTATAATAAAAACAAAGCTTAAAATAAGCCATGTTCATCATCTTCCTATCACCGAAAATAACAAAGAAAGAAAAGGGTGTGAGCTTGTTACATTCGGCCATATTAGCTTAAATCGGGTATGTGATGTTCGGCCATGATAGAAGCTTATGCTTTGTGATGTTTGATGAATATATGTTAAAGTTATGTTATAAATTAACATGTTTTGTATTGGAAATTTTGGTGAATTTGAGTATTTGGGCTAAATTACAAAAAAAAAATTGAGGGGATAAAATGCTAAATAAATTAAATAAATGGACTTGTATAATCCCTATGAATATTCGGCCCTTAGGTTGTGTAATGAAATTTTGTGTATTTTGTGTTTTGTGCAAATAGGACTAAATTGTAAAAATGTGAAACATTAGGGGTAAAATGGTAAATTGCCTATTTATGTGTTTTGGGACTAAATTGAGATGAAATGTACTTGAATGAGCTGGGTTTTAATGTGTTTAGATCAAGAACAAAGAAAGACGGATTTGGATCGGGGAAAGGCAAAGGTTATCGAATAGCCGGTCTTCGTTGTCCGTTGATAGTCGAGGTAAGTCTTTAAGCAAGTTAATATCGTAAGTATCGACTATAACCTAGTACACATGTTGAATTACGAACTTGTAGATTGAAATATGTTAAAGCCGAATGTGTGGAAGTAATTTAGCTATGATATGTAATCGAATTAATTGAGTTCACTATGTGAAAGTGATGTGAATTATATGTGATAATTGTGATATTGTTAATGTGTAATGTGAATGAGTTGGTTTGGTAATATAAATATCGGGCTTATTGCCTAGCAGGCCTTGTGTCGGTGAAGTGTTTCGGGCTTATTGCCTAGCAGGCTAAATGCCGGTGATCAAATTTCAGACCTCTGGTCTAGCAGGCTTAACGCCGGTGTATATTTCAGGCTTTGATGCCTAGCAGGCGTAATGCCGGTGATGTGTTATAAATGGAGAAATCATGAATCATACAAGGTGAAACATATTTAATGCAATGAGCTAAAAGCTCAAGTAAGTATAAGCCTTTTATATTTATAAGGAGTAAGGTAAGTTGGTATAGTATTATTTGAATTAAGTATGATATGATATGGTTGGTGATTCGATAAGAATTTTGATATATTCTATTGAGCTTACCATTGTTGTGTATGAACATTATATAATAGAATTTGAGTTTAAATGTGTTATTTTGGAAAATCGGCTATAAGTGAAAAATGTTAAGAGTGAAAGGGTCTGGATGTGCTTGCATATGTATACAAATGAGTATATGTGATTGATATGAATGTTATACTCACTTGACTTGAAGTATGCTATTACCTGTAATATATTTTTGTGTTTTGAAAAATTACATGTTTATGGTAATAAAGTACAAATACTTAGGTTAATGAATTGATAGCATTCGGCCATGTTTAATTCACATGTTGAAATGTTTATATTCAATGTCATAAACTTAAAGATTAAAATGCTTAAATGTTTGATGGTTATATTAAAATTTGCTTGAGACTTACTAAGCTAGTAAGCTTACTTTGTGTGTGCTCATTATTCGGTTTTATAGACTTTGGATCCAGCTGCGGGCTCAGAAGATCGTCGGTGAAGTCAACCACACTATCATCCCTTTTTGGTACTTATAAACTTAGTTTCTAAATCAAAGGAATGTATAGGTTAGACTAAGTTGTAAAATCAATGAACTTTGGTTTTGTATATAAGTATGCCATGCGAAAATGGCTAAGAACATGATATTTTGAACTTATGAGTGTTCGGCCCTAATATTAAATTATGATGAAAGTAAAAATTTAGGATGTGTTATGTTAGGTGTTTAAGTATGTGGCTTGAAATGATCTTTGAAATTAGATTATAGTTATGAAATTTCGATCACGGTATTTATATGATGTGGATATGATTTCATGATGGATATAATTGATGTTATAAGTTATGTATATTTTGGTTGTATATAAATTGGTCATGACATGCATACATATGTGTAATGAGTTTAATTTTTATGTGTTAGATTAATTATAAGGTAAGTATGGTATCGGTATTTTGTTTTGATAATTATAAGAGACGCAATTGTCTATATGTTTGAATGATGTTGGCAATTGCATATTCGGTTTTTGTAATGTCCATGACCAAATGAATGGTAACTTTTGCTTGATGAAAGATGTTAAAGTATGAAAGGTAAATGGGGTCATATGTTTTGATTAAGAAATAACATGTATGGGTTATAATCAAATCTCTTATTAAGTTTAAAATATGATCGAATGAAAGATGTAAGTTGTTATGAGATTCGGCCTTAGTAGTTATTTTTAATATTATAAGCTGTAATGTGTTTTAGTAAATATATTGGGACCTGTGAGTAGATGAGTACATTATTGATAAATGTTCTTTAGAATTAAATCATCTATTATGTTATGCTTTGTGCATATTCGACTTGATGGGTTGCCTTATTGATTTAGTCATGGTATGTTATATGTATATATATATGATAAGTAATGTTAGTCTATATATGTTAATATGCTAAGGATTAAATAGTAATATGGTATGGATTGTTTGGTTATAAATGCTCCTGTATTAGTATTATATTTAGTAAAAAGTTATATGAGAATGTTAAATTGTGTTTTGTCAGGTAATACCTCGTAACCCTAGTCCGGCGATGGATATGGGTTAGGGAGTGTTACATTAAATTGGTATCAGAGCTTACGATTTAGTCGATTCTAGGACTACCGTAGTGCGTGTGAGTCTAGCTATACATGCCTTAAATTTTATAATACGATAGTGTGGTGACTTCTGACATTCAAGTTGTGTTTATTATAGTAAATGGATCCCGACAGAGCCGTAGCTGATGATATAGAGAGCGTAGCGCCTGATCTCGCACATGGGTCAGCGCCGGTGGACTCTCGCCCTATCTCGGCTAGCCATGAGGGGGAGGCTAAGCAAGCCTTCTACTAGGTGATGAATGAATGGTTTACCCAATTTATTCAGACTAATCCGACTATACAACAACCTCCACCCCCAAATAATCCAACTCCAATACATTCAGCACCTCCGATGATAGATCCGATGAGATCTAGTAGGCATCCTGTTGATAAAATCAGGAAAGATGGGGCCGAAGAATTTAAAGCCAATGATGATGATGATGCAGAACGAGCTGAGATGTGGCTTGATAACACTATTCGGGTGCTTGATGAGCTGTCATGTACTCCAGATGAATGCCTGAAGTGTGCTATATCTCTACTACGGGACACTGCATATCACTGGTGGAAAACACTAGTATCGGTGGTTCCGAAAGAAAAAGTGACTTGGGATTTTTTCCAGATCGAGTTCCGTAAGAAATATATCAGTCAGAGATTCATCGATCAGAAACGAAAAGAATTTCTAGAATTGAAATAGGGTCGAATGACCGTGACTGAGTATGAGCGGAAGTTTGTTAAATTGAGCCGATATGCCCGAGAGTGTGTATCAACTGAAGCCATTATGTGTAAGAGATTCAAAGACGGTCTGAATGAAGATATTAAGTTGCTAGTTGGCATACTTGAAATTAAAGAGTTCGTGGTACTTGTCGAACGAGCTTGCAAAGCTGAAGAGCTTGGAAAAGAGAAAAGAAAGGCTGAAATGGAAGCTAGAGACACTCGTAAAAGATCATTGAGTAAGACTTTCCATTCTGTATCTAAGAAGTTCAAAGATGACTTAGGCCGACATAAAGCTACTTCAGACATGTCTAGACGAGATCGACCTCCTGTGGGTTCCCGAGCTACTTCGATGGCCAGTGTTGGTAATGCTCAGCAGAATCGGGTTGAATGCAAGCATTGTGGTAAATGGCATTCAGGGAGTTGTAGATTTTGTGATCGGTCCTGCTTTAAATGTGGATCGTCAGATCATTTTATTCGAGAGTGCCTGATGCTAGCCGAGCAAAATACGGCCCAGAGCACGAGGCAGACCACCCAGACATTCGGGGAATGTAGGTGGCAGTCAGAGAGGAACAAAAGACACTGTAGTTCGATCAGAGGCTCGTGCACCTGCTAGAGCATATGCTATACGTGCCAGAGAGGATGCTTCTTCCCCAGATGTTATCACTGGTACTTTCACTCTTTATGATACTACTGTGATTGCATTGATTGATTCGGGTTCGACTCATTCATATGTGTGTGAAACTTTAGTATCCAGTAAGACTCTGCCTGTTGAGTCTACTGAGTTTGTGATTCGTGTGTCCAACCCCTTGGGTCGATGTGTACTCGTTGATAAAATGTGTAAAGGTTGCCCGTTGATGATTCGGGATTCATGCTTTCCAGTTGATTTAATGTTATTGCCTTTCGATGTGTTCGATATAATTTTGGGAATGGACTGGTTAACTTTGCACGATGTTGTGGTTAATTGCAAAAGAAAGACTATTGATTTGAGATGTCAGAATAGTGAGATCATCCGGATTGAATCTAATGATCTGAATGGATGACCGACAGTAATATCCTCGATGTTAGCCTGTAAGTATGTGAGAAAAGGATGTGAAGCTTACTTGGCCTATGTGTTGGATAATAAAGTGTCTGAAAAGCAGATTGAATCCGTACCAGTTGTGTGTGAATACCCAGATGTGTTTCCTAAAGAATTACCGGGATTACCACCAGTTCGAGAGATAGAGTTTGGCATTGAATTAGTACTGGGGACGACCCCGATTTCAATAGCTCCGTATCGAATGGCACCTACTGAATTGAAAGAGTTGAAAGCACAGTTACAAGAGCTGATAGATAGGGGCTTTGCACGACCCAGTTTCTCTCCTTGGGGTGCACCAGTTCTATTTGTGAAAAAGAAAGATGGGACTATGCGAATGTGTATTGATTATCGACAGCTGAACAAGGTAACTATAAAGAATAAATACCCGTTGCCACGGATTGACAACTTGTTCGATCAGTTGAAAGGGGCTTCAGTGTTTTCAAAGATAGATTTGAGATCGGGCTATTGTCAGTTACGAGTCAGAGATTCCGATGTGTCAAAGACTGCTTTTCGAACGAGGTACAGACATTATGAGTTTCTGGTTATGCTTTTTGGGCTTACTAATGCACCTGTTATTTTTATGGATCTGATGAATCAGATTTTCAGACAGTATTTGGATCGATTCGTGGTAGTGTTTATAGATGATATTCTAATCTACTCCAGAGATGAAACAGAGCATGCTGAGCATCTAAGATTGGTGCTACAAACTTTGCGAGATAAGCAATTGTATGCGAAGTTTAGCAAATGTGAGTTCTGGTTAAGTGAAGTCAGCTTCGTAGGCCACGTTATTTCAACATCAGGTATTCGGGTTGATCCGAATAAAATATCGGCTATACTCGATTGGAAACCCCCAAAGAATGTTTTCGAAATCTAAAGCTTTTTGGGACTTGCTGGTTACTACAGACGATTTGTGAAAGGTTTTTCTATAATAGCTACCCCGTTGACAAAGCTATTACAGAAAGACACTAAATTTGAATGGTCGGAAAAGTGTCAGAAAAGTTTCGATCAGTTGAAAGTCCTTTTGACCGAAGCTCCAGTATTAGTTCAGCCTGAATCGGGTAAAGAATTTTTTGTTTATAGTGATGCTTCTTTGAATGGTTTGGGTTGCGTATTGATGTAGGAAGGCAAAGTCGTAGCCTACACTTCGAGGCAATTGAAGCCGCATGAAAGAAATTACCCGACGCATGATTTGTAGCTAGCAGCTATTGTATTCGCGTTGAAGATTTGGCGTCATTATTTATTCGGTGAGAAATGTCATGTTTATTCAGATCACAAAAGTTTGAAGTATCTGATGACTCAAAAAGATCTGAACTTGAGACAATGCAGATGGTTAGAGCTGTTGAAAGATTACGAGCTAGTGATTGACTATCATCAGGGAATGGCTAACGTTGTTGCAGATGCTTTAAGTCAGAAGTCATTATTTGCTCTTCGTGCGTTGAACGCACATATGGCTATGACTAGTGATGGTTCGATAGTAGCCGAGTTAAAAGCAAGACTGTTGTTTATGCAACAAATTTGTGATGCTCAGAGAGTTGACAAAGATACGATGGCAAGACGAATTCAGTGTGAAAGTAATGCAGAGTCAGAGTTTCGAATTGATGAAAATGACTGTTTGAACTTCAAAGGCTGAATATGTGTTCCGAGGAATGTGGATTTGATTCAGATGATATTGAATGAGGCTCATAATAGTCGATTGTCGGTACATCCGGGTAGTACGAAAATGTATAATGATTTGAAACAATTCTATTGGTGGCCTGGTATGAAATGGGATATATCTGAATTTGTCTCGAAGTGCTTAATTTGTCAGCAAGTAAAAGCTGAACATCAGGTGCCTTCTGGGTTACTTCAGCTGATCATGATACCTGAATGGAAATGGGATAGAATTACTATGGATTTTGTATCCGGTTTGCCTACAACACCGAGCAAGAAAGATGCAGTCTGGGTTATAGTGGATAGACTAACCAAATCAGCTCACTTTGTTCCAGTTCGTCCAGACTATTCGCTCGATAAGCTTGCTGAATTGTATGTATCTCAAATGTGAGATTACATGGTGTGCCGATTTCCATCGTTTCAGACAGAGACCCGAGATTGACGCCGCGGTTTTGGAAGAAATTGCAAGATGCTTTAGGTACCAAACTACACTTTAGCCCAGCTTTTCATCCGCAGACAGATGGTCAGTCTGAACGAAACATTTAGATACTTGAGGATATGTTGAGATGTTGCGTCCTTGAGTTTGAAGGTACGTGAGAACGATACTTACCTTTGATTGAATTTGCTTACAATAATAGCTTTCAATCTAGTATCAAAATGGCACCCTACGAAGCTTTGTACGGACGTAAATGTCGTACACCTTTATACTGGACTGAGCTCAGTGAAAATAAGATACACGGGGTTGATATGATTAAAGAGACTGAACAGAAAGTGGCTGTAATCAGAGATAGTTTGAAAGCTGCATCGGATCGCCAAAAGTCCTACGCGGATTTGAAACGTAAAGACATTAAGTTTCAAGTCGGAGATCGGGTATTTTTGAAAGTTTCACCGTGGAAGAAAGTACTCCGATTTGGTCGAAAAGGCAAACTAAGTTCGAGATTCATCGGACCGTATGAGATCATCGAACGTATCGGGCATGTTGCTTATGTATTGAAGTTGCCTTCTGAATTAGAAAAGGTCCACAACGTATTTCATGTTTCGATGCTCCATAGATATAGATCAGATTTGTCACATGTGATTTCTTCGTCTGAAATTGAAATCCGATCCGATATGACATACGAGGAGGAATCGATCCGTATTTTAGCCCGTGAAATGAAAGAGTTGAGAAACAAGAAAATTCCGTTAGTAAAAGTACTATAGAATCGACACGGAGTAGAAGAGGCTACGTGGGAGCCTGAGGATTCAATGAGGCAACAATATCCGACTTTGTTTAACGGTAAGATTTTCGGGGACGAAAATCCCTAAGGGGGGAGAGTTGTAACAGTCCGAATTTGACCCTAATCGGAACGGTGGTTTCAGGACCACGAATCCGAGTCCAAAAAATTTTTAAATATTATATTTTGTGCTAATTATATGTGATTTATAATGTGTGAAAGTTTCGTATGAAAATTTGATTGTTTGTGTGCTTAATTAGACAAAAGGACTTAATCGCGTAAAATGTAAAAGTTACAAACTAGAGTGAAAGGTGCTAATGTGATAGTGGCTTGTTAATATGGGGTATTAAAAGGGCAAATAGCCCATTATTAAGGTGAGTGGACGGCATATGTCTAAAATAACCTTATTTATATATGATAATTTTATTATAATGAAAGGTTATTTTTGTACTTTGGTAATTAAGTTAATTATAATAAAAACAAAGCTTAAAATAAGCCATGTTCATCATCTTCCTATCATCGAAAATAAAAAAGAAAGAAAAGGGTGTGAGCTTGTTACATTCGGCCATATTAGCTTAAATAGGGTATGTGTTTTTAGTCGGTTTTCGATAATTTTTACGTTTTTGTGATCGTTGCTTCGAATACTATCCGACCCATGCTAGAATTTTTGAGATTAGTGTATATGTGATGTTCGGCCATGATAGAAGCTTATGGTTTGTGATGTTTGATGAATATATGTTAAAGTTATGTTATAGATTAACATGTTTTGTATTGGAAATTTTGGTGAATTTGAGTATTTGGGCTAAATTACAAAAAAATAAATTTTTTGAGGGGATAAAATGCTAAATAAATTAAATAAATGGACTTGTATAATCCCTATGAATATTCGGCCCTTAGGTTGTGTAATGAAATTTTGTGTATTTTGTGTTTTGTGCAAATAGGACTAAATTGTAAAAATGTGAAACATTAGGGGTAAAATGGTAAATTGCCTATTTATGTGTTTTGGGACTAAATTGAGATGAAATGTGCTTGAATGAGCTGAATTTTAATGTGTTTAGATCAAGAACAAAGAAAGACGGATTTGGATCGGGGAAAGGCAAAGGTTATCGAATAGCCGGTCTTCGTTGTCCGTCGATAGTCGAGGTAAGTCTTTAAGCAAGTTAATAACTTTAAGCAAGCTAATATCGTAAGTATCGATTATAACCTAGTATACATGTTGAATTAGGAACTTGTAGATTGAAATATGTTAAAGCCGAATGTGTGGAAGTAATTTAGTAATGATATGTAATCGAATTAATTGAGTTCACTATGTGAAAGTGATGTGAATTATATGTGATAATTGTGATATTGATAATGTGTAATGTGAATGAGTTGGTTTGGTAATATAAATATCGGGCTTATTGCCTAGCAGGCCTTGTGTCGGTGAAGTGTTTCGGGCTTATTGCCTAGCAAGCTAAATGCCGGTGATCAAATTTCAGACCTCTAGTCTAGCAGGCTTAACGCCGGTGTATATTTCAGGCTTTGATGCCTAGCAGGCGTAATGCCGGTGATGTGTTATACATGGAGAAATCGTGAATCATACAAGGTGAAACATATTTAATGCAATGAGCTAAACGCTCAAGTAAGTATAAGCCTTTTATATTTATAAGGAGTAAGGTAAGTTGGTATAGTATTATTTGAATTAAGTATGATATGATATGGTTGATGATTCGATAAGAATTTTGATATATGCTATTGAGCTTACCATTGTTGTGTATGAACATTACATAATAGAATTTGAGTTTAAATGTGTTATTTTGGAAAATCGGCTATAAGTGAAAAATGTTAAGAGTGAAAGGGTTTGGATGTGCTTGCATATGTATACAAATGAGTATATGTGATTGATATGAATGTTGTACTCACTTGACTTGAAGTATACTATTACCTGTAATATATTTTTGTGTTTTGAAAAATTACATGTTTATGGTAATAAAGTACAAATACTTAGGTTAATGAATTGATAGCATTCGGCCATGTTTAATTCACATGTTGAAATGTTTATATTCAATGTCATAAACTTAAAGATTAAAATGCTTAAATGTTTGATGGTTATATTAAAATTTGCTTGAGACTTACTAAGCTAGTAAGCTTACTTTGTGTGTGCTCATTATTCGGTTTTATAGACTTTGGATCCAGCTGCGGGCTCAGAGGATCATCGGTGAAATCAACCACACTATCATCCCTTTTTGGTACTTATAAACTTAGTTTCTAAATCAAAGGCATGTATAGGTTAGACTAAGTTGTAAAATCAATGAACTTTGGTTTTGTATATAAGTATGCCATGCGAAAATGGCTAAGAACATGATATTTTGAACTTATGAGTGTTCGGCCATAATATTAAATCATGATGAAAGTAAAAATTTAGGATGTGCTATGTTAGGTGTTTAAGTATGTGGCTTGAAATGATCTTTGAAATTAGAGTATAGTTATGAAATTTCGATCACGGTATTTATATGATGTGGATATGATTTCATTATATATATAATTGATGTTATAAGTTATGTATATTTTGGTTGTATATAAATTGGTCATGACATGCATACCATATGTGTAATAAGTTTAATTTTTATGTGTTAGATTAATTATAAAGTAAGTATGGTATTGGTATTTTGTTTTGATAATTATAAGAGACGCAATTGTCTATATGTTTGAATGATGTTGGCAGTTGTATATTTGGTTTTTGTAATGTCCATGACCAAATGAATGGTAACTTTTGCTTGATGAAAGATGTTAAAGTATGAAAGGTAAATGGGGTCATATGTTTTGATTAAGAAATGACATGTATGGGTTATAATCAAATCTCTTATTGAGTTTAAAATATGATCGAATGAAAGATGTAAGTTGTTATGAGATTCGGCCTTAGTAGTTATTTTTAATATTATAAGTTGTAATGTGTTTTAGTAAATATATTGGGACCTGTGAGTAGATGAGTACATTATTGATAAATGTTCTTTAGAATTAGATCATCTATTATGTTATGCTTTGTGCATATTCGACTTGATGGGTTGCCTTATTGATTTAGTCATGGTATGTTATATGTATATATATATATATGATAAGTAATGTTAGTCTATATATGTTAATATGCTAAGGATTAAATAGTAATATGGTATGGATTGTTTGATTATAAATGCTCCTGTATTAGTATTATATTTAGTAAAAAGTTATATGAGAATGTTAAATTGTGTTTTGTCAGGTAATACCTCGTAACCCTAGTTCGGCGATGGATATGGGTTAGGGGGTTTTACAATATTGGGATTGACAAATCCATCCCTTAAAAGTTAACTCGATTTCAACTCGAAAGCGCACATTGGGTTGGAGTCGTTTTGGCGTACAGTTGGGAAGACGAGTCATTTGTGCTGTATTCGGATTCCTGCAAACAAATTGGTGTATCCTGGCGGGGTCATACTTGTAGGATTTTTGTCAAGGGTGATGGTGACCGGATTTAAATGTCCCGCGCGGTTGAGGCTATTGATTCAAGTTGGATTCTTTAAAACGCAAGGCTACCGGAGTCTTGAATTGTGAATGCGTGTATCGCGGTTAGACAATCGGTAAGGGTTGGTTTGCATGTCATACTGGAACCAACTACGAAAGGAAGAATTGGCAGTTAGGACATTCTTGGCCGCTATAACTAGTTTATTGTTTAGAGGAGAAAACTCATTTTCGAGGATCGATTTAGAAACCGGAGTTCACCGAGTCTAGCGCTAAGGCTTTATAATTCTGTTTACAGAATTCAAATTCATTTTCTAATTTTATTTTATTTTCGATTTACATAATTGTTAATTTCTCTATCTCACTTATTTAATTTCTAGACATTTTCAACTCTCCTAATTTATTTTATTTATTTTTCAGCAAGCCTGTTTTGAGTCGTGGGCACAACTATTGCCACTACTGAAATTTTGTTCACAAGAAAAGGACGAAAGTTGATCACAATAATCAATCCTTGTGGACTAGACCCTATTTCTCTTTACTACTGTTTAGAGTTATTTTATCGTATGAATTTTTATTTGGTGGTTTCGACGCTCATCAATAATCAACAAGTGATTATTGAAAGTCCACGGAGCCTCATTTATTACTCATTCGATGTCCATTTCACGATAAAACTTGAACAAATATCTCCTTCCTCCAAATCTAAGATCTGAACACCCCCTAAAGGATGCCAAAGGTTCGCCATCATATTTCTCATTGCTGGAAAACGGATTACACTTGTCGTAAGAAACCAACCAACCAAACAGAACTCGTATGCCAGTCTTTGAGAGATATGATCAATAGGTAGTAACATCACCTCTTCTTCCCCATCGTCTAATTTCAAACCTACCATCTCATTCTCCATGATTATCACCTCGCACCACTCGAACACTATACTAAACCCAGGCAAAATAATACAACCAAACCAACTACTAAAAAGCAAAACACGACAAAAAAACAGTAAACAAAAAAGACAGAAAGGTGCTATCAAGAGTAAACAGAAAGCGTGCTACAGAGAGCAAACCTTAAACTATGGTTTGACATTATCAACTACTTTTTTAGACTAACATAATACATATAACAATCAAATTTTAATTTTTGTTATTTGTTTAAAAATTATTTTTAGTGCTAATAATTTTTTTATAATAAATAATATTTTTTTTAAAATATGGATAATATAACTATATAATTACAATTTATACATAACATAAAAAATTATAATATATTACACACTTTCAACCAAACATATCCACCATGGAATTACATTTCACTTTCCATTCTTTTATATTTGTAGTTTCTTTTGCTTACCAATTTTAGTCAAAATACTCATAAACAATTCAAAGCATCAGTTTTAGCCTTAAATCTATATTACCAACTTACCTTTTATCTTCCCTTCATTGTTATTTCCCTCTGGCAACATAAATGATTGAGCAAATACTCTGGAATGATGATGAAAGGCAATCTCAAAACCGATAACCTAGTTGGGTCACCTGAGTTTTCGACTAAGTTCTATACGTTATCACTCGATTTTTTACCGGCCTGTTCATTTTCCAGTTAAATTACTATAGTTGAACCATAGAACTGATCAGTTCCCAGTTGAACCAGCCTGTTAGGTCCGGTTTCAACAACAGAGGCATTTGGATGATAAGATATTGAATATAAAAAAAATTCATGAAATAAATAGAGGAATAGGTAAGCATCCGCAACATAATGTCATGAAAACTTAAAAGCATTGTCAAGTCAAAATCACCTCAACCTATAATAAGATTTTAGAATCAACATTCAAAACCAAGAAAATACCAATCCTTGTATGTGGTACAATTAAGCTGCAATGGATGGCTTAGAAGCAGCAGACAGCCTAGATCTCTTCTTGGCCAAGCTCTCACTCCTGCGCTCACGCTGTTCCTTCAACCTCTGGGCAAGGAGCTTCTGGTATTCAGCAGCATCAGCCTTGGCCTTTGCAACTCTCTTCTTCTTCTCTGCAATTCTGCCACGCTTCCTCTGCAAGGTCAACGGAGTCACCAACCTCTGAATTTTGGGAGCCTTGCTTACTTTTTTACCTGCATTCCAAAAAAGTGTTCTTTATTTTCAACTAGGGGAGCAACTACTATCATTAACTTATTTATGAAAAGTAAATCACCAACCAAAACTCATTCCCCAGGAAACTCAATGCAGCACAAACAAATATTTAGTACTCACCAGATTTGGTTGTAAAGGTTCGGCGATATGTATTAACATATTTCCGAACATCATCTTCCTTAGAGAGGTTGAACAACTTCCGGATTTTCGAAGCTCTCTTTGGACCCCTCATTCTTGGCTTCTCAGTGTCAGTCAATCCAGGAAGATCATTTTCACCCTTCTTAACAATAACCAAGTTTAGAACTGAAAGATCTTGACTAACAATGCATCCGCGAACTGACTTCCTCCTTCGCTCTCCATTTCTCCTACCATACCCACGGAAGCAGGGAGTACCTATTCAAAGAAAAACAATCGGTCAACAAACAAAAAACATTTCTATACAAACAAACAAATGCAAACTAATTTGCAGTCTACAGACCTCTGTGAAGCAAAAGACGAACACGGCCTGAAGTCAGAACTCCTTGCTTCATTGGAAAACCTTGCTTGTCACAGCCTCCCATTATCTTGAACACATAGCCCTTAAACTCCTGTTAAATGATATGAGATAAGAGCAAACTGCATTTAAGATGGCCAGATTCAAAAGCATAAATTTGATAAAGAGAAACTAAAAGTAACTTGGAAACATACCTCACCCAGGGCATCACCACTGACTTCTTGGGAGATCCTCTTGTCAAAGAAGGCTCGGCTGCAATATCAAAGTTCCAAGGTCAGAAATTTTTCTTCCTCAGGAACAAATACGCTCGCAGTACCTCACCCCAAGACGCTAAATGTAATAAGCATACTGTTAAAACTATGGTTAAAGGGTACAACACAGTTGAATTTCCTTTGCATTGTGGTAGTTTGACAAGAACTAGTCCCAAAGGGAAACCTAACTTAAAAAAATATATGGCAAGAGAAAATATTTACAAAATGTATTATGCTAGGTCATTTTTTGGGAAGTATAAACAACTTTTGCCTTCCACTTTGCTTTACAAATTCTATTATTAGAAAAAAATCCATATAAATTTCATTAACCTATTTTCTACCTTTGAATTTGCTTCTTCCACCCATATTTTGCGCATCTCTAAATACTCAAAAATTCAATCTCACTCAATACAGAAAGAAGCATGACTCAACTGGGTGTTTTCGCTGGTCAAGATATAAGACTAATATTGAAATTTACAGCAACAAAATAAAATTAAACCGAACAATTTCACACCAAAAAAAAAAGAGAAAAGAAAATTACAGTTTCTGGTCATCGTCAATTTCCAGCTTCTTCTGGCAGCCAGTAGTCGGATTTGCAATATTGAACTGAAACAAACAAATGAAGAGAATAAAAAAAAAAAAAAAACCCAAAAGGGACAGCAATATCTTCTTTTTTCTTAAAAAAAAGAAGCGGAAAGAGGGAAAAAAACCTTCATTTCTGTTTGATGGTTGTTTAGAAAACAGACCCTGGGGAGAACTGCCGCCGCCGGGACTGCTGCTGCTCTCTTGCTGACTTAAGGTTTTGAGGGTTAGGGTTTTCGGGGAGGTTTAAATATAAAGGAAAATAATCTGGTGTTATTAGGGAAGTCTATAAGTTGGTCCGAGTCAACCCAGATTCACGAACATGGATATTTTGTGGGTTCAGATTTACTTACCTCTCATTATAAGCCCAAAGTAAAATTTGATCTATCAGGCCTGTTAATCCGTGGATGTAGCAAAAAAATTAATTTAGATTGATGGTAGTGTAATTATTTAGATAGTAATTATATTATAAAGTATGTACAATGTAATTATATAATTATATAATTTTAAATTCTAAAAATATTATTATAAAGTTATTAATAAAAAAGTTCTTTAAATAAGTAACAATTAAAATCAAATCATTTTAAATATACATTAGTCTAATAAAATATTTAACAATACAATTATCAATAAAATTAACAAGAAAATAAATATCTCATAGAATTTTATCTAATTACTCTAACATTCCATATTTATTAAATTACTCTCTCCAACATTAACATATACTTATTGTTATCATCATTAGGTCCTTCACCAAATACAAATAATTAATAATAAATACTATGCAATTTTAATTAAATTCAGTATAAATAAATTATAATATTTTACTACTGGTTTTTTTCTTGTTCAAAGCATGGGTTTATCTTGATATTATTTTATAAAAAAAATTGGAATATATATTTTCTCAAATAGTAATAAAAATTAAAAATATATTTTCTCTTATTGTATTTATTTATAAAATCAGACTTCGAAATATAACAATAATAATTTTTTTTGATAATTATTTTCGACAAAATAAAATGTATAATTGCTTAAATAATTTATTTTATTTTTTATTGAAATGTTATGTTTTAGAACAATAAAAAATATAAAAAAATTGGAATATATATTTTTTCTCAAATAGTAATAAAAATTAAAATATATTTTCTCTTATTGTATTTATTTATAAAATCAGATTTTGAAATATAACAATAATAATTTTTTTTATAATTATTTTCTACAAAATAAAATGTATAATTGCTTAATAATTTATTTTATTTTTTATTGAAATGTTATTTTTTAGAAAAAATAAAAAAAAATAGAGTCTAGTTTTGTAATTTTAATAAAGGATTTTTTTAATTTTTAAAAGTTTTAAAAAGAATAAGTATTTAATTTAGGAATATTGAGCACTTTAAAATAATTTAACGAAAGATGGATTGGTTTAAAAAGGAATTTACCCATTCGGAAAAGTTATAAATCTTTATTTTATTGAGTTACGTTCATTTGGCATAAGATCGTTTATTCTAATTGAATGAAAGAATATTTTTTGATTTATTTATTTTTAAAATTATTATTTCAATTTGATAAAAAAAATGAATATAATGCTTGTGATTAATAAATAATTTGTATATAGCAGTTAATTTAAGAAAATAGTCATATAATGATGATGATATGCGTCAATTAATATTTGGTTTTAATTATTATTTAAAATATGGTTTTAATTTATACATAAATAACAATTTTTGTTTTTAATATCTTCACCTACATAATTCTAATTAATAATAAAATTAATAATCTTAATTTTATAAATAATGTTATTTGAAAATTATTTTCAATATTTAATAGTTTTATAAAATTAAATTTTAATCCATTAATATAGGTGCTTTATCTTAGATGCCAAACTTTGGGGTATTTTGGATGCCCTTACCTTTCTTATAGAACGGGGAGTGGAGAAAATTTTCATATATACATATAATCTCGAGGTGGTCCAAGCAATAACAATGGACACTCCAACTATTTCTTCCTCCGCTCTAGTGAGGCGAATCCAAAAGTTACTATAGAATAAAGAATATTGGGTGGTTAGACATATCCCAAGGGAGGCTAATTGTGTTGTTGATAGGATTGCTAAATTGACCCTTGCTGGTACGGCAGGAATCAACGTGTTGACAACTGCCCCTGCGGATTTATTAGAATTCATTGATTGAGATAAAACAAATGGTGCTTTTGATATTGTAGGACAAAATTGAGTCCCTTTAGTTTTTATTTCACCAAAAAAAATAATGCATTATTATTTTAAAATTATATTCCATTTTGAAAATAACAAAAATATGGAGGTAAATAACACAATTACCATGTTTCATCACAATTAAGTATGTAATGTATCAATAACTTAAGCTTCCATGTCACTTGAGACATAAGACCTTGTAATATATATATATATAAATATATATATATATATATATCCTATCTATGTTGTTAGCTCTAGTTGTAACATCCTGGATAGGGCCTATGCATTTCCAGGTTAATTGTATGAAATGACAAGTTTCAAGTCCTATGAATAAATTTTTGATACTTTTGGAAACCTAGAAATGCATGAAAATGGAAATGAAAATGGAGATGGAAATGAAAATGAACATTTCTGGAAACCTGAACATTTTGGAAACTTAGACATTTTTGGAAACCTGAACATTTTGGAAACTTGAACATTTTTGGAAATGATTCAGAAATGGAAATGAACATTTCTGGAAACTTGGAAATGTAAGAAAATGGCAAGTAAACAGAGCCGATCGAAAATTTTAGGAAACTTAGAAATGATGCAGAAATGTCAAATTTTAAGGTTCAAAATAGGAAATAAAGGCAAGAGGGCCTTAAAAGAAAAAGTTGGAGAAATTTGGCACGCAAACAGGCTTGGAAAAGTGGCTTGAAGGTGTCACTTAGGACCTATGGAAATGGCACCATGTGCAAGAGCTGTTGGGCTTGGGTTCGAGTCACTTGGGAAGCAAATAAATAAGTTTAATTTTTTGCTTCCAGAAGGCTGAGGTGGACGGCATGGGTTTCTAGAAAAGGAAGAGTTTTATTCACATAAATATGTGAATAATAAGAGATAAATAAAGGAATTTTATTCACATAAATATGTGAATAATAAGAGAGAAATAAAGGAGTTTTATTCACATAAATATGTGAATAATAAGAGATAAATAAAGGAGTTTTATTCACATAAATATGTGAATAATAAGAGAGAAATAAAGGAGTTTTATTCACATAAATATGTGAATAATAAGAGATAAATAAAGGAGTTTTATTCACATAAATATGTGAATAATAAGAGAGAAATAAAGGAGTTTTATTCACATAAATATGTGAATAATAAGAGATAAATAAAGGATTATTTTCTAATGAGATAATTGAGGAGATAATTGATGGATTAAAGGCTTTTATCTTTTAAATAAAAGAGATAATATTATCAAAAAAAGGAGTGGTGGCCAAGTAAAGGACTCTTAGGTTGATAACTTTGGCTATAAAAGGAGGACAGGAGGGCTACTCATCAACATTTGCTCCCTCTTCCTCTCTGCCGAAATTCTCCCTAGGCAAAACCCCTCTCTGCCGAATTTTTATTAAGCAAAAATCCCTCTCTTTTTCTTCTATTTTCTTCTCCGTTCTACTGTTAAGCTGAATCTTTGTGGATTCTAAGAAAGAGGGCAATCATCCACAACATCAAAAGGGGATTTTTCGGGAAATCTAAGGATCTAAGGTAAGGATTATAAATATAAATATGCGGTTAAAGATTATGATTCACGTTTTCAAAGTTAGATCTAATCTAACACGAAGTTATAGGATTTCAACAGGCTTATAAAGGAATCCTCTTCAGATTCGGAATCCCATCATAAGGTAAGGGATATTCGGCCAAGGCATAAATTGTTTAAGTGTTTTCCATTATTTCAAAAACCGAAAACTGACTTGGTTACATACCTAGTATTAGCCGATTTCAAGGAAGAGGAATTCTAGCAACTGTTGGGACTTGATTAAATCAATTCGGCAACTAGGTAAGTAATTCTACTTCTAGTAGGATTTGGTTTTAAGACCAAATAGGTTTATTTATATGTTTTAATTAATGGCCGAATATAGGAGTGAAAGATCTAGATCGGTAGATCGCTCTACGGGAATTCACGGAAACTATTAAGCGAAAAAGGTGTGTACCCTACCCTAAGTTTTGATAGGTTCATGGCTATGTTTAAATTAAATGTTTTCTAAATTAAATAAATGGGTTTCCAACCTAAGCCCAACCCAAAACCAATATCTTTCTAAAATTCACAAAAATTTTCTAAGTAACAAAAGAATTTGAAGCCGATTTTCTTAAGGAACATACTAGATCCGGTTCAGGCTCGTGGGCCGGGTGTGGGGTGTTTCAGTTGGTATCAGAGCCCAGTTTTAAAACTCTCGGCCTGTGGGCTCAGGCCCAAAACGTTTTCAATTCGAGCCCAAATGATTTTCTTTAAACATAAGCAGGTTTTATGGCATGGCACCTAAGTCTCCGACCCGCAGTCCACCAGGTAAGTACCCCTAACTTTATGTGTGATTCTGTGATTTATGAACTGTATAAGGGTAGAAAAGGCATGGAACGTAGAATAGTATGATAGGAACATGAACCCTAGGATTAGACTACTCAAACACAAAACCACATAAGACTTAATGCACTAAACAAACCTATGGCTAAGTCACTGAGCTAGGGTGTGGTAACCCCTGTGCGCATGTCTAGGATTGGATCCGGAAGAGCTTGGTATTTAAGCAGTCCTAGTGACTCACCTCCTCTTCGCAGGAATCCTACCTGGTGCGTAGCTACGGTTCACCCTAACCATGAGGACTTTTTCATAGGCTAAACCCAATAACTAAAACCTGAAAGGGAACTAGCCATTTTAAAAAAAAAAAAAAAGAACAAAACAACAAACCCTAGATTTCAAAACTCTTTACTAAACTTTCGAAAACCATCTTTACAATTTTTCTGAAAAATTTCTAATTTGTGAAAATTACAAAAATGCCCTTGGTGGCAAAATTACCAAAATGCCCTAGATCCACAAAATGTCAAACTTTTCAATGGTTTTGTCAAAACTCCATTATTTTATAATGTTCATAAACCCTAATGTGCAAACCATCAAAAATACCCTGATTTTGGAAAATTACAAAATTGCCCCTAACTTGCAAAATTACCAAAATGACCCTGATTTCCAAATTTTTGCAACATCACCATTTGAAAGGTTAAACTCTCAAAAAGAACCCACAAAATTTTACAACTTTTGAAATATCCCTGATTTGTTAGTTTTCCAAATATACCCCAGTTTGTGAAAAATTACCAAAATACCCCTGAGGTCGAAAATTACCGAAATACCCCCGGATTTCAAAATTTTTCCAAATTACCCCAAAACTTTGAAGTTTTCAAAATGCTTTTTGACAAAAGCACCAAGGAACGTTTTCCCTGGAAAAAAATTACGAAAATACCCCTGTAGGACAAATTACGAAAATACCCTTGGGTAGTGGAAAAACAACAACAATGAAAACTACAATGTTTCTCTGAATGAACGAAAGTTCATAATTGTTTGATGGATGTATGAATGAATGTAAAGACTGTGTGCATGTATGAATACGAAAGAACCACTCCTAAAACTCTTTTCATAAAACTTCTTCGCGGGTAATAAGTGAAACAAGTACTAATGTATAAAACTTTTAAATCAGATTAAATCGCGATGTTGGAAAAAGAGTTCTAAGGGATGTGAACTTAGAGATTGTGCCTAGAAAGTATGATGGTTCTATGAAGATCAGAGTGCGCAGCGTAAGCATAGTGAGGTGAGAAGGATTGTACGACTGTTAATAAGTAATTTCGAGGACGAAATTATTTTTAAGGAGGGTAGAACTGTAACATCCTGGATAGGGCCTATGCATTTCCAGGTTAATTGTATGAAATGACAAGTTTCAAGTCCTATGAATAAATTTTTGATACTTTTGGAAACCTAGAAATGCATGAAAATGGAAATGAAAATGGAGATGGAAATGAAAATGAACATTTCTGGAAACCTGAACATTTTGGAAACTTAGACATTTTTGGAAACCTGAACATTTTGGAAACTTGAACATTTTTGGAAATGATTCAGAAATGGAAATGAACATTTCTGGAAACTTGGAAATGTAAGAAAATGGCAAGTAAACAGAGCCGATCGAAAATTTTAGGAAACTTAGAAATGATGCAGAAATGTCAAATTTTAAGGTTCAAAATAGGAAATAAAGGCAAGAGGGCCTTAAAAGAAAAAGTTGGAGAAATTTGGCACGCAAACAGGCTTGGAAAAGTGGCTTGAAGGTGTCACTTAGGACCTATGGAAATGGCACCATGTGCAAGAGCTGTTGGGCTTGGGTTCGAGTCACTTGGGAAGCAAATAAATAAGTTTAATTTTTTGCTTCCAGAAGGCTGAGGTGGACGGCATGGGTTTCTAGAAAAGGAAGAGTTTATTCACATAAATATGTGAATAATAAGAGATAAATAAAGGAATTTTAGTCACATAAATATGTGAATAATAAGAGAGAAATAAAGGAGTTTTATTCACATAAATATGTGAATAATAAGAGATAAATAAAGGAGTTTTATTCACATAAATATGTGAATAATAAGAGAGAAATAAAGGAGTTTTATTCACATAATATGTGAATAATAAGAGATAAATAAAGGAGTTTTATTCACATAAATATGTGAATAATAAGAGAGAAATAAAGGAGTTTTATTCACATAAATATGTGAATAATAAGAGATAAATAAAGGATTATTTTCTAATGAGATAATTGAGGAGATAATTGATGGATTAAAGGCTTTTATCTTTTAAATAAAAGAGATAATATTATCAAAAAAAGGAGTGGTGGCCAAGTAAAGGACTCCTAGGCTGATAACTTTGGCTATAAAAGGAGGACAGGAGGGCTACTTATCAACATTTGCTCCCTCTTCCTCTCTGCCGAAATTCTCCCTAGGCAAAACCCCTCTCTGCCGAATTTTTATTAAGCAAAAATCCCTCTCTTTTTCTTCTATTTTCTTCTCCGTTCTACTGTTAAGCTGAATCTTTGTGGATTCTAAGAAAGAGGGCAATCATCCACAACATCAAAAGGGGATTTTTCGGGAAATCTAAGGATCTAAGGTAAGGATTATAAATATAA
Organism: Gossypium australe; assembly: GCA_005393395.2. Taxonomy (NCBI): domain Eukaryota; kingdom Viridiplantae; phylum Streptophyta; class Magnoliopsida; order Malvales; family Malvaceae; genus Gossypium; species Gossypium australe. The sequence goes on along the minus strand of CM016624.1, from coordinate 63,588,113 downwards.
ATATGCGGTTAAAGATTATGATTCACGTTTTCAAAGTTAGATCTAATCTAACACGAAGTTATAGGATTTCAACAGGCTTATAAAGGAATCCTCTTCAGATTCGGAATCCCATCATAAGGTAAGGGATATTCGGCCAAGGCATAAATTGTTTAAGTGTTTTCCATTATTTCAAAAACCGAAAACTGACTTGGTTACATACCTAGTATTAGCCGATTTCAAGGAAGAGGAATTCTAGCAACTGTTGGGACTTGATTAAATCAATTCGGCAACTAGGTAAGTAATTCTACTTCTAGTAGGATTTGGTTTTAAGACCAAATAGGTTTATTTATATGTTTTAATTAATGGCCGAATATAGGAGTGAAAGATCTAGATCGGTAGATCGCTCTACGGGAATTCACGGAAACTATTAAGCGAAAAAGGTGTGTACCCTACCCTAAGTTTTGATAGGTTCATGGCTATGTTTAAATTAAATGTTTTCTAAATTAAATAAATGGGTTTCCAACCTAAGCCCAACCCAAAACCAATATCTTTCTAAAATTCACAAAAATTTTCTAAGTAACAAAAGAATTTGAAGCCGATTTTCTTAAGGAACATACTAGATCCGGTTCAGGCTCGTGGGCCGGGTGTGGGGTGTTTCAGTTGGTATCAGAGCCCAGTTTTAAAACTCTCGGCCTGTGGGCTCAGGCCCAAAACGTTTTCAATTCGAGCCCAAATGATTTTCTTTGAACATAAGCAGGTTTATGGCATGGCACCTAAGTCTCCGACCCGCAGTCCACCAGGTAAGTACCCCTAACTTTATGTGTGATTCTGTGATTTATGAACTGTATAAGGGTAGAAAAGGCATGGAACGTAGAATAGTATGATAGGAACATGAACCCTAGGATTAGACTACTCAAACACAAAACCACATAAGACTTAATGCACTAAACAAACCTATGGCTAAGTCACTGAGCTAGGGTGTGGTAACCCCTGTGCGCATGTCTAGGATTGGATCCGGAAGAGCTTGGTATTTAAGCAGTCCTAGTGACTCACCTCCTCTTCGCAGGAATCCTACCTGGTGCGTAGCTACGGTTCACCCTAACCATGAGGACTTTTTCATAGGCTAAACCCAATAACTAAAACTTGAAAGGGAACTAGCCATTTTTTTAAAAAAAAAAAAGAACAAAACAACAAACCCTAGATTTCAAAACTCTTTACTAAACTTTCGAAAACCATCTTTACAATTTTTCTGAAAAATTTCTAATTTGTGAAAATTACAAAAATGCCCTTGGTGGCAAAATTACCAAAATGCCCTAGATCCACAAAATGTCAAACTTTTCAATGGTTTTGTCAAAACTCCATTATTTTATAATGTTCATAAACCCTAATGTGCAAACCATCAAAAATACCCTGATTTTGGAAAATTACAAAATTGCCCCTAACTTGCAAAATTACCAAAATGACCCTGATTTCCAAATTTTTGCAACATCACCATTTGAAAGGTTAAACTCTCAAAAAGAACCCACAAAATTTTACAACTTTTGAAATATCCCTGATTTGTTAGTTTTTCCAAATATACCCCAGTTTGTGAAAAATTACCAAAATACCCCTGAGGTCGAAAATTACCGAAATACCCCCGGATTTCAAAATTTTTCCAAATTACCCCAAAACTTTGAAGTTTTCAAATGCTTTTTGACAAAAGCACCAAGGAACGTTTTCCCTGGAAAAAAATTACGAAAATACCCCTGTAGGACAAATTACGAAAATACCCTTGGGTAGTGGAAAAACAACAACAATGAAAACTACAATGTTTCTCTGAATGAACGAAAGTTCATAATTGTTTGATGGATGTATGAATGAATGTAAAGACTGTGTGCATGTATGAATACGAAAGAACCACTCCTAAAACTCTTTTCATAAAACTTCTTCGCGGGTAATAAGTGAAACAAGTACTAATGTATAAAACTTTTAAATCAGATTAAATCGCGATGTTGGAAAAAGAGTTCTAAGGGATGTGAACTTAGAGATTGTGCCTAGAAAGTATGATGGTTCTATGAAGATCAGAGTGCGCAGCGTAAGCATAGTGAGGTGAGAAGGATTGTACGACTGTTAATAAGTAATTTCGAGGACGAAATTATTTTTAAGGAGGGTAGAACTGTAACATCCTGGATAGGGCCTATGCATTTCCAGGTTAATTGTATGAAATGACAAGTTTCAAGTCCTATGAATAAATTTTTGATACTTTTGGAAACCTAGAAATGCATGAAAATGGAAATGAAAATGGAAATGAAAATGGAGATGGAAATGAAAATGAACATTTCTGGAAACCTGAACATTTTGGAAACTTAGACATTTTTGGAAACCTGAACATTTTGGAAACTTGAACATTTTTGGAAATGATTCAGAAATGGAAATGAACATTTCTGAAAACTTGGAAATGTAAGAAAATGGCAAGTAAACAGAGCCGATCGAAAATTTTAGGAAACTTAGAAATGATGCAGAAATGTCAAATTTTAAGGTTCAAAATAGGAAATAAAGGCAAGAGGGCCTTAAAAGAAACAGGCTTGGAAAAGTGGCTTGAAGGTGTCACTTAGGACCTATGGAAATGGCACCATGTGCAAGAGCTGTTGGGCTTGGGTTCGAGTCACTTGGGAAGCAAATAAATAAGTTTAATTTTTTGCTTCCAGAAGGCTGAGGTGGACGGCATGGGTTTCTAGAAAAGGAAGAGTTTTATTCACATAAATATGTGAATAATAAGAGATAAATAAAGGAATTTTATTCACATAAATATGTGAATAATAAGAGAGAAATAAAGGAGTTTTATTCACATAAATATGTGAATAATAAGAGATAAATAAAGGAGTTTTATTCACATAAATATGTGAATAATAAGAGATAAATAAAGGAGTTTTATTCACATAAATATGTGAATAATAAGAGAGAAATAAAGGAGTTTTATTCACATAAATATGTGAATAATAAGAGATAAATAAAGGATTATTTTCTAATGAGATAATTGAGGAGATAATTGATGGATTAAAGGCTTTTATCTTTTAAATAAAAGAGATAATATTATCAAAAAAAGGAGTGGTGGCCAAGTAAAGGACTCCTAGGCTGATAACTTTGGCTATAAAAGGAGGACAGGAGGGCTACTCATGAACATTTGCTCCCTCTTCCTCTCTGCCGAAATTCTCCCTAGGCAAAACCCCTCTCTGCCGAATTTTTATTAAGCAAAAATCCCTCTCTTTTTCTTCTATTTTCTTCTCCGTTCTACTGTTAAGCTGAATCTTTGTGGATTCTAAGAAAGAGGGCAATCATCCACAACATCAAAAGGGGATTTTTCGGGAAATCTAAGGATCTAAGGTAAGGATTATAAATATAAATATGCGGTTAAAGATTATGATTCACGTTTTCAAAGTTAGATCTAATCTAACACGAAGTTATAGGATTTCAACAGGCTTATAAAGGAATCCTCTTCAGATTCGGAATCCCATCATAAGGTAAGGGATATTCGGCCAAGGCATAAATTGTTTAAGTGTTTTCCATTATTTCAAAAACCGAAAACTGACTTGGTTACATACCTAGTATTAGCCGATTTCAAGGAAGAGGAATTCTAGCAATTGTTGGGACTTGATTAAATCAATTCGGCAACTAGGTAAGTAATTCTACTTCTAGTAGGATTTGGTTTTAAGACCAAATAGGTTTATTTATATGTTTTAATTAATGGCCGAATATAGGAGTGAAAGATCTAGATCGGTAGATCGCTCTACGGGAATTCACGGAAACTATTAAGCGAAAAAGGTGTGTACCCTTACTAACCTTCAATAAATTACGTGGTAATTGTTAAATATATGAATATGTATCAGTATGTGAATGTGGTTAAGTACCACAAATGTGGTAAGGAGTACCCAGGTATGTTTCCTACTTTTGATAGGATTATGAATGTGATATACTTTGAACATGTGATTAGTAACATGAATGAAAATTAAGTATGTGGAATATGTTATAAAATAATTGGGGCATTTGGGATATATGTGAAGGAAGAAAGTGAAGGTGTTGACTTCAGTCTCACCAACGAAGGTGTTGACTTCGATCTCACCAATGAAGGTGTTGGTTTCGGCCTCACCAACGAAATATGGTGGCTACGGCCCCATTGCGTGAATATGGTAACTTCGGTTACATTATTTGAATATAGTGTCTAATGACACAACGTAAGTGGGCGATGAGCACGTCGACTGCAGCGACTGCCTTCGATGGTGTGTAGCGGATGGAGGGTTGACTTAGTAGTCCCCACGGTGTAATTGGCAGGTACGGGTGGTGTGTAGCGGATGGACAAATAGGCTTGGGTTGGGTTGCATCATTATTTGATTTGAATATGCTTTGATATGAATATGTATGCCTGGAATGTTGATTGTTAGTTTGTGTACACATTGAGTCTGTTGACTCACCCCTTTGTGGGACTATTTTTCAGGAAATGAGCAGTAATGGACCGGGTCGGCAGGAGCTAAAGGTGGCCATGCATCACTTGAAGAATTTATTAGAATTTGGACTTTACTCAATTTTAGTATTTTCAATTTTATCTTTGGTTTTGAATGATGTAATAAGGCCATAAGGCCCAAGTTGAATGGTTTTATTTCCCTGCTTTTATTTTCAGTTGTTATGTTATGAATTATTTTTGACTAAGTTTAATTAAATTTATTTTAAAAATAAACCCTAAATTGTTTTGTCACCAAAATTAAATGTTTTTTAAATTAAATAAATGGGTTTCCAACCTAAGCCCAACCCAAAACCAATATCTTTCTAAAAATTCACAAAAATTTTCTAAGTAACAAAAGAATTTGAAGCCGATTTTCTTAAGGAACATACCGGATCCGGTTCAGGCTCGTGGGCCGGGTGTGGGGTGTTTCACTAGTTTTTCAAGTATTTTGGTATAATAAAAAGTATATTAAAAATTTCCAACTTAGATTTGCAAAAATTGTTTATAAGTCCTTAAAATTATTTTCAAATTGTTGGACAAAATAAACTTTTTAAAAGCCTTGAATTAACTTAATTTTTAACGAGTCTTTGAAGCTTGAAGGACTTCTACCGATACTTGTCCACCCAAGTATTTGTAAAACTCAAGATGGAAAGAACGTGAAAAGGCTACAAAATTCTACTGGTACAACTAGGAGTTCTATCGATACAACTCTGGGTTCTAGCGATATAACCTGGACTTCTATCAGTATAACGCATTCCAGTGAGTAAGGTAGTTTTGGCTTGGGACTTCTACCGATACCCCGGTCTGACCTACCGGTACAATCGAAGTACTACCGATACCTTCACGACTTCTACTGAAACAAGTCAAGTCAGTAGCCAAAGTTCAGCATCTCCTACACTTCTACCGGCACCTTGAGGACTTCTACCGAAACAAGTCAAGTCAGTAACCAAAGTTCAACATCCCCTACACTTCTACTAATACTCTGATGGGTTCTACTGATACCAAATGAAGCCTTTACATTTCTACATATACAAGAGAACTTATATCGATAGAACGAGCCCAACGATCATATTTTGGAAAGACTTCTACCGATATAAGTTTCCTTCTACCGATACAACAAAGTTGCAGACTGCATTTAATGCTTGTTTTTATGGCTGCAACAACTCCATTTTGTTTCTAATGGCTATAAACGTCCACAAGGTTGTTAGAGGACTTAAATACAATGTCAACACACCTCATTGAAGTGAAGAAAGACAAGAAACAAGTACCTAACTTCCAAGAACTCAATTTTCCAATCTTTCTCAATCTTTTACTAAATATTTCTTGTACACACTTGTGGGTTAAGTTTTCTATCATTCTTTCAAGTGTTGTAACTTTGAATGATAGTGCTTAATTGTTGATTATCTACCTTTTAGAGGTATAATCTTATTCATTCTTATTTTCTCTAATTTGTGAGGTGTTACTTAAGGTATTGGGTAGAAAACTTAAGGGGAAGTGGTTTTATCTTACCTTTGAAAAGATAGGGATTTGTAAGGTTAAACCTTATCCATAAAGGTTCAACTCTAGTGGATTTGGGAAATCCTTAGTTGAGGAAAGGTAAGGTATAATTTCTTAAGTCATTTGATTTTTGTCATTTTCTGAAAATCTTTTAAAACACCAATTCACCCCCTTTTGGTGTATTTTGATTTCAACAATTGGTATCAGAGTTAGAACTCTAGAGAAGATTTTACCACAAAGAGAAAAGATCCTCAAGATATCCAAGATGGAAGTCACACATCAAGAAGTTTTCTTCATGGCATTGGAGCAAAATTCCACCTTATTGGGAGAAGGGCATTCCACCATGAGGCCTCCCTTATTCAATGGCACCAACTACTCATATTAGAGAACAAGAATGAAGCTATTCATCCAAGCTAATGACTATGAAGTTTGAAGGATAATTACAAATGGGTCATCCATTCCAATAAAGAGGGTTAAAGGTGTTATTGTCCCAAAGGAAGAGAGTGAATGGGATGATAATGATATCAAGAAGGTGTAATTAAATGCAAAAGCTATGCACATTCTATTTTGTGCTATTGGTCCAAATGAGTACAATATAGTCTCATTGTATGACAATGTAAAAGAAATATGAGACAAGCTTGAAGTCACCCATGAAGGGACAAGTAGAGTTAAGGAGTCCAAGATAAGCCTTCTCACCCTTGATTTTGAGTTGTTTAAGGCAAAATCGGAAGAAGGAATCAAGGAGATGTCCCATCGCTTCACCTACATCATTAATGTTCTCAAAGCCTTTGGTAAGATCTATCCTAACAAGGAGATGGTGAAGAAGATGTTGAATAGTCTCCCAACGTCCTAGGAAGTTAAAGTGACGACAATAGAAGAATACAATGATCTCAACTCACTCTCCCTTGATGAGCTCATCGGTTCCTTGTTGACATATGAAATAAAGATTAACTATAATGTACAAGAAATCAAAGAAGCTCAAAAGAAAGTGGGAGTTGCCTTCAAATCAACAACTGGTGAGAAGGATGGAGACTCTAGTAATAATGATGAGGAGGAGGAGATGGCTATGTTTGCAAAGAAATTTAAAAAGTTCATGAAGTTCAACAAAGCCAAAAGATTCACAATAAGAGACATCATTAAGGGTGAACCAAGCAAGAAGGAAAAGGAACCAATCATTTGCTATGAGTGCAAAAAGTCGGGTCACATTAAATTTGATTGCCCACAATTGAAGAAGAAAGAGGCATTAAAACAAAATAAAAAAGCCATGATGGCAACTTGGAGAGATAACGATTCATCTGATAGTGACAAGGACAATGAAGTTGCTAACCTATGTCTTATGGCTATAGAAGAACCAAAGGTAATCCTAAATTCTAGTGAAATAAATGAATATACAGTTGAAGAATTACAAGATGCCTTTGATGAGTTAGCTATAGATTTTAAGACTGTGAACTCCAAATATAAGAAAATGATTTCAAAGTTAAATGAGGAAAATAACTTTCTAATCATAGCTAAAGAGAAAATAGAAAAGAAATTTAATGATATGCAATAAGAACTTGCATAATTCTTTCTCTATGTTTCATATGGGCAACAAAAACTAAATGATATGCTTGAATCTCAAAGAGCCTTCTTTGACAAGAGTGGCTTAGGTTTTGCAAATTTACAAAGAGAAAGAAAATTTAAAAGTTTCTTTAAGAAACCAAGCTATATTTATGATGCTTCACTCTCATGCACATATTGTCACAAAAAGGGGGCATCATAGACAAGTATGTTCTTTAAGGAGGCTCACATGTAGGAGCAAACTCATTTAGAGTGTGTGGATTACAAAAGAATTAAACACATCCCAAAATGAGGATGCTTTAAAGAAGTGGATTTCTAAGGGGGAAAAAAATTGTTAAGACTAATGCTAATGGATCCAAGAGAGTTTGGGTACCAAAATCCAAAGTTTAACTTTGTGTTTGTAGGAGGAAGAACATTGCTTCAAAGCAAACAACTCTAAGAAGAACTCATGGTACCTTGATAGTGGATGCTCTAGACACATGACCGGTGACAAAAGCCATTTCATGGAACTAATGCCAAAGAATGGAGGAGAAGTCACATTTGGTGATAACTCCAAAGGGCTTATTGAAGGCATTGGTTCTATAGGTATAAATTCATCCACTCTTATTAAAAATGTGCTTTATGTCAATGGCCTCAAGCATAACCTCCTTAGCATTAGTCAACTTTGTGACAAGGGATTCAAAGTAATATTTGAGTCTAATGGGTGCAAAGTTGTAGATATTGTAAATAATATTATTCTTTTTGCATGACATAGGGTAGGTAATATTTTTATGGTGCATATTGAGGACATATCTTCCTCTAATATTTACTTTATGGCTCATAATGAAAATGTATGTTAGCTATGTCATAGAAGATTAGGACATACAAGCATGAGGCTTATTTCAAATTTTATTAAAAATGAACTTGTTGTTGGCATGCCTAACTTTTATATTGACTTTGATAAAGTATGTGATGCATGTGCTAAAGGTAAACATAGGAGAGCATCTTTTAAATATAAAAATATAGTTTCTACATCTAGAGTAGTCCAACTTATTCATAATGACCTTTTTAGACCCACTAGAACTATGAGTTTAGGAGGTAAATAATATGGATTTGTTATTGTGGATGACTATTCTAGATATACATGTGTTTTCTTTTTTGTTTTCAAAAGATGAAACTTTAGAAAAATTTATTACTTTTTGTAAAATGATTCAAAACCAAGTGGGATATTCAATTTCAAGTGTAAGAAGTGATCATGGAAAAGAATTTTAAAACCTTCGCTTTGAAAATTTTTATAATGAACATGGTATTAGTCACAATTTTTCGGCACTTAGAACCCCTCAACAAAATGGAGTTGTTGAGAGGAAAAATAGGACCTTAGAGGAAATGGCTAGAACCATGTTGTGTGAAAATAATTTTCCAAGATATTTTTGGGTGAAAGTCATAAACACTTCTTGCTATTGTAAATAGAGCTATGGTTAAGCCTATTTTGAAGAAAACTCCTTATGAACTTTTTAAAGGAAGAAAGCCTAACATAATCCACTTTCATCTTTTGGTTGCAATTGTTTTGTTTTGAATAATGGAAAAGAAAATTTAGAAAAATTTGATGTCAAAAGTGATGAAGGTATTTTTCTTAGTTATTCCACAAATTCTAAAGCTTATAGAATTTTTAACAAGAGAACCCTTGTTGTAGAAGAATCTATACATGTTGTTTTTGATAAATCTAACTCTCATTCTAGAAAGGAATCTATTGATTTTGATGATGTAGAAATATATCAAGTTGAGCAAAATAAAGCATCACATGAAGATCAAAGCATAAGTAAGTTGGTTTAAGAACTCAAAATTGATGAACTCCAAGAACCAACTCACGTTGAAAGAGAATCTAGCCACCAAGAGAGCTTTCATATGTTAAGGATGGACACATTATTGGTGATCCATCTAAAGGGGTAATTACTAGATCTTCAATTAGAAATACTTGCAATTATTTTGCTTTCATTTCTTGCATATAACCTAAAAACATTGATGTTACTTTAAATGATGAATTTTGGATGGCTATGCAAGAAGAATGAAATCAATTTGAAAGAGATCAAGTATAGAATTTAGTTGATAGACCTAGTAATCATCCAACTATAGGAACTAAATGGGTCTTTAGAAATAAACTTGATGAAAATGGTAACATTGTTAGAAAAAAAGGCTAGATTAGTTGCCAAAGGATATAACCAAGAAGAATGTATAGACTATGATGAAACTTATGCACCGGTAGCTAGGTTAGAAGCCAATAGAATGTTAGTAGCTTTTGCATGTTTAAAAAATTTCAAACCTTTTCAAATGGATGTCAAAAGTGCATTTTTAAATGGTTTTGTAAATGAAGAAGTTTATGTTGAACAACCTCCCGGTTTTGAAAATCCAAATTTTCCAAATCATGTTTTCAAATTGTCCAAAGTTCTATATGGTTTGAAGCAAACTCCTAGAGCTTGGTATGAAAGGCTTTCCAAATTTTTAATTGAAAATGGATTTGGAAGAGGCAAAGTAGACACCACCTTGCTTATAAAAACTAAAGACAAATACATTTTAGTAGTACAAATTTATGTTGGTGATATTATATTTGGTGCTACTAATGAACTTCTTTGTCAAGAATTTTCTAATATTATGCAAGGTGAATTTGAAATGAGCATGATAGGTAAGCTCAAATTCTTTTTGGGGCACCAAATTAATGAAACTCAAAATGAAATGTAACACCTCTAACCCGTATCTGTTGCCGGAATAGGGTTACAGAGCATTACTTTACAATTTGAACATTAAATCATACATTTCATACATTGACATAACATGATATAAAACATTCATTCATGTACATGCCACCCCTAAATCGAGCCCTCGATGCCCTAAAAATACCTTAGAAACAATCCAAGACTAAATTGGAAACATTTGGAAAGTTTAGAAAAAAGTTAGAAAATCTGAACTGCAGGGGTCACACGGCCGAGACACACACTCGTGTCTCAGGCCGTGTAACAATAAAAATAGGGACACACGACTGTGTCCCAGCCCGTGCCCTCACCCGTGTAACTCTCGAAATGGCTCCACATGCCCATGTCCCAGGTCGTGTACTAGGTGGTGTAACAGCCTGGCTTGCATGCATTAAAACCTATAGGAGACACATAGCCGTGTTGCCTAGCCGTGTGTCATACACGGTTGAGTCACACGCCCATGTCTCAGGCCGTGTGGACATGAAATTGGCCAAAATCAAGCCATTTCCATCACCAAATTGAGCATGTACCTAAAAGCATCTTGTGTACATGACCAAAGCATCAAAACCTTATGAAAACATGCATGAAATGACCAATTCAAAAGATCAATTCCATTCAACCAATATGCCATACAAGGAACCTGAAATTCAAACATACAAATCTTACCTACACATGCACATTTGTTCACATTTCCATCATCAAACATAATTCAACTTTTAACAAAACATGCCATTTGAGCCATTCAAAACATGCAACATGATGTAGTCACAATGACACAAATCAACAAGGCATTAAATGTACCAATATAGTTAACTTACATAACATATACATACTAAATCACCTTCAAACCATTTTCAAACATAATAGCCTAGTTCAATATGAACTAAAACATTTCACAAGTATCCATTTTCTAACTATCATCAACATGCCGAGAGAATTATATCAACAAGCACTTTGAAGTAATCAATATCACATAATTTGGTAAGGTATCAAAGTGTGCCAAACCAATATAGCTTTCCAAAGCTTACACATACTAAATCATCATTAACACATGCACTATAATACCATTACAATCGTCCTATACATGCCATTATAAACTGTAACCAAATTACTCAAAAACCATCGATTTGTCCACTGGATAGTGTGATAGGTCTCTAACAAACTTCCAATTGATTGAGCTTCTGATAATCTGTAAAGTAAAGGAAAAATAACTACTCAAGCAATGAATGCTTAGTAAGATCGTATAAAATTTAAACATAATATTCAATTTCAATAACGAACTTTATAGGATAAATACAAACCTATACCAATGCCATAAGATTTATAAAAACCAGATAACCATCAACTCTCAATTATGAACTTACCGTTTCAATCCATTTTCTTACCTATTTCATTTATATAGTATAAATCATAAGCATAAACATCTACCATAACCACAAGCTTGACACAAGCCTAAACATCATCATCAATACACAAGTTAGTGCATTTATAAATAACTCTTTTGGAATCAACCACATGATAAGCCATTTCATTAGAAAATACATCATTTGATTCATACAACCTTTTCATGAACATGAGCATATTTCCATTGAAGTTTACCATTCCAATCCTTTTCATTAATACATGATATAGTTCATTTGAACACTTACCGTTCCTTTCCTTTTCATGCCCGTTGAACCATTAGAATAACATCGGATATGCAGGAAAGCTCACACGAAGTAGGTTAAACATATAATTGTAACCTTTTCCTTTTCTTTTACATCATTGCTCACACGAGTTATGAAATGGGCCTACTCACACAAGCTGTGGGTCAGAATATAAGCTACGATGTTGCTCACACGAGCTGTGGAGTATCCGCAACAAACGTGGGACCTCAGCCATTGCTATGACTGTAACAACCCGATTTAGACCCTAGTCGAAACAGTGGTTTCGATACCACAAATTTGAGGTCAAAAAAATATTTTAGTGTTATTTTTTGTGTTTATAATATGTGATTAAGTCTGTGTGAAATTTTTGTGGTTTGAGTGCTTAATTAGCAAAAATGACTTAATCACGTAAAGTGTAAAATGCTGTGTGCTGATTATTAAGTGCTTAATTGTTGTTATCTTTATAATTTGGAGGATTTATGTTGTAATTAGCCCATTTTATGAGATTAATGGAAGATGATAGCATGGTTTTGATGTTATTATTAATAGTTGTTAAGGGTAAAATGGTAAAATGCCAAATAAGTTAATATTAATTAAAACAAAACCAATTTGATGGCCATTTTCTCATCTTTCTTCCACCGAAAAATAGAAAAGAGAATAGCCATTGAAGCTTTTGAAATTTTGGCACTTGCTAAGCTCAATTGAGGTATGTTTTGGTTTCGGTTTTTGATATTTTTTTATTTCTGTGATCGTTGCTTGGTGTACTATCAAACCCATGCTTTAATTTTTGAATTTGATGATGATTTTGAGATGTGCCATTGATGAACATGTGAGATTTGTGTTGATAGTTGGTGAAATATCAAAGTTTGGTGTTGGATTAACATATTTTGTCTTTGAATTTTTAGTGAAATTGAGTAATTTGGGCTAAATTGAGAAAAGTGTAAATTGAGGGACTAAAATGTGAAATAAATGAAATATGTGGACTTGTATGAACATAGAGAGAATTTGGCTAGGCATGGGTGAAGTGAAATTATGTGTATTTTGTGATTTTTTGAATTAGGGACTAAAGTGTCAAAATGTGAAAATGTGAGGGCTATTTTGTAAAATACCCTAAATATATGTGTGTGGAATAAATTGAATGAATTTGTTATTGAATGAGTTAAATTTAAGTGTGTATAGACCAACAAAGGAGAAGTTTGGATCGAGATCGAGGCAAAGACAAAGTGCTCGATAAATCGACCGTTTCGGTATCTCGACGCTCAAGGTAAGTTCGGATATAATACTAGTTATTAACTTATGTCTATGTGATGTGAATTAAATGAAATTATATATAACTAAGAGATTAGAAATGCTATGTGCAGAATTGAATTAGATGGCACTAAGTGTGCGTATTTGAAATCGAAATAGGGATGAATAGCACTGTGTGTGTGAAGGTATGAAAGCTTCAGCTTAATGTTTTGGCACTGTGTGTGCGATATCGAGATAAGTCAGTTAAAAGAATAAGCACTAGTGTGCAATGATGAATATGCTTCGGCTATGAAATTGGCACTAAGAGTGCGATTAAAAGTAAACGGATATCAAAAGTTGATCGGAATGTAACCTCGAGCATTGATCGGTATGGAAGGTGAATAACTATGTGTTTGATAAGGTATGTATTGAACCTTTGTGGTCGATGAAATGATGTATGGTATTATGAATGGTTGAGTAAGTAGGTTGGCTATGGATGATATGCTATGAGTAATAGAAGGTTAATCTATGTGAGGGATGAATTTGTATAATGAGTTTGTTTTGTTAACTTGAATGTATTATGTTACGAACTTACTAAGCTTTTGAAAGCTTACCGTGTGATTTGTTTCTCTATTTTTCAGTGTCAGTACAGCTTGCTCGGATCAGGGAATTGTCAGCAACTAAATCACACTATCGGCTAACCATTTTGGTACTTATGGAAAGATGTATATAGTTGAAATATGGCATGTATAGGCTAGTAGTTATGGCATGTTTTATAATGTTCAATCATTGCCATGTGATTTGGCTTGGAAGTTGAATGATGTTAAACTTATAAATGAGCTATGTTTATGGTATATGAAGTATGTTCTGGTATGGCTTGATGGCAATGAAATGGTCTTAAGAATGGTAATTTTAGTGATGGATTGATGCCATAGTAATATAGTGATTTTGTGGATGAATCACGCTTGGTTATGTATGTGTTTTAGTTGTGCAATTTGGTATATAAGTTGACATGATTAGAGATGAGTTTGGATAGGATGATATGTTGATCATTTGACATGTATTTGGTTGTCAAATTGTGTGTGAAAATAGGCTTGTATGTGCTTGTAGGTATGACCCAAGTATGGGTGGTATCTTGGCCTTGAAAATGGCCTATTTTGCATACACAGCTAAGGGACACGGGCGTGTGTCTCTGCCGTGTGGCTCAAGGGTCACTTCGAAGTGTGCCTGAGTAGGTTACATGGTCATGGCACACGAGTGTGCCTAGTGGCCGTGTGACCAAGTCAGTAACTAGCTTAATATCACATGGCCAAGGCACACGAGCGTGCCTGGTAGTTGTGTGGACAAGTCAGTATGTATGCCCTATTTTGGCACAGCCTGGACACAAAGGCGTGTCTGGTAGCCATGTGAGGCACACGGCCTGACCGTACGGGCATGTGACCTCTGTAACTTTGAAAAAGTTTTAAATTTTCAAGAATTTTCGTAAGTGTTCGGTTTAGTTCCGACCCCTTTCTAGCATGAGATTAAGGTCTCGTGGACCTCAATAAGGGACTATATGTTTGTATTTGCATATGTTTGATTGGTGATTGACTTTGTGTTTATTAAATGAATGTGAAATGTTCCAAATGTTCAGTAATGCCTCTTAACCCTATTCTGGCGACGGTTTCGGATTAGGGGTGTTACAATGACATTCAAGACCAGTGCCCGAAACATGAAAACCCTAATGACATGTCATTTGTATCCTATGAATTCCTAAGGTTCAATCGGGACTCGATAACCATCAATTCGTCATAATGTGGATACATTTATATATATATATATATATTGATTCATTTACATTAAAAACAACATAATAAACATTTAATTTAATTAACATTTAATTGCAGCAATGACTAAGTACAGGGCTATTTGGTAGTTTTATCTTCTCCTCAATTTTCTACTTGTTGTCGATCTAAATTAATAGTTTCATTCAATTCATTAATTTAGACAGTAAAACCAATTCATTTTATGCAATTTAGTCCTTTTTGACATTTTTACAAAATTACCCTCAACTTTTCATTTTTATTCAATTTAGTCCCTATGTCCTAATCATGCAAATAAACCAATTTTGTTAAAAATTCATACTACCCGAATGTTACTAGCATCCATTACAACCCACATTTGTAACAATTTCACACCAAGTCCTTGAATTATTATTACTTTAACAATTTAATCCTTAAACATTTAAATCATTAAAAATTTCTTAACAAAATACTTATAAATAACAACTAATACTTCAAATTCATCATCTAACATCTAAAATCAGAAAAATTCATCAATGAAAATATTCAAAATCTTTAACAATTTCAAAAATGAAGGTACGGGCTAGCTAGACATAGTTGCAACGATATCAAAAACATAAAAACTACGAAAAATGGATAATTTAGGGGCTTACATGCAAAGAAACTTTGTTAGCCGAAACTTCAAAACCTCCCATGGTGGTTCGGTGATGACAAAACAATTGGAGAAGAAAACATTATGTTTTCTTATTTTTTAACCTTCTATTCTTTATTTTTAATAATAATATAACATATAAAACATATTTAATTAAAGGAAATTAAAGCTTTAACCGTTCACCAATTTAAAAATGGTTAACTTATCCACTAAGGCCATCCAATTATGTTTCTTTAATCAATTAAGACCTTTAAACTAATAGCGATTGAATTTTTCAACTATTACGATTTAGTCCTTTTTTCTTAATTAACTATCTGAACATTAAAATTTCTTAACGAAACTTTAATACAACCTTAATAACATTTATAAAAATATTTACGGCTCGGTTTATAGAAATGAGGTCCTGATACCTTATTTTCTAAAACCACTTGACTTTAGGGTCTTACCACTTGAACCTAATTGTTCATTCGAATAACATAAATTGCCAATTCAAAATTTATTTAAATACCATATTTGACTCGTAAATATTAAATAATATTTAGGAACTTACTCGTCAAATTTGTGGCCCAGACTATTACATGATATCTTCATCAATCAAGCCAAATACATCAAGGAAATGCTCAAGAAGTTTAAAATGGAGGACTTGAAGCCTCAATCAACACCAATGAGCACTTCAACAAAGCTTGATAAAGATGAAGGATGTAATATCCTAGAATTAGGGGTTATGCGTGTAGTGCATAATTCAAGTGTAAGTGGGCTTAGTGTGTGTTTGGATGAGTTTTAAGGGTTTTTAGAATTTTAGAATGTAAGGGAATGCTTTAGAAAAATATTAGATTTTTAGTCTTAGAAGGGGAGCTAAGCAAAATTAGCCTTAAGAAAATTAGTTTGAGGTTTTAATCACAAGGAGTTAATTGGTAAAGTGGCAAGTGGAGTGTGGAGTGTATTAATGGTCTTAGGTTCGAATCCCATGGATGACAATAAGGTGACTTTTATTTTTGTTTTTGTATGGCATGTGTTGGTCAAATTTTAATTATGGTAGGATAGACTTTTTCATTTTTGGATAGCAGACTAAGGGAATAAGGCAAGTTATTAGTTAAGGTATGGAATCAAGGTGTTATGGAAGGATAAGGGGACATAAGGCTTGATGTATGGGTGTTGTTTTGGAAATATTTTTATGGCATTTTGTCCATGAACATGGACGGTTTCATGGACTAGGGGGGTTGGCTTAATTTTGAAAGTGATTAGGAGGAATTAAAGAGGAAAATAGGGGATTTGTGATGAGTATGTGAGTTGGCCGGCCAAGGAAATATCTTTGTAGATCATTTCGGTTTTTGTGGGTAGAGGGGAGTAGCCGAATTTCTCTTAAGGAGTTTAGGTGTTTATTTTCGGGTTTTCTTTTCCTTCTCTAGTGTGGTGCCGAAATCCTAATGCCATCAAAGTACCATTTTGGCCATTTTCTTTTGACAAAATTTGTTCCATTCTCTCTAAACCTCACCCTTTTCTTTCATAAGTTAGAACCATTTGTGCATGTATTTTCTTCCTTCTTTCACATCTTTTTCTTTTCTTTTATTTTGCTTAAATCGAAATCTCCCTTAAGGTTGCCATTGTCGAATATTACATCTTCATTTGGAAACACCATAGCTGAATTCTCTAAGCATTAAACCCTCTCCATTGTTACGTTTTCTCTCTTCACCATTAAGTGCCGAAACTCTTTCTCTTTGGGACCTAGAAGCCGTTTCTCTGAGGGTGCTTGAGTAGTGGTAAGTATTTTCTATCCTAGTAATCGGTTTGGGTTCTATTTCTGTTGGTGTGCCGAATCAAGTGTTAAGGCCTTGGTTTTGGGTTAGCCGAATATTCGTAAGCCATGTTATGTGTGCCTTTTGTTTGTAGCCGACATTAAGGAGCTTTAAAGGAGATCTCTCGGGTTTTGATCATCAAGAATTGCGACAGTCTCAAGGAGCAAGCAAGTAATTCTTTGGATTTGGTAGGAGACCAAATCGGCATTAAGGGAGGAGGAAAAACCACGTTCTGAGATCGTGTTAAATTCGAGTAGCTAGGGGTGGTTTTGCTATACCCTCAAATTTCAAACGAAAAGCTGTGTCGGGAGTCCGAGACTTTCCACCGGGATGTGGACCCTCTACTGGCGATAATCGGTTATTTGAAGTCGTACGTACCCCCGAGCCATTGTTCGTTCGTGGTTCTTCATCGGGTTATGAACCATCAATCGGAGAGAAATCGCATATAGTTGTTATTCGAGATTCCGAGGGTATCGGCGAGTGGGAAAGTTTAGTTATCACTATTATCAGGTGTGTATCTTACACACTTTATAATTCAGTGATATGTATTTATATATATACTAATCGTTTTATTAAAGTGAAAAACTATGAGATATTGATTTGATACCTTGAAGGGTATGTGCAAGGATTCGGGTAAGTCCGTTTCGATATGATGTTAATATATGATTGATTGATGTCATGATCTACGATTTAAATATGTTATATTATCATATCAAAGTATGATGGCATGATTTATATTATTAATACATTGGTTTGGGAACATGAGTGGAGGGGGAAGGATTTGATATCCGTGTCTTTGGACACCAGAGGTTTGGCACCCCCAGTGATTTGGTATCACATTTGTGTCTTTGGGACACCAGAGGTTTGGCACCTCATAGCGACTCGTCCCTGTGGTCTAGCACCACCGTGGGTTGGCCCCACTTTTGAGATATGGGATCGTCGCCAGTGATTTGGTATCACACGTGGGTTGGCCCCACAACTTGATTATTCGTGACTTTGGTCACCAGTGATTTGGTATCACATTTGTGTCTTTGGGACACCAGAGGTTTGGCACCTCACAGTGACTCGTCCCTGTGGTTTAACACCACCGTGGGTTGGCCCCACTTTTGAGATATGGGATTGTCGCCAGTGATTTGGTATCACACGTGGGTTGGCCCCACAACTTGATTATTCGTGACTTTGGTCACCAGTGATTTGGTATCACATTTTGGATATCGTGACTTTGGGTCACCAGTGGTTTGGCACCACCAGTGGTTTGGTACCACACAGGGTAGGAAAGGAGTTATGGATGGCTAGGTTGGGTGCATTATATGTATGTTGCTTGATTATAAATTGTGTAAGAATGTTACATTAACCGGGAGAGGGATTATGCACTGAGTCTTGGTGACTCACCTTCTCCCTTATCATTTCAGGTGATTTGTGAGATCGCGGATTGAGGAGCCGGATGAACTCGAGGAGGCCATGCAATAAAATTTGATTTTACATGAACTTCGATTTGGGGTACTTTAATTTATTTTAATTTGGTTTTTGTTTTATTTTGGGTTTGTAATAAGTCCTCTTTAATTATGTTTGGATTATTTATATGCTTTGGATATGTTTTAAATATGGCTTATAAATTATTTGGTTAATTTAATAATTGAGCCCAAAGTTTTTTTTTTTAAAAAAATGATTTAAAATGCAATGGTTTTAAAATCTTACCATCGGGTAATATAAATTAAGTGTTTTCTACAATTTAAATGATTTCCAAATATTTAGTTTCTACACACAAATGCAAATGGTTTTCAAAGTAATATTTCGAGTTTTCTTAAAATGATATAAATGTTTTTCTAACCCATGATTTATCAACTAAGTTTTAAATTTTTATTTCAAAGTGAATTATCAGTTAAAACTGAATATACACCTGATTTCTACAAATATAAAATTTTCAAAGAGTTTTTCACTAATATTTAATTGTTAATTCGATTCTTTTCAAAATGTTTTCCTCAGTGACATACCAGATTCGGTCGTGGCGTATTGACCGGGTTTGGGGTGTTACAAATTGGTATCAGAGCTAAGTTCAAAAGCTCGGCTGTGGGCCCGAGGCCCAAACTGTTTTAAAGTATGATTTTTAAAAATGTTTTTGTTTGAAATTATATGGTTTGAAAAGCATGGCACCGAGTCTCCGGCACCGATCCGTCCGGGTAAGTATTTCAAAACTGTTGATTTTGATGATGATGATAATGGTATGATTGTATAGTAGTAGGAACTACTCTAGAGACCCAAAACTATAGGTTGGAAGTACTCGCGAAAACAAAACTCTTTAATAAGAATTATGCATAAAATTGTGTTTTAAAGATAGTGGAACGATGACTAAGCATAAAACTTTTAAATTAGATAAGTCGAGAAGTTAGACATGAGCACTCGAGATCGTGGTCATCATGGACGTGGTAAAGGCCGATGTGCTAGTGGCTGAGATAAGGTCTCATGATCGAGTTGGGATTGATGAGCTGACTCAGATAGTTAAGGAAGTTTTGGAGGAGGTTTAAGGAATCGGTGAAGCACTTCGAGTTGGGTCTGTGGACTGTAAGAAGAATAGAGATCACAGTTCTCTAGGGTCACAATCTCATTCTGTAAAACATGTCAAGGCATGATCGAACTTTTTGGCTTGCGATTACTGTGGAATGTGTCATCCGGGAGAATGTTGGAGGAAGTTAGGAGTATGCTTGAGATGCGGGTCTAAGGAGCATAAGGCTCAAGATTGTTTCCTCACTCTCAAGTCAAGTATGTTTTGGTTGGAAGTAATGATTGAATGTAGGAAAATTCTTGGTATAAGTGGTAGATAACGGTTTGCTATGGTGGATTAGATGTTTGGTTGTGTGAGAAAAAGGATTCAAGATTAGGTTAAAAAGTACATTGTGGTTTTTAAGAGTAGAGTGCGCAGCGAAAGCATAGTGGTGTGTTTTGAGCAGTGTGTTAGTAGTTGGATTGGAAAATTTCGAGGATGAAATTTCTTTAAGGAGGGTAGAACTGTAACATCCCGAAATTGGGCCTAGTAGGATTGGGCCGATTGGGCTTTGGGTTTAGGAGAGATTAAAACCTTTAAGAATCTGAGAATGATGTTTTTGCAAATTGGATTTTTTAGTTAAATGGATTTGGAAGGTTATGAGGTTTCTATGAATTCTCGGTATATTTGGGTACTTAGTATAGTTTTGTGAAGGCTTGGAATTATTAGCTAAGCTAGAATAATTTTTAGTTTGAAGAAATTAATGAAGTGGATTAAGTGAACTTGACACTTAAGTTAATTTAAGTGTTAAATTAAACATATGTGGAGTTAGTGGCAAGGTGGTTAGGATGCATGAAGAGTAGCTTGAGGTTAGAGGTTCGAGTAGCATGTTTAACATTTTGAAGACTTTGTTTTTATGCTTCCTAGTATTAAGTGTTGGTCAAACTTTAATTATGATAGGTTGGACTTTCAATTTTTGGTAAGTTGAATATTGGTTTAGGAAAGTTTGTACTTTGGGAAAGGAATCTTAAGGTTATGGAAGGATGGGGGGACATAAGGCTTGGCTTAAGGAAGATGTTTTGGAAACTATTCCAAGGCCTTTAGTGCTTGTATGTGGACGGCATGTGTGGCTAGGGGGTGGCCGAATGTTGATAGGAAGTTAAGGGAGGGAATAGTTGGTAAACTTTAGCATTTTGTGCATCATTTGGTATTTTTCTCTTCCTCTCCAAAAACTCCCTCTTTGGCCGAATGTACTTTAGGCATTTTTGTGCAATTTTGCTTTTGATTTAGCTCTCATTTGTGTTTGAACCAAATTCTAATTTTCTTTCTCTCTTTTCCCTTTTGAAACCGAAACCACATTTTGCATTTTTGTGCACCTTTCATCTTTGGTAAATTAGGTGTTGGCCGAACCTCTTACTCCCATTTTGCTCTTTTCTTTCTTTTGATATTGTTCAAAACCACTTTTCTTATTACTTTTCTTGGCCGAATCTTCCTTCTCCCCATTCCTCTTTTCTTTTCTTCCACTTTTGTTCAAAACCGAAAACATCCATTTTCATTCTATTTTCTTCTTCCATTTTCTTCTTTCTTTTATTTTCGAAATCTCCTTCTCCTATTTTATTTTCACTTTATTTTCCTTTCTTTTTCTCCACTCTAGTCGAATCCTAATTGTGTCTCACTCAACCACATTGCCGAAATTGTTTTGCCTTGAGAGGATCTTTTTGACCGAATTCATTATCTCTTCTCTTTCAACAAACCTTTTATTTTGGTAGTGGTATAGTGGAGTATTGATCATTTCTTTATTGATAGTCGAACATAGTCATACAAAGATCGTGTGGAAAAAAGGATTTCATCATTCAAGGATTTTGACAAACTCCATAGGCAAGTGACGATTTTCGGAATTGAATCGAAGTGTTAAGGTATGGATTTTTATACTTGTTATATCGTTTTAGATGGGCTACTAATCTATTTTGTTCGCTCGATTATTATCTTCTTTCCGTGAACGTTAGATTTTGGAGAATCAAGTATGGGTTCGAAGAGAGCAGTTAATAGTGTTTGGAAGAGGGGTGGTTCTGCTGTTGGAACGCCGGTACCCCATGGCGCAGCAGAATAAAATTAGATCCGGCGATCCAAATCATGGATCCATGTGTGAGGAACGAATCGGGGTGAAATAAAGGTTTTGAAATTACCAAAACTTCAATCTGAGTAGACAGCGGCGCCTTGGCAACAAGAGTTTTGATCTACTGTCGAATCAAGCCTCAACCTTTTGCGATGTCGGCCTCTACGTAATCCACTCGGTTTGACTATGAACGGAAGAAATCTCCAAAACTGTTTTGGAGGCTTATTTGCTTGACGGCTGCTAGACCTAACAAGCAATCACTTAGGGTTTTCATGTTGAGTTTTGTCTCCTTTTAATACCTTTTATAATGGGTGCCTTTCTCATTGGGCCTTTATAATAGGTATCCTCTTAATTGGGCCTTTATAATTGGTATCTCTTGAATGTATTACAAGATTAAATAAATACAATAAAGTTTTTAACCGAAAATTATAATTACATTAATTATAATAAGGATTCCGGTAAACTATATTTATTTAAATTTATATATGAATCAAATTCATATATTAATAAAATTATGTTATCATTATGTGTACAACATCCTTGTACATATAATATGTTCAATATTTGATTGCCCAATTAAATTATTTCTTTAATTAATTTAATTTATGTGACAACCAAGCACAATACCAACTATATTTTATTTCGTTCATTTCAACCATAGGGTGTGACCCTGTAGGTTCTTGCAACGTTAGCAGTAATACTAGAACGATTCTATTGTCACAGACAATGAGTGGCATCTAGCAATGCATCATTGCTACCTAAGTTACAAGAAGTCATGATTCGACATAACCTTTCGTGATTAACCTTTCATGCATTAATCCTTAAGTCCTTTATCTCTGGAAC
Source organism: Gossypium australe (assembly GCA_005393395.2). Lineage (NCBI taxonomy): Eukaryota > Viridiplantae > Streptophyta > Magnoliopsida > Malvales > Malvaceae > Gossypium > Gossypium australe. Next base: position 63,565,334 of record CM016624.1, on the reverse strand, counting down.
GGATACAAGTCATGGGATAGTCACACTTGCATAGTCCATCCCATGTTTCTTGATATCTTGAGTAGACTATGATATACAAATTAGTATGACATCTCATATCAACTTATTTGAGCATGGCCATGCATTTCTAGTCTCACTCAATCAAGTGGCCTAAGATATTACTCCTATTATGTAGGAGGGACTTATCCTTTATTGATCAACCATATCCCTCTACATAGATTGTGGTATATCCAACATCAGCCTTTATAGAACAACCTGTTACGGTGTACGTTTGACTGTATCAAAATATACAAATCACGATGCTGGGATAATAATGATCTCAAGTCTGAGGATCATATACATATTAATCACTATGAGTAATGTTGTGACAATTACATAATAATCCAAGAAACATACTCATAGCGGGTCAATCCAATATGTTGTTCTCTAACACACATATTCATGCATTGATTTTGACACTCCATATCAATGACAACTCTTTATCATCAATCAACTACATGTTAGTCTTAATGCATTATTGTTGTCCTAGTCAACAATAATACTCGACTAAGGATCTTTTAAGAATAATCATATTATTCTCAGGACATTATTATAAAACAGTTTATCTATACACACAGAAAGAAAAACTGAAATAATAATGACAACGCTTTATATTAATAAACATGGTAAATTAAGTATGTTATTACAACCATTTCATGATTGATCTTTGGGCATACTCTTACATCTGCTATACCCTCAAATTTCAATCGAAGGGCTGTTTCGGGAGTCCGAGACTTTCCACCAGGATGTGGACCCTCTGTTGGCGATAACCGGTTATTTGAAGTCGTACGTACCCCCGAGCCATTGTTCGTTCGTGGTTCTTCATCGGGTTATGAACCATCAATCGAAGAGAAATCGCATATAGTTGTTATTCGAGATTCCGAGGGTATCGGCGAGCGGGAAAGTTTAGTTATCACTATTATCAGGTGTGTATCTTACACACTTTATAATTCAGTGATATGTATTTATATATATATACTAATCGTTTTATTAAAGTGAAAAACTATGAGATATTGATTTGATACCTTGAAGGGTATGTGCAAAGATTCGGGTAAGTCCGTTTCAATATAATGTTAATATATGATTGATTGATATCATGATCTACAATTTAAATATGTTATATTATCATATCAAAGTATGATGGCATGATTTATTATTAATACATTGGTTTGGGAACATGAGTGGAGGGGGAAGGATTTGATATCCGTGTCCTTGGACACCAGAGGTTTGGCACCTCCAGTGATTTGGTATCACATTTGTGTCTTTGGGACACCAGAGGTTTGGCACCTCATAGCGACTTGTCCCTGTGGTCTAGCACCACCGTGGGTTGGCCCCACTTTTGAGATATGGGATCGTCGCCAGTGATTTGGTATCACACGTGGGTTGGCCCCACAACTTGATTATTCGTGACTTTGGTCACCAGTGATTTGGTATCACATTTGTGTCTTTGGGACACCAGAGGTTTGGCACCTCAAAGCGACTCGTCCCTGTGGTTTAACACCACCGTGGGTTGGCCCCACTTTTGAGATATGGGATTGTCGCCAGTGATTTGGTATCACACGTGGGTTGGCCCTACAATTTGATTATTCGTGACTTTGGTCACCAGTGATTTGGTATCACATTTTGGATATCGTGACTTTGGGTCAGCAGTGGTTTGGCACCACCAGTGGTTTGGTACCACATGGGGTAGGAAAGGAGTTATGGATGGCTAGGTTGGGTGCATTATATGTATGTTGCTTGATTATAAATTGTGTAAGAATGTTGCATTAACCAGGAGAGGGATTATGCACTGAGTCTTGGTGACTCACCTTCTCCCTTATCATTTCAGGTGATTTGTGAGATCGCGGATTGAGGAGCCGGATGAACTCGAGGAGGCCATGCAATAAAATTTGATTTTACATGAACTTCAATTTGGGGTACTTTAATTTATTTTAATTTGGTTTTTGTTTTATTTGGGGTTTGTAATAAGGCATCTTTAATTATGTTTGGATTATTTATATGCTTTGGATATGTTTTAAATATGGCTTATAAATTATTTGGTTAATTTAATAATTGAGCCCAAAGTTTTTTTTTTAAAAAATGATTTAAAACGCAATGGTTTTAAAATCTTACCATCGGGTAATATAAATTAAGTGTTTTCTACAATTTAAATGATTTCCAAATATTTAGTTTCTACACACAAATGCAAATGGTTTTCAAAGTAATATTTCGAGTTTTCTTAAAATGATATAAATGTTTTTCTAACCCATGATTTATCAACTAAGTTTTAAAGTTTTATTTCAAAGTGAATTATCAGTTAAAACTGAATATACACCTGATTTCTACAAATATAAAATTTTCAAAGAGTTTTTCACTAATATTTAATTGTTAATTCGATTCTTTTCAAAATGTTTTCCTCAGTGACATACTAGATTCGGTCGTGGCGTATTGACCGGGTTTGGGGTGTTATAGAGGCGCTAGTGGTTGCTAGTCTTACCAAGGTTAGTAATTGTGGGTTATGACAATAACGGTGGTGGACTGAGTGTGTACGTTAACCTATTAAGTATAAGCTGATATAAATGTTGGTGGATTGTAGGATTCGGAGAGCGTGGATCTCGCCTAATCTAGCAAACAAGTGTTGAATCGTACACCCATTACCATATTGTTCATACACTGGATAGCGATGTCTCACACTCTTGTGTTACTGTGCATCTGTGAAAGCCGAAAAGCTGCGCTTCCGGTATTTAAGGGCCCTCGGGCGTGCGAATGCTCATAGGGATAAAAATCGAGTCACATTCGTCGGCGATAGATCATAGAGGCCGCCACGAGAATTATTCGTGGGTTTAGGTCGTAATGGGCCTCGATGGGACATGGAGGCCTAATGGGCCCCACATGGGTAAAGTCCCCGTGAAATGATAACAATGAAATGGGCTACGAATTTCGCATAGCCAAGATCGATATTGGGCTGAGTGGGCCACACAAGCGTGTGGGCCCACTTGGGCTGAAAATTGGGCTTTGGGCCTAATTGCACCGTTTTGACCAGAAAGGGTATCTGTATCGCTCGAGGCCACTGTAGGCCTCCGGAAAGGCCGTTATATGACTAAATTTACTAAAATACCCTAAATGGGTAAAATTACTAAAATACCCTCAATGGGTGAAATTACTGAAATACCCTTAATGGGTGAAATTACTGAAATACCCTCGATGGGTAAAATTACCGAAATACCCTCGAGGGGTGAATTACTGTTTTACCCCCAACCGACCAAATGACCGTTATACCCTTATTGGTAGTATAAGTGATGTATATGTAATATTTGTATGATTGATTATGATTGTGATACACGGCATACATGGGTTATTTATGACACGACATACTGCATTGGGTTGGGTTTTTTATTTTGGAGGAAGTACTGTAATAGTGGCTATAGCACGTTTTACTAATCTAGTGGCTTTGCCCGTATACTAATTTTAGTGGCTCAGCCACATATACTGTTATTAGCAGCTTTGCTGCGTTGTTATTAGCAGCTAGATTGCGTTATTGGTGTGCTGGGTGGGTGGGTTGACTTGGTCCCCACATGGTGTGTTGGTTGGTACGGGTGGTGTGTTGGCGGGACTAGGTTGGGTTACGTTTCTGTGTTGCATTGATATGATTTTCGGGCTTAGGCCAACTCTGATACTGTATAGGGCTTGGGCCCAAACTATTACTGTAATAGGGGATTACTCACTGAGTTCTCGTAACTCACCCTTTTCTTTAACCGTGCAGGTAATCCCCAGTCTTAGATGATTTGGAGCTGCGAGGGACTCGGAGGTGGCCACACGCTCGATATGTTTTAAACGTAAACTTAGTTATTTTATTTAATTTTAATATATTGGGCTAATGATTTTGTAATAAGGCCATTTGGGATTTTTAACTTTTAATTGGTATTTTCTTTTCATTACTACCTGCTAGACTAGGAAACGCGGGTTTTAAAACGACAACGGTTTTTAAAGGAAATTACGATTTTCCAACCTTAAAATTTACAACTTGAACGAGCTTCCGCGATATTTAATTTTGTTTAATAAATGATTTGATTAATAAGAAAATAATGTTTTTATGAATTTACTACCCTAAAAGTCTCAAAGAGAATAAATGTTTAGTATTGAGATTTTACCGAACTAGCCGGTTTTCAAACGACACTTTGATGTGACACATCAGATCCGATCGTAACGTCTGGGCTGGGTTTGGGGTGTTACATTAACTCTTATGGTTAGATGACATTCTGGTGTATTCAAGAATCGAGGAGGATCATGATTCGCATCTCCGAATTGTATTGCAAATACTGAGAGAAAAGCAGCTTTATGCCAAGTCCAGAAAGTGTGAGTTTTGGCTGCGAGAGGTGACATTTCTAGGTCACGTGGTGTTTGCCGAGGGGATTAGGGTTGATCCTCGGAAAATTGAGGCCGTATTGGATTGGAAACCACCAAAGACTGTATCTAAGATTCGAAGTTTTCTGGGTCTGGCTGGGTATTACAGACGCTTCGTTGAAGGGTTCTCACTGATTGCTGCACCTCTAACTAAGTTGTTGCGAAAAGGGGTACCATTTAATTGGATTGATAAGCAGCAGGAGAGCTTTGAGAAAATGAAGAAGATTCTGACTGAAGCCCCGGTATTAATACAGCCAGAGTTTGGGAAAGAATTCATTGTCTACTGTGATGCGTCGCACACTGGATTGGGTTGTGTGCTGATGCAAGAGGATAAGGTGGTGGCTTATACGTCTCGTCAGCTTAGGCTGCACGAGGTTAATTACCCCACTCATGGCTTGGAATTAGCTGCGGTGGTATTCGCATTGAAGATTTGGAGACATTACTTGTACGGGGAGAAGTCGATCATTTATACCGACCATAAAAGCCTCAAGTACCTCCATACTCAGAAGAAGTTGAATCTTAGGCAACGAAGATGGATAGAGTTGCTAAAGGATTATGATTACTCAGAAATCAAAATTGAGCAATGGAAGATTCGGAGAACAAGGGACGATAAAACAAGTGCAGTAGGAAAAATCTTTCTCGAACTTGGGAAGATCGAGGGGGAAATAGGTTATTTTTAAAGTTTTGGGAAAACTGCTTCATAAACACATAGAATTTTGACCTTTTACAAATTAGTACTTATTTCAAAAGTGAAAGCCTTTTCAGTATCTTATTTTCAAAAATTGATTTAATTTTCAAAATGCTATAGACAAAAACATTTCTGAATGCCATGATAATGAAATTCTCAAGCTCACTAAAGCTAAAATCCTTAAAATACTCCTAAAACTCCTAGGCCCAATTTTAGGGTGTTACAGTTCTCTCATTCTAAAAAGAATTTCGTCCTCGAAATTTACCTGAGCTAAATAGAGAAGGATATTGCCGTCTCATCACATCTTCAGCTTTCCAAGTAGCCTCTTCTATCTTTTGGTTGTTCCACAAAACCTTAACCAATGGCAGTCTCTTATTTCTCAAAACCTTCTCTTCACAAGCTAGAATATCAATCGGTTCTTTCTTATAAGTAAGATCAGTTTGAACTTCAATTTCCTCTACTCGCACAATATGCGATGGATCTGAACGATACTTCCTCAATATAGACACATGGAAAATATTGTGAATTCACTCATGTTCTGGCGGCAGCTTGAGTCGATAAGCTACCGAACCAATCCTCTCAATAACTTCATAAAGTCTAACATATCTTGGACTCAATTTATCCTTCCTACCAAACCTCAAAACCTTCTTCCAAAGTGAAACTTTCAAGAACACCTTATTGCCAACTTGAAACTCGATATCTCAACATTTCAAATCCACATAAGATTTCTGCCTATCAAATGCTTCTTTCAAACGATCGAAATCAAATTCACCTTCTTCTTAGTCTCACAAACTAAATCCGATCCAACTACTTGCTTCTCATCCAATTCTGTCCAACACAAAGGAGTTCAACACTTCCTACCATACAACGCCTCAAACAGTGCCATACGAATACTCGCTTGAAAACTATTGTTGCATGCAAACTCTTCTAAGGGCAAATATTGCTCCCAACTACCACTGAACTCAATCACACAGCTTCACAATGTATCCTCCAAAACTTGAATTACCATTTCTGACTGACTAGTTTGGAGGTGATAAGCCGTATTGAAACTAAGCTCGAAGTAAAATGTAGATCCCTATCTGAAGTAATCGAAACTAGAACCCCATGAAGACGTACAATTTTAGTGATGTACAACTCTACCAACTTTTGTAAAGAATAGTTAGTGCGTATAACCAAGAAATACACACTTTTAAAAAATCGACCAACTATTACCCATACTGAATCCTTCTTTGACGGAGTCAACGAAAAACCCAAAATGAAATCCACAGTAATCCTTTCCCACTTCTATTTAGGAATCGCAATCGGCTGCAACGAACCTGAAGGAAACTGATGCTCTGCCTTTACCTTCTGACAAACCAAACATTGAGTCACAAAATCTGAAACATCATGCTTCAAACTAGGCCACCAATAAATCTATCGAAGTTCATGATACATCTTGCCACTACCAAGATGCATAGTGTAAGGGGTACTATGCGCATCGGTAAGAACCGCTTGGATCAAGTCTACATCATGCGACGCAAACAACCTACATCGAAAGTTTAATATACCATCACTGTCAATATCAAAATCTCCCTTAACACCTTGTTCAACCTTTCAAATTCTCTTTAACAACTCTCAATATAGTGATTGTTTCTCCTCAATCTGTTGTGACAAAGTCGGCCTTAATTGAAGTTCATCTAAAAAATCACCATTACTAGCTAAAATCAAATGTGCAAACATAGCTCTCAACTCCGTCATCAACTTTCTACTCAAAGCGTGAGCAACAACATTCGCCTTACTAGGATGATATTCTATCACACAATAATAATCCAACGCCTTTGCATTAAGTTCAACTCCTTTTGGTCAGGAGGTACTTAAGGCTTTTATGATCCGTATAGATAACACATTTCTCTCTATACCCAAGGAAGAATCCACCTAGACTTCACTTATTACTTCTGATTCATATGATTTATTCACTTGAATTAATCCGTAGAAATCCCTAAATTATGTTAATATCTCTTTCGAGACTAAAAACAATTGACTCTAGGTTGATTAATTGAATCTCTTTCTAATTAAAACCCTTATTGTCGCATTAACTCAATCTATGGATTCCCTTATTAGATTTGACTCTAATCCGGCAGATTTACGTTGTCCTATGTCTAGGATTGCATTCAACTCCGCTTAATTGTGTGGATCTACTCTTAAACAGGGACTTTTGCTCCTCTGAATAAGCACATTCGACTTGAATCAATAACCTGAATTATTAAAGAAAAAATAAGAACTCACAATTAAGAATAAGAACAAGTATTTATCTTATAAATCAAATAGTAATAAGATCTATCTTAGGTTTCATCCCCTCAGGTATTTAAGAGATTTAACTCATATTGATAGAGGAAAACATCTTAAAATAAGGAAAACTACAAAACATAAGAAAACCCAAAAACCTCAAGAGAAATTGATAGGAAATCTTCAGTCTTGATGGAGGTCCTTCTTCCAAGTAGCTCCCAATGGCTGTCTTCGAGTATTTTTTGCTTTCTACCCGTGTGTGTCTTAGGTCCTCTCCCTAGGGTGTTTATATAGGCTTTGGAGCACCTTTCTTGGCCCACAAGTAGTCTTTTCTGAATAAAATTAGACTTGGGTTTGGCAGGGACACGCCCGTGTGACACGCTCATGTGCGATAGCTTAAGTCGTGTTTGATTCTACTCGTAACACACGGCCGTGTGGTCTACCCATGTTCAATAGTCCAGACCGTGTTCTATTTTGCTCGTAACACACGGCCGTGTGGTCTGTGTAACACCCCATACCCGAATTCGGGGCTGAGACCGGATATGAGACTTTACTATACTTGAACTTTCTTAACATGCACTTACGGGCTGTAAAATTTTGTTCTGAATTAAAAACTTCTCTTTCTTAGCCTAACCATACATTTCATGGGCCTACGAGGCCATAAACACGTATCTGAAAACTTTCAAAACTTAATCGAAAACTTTTCTTTAAAGCAGGGGTTACACGCCCATGTGGCTTGGGACACGCCCGTGTACCCCTTTGACACGCCCATGTCTTCCAGCCGTGGTCGACACTGACTAAATTCACACGGCCTTGACACGCCCGTGGACTTAGACCGTATACTATTCCTTAATATATTGGCTTAATCACACGGCCTAGGGCACATGCCCATGTTCTGACCGTGTATAACACATGACCTAATCAAACGACCGTGGGATTAGCCCGTGGTCTATCCTGATTTAAAACACTAAGGTGCAGGGTACGCACGGCCTAGACACAGGCCCGTGTGCCTAACCGTGTGGGCACTTAGAGGCTATTTACCAAGCCAATTGCCACTCTAAAATCAAGACCAAACTCATGCTCAATTCATTACATTTTTTTTCATAAACAATACTACATCCTTCATTGATTTCAATAAACATACATACTTAGTCAATTTTGGCCAATCACTTAGTCATATACAAAATAATAATAACTTGATAGCCTATACATTGGTCCTTCTTAAAACATATACTGAAATGAAGTGTTTCCTATACATGCCATACTTAGTAAAATAACTTGGCTATACCAAAATAACGATTGATAGTGTGCTCCGAGCTCCAATGACGATGATCCACGAGATTAGCTTGGCGGAACTACATGGAAAGAAAGAATAAAGGACGTAAGCATTTAGCTTAGTAAGTTTGCATATAATGCACATAGCAACATACTTGATTAATATAAACCATTTGACATAAACAATGGTATCATAAATCTCAGCTATAAAGCTTACTTACTCATACTGATTCTTACAATATCTCATGATACTTACTAGTCTCATACTCGTGAGGTAAACAAGGTACCTGTATCACTTGATCACATAGATCATCATACTCTATAGTAATAATCATAATCTCTAGTTCACCATTCATAATATGAATAATACTTATTTCCAACTTGGTAATAGCTTTACTTACTTATTCTTCTTGTTATCTCATTTTAACTTTACTCATTTGCCCAATGAATTTCTGTGAATAATTGAGGATACTGAATCTCATTCCATATATAACTTGATGCCAAAGCCATATCCTAGATACGGTCTTACATGGAATATCTCATCTTGGTTTCGAGGCCATGTCTTGACTTGGACTTATACGAAGTCTTTCTCGTGTGTTCCCTTGGGAACTTACCATTGCCATGTCTTGACATGGTGTTACTTGGTATCTTTACTCATGAACTGGTTAATGCCGAACCTTGGCTTGGACTTACATGAAATCTTTCTTGTTCTCACCAATGCCATGCCTTGGCTTGGACTTACATGGGATCTTTATCTCTTGCTAGCTTTTCAATGCCAAGACTTGTCTTGGACTTACATGATAACTTTTCAATGCCAAGACTTGTCTTAGACTTACATGACATCTTTGCTTGGAGACTCACTAATGCCATGCCTTGGCTTGGGCTTATATGGGTCTTCATCTCATAATTACTCTTCAAAGCCAAGACTTGTCTTGGACGTACATGATAACTTGCTTGATTGCCGATGCCATGCCTTGGCTTGGTCTTATACGGACTTTCTCATTTCATGTGGTAGATCGAGTATCCTTGGTAATTCATCTTCAATCGGGACTTTCTCACGCTTCATCTCATTGAGTTATTTGTTTAACATAGCATTAAACATTCCATGGTAATAGCGTACATTATACTAAGCAATTCAATGATAGAAATCATAAAGCTTAGAAATCATACAAACTTCCCTCAATATACAAAATGTATGTAGATATACAATTTAGTCATCGATTTTGTTCTTGTCTCGGTTTCGACCCGGGCTTCGTTTTTCTTGATCTATAATCATAAATAGATCATTTAATACTCACATTGACTAAATTGACTCTTAACTCATACTTTGGCAAAATTACTATTTTGCCCCTAAACTTTCTCATTTTTGCACTTTTTCCCCTAGGCTCGTAAAAAAATTTTCATTAAACTTTCTTAAACTTAATGCTTAGCTGATTCATTTTCTCTACTATAACAATCATCAATTTTCACTATTTCTAATATGTATGACCAATTTCATAACTATTACAAACTAGTCCATACTATCATTTTTCATGAAATTCACTAAGGAAAAGATGTTTATCTAACATCAAACTTTCATAAACTTCATAAAATATCATTTTACAAGCATGTCATTCTTGGGTAGATTTTTGAACATGTATCTTAGCTCATTTTATAGCTAAAAATAGCTGATTCATAATACGAGAACTTCAAAAATACGAAGAATATTAAAAACGGGGCTAAGATGAGCTTACTAGCAAGCTTGAAAAATTGAAGAACCCTAGCTATGGAGTCCCCCAAATTTTCAGCACCAAGGAAGAAGATGAATGAGATTTTTATCATCTTTTTCCTATTTTAATCATTTAATTGATAAATGACGAAAATGCCCTTCTCTCTAAATTTTTACAAATTACTAACTCATGTCCAATTTTGTCCAAAAAATATACTTTGGGCAAATTTCTATTTAAGGACTTCTAATTATTATTCTAAAGCTATTTCATACAAAAAGCTTCTAGAAACTCATATTTTACAACTTTTGCAATTTAGTCCTTTTGGACCATTCAACCTCAATTTAACAAAATTGCTTCATGAAACTTTCACACTAGCATGCAAACATGGCATAAACCTTAAAAACTCATAAATTCACCTCAAATTCGTGGCCTCGCACCATTATTTCAACTAGTCCCTATATCGGGCTATTATAGTCTGCCCCTGTTCGATAGTCCAGGCCGTGTTGATTTCTGAGGTAGGCCCATTTTGTCCCATTTTGGTCCGTTTCTCGTTCTTTTCGACTCCCTAAGCTCTCCTGAGTGTAAAACATGGAATTAAAGGATTAAGAGCATCGAATTCATCAAATCTAATGAAAATTCATCCAAAAATAAGCCAAGCATGGGGTCAAAATATGTATAAATTATGGTTTATCAAATATCCCCACACTTAAACCTTTGCTTGTCCTCAAGCAAAAATCCTCAACTCACAATTAAAATTAACATCCTCAATTCATAATTCTCATCAATAATGTCTTATCATAATTCACAGATAATTCATACATTGATAATTTAACTAAAAGAATTCTAAAGATTCAAACAATCCGAGTCTAAATTTTTATAGCACGAAAATATAGGTGTTTTCCCTTATCTAAATAATTACCTTTCATTCAAAGCCGACATGAATTGACATCCTCACTAAAGATTCACTCAAATCATTCAAAATGTTTAAGGTTCAAATGAAGCACTCAAAAATCAAACATGAAAAGTTATTACCATAGGCTTGCATGAAAATCAAATCTCCACCACTATAAAATGAAATGATACACAAATCAAAATGTCTTTAAAAAGGTTTGTAATGAGGCTTGGTTTAGAGGTGTGGATAAAGGCTGAATTAGAGGGTTAAAATCGAGATTGAATTAACAATTTACCTAACTAGAAAATAAACTAATACTGAATAATTACAATAATTGAAAATCATATCAAAGCTTCTTCTCAAAGTGTGAAATTAACCGTTTAAGCTCAAATAACATAGAGCTAGTAATAAGGAATAAATATTTCCAACTTTTATCACGCACAATAGTAAGGAAGAATTTAACAATTGAAATAGAGAACATAGTTAGGCAACTGTTCAATTCAAATCTCGACAAAAAGGGACTAAAACAATAGGGAAAATTCTTAATGAATCAAAAAGAATGAGTTTTGGGTTAATATTAAGGGTGTATCAAGAAATGGGTTATTAGGATCAAAGGGGTTCACTAGGGGTTGATTATGAAGGTAAGCTTTTTGGGGTAAGTGTGTTAAAACCTAGGTGCCTTTATCATCTCAGTATATCAAGTCAAGGGTGTGGTCTCGACATGCATAATCGAAGCAAGTTCTAGAATAACAAATCAATATTGACACACTCATAACCAATAAAGTGAGCAAGAAAAGTATATGCTCTAAAAGGCTTAAAATTTCACAAAAATTATGGTTTTTTAATGTCAACCTTGCAAATTTCGAACTTCAAGGTAATATTTAAATTTAGGGAAACAAATAATAAATTTTTAATTCTAAAAATAGACTTATCATGCTTGATTCTCTAATGTCTTTAAAGTTTAAACCATCAATGCACAATTGCCTATGACTTAATTCAAAACATATCAATAAAAATCATAAGTTAATAGAAATTTTATTCTAATAGTAATATGAGAAATATTCTTAGAAATAAGACATAATTCAGGGATTTTCTAATAATACTATGATTAACCTCTGCACACTTAAGATGTACATTGTCCTCAATGTACAAAGATAGATAATTGCAATGTAATTAGAAAATCATAAGAGAGGGAAGGAGGTGAAACTTCCTGAATTATGGATTAAATCCTTGGAAGTGAAAATTGTAGAAATAGGTCCAATGAGAAGCATGATGAACTAGGCAGAGGTGAAGGTGGGGGAGAATACTCCAGTAGTTTGTTCGTTCCTTAGTAGCACTTTGAACCTTTTGAATGCGGAGTCATCAGTAAAGTTTTAGGGGGTTTTATTAATGGATTTCGTTATGGTTACTCGATAATAAACAGCCAGAGATATAAAGAAATAAAAATATACTAATATAAATTAAAAAAAGAAAGAGAAAGAGAAAGAGTTTAAAAATTAAAATAAAAGAAAACAAAAAAATAAATGGACTCAAATGTCCTCATCAACAGATGGTTCGCGAGGTGAGGGTGGTGGTGACAAATCTGTTGTAGAGTCGCCTCGATACCGTCGAATCGTTGAGCGTTGTCATTAAATTGTTGAGTGTAGTACTACTTGAAATGAGTGAGGTGCTCAGAGATGTTACTCAATGAGGCAGCCACATGAACTGGACGGTGAGGCGTTGGTGGCACAGAAGCTGGCTCCTCATGATGCAAAGGGACATTATCAGTAATGTCCTCTGGGTCATCCTGATCGGTGGCTTGCGATAGACAGTACTGAGGAGGATCAAACCCACGATGATGCTCAATCATTCTTATATGAAGCATTGTCGAGATGCCCTGTGGGGACATCTGCCCAATAAGCGTGAGCGAGGAGGACTGAGCTGCGGGGTTGATGAAGCCAAAGTATCGAGCCAGGCGCGTCACATATGGGCCAATGGAAAGGATTCCTTTCCTATGTCGCTTCGTCTGGCGAGGGCAATGAAGTAAGCTAAATCAAACACGTGCCCATGCGCCATGCACCATAAAAAGTAGGCGTCGTGAGTGTTGACGATGCCAGTGCTCTCTCGCCTACCTGTCAAAGTGTGAGCCAGGATGGCGTGTAAGTACCTTAAGGATGGGGCGAGAGCTGATGCCATGGAGCGACTGGGATCGTAGGTAGCCGAGGCAGGGACTAAGTCTCTCCAGCAGGATGAAAGGGAGTAATGGATGTGGCGATGAAGGTCCTCGAAGTCGTCGTCATCCATGAATTCCTCGGTATAAAGTCCTAAAGTGACCCTAAACTCTAGGGTACTCAATTCTCATACTAGGCCTCCAAGGCAGAACTTGACCGTGCCTGGGTCGTCAAAATTTGTCATGACCGCCTGAAGATGAAAGGTGGAACAGAGCTCCAAAGTAAGCTATAAATAGGTCGGCTCGACAATCTCGAAAAAACGCCCCCATAGGTCAGTAGTCAATAGGGCTCGAACTGCGTCAGCTAGTTGGACCTGCTCTAAGGTGGCCCAATCAATACATCAACCCACGCCGGGGGGTTGTGCACGAAGTACATAAAAATGTTCCTCCTGGGGTCTTGGGGTAAACTATAGAAAAGGATGGCACACTTCGGTAGATGCACTCGCAGAGGTAGCTCCGGGTCCCTTCTGCTTTTTCGAAGCGGGGACATCAGTCTTTTTCCCACGTGGGGGAGTTATTACGTACCTGAAAATGCAAAAGATTTTCAATAAATCAAGTATCATCGCCAACCAAAAATGTACTATCTTGGTAGTCCTAAATAATAGTATAATCCTATAATAGTAAATTAGATTATCAAGTAATGCTAAAATCAGAAATTGAAATTAGACAGTACGAATTTATGGTAGGCTTAATGCAATAGCATTAGTAATGGAATTTTAAAAGGAATAAATTAAAATAAAATGAAGTAAATTAACAAGATCACTAAGAAGTAGTATCAAAATAATAATTAAACTTAGTAATGGAATAAAATCAAACTAAATAAACAATTAAAAGAACTAAGAAATTAGAAATAGAAATCTAAATCGCAATGAAAATAATAATAAGAAAAAAGAATAAGATAAAATAAATAAAAATGAAAGAAAGAAACAAAAGGGGGAGAAGGGTGAACTGACGGGAGGCGGTGGTTGGAGGCTCGGTGATGGCTGGTAGCGGTGTGTCAGGTCGGGGTTGTGGTGTGTGCGAAAGGGGGTGAGTGGCCGAAAAAAGGAGAAGGGGCGGCGGTGAGTGTGCAAGGAGCAATGAGGAAATAGAAAGAGAAAGAAGAGAAAAAGGAAAAGGGAGGGAGAGTTTTGGGTTAGGGAAGAAGGGAGAAAGGAGGAAAGTGGAGGAGGAGGGCAGTGGCCGGAAATAGGGAGCTGCGGCTAGGGTTTGAAGGGAGTTTTTGGGAAGGGAAGTGAACTGGAGACGAGGGTTTAAATAGGAAATGGGGCACACGATCGCGGCACACTCCCATGTGCCCGATGTTTAGCCCGTGTGTTTCGTAAATGTTGGTTTAGGGTGTGTCTAAGTCTTGGCCCACGCCCGTGTTACCTAGGTGTGTTGGATCATACAACCAATTCGCAAGGCCGTATGATGCTTCGTTTGTTTCTGCCACGCTCGTGTAAAGGTTCACACACCCGTTTTAATTAGTCAGCATCGACCACGACCTATAGACACGGACGTGTCGCACGCTTGTGTGACTTACTCAGTTTCAACCACAGCTTCTGGGCAAGGGCGTGTCGCATACCTGTGTCATTTACTCAGTATCGTCCACGGTCTTAAGGCACGCCCGTGTTGGTTTATCGCATCCCTATTCTTTAGTCAATGTCGACCATGGCTGCATCGCACGGCCATGGCATTTTATCGCAGCCCGTGTTTTGTGAAAAGGTTACAGAGGTCACATGTCCGTGTGGACAGGCCGTGTGCCTCCCACGGCTACAAGACACACCCATGTGTCCTGGCCATGCCAAAACAGAGCATGTATTCTGACATATCCCCACGGCCACCAGACACGCCCGTGTGCCATGGCCGTGTAAAATTAGGCTAGCTACTGACTTATTCACATAGCCACTAGGCACGCCCGTGTGCCACGGCCGTGTAGGCAAAACAGGCCATTTGCAAGGCCAAAATGCCACCCACACTTGGGTCAACCCTGTAAGCAATATACCAATTCATTTCATGCATAATTGACATCTAAAAACATGTCAAATTAATCAACAAATCTTTACATCCGATCTTATTCCCAATCATGCCAATTTGCACAACTTAAGCACATATATATTCAAGCATGATTCATCCACATTTACCATTCATATAACCATGTTTTTTATCAAACATGCATACTCAAATTTCATCCATATGCTTACCTTAAACTTAACCATTTCATAGTTATGGGATCATACCAAAACCAACACCATATACCATATTCACAAGTGCATAATACCAACATATAACTAGCCACATCACATAGCTGATTTCATTTCTCCAACTTATACCAAAATGACTAGTCTATACATGCCATATTTAGCTATATACATTTTTCAAAGGTACTAAAATAAGTTTGAGTAGTGTGATGACGATCCTCGATGGTCCCCGAGCCTACAGTAGCTTTGATGATCTATAAAACAGAGCAAACACACGAATAGAGTAAGCTTTCAAAAGCTTAGTAAGCCATATACAAATAAATTTAGCATAAAATGCATATAACCATATTGACACAATGACATTATTGATTCTCATAGCAAATTCATCACATATATTCTTTGGCTCATTTGCTAGCCATATCTTACCATTCTTTAACACAAATATCACATATAAACATGGCTCATTCAAGCATATCTTCACATAGTATCTCATCATTTCTATACACATATTCATCTTAGTAAGTTCATATAGACACGTACCTTTCATACACACATAGTGTACTTTTCAAACTACCTAAAATAGATATACAACTCACATAGTCGTTTATTTCTTGGATTTGCCCTTTGAACCGTTTGGAACTAATAGGATATTCAGAGTTCGCAAAATAGTCATACAATGCCAATGTCCCAGACCTGGTCTTACATGTAATCAGATATCGATGCCATTGTCCCAGACAGGGTCTTACACGAATCAATAAGATGCTAATGTCCCAGACATGGTCTTACATGTAAACCTCATATCGATGCCAACGTCCCAGACGTGGTCTTACACGAAATCTCGAATCAATGCCAACGTCCCAGATGTGGTCTTACATGATATCACATAACAGACACCTATGTCATGACATATTCTATCCTATCTATCCCTAGGTTCAAACGGGACTTCTCGGACATTATCAACCTATCGACTTATTCGTAACTCGTATTTCACATACATTCCATCTCAATGGATATTCATATCCATTCAATTTCCATATATACACAAATAATTCATTGCAAATACATTTACTTGTATATTGACTTACCTCGAGTTCGGTTTAACGGAAACATACGACTATTCAATGATTTTCAACTTTCCCCGATCTAAATTTGTTTTCTTCGGTTCTTGATCTATACATATACAGATTTAACCGATTCATTCATCATATCATTCAATTCAATCCAAAACACATATTTAGGGTAATTTACAAATTAACCCTTACATTATCACATTTGGACATTTTAGTCCCTAATTCCCAAAATCACAAATTACACATAATTTCAAGTTACCCATGCCTAGCCGAATGTTCATGTATCATACAAGTCCATACATTTCATTTATTTCGCAATTTAGTTCCTTAAAATACTATTTTCTCAATTGTTTCCAAAATACTCAAATTCAACAAAACTCCAAAGACAAACTATGATAATCATATACATATCTTTCATATTTCACTATAAAACATCACAAATCACATGAGTTCATCAAAGTATCATTTCAAAATCATCATCAATTCTCAAAATTAAGACATGGGTTTAGTAGTATTCGAAGCAACGATTACGAAAACGTAGAAATTATCAAAAACCAAAGTCAAAACTTACCTTAATCAAAGCTTGCAAGTGCCAAAAATCAAAAGAACTAAACCCTTTCTTCTTCTTCTTATTTTAGGTCATAAAACAAAGATGAACATGGCTTTTTCAATTGATTTTTGTTTAATATCCTTTGTTTTATCAAATTACCTATTTAACCTTTTAATAAACATATTAGAAAAAATAACACTATGGTCATTATGTAATTTAACCACCCATTTTCTTATGAATGGATTAATAACAACATTAGGCCTCCACCTTAAAAGTCACATCAAATAGACACTTTCACAATTATCATGCTAGTTTTGCATTTAATGCGATCTAATCCTTTTATCAAATTAAGCACACAGACGGACAAATTAACTTATGGAACTTTAACACAAGCTTAATCACATATTAAAGGCATAGAAAATAATATTAAAAATATTTTACTGACTCAGATTTGTGGTCCTGTAACCACTGTTCCGACTAGGGTCTAAACCAGGCTGTTACACATCTTCTTTTCAGCTTCAACCAACACCTTCCCATTCCTTAGTGTAACTGCCTTCACATGCTTTTTTGGGTTAGGTTCGGTGTTACTAGGTGAGCTACCTAGTTACCTTTCAGAAACTAACTTAGCCAGTTGTCCAATTTGATTCACAAGCCCTTAAATCAATGCTTGTTGATTTTTCAATGCCGTTTTGGTATTCTGAAAACGAGTCTCTGACACCAAAATAAACCTTTTTAGCATATCTTCAAGGTTCGACTTTTTCTCTTACTGGTAGGGTGGTTGGAAATATGAAGGGGGTTATGGTCTTTGATTCCATTGATTACCCCATGAGAAATTTGGGTGGTCCTCCATCTTGGATTATATGTATTACTGTAAGGATTATTTGGATGTTTAGAGTTATTACCCATGTAATTCAGCTGCTCATTCTCCAAACTAGGATTGTAGGGCAGATATTCTGAGTTATTTATCCCTCCTCCATTTGTTCGCATTGTATCACCGGATGTACCTACGAGGAACTACACAAACCATCAATCTTTTTATTTAAAAGCTCTACCTTGTTTGATAGCATGGTAACTGCGTCGAGGTTGAAAACACCGGTTGCCTTTGTTGGCTTCGTCCTCATAACTTGCCACTGATAGTTATTCAGTGACACCTCTTCAATGAATTCGTAGGTAGCCTCAGGTGTTTTGTTGTTTAGTTACCGCCAGTGGCTGCATCAATCAATTTCCTAGTTGAGGGGTTCACACCATTGTAAAAGGTTTGAACCTGTAACTACAATGGTAACCCATGGTGAGGGCACCTTCTCAACAAGTCCTTGTACCTCTCCCATGCATCGTAATGTGTTTTTAAATCCATCTGCACAAAAGAAGAGATATCATTCCTCAACTTTACATTTTAGCAGGTGGAAAATATTTTAAAAAAAAAAATTCGGTCATCTGTTCCCAAGTAGTGATGGAACCTCGTGGTAACGAGTTCAACCACTGTTTAGCTTTATTTCTCAAGGAAAAAAGAAACAACTAAAGGCAAATGGCATCATTTGGAAATGCCATTAATTTTAAAAGTGTCGCAGGATTCTAAGAAATTGGCCAAATGAGTATTTGGGTCCTCATCCTGCAAATCATCAAACTGAACAAACTGTTGAATCATTTGAATAGTGTTAGGTTTTAGTTCAAAATTATTTGCAGTAATAGCATGTCTAACAATGCTCGATTCAGCCACAGTTAAATTGGGCTTAGCATAATCGTACATAGTACGAGGAGTAGGATTTTGATTTAACGGATTTGCGGCAACCACAGGAGGTAGCGGATTATTATCAGCCATCTCCTAGGTAATATTGGTATCGTCCTCTTGCTCTTCCACTATATACTATAGACTTCGCCTTATTTCTCTACGGTTTCTACGAGCTGTACTTTCAATTTCACTGTCAAAAAGCAATGGTCCTGACGGGTTCCTTCTAGTCATAAACTAAAAATACCTGCCAGAAGCAATTAAAATAAAAGTTAGTAAATTAAACTGAAAACAAAAATAAATTATAACAAAAATAAAAATGGCTAAAGTAATAAAAATTAAGCGTTCCTAATATCTTAGTCCCCGGCAACGGCACCAAAAACTTGATGTGTCTCTAACTAACTATGATCACAATAAAGGCAAGCGCACCTATCGTTTAATAGTATAGTTATAGTAAGACCGGAAATATTATATCCATAAGGACCAAGAGTACTAGTAATTACTATCTTCCTATTATCTAGCCTTAGAATTGGAGTGATTTCTTTTAGACTAAAATTAATTAAAAGCACGACAGAGAATGAATTGGGAAGATACTTTTAGACAACTTTATGAAAGAGGCAATACCCAAGGAAGAATCCACCTAGACTTCACTTATTACTTCTAATTCATACGATTTATTTACTTGACTTAATCCGTAGAAATCCCTAAATTATGTTAATATTTCTTTCGAGACTAAAATCAAATGACTCTAGGTTGATTAATTGAAATCTCTTTCTAATTAAAACCTCTATTGTCTCATTAACTCGATCTATGGATTCCCTTATTAGATTTGACTCTAATCCGGCAGATTTACGTCGTCCTATGTCTAGGATTGCATTCAACTCCGCTTAATTGTGTTGATCTACTCTTAAACAGGGACTTTTGCTCCTCTGAATAAGCACATTCGACTTGAATCAATAACCTGAATTATTAAAGAAAGAATAAGAATTCACAATTAAGAATAAGAACAAGTATTTATCTTATAAATCAAATAATAATAAGATCCATCTTAGGTTTCATCCCCTCAGGTACTTAAGAGATTTAGTTCATATTGATAGAGGGAAACATCTTAAAATAAGGAAAACTATAAAACATAAGAAAACCCAAAAACTTCAAGAGAAATTGATAGGAAATCTTTAGTCTTGATGGATATCCTTCTTCCACACTGCTTGTAATGGTTGTCTTTGAGTATTTTCTGCTTTCTACCCCGTGTGTGTCTTAGGTCCTCTCCCTAGGGTGTTTATATAGGCTTTGGAGCACCTTTCTTGGCCCACAAGTAGTCTTTTTTGAATAGAATTAGACTTGGGTTCGGCAGGGACACGCCCGTGTGTGATAGCTTAGGTCCTGTTCGATTCTGCTCGTAACACACGGCTGTGTGGTCTGCCCGTGTTCGATAGTCCAGGCCGTGTTAATTTCTGAGGTAGGCCTATTTTGTCCCTTTTTGTCCCGTTTTCTCATTCTTTTCGACTCCCTAAGCTCTCCTGAGTGTAAAACATGAAATTAAAGGATTAGGAGCATCGAATTCATCAAATCTAATGAAAATTCATCCAAAAATAAGCCAAGCATGGGGTCAAAATCTGTATAAATTATGGTTTATCACAAACTCATTTAGAAAATCTTGCACGAAGCACACAGTGGTTGTTTGTCTGTTCACCCAGGGAGTACCAAAATGTATAATGATTTGAAACAGCTGTATTGGTGGTCGGGTATGAAAAGAGACATTTTAGTGTTTTTATAGATGTTTGGTTTGTCAGCAAGTTAAAGCTGAACATCAAGTACCTTCGGGGTTGCTACAGCATGTGATGATACCAGAGTGGAAATGGGATAGAGTTACGATGGATTTCATATCGTTTTTGCCATTGTCTCCGAAGAAGAAATATGGTATTTGGGTTGTCGTTGATCAACTGAAGAAATCTACACATTTCATTCTGGTACGTACAGATTATTCACTTGATAAATTAGTTGAATTGTACATTTTTGAGATCGTTAGATTGCATAGAGTGCCAATTTCAATTATTTTGGATAGAGATTCGAGGTTTACGTCGCGATTTTAGAAGAAATTGCAAGAAGCTCTGGGTACAAAGTTTAACTTTAGTATCGCATTTCATTTGTAAATCGAAAGTCAGTCTGAGAGAGTAATTCAGATTCTCGATGATATGCTTCGTTGTTGTGTTTTAGAATTTGAATGCAATTGGGAGAAATATTTGCTGTTGGTTGAATTTGCATATAATAACAACTTTCAATCGAGCATAAAGATGGCACCATATGAAGATTGTATGGTCGTAAATGCTGAACTCCACTGTACTGGGCTGAGCTTAGTGAGAAAAAGATTCATGGGATTGGAATTCAACCTGATATGTCGTAGAACGAAAAACCAATCAGAATTTTAGCTCAAGAGGTTAAAGAATTGAGAAATAAACATATAGCCTTGGTGAAGGTTTTGTGGAAACGCCACAGAGTCAAAGAAGCTACGTGGGAGCCCGAGGAAGCTATGAGAAAATAGTACCCTAACCCCTTTTCTGGTAAGATTTTCAGGGACGAAAATTCCTAAGGGGGGAGAGTTATAACAACCCATTTTTAGTCAAATCAGAACAGTGGTTTCCAGAGCACAAATCCAAAGTTAAAATAATTATTTTATTATTATTTTAATGTTTACGGCATGATAATATTATTGTGTGAAAATTTTGTTAAGAAATTTTATCGTTTGAGTGCTCAATTCGATAAAAAGGACAAAATCGCGTAAAGTGTAAAACTTGTGTTCTATTAGCTAAAGGTGTCTAATAGCTATAGAACTTTAAAGTAAAGGTTCTTAAGTGGCCTTTAACCCATTAATGAGTTAATGGATGATAATGGTTTGGCATTTAGTGAAATAATTAATATTCATTAAGGTTAATTTGGTAAATTAGTTAATAAAGAATAATTAAATGAAATAAAAACAATTATCATCTTTTCTTCTCTATTTTTCAACCAAAACTAGGGCAAAGGTAGGTCATTTTCATATTTTTCATTTGGCCAAGCTTTTGTATGCAATTGTTGAGTGATTTTTGTCCCTTTTTTAATGATTTCTATGTTTTTAAGATCATTGCAGCTTAATCTAGCTAGCCCAGGGACTATTTTGCAAAACTGTTAAAGGTTTAGGGTTTTTCCTTTGATGAATATAGGTGTATTTTGATGCTTGATGATAGAAAATGCATGCTTGTTGTTAGATAAACAACATTTGTAAAGTGATTTTTTATAAAATTTCTAATTAGGGATTAAATTGAAAAATGTTAAAATTTTGTGGTTAAAATGTGAAATAAAGGAAAAATATGGGCTGCTAGGGACCTAATTGAAATTCGTGATCTATAGTGGTGCTTCATTGAGTGGTCTGGGTTGCGTTCTGATGCAGGAAGGAAAAGTAATAGCTTATGCCTCGAGACAACTAAAGCCCCATGAAAAGAATTATCCAACACATGACCTTGAGCTAGCTACGATTGTGTTCGCATTAAAGATTTGGCGTCATTATCTTTTTGGTGAAAAATGCCACGTGTTTTCAAATCATAAAAGTTTGAAATATTTGATGACCCAAAAATATTTGAATCTGTGATAAAGAAGATGGTTAGAGCTTTTGAAAGACTATGAGCTTGTGATAGATTATCATCCAGGTAAAGCAAATGTCGTTGCTAATGCACTGAGTCGAAAATCACTGTTTGCATTACGAGCAATGAATGCTCATTTAGACCTATTTGATGATGGTTCAGTGTTAGCTGAATTGAAAGCAAAACTGTTGTTTTTACAACAAATATGTGATGTTCAGAAAGTTGATAATGAAATGCTAGCGAAATGAGCTCAGTGTGATATGGATCCCGGTTCTGAATTTTGAGTTGATAATCATGATTGTTTGAGATTTTGAGATCGATTATGTGTTCTGAGAAACCCAGAGTTGATTCAGTTGATTTTGAATAAAGCACATAATAGTCACCTATCTGTTCATCCGGGAAGTACAAAGATGTACCATGATCTAAAACAACACTATTGGTGGTCTGGTATGAAATGAGACATCTCTGACTTTGTATCGAAATGTTTAGTTTGTCAGCAAGTTAAAGCTAAACATCAGGTTCCATCTGGTTTGTTACAACCAATTTTGATTCCTGAGTGGAAATGGGATAGAGTGGCGATGGATTTTGTTTCTGGATTGCCATTGACTCCGAGAAAGAAAGATGCAATTTGGGTCATAGTTGATCGATTGACGAAATTAGCCCATTTTATTCCAGTACGATCCAATTACTCACTTGATAAGTTAGCTAAGTTGTATAATTCTGAGATTGTGAGATTGCACAGAGTACCATTGTCTATTATGTCAGATAGAGATCTAAGATTTACTTCACGGTTCTGGAAGAAACTGCAAGAAGCTTTAGGTACTAAATTGCATTTTAGTACAGCGTTTCATCCACAGACGGATGGTCAGTCCGGACGGATTATTCAGATACTCGAGGATATGTTTCTAACACCTCTATCCCGTATCCGTCACAGGATTAAGGTTAAGGGCATTACCTGACTAATCGAAAACTTTATCAAACAATTCGTAAATTAAACCATTATTTAGAATCATAGTGACCCTTCGGTAGGTCATTGAGACCTAAAACATGCTTTAAACAGAGTCAGGACTAAACCGGAACACATATAGAAATTCTCAGGAAAATTAAAAATTTTCTAAGTTTCAGGGGTTACACGCCCGTGTGGGCAAACCGTGTGCCTCCCACGGCTATTAGACACGCCCATGTGTCTTCCCCGTGACCGAATCTGACTTAACTCCATGGCCACCAAGCACGCCCGTGTACCTTGGCCGTGGTCGAAACTGACTTGGGTCCACAGCCACCAAGCACATCCGTGTGCTAAGGCCGTGGTCGAAACTAACTTGACCACATGGCTACCAGGCATGTCCGTGTGCCAAGGCCATGTACTCTTAATCAGCTACTGACTTAGTCCCGCAGTTGAAAGGCACGCCCGTATGCCATAACCTTGTGGCAAAATAGGCCATTTACAAGGCCAAATTGCCACCCACTTTGAGTCAAACCTACAAGCAAATACCAATACAATCCATGCACATTTAATAACCATGAACATGCCAAAATATTCACTCTATCTATATATTCAAAACCAATTTCATTCATACCAAATTTACAAGACTAAATCTCATATAAACACATGCATAATCCATCCATTTACTTACCTTAAACTTGACCATTTCTTACACTATCAAACCATACCAAACATACATCATAAATCACATTCATTAATGCATATTCTCAACACATAACTAGCCAAATCACATGACTAAGTTCACATCTCATTCTTATCCAAATAACTAGCCTATACATGACATATCTAGTTATATACATTTCCAAGATGTACCAAAATAAGTTGAGTAGTGTGATGATGATCCTCAACGGTCCTCGAGCCTTCAGTAGCTTTGACGATCTATAAAACAGAGAAAAACACGCACACAGAGTAAGCTTTCCAAAAACTTAGTAAGTCATATACAAATAAATTTAACATAAAAGGCACATAAACATATAGGAACATTGGCACAATTAGCTTTCATAGCAAATTTGTCACATGTATGCTTTGGTCCATGTACTTGGCCACATTTTGCCACATTCAGAAATCTTATATACACATAGTTATTTCATGCATACTCTCACATATCATATTATTATTCCCATATACATAATCATCGTAGTAAGATCATATAGATACTTACCTTGTATACACTCTTAGTGTAAATCAACGTACCTGAAACGGATTTACAATTCACATAGCCATTCGTATCACAGACTTTCTCGTTGAACCATTAGGAACCTAATAGGATACTCTGAAAGCTCGGAATAGTGGTATAATGCCAATGTCCTAGACGAGGTCTTACATGCACTCAGACATCGATGCCACTGTCCCAAACAGGGTCTTACACGAATCAATACGATGCCGATGTCCCAGACATGGTCTTACACGTAAAGATCATATTGATGCCAACGTCCCAGAAGAGGTCTTACACGAAATCTCAAATCAATGCCAACGTCCCAGACGTGGTCTTACATGATAAAACAAAACAGATACCTATTTCATGACATAGCTAATCCTATCTATTCCTAGGTTCGTATGGGACTTCTCAGACATTGTCACTAACTCAACCTTATCTCGGAATTTGTGTACAGATCATCTTGTAAACATTCATCGTTAACAATAGTTGTATGAACATACATAGTTCAATGCAAATACGTTTATTTGCATAATGACTTACCTCGGATTCGATTTAACGGAAATGGAAACGGCTACTCGGTTACCTTCGCTTTCCCGCGGTCTAAGTTTGTTTTCCTCAGTTCTTGATCTATACATATTCAGAATTAACCCTTTTATTCACTAACTCATTCAATTCAATCCAAGGACACACATTTAGGGTTATTTGCAAATTAACCCTCACATTTGCATAATTTATCAATTTAGTCCATTTTTCTCAAAACATCAAATACACAAAATCATCACATATCTATGCTTAGCCGAATGCTTATGAATATCATACAAGCCCATAATTTCCATCAAATTTGCAACTTAGTCCCTC
The DNA here is from genome assembly GCA_005393395.2 of Gossypium australe. Classification (NCBI taxonomy): domain Eukaryota; kingdom Viridiplantae; phylum Streptophyta; class Magnoliopsida; order Malvales; family Malvaceae; genus Gossypium; species Gossypium australe. The sequence goes on along the minus strand of CM016624.1, from coordinate 63,539,708 downwards.
AAATTGCTATTTTTACAATTTAGCCCTATTTAGCTAAATTCATCAAAATTTCAAGAACAAAATATGTTCATTAAACCCATATCTATCATTTAACACCATAAATCATCATAAATCATATGAGTTCATCAAAGTCTCATATCACAAACATCATCAATTCTCAAAATTGAAGCATGGGTTTTGTAATAGACAAAGCAACGATTACAGAAACGTAGAAATTATCAAAAACCGAACAAAGCTCTTACCATAATTAGCTTGAGCAAGGGCCGAACGTTTACCATATGTTTACCTATTTTTCTTTTCTTCTCTTTTTCGGTGGAAGAACATATATATGGCCACCATCTTTTTAACTTTGTTTTTATTATAATATCTTATAATGTATTATATTAACTTTACTTATAAAATAAACATATAAAAGCATAATATATATATATGCATGTTGCTGTCCATTAACCAAAATAAAGGCTAAATTGCCACATAAAGCCTTCACTTATTAAAAGCCATCACAATTAAATACTTTTCATAAAGCATACACATTTTTGCATTCGATGCAACTTAATCCTTTTATCAAATTAAACATACAGACGAACAAATTAACTTACAAAAATTTAAAACATGCTTAGCCACATATCAACGGCACAAAAATAATATTAAAATATTATATGGACTCAGATTTGTGGTCTCGAATCCATTGTTCCGACTACGGTATAAACAAAACTGTTACAATGTTGAGATGTTACATTCTTAAGTTTGATGGTACCTAGGAACAATATTTGCCACTGGTTGAATTTGCGCATAATAATAGTTTTCAGTCGAGCATCAAAATGGCACCTTATGTAGATTTGTATGGACGCAAATGTTGAACACCTCTGTATTGGAATGAGCTCAGTGAAAACAAAATACATGGGGTCGATTTGATAAAAGATACTGAACAAAAAGTGAAAGTAATCCGTGACAATCTGAAAGCAGCATCTGATAATAAAAACTCCTATGCAAATTTGAAAAGAAAAGACATCGAATTTGAGATTGGTGACAAAGTATTCTTGAAAGTATCTCTGTGGAAGAAAGTACTCATATTTAGACGCAAAGGCCAATTGAGTCTGAGATTCATCGGGCCATATGAAATTATTGAGCGTGTTGGACCAGTTGAGTATAGATTGTGGTTGCCACTTGAGCTAGAAACGATTCATAATGTATTTCACGTATCGATGCTTAGACGATGCTAGTCCGATCCATCACATGTAATTCCTCCGCCTGAGATTGAAATTCGATCCGATATGACTTACAAGGAAGAACCAATCCGTATCTTAACTCGTGAAGTGAAAGAGTTGGGAAACAAGAAAATTTCGTTAGTGAAAGTGTTGTGGCATCGACACGGAGTGGAAGAGGCTACGTGGGAGCCTGAAGATTCAATGAGACAGCAATATTCAAATTTGTTTAACGGTAAGATTTTTGGGGACGAAAATCCCTAAGGGGGAGAATTGTAACAGTCCGGTTTAGACCCTAGTCGGAACAGTGGTTTCGGGACCACAAATTCGAGTTAGAATAATATTTTAATATTATTTTCTATGCCTGTGATATGTGATTTAGCATGTGCGAAAGTTTCGTGAATTAGTTTGCCTGTTTGTGTGTCTAATTTGAGTAAAGGACTAAATCGCGTAAATCATAAAAGTAGCTTTCTATTTTATTAATGGCCTAATTGATGTGGCTTTTAAATGAGGAGGCCTTATGAGGCAATTAAACCATTTTAAAAGATAGTGGATGGTAATGGACTAAAATGGTCATACATTATATGAATTTTAAATGTTTTCATTAATGGTAATTTGGTAAAATGTATATTAATGTTATTATAATAAAATAAAAATAAAATGGTGGCCATTTCAATGGTGTTTCATCCACCGAATGTAGAAAAGAAAAAGAAGGGTTAAGCTTCCACGACATTCGGCTACTTTAAAGTTTAATTAAGATATGGTTTTGACTCGGTTTTTTATAATTTCTATGTTTTTGTAATCGTTGCTTCGAAAACTTCAAAACCCATGCTTCAATTTTGTGAATTGATGAAAAGTTTGAAATGTGCCATTGATGAACACATGAGTTTTGTGATGTTTGATGGTGAAATATGAAAGATATGTGTTTGATTAACATAGTTTGTCTTTGGAGTTTTGATGATTTTGAGTAATTTGGATTAAATTAAAAGAATAATATTTTGAGGGACTAAAGTGAAATAAATGAAATGTATGGACTCATATGAGCATGAGTAAAATTTGGCTAGGCATGGGTAATATGAAATTATGTGTATTTTGTAATTTTGTAAAATAGGGATTGAAATGTCCAAATGTGAAAATGTGAGGGCTAATTTTTAAATTGCCCTAAATTTGTGTTCTTAGATTGAATTGAATGAATTGGTGAATAAAAGAGTTAAATTTGAATATGTATAGATCAAGAACCGAAGAAATTAGACTTAGATCGTGAAAAGTCGAAAGTGATCAAATAGTCGAGTCCGTACGCTAACCGAATTCGGGGTAAGTCTATATACAAATAAATGTATTTGTATTAATTTCTATATGTTCATATGAAATCTCATTGTGATTAATGTATATGAGAATGATAGTATATGAATTTCGAGGAAGTGTCAACAATGTATCAATGTCCGAGAAGTCCCGTCTAAACCTAGGATTAGAAAGGGTTGTATATGTCATGACATAGGTGTCCGGTATGTGATATCATGTAAGACCACGTCTGGGATGTTGGCATTGATTCGAGATTTCGTGTAAGACCACGTCAGGGACGTTGGCGTCGATATGAGACTTACGTATAAGACCATGTTTGGGACATTGGCATCGTATTGATTCGTGTAAGACCCTGTCTGAGACAGTGGCATCAATATCTAATTACATGTAAGACTACATCTGGGACGTGGGCATTGTACGACTATTTTGATCATTCCGAGTAACCTTTTAGATTCTGAACGGTTCAACGAGCAAGTCCGAGAAATGAATGTCTAAGTGGAAAGTATAATTGAATCAGGTATGTTTGATATGTACACATTGTGTGTATATGGAAGGTAAGTATATTTATGAACTTACCTAGATGAGTTATGTGTATGGAATTGAAGAAGTAAAATGTGATACTTGAATAAATAAGCTATGATCTATTTTAGTACATGGTGATATGCATGTTGTAAAGTGAATGGCTAAGCAAATGAGTCAAGAAGAACTATGGTTATGCAATTGAGCTATTAGTAAACTCATATTGGATATGTATATTGAATGCTTATACTTAAGCTACTTGTATATGGCTTACTAAGCTTTTGAAAGCTTACTTTGTGTCTGTTTGTTCTATTTTATAGATCGTCAAATCTACTGAAGGCTCAAGGACCATCGAGGATCGTCATCACACTACTCAATCTTATTTTGGTACCTTTTGAAAGTATATATACTAAGTATGGCATGTATAGGCTAGTTATCTTGAGTTATGTTTGAAATATGTGGATAGCCATGTGATATGGCTAGTTAAATGGTTGTGTAATGAATGAAGAGCCATGCTATATGATGTTTGGTTTTGGTATGATTCCTTGGTTATGAAATGGTCATGATAATGATAAGCTTATTGATGAATTGATGCCATAGTGAATTGGTAAAATTGTAGATGAATCATGCTTGGTTATACTTATGATTTAATTGTGCAAATTGGCATAAAAGTTGGTATGTTTAGAAAAGTGTTTGAATGGGTTGAAAAGATGATCATTTGATATGATTTTGGTTGCCAATTGTGTATAGGATAATGCTTTTATGTGCTTGTAGTAATGACCCATGTGTGAGTGGCATTTTGGCCTAGAGAATGGCCTATAATTGCCTACACGGTTGAACACACGAGCGTGTGGCTCGACCGTGTCCCTCATGGCTGTAATTCATAGCAAGTCAGACTTGCCCATGGGCTAGACACACCGGCGTGTGACTGGCCGTGTGGTGCAAGTCAGTAGCGACCACGGGTGAGGCACACGGGCGTGTCCAAGGCCGTGTGGACAAGTCAGTATGTATGCCCTATTTTGACATGGCTTAGACTCATGGGCATGTTTGAGGCCGTGGGAGGCACATGGCCCCCACACGAGCATGTGACCTCTGTAACTTAGAAAAATTTTAAAATTTCAGAGAATTTCCATATGTGTTCTGTTCGGTTTAGTCCCGGCCCTATTCTAAAATATGTCTAAGGTCTCGTTGTCCTATTAAATGGACACTTTGAGTTGATTTGATGAATTAAATTATGAAATGTCTGTAAAAGTTTCTAATTGTTCAGTAATACCTCTTAACCCTAAACCGGCAATGGTTACGTGTTATGGGTGTTATATGTTCGGGGACAAGTAGAGTGAAAAGTTGATCATAGGGGAATAAATGAGTGAAAAGAGGGTTGTGAAAGGCATGTTGGCTTAACAAAAAGGGAAAGAAATCCTTCCTACAAGGCAAGATGGGTTGGACGGCAAGAGTGTTCTCACTAGTTTAAAATTGTCAAAAAAATTTAATTAAAAATGTGTGCTTGTGGGGGCTTGAACCTAGGACATTGTGGAAACAACTAGCAAACTTAACCATTAGACCATTAATTCCCTCATGACATAAACTAGATCTGTGATGTTATGAATGTGACTGTATGTTTTTCTGTAAAATAAGATATCATGTTATTTCCTGACACTCATGTATTGTGACTATATGTCTATATTTGAGAAGAATAAAAAATTATCGTGCCACTATTTCTGTTGGTAATCTGATTCTCATGTTAAGCATACCCATTGTCTAATTTGTAATACAAGTCTGATTCACACGTGAAGCATGCCTACTACAATTATATTTTCTGTATATCATATCACATGCATGGTGTTGGGATTATATTGAAAGGAAGAAGATTCTGACAGTTTAATGATCTGCATATTATGGTGGTTTAACCATATTATCTGGTAGTATATCTTCAAATCTAGTGGCTTGACCACAATATTTTGTACCTGGAAGCTTGGTTGCATTATCTGGTGGCTTGTCCACATTATTTGTGTCGTATTGGATGAAAGAGTTTTGAGGAAAACTTGATTATAGTGTGTAGCGGAGTTGGGTAAGAAATGTTTTCTAAAAGTCTACATTATTTCTGAAAAAGCTTTTCATCGACATTGCTGATATTTATATGTGTGAATTGTGTTTACATAAATATGTTTTGTTATACTTATGATTTACGTCACCAAGTATGTTGCTTTCCTTTGTATGTTAATCCATAGTGGGCTTAGAATGCTCACCCCTTTAAATTTTTTATTTTTTAGATAATAATTGAGGTTAAGATATGGGCTCGACTTATGGAGGGGCACTAAGATATTTAATTATATAAACTATCATACATTATTATTCGGTATTTTTGGGACTATTATATATTTTTATCACGGACCGTGGCATGGGACTTTTTATTTTTATTTTGGGGTTTTGGATTATATGGGCATGATTCGGCTTTTAAAGCTATCTTTTAAGACGGTTTATAAATTCGGTGAGAAAGGCTGGAATTTTCAAACTTAAACTCAACCGGCTGTTGTTATTTCAAACTCAAGACTTTAGTTTTCGAAACTGAAATCTATTTGCCCACTTAATCGGTATTTTACAAGACATGTCAAATTACAATTCAAAATCAGCAAATGAGATTTAGTTATTTTTCTGTTGCAACATTTTCTTTGAAATATGATGTTTTCTGTAAATATTTGAAACTTGAGTTTTTTCTATGATTAATCAGTTTTTTCTTTCCAAAAGAAAATTTATAGACACTACTTGGTTTTTCTCTACTAGATCAAAACACTGATTTTGAATGATGAAGATTGTTGAAAGAAAATAGCTAAATATTTTTCTGCGCCATCTATTTGGTGTGATCTTCGAGATTCGGTCATAACATCTAAGCCGGGTTTAGGAGGTTACAGTAAAGTTGTCATGATTTTAATCGAATTAAAATTTTGTTGAAAAAATTATTTAATTGAGAAATTAATTTATTTAAATTATTTGAGCTAATAATGTTTAATTTGGGAAATAGAAAAAACATGTACTAGGTTGGAATAAATTATAAAGTGTTAGGTTAAAATCCAAGAAGCACATATAATTGAACCCGGTACAAGAGAGACCCAACTCTCCTTATTTGGAATACATGGGACGACAAACTCTACTGTTCCTATCTAGGGTTGTCGCCGCTCTCCCTAAATAATGAGTTGGAGATATTTTTTCTATTAAAATAATATTATTTGTATTCTACCACTTCAACTAGGATTCTACCAATTCTCACTATAAATAAATGGCACCGATAGGCTTTAAACCAAACCAATAGAAAGAGAGAAACATCAGTTTCTCTGAAGTTTTCAATATTCCTATTCGAGTATAAAATAGTGAAAATTTACTTTAAGAATAAATTTTATATTTTGGGAATTGAAATTTTATCAGTTTCTATTTAAGAGAGGTTTACTTTCCCATTAGTTTGATTCGATTTGTTTGAACCCACACTTGAAGCAATTTCTGGTACAAGAATAGTGGAGAAGATCATTTGGGTGAAAGTCGGGAATGACAAGGATCTGCCTATCCAAAAACATAGGTAGGAATTCAATCTAGGGTTTATTGCTATAAACATCACAAACCAAGTTGGTTTTCAAAAATTTTATTTTTTCACTCTGCAAGAAAATCGTTTTCCAATAATTGGTATCAGAGCTAGGTTTTTCTATATGTATAATGTAAACTGAGAAAGTACTATAGATAGTAGTACATTGCTAAAACTCTCTTGTTAGGGTAAACTAAGACTGTAGAAAACTGAAAACTGTAGTGAGATATCTCGATCTGCAAAAATAAACACTTTAAATACTGATTGTCAGAAAACATCTGTTAATAATTACTGGAATTATGAACTGATTCATAAGACTTTTAAAACAGATAATACGCTGTATCGATATGAGCACAAAAAGGTACTCGCGAAAGGGGTACACGAGGACGCGGTAGAGGCCGAAGTACTAGGTCTGGGTTTTCAGCATGGGGTCATATGCCTGCTAGGGAGGCACCAGCCTCACCAGTAACTGAGACAGGGTCTCATGACCGAGCAGTTGGGGATGATGCTCTATCTCAAGCAATGCTACAGGTTATTGAAAGGGTTGTTGGAGCGAGTATTGGATCAGTGGGCCGAGGGTCAATTTCTGAGCAACTCCGGTCTAATGGAGCGAAAATCTTCAGGGGTGTTTCTGGTGTAGCCCTGAATGTAGTAGAGTATTGGTTAGATGCTACTGAGCGGATAATGGATGACCTCGACTATAATGTGGAACAGAAATTAAAAGGAGCAGTGTCCTTACTGCGAGACGAGACGTACCAGTGGTGGCTCACTGTGAAAGAGGGTACACAAGCCGATCGTTTGGCGTGGGATTTCTTCAAGACGGCCTTTCAAGGGAAGCATGTGGGCGCAAGTTATGTGGACGCCTAAAAAAAGGAATTTTTGAGTTTGACCTAGGGGAATAAGACAGTGGCAGTATATGAGGCAAAATTCTTACGGTTAAGTCATTATACTCGTAGAATAGTTGCAACTGAGTATGAACGTTGTGTGTGACTCGAAGATGGCCTCCGGGATGAGTTACGTGTGCTGATAGCTCCGCAGAAGGAGTGAGATTTTGCTGCCCTTGTTGAGAAAGAAAAAATTGCAGAGGATGTGAAGCACTCAGAGCACCAGAATCGCGAGAAAGATAAGGGTAGATTTACAAGGGATTCAGGGCCCTCGGGTTCTTCTAGAAGGCCTATAAAGAAGTTCAGGTTTGATGGGTTAGTCCAAGCAGTTCCTGTTACTATGGTTAGACCGCAGCCTTGCGCAAATTACGGGAGAGCTCACCAAGGTGAGTGCTGGAAACGAACTGGAGTGTGTTTCCGATTTGGGTCCATGGATCACCAGGTTAAGAACTGTACACAGAGGCCTATTCAGATGTAAGCTGCAGGTCAAGGCCATGTCTAGCCAAGAAGAGGTGGCCAGCAGCCACCCAGAGGCCGTGGTCAGGCCAGAGGAGGAAATAGTTGGGGAAGAGGTCGTGGAGCACTGGGCAGAGGTGCTGGTAACAAGGAGGCAAGACAACCAGGTTTGGTCTATGCTGCTCGTCGTTGAGAGGATGGCAACGCCCCAGACGTCATAATTGTACGTTCCTAATTTATAATGTACCATACACTGCTTTAATTGACATTGGGTCTACACACTCGTTTGTTGCATGCACTGTGTCTGGGACGCTGGGTTTTCAATTATTGATAGGCAGATGACTGGGTTAAGTCCACTAGGACAGTCGGTTAGAGTGAATAAGTTGTTTAGAGACGTGCCCTTAGAGGTCCAAGGGGTTGCCTTTCCAGCAGATTTGATAGAACTACCGTTTGGCGAATTCGATCTGATATTAGGCACGAATTGGCTAGTGAAACATCGTGCAAATTTGGACTGTGCGGCTAAGCGCATGGTGTTGAAGTCTTCCGAGGATGAGGAGGTGGTTGTGTTAGGGGAGTGAAGAGATTACTTGTCTAATGTAATCTCAGCATTAAAGGCTGAGAAACTGGTTCGCAAGGGTTGCGAGACGTTTTTAGCTTATGTCAGTAGTTCTGTTTCTAAAGGCCCTTCTGTTGGAGATGTCAGAACTGATCAAGAGTTTCCGAATGTATTTCCTGAAGATCTTCATGGGTTGCCCCCAGATCGTGAGGTCGAATTCCATATCGAGCTCCTATCTGGAATAGCTCCAGTGTCCATCGTCCCTTATAGGATGGAACCGAAGGAGCCGGTGGAGTTAAAGGCTCAAATTCAAGAGCTACTGGACCGAGGGTTCATTCGGGCGAGTATGTCTCCATGGGGAGCACCAGTGTTATTCATGAAGAAGAATGATGGATGCATGCGCATGTCCATCGATTATTGTCAACTGAGCAAACTAACGATTAAGAACAAATACCCTTTACCGAGGATAGATGATCTGTTTGGCCAGCTGCGAGGAGCTTCAGTTTTCTCCAAGATAGATCTCCGATTTGGGTACCATCAGCTAAAGGTTAAGGAGGCAGATGTGTATAAGACTGCGTTTAGGACTCGTTATGGTCATACGAGTTTCTAGTAATGTCGTTTGGGCTGACGAATGCACCAGCTGCTTTCATGGACATGATGAACCGAGTATTCCAGCCTTATTTGGATCGGTTCGTAGTGGTGTTTACAGACGACATCCTGGTGTATTCCAGAACCCAGGAGGACCATGATGCACTTCTTCGAATTGTTTTGCTAATTTTGAGGGAAAAGTAGCTATACGCAAAGTTCAGCAAGTGTGAGTTCTGGTTGCAAGAAGGGACATTTCTGGGTCATGTGGTGTCTGTCGAGGGAATTAGGGTTGATCCTCGGAAAATTGAAGCCTTATTGGATTGGAAACCACCAAAGCCTGTATCTGATATTCGAAACTTTTTGGGTCTGGCAGGATATTACAGACGTTTTATTGAGGGGTTTTTACTGATTGCTGCACCTCTGACTAAGTTACTGCGTAAAGGGATACCGTTTAATTAGACCGATAAGCAGCAGGAGAGTTTTGAGAAATTGAAGAAAGTTCTGACTGAAGCCCCGGTGTTAATACAGCCAGAGTCTGGGAAGGAATTCACTGTCTATAGTGATGCATTGCACATTGGATTAGGTTGTGTGTTGATGCAAGAGGGTAAGATGGTTGCATATGCGTCTCGTCAGCTTAAGCCTCACGAGGCGAATTACCCCACTCACGACTTGGAGTTAGCTGCAGTGGTATTCGCACTGAAGATTTGGAGGCATTACTTATACGGTGAAAGGTCTATTATTTCCACAGACCACAAAAGCCTCAAGTACATCCTTACTCAGAAGGAGTTAAATCTTAGGCAACCAAGATGGATAGAGTTGCTTAAGGATTATGATTGCTCGATTGAGTACCATCCTTGTAAAGCTAACATAGTAGCCGATGCACTAAGCTATAGGGTTGTATCTGATTTGAGAGTAATGTTTGCTCGTCTCAGCTTGTTTGAAGAGGGTAGTTTGTTTGCTAAACTCCAAGTTAGACCGACCTGGATTGATCAAATTAAGGAGAAACAGTTGTTGGATGAATCTTTGGTTCCTCGTTTCTGATTGGTTGAGAAGGGGGAGACTGCAGATTTTGGGCTGAATAGTGAGGGAGTACTATGTTTCCATGGGAGAGTTTGTATGCTGAGAGATTCTGATCTGAGGCAGTCTATCCTATAGGAGGTGCATAGCAGCCCTTATGCTATGCATCCTGGTGGAAACAAGTTGTATCAAGATCTGCGTAAACTATACTGGTGGCTAGGGCTTAAGTGCGAGGTTACTGATTTCGTGGGCAAGTGTCTGACATGCCAGCAAATTTAAGCTGAACGCCTTCTAGGTTATTACAACCAGTAAAGATTCCACTCTGGAAGTGGGAGAGGGTAACCATGGATTTTGTAAGTGGGCTACCCTTAATGCCGACTAAGAAAGACTCGATATGGGCTATTGTTGACCGACTAACTAAATCTGCCCACTTTATACCGGTCCGCACTAATTAGTCGTTGCGGAAGTTGGCTAAGTTATATGTGGTTGAGATTGTGTGACTGCATGGGGTGCCAGTGTCTATTATTTCGGGCAGAGATCCTAGATTCACATCCCGATTCTGGAAAAAGTTACACGAGGCTTTGGGTACAAAGTTGGACTTCAGTACGGCATTTCATCATCAGACCGACAGTCAGCCGGAGAGGGTGATACAAATATTGGAGGACATGTAAAGAAGCTGTGTAATTGATTTCAAAGGTAGTTGGGAAGACTACTTGCCGCGAGCAGAGTTCACATATAAAAACAGCTACCAATCCAGTATTCAGATGGCACCATACGATGCGTTATATGGTCGTAGGTGTCGCACCCCTCCCTATTGGACTGAACTTGGTGAGCGGCGAGTTTTGGGGCCAGAGTTAGTTTCTGAAATCGAAGAAAAAGTAAAGTTGATTCGAGATTGGTTAAAGGAAGCATTAGATAGGCAGAAGTCGTATGGAGATTTAAAGCGTAATGAGATAGAGTACTCTGTGGGGGATTATGTCTTTTTGAAGGTCTCACCATGGAAGAAGATTTTGAGATTTGGATGGAAAGGCAAACTGAGCCTTAGATTCATCAGACCTTACCGAATATTAAAGCGAGTGGGACCGGCCGCCTATCAGCTTGAACTGCCTCCTGAGTTAAACATGATACATGATTTGTTCCACGTCTCCATGCTGAGGCGATACCACTATGATCCCTCACATATAGTGTTGGTTGTGGAGATTGAGGTTAGACCTGATCTGACTTTTGAGGAAGAACAGGTGCAGATACTGGATCATGATGTTAAGGTATTAAGGAGGAAATCTGTTCCTTTGGTCAAGGTGCTTTGGCGTAATCACGGTACTGAGGAAGCCATGTGAGAGCCTGAGGAGGCAATGCAACAACAATATCCTCACCTTTTCTGACCAGGTAAATTTCGAGATCGAAATTACTTTTTAGGGGGTAGAATTGTAACGCCCCAAAATATAGGGTCCTTAATTTTTCATGTTCTAACCAAATTGCTTGTTTGCTTCAATGGCTAAGTGTTTTGGGTGTGTTTGGGGGTATTTAGGAAGCCTGGGTTCAAGTATGGCCTCTGGAAAAATTTTGATTTTTGCTCTTTTGGAAACCTGAATGTTAGCTTGAAGGGCATATATTAAGTTGTGTTTGTTTTGTGACACAAGTGAGCTTGTGTTGTGGTGGCAAGTGGCGTGTTGGGCATTTAAAAGGGAGTGGGTTCAAATCTCATGGCATGCAAATATGGGATTTTATTTTATGTCTCTATGGTGTGAGAGGTAGAGTTTGATTCAAACTCTGTAGAGGTGGTTAGAGACTTGGTCATCAAGTTTGAATGAGTTTGAATGGGGGTGCGGAGTGAATCAAGGAGCGACCAGTGGAGATTTTTAGGGAATTTGAATGAGAAGGGAGTCATGGCCGAATGGGGAAGCTTGAGTAGGGGATTTCAGCTACGGGGAATCTCATTTGTGTATTTTCGGCAATTTTGTGAGAGGGTTGAAACCAAAAATCCTCTCTGCTATTTCGGGTTTTCTTTTTGTGCATTTTGGGATTTACTTTTTTTGTGGCATCTCATGCAACATTTTTGACCATTCGGGTCTTTTTCTTTTCATCTTTATTTCTCAATTGCTACCCACTCTTTTCTGAAACATAAACATCAAGTGCTGAGCTTTCCCTTGAAGTTCTTCTCCTTCTTCATCTCTTTGCCGATTCGGCATTCCTTTTTTCTTCTTCCCTTAATTTCTTCTTGGCCGAACCATCTTCTTCTCCTCTTGGTTTTCTTCTTTGGTCGAACCTAACTTCCTTGTCTCTCTTGATTCCCTAAGTCGATTATTCTCTTTTCCTTGTGACGCCAACCTCTGTCAACTGGCCAATTGTTACTTTATTCGACCATTTCTATCAACTAATTTTGGGTAAGTATTCCTTGTTTTTATTCAGTTCTTGGTTCCTTTTTGATGGCTTTCTTCTCTGGCAAAGCTGAATGATTCGTTGAAGGGTTGCTAACTCTTGGACCCTTCTTTCATGTTGGATTCTCTTGGCTAATGCAGCATTTCGACAGGAAAGGAGTATAAATATCTTTCGGTTAGCATCATAAGTGGATTGGAAAGCATTCTTGGGTGAAGGTGAGTATCAATACCATTCTCTTTGGGATTTAACATTAGTATTAGGTATTGATATTAATCGAAAAACGTTGATGGATGGAGGTTCGGTATTCGTGGGTTGCTTGTACGAGTTGCGAAAAAGATGTGTAATCGTACACCCAATGTTGTTTCTGTCAAAACGACAGATGAAGGTGTGTATCAGAAAAAGCCGAAAAGCCGAAACTTCGGCATCTAAAGGCTCACGAGTATGCGAACGCTCGTAGGGATAAATCGAGCCACAATCGTTAGCGATAGACCGTAGAGGTCGCCACGAACGTTCTCGTGGGCTTAGGTCGTAATGGGCCTTGTTGGGCCAAAATGGGCCATATGGGCCCAATGGGCTTATAGGCCCCACAGAGACGAAATCCACAGTAAGTGACTAATAAGGGATTGGGCTGCGAGGTTCGCGTAGCCGTGACGGAATATGGGCTGAACGGGCCACACGAGCGTGTGTGCCCATTTGGGCCCAGTTACACTGTTTTGGCCATATAAGTGATCTGAGTCATTCGAGACGACGGTAGGCCTTTGGAAAGGTCCTAAATTGTACCGAGACCCCTAATGGGTAAAATGCCTGAAATACCTTTAATGAGTAAGATGACCAAAATACCCTTGTAGAGTAGACTTATCGAAATAGCCCTGAGTGGTGAAATTACCGTTTACCCCTAACCGACGAAATGACCATTATACCCCTAGTGGTAGTTTAGTTGATGTGTGTATGCAATCTATATGACTGTTTATGAAATGACATACTGCATGCACGTAATATTTATGACATGACATTCTGCATTGGGTTGGGATTCTAATTTGGAGGAAGTAATGTACTAACGGCTCTGCCACATTTTTACTGTTCTAGTGGCTTCGCCACATATTCTGATTTTAGTGGCTTAGCCACGTTTACTGTTATTAGCAGCTTTGCTGCGTTACTATTAGCAACTATGCTGCGATATTGGTGTGTTGGCTGGATGGGTCGACTTAGTCCCCACATGGTGTGTTGGTTGGTACGGGTGGTATGTTGGTTGGTTTGGGTTAGGTTGCATCACTGTTCTGTTCTATTATTATTTGGGCTTGTACCCACACTGTTACTGTATTGGGCCAAGGCCCACACTGTACTGTTACTGGATAGGGCTCAGGCCTAGACTGTTACTGCATGATAGGGGATTACACATTGAGTTCTTGTAACTCAGCCTTTTCTTTTAACTGTACAGGTAATCCCTAGCCTTAGAGGATTTGGAGATGCAAGAGACTCGGAGGTGGCCACATGTTTGTGAATATTTTGATTTATACCTAGTTTTTTTTTAAATTTTTTATTTTGGGGAAATATTTATGTAATAAGGCCATTTGAGGTTTTTAACTTTTATTTGGATTTAACTTTTTACGTTAACCTGTTAGATTAGGAAACACAGGTTTTCAAAATAATAACTGTCTGCAAAGAAAACCACGCATTTTCAAAATTTAAAGTTTACAATTGGAAAAGCTTTCGCGGTTTTTAATCCAGATTAATAAACTTGTAATAAATGATATGACCAATAAGTGATTAACAAGTTTTGATTTTACAACCCCAACGTTTTCAATAGTAATTAGTTTTAAAAAGGATTTAAAACTTTAGTCACGAATTTGCATCGACAAGACCAGTTTTCAAATCAGCACTTTGATTTGACACGTCAGATCCGATCATAACGTCTAGGCCGGGATTAGGGTGTTACACATCTAGGCATACATCACATTACACATATATACATTTTAATATAATTTGACACTTGAGGCTATGAAACATAAAAGTGGGTTCTATCACCACACATTGGATACACGAATCTCCAACACACCAAATGACTCATAAAGTCGAACATATCCCAAAAGTGAAGCATAAAGCTAACACCCTACAACACACCAAATGGCTCATAGAGTCGAACATATCCCAAAAGTGAAGCACAAAGCTAACACTCTCCAATACACCAAAAATGTCCCCTTGAATGCAGCTTAGCTCAGATTCCCTTATCTCTCTAGCATGTCCCAGAGCCTCAACGCCCAAATCACAAAACACATATAGATGAGTACTCACAATCCTATGGCACGACAACAATATCCAATGGTCTCAAAAGGTCACAATGTAACAGCTCGATTTTGGGTCTAGTCGGAATAGTGGTTTCGAGACCACAAATCTAATAAAGAAAAATTATTTTTATTATTATTTTATGGTCTACAATTTTATGGAATAATTTCGTGAAATTTTTGTTCAGAAATTTGACGTTTGAGCACTCAATTTTGCTAGAAGGACTAAATTGTAATAAATGCAAAATGTGTGTTCTAGAAGATAAAGGTGTTTAAATGTTATGAGATTCAAATTGGAGGGCACTAAAAGGTAATTAGACCTTTATACATTAAAGTGGACAAAAATGGACATGGTTAGGTGAAATTTTAAAGTTTTTCATTAGGGCATTTTAGTCATTTGGTTAATAAAGACAAAATTTAACGAATAAAAGATGTCATCTTCTTCATGTTTGTCCCCATGGCTGAATTTTGCAAGGAGAAGACATAGCTAGGGTTTTCCAAGCTTCCAAGCTCGATTGTAAGTCCGTTCTTGTCCTGTTTTTAACGATTTTTGTATTTTTAAGATCGTTGTAGCTTGATTTAGCTATTTCAAGGACTAATTTGAAAGAAAGGTGAAGTTTAAAATTTTACCCATGTTGAACTTGTGTGTATTTTGATGTTTGATGGTAGAAAATGCATGTTTGTTGTTTGTTAAACGACTTTTACTAAGTGATTTTCGGTAAAAACGAATAAAAATGTAGGAAAGGACTTATTTGTAAAAGTCTCTAAAATGAGTAGAATAATGTGAATAAATGAAAAATGTGGGTTGTTATGATTATGAAAATGGTTCGGCTAGGCTTGGGTTTTGAAGAAATTAAATATATTTCATTTTACGAGCCTAGGGACTAAAGTGTAAAATGTCAAAAGTTTAGGGGTAAAAATGTAATTTTTTCATAAAGTGATTTTTTTGGACTAAATTGAATAATGTGAGTATTAAATGAGTTAAATTTTCTATTATAGATCAAGAAAAATGAAGCTCAGACCTAGATCGTGGGGAAAACAAATTGTTTGATGATTAGGTCCATTTTCGCTATTTTTGTACCGAGGTTAGTTCGTATGTTAATAATGCAACGTTACAATTGTATTTATAATGTTTTGATATTGCTTGAATTGTATGATTGACTCTATGGATGTAATTAACAAAGTTTCGACAAGCGAGAAAATCCCGGTTGAACCTTAGGAATATATTAGGATACAAGTGACATGTCACTAGGAACCCATGTGATTATGTGATTATGTGTCCTGGGTACTAGTCCTGTACGTCCTACCGGTGGCTGGGTATACCGACATATGTTGTGGATACTTGACAGCTTGTGTGAGTAGCACTGCATAGCTACGTCTCAACTGACAGCTTATGTGAGCAGGCCTGTGGATAGCTTGAGAGTGAGCCTATATGTGTTATGAGATTTGTGGTAGCATTGGCTACATATGTGGTACTTATATGTAAAGTTTTTCGCGTATCCGATAGTATTCCAAGTGGTTCAACGGGTATGTCAAAGATGAGAAAGTATGTGAATATGTTATGGGATGGTACAGGTATGTACGAAAAACTCAAAGGAAAATGGTATGTACAAAAAACTCAAAGGAAAATGGATTCGGTATATGATGAGCTATTGGTAAGAATGTGCTTGAGTAAATTGTGTTTATGAAGTTTTAATGACATTTATGTTAATATATGTTAAGTTATTTATATGTCAAATGTATGAATAATGCTTTGTATTATTTGCATATGAACTTACTAAGCTATATAGCTTACCCCCTTTCTTTCCCTTATCTTATAGTGTCACCAAGCTAGCTCGGGATCGGAGATCGTTAGAGTTCGCATCACACTATCAAACGATTATTTTGGGTATTGACGAGCTTAACATTTTGAGTATGTGGCATGTATAGGGACTTGGTCATTTTGTTATATGTGTCATCATGATCTTAGCCAATGTATTGGCTTGTAAATGTCAAAGACTTGTTTTGATATTTGGCCGTGTAAATTGGCTTATTTTTGGGCTAACATGGTTGTAGGCCTAAGTATATTATATATGTGCCAATGTCTTTGGTGATATGGTCATGGTATGCTTGGTGAATAATGGAAATGTGATTTATGACATGAATGTGAAATGTTTGGCAATGTGGTCTATTGATGAGATGATAAAGTGGTGTACAATTAAGTATCTTGAAAGTAGCAATTGTGGCTTAATAAATGTTGTGAGTATGATAGATGTTGATATTGTGTTGGAATGTGTTGGTCATAATTGTAGACGTTTTGGTTGCCTAAGTATGTTATGTTTTGTGCCTTGAATTGGGGTGAGTGTATGTATGAATAAGGGTGGCAAATGGCTTGGTAAATAGCCTTTATTTTGTCCACACGGGCAGACACACAGGTGTGTGTCTAGGTTGTGTGTGACACATGGTCTGCCCCACGGGCATGTTTTTCGGCCGTGTGTTTGCTACACCTTAATTTTTGAGAAATAGAATGTCCAAAATTGAGCACACGGCAGAGACACGGGTGTGTGTCTCAGTCGTGTGTGCTACACGGCCTAGCACACGGGCGTGTGGCATAAGTCAGAGAGCACCCTAATTTGAACACGGTCTGAAGCACGGGCGTGTCTCTTGGACAACACGGGCGTGTGAGCCCTACAGTTAGCAAAAATTTTCTATGTTTTGTAAAAATTTCTTGAGTTCTCACTTTAGTCCTGAACCACTTCAAAAGTATGTTTGGGGCCTTGAAGGCTCGTATTAGGGATGGTATGATTGAATATGAATGGTTTTAAGTTGGACGAAAATTTATGACTTGGAATTATGTGAATGCTTGTGTTGTAAGTTCAGTAATGCTTCGTACCCTGTTCCGGCATTGAATATAGGTAAGGGGTGTTCCATTTAGTGGTATCAAGCTATGATTTAGTCGATTCTTGGACTAACGTAGCGTGTTTGAGAGTCTAGCTATACATGCCATATATAATCTGTGATAGTGTGACGACTCCTAACAATTTAAATTGTGTTTTCAATTAGTAAATGGATCCCAACCAAGCTAATTCTGATGGTATTGGAAATGGTTCTCAAGTGTTTGAGTAAAGTTATGCTTATGATGAGTTGAAACTTATAAAGGTATGGCTAAGAGTTCATAATATTGTGTTGATGAGAAATATTATGTTATATGTGTGTATATATATGAGAGTCAAATTTAGAGGCTTTACAATCTTCACCCCTTTACTAGTATAGTATGGTACAATGAAACCCACAAGATTTAGGTTTAATAAACTCGCAAGTGTGAAACCAAAGAGTTCAGTGGCCGAATGGTTAATAATGCGGTCAGAGCTGAGAATGGGTTATCGAATAAGGATAGATCTAGAAGGGATATCAGGTTTTTCAGAAGACCATTCGGATTTCATATTATCACTTTTAAAGAAGAAATTAATCTCGACAAATCGACTCATTCAGGTATGATGTCTATAGAATGTGTTAACTGAAACTTGTGCTGAATTGATTTTCGTTAGTGAATGGAATAATGTGGAAGTAGGGATGACTGTATTAATCAGTGGAATGATAATTTAGTTGTAAAGATATCTTAGTACAACAATTATAGTTGAATATATTATGACGATCTCTTCTGTGTATTCTATGTGTTCATTTATTTTTAGAGGTATATGAAACTGTTCGTTTTTAGATGAAATTCTTATCGTATGAGAATTCTAGCTAACTATAATATTATGTAACACCCCCTACCCGTATTCGGTACTTGAACCGAGTACGAGGCATTACCATACTTAACTGGCTCAATTATACAACCTTGATCCATAAAATTTTGTTTCAAAATAAAACTTTTCATTCAAGACCATAATGTCCTTATTATGGGTCTACGAGACCCTAAACATACATACGGAATGGTTCGGGATTAAACTGGAAAATTTTACACACTTAGAAAAATTCTTGCTTAAAATAGGGCCACACCCCCGTGTGAAATGGAACATGCCCATGTGGGTAGGCCGTGTGGTCACACACGCCCATGTTCTTAGCCCTATTTTCTAATTCTAGCCTACATGGGTTTTCACACGACCAGACACACGCCCGTGTCCATGGCCCGTGTCCCTCACACGGCCATGACACACCTGTGTGTGAAAACCTTGGCATTCTATTTATGACGTCATCATCTCAATAAGGTCACACGGCCAAGGCACACGCCCATGTCCTTAGACTGTGTGTCGAATTAAATTCCTAACTTCAAGTGCAGACTTCACACGACCTGGGCACACGCCTATGTCCATGGCCGTGCCTCCCACACGGTTGAGACACACAGTCGTGTCTCTCCTCGTGTGTTTAGTACTGAGCATACTAACTTGTAAACCTAGTATGCAAAGGGGCACAAGGCCAATCAACACGCCCATGGGGCTGACTGTGTGTCACACACGCCCGTGTGTCTACCCGTGTAGACATTTGAAAGTCTATCTTCCAATCCCAATACCACCCTACATAGCAACCATACTTATACCAATTCAATTCAACATATACTATGATCATAAGGCATTTTTAAGAACTCACAATTAAGACATCCACACAAGCATACACTTCATGAAATTCGTCATCATTGAATATATGAACTTCTCAAGTATTGGCCAATTTCTAAGGACCATTTACAAAATGAATTGAACAACATTAATAGCCAACACTTTGGCTCATAAATATGACATAACAAAAAGACCAAGTCTAATACATGTGATACTCAAAATAAATCTAACTTTGCTATACTAAATAGAAGTTGATAGTGTGATTTCCGAACTCCGAAGTTCCACGAATTCTCGAGCTAGCTTGGCAATACAAGGACAAGGGAAATGAAAGGAGTAAGCATAAAGCTTAATAAGTTTGCATGAAATAAATAATAACATAAGGCTCATAATGTCATCCATCCATGGCATTGAATAAAACACAAAGTCTTAGGCACATTGCCATAACTTACTCATGCTTACTCTTACCAATTACATATCATATCACATATCGTAAACTTTTCTCGTGAATTACTCACATGCACCTGTATCACTTCATCACACAGCTTTAGCACTACCCCATTGAATCACATGGGACACGTAAAGGTACATAATCATCATCATTTACTTAAATACGATGCCAATGCCATATCCCAGATATGGTCTTACATGGGGTCACCTCTAGATGTCGATGCCATATCCCCAATATGGTCTTATATGGGATCTCATATTGATTATCGATGCCATATCCTGGATATGGTCTTATACGATTCTCATTTTCAATGCCGATGCCATATCCCAGATATGGTCTTATACGGGATCATTCGATGCCGAGGCCATGTCCCAGACATGGTCGTATACGAGACCTTACACTTCTCAAATCTTGATAATATTATTCTCTCATTTATTAAAGTCCAACCGGGACTTCCACATCAAAATTCTCAACATTTTCTCATTCAACATCATTACTCAAATTCATAGAAATATTATACAACATCACCAATATCAACATTTAGAAACTTAAATAACATGATGTTGAATTTATTGCACACCAACTTACCTCGATTTCAAAATGGGCCAAATTACTGATTTAGTCCGATACCTTGCCCTTTCCTCGGTCAAGTTAATTCTTTGTTCTTCTTGATCTATAATGACAAATTAGCTCATTTAATTATCACATTAATCAACACATTTCAATAATCATACTTTGGCAAAATTACCATTTTGCCCTCACACTTTCACAAAATGACTATTTTACCCCTAGGCTCGTAAATTGATTCTAATCGAATTTCTTCCTTTTACAAGCCTAGATGAACATTTATTACTCTTATGGCAACCCTCAATAATCATTATTTCACACACTTACCACATGTTTTATAACTTTTGCAAATGGTCCTTTTAGGTGTTTTCATGGAAACACCTTTCACAAAAGTTGTTTATTTAACAATCAAGACTCATTTTCTTCCATAAAAACTCAGCAAAAAACATAAGAACTCTCATGGAAAATCCCTAAACTTTCAACCATTTTGCAAAATAGTCCCTTCTTTAGCTAGATCATGATACAATGGTCCTAAAAGTACAAAAATCATCAAGAAAAATCACCAAAATCACTTACTTGCAAAGAGGACAAGTTGTTGAAAATTTGAAGCTTTCAAACCCCTATTTTGCTGGTATTTTCGGTAGAGAAGAAGAGAGGAAAGATGATATCTTTTCCTTTTCTTTATTTTATTATAGAACATCAATTTATTCACCAAATCTCTACCAACTTTGACTCATTTTTCAACTCTTTGTCCCCTATGGCCGTCCAACCCCTAATAGAGGGGTTAATTGCACTTTAAAGACCTTTAGCTTGTAAAATAGAACTTTTGCGCTTTATGCGATTTAGTCCTTTTTCGCAATTAAGCATGAAATCGATAAAATTAAAGCACCAAAATTTTCGTGCACCTATATAATCATGCTATAACTCAAAAAAATAATATTAAAATACTTTTCTTCAACCTCGGAGTAGTGGTCCCAAAATCACTGTTTCGATTAGCCCCTAAATCGGGCTGCTACATATTAGACGAAAGCACTGTTGGTCTGGTTGGTTTACGATCAACATTTCTATATCTTTCTTTGGGATTCTATTCTATTACGTTTGAAATAAAATTTGACGGTGAAATTTATATGAGGCTATTATTCTGTTTATACTGGTTGTTGTTTTGTTTTACATATATATATATATGGAAAATATATTGTCTCTGTCACAACTAATTCATGTGCGTATGAGCAGTGTTTTTCTCCTGGTTTTTCTTCGAGGAATCATTAAGATCTTTATTATTCAATATGGGTTGAGTTCTCAAAAATTTAGTATAGTCTCACATCTTGGATTTCATTATCTCAGTTTTCTTATCATTCTTACTGTTTAATTTATCAAACATGGCTCATCTGTAAAGGTATTCAGTGATCAGAAATAATTATATTTATTATTGTTATAATTTCTAGTTTGATCATGGGAGCATGGTGATGCTGGTCTCGGATTTTTCTAGTTTTCGTGAAAATAATTGACATCGGCAAAAGTATAGGCAGTGGAAGCTCAAGATCGAATTTGTATAATGGTTTTCTTTTCTCAGGTAAGCTTGATTAAGGTCAATAAGTTAAATCGGGATATTATGTTTCGTTGAGCTAATCCAGTCTGTAAAGATCTTTGACTAGCATGTTAAAGAATTATGAAGGATTGTTTGTTTGAGTTGCTCTAACAACATGAATAAGAGATTACTTTAAAATATTATTGTTTGATAGTTGAGATCGACTCATTGTTTCGGATAGAGCAGTTATTTAGTTGAAAAGTATTTTGAGTTATATGCATTTAAGTTTATCTTCAGGTATGGAAATAAATTTCGTACATTCATGGGTAAATAGATGAACAGTTTCAGTGAAGAATTCATTTCTAGGAGACATGATACAAAAACATATATCTATTAGATTATTTCTAATTGAAAGATGTTATATGAGTTAAAGTTGTTCTGATTAATGAAGTTATCGCATTTGCGAAGTTTGAATGGTCTGATACATGTTAGCAAAGTTTTAAACAGTGAAAGTATTATTAACTGAAGCATTAGTTTTGGTTCAGTTTGAATCAGGTAAAGAATTATTGGTTTTCAACAATGCGTTATTGAACGGATTGGGATGTGTTTTAGTACGAGAATGTAAAGTAGTAGTTTATACTTCCAGACGGTTAAAGTCACATTAAAAGAATTATCCGACTCACAACTTAGAGTGGGCCACTTGTGTTTGCATTGAATTTAGTTACATCTTTTGTTCAGTGAGATGTGTCACATGATTTATGATCACAAGAGTTTAAAATATATGATGTTACAAAGAAATCTGAATCTAAGACAGCGGAGATGCCACAAAATATTGAAAGATTATGAGTAGTTATTGAATAACCTTTATCTAACACCCCAAACTTGGCCTAGACGTTATGGTCGTATCTGGCAATGTCACATGATAGTGTTTTTGAAACCTTGTTGTTATGATGAAATCATTCCATGTTATTATCTTTAGTAAACCTTTGTTATAACTTAGGAAGTTGTCTTTATTCATTTAAAAATTTGTTTTGAAACATCCCTCGTTACGGAAGCTTTAATAAAACAATCTAGGTGATCATGCGTTTAGAAATTACTTTAACTTTTCGAAAACCAAATTTCCTATGACCACTAGATATAAATCCATAAAGTAAAATAAATAAATAAGAACTAAAATTTAAAACTAAAGTCCCAGAGGGTCCTTAAATTACAACCCAAAAAATCAATAATAATCAAATCATAAATCGTAAATTGAAAACCATGAAGTCCAAAAATTACTGTGGTCACCACTAAGTCCTCCGAAGCACCAATCCATCTAAGTTTGGGGATTACCTTTGCACATTAAACAAAAAGGGTGGGTTTATGTAAACTTAGTGTGTAATCCTGCAGAAACAAACAAACAATCAGTATTCACAGTGCACAGTTGAATAGCCTGGGGCCTAAGCTCTTTTCAGTATCAGTGACAGTTTGGGCCTTAGCCCATCTCAGTACAGTGTCAAAAATGAAGTAGGGCCTTAGCCCATCACAGTATCAGTAGCAGTAACAGTTATGCAGTAATCCTACCCAACCAGCCTTTACACATCTCCATCCAACCCCACACTCCATGTGGGGATATAATCAACCCACCCATCCCTACACTCCAAGTAGTATCGAATGCGGCACAATACAATAGTTTAGAGCTGAGCTGCCAGTAAATTAGGCTTAACGACTTTTAGTACACTTCCTTCGAATAACAACCCCCAACCCAATGCAATGCAACACACAATGGATGACATGCTATCATGCAATTTCAGTACATATATTCAGTTCAGTTATTAACATGCCTAGTACAGATATCATTCAGTCAATTTCACACATTTAGGGGTCTAAGTAGCGCTTACGGACTCTACAGTAGGTTCATAGTCGACTTGGGTGACCCGTGCAACCTAAAAAATATTTCGGCAAACATGGGCCCACACGCCCATGTGATTTACCCGTATGGGCCCACACGCCCGTGTGGCCCATTCGGCCCGAGTTGGCCTTGGCCATGTGATCCATTGTTAAAGTAACCCATGCTAGCTCAATACTCATATATGTTTTTACTATTTACTTATATGTTCATTCAAAGCTATCTACTTGAGTTGTTATCACTAAATTATTTATATATTGAGCTACAAAATTCCAAATTAATATTCACTTGATGTTTTTGAAACTAGACTCAAATACCTTTCTACTATAAAATTTTAAGAAATTATAGTTGTAGAAGGCCCATATCGCCCATGCCCGCCAGATTAAATCAAAAAATAGCAATAAACAAAATAGAATAAACAAATAAAGTTAAAGTCCATGTCCATTACAAAAAATAAGGCCCACTACAGCTTAACCAACCCCAGCCCAAAACGAATCCAAACCCAAACCATTACCCTAAGACCCAATCACTAAACCTAACCCTTGACCCAGTTGAAGCCCAAAACCAGACCCCAGCCCAAAACCAAAGAGCTTCAGCAAAAACCCTAGGAGAGCTTCCAGAGGTTTCCAGCACCGCAACTGCTTCCATCGCGCGTGCCCCCACGCGCACCCCGCACGACTCCACGCGCACCACCACGCACGCCTCCACAGCCTCTGTACCGCCAGCATACCTTCGTACGCCACGTCCGCCTTCCGTACCTGCACGAAGAACGGACGACGACAGCAAATCAAAAGAAACAATTGTATTTTTCTTATTTTTTATTATTTTTCGAGTTCGGTTATAAAAACGAAAGCAAAAAATGTTTGTAGCTTCTTCATATTTTTTTACATTTACGAATATACAGAGAAATACAAGAAAATCAGAAAACAATTTTGAAAGTGATTTTCGATCTCGATTCCTTTCGAATCTCAAATCCAATTTCAGCTAGTCATCGATTCTTTTTTCTTTTTTGATACATGTGAGAAATAAAAAAGGAGGAGGAAAATACCTATTTTGGGTGGCGTTGTCGGAGCTTCGTCTCCTTTGCCAAAATCGCGCCCAAGGGAGACATTGAAGCCTCCTCCATTTTCATTCTTGAGGCAGCCGAATAGAGAATAGATTAGGGGTGCTTAGGTTTTCGTTTTAAAGGCTGAGGGATTAAGTTTTTTTTATTTATTAAGACATATGAAACGACACCATTTAGGGCCTGTTTCAGTGGCTCTAAAACGGTGCCGTATTGGCCAATACCCAATGACCCGACCCGATTGCGACCAAGATCCGCGTGTTTTGGTTCTGATGGGTTATTTGTTCTTTTAGCCCCTCCGCATTTTATTTCTTTTTAATCAAGTTTTATTTTATTTTTAATTTCGCCTTTAATATGTATTCCGTTTTCATTTTGGTCCCCGCTTAAACGCAACGTTTCGAGACTGGGAATATTTACTAGTTTAATCCCCGATCATTTGCGCGCCAATGCGTTTTAGTCCTTTTCATTTTTTTTAATTTATTACTTTTAGCTCTCTAATTTTTTCTAATTTTAATATAGTCCTTTAATTATTTTGTTTAATTATTTGTTTATTGTTTTTAATTATTCTTATTTTAAAAATTAATATTATATATTATATATTTTAAATCATGCAAAATATTATTTATTTCCCCTTATACGTGGTTTATTTCCTATATATATATATATTTTATATACATATAATTTATATTAAAATCATTTTATTTTATGTATTTCATATTATTTCATGTATGTACTCTCTTTTAAAATATATCTATATATATTTTATTTTAAATTTATATGAATATAATGGTTCATTTAAAGATCTTATTTTAAATTATATATTTATTTCAATCACTTTTATATATCATTATTATTTTTATATACATTTGTCTTATATCAAGTTTTTATTATGAGTATATTATTTAAAGTGATACATATTATTTTATGCATAACATTTGCTTATTTATTTTAAAATTTGCTATATTCTATTTTGCTTTTTTATTAGTTATATTTTCAATTTTCGTTGTTTCGTGATTGATAATGTTGGTATTTCCAAAAATAGAAATTGTGAGATTATTGATTGTGCATATAGTGAATTGTATGTTCGTATTATCATTCTTGTCATCCATTTGTACAAAGATTGTATTCACTTATTATTATTTCATACTTGATACTACATTTTTGTTTCTCATTATCTAGTGATTCAATAAAAGCATTTTGAGTCGATCTTAAAATCACTTATTTAAGAGTTTTTAAACAAGGCAATATTTGATATTTGGGAGTTCGAGGAAATTGTGCCCTATCGTGCTGGGTTTCGGTTTTCTGTTTGACCAAATAATCAAATATCCTTTTCAAATCTTGTCCATATTTTCGAAATGAGGCAATATTTGTACATTTAGAAGTTCGAGGAATCGTGCCCTATCGTGCTGGGTTTCGGTTTTCCGTTGGATCAAATAACCAAATATCCTTTTAAAATTTGGTCCATATTTTCAAAATAAGGCAATGTTGGTACGTTTGGAAATTCGAGGAATCATACCCTATCGTGCTGGGTTTTGGTTCCCGTTTATCCAAATAACAAAATACCCTTTCAAAATTTCAATACATGAGTTGTGAGAATTTTTGGATGATCTTAAATTTGAGGACTCAAATTGTCATATCCAATCGTGCTGGATGTGATACTTTATTCCTTCGGAACAAAGGAATCTCAATATCCAATTCGAGTTATTTAAAATTAAAAAAAAAGAATAGAATATCAAAATCATTTCAAACTTTTCGACATTAGGACATAAATTAATTAATTTGGTACCAATTGTGGGCGTTACGAGGTGCTAACCCTTCCTCGCACGTAACCGACTCCCGAACCCGTTTTCTCAAATTTCGCAGACCAAAATATTTTTATAGGTGATCCGATGACACCTAAACAAAAAAAGATTGGTGGCGACTCCTTATTTTAAAGTTGGTCCCCATTTTTTCAAACATAAAAAAATGGTTTCGGTAGCTTGGCGACTCCACTGGGGACTGGTTGAGAGTCAGGCTATAAATTGATTAATTCTTGTCCTTTTGATTGAAAATTTGGAAAATTGTTTTGAAAAATCATGTTTCTTTTAATGTATTTGCTGGTACTATGATATTTTTGGTAAAATACTTTGGCATTACATTGCATGACCATTCTGGTCACACCTTTAAGTGGGAGTAAGAAGCTATGCCTTCGTGAGGTTTTCACCTCCTCATGGGCTAGTGGACTGCTTCCGGAATACATCTGTACTTATGTCTTCATGAGGTTTTCACCTCCGCATGGGCATAGGGAAATGTATTCCCCTGAACCGAACTTGATCCATATGAGCCTATAATTGGTGAGGATTGAGGAATCTGCTGGTTTAGGTACCTATTCCTTAGAACTAAACCGCATATAGTAAACCCTAAAAGCCCATCCTAAATGGTGTTGCCATAAACCATAGTGGTCATCTGAATAAGTACTTTACTTGTTTCTTTTTGTTTATATTGATCTCTTACTAATGTATTTCATTTTGTTTTGGTTATGATCGTATCACATATCATCTCATAACTAAAAGAGTGTCGATTTGTATTCGATTACCAAATTAGAGAGCTTGTCATGGAGAACGAATTTCTTGATAAAATGGAAGACAATATGGTTGTCTGTATTTGTAATCCGTTTCATGTAAAGAATTTTGCCATCTAGAAAGGTTTTCTAATGGAAATCGAATTAGAATCAATACCTTTTTACATCCATGGCATGCATTCACATGGCATTACATCATATGCATTAGATTTCATGAGAAGACCCTGATTGGTTGAAATTATTTCAGCATTAACCTGGACACTGGTAAAACCAAATACCCCTACAGTACTCGAACCAAGACGAAAGTTATGGATCAGAGATTAGAAAAACTTGAACAACTCTAAAGGGAGATACAAGATAAACTTCAACAGCAAATGCAAGAGCAGCTCATTAAGATCCAGTAGGATATGATGGAAAAAGTGATGGAATCTCAGAGAAATATGATGACTCAGATGACACAGCTGTTGAATGGGTTTATGGATAAAGGAAAGAGCCCAATGGTTAATGTTGAGGGAAATATTGAGTATCCTCAATATCCCCCTAGTTTTACTCCACCACATGGACGAGCACAACTGGAAGTAGCTCTACAAAGGCCATCTGTCACGGTCGAGCCTCAAAAATTCCAAGCTGGTGCTCTAGTGAACCTTCAAACTGGCTCAGGTTCACAATATAATCCAATCATTACTAATGTCCCTGATTTGAATGAAATAGCTGAAGGAGAGAGGACAAAAGCAGAATTGCCAAAGCAGCTAGAAGATAGATGTAAATGGTTGGAAGAGAAGTTTAAAGCGATAGAAAGCGCCGATAGTTGTTACAGAATTGGCGCCAAGGATTTAAGCTTGGTCCCAGACTTGGTGCTCCCATACAAATTCAAAATGTCTGAATTCGAAAAGTATAATGGGACAAGTTGCCCCAAAGCTCATATTACTATGTTTTGTAGAAGAATGACGGGGTACATTAATAATGACCAATTGTTGATCCATTGCTTCCAGGATAGCCTAGTGAGGGCAGCTGCCAAATGGTATAACCAATTGACTCGTTCCCAAATTGGTTCATGGAAAAACTTGGCTCAAGCTTTCATAAAACAATACAGGCACGTGACAGATATGGCACCCGATAGGATTACACTCCAAAACATGGAGAAAAAGATAAACGAGATCTTCAGGCAGTATGCCCTGCGATGGATGGAGGTGGCGACGCAAGTCTGACCACCACTCTTAGAGAAAGAAACGACCATGCTCTTTATCAATACCACTGAAGGCCTCATTTATCACGCATATGCTAGGAAGTGCTATGAAGAGCTTTTCGAATGTCGTAATGACTGGAGAAATGATTGAGAATGCCATAAAAAGTGGAAGGATAGAGGCAGGAGAAGGTGTCAAAAGATCAGCCCCAAGAAATAGGGAAAATGAAGTGAACATCTTGAGCAAGCGTTCTAAATCGATCACTGCAGGTCAACCGAGGGCTGTGACCATTGGTCATCAGGGCTCATCAAAACAAGAATCTAGTGTCAAGCAACTCCAGTTTAAGCCAATTCCAATGACATATAGGGAGTTATATCAAAACCTATTTGATGCACATGTGGTGGCTCCTTATTACATGGAACCAATACAACCCCCATACCCCAAATGGTATGTTTCGAATGCTCAATGCGGGTATCACGCGGGAATAACGGGTCACTCAATCGATAACTGCATTGCATTTAAGAAATTGGTTGAGAGGCTTATTAAAATAAGGGTTTTGAAGTTCGATGTGTCGAACGAAGCAGTAAATTGCAATAATTGAAGGAGGGGGCAAGAGAGTTGCTATTCCTTGAAGAAGTCATAAGAAGCCTAGAAATCGGGAAGTCAGAACACCAATAGCATATCCAAAGAGCGAACCAAGGAATAAAAGTTTTCCAAGCATCGACCTTTATATACTTGAGAGTGTTTTGAACAATAGGACTCTGGAAGAGACATGTATTTTCAAGGCTAATCTAGAGTAGTATTCGAAACACGCTTATTGCTTTTAGCCTAGAAGTAACAAGAGTCATTTTGTGAAATAGGCTTGTGTTCAGAATCTTTTTTTCAATAAAATGCATCTTTTTGAGCAAATATTTTTCCATTCTTTCTATTTATAGATTCTTTTGTACTTTGGATTACTATTCAAATATTCTTTCATTCTTTATTCATGATCATACCATAAAAATAATCATCCTTAGAATCATTTATTCTTTGGATTTTCTGCCTTCATACCTAGGTACCCAGATATCAACGACATGAGCGACGTTGTTACTGACTCCCTTTTTGAATGAAATATGGGTCTAAGGGATCTCAGGACTTTAAAGATGACAGAAATTGTAACCTATCTTCTGATTTGTTAAGGATGATAGAACTGGATGAAAAACAGATCCTACGTCGTGAGCCAAGGAAAGAGATGAAGATCAAAGCCTAAGCTCAATGTAGAAATAAGATTTCCTATATGTGGGGCATGGATGTTACCAAGCCAGTCTCATTAAAAGCTTCTGGCCAACATCGATTCATTTTCGTGGATGTTGGTTACTTCATTAAGATGGTAAAAGTTGCTTCATATGCCAATATTACAAAGTTGATAGTCATCAAAACAAAAAAAAAAAAAAAGAAAAAAGAAAGAATACCCCAAAAATGTCAAAAAAATCATATATAACCGCACAATGTCAAAAGTTTACGGTCTGTTTGAAGATCAAATGCCACATCACAGTGCAGCAAAGGCAGCCAAAAAGAAAAGCAAAAGATCATTAAAAAAAAGAAAGAAAGAAAGACTGAGACTTGTTAAGATTGGCATACTGAAGTTACTATTTACCCTCTACGACCAAGACTGTCACCGGGGCAACACATTTCTCATTGAAGTCAAATTCCTTTGTTCTGAGTTTTATCAGAACTGAAGTTGGATGAGGCAGAATGGATCCAATTCCGATATGATCAATCAAATTTGTGAGGAAAAGTTAATAGCTATCCGTTACAGTCAGATGATGCAGGTTTGCGACAAAAGAGGTTCATCCTAAAAATTTCCCATATGGGGACCTGATATTGAAGAAGATCCTTCATATACAAAAGGGTTTCAGAGAAAAATGGAGGCCAAACTAGAAAGGACTTTATGTAGTGAAAAAGTCTGTTCTAGAAACATTGACCAAAATGCATGGCAGGGATATGCCCAATCCGGTGAATTCAGTTAAGAAGTATTTCACTTAAAAAAGGAGAAGACAAGGTGAAAACATGCAAAGGGCACCTTAAAAAATATATAAAAATAAAAGTAAAAAATTCAATCAAAAAGAAAGAAGAAGGAGAGGCCAAGGCGAAAACCTGCAAAGGGCGCTTTGAGACCAAAGGGGATTTGAGTTGAAAACCCGAAAAGGGCGGCTCAAATTTTGTTCAAAAGTGGGCATATGGTAGTCTTGCCATACTTGGATTAACAATGAAGAAGTATGCTACGTCTTGGGGCATCAACAAAGTACTCCGGATCCCCTAAACGCATATCGAGCTTAAAATGGTTCTCAATAAATTTGAACAGAGAAGCTTAGGTTGCGATATCTGGGGCACCTAGCTTCCATTTTACCCATTTTAATTTTGTTATTTGTGATTATATTATTCTTTTCAAAGAATACTCCCAATAAAATTTCTTTGCATTTGCTATCTTGAATTAACTTATTTGTTTCGAGCTATGCTCCTAATTAATTTCCTTCCTGTCCATGGTTATGATATTTTTCAGGCATTTTGCATTGAAATAACGATTAGTGGACTAATAATATTTTCATGAAAGGAGTTTCGCATATTACTCTGGAAGTTTCTGAATAATACAAGAACTTGAAACAGGACTATAGTTTAAAACTTACCAAGTTTAAAGAAAAGTCTAAGTTGAGGCCATCTCCTTGGATTTTTTGTCAAAAATAGTTGGTGATACAATCTTGACGAAAAATGGCCAATGTTAACCCCTGTGCAAAAGGGGAATCATTCGCGAGAAAAAATGATATTCTGCATCCATGCAAATATCATGCATACACATTTGGTTAGGTCACCTGGGGAGCGATCAGTTGATTGAACAGGTTACAGATCCTATACCTTTGAAGTCGCAGTAGGATGGATTGAAGATGAAACAAATTCTACACCCTGGAGTTGCAGTGGGATGGATGGGAAAAGATTCAGATCTTATACCCCTAAGTCACAATGAGATGAACCCTAAAGTTATAGTGGGGCAAATCTGTTGAGCAAGATATATTTGTTATCTCGGGTTCTGTCAAGAATACCAGCCGAACGAGATGGTAGCATAATACGTTAGTGATAAAGCCCTGATAAACAATGAGCGATGACAACCCTAAGCATTTAAAAATGGATCATTCTCATGAAATTTTGCATTCATACAAAACACATTTAGTTAGGAGCATTTGATTCATTTCGGTCATTGCATCCTAATCATCAAGCATTTAAAAAAAAAGAGAGATCATTCTCACGACATTCTGCATTCATGCAAATGTCATCTAGTTAGGAGCATTTGATTTATTTCGATCATCGCATCCTAATCATTATAAGAGACCATTCTCATGACATTCTGCATTCATACAAATATCGCCCATAATACATTTAGTTAGGAGCATTAGATTCATTCTGATCATTGCATCCTAACCATTTTGCTTAGGTATAAACACGTAAAACCGATTTTACAGGATAGGTCCCCTAGAGGGCGGTGTCGTAACATCGGTGAATTCGCAGATCTCGCCTTCTTGAGCGAAGCGGATCGAAGAGACCAGCCCTATCTCCCTGACCAGCAGTGGAATAGGTTGAAGGTTGTAGATCTTGTCACCCTACGCAGTAGGGAGCCAAGATCAAACGACAAATCTTGTCTCCCTAAGCAGTAGTGGAACAGATTTAAGCCACCAGCCATATCTCCATGACCAGCATTGGAATAGGTCGAAGATTATAGATCTTGTCACCCTAAGCAGTAGTGGACCAAGATCGAACGGCAAATCTTGTCTCTTTAAGCAGTAGTGGAACAGATCTAAGCCGCCAGCCCTATCTCCATGACCAGCATTGGAATAGGTCGAAAATTGTAGATCTTATCACCTTAAGCAGTGGGGAACCAAGATCGAACGACAAATCTTGTCTCCCTAAGCAATGGTGGAACAAATTTAAGCCACCAGCCCTATCTCCATGACCAGCATTGGAATAGGTCGAAGATTGTAGATCTTGTCACCCTAAGCAGTAGTGGGCCAAGATCGAATGGCAAATCTTGTCTCCCTAAGCAGTAGTGGAACAGATTTAAGCCACCAACCCTATCTCCATGACCAGCAGTGGAATAGGTCGAAGATTGTAGATCTTGTCACCCTAAGCAGTAGCGGACCAAGATCGAATGACAAATCTTGTCTCCCTAAGAAGTAGTGGAACAGATTTAAGCCACCAACCCTATCTCTATGACCAGCATTGGAATAGGTCGAAGATTGTAGATCTTGTTACCCTAAGCAGTAGTGGACCAAGATCGAACGACAAATCTTGTCTCCCTAAGTAGTAGTGGAACAGATTTAAGCCACCAGCCCTATCACCTTGACCAGCAGTGGAATAGGTCGAAGATTGTAGATCTTGTCACCCTAAGCAGTAGTGGACCAAGATCTAACGACAAATCTTGTCTCCCTAAGCAGTAGTGGAACAGATTTAAGCCACCAGTCTGGCATCCCTAAGTTTCCAGTAGAGCAGACCGAAGATAGTAGGTCCTGCCTTTCTGAGTGAAGCAGATCGAAGATACTAATCTGGCATCCCTGAGTTTGCAGTGGAGCAGACTGAAAATAGCAAATCTCATCTCCCCGAAGTTAGGCTACAAGTCTAAATTCCTCGAATTTTTCGAAGCGCTAGTTCCTATGCCTTTGAAGATGCAGTGGGATGGAATGAAGCTACTCGAAAAAAGAAAAGCACTGAAAGAGGTAAAGATTTGGCAAGACTGCGGAAAATTGGCCTTTTTTGAAGTCTTTTCTCTATTCTCGTTACACGGCAATGAGCAAAGAGGGGCAGCTGTAGAAGGCCCATTTCGCCTGGGCCCGTCAGATTAAATCAAAAAATAGCAATAAAAAAATAGAATAAACAAACAAAGTTAAAGTCCATGTCCATTACAAAAAATAAGGCCCACTACAACCTAACCAACCCCAGCCCAAAACGAATCCAAACCCAAACCATTACCCTAAGACCCAATCACTAAACCTAACCCTTGACCCAGTTGAAGCCCAAAACCTGACCCCAGCCCAAAACCAAAGAGCTTCAGCAGAAACCCTAGGAGAGCTTCCAGAGGTTTCCAGCGTTGCAACTGCTTCTATAGCGTGTGCCCCCACGCGCGCCACCATGCACTCCTCCACAACCTCCGTACCGCCAGCAAACCTTCGTACGCCACGTCTACCTTCCGTACCTGCACGAAGAAAGGACGACAATCTCAAATCAAAAGAAACAATTGTATTTTCTTATTTGTTTTATTATTTTTCGAGTTCGGTTATAAAAACAGAAGCAAAAAAAGTTTGTAGCTTCTTCACATTTTTTTTACATTTATGAATATACAGAGAAATACAAGAAAATCAGAAAACAATTTTGAAAGTGATTTTTGATCTCGATTCCTTTTGAATCTCAAATCCAATTTCGTCTAGCCAGTGATTCTTTTTTCTTTTTTGATACATGTGAGGAATAAAAAAGGAGGAGGAAAATACCCGTTTTGGGTGGCGTTGTCGGAGCTTCGTCTTCTTCGCAAAAATCGCGCCCAAGGGAGACATCGAAGCCTCCTCCATTTTCGTTCTTGAGGCAGCCGAATAGAGAATAGATTAGGGTGCTTAGGTTTTTGTTTTAAAGGCTGAGGGATTAAGTTTTTATTTATTTATTAAGACATATGAAATGGCACCGTTTAGGGCCTGTTTCAGTGGCTCTAAAACGGTGCCTGATTGGCCAATACCCAATGACCCGACCCGATTGCGGCCAAGATCCGCGTGTTTTGGTTCTGATGGGTTATTTGTTCTTTTAGCCCCTCCGCATTTTATTTCTTTTTAATCAAGTTTTAATTTTTTTTAATTTCGCCCTTAATATGTATTCCGTTTTCATTTTGGTCCCTGCTTAAACGCAATGTTTCGAGACTGGGAGTATTTACTAGTTTAATCCCTGATCATTTGCGCGCAAATGCGTTGTAGTCCTTTTCGTTATTTTAATTTATTACTTTTAGCTCTCTAATTTTGTTCTGATTTTAATATAGTCCTTTAATTATTTTGTTTAATTATTTGTGTATTGTTTTTTAATTATTCTTATTTTAGAAATTAATATTATATATTATATATTTTAAATCAAGCAAAATATTATTTATTTCCCCTTATATGTGGTTTATTTCCTATATATATATATATTATATACATATAATTTATATTAAAATTATTTTATTTTATGTATTTCATATTATTTCATGTATGTACTCTCTTTTAAAATATATCTCTCTATATATATTATTTTAAATTTATATGAATATAATGGTTCATTTAAAGATCTTATTTTAAATTATGTATTTATTTCAATCACTTTTATATATCATTATTATTTTTATATATACATTTGTCTTATATCAAGTTTTTATTATGAGTATATTATTTAAAGTGATACATATTATTTTATGCATAACATTTGCTTATTTATTTTAAAATTTGCTATATTCTATTTTGTTTTTTTATTAGTTATATTTTCAATTTTCGTTGTTTCGTGATTGATAATGTTGGTATTTCCAAAAATAGAAATTGTGAGATTATTGATTGTGCATATAGTGAATTGTATGTTCGTATTATCATTCTTGTCATCCATTTGTACAAAGATTGTAGTCACTTATTATTATTTCATACTTGATACTACATTTTTGTTTCTCATTATCTAGTGATTCAATAAAAGCATTTTGAGTCGATCTTAAAATCACTTATTTAAGAGTTTTTAAACAAGGCAATATTTGATATTTGGGAGTTCGAGAAAATTGTGCCCTATCGTGCTGGGTTTCGGTTTTCTGTTTGACCAAATAATCAAATATCCTTTTCAAATCTTGTCCATATTTTCGAAATGAGGCAATATTTGTACATTTGGAAGTTCGAGGAATCGTGCCCTATCGTGCTGGGTTTCGGTTTTCCGTTGGACCAAATAACCAAATATCCTTTTAAAATTTGGTCCATATTTTCAAAATAAGGCAATGTTGGTACGTTTGGAAATTCGAGGAATCATACCCTATTGTGCTGGGTTTTGGTTCCCGTTTATCCAAATAACCAAATACCCTTTCAAAATTTCAATACATGAGTTGTGAGAATTTTGGGATGATCTTGAATTTAAGGACTCAAATTGTCATATCCAATCGTGCTGGATGTGATACTTTTTTCCTTCGGAACAAAGGAATCTCAATATCTTCGAGTTATTTAAAATTTAAAAAAAAAAACAGAATATCAAAATCGTTTTAAATTTTTCGACATTAGGACATCAATTAATTAATTTGGTACCAATTTTTGGTGTTGCGAGGGTGCTAACCCTTCCTCGCACGTAACTGACTCCCGAACCTGTTTTCTCGAATTTCGCAGACCAAAATATTTTTATAGGTGATTCGATCACACCTAAACAAAAAAAGATTGGTGGCAACTCCTTATTTTAAAGTCGATCCCCATTTTTTCAAACATGAAAAAAATGGTTTCGACAATAGTTTATCAAATAAGTATAGTAAAATCTTTAAATTTACCCCTATTCTGCTGTTTGACAGCTTCATCCTTTCCTTATTTAAAATTATTTATCTTTTAGTGCGGAATTTAGATGATGTTTCAGTTTGTTTCTCTTGAAAATAGACTCATTAAGGATTTAAAAATATAAATTTAAGCCCATAATTATGTTTTTACAATTTTTGATGATTTTCCTAAGTCAGAACAGGGGAACCCGAAATCATTCTGACCTTATCTCACAAAATATATTATATCTCATGATTTACAATTCCATTGCTTACACTGTTTCTTCCATGAAAAACTAGGCTCAATAAAATTTAATTTCATATTTTATTAAACCTCTAACTCAATTCCCACTATTTTTGATGATTTTTCAAAGTTAGACTACTGCTGCTGTCCAAAACTATTTTAGTGCAAAATGTTGATTTCCAAGTTTATAACACCCTTATTTCCTTTCTCTACAATTTTTCGCATTATTTTCTCTTATTTTTCTTATTTCTCGACAGCAAGCAATTTCGGCTTTTCCCCGAATCTCGTTTTCTACATTTTGGGTACACACCTGGTATTGTTTCTGATGCGTAAGCACTCATAAGCCTCTAGAACCTAAAGACTAATATATCTCCAAATTAATCACTTAATTCGTTTTTAATCAACCAATTTCGGAAGGAACTCGACTAAAAACCTAGCAAAATCCTTACCTCGCTTGAGTAACCATGACTTTGGACAATCACAGCGTCGATTCAAAACCACCTGCCCCTTGATTAACTCCTAAACACCAAAAAGGAATCCCCATTTTAGAGATTAGCCAAGAACGATTAACAATAGACAAAATCGTTACTTACCGAACAAGTGCAACCAACGATGAACAACCAAGTCAATTGGAAAAAGAAGAAACGGAAGGGGAAAAATAATGGAAATTTCGGCAGCAACTAGGGGAAAGAATCGGGAGAGGAGGGAAAAAAAGAAGAAGAAGAAAATGTCAAAAAAAGTTTGGGGAATTGGAGAGAAAACTGAAACTCTACTCTTTTTTTGCATCAAAAAGATAATCAGATTATTTTCTGATAACCTCTCCTCAGTTATCTCCTAAAATCACTCCCTATTAACCCACTAAAACACAACTACTCAGAATTTTGCCCCAACACAACTCTTAGCCGAAATTGGAGCAAAAATACTGTCTCCATGCCATCACAGAGAATTGAACACAGGACCTCTAACACTCCAACACTCCACTTAACCACTATACCAGCAGGCCCATTCTGATGTAAACTTACCAACAATTAAACTTAAGCTCTTTAAAGGCTTTATTTATAAAAAAATACTAAATTTGCCCAAGTAAGGCTTGAACTTGGAAC
The DNA here is from genome assembly GCA_005393395.2 of Gossypium australe. Lineage (NCBI taxonomy): Eukaryota > Viridiplantae > Streptophyta > Magnoliopsida > Malvales > Malvaceae > Gossypium > Gossypium australe. Next base: position 63,502,304 of record CM016624.1, on the reverse strand, counting down.
CTCTCACACACACCCAGAACACATAACCACTGAACCAGATAGACATTGTGTGTCACACATACATGAAATAAAAAATTAAAATTTTGGGGCGTTACACTTTGGGAAAAGTAAATATAATTACAGAGGCTTTAGTGGAAAATTTTGTTTACCTTGTGAACGAGGGTTACACGACTGATCTTGTCTAATGATAGTTTGATCCTAGCGAAGTTAAAAGCTAAATTGATGTTTTATTTCAAATCTGAGAAGCTAAAAAATATGATAGGGATGTAACACCCCTAACCCGTATCAGTCGCCGGAGTAGGGTTATGAGGCATTTTCGTTCAATATACATCATAAAGCATATGTAAGTCATACAATTATACATTCATACTCAAAGACCATTCCACACATTCACATTGTCCCTCATAAGAGCCTACAAGGCCTTAAACATACAAGGCCTCACACTAAACTGATAACATACGAAATTTCTGGAAAACTTAGAAATTTTTCATCCATTCAGGGGTCACAAGCTCGTGTGAACAAGCCGTGTGCCCCACACGGCTCCAGACACGCCCGTATCTCAGGCCGTGTGGAAACAGGGCATACATATTGACTTAGGTCACACGGCCGACCACACGCCCGCGTGTCTGGCCCATGTGCCTTTCGAAATGTCCACACATGCTCGTGTACCAAGCCATGTCAAACATGTAGGGTATAATGACTTATGCAACACAGCCAAGTCACATGCCTGTGTGCTAGGCTGTGTGCCATTTAGGGGGTATACTGACTTGTGCCACAAGGCCAATCACACGCCCCAATGTGAGGCCTTGTGGAGCATAGTAACTTTAATTCAATTTCAACACCAGGGGACACACGACCGTATAGCATGACTGTGTGTCACACACGAATGAAACACACGCCTGTGTCTCTGCCCATTTGGACAAAAATAGGCCATTTATAAGACCAATTTTCCACCCTTACTCATGTTCACCTAAACAACCAAAATGGTACCATTTAATCATACAATAGGTAGCCAAAATCATCATCCAAATGCACAATTTACACTATATCCATTTCAACCAAATTCAATACTCAAGTCAATGCCAATTACCTATTCAAATACTTATCAACTCAATTTCTAAAATCATACTTCATCAAAGCATTTCTCAAACATTAAACTCCATAAATCCATTAACCATATGCAACTATAAAACCATAACCATTTTTATATCAAACATGCCAAAATAAGCCATCACTCATGGCTATATATAGAACCAAAACATATACATTTACAAGCCATTTCTAATAGCTAAACACACAACCATATTAACATCATTTACAAGCCAACTCATATGGCTATATTCATAACCAAAATACCACAAGTAGCTTATACATGCCATTTACCATAATTGTATAACTCAAAAGTACCAACTTAGATGTTTGATAGTGCGATGATGTTCCCGATGACTCCCAGATCCGAGCTAGCCTTGATTCACTATAAAACATAGAAAATAACACAAAGTAAGATTCATAGCTTAGTAAGCTCATATGTGAATAACTTAATTCATCAAATAAAGGCAAATCAACCAAATTTACATAACATCACCATATACACATTAACTACAAACCTTTCTCATGTCTCAAAACACGATCAATTACCATTTCATCAACTTTCTCTATTTAATACTTGAATAGGTTCTGTACGTACCTATATCGCCTCGTACTAACCTATTTCTCAACCACATCATTCCGTTACCCGTTGAACCATTAAGAGTAGAAGTTGGATACTCAAGAATCTCAATTGATAAGTACTTATACCATGGCCCAAAGCCAAATCAAGGTAACTTATCCCGAAGCACCTATACCATGGCCCGTAGCCAAATCAAGGCAACTCCTTTCCGAAATACCTATACCATGATCCGTAGCCAAATCAAGGTATCACTTGCACCCGTAGTGCCGATATCTTGGCTGAAGCCAACACATCCAATATGCATGGCCCGAAGCCAAATCGGTATATCATCTTATAACATATCATCAGTATCCAAAATCTATTCCTAAGGTTCAACCGAGATTTTTAGTTTGTCGATTCCATCTTCGAATATATCCGTAGAATCGTATTTACAATTCATACATTAATAAAATATCTCATAACCATAGTTTAGGCAATATCAAAACATTTAACATACATTTATAAAGAAATCATCACATACGAACTTACCTCGTATTTGGAATTGATAGATCGGATCGAGTACTCGATAACCTTGCTATTCCCACGATCTAAATCTGAATTCTTTCTTTCTTGATCTATATGTATTCAAAATTAACGCGATTTAGTCCTTTTTCTCAAATTGAGCAATGAAATGATAAAATTAGCTCACAAAATTTTCACACATATCAAATAACATACTATAAGCACATAAAATAATATTAAAATAATTATCTGGCATCAAATTTGTGGTTCCGAAACCACTGTTCTGATTTAACTAAAACTGGGCTGTTACAACTCTCCCCCCTTAGGGATTTTCATCCCCGAAAATCTTACCAGTGAATAGGTTTGGGTATTGTTTTCTCATAGCATGCTCGGGTTACCATGTAGCTTCTTCAACCCCATGTCGATGCCATAATACTTTCACTAATGCGATTGTAACACCCCAAACCCGGCCTATGCATTAAGCCCGGATTTTGGCATGCCACACAAATTGAACGTGCGTTTAAATCATCAACGATGTAAGAAATCAAATCTTCAAAACGATTTTAGAGAATGATTTTATCAAAAATCGAGGTTTACTAAAAACCCATGATTTAAAACACAAGAGTTTATCATTTGATTTTCAGAGTAATAATTGATTTAAATTTTAAAATTTTTTGATCGAAATATTTTCATAAAAGAATTTTCAAAGAAATTTCTAAGTTTTAGATATATTTAAGAAAAACCTTTATCTTATGCGAAAGTTTTAGAAAACATTTATGAAACTTAAAATAGTCCAATTTAAGAATCTAAAACATATTAAAAACCATCCACAAAATAAAAATCCAAGAAAATAATACCAGAGGCCTTATTACATCACAATTGAAATAGTACTTAAATGAAAATAATTAAAGAAATTAAAAGTTTATATAAACCACCATTTGTAGTATGGCCTCCACACGAAGTCATCCCCGGCCCAAGCCTCCATCAATTATTATTACCTGAGAAGGGTAAGAAAAACGGGGTGAGTTACTAAGAACTCAATGTGTAACCCACTTACCGTGATCACTGGGCTAAAACCATTTAAGCAATTAGTTGGGCTTGAGCCTATTTACAAATGTACAATATATATATATAGAACAAATATATATAAAACAAAGTAATGCATGTGATATGCAATTCCCAACCAAGCCTAATTTCCATCCGCTACACACCACCCGTACCAACCAACACACCTGTCGGGATCAAGTCAACCCACCCCGCCAACACACCAATAGCAGGCATTAAGCCAATTATAATATTTGTGGCAATAGGCCATTGTGACAGAGTCACCGAACTAGATTTTTGGCAATAGGCCATTTATAATATTTGTGGTAGAACCACCGAACTAGATTTTTGCCAACAGGCCATTTATAATACTTGTGGTAGAACCACCGAACTAGATTTTGGCAACAGGCCTTTCTTCTCTTCGTCAATTATCCCAACCCATGCAGTCCTGTATATATATAATGCATAACAATATATTCATAAAGTAAATTTCAACAAAAAGCCCATATTACAAGTTATCAATTTGGCCCATTAGTCAAAATAGCAATTTGGCCCATTTAACGATCTAGCAAACTTGGCCCATTTCATCTCATATATTAAATATTACATTTGGCCCATAAAGCAACATATTTCAATTTGGCCCATAAAAGGGTATCTTCGTAATTCTGTCCATAGGGACATTTCGTAATTCGGCCCATTTAACGCATGAGGCCTTTTTCACAATTTCCACACTTGGCCAATTTATCAAAATAATCATATGGCCCAAAATATCACTTTTTTTTTAACAAAATAGCCCATTAAGGGCAAATCCGTAATTTTTCCACAACCTAAATTTCGGTTTCATGCATTCACACAAAAAGTGCTATATACCGTATTTTCCGATTTTACCGAGTTTCCGATTTTTATTCTAACACTTACGGTATAATATAACCCATGAGATAAGTGTGAAGTTACACACCTGATTACGGTGAGAACTATACTTTCCTGCTCGTCGATACCTAAATACGCATCACACTTGATTAGAACACTAATACTTATAAAACTAAACTAATGATAAGCAATCTAGATCCTTACCCTCGGAATCTCGAACAACAACTATTTGCGACTTCTCCCCGATTGATGGTTCGTTACCCGATGAATATCTACGAACAAACAAAGGTTCAGGAGTACGAATGACTTCGAATAATCGATTTTCGCCGGATGAGGGTCCACAACCCAGTGGAAAATCTCGGATTGTCGAAACAGTCCTTCGTTTGAATTTAAGGGGAATAACGGAACCACCCCTCTTCCAAATACTATTAACAACTCCTTTTGTCTCTATCTTGTTTGCCTTAGAATTTCGAATGATTCCCAAAAGAATCCCTATAAACAAAACTTCTGGTTATCAAACCCTATTGAATATCATTGAAAACTATAAGGATGATCATAACATCCATGAAGGGTTCCTTTAACCTTGATAGATATGCTCCAATTCGAATGGCCTCACGAAGTCTTCGAAAATGTGACGATTTGACCCACCACTATCTCACTAAAAAAAAATAACAAAAGGCAAAGTCTAAGAGAAATGATCAATGATTTCTATCAAAAAGGCTCTCCTTTACCACCCTTAAGAATCGGCCAAAGCAATCAATAAACCCACATAAGAACCAAAAAGAAAACTCTTACCTACTGTCCAAGGTTTGAAAGAAAGATTGAGGAAAATATCTATGAAGTATGGAAGATTCGGCTATGGAGGTAGTCTAACATTCGGCCAAGGGAGAAGAAAATGATGAAAGTATGGTTGAAAAGAAAATAAATGATGTGAGAAAGAGAATAAAGATGAGAGGTTTATGATTTAATTTTCAAAAATAAAAGAAAAGCAAAGGGAGAGAGTTTGAAACAATGGTGCATTCGGCCAAGGAAGAGGAGGAAGAGATGATGTTTGTGTTTTATGTTTTAGGCACTAGATGAGAACACAAAATGGGATACTTGAGTGATTGGCAAAAATGACCAAATGGTCAAAAAGAAATGACTAAATGAAACCCAACAAAGTTGTTTCCTCCAAGCTCAAGACACATTCGGCTATGGGAGAAAGAAAAAGAGAGGAAAGATGTTTTGGGAGAGCAAAAATTATGACCAAAAGAAATCCTAACAAGCTACCATCCTAACCCCATACTAACCACCAAAATTCAGCTCCCCCTATAGTCCATGAAACCGTCCAAATACATAGACACTAAACCAAAGTTTTGCCATCAAAAACTTTCCAAGACAATCACCATGCATTAAGCCTTGTGTTCCCCCATTACCTTAAATCATGAGATTCTTTTCCTTAAATTTTACTTACCTTTTCCTTTGGGCTTCTTGCCATAAAATGATATCCAACTCATCCTAATCCTTATCCATGACCGACACATTGGAAGAGGAAATAAAATAAAAACAAAACTCAAATGCACAACCAAGGATTCGAACCTCATCCCTCCAAGCATGCTTATGACACCATATCCTCTTTACTACTAGCTCACTTTATGCTAGATTTTGACACTTAATTACCTTAAGCATCAGGGTCACTTGATCCTCTTCATTAAAATACTTACTACTAAAATTTATTCTAATTCCAAATAAATCCCGAGCCTTCTCAAGGCTATAATAAGCACACAAAATTAATCATTCACAAACTAAGCACCAAAAACATGCAACATATCGATACTCAAATTTTTAGGATGCTACAACTCTACCCTCATTAAAGAAAATTTCGTCCTCGAAATTTACCTGGTTAAAAGAGGTGAGGATATTGCTGCCGGATTGCGTCCTCAGGCTCCCACGTAGCTTCCTCCGCTCCGTGATTACGCCATAAAACCTTAACCAATGGCACAGTCTTCCTTCTTAACACCTTAACATCACGGTCTAAGAATTTCACTGGTTCCTCTTCGAAAGACAAGTCTGGCCTTAACTCCACTTCTTCCACCGGTACTATATGCGATGGATCCGATCTATAATGCCTCAGCATAGAAACATGGAAAACACTATGAATCTGACTCAACTCCGGAGGTAAAATAAGCTGATAGGCCACTGGTCCTACACGCTTCAACACACGGTACGGTCCAATAAACCTAGGGCTCAACTTGCCCTTCCTTCCAAATCTGAAAATCTTCTTCCAAGGTGAGACTTTCAGAAAGACCTGATCTCCCACCGCAAACTCAATATCTTTACGCTTCAGATCCGTATATGACTTTTGTCTATCCGAAGCTTTCTTTAACCGTGCTCGAATCACCTTTACCTTTTCTTCCGTCTCAGATATCAATTCAGGACCCAACAACTGTCGTTCCCCTAATTCAGTCCAACAAGTAGGGGTACGGCACCTATGACCGTATAACGCTTCGTAGGGCTCCATGATTGGTAACTGTTATTATACGCGAACTCTGCCAACGGTAGGAAATCCTCCCAACTACCTCTGAAGTCGATCACACAACCTCGTAACATGTCTTCCAAAATCTGAATTACTCTTTCTGACTGACCATCTGACTGAGGATGAAAAGCCTACTGAAGTTTAACTTTGTTCCCAAAGCCTCATGTAAAGCTTTCCAAAACCGTGATGTAAACCTGGGATCCCTGTCCGATATGATAGACACTGGTACTCCATGCAACCTCACGATCCCAGATACATACAGCTTAGCCAACTTCTGCAACGAGTAATCCATACGAACTGGTAGAAAATGAGCAGTCTTCGTTAATCGATCTACTACCACCCATACAGAATCTTTCTTAGTAGGTGTTAAGGGTAACCCACTAACAAAATCCATCGTTATCCGCTCCCATTTCCATAGAGGAATCTTTACCGGTTGCAATAATCCCGATGGTAATTGATGTTCCGCCTTCACTTGTTGACAAGTCAAACACTTTCCCACAAAATCAGTAACCTCCCGCTTTAACCTTGGCACCAATACTGCTCACGGAGATCCCGATACATCTTATTTCCTCCGGGGTGCATAGCATAAGGCTACTATGCGCCTCTCGTAGAATCATTTGTCTCAAATCCAAATCCATGGGCATACAAACTCTTCCACGAAAACACAGCACGCCATTCTTGTTCAATCCAAAATCCCCTATTATACCACTTTCAACTTGTTGCATTAAAGGACCCAACTTTTCATCTGATAACTGCTTTTCTTTGATCTGCTTCAACCACAGAGGCTTCACCTGAAGTTCCGCTAGTAGACTACCATCCTCATACAAACTGAGATGAGCAAGCATTGCTCTCAACTCCGATACTACCTTACGACTCAACGCGTCTGCCACAACTTTAGCCTTTCCAGGATGGTACTCAATTGAGAAGTCATAATCCTTTAACAACTCCACCCATCTCCGTTGTCTCAAGTTCAACTCTTTTTGGGTAAGAAGGTACTTAAGACTCTTATGGTCCGTATAAATAATAGACTTCTCACCATAGAGATAGTGCCTCCAAATCTTTAAGGCAAACACCACCGCAGCCAACTCCAAGTCATGAGTAGGATAGTTGACTTCATGCGGCCTCAACTGTCGAGAAGCATAAGCTACCACTTTTCCACTTTGCATCAATACACATCCTAAACCCGTGTGTGACGCATCACAGTAAACGGTAAACTCTTTTCCAACCTCAGGTTGAATCAGTACTGGAGCTTCCGTCAAAATCTTCTTCAGTCTCTCGAAACTTTCTTGTTGTTTATCGGTCCATACATACGGTACTCCCTTTCGCAACAGCTTAGTTAGGGGTGCAGCAATCAGTGAAAACCCCTCAACAAAGCGTCTATAATAACCAACCAAACCTAAGAAACTCCGAATCTCGGCCACTGACTTCGGCGGTTTCCAATCCAACACTGCCTCAACCTTTCGAGGACCAGCTCTTATTCCTTCGACTGACACCACATGACCCAAGAAAGTCACTTCCTTCAACCAAAATTCACATTTACTGAATTTGGCATAAAGTTGCTTATCCCGCAAAATTTGCAACACAATGCGTAAATGTGAATCATGCTCTTCCTCATTCCTCGAATATACCAAGATATCATCTATGAACACCACTACGAACCGGTCTAGATAAGGTTGAAAGACTCGGTTCATCATGTCTATAAATGCAGCTGGAGGATTGGTTAAACCAAACGGCATCACCAAAAACTCATAATGTCCATAACGAGTTCAGAATGCCGTCTTATGAATATCTACTTCTTTCACCTTGAGTTGATGATAACCCGATCTCAAATCAATCTTGGAGAAAACTGAAGCTCCTCTCAATTGATCAAACAGGTCGTCAATTCTCAGCAATGGATACCTATTCTTGATCATCAATTTATTCAACTGCCTATAATCAATGCACATACGCATCGACCCATCCTTCTTCTTAACAAACAAAACCGGTGCTCCCCACTAAGACACACTTGGTCGAATAAATCCCCGATCTAACAATTTTTGAATTTGAGCTTTAAGCTCTGCTAACTCCTTCGACGCCATTCTATAAGGAGCAATGGAAACCAGAGCCGTTCCGTGCAAAAAGCTTAATGCCAAACTCTACTTCCCGATCTGGAGGTAGATCCAGAAGTTCTTCGGGAAAGACATCTGAAAATTCTTTCACCGTTCTCACACCTTCCACGATAATTCCTTGGCATCCAAAGCACTAACGAAAGCTAGGAATGCTCCATACCCTTTCCGCACCAACCTTTTTGCCTTCAAAGCAGATACCACATTTGCCAAAAAGTTCCTTCGCTCGCCTATCATTACTACCTCCTCATCATCCATAGTCTTTATTGACATCCGCTTTTCGGCACAATCCAATTGCGCCGGTGCTTCACCAACCAATCCATGCCCAAAATAAGATCAAACTCGCCGAAAGGCAATTCCATCAAATCCGCTAAGAATATTTCTCTTTGAATTTCCAAAGGCACGTCTCTAAACAGTTTATTCACTATTACCAACTGTCCTAAAGGACTAATTACCGTCATCCCTCTATTGGTAATCTCAGATCTAATATTCAGGTTTCCAGATATAGCACTAGCAACATACGAGTGGGTAGACCTGATATATATAAAAGCAGTAACAGGTACATCAAAGATGAAGAATGTACCAGTTATCACATCAGGTGCATCGCCATCTTCACGACGCCTGACCATATAGACCAATCCCGGCTGTCTTGCCTCCGCGTTACCTCTAAAGCCATTACCTCGACCCGGTGCACCTTGACCACGTCCAACACCATTACCACCACGACCTGGTCCATGGCCTCTCGATGGCTGCTGAGTGCCTCTTGCTGGCTGAGCATCAGGGTTACGAGCTTCTTGAGTCGTATCAGTCCGTTGAGGGCAATTCTTATACTGATGATCCTTGGAACCACATTTATTGTAGGCACCAGTTTTCCTCCAGCATTCCCCGGGGTGTCGTCTCCCACAGTCAGCATAGTCTCGACTCTGATTGGTAATCACAGGTGCTCTAGCTTGAGCTGACTCGTCATTTCGTGGCCTCTTCTGGAATCTTTTAGAAGAACCCGAATACTTAAAATCCCTCTTGCCTCTAACTCTTTCCCGGTTCTGGCATTTTGAGTTCTTAGCCTCTTCGGCTATCTTGGCTTTTTCTACAAGCGAGGCAAAAGTCTATACTTGTTGTGGGGCTATCAGTACCCGCAACTCATCATTCAGCGCATCTTCAAAGTGTACACAGCGCTCATGATCAGTCGGCACTATAGTGCGAGCATATCGGCTCAAACAAAGAAATTCTGCCTCGTAAGCTGCCACTGTCTTATTTCCTTGAACCAAATTCAGGAATTCTTTCCTCCGGGCATCTACATAGCTTGTCCCGACGTACTTCCCTTGAAAAGCAGCTTTAAAGAAATCCTAAGTAACCAATGCAGCCTCGGTGCCTTCTCGTACAGTAAGCCACCATTGATACGCCTCGTCCCTTAGCAAGGACACCGCTCCTCTCAGCTTCTGCTCGACGGTGCACTCCAGATCATCCATAATCCGTTCTACAGCCTCGAGCCAATATTCTGCAACATTCGGAGCTACACCGGAGACACCCCTAAAAACCTCGGCACCACTTGACTTGAGTCGTTCCGATATTGATCCACGAATTGCTGGACTAGTTCTAGTCCCAGCAACCCTCTCTAAGACTCGCAACAATGCTTGAGTCAAAGCATTATCCTTTCTCGCATGATCATGAGATCCAGTCTCACTCCCGAATGACGCAGGTGCATCCATTTCTAGCATATGACCCGGCGCTTTAGACTCAACCCTAGCACCTTGTCCTCTACCACGGCAATGTCTACCTCGTCCACGACCACGTCCTCTAGTGCTCATAATGTCTAATTCGGTCTAATCTGATTACAAGTTTCATGAATCAGAATACTATTTCAGTGTTTATTAACGATATTTTATGAATTATAAGAGATAGTATTGTTTTCGCAATCAATCCTATAGTCTCAATCTCTACTGTTTTCAACACCTAAAACTAGAAGTTCTAGAATGTTCCTATGATCATATCACAATAATAAATATTTAATATACAAATACTTACTTGACTTGGTGCCGGATGCTCGTGGTGCCATACTACATTTAAAAAATCAATTCTATATATTCAAAATAATTTCAAACGAAAATTGTTGTTGAACCCAAACCACAGCCGAGTTTTGAAACTGGCTCTGGTACCATAAAATGTAACACCCCAAACCCGGCCTATGCATTAAGCCCGGATTTTGGCATGCCACACAAATTGAACGTGCGTTTGAATCATCAACGATGTAAGAAATCAAATCTTCAAAACGATTTTAGAGAATGATTTTATCAAAAATCGAGGTTTACTAAAAATCCATGATTTAAAACACAAGAGTTTATCATTTGATTTTCAGAGTAATAATTGATTTAAATTTTAAATTTTTTTGATCGAAATATTTTCATAAAAGAATTTTCAAAGAAATTTCTAAGTTTTAGTTATATTTAAGAAAAACCTTTATCTTATACGAAAGTTTTAGAAAACATTTATGAAACTTAAATAGTCCAATTTAAGAATCTAAAACATATTAAAAACCATCCACAAAATAAAAATCCAAGAAAATAATACCAGAGGCCTTATTACATCGCAATTGAAATAGTACTTAAAAGAAAATAATTAAAGAAATTAAAAGTTTATATAAACCACCATTTGTAGTATGGCCTCCACACGAAGTCATCCCCGGCCCAAGCCTCCATCAATTATTATTACCTGAGAAGGGTAAGTAAAACCGGGTGAGTTACTAAGAACTCAATGTGTAACCCACTTACCGTGATCACTAGGCTAAAACCATTTAAGCAATTAGTTGGGCTTGAGCCCATTTACAAATGTAAAATATAGATATAGAACAAATATATATATAAAAAAAGTAATGCATGTGATATGCAATTCCCAACCAAACCTAATTTCCTTCCGCTACACACCACCCGTACCAACCAACACACCTGTGGGGATCAAGTCAACCCACCCCGCCAACACACCAATAGCAGGCATTAAGCCAATTGTAATATTTGTGGCAACAGGCCATTGTGACAGAGTCACTGAACTAGATTTTTGGCAACAGGCCATTTATAATATTTGTTGTAGAACCACCGAACTAGATTTTTGGCAACAGGCCATTTATAATACTTGTGGTAGAACCACCGAACTAGATTTTGGCAACAGGCCTTTCTTCTCTTCGTCAATTATCCCAACCCATGCAATCCTGTATATATATAATGCATAACAATATATTCATAAAGTAAATTTCAACAAAAAGCCCATAATACAAGTTATCAATTTGGCCCATTAGTCAAAATAGCAATTTGGCCCATTTAACGATCTAGCAAACTTGGCCCATTTCATCTCATATATTAAATATCACATTTGGCCCATAAAGCAACATATTTCAATTTGGCCCATAAAAGGGTATCTTCGTAATTCTGTCCATAGGGACATTTCGTAATTCGGCCCATTTAACGCATGAGGCCTTTTTCACAATTTCCACACTTGGCCAATTTATCAAAATAATCATATGGCCCAAAATATCACTTTTTTTTAACAAAATAGCCCATTAAGGGTAAATCCGTAATTTTTCCACAACCTAAATTCTAGTTTCATGCATTCACACAAAAAGTGCTAATATACCGTATTTTCTGATTTTACCGAGTTTACGATTTTTATTCTAACGCTTACAGTATAATATAAACCATGAGATAAGTGTGAAGTTACACACCTGATTACGGTGAGAACTATACTTTCCCGCTCGTCGATACCTAAATACGCATCACACTTGATTAGAACACTAATACTTATAAAACTAAACTAATGATAAGCGATCTAGATCCTTACCCTCGGAATCTTGAACAACAACTATTTGCGATTTCTCCCCGATTGATGGTTCGTTACCCGATGAATATCTACGAACAAACAAAGCTTCAGGAGTACGAATGACTTCGAATAATCGATTTTCGCCGGATAAGGGTCCACAACCCGGTGGAAAATCTCGGATTGCCGAAACAGTCCTTCGTTAGAATTTAGGGGGAATAGCAGAACCACCCCTCTTCCAAACGCTATTAACAACTCTTTTTGTCCCTATCTTGTTTGCCTTAGAATTTCGAATGATTCCCAAAAGAATCCCTATAAACAAAACTTCCGGTTATCAAACCCGATTAAATATCATTGAAAACTATAAGGATGATCATAACATCCATGAAGGGTTCCTTTTACCTTGATAGATATGCTCCAATTTGAATGGCCCCACAAAGTCTTCGAAAATGTGACGATTTGACCCACCACTATCTCACTAAAAAAAATAACAAAAGGAAAAGTCTATGAGAAATGATCAATGATTTCTATCAAAAAGGCTCTCCTTTACCACCCTTAAGAATCGGCCAAAGCAATCAATAAACCAACATAAGAACCAAAAAGAAAACTCTTACCTACTGTCCAAGGTTTGAAAGAAAGATTGAGGAAAATATCTATGAAGTATGGAAGATTCAGCTATGGAGGTAGTCTAGCATTCGGCCAAGGGAGAAGAAAATGATGAAAGTATGGTTGAAAATAAAATAAATGATGAGAGAAAGAGAATGAAGATGAGAGGTTTATGATTTAATTTTCAAAAATAAAAGAAAAGCAAAGGGAGAGAGTTTGAAACAATGGTGCATTCGGCCAAGGGAGAGGAGGAAGAGATGATGTTTGTGTTTTATGTTTTAGGCACTAGATGAGAACACAAAATGGGATACTTGAGTGATTAGAAAAAATGACCAAATGGTCAAAAAGAAATGACTAAATGAAACCCAACAAAGTTGTTTCCTCCAAGCTCAAGACACATTCAGCTATGGGAGAAAGAAAAAGAGAGGAAAGATGTTTTGGGAGAGCAAAAATTATGACCATAAGAAATCTTAACAAGCTACCATCCTAACCCCATATTAACCACCAAAATTCAGCTCCCCCTATAGTCCATGAAACCGTCCAAATACATAGACACTAAACCAAAGTTTTGCCATCAAAAACTTTCCAAGACAATCACCATACATTAAGCCTTGTGTTCCCCTATTACCTTAAATCATGAGATTCTTTTCCTTAAATTTTACTTACCTTTTCCTTTGGTCTTCTTGCCATAAAATGATATCCAACTCATCCTAATCCTTATCCATGACCGACACATTGGAAGAGGAAACAAAATAAAAACAAAACTCAAATGCCCAACCAAGGATTCGAACCTCATCCCTCCAAGCATGCTTATGACGCCATATCCTCTTTACTACTAGCTCACTTTATGCTAGTTTTTGACACTTAATTACCTTAAGCATCAGGGTCACTTGATCCTCTTTATTAAAATACTTACTACTAAAATTTATTCTAATTCCAAATAAATCCCGAGCCTTCTCAAGGCTATAATAAGCACACAAAATTAATTATTCACAAACTAAGCACCAAAAACATGCAACATATCGATACTCAAATTTTTAGGATGCTACAGCCATTCTCTTATTTCTTAGCTCTCTGATCTCACGAGCTAGAATTCTAACTGGTTCTTCAGCATATGACATATCAGACTGAATCTCAACTTCGGTCGAGGAAATGACATGTGAAGGGTCGGATCGGTATCATCGAAGCATTGACACATGAAACACATTATGTATTTTCTCTAACTTAGTCGGCAAATATAGTCGATATGCCACTGGCCCAACTCGCTCGATAATCTCATATGGTCCGATGAATCGCAGACTCAATTTCCTTTTTTGCCTGAATCTAAGTATTTCTTCCACGATAAGACTTTTAGAAATACTTTATCCCCGATTTGAAACTCAATATCTTTCTACTTCAAGTCTGCGTACGATTTCTGTCGATCCGAATCTACTTTCAAACTATCACGAATCATTTTCACTTTTTCTTCTGTTTCTCTAATTAGATCAACTCCGTGAATCTTATTCTCACTAAGCTTAGTCCAATACAACGGTGTTCGACATTTATGTCTATATAGAGCTTCATACGATGCCATCTTTATACTCGATTGAAAGCTATACTTATAAGCAAATTCAATCAGTGGTAGATATTTCTCCCAGCTACCTTCAAACTCAAGAATGCAACATTATAACATATCCTCAAGTATTTGAATAACTCATTCAGACTGAGTTTGCTGGTGAAACAAAGTGCTAAAATGCATCTTCGTACCTAAAGCTTCTTGCAATTTCTTTCAAAATCGCGAAGTGAATTTTGGATCTCTATCCGAAACAATAGTTAGTGGCATTCCTTACAATCGAACAATATCTGAGATATACAACTCAGCTAATTTATCTAACGAGAAATCTGTACGTACCGGAATGAAATGAGCTAATTTCGTCAATTTGTCAACAACAACCCAAATTGCATCTTTCTTTTTTTTGGAGATAAGGGCAAACCCGATACAAAATCCCTTGTTACTCTATCCCAGTTCCACTCAGGAACCATAATAGGCTGTAATAAACCTGACGATACTTGATGCTCAGCTTTGACTTGCTGAAAAATCAAACATTTCGAAACAAAACCTGAGATATCCCATTTCATGCCGTGCCACCAATAAAGCTATTTCAAATCGTTATACGTTTTCTTACTTCTCGGATGTACTAATAAACAACTACTGTGTTCTTTGTTTAGAATCTTTCGAATAAGCTCAGAATTTCTTGGTACACATATTCTATCACAGAACATCAAACAATCATCAGGCCCTATTCGAAACTCTAAACCAGAAGTCGACTCATACTGAGCTCATTTTGCTTGCAATTCATTATCAAATTTTGAGCCTCACAAATCTGCTGTAGAAATAGTGGTCTTGCTTTCAACTCGGCTACTATTGTACCGTCGTTAGACAAGGCTAATTGTGTGTTCAAAGCACGTAAAGCAAATAAGGATTTTCGGCTCAAAGCATCAGCAACTACATTCGCTTTCCCCGGATGATAATTAATCACTAATTCATAGTATTTTAGCAATTCTAACAATCTCCGCTGTCACAAATTCAAATCCTTCTGAGTCATCAGATACTTCAAGCTTTTGTGGTCGGTAAAAATATGGCATTTCTCACCAAACAAGTAATGACGTGAAATTTTCAATGTGAACACTATCGTGGCTAATTCAAGATCCTACGTCGGATAATTCTTTTCATGTGGCTTCAATTGTCTCGAGGCATAACCTATAACTTTGCCTTCCTGCATCAAAACACAACCCAGGCCATTTAACGATGCATCACTGTAAACTACAAATTCTTTACCCAACTCAGGCTGAACCAACACTGGTGCCTCTGTCAATAATGCTTTCAACTGTTCGAAGCTCTGCTGACACTTTTCTAACCACTCAAATTTAACATCTTTTTGAAGCAATCGTTTCATCGGAGTCGCAATCATCGAGAAACCTTTCACAAATCATCTATAGTAGCCGACTAATCTAATAAAACTACGGACTTTGGTTACATTTCTCGTAGGCTTCCAATCTATGATCGCAGAAATTTTGCTCGGGTTAACTCGGATACCCGTGGCTAAAACTATATGTCCTAGAAAACTAACCTCTCGTAACCAAAACTCATATTTGCTGAACTTTGCAAATAACTATTTATCTCTCAAAGTTTGTAACACGATTCTTAAATGCTCGACATGCTCAGATTCATCACGAGAGTATATTAAAATGTCATCAATAAACACAACTAAAAGTTGATCTAAATACGACCTGAAAATCTAGTTCATCAAGTTCATAAAAATATCAGGTGCATTTGTTAGTCTGAAAGGCATAACAAGAAATTCTTAGTGTTTGTACCTTGTTCTATATACAGTCTTTGGCACATAGGAGTCTTTAACTCGCAACTGGCAATAGCCCAATCTCAAATCTATTTTTGAAAACATTGTTGCCCTTTTTAACTGATCAAACAAATCATCTATTCGTGGCAAATGGTATTTATTCTTGATCGTCACTTTGCTGAGATTTTGATAGTCTATACACATTCTCATCGTGCCATCTTTCTTTTTCACAAATAACACCGGTGCACCCCAAGGAGAGAAACTCGGTTTAGCAAAACCTTTATCTGTCAACTCTTGCAACTGAGCTTTCAACTCTTTTAACTCTGTCGGGGCCATTCTGTATGGAGCTATCGGTATCGGCGTTGTTCCCGATACATATTCAATACCAAATCAACCTCTTTGATAGGTGGTAAACCTGGTAACTCTTCGGGAAATACATCTGGATACTCACACACAACTGGTACTGATTCAATCTTTATTTCTGTCACTTTCGTATCAAATACATAAGCAAGATAAGCTTCACACCCTTTTCGTATCAACTGGTATACTTTTCAAATCATCAGATTCAATTCTAATAATCTCACTATTCTGACATTTCAGTTTAATTGTCTTTCGTCTACAATTCACTATAGCATTATGTATCGTCAGCCAATCCATACCCAAAATCACATCAAATTCAGCGAATGGAAACAACATCAGATTAGCTGAAAAATAGAAATCCCGATGCATTAACGGATAATTCTTGTAGACTTTGTCAACCAAAACATATTTGCCTAAGGGGTTTGATAATCTAATCAGAAATTCAGTAGACTCTAGGAAAAGTCTTACTAAATACTAAATTCATGCATATATTAGAATGAGTTGATCCTGGATCTATTAATGCAACTATATTAGTATCATAAAGAGTGGAAGTACCGGTGATAACATCTGGAGATGACGCTTCTTCGCGAGCGCAAATAGCGTAGGCTGTGGCCGGTGCTCTGGCCTCAGATCTCACAGTAGAGTCTCTCGTCGCCCCTTGACTACCACTCACATTCCCAGCATTTCTTGGTGGTCTTCCTCTAGTTGACATATTACTCGGTCTCATATTCTGAGGTCTAATAAAGAGAGTCTTTAATAAAATTATTCGGCAAGCCACATTTGAAGCAAGCTTTATTACTTTTATTCCAGCATTCTCCAAAGTGTCGTCTCCCACAATGCTGACACTCAGGTGTGTTGTCTTTCACATTGCCAACACTTGATACTGATGCAGCTTGAGCTTTAGAACCTGAGTATTGTTTTCTACGATCTCTGTTTGAATATTCATTTGAAAAATTTGCGCGAGTATACGAATCTCTGAATTTCTTCGATGAAGATTGATACGGCTTACTTGTCGATCTTTTTCTCGAATCTCTAGCTTCCGAATCTGCCTTTCTCTTTTCTTTGCTAAGATCCTCAGCTTTACAAGCCCTTCCAACCAAAACGACAAATTCTTTCAACTCTAGAATTCTAATTAGTAGTTTTATATATTCATTCAACCCGTCAACAAATCATTTACACATAATCTCCTCAGTAGACACAAATTCTCGAGCATACTTGCGTAACTGTACGAATTCTCTTTCATACTAAGTGACAGTCATGCGGCCCTGTTTTAATTCCAAAAACTCTTTATGCTTTTGATCAAGAAATCTTTAACTGATGTATTTCTTTTAGAATTCAGATTGAAAGAACTCCCAAGTAACCCATTCTTCCGGAACCAAAGATATTAGTGTTTTCCACCATTAATACGTGGTGTCTCTCAGCAAAGATACAACACATTTAATACATTCATCAAGAGTACAAGATAATTCATCAAATACCCGAATCGTATTTTTGAGCCAAAACTCAGCTCTCTCAGCATCATTATCTACAGTATCCCAGAACTCTTTAGCCCCATGTTTACGAATCTTATCTACTGGTAGCTTGTTAAACTTAACAGATCTATAAATTGAGGAACAACAGGGATTTGTTGAGGAATAGGTGGGGGTGGAGGTTATTGAACAACTAGATTCGTTCGAATGAACTCCGTAAACCACTCATTCATCATTTGGAAAAAGGCTTGTTTAGCCTCTCTCCCATGGCTACTTGTTATACGTCTAGAGTTAGATGGTGTTGCCCCTTGAGTAGGAGCGGGCGCATAACTCTCTACATCATCTGCTACAGCTCGTTCTAGATCCATTACTATACGAAAACACAATTTAAACTGTCAGGAATCATCACACTATCGCAGAGTATATATGGCATGTATAGCTAGACTCTCACACATGCTACTTTAGTCCTAAAATCGACTAAACCGCAGCTCTGATACCAATAAATATAACACCCCTAACCCGTATCTGTCGCCAGAGTAGGGTCACGAGGCATTACCGATCAATATACATCATAAAGCATAAATAATTCATACATTTATACATTCATATTCAAATACCATTCAACACATTCACATTGTCCCTCATAAGAACCTACGAGGCCTTAAACATGCTTTAAAAGTGGTTCGGGACTAAACTGATAACATACAAAATTTTTGGAAAACTTAGAAATTTTTCATCCATACAAGGGTAACATTCCCGTGTGAACAAGCCATGTGCCTCACACGGATCCAGACACGCTCATGTCTCAGGCCGTGTGGAAACATGGCATACTAGCTGACTTAGGTCACATGACCGACCACACGCCCATGTGTTTAGCCCGTGTTCCTTTCGAAATGGCCACACACGCCCATGTACCAGGTTGTGTACTAGGCCGTGTCAAACATGTAGGGTATACTAACTTATGCAACACGACCAAGTCACATGCCCGTGTGCTAGGTCGTGTGCCATTTAGGGGGTATACTGACTTGTGCCACACGGCCAATCACACGCCCGTGTGTAAGGTCGTGTAGAGCATACTGATTTCAATTCAATTTCAACACCGGAGACACACGACTGTATAGCATGACCGTGTGTCACACACGGCTGAGACACAAGCCCGTGTCTGTGCCCGTGTGGACAAAAATAGGCCATTTACAACGCCAATTCGCCACCCTTACTCATGTTCACCTAAACAACCAAAATGGTACCATTTAATCATACAATAGGCAGCCAAAATCATCATCCAATGCACAATTTACACCATATCCATTTCAACCAAATTCAATACTCAAGTCAATGCCAATTACCTATTCAAATAATTATCAACTCAATTTCTAAAATAATACTTCATCAAAGCATTTCTCGAACATTAAACTCTATAAATCCATTAACCATATGCAACTATAAAACCATAACCATTTTCATATCAAACATGCCAAAATAAGCCATCACTCATGGCTATATATACAACCAAAACATATACATTTACAAGCCATTTCTAATAGTTAAACACATAACCATATTAACATCATTTACAAGCCAACTCACATGGCTATATTCATAACCAAAATACCACAAGTAGCCTATACATGCCATATACCATAATTGTATAACTTAAAAGTACCAACTTAGATGTTTGATAGTGCGATGATGTTCCCGACGACTCCTGGATCTGAACTAGCCTTGATTCACTATAAAAAATAGAAAAATAACACAAAGTAAGCTTCATAGCTTAGTAAGCTCATATGTGAATAACTTAATTCATCAAATAAAGGGCAAATCAACCAAATTTACATAACATCACCATATACACATTAACTACAAACCTTTCTCATGTCTCAAAACATGATAAATTACCATTTCATCAACTTTCTCTATTTAATACTTGAATAGGTTCTGTACGTACCTGTATCATCTCATACTAACCTCTTTCTCAACCACACCATTCCTTTACCCATTGAACCATTCGGAGTAGAACTCAGATACTCAAGAATCTTAATCGTTTAGTACCTATACCATGGCCCGAAGCGAAATCAAGGTAACTTATCTCAAAGTACCTATACCATGGCTCGTAGCCAAATCAAGGTATCACTCGCACCCGTAGTGCCGATATCGTGGTCGAAGCCAACACATCCAATATGCATGGCCCGAAGCCAAATTGGTATATCATCTTATAACATATCATCAGTATCCAAAATATATTCTTAAGGTTCAACCGAATTTTTAGTTTGTCGATTCCATTTTTTAATATATCCGTAGAATCGTATTTACAATTCATACATTAATAAAAAAATATCATAACCATAGTTTAGGCAATATCAAAACATTTAACATACGTTTATAAAGAAATCGTCACATATGAACTTGTATTTGGAATTAACGGATCAGATCAACTACTCGATAACCTTGCTTTTCCCTCGATCTATATCTGAATTCTTTCTTTCTTGATCTATTTGTATTCAAAATTAACTCATTAACTCATTTATTCTTTCAATTTAGTCCAAAACATACATTTAGGTTCTTTTTACACATTAGCCTTTTTCACATTTAATCAATTTAGTCCCTATTTCACAAAAAAACAGAAAATTCACATAATTTTATTAAATCCAAGCTTGGCCGAATTTCATATAAGTCTCTAGCAGCCCAAAACTTTCATTTATTTCACATTTCAACCACTCAATTTGTATATTTCACAATTTAACCCCTTTTTGACATATTTGTCAAAAATCACTTTACAAAACTAGTTTAACTATTAACAAACTTTCACAATCTTTCATAATTCATCAAATTACTCAAGCATCCAACAATGGCAACTTGTTAAACCTTTAACAATTTCAAAACCTAAGGTACGAGCTAGCTAGAATACGAAACAACAATCTCAAAAACATAGAAATCATTAAAAAAGACAAAACACATACCTATTTGCTTGAGTTTTGCCTAGCCGAATGAAGAACCCTAGTTCTTCT
Source organism: Gossypium australe (assembly GCA_005393395.2). Classification (NCBI taxonomy): domain Eukaryota; kingdom Viridiplantae; phylum Streptophyta; class Magnoliopsida; order Malvales; family Malvaceae; genus Gossypium; species Gossypium australe. The sequence continues at coordinate 63,481,018 of CM016624.1, read as the reverse complement.
TTTAATTTTGGCTCAAAAGAGGAAAATGGAGCAAAATTTCGATTTTGTTTTATTAATATTAACTTTATTAATCAAAACCAAATTCAACCTTAACTTATAACATATAAAAACATATATTGGATGGCCATAATTGTCCACCTACACTACAAATGGTCTAATATCATCATAAGAACCTTTGGTTTAATAAATCATAGCAATTAAACACCCTTAATAAATAGAATGCAACTTTTACATTTTACGTGATTTAGTCCTTTTTCTCAAATTGAGCAATTAAAGGATAAAATTAGCTCACGAAATTTTCACACATCAAATAACATGCTGACACATAAAATAATATTAAAATAAATTTTTGACATCAAATTTGTGGTTCTGAAACCACTGTTTCTATTTAGCTAAAACCGAGCTGTTACAAAGGAATTGCGAGCCAAACGAGTACAGTGTGAGTCGACCTTTGATTCTAAATGTCAGGTTGGACTTGATGACTGTTTATTATTCCGAGGTAGAAATTGTGTACCGAAGAATCCAGAACTTATACAGAAAATTTTTGCACAAAGCTCACAGAGGTAACTTGTTTGTTTATTGGGGAAAAATAAAATGTACAATGATTTGAGACAAATGTATTGATGGTCAGGTATGAAACCTGAGATTTTTGACTTTGTATCCAGATGTTTGATTTGTCAACAGGTTAAAACCGAACATCAAGTAGCTTTTAGAATTGTTACAGCTAGTGGTGATGTTGGAATGAGAATGAGATATAAGTTCCTGAAATTGTCAAGCTATTTGGAATGTCAGTCTTTAATATATTCGTTAGAAATCTACAGTTTACGATTCACTTCTTATTTCTGAAATAAATGATAAGAAGTTTTGGGTAAGCAGTTACAAATCTTTGATACCGCATTTTTGCTATCCGACTGATGGTCAGTTTGAGTGTGTTATTCAGATTCTTGAAGATATGTTTTCATACTATATTTTAGAATTTGAAGGCAAACGGAAAGGAAATAATTGCGGTTAGTCAAAATTGTATGTCAAAACAGTAATCAGTTAAGTATTTAAGTGACACTATATGAGATTTTGTATAGCTACAAATGTGAAACTACATATTATTGGATTAAGTTTGAGAAGAAAAGCTACATGGAATTGATATGATTCGTGAAACAGAAGGAAATGTAAAAGAGATCTAAGATAGGTTTAAAGCAGCTTTTGTTTGTCAGAGATTTTATGTGAATTTTAAGTGGAAATAAATAGAGTTTCAAAATGGTAACAAAGTGCTTCTGAAAATTTTCATGAAAGAAAGTTTTTCGACTGGGTCGTAAAGGAAAGTTGAGTCCGCGATTTATCGGACCGTACGAGATTATAGGGAAATTTGGGCCAGTGACTCATGGATTTGAATTATTGTCAAAACTTGAGAAGATTTATATGTGTTTCATGTGTTATGTTACGATGGTACCGGTCGGATACTCCACATAGAATTTCTCAAACAAATGTTGAGATTTAGTCAACATGTTAGATAACGAAAAACTGATCCGAATTATGACACGTGAGATTAAAAAATTATGGAACAAAAGCATAGCTTTGGAGAAGCTTCTATGGAATCATCATAATATAGAGGAAGCTATGAGAAAACAATACCCAAACCTCTTTTCTTGTAAGATTTTCGGGGACAAAAATCCCTAAAATGGGGAGAGTTGTAACAGCCCGATTTTGGGTTTAGTTGGAATAGTGGTTTCGAGACCACAAATCCGACAAAGAAAATTTTATTTTTATTATTATTTTATGGTCTATAGTTTTATGGAATAATTTTGTGAAATTTTAGTTTAGAAATTTTGACGTTTGAGCACTCAATTTAGCTAGAAGGACTAAATTGTAATAAATGCAAAATATGTGTTCTAGAAGCTAAAGGTGTTTAAATACTATGAGATTCAAATTGGAGGGCCTTAAATGGTAATTAAACCATTATACTTTAGAGTGGACAAAAATGGATATGGTTAGGTGAAATTTTGAAGTTTTTCATTAAGGGCATTTTAGTCATTTGGTTAATTAAGACAAAATTTAAAAAATAAAAGATGTCATCTTCTTCATGTTAGTCCCCATGGCCGAATTTCACAATGAGAAGACATAGGTAGGGTTTGAAAAGCTTCCAAGCTCGATTGTAAATCCATTCTTGTCCCGTTTTTAACGATTTTTGTATTTTTGAGATCGTTGTAGCTTGATTTAGCTATTTCAAGGACTAATTTGAAAGAAAGGTGAAGTTTAACATTTTACCCATGTTGAGCATGTGTGTATTTTGATGTTTGATGGTAGAAAATGCATGTTTGTTGTTTGTTAAATGACTTTTGCTAAGTGATTTTCGGTAGAAATATTAAAAAAGGACTTATTTATAAAAGTCTATAAAATGAGTAGAAAATGTGAATAAATGAAAAATGTGGGCTGTTATGAGTATGAAAATGGTTCGACTAGGCTTGTGTTTTGAAGAAATTGAATATATTTCATTTTACGAGCCTAGGGACTAAAGTGTAAAATGACAAAAGTTTAGGGGTAAAAATGTAATTTTTCCATAAAGTGTTTTGTTGGACGAAATTAAATAATGTGAGTATTAAATGAGTTAAATTTGATATTATAGATCAAGAAAAACGAAGTTCGGACCTAGATCTGGGGAAAAACAAAGTGTTTGATGATTAGGTCCATTTTTGCTATTTTTGTATCGAGGTAAGTTCATATGTTAATAATGCAACGTTACAATTATATTTATAATGTTTTGATATTGCATGAATTGTATGATTGACTCTATGGATGTAATTAATGAAGTTTCGACAAGCGAGAAAATCCCGGTTGAACCTTAGGAATAGATTAGGGTACAAGTGACATGTCACTAGGAAACCATGTGATTATATGATTATGTGTCCTGGGTGCTAGTCCTGTACGTCCTACCGGTGGCTGGGTATATCGACATATGTTGCGGATACCTAATAGCTTGTGTGAGCAGCATTGCGTAGCTACGTCTCGACTGGCAGCTTGTGTAAAAAGGCCCGTGGATAGCTCAAGAGTGAGTCTATATGTGTTATGAGATTTGTGGTAGCATTGGCTACATATGTGGCACTTATGTGCAAAGTGTTTTGCGTATCCGATAGTATTCCAAGTGGTTCAACGGGTATGTCAAAGATCGCAAAGTATGTGAATATGTTATGAGATGGTATAGGTATGTACGAAAAACTCAAAGCAAAATGAATTCGGTATATGATGAGCTATTGGTAAGAATGTGATTGAGTAAATTGTGTTTGTGAAGTTTTAATGACATTTATGTTAATATAAGTTAAGTTATTTATATGTCAAATGTATTAATATTGCTTTGTATTATTTGCATATGAACTTACTAAGCTATATAGCTTACCCCCTTTTCTTTCCCTTATCTTATAGTGTCACCAAGCTAGCTTGGGATCGGAGATCGCTGGAGTTCGCATCACACTATCAAACGATTATTTTGGGTATTGACGAGCTTAAGATTTTGAGTATGTGGCATGTATAGGGACTTGGTCATTTTGTTATATGTGTCATCATGATTTTAGCCAATGTATTGGCTTGTAAATGTCAAAGACTTGTTTTGATATTTGGCCATGTAAATTGGCTTATTTTTGGGCTAACATGGTTGTAAGCCTAAGTATATTATATATGTGCCAATGTCTTTGGTGATATGGTCATGGTATGTAACAACCCAAACCCGGCCCATGCGTTATGACCGGATCTGACATGTCACATGAGAAAAACATGTTAAATCCTTTTCATTCGTACTAAAATAGGTATTGATTTGTTAAAATCAAGAAAACAAATTTGATTTGAAATATTTGATAAAACACTACTAATCTCAAAGGTTGATTGATAAATCGATAATTTGAAATAGAGATCCTATAAACCGTGACTTTTGAAAATGTCATTGGTAATTTGAAAGAGAATTCGAGTTAAATTATTTATACGAGTTTGTTATGAAACCCATTTGTTAATAAATTTTGAAAACCATTATTTATGATTTTAGAAAATTTCCCCTTTAGAACAATTTAAGAAAAATAATAAGAACGGCTGAACATAAAACCAAATAAAAATACTCCAGAGGCCTTATTACAACTTTAAAACCCAAAATAATAAAAGCAATGAAATAATGCGGAAAAGAAGTTTACTAAGGTCTGAAAATAAAGTTCCAAAAGTATGGTCTCCACTGAGTCATCCATGGCCCCAAGTCCTCGTCACTGAAGCTACCTACAAGGATTAAGAAAGATGGGGGTGAGTTACAAGAACTCAGTGTATAATCCCCTTACCGTCGTCCACTGGGTTTGAACCCTAAAAGCAATATTTTGGGCCTGAGCCCATATAACATAATCTTGGGCCGAAGCCCATTTACATAATAATGTATCAAATAAATCAAATGAATGTAATGCAATCCCAAACCAACCTAATTATCCATCCGCTACACACCACCCGTACCATCCATCACACCTGTGGGGATCAAGTCAACCCACCCCGCCAACACACCAATCGCAGGCATTATGCCATTTATAATAATAATTCGCAGGCCAATGGCCATTTATAATTGCAGGCAAGATGCCATTTATAATATTTGTGGCAGAGCCACCAGAGTCATAATTATGCGTGGCATAGCCACCATACAGATTGTGGCAGAGCAAGCAGATATCATTTACAGTAATATAATCGGCACACAGCCTTGGGTAAATATGATCGACATAGAGTCGTTAGTTCATATGCTAGGCACATAGCCATTATCAGAACTTGTGGCAGAGCCACCAGAATCAGAATGTGGCAGAGCCACCAGACTACACTTCTCTTCTTTAACATTTTTCCCATCCCATGCAAAAATATGCAAATGCAAAATAAATAATAAAACATACTATTCACATATAGAAACGACAATTATATATTCAATAATTTATTACGGGGAATCAGCCCATTATAACACTTTGCAAAATCGGCCCATTAGGGCAATCTATCAATTCGGCCCATAAGGGCATTTTCGTAATTCAGTAATTTTTCCCACTAAGGGTAATTAGGTAATCTCGAAACCCAGGGGTATTTCGGTAATTTACCCTCCAAGGGTATTTTGGTAATTTCACAACTCAAACTTAACTACTAATTTGGGGCATAAAAATTGAAACTGTCCATCTGTGTCATACTGACTAAATTGACTATAACTCGAGTTAGGAAACTTGAAATATAGATCCGTAAATTTTCCTTGAAACTAGACTCACATATATTTTTACTATAATTTTTCCAGAATTTTTGGCTTAACCATTTAATACATTTTATTCCTTAAAGTTTCTCTTGTTTCACTGACCAAAGGTTCTGACTTCTCTTACCCAAAATTTAAGTATCTCATTGTACAGTTTTTATAAGTTGCTCCCACTTGATTTTAATGAAAATAGGCTCACTAAGGAATCTATACATATAAATTATAACTCATAATTCACTTTGTATAATTTTATGTGATTTTTCCAAGACAGAACAGGGAACCACGAAATCAATCAGAACCAGTCTCACTAAAATTAAGATATCACAGAATATAAAATTCCTTTTCCTTCTCCGTTTCTTCCATATAAAAACAGACACAGTAAGCTTTAATTCAATATCTTATTCATTTTCTAATTCCCTTTCTCCTATTTTTCATGATTTTTAGAAATCACGTCACTGCTACTGACCAAAACTATTTCATTGCAAAAATATGGTTACCACTATGAACATACGCACGCCCGAGTGGTCACGGATGCCGGTCTCCGGTTTTCTTTGGTATTTCGACCAAATCACAGAACATTTCATGCAAATTTTCAGAGAAGTGTGAGATTACACACCATTTCAAACATGTATTCAGGAAGTACGGGATTACACACCTTGATTAGGATTCCCTAAAGAACCACTCTTCGTTGCCCCCTAAAAATAAAATCGATCAAAAGTTAGTCTCGATTTCTTAAAGTTTCCAAAAGCCCAAAAGTACTCACTTACAAGAGTCACTTACCACAATCGCGATCCTTCCCTACTAGATTCTAAAATCCGGCCTTGCACCTTGACTATTGCAACGAGTCCCAATCAACTTTCGAAACCAAGGCTAAAAGAAAGATAAGTAGCAGCAAAGGATGGCTTGATTCGGCCTTCATCAAAAGAGAATAAGAGGAGTTTAAAATAATAACACGTGGCTAGGTTCGGCTTAGCCAAGGGATGAGAGTTTCGGCTTAGCCAAGTCAAGAGAAGAAAGAACAAACAACATGAATAAGAAGAAAGAACCTTTACCTTAATAATAGGGATGAACCGAAATAAAGAACACGGTTTGGCACTAGTAGCAAGACAACAAAGAAGGATCGGTAGTTTCAGTTTTCAAGAGAAGATGAGTGAAAAATAATTGGTTACAAAGGCTAGGTGTTTTCGGCAAGACAAGAAAGAAAAGAGAAAATGTGCACTATTGTCTTGAAGTTGCGGCAATGGGAGGAGAAGTTGGAAGAATGAACACAAAGGATGCCAAAAGGAATTAGACCTAACAAGCACCAAAACTATCAAAATGCTCCCATCAAAATTCAGCTACCCTCTCCCTTTTCCAAACCATTATCATCTTTACCAAAAGATGAACATAGACCAAATAAAACCTTTCCAAAACATCCCCCACGAAAAATGCCAACATGTTCCCTATTCCTTCCCTTTTCTTTTACTTCTTTCCTTACCTTCATCCTTTCCTAATTTCCTTAGCCACCTTGCCAAAATAAAAAGTCCAACTTGCCTTATTTACAAGCTTGGCCGACACTTAGGGAAAGAGAACAAAAATAATAGTCAATGTAACACCCCAAACCCGGTCAATACACCACGACCGAATCTGGTATGTTACGGGAAAAATGTATTTGAGAGGTTAAGGTTTTCAGTTAAAGTTTGATGAAAACTCTTTGATAGATTTTGTATTTGTAGAGATCTTGAGCAAGATTGTTTAAAAACTGGGAATTTTGAAAAACTCAATTACATATGTAAGTAAAACAAATTTATCACATTTGGAAATCCGAGAAATTCCTTTGTGTTGCTTAATAACATTTTTCGCTTAATATGGAAATAGTCTCAAGTTGGAAAACATTTGAGTTGTGTTCATTTTGATTTGCAGCGTGATTCCCGATGGTAAAGTTGAAAACATATCGCTTGTAGTTTTGAAAACCTTATTTTTCCATGTTTTAGCAAATTTTAACCCAATAAATTGTTAAGGCATATTTGAAATCAAATTTAAGCATAAACATAACAAAAATATAACTTTAAAAGGCCTTTTACAATCCAAATAAACCAAATGAAAAATAATTCAAATAAAGTACCAAGTTTTAATTCAGAGCAAATCCGACTTTTATTCATGGCATGATCACCTCGAGTCCACCCCGGCTCCATGTCCGCAATCTAAGTGTTACCTGAAATAATAAGGGAGAAGGTGAGTCGCAAGACTCAGTGCATAAATCCCCCTCCCGATAAATGCAACATACTAACACACACCATAACAAAGCAATACAGTTAATGCACCCGATCCTAACCATCCATAACACCTTTTCTACCCCGTGTGGTACCAAACCACTGGTGGTGCCAAACCACTGGTGACCCAAAGTCACGATATCCATCAATGTGGTGCCAAACCACTGGTGACCCAAAGTCACGAATAATCCATCTGTGGGGCCAACCCACGTGTGATACCAAATCACTGGTGACGATCCCGTATCTCAAAAGTGGGGCCAACCCATGGTGGTGTTAAACCACAGGGATAAGTCGCTATGAGGTGCCAAACCTCTGGTGTCCCAAAGACACAAATGTGATACCAAATCACTGGTGACCGCAGTCACGAATCAAATGATGGGGCCAACCCATCGTGTGATACCAAATCACTGGCGTCAATCCCGTAATATCAACCGTGGGGCCAACCCACTGTGGTGCTAAGCCACTGGGACGAGACGCTATGAGGTGCCAAACCTCTGGTGTCCCAAAGACACAAATATCATATGTGGTACCAAACCACTGGAGGTGCCAAACCTCTGGTGTCCCAAAGACACAGATATCATATCCCCCTCCTCTCATATCACCCATAACATATCATACTGATGCAAATTGTGCAAGTCATGCAAATCATGCTAAACATGTTTCATAGTGCATCCCATAACACATACATCACAGATCATGATATCATATATAACTAACAAAGCTCGTAATGAAACGGACTTACCCGAATCCGTGCACATACCCCATTGAGTATCATATCAATCATCATACTGTTTTGGTCTTAATAGGCAATCAGGTTTATTAAGCATATTACTAAGTAAAAAGTGTGTTAGTTTACACACCTGTTAACACGCAAGTCTTAATCCCAAAGAACCGGTCTAAATCCCTCGATTACCTTGCTCCTTACACTTGATTTGGTTTCCTATCAAATCCCGAACCAAACGATGGTTCTTCCTTAAGCAAACGGCACACCCAAACGATCAACCAACGATGACTGCTTCACTTGATTGCCACCAAAATCCAAAGGCTCTTCTTCAAACGATTGCAAAACACCAGATGAGAACCAACACCACACCAAAATTCGGCCACAAGAAAACCACTAGGAGAGAAGGGAGATTCGGCTAACACATTAAACAAAGGGGAAAAGAGGATTCAGCCTAAGGTGTTTAACACACTTATGTTCGGCTTTGAGTGAAAAAGAGAGAAAAGAGAAGTGAAGGTGAAGTTTCGGAAAAGAAGGTTTGAGAGGAAGAAGAAAATGAACAGAGGGAAGGTACTTTCGGTTTTGAAAGAAAAAGAAATGGAGAAGGTGTTTTGGAGATGAAAGTTTCGGCTACCAATGTTTAACAAAGAAAGAAAATATGGGAAGGAGAGAATACCAATTTCGGTTTACACAAATGACAAAGAAAGAAAAATGGAAGAGAACATTCGGCTTACCAAAGGAAATTGAGAGGAACAAGCAAATTTCGGCAAGCTTTAGGGGGTTTGGTCTTTCAGTTTCAAGAAGGAAAAATGAAGGAATTCACTTGGAAAATTTCGGCTTTGGTATGACAAAAGAAGAAGTTGCTTCTAAAAAAATTTTGACCGAAAATGCACCAAATGCCAAGTGAAATTTCGGCACTCCCTCAACTCACCTACCAAACCGGCCACTCCCCCCCCATGAAGCATCCAACATTCGGCCACTACCAACAATTGCTCATGGCCACTCATTCAAACTAGTTTGAACTAGTCAAATTCCTTGATTCACTCTCCTCCCACCATTCAAACATTTGACTTGGTCCAACCTCAACCACCTTGGCGTCAAAATGGAAGTAAAAAGTGAGCATCCTATAGCTTGAACACAGGACCTCCCCCTGCAAGTGGCGTCACACACACACACAAGCTCTAAGTGGCGCCTATCCTGCCACTCCACCAGCTCATTTCTTGTGCTCAAATACACCAAAGAATACTTATAAACCCCAGCTCCTTCAGCTCCTCTCACCTAAGCCTAAAAACTAAAATTTTCCTACCACTCAGGCTTACACCTAGCTTACAACTAAGCCCCAAACCATCAAGAACAACAACATTGCAGACCAAACACATGCAAACAAAGCCACAACAAAATAGCCCCTAACCCGGGATATTACAGTCAAAATTTGCACATTATGGGATTTGAACCTCTTCCCTTAAAGTCCTTCATGTGGCATCATATCCTCTTTACCAAATGCTCATTTATGCTAGCACATTACTCGTTTATTTCCATAAGCCTTGAAGCCACTTACCATCTCTCCTTAATAGGTTTAAACACAAAATTTTACCTAAAGCTTAACTTGAACCCGAGACTTCATAGAAACCCCGTAACTTTCTAAAATCACCTTCCTAATAAGTCCAACTTGAAATAATGCCATTCTCTTGTTCTCAAAAATTTTAAACATTCCTACGCCCAAGGCCCATTGGGCCCAATTCTTCTAGGCCCAATTTCGGGATGTTACATGGTATGCTTGGTGAATGATGGAAATGTGATTTATGACATGAATGTGAAATGTTTGGCAATATGGTCTATTGATGAGATGATAAAGTGGTGTACAATTAAGTATCTTGAAAGTAGTCAATTGTAGCTTAATAAATGTTGTGAGTATGATAGATGTTGATATTGTGTTGGCATGTGTTGGTCATAATTGTGGATGTTTTGGTTGCCTAAGTATGTTATGTTTTGTGCCTTGAATTAGTGTAAGTGTATGCGTGAATAAGTGTGGCAAATGGCTTGGTAAATAGCCTTTATTTTGTCCACACAGGCAGACACACGGGCGTGTGTCTAGGCCATGTGTGACACACGATCTGCCCCACGGGCATGTGTTCTGGCCGTGTGTCTCCTGCACCTTAATTTTTGAGAAACAGAATGTCCAGAATTGAGCACACGGGCAGAGACACGGGTGTGTGTCTCAATCATGTATGCTACATGGCACGACCGTATGGTATAAGTCAGAGAGCACCCTAATTGGAACATGGTCTGAAGCATGGGCGTGTCCCAGGGTCACACGAGCATGTCCCTTGGACCAAACGGGCATGTGAGCCCTGTAGTTATCAAAAAATATTGAAGTTTTGTAAAAATTCCCTGAGTTATCACTTTAGTCCCGAACCACTTCTAAAGTATGTTTTGGGCCTTGTAGGCTCGTACTAGGGACGTTATGATTGAACATGAGTGGTTTTAAGTTGGACAAAAATTTATGACTCAGAATTGTGTGAATGCTTATGTTGTAAGTCCAGTAATGCCTCGTACCTTGTTCTGGCATTGTATACGGGTAAGGGGTGTTACACACAAGGCCAAAATATCCACAATTAAACAATTTTAATTACTGATTCAATGCACATCATCTCTCTTCATATTCATCAATTCACATCACAAACTTGTACCCACAATAATGCTCGTTGAGCCATCACGTATCCAACGACATATGAGTGCATTAAAATCAATTTATTATATATATAATCTATTACATTAGCATTACATTCCATAATTCAACACATATGTACTTATCAATTTTTTACACACTTTCACTGCACATTTATATTCTTAAGACAACATTATCACTATTGTTCTATATATTTAATATGCCACAACACAATACCTTTCACTATAGTCATGACACATGTCTCATACCACAATATTTCATCATAATAATCAATCCATAATATTCTTATAATCGCATAATTTACCTAAAGTAAAAACAAGGTAAACAGAAAGCTTACACTCGAAACTTAAAATAGGAGTTTAGGCTATTCTTAAGCTCCCAATTAACACTATGAATTGTGTCTACTAGCAGTGGTTCCAAACACTCACCGATTATGCTTTCGCTGAAAAGCGGAAAGCTCAAACTAGCTTTTCTTTGCCTTTATCTCTACTCGTTGAAGGTCCTATCAATTCCAATGCTTCAACAAAGTAAATCATACAACAACACAATCAAAATTCAACCAAAGATTCATATCACACAATCCAAAAACACAAGCCTTAGCTAGGTTCTCTTTTGACCGAAACCTTTAACATAGAAAACATTAAATCCGAATATCTCAGTCTATACTCAATCTTTTCACCTAAAACCAGTTTCATTCATCTTATAATTCACCTACGACTAATTTCCAGCCTTTAAACTACACAAAACTGCTCAATTCTTGGTATCGAAAATTTCAACATGTTTATGGCTATTTTCACGAAAATTTATTAAAACATTAGAAATCTTTAACAAAACTTTAAAGGGAGTTTTGAAACCATGTAATCATGTCAAAACTAATTTAAAAACACTTTGAAACCATGTTTTTACCCAAAATCCCAAAATCCACCCAATTTTCGGCTTTTTTTTAAAACATGAGAATTAATAGCTAAAAAGTTAGTTCTAAGGACTAAATAAAATTTAAAGCTATTTAAGAGTTGAATTGTTACCTTAAACAATGAAAAACTGAGTGTTTGATCCCCAAAAAACCCAAAAACTTGACAATGGAGGAATCTATGGTGTTCTTGAGTATTTTTCTTGGATTCTATAGATGTTAATGGCTTAAAAAATGATAGACATCGAAAGGAATTAGGCTTTGAAAATAAAAATCAAATGGGAGAGTTGGGAGAACAGAAGGACGGCACAACCAATTGATAGAGAAGAATAACGTGAAAATAAAACTAGAAATGGGGCTTTTTAGGTTGAATTTTAGAAATTGGTAAAACTGCAACATAAAAGTTCACAATTTTGACTCTGTTTCAAATCAGTTCTTTTTCTAAAATTAAAGGTATTTAAATCTCAATTTCAGAAATTGATTTAATTTTCTAAAAACCATAGTAAAAAAACAAAACTGATCTACCATGTCGTAAAATTTTGAACACTCTAAGGCTAAAATTCCTAAAATACCCCTAAAATTCCTAGGCCTGATTTAGGGGTGTTACAAGACTCGCTTGGGGTGAAGGTGTTCTCGAATGGGCAATACCAATTTTGGTTTAATTCCCACCTTGATGACTTCCCAAGGTTGTCAGGCCTAGGGTTTGTTTCACGCTATTCCTTTCCCCAAACATTTAATCCCTTGAGTAACCCTACAAAACAATTAATAGATCCTGCCTCCACCCGCTAATCCCCCATAAAAGGATTAGTTCCTCCTGGCTTTTATAAACAACATGAAATAGATCGAAAAATAAAACATTGTAACATCCCAAAATTGGGCCTAGTAGGATTGGGCCGATTGGGAATTGGGCTTTAGGAAAATTTGAATATCATTTTGTTACTTGTGTTAGCTCGGGTATAATTTTTATTGTGGGCTTAGTATAGTCTTGTGAAGGCTTGATTTTAATTAGGAAGTTAGAATAAATTTTAGTATGGCTTATTTAATGAAGTGGATTAGGTGAGCTTAGCACTTAAGTTAATTTAAGTGTTCATTTATAGCACAAGAGGAGTAAGTGGCAAGCTGGTTAAGGATCTTGAAAGGTAGCTTGAGGTTAGAGGTTCGAGTGGTATGTTTAGCATTTTGAAGGTTTATTTTTGTGTATTAGCATTGATGGCCGGTCAAACTTATTTATGATAGGTGGACTAATAACTTTTGGTAAGTTGAATTTTTGTTTAAGGAAAGCTTAAGTTATGGGATATGATTTTTAAGGTTATGGAAGGATATCTTAAAGTTATGGTATATTGAGGGGACAAAAGGCTTGGCTTGTGGAAAATGTTTTGGAAACAATTCTTATGCCTTTAGTGGATGTATGTGGACGGCATGGGTGTCTAGGGAGGTGGCCGAATTTTGTAAGTAGCTTGGGGGGGAATAGTTGATCAATTTTGCCTTTTGAACATCTTTTTTGCATTTTTGTTTTCCCTCTCCAAGAACACGCTCTTTGGCTGAATGTCATTATGCATTTTGGTGCAATTTTTCTTTTGGTTTTTACTTTATTTTTGTGAACCAAATACCATTTATCTTCTTTCATTTGTCCTCTTGAAACCAAAGCAACATTGAAACTTTTGTGCATTTTTCTTCTTTGGCAAAATAGTGTTTGGCCGAATCTCTCTCTCTCACATATCTCTTTTCTTCATTTGACTTTTGTTCAATCACATTTTCTTTCATCCTCTCTTGGCCGAATCTTTACCCATATCAAATTCCATTATTTTTTCTTTTCATTCACTCAAAGTTTAAACATCCATTACCATTCTATTTCTCTTTTCTTTTTCACTTCACCATAGCCGAATTTTTTATATTTCCTTTTAGTGTTATTTTTGGCCGATTATTCAAGGGGAAACTCTCTTTATTTTTCTTCAATTGATTTTGGAAAAGTGTAAGTGTTCTTGGCCGGTTCTCCTTCAATTCTTTTCTCGACTCTATGTTATTTCTTGTGGACAAAAGCCGAATCTTTGGGCATTGGTTTGCAAGGTTCTAACCGTTTTTAGGATTCGATTATTCAATTAGGCTCATTGTATTTCGGAAGCAATCGATTTAAGCCATTCCTTTAGCAAATCGGAGTTGGTAAGTCAAGTGGTAAGGATTCTATACTCTTAAAGTTGGTTGAGGAAGCCTAAGGTTATTTGGATTAAGATATGTTGTTGGCCGAATGGTTTTCATTAAAATATTGTGATATGGCCGATTGTAGGACAAGAATCTAGTGTGGTAGATCGGGTCTTCGGGATTTAGCCGACTGTGCCAAAAAGGTGCGTAGTTATCGCACTGTCTCTTGATTGTGTGTATGTGTTATATTTATGTATATGTGATATGATGTTAATGGTAGCCGAATTAAGGGCTAAGATTGTGAATACCCGTGGTGGGTGATCGAATACTCAAGTCAGTGATTTACGTTATTAAATGATTATTGATAAATATATGAAATGTGATGACATGTGATGCATTATTGTTCAAGTGATATGTTGCCATGATACACATATATGCATGGGACTTGGGATGTGACTATCGAAGGAAAGGGTGTACTTTATGTACGTGGTCTGATGTTAGCCTTGTGCTACATTGGCGCTTGATGGTGGCTATGTGCTTCATCAAGGGAGGTGTTGGCTAGGTGCCCATCTCGGCGGATGATAGCTGTGTGCATCACCGTAGATTGAGGATGACCTCGAGTCACCTCGTGGATACAGAAATGTGGATCACTATGTGATCGGTGGCTTAGCCACGGCCTTGGGCAGCGAGTCTGCCAAGGTAAGATATGAGGATCATTATTTGATCGGTGGATTAGCCACGGCCTTGGGCAGGGAGTCTGCTAAGGTAGGAGTAACGGATGAACTCTAGGTTGAGTTGGGCTTCATGTTACATATTTATGCATTTTGCATGACTAATTATGCGGATCAATGTGGATTGGGCCAAGCCCAACATGTGAAATTATGTGGATATAATGCCTTATCATTTGATATGTGATTGATGTGTGGATTTGGGCCAAGCCCATATGTGGGGACATGTGTATTAACTATGCACTGAGTCTGTTTGACTCACCCAATTTTTCTCAAACCTTTCAGGTGATGCATAAAGCTTGGACCGGGTTGGAGCGGATACGAGGTGGCCCATGCAGAAATGGATTCTCTTTATACAATTTATGTTTCAATATTTTAAGTATTTAATTTTTGTAATAAGGGCCATTTTAAGTATTTAAGGACTTTTATTATGTTTTAAGTTGGTTTGTTGATTATATTATAGTTTAAAATGTTTTATTTTAAACAACTTAGTTTTACTTGAAATTTTAATTACACAATGTTTTAGTAAAGAAAACAAAATTTTATGTTTTTAATTCTAAGTCAAAAGTTTTTCAAACGTTTTCCGCAGTGGCATTTCAAATTCGGTCTTAGCAAATGGGCCGGGTTTGGGGTGTTACAAATTGGTATCAGAGCCCGGTTCAAAACTCGGCTTTGAGGGTTTTGGGCCCAAAAACATTTTTTTTTAAAATGGGCTTTTCAAAGATTTGGGCTTTCACAAATTTTTTCAGGTTTATTCTGGCATGGCACCTGTATCTCTGACCCGAAGTCCACCAGGTAAGTACCTCTAATTGTTGTGTGAATTATTATATGATTGGTATGTGGGCATAATTGGGCTCGTAGATTAGAATATTAGGGCTATTGAACCCTAGGGCTAGTGCACTCAAACACATGCATAAGACTTAAGGACAATCAAACAAACCTGTGAAGTAAGTCGCCGAGTTAAGGTGTGGCAACCATTGTGCGCATGCCTAGGATTGGTTTCGGTGGGAGCTTGGTATTTAAGTAGTCCTAGCGACTCACCTCCTCTTCACTCGAATCCTACCTGGTGCGTAGTAACGGTTCACCCTAACCAAGAGGACTTATTCACGGGCTAAACTCGATAATTAAAACCCGAAAGGGACTAGTCATACTGTTTTATAAAAAACCTTAAGTTTTCAAAATTACTCCTTTGATTTGTAAAACCATTTTATGCTTGGAAAATTTTTCGAAATATTTTCGATTTACAGAATTACCCAAATACCACTGGGTGTAAAATTACTAAAATGCCATTGGTTTTTTTAAAAAAAAAATTCCATACTACCCACGACTTTTGTAAAAAAAAACATTTTTACTTTATAAAAATACCAAAAACTCCTATTTTACAAAATAGTAAGATACCCTGATTTGGGAAAATTTACTAAAATGCCCCTGACTTCCAAAAAATTACCAAAATAACCCCGATTTCTGAAATTTCTGCAATACCCTTGATTTGGAAAAACTTTCAAAATACCCTTGATTTTGAAAATATTGGAATACCTTGGATTTGTAAAGATTATTTTCAAATTGACCCCGATTGAATACCAAAAAGACCCCTGTAGGGAAAATTATGAATATACCCCTGGGTCGGGAATGGTCAGAAATGCCCATAATGATGTGTTGAATGTTGTGGATGATTGAATTTGATTCTCTGAATTAGAGTAGTGAACTTGAACTGAACCTTTGTGTGATCGAAAGAACTACTTCTAAATACTTTATTTCATAAAATTGTTCGCGGATAATCAGTGGAACAAAATACTAATGCATAAAATTTCTTAAGTCAGATTAAATCGCGACGTTAGATATGAGTTCTCGAGGTTGAGGTCGTGTTATGCGTGGACGCGGTCGGGGTAGGATGGCTGTGTCTGAGCTAGTGAGGTCGGGTCAAGGATCTGAGAATGAGGTACCACCACCACCACCAGCTTTTGGTGTTGAGCAGCAGGATCAGACGGGGGATGATGTTGTATCGCGGGCTGTACTGTGAGTTCTGGAGATGGTGGCTGGAGCCGGTGGAAATATGAAAGCTAGGAAGTCCGTGCCTGAGCGACTCCGAGCCAATGGGGCTGAAGTGTTTCGTGGAGTATCTGGGGTGGCACCCAGTACAACTGAGTATTGGTTGGAGGCGACCGAGCGAATTATGGAAGAATTGGATCTGACCCCTGAGGAGAAAGTGAAAGGAATGGTGGCGCTGCTACGTGATGAAGCGTATCAATGGTGGCTCACAGTTCGGGATGGGGCCACAGCTGAGGATCTCACTTGGGAGTACGTTAAGACGACATACCAGAAGAAGTATGTGGGTACTCATTATATTGATGCGCAAAGGAAGGCATTTTTGGGGCTGGTTCAAGGGAGCAAGTCCGTAGCGGAGTACGAAGCAGAATTTTTGCGGTTAAGCTGATATGCTCGAGGAGTAGTGGCTATGGAGCATGAGCAATGTGTCCGATTTGAGGATGGACTAAGAGATGACCTGAGGTTATTGATAGCTCCTCAGCAGGAACGAGAGTTTGCCGTATTGGTGGAGAAGGCTAAGGTGGCCGAAGGAATTAAGGATTCTGTGAGGCAGAACAGAGAAAAGGATAGGAACCGGGATAAGAGGAGTTTTGGACCGTCAGAATCATCTGGGAGTCTTCAGAAAAGACCGAGGATCGAGAATTCTGCTCGTGTTTCAATGCCAACTGCAGGAAATCAGGACCGTTCGTGTGCTCGGTGTGGAAGGTATCATGTTGGCGAGTGCTAGAATCGGGATCGGGAGTGTTTCAGGTGTAAATCCAAGTCTTACTTGATTAAAGACTGTCCCCAGGATCCGAGTAAGGCTCGGACAGTAGGCCAGGGTTTTGAGCAGCCGGGCAGAGGTGGTCAGCAAGTGACGAGGGGTCGTGGTCTGAACCATGGAGGAAATGGTTCTGGCCGAGGTCGTGGAGCATCAAGCCGAGGTAATGGTAACACTGAGGCAAGACAGCCAGGTCTGGTGTATGCAGTTCGTCGGAAGGAGGATAGTGATGTGCCAGATGTGACAACGGGTAAGTTTCTTATGTTTGGAATACCTCTTTGTTGTCTCGTTGTTATAGAGCTAGTTCGTATTTGTGTTGATAGTGAAGTGGATCGAACCTTGAGTGTGAACTTTGGGATGTTCATAGAAAGTATGTTAGTTTCATTAAGATCAGAGTGCGCAGCAAGAGCATAGTGTGGCGAGATAGGATGTGTGATTGTTAGTTAGTTGGAAATTTCGAGGACGAAATTTCTTTAAGGAGGGTAGAATTGTAACATCCCAAAATTGGGCCTAGTAGGATTGGGCCGATTGGGAATTGGGCTTTAGAAAAATTTGAATATCATTTTGTTACTTGTGTTAGCTCTGGTATAATTTTTATTGTGGGCTTAGTATAGTCTTGTGAAGGCTTGATTTTAATTAGGAAGTTAGAATAAATTTTAGTATGGCTTATTTAATGAAGTGGATTAGGTGAGCTTAGCACTTAAGTTAATTTAAGTGTTCATTTATAGCACAAGAGGAGTAAGTGGCAAGTTGGTTAAGGAGCTTGAAAGGTAGCTTGAGGTTAGAGGTTCGAGTGGTATGTTTAGCATTTTGAAGGTTTATTTTTGTGTATTAGCATTGATGGCCGGTCAAACTTATTTATGATAGGTGGACTAATAACTTTGGTAAGTTGAATTTTTGTTTAAGGAAAGCTTAAGTTATGGGATAAGATTTTTAAGGTTATGGAAGGATATCTTAAAGTTATGGTATATTGAGGGGACAAAAGGCTTGGCTTGTGGAAAATGTTTTGGAAACAATTCTTATGCCTTTAGTGGATGTATGTGGACGGCATGAGTGTCTAGGGGGGTGGCCGAATTTTGTAAGTAGCTTGGGGGGAATAGTTGATCAATTTTGCCTTTTGAACATCTTTTTGCATTTTTGTTTTCCCTCTCCAAGAACACTCTCTTTGGCCGAATGTCATTATGCATTTTGGTGCAATTTTTCTTTTGGTTTTTACCTTATTTTTGTGAACCAAATACCATTTCTCTTCTTTCATTTGTCCTCTTGAAACCAAAGCAACATTGAAACTTTTGTGCATTTTTCTTCTTTGGCAAAATAGTGTTTGGCCGAATCTCTCTCTCTCACATATCTCTTTTCTTCATTTGACTTTTGTTCAATCACATTTTCTTTCATCCTCTCTTGGCCGAATCTTTACCCATATCAAATTCCATTATTTTTTCTTTTCATTCACTCAAAGTTTAAACATCCATTACCATTCTATTTCTCTTTTCTTTTTCACTTCACCATAGCCGAATTTTTTATATTTCCTTTTAGTGTTATTTTTGGCCGATTATTCAAGGGGAAACTCTCTTTATTTTTCTTCAATTGATTTTGGAAAAGTGTAAGTGTTCTTGGCCGGTTCTCCTTCAATTCTTTTCTCGACTCTATGTTATTTCTTGTGGACAAAAGCCGAATCTTTGGGCATTGGTTTGCAAGGTTCTAACCGTTTTTAGGATTCGATTATTCAATTAGGCTCATTGGATTTCGGAAGCAATCGATTTAAGCCATTCCTTTAGCAAATCGGAGTTGGTAAGTCAAGTGGTAAGGATTCTATACTCTTAAAGTTGGTTGAGGAAGCCTAAGGTTATTTGGATTAAGATATGTTGTTGGCCGAATGGTTTTCATTAAAATATTGTGATATGGCCGATTGTAGGACAAGAATCTAGTGTGGTAGATCGGGTCTTCGGGATTTAGCCGACTGTGCCAAAAAGGTGCGTAGTTATCGCACTGTCTCTTGATTGTGTGTATGTGTTATATTTATGTATATGTGATATGATGTTAATGGTAGCCGAATTAAGGGCTAAGATTGTGAATACCCGTGGTGGGTGATCGAATACTCAAGTCAGTGATTTACGTTATTAAATGATTATTGATAAATATATGAAATGTGATGACATGTGATGCATTATTGTTCAAGTGATATGTTGCCATGATACACATATATGCATGGGACTTGGGATGTGACTATCGAAGGAAAGGGTGTACTTTATGTACGTGGTCTGATGTTAGCCTTGTGCTACATTGGCGCTTGATGGTGGCTATGTGCTTCATCAAGGGAGGTGTTGGCTAGGTGCCCATCTCGGCGGATGATAGCTGTGTGCATCACCGTAGATTGAGGATGACCTCGAGTCACCTCGTGGATACAGAAATGTGGATCACTATGTGATCGGTGGCTTAGCCACGGCCTTGGGCAGCGAGTCTGCAAGGTAAGATATGAGGATCATTATTTGATCGGTGGATTAGCCACGGCCTTGGGCAGGGAGTCTGCTAAGGTAGGAGTAACGGATGGACTCTAGGTTGGGTTGGGCTTCATGTTACATATTTATGCATTTTGCATGACTAATTATGCGGATCAATGTGGATTGGGCCAAGCCCAACATGTGAAATTATGTGGATATAATGCCTTATCATTTGATATGTGATTGATGTATGGATATGGGCCAAGCCCATATGTGGGGACATGTGTATTAACTATGCACTGAGTCTGTTTGACTCACCGAATTTTTCTCAAACCTTTCAGGTGATGCACAAAGCTTGGACCGGGTTGGAGCGGATACGAGGTGGCCCATGCAGAAATGGATTCTCTTTATACAATTTATGTTTCAATATTTTAAGTATTTAATTTTTGTAATAAGGGCCATTTTAAGTATTTAAGGACTTTTATTATGTTTTAAGTTGGTTTGTTGATTATATTATAGTTTAAAATGTTTTATTTTAAACAACTTAGTTTTACTTGAAATTTTAATTACACAATGTTTTAGTAAAGAAAACAAAATTTTATGTTTTTAATTCTAAGTCAAAAGTTTTTCAAACGTTTTCCGCAGTGGCATTTCAAATTTGGTCTTAGCAAATGGGCCGGGTTTGGGGTGTTACAAACATGGCAAATGAATTAAATTGTAGAGTTTAAGAAAAGCCTGATTTATATAAATAAGAACACGAATCACCAAAAGTTGATTGTCTTTATAAATTAAATATCTTGAAGAAAAGCAACAAACAAATAAGCTAAACTCTAGATAACCTAAGAAAGACAAAAAAAAGGAACTAAATCTAAAGAAAGAAACTAGGTTAATGGAAAGTGTCCATAACATGTGCTAGAGGAGCCTATTTATAGCCTTCAAGTGGCCGTTATCTGTAACCCTAGGTCAGTTAATGTTCCTGAGCTTTAAGGTCGATTGTGCAGACCAAAATGCCCCTACTTCATGTTTAATTTCCATCCCAAAGTCGATGTCTCGACACACCAGGACCTGTGTCGCGACATAGAAGTTAGTATGCTCCTCTTTGGGATGTCTTCAGGGGTATGATGCGACACCCTTACTCAGTGTCGTGACATCAAAGGCAGTTTCGTACTTTCTCCATTCTACTCCATGTTACGGCATCGGGACTCCTGTGTTGCGAAATAGTGTCTAGTATCGGCATAAAATGCCTTTTAATTGTCTTCTACACACTTACGAGGTACGTTAGCTCTCCCTTAGGCCTCATTCGAACCTTAAGGTCAATAAAAGGCTTAATTCACATATTTTATAAGTATAACTAAAGAAACTTAATTAAAATATAGTAGAAACGCTTGTATTCAAGCTCCTTAAGTGAAAAAACTAGTTTAATCTGCTACACTGAATTACGACAGATCACTTTACTATAAAAGAATCACTTAGAAAATATATTTAATATTTCTTGTCACAACCAGATCTCTTTAAGGTCCCAAATTTAAAGGAGCGATTGGGAGTTATTTGAACAAAATAATGAGTTGGTGGACTTTATTGGAAATTATGGAAAATTTTGTGATTGTTGGGCAATTAGTTAAGTTTCAATTCTGGTTTGGTTAGGATGGAACCGATTGGTTCCATAGTAAGAGACACAATGATTGCCAATGGATGGCTAAAGGAGATTTTGAGACCGTTGAAGAGGAGTTATATATTTAGGTGAGGAGGATATTCCTGCTAAAGGAATTCTTCTCAATTCTGTTTACAAAAATTTCTTCTCACTTGCATTGTCTTTTTCAGTTGTTCCGAAGAAGAGGAGAACTTAGGATAGCACTGCATGGAGTAGTAGTCATGAGATTTGAAGTTTGGAAGTAGAGAATCTAAACTGGTAAGCTTTCTTATCTTTTTGTATTCGTGGACTAGAGGAAGAAGAAGAGCAAAAATTCCTAATAAGTTTATGTATTATGGTTTTTAGGTTTTAAGATTTGAATGCCTTCAATTTAATTGATGTATGGTTTTCATGCTTAGCTACCAAGACTAAGGAGGATCTCGCGTTTGGAAAAGCTAAGCTGACAAGGATGAAGGAGTTCAGGTGAGTTTCTATACAATACTATTAGGTGATCCATGATGTCGTTTTGCTTGCGTGAACTACGTCAGTGTCTGTTTTGAGTTAGGTCTAAGTCTATGGTTGTGTTTGAACATGGGGAATGAGTATGCAGTGTATGCATAACACTGCGAGTGTGTGTAGTCTTGCAAGTTGTTCGCTGGATGTTATATGGTTGTGAATTGACGAACGGATAAATGACATACTATATGATATAGTAGTTAGCACAATGAATTTTTTGAAATACATGTTTATATTATATATGGAGTATAGTGGGAATTACCTTGATAGGGTAGATGAAGATAGTGAAAGATGGCGTAATGGAGGAATGAGCGAAATTGTTATGGGATACAAGAGAGTTGGGCGACATCGTGTAATAGTTATCTACTGGCTCACTAGAGTGACACCTTAACGATGATCTATCGACTCTATAGAGCGACACCATGATAGTGGTTATCGACTGGTCTTTCAAGGTGACACCGTGTAAATGATATACAAGCCTTTTGGGCTGACACCGTGTAAATGGTATATAAGTCCTTCGAGGCGATACCGTGTAAACATTATTTAGGTCCTTCGAGGTGATAAATGGTATATAAGTCCTTCAAGCGACACCTCAAAAGAGGTTTAACGATTCTTCGAAATCAAAAGTCCATGGTTAAAACAATGGCATGATCTAGTGGCAAACAAGTATACACGCATCTGTGAACGTGAGAAAACAAGGTATTACGTTGATCAGCCAAAAATGTGAGGGAAAGTTGAACTGATAGAAGCGTCTTAACGTAGGTATGTGAGAGAGGAAAGAGAAATTCCTTCAATGTATTGGAAAATCTTGTATCCGCCATATTAGAGTTCTATAGAGATTAAGTATGAACCATTATTGGCTAAACAATTACAGAAGGGATTATCAAACTTGAAAATCCTAATTGGTGATCGATAGAAAAATAACCAAAAAAGTGGGTAGTCTGCCAAAATTGAGTGATCGATAAAGTTCGCCAGGGATTTAGAAAGAAAGAATATGTTCGTCAGGACTTTCCAACATAAGTTAGTCCACATGGGACTAATGGAGGTATAAACCTACCAAGGACAAGTTAAGGTAGTCTGCGTGGGAGATTGTCTAATTTTGGGAGCATCGTTGCAAGATGGATTGAAATGGGGAAGTCCTTTAGGGCTATCTGATAGATTTGAGTCTGCCAAGAAGGATGAGTGTTTATCCATCACTCATGTTTCATATCGAAGGCTGCCAATAAGGGTATCGATAAATGGGTTCTCCTTTAAGGAGGGATTCATGCGTAGGTTATGTTATAAGAAATTCATGGTTGGGAATAATCTAGTAGATTAAAATTGAGTTGTGTGGAATGAGAGAATCAAAGTAAGAAACTAGTAGTTATGGCGAGTCATCTAATAGTTTGTCAATAGTGGTAGTCAATATGGGTATTCCTACCATGAGTCAAATTAAGAAGGCAAGTGTGGAAGTATAAGCTAAAGCCAAATGGGGTCAAGTCTCGTAAAAAGGGTGTCTGGGAAAGTATGATTATGATTATGTTAGTCGAAAAGACTGCCAACGGTTATTTAACATCCAGTATTGGTAGGTCTTGAGTTTAGGCGAGTAACTCGAAAGAATTTGAGTGGCGTGGTTTGTCTGCCTAATTGATGATTTCGGTGTATATGTAGGGCGCATAGCTAATGTTAGAGTACGAGGTAAGGATTGCTTTATGAAATGTGTGAATATGAGAGATTGACAAGTGTGTCAAGGATTCTTAAGTAATAGGGGAATTGCCAAAGGTAAGGTATGCCTAGTTTGTCTGGTTCTGGCGTAAGTTACATTCTAACGAGATGGCCAGAATTGAATGAAGGGATAACTCAAGGATACAGAAAGTTTTTGGATCTTGTATATGTTTATTTATAGTTGTAAGCCACTAATATAGAAATTTTGGAAGTTGGTTACATCTGTCAAATTCCACTATGAGAAATTTGGTTTTATATATTTATTAATGTGGGCTTTATTGTGAAAGGGGTAGTTATCTTCTTCCTTCTATTTTGAAAACACCATTACTAACTTGCTTTGAAGCTGATCGAGGATCTTTCTTGCTATGCTGAAACTAAGGGTCAGAGTTCATACAAAGGGTTGTTTCATATGTTGGGTAAGTATTATGAACTTGAATGTTGACTTCAAAAATAGTAAGTCTATTTTATGTGTGTAATTAGTAAGATGAGGAAATAAGGTGTTGCATAGAGGTTATTTGGGTTTCTAATGATGATAAAAGTTATATGAATGAGTTTTAATGGTATACCTATGTCTTGTAAGCAATGAATTGCTGAGATTTTGTGATGTGTGTTAGGATCTGGAGATTAAGTTGTTTTTCATGGTTGTTAGGTGAGTCTCTAAACTGACTCTTGTATATGTATATTAGTTTATTCTAGATACTCCTATGAAAAACCGTATGAGCCATGAACTAAGATGAGAAAAAGAATGGTATGATGAATATGTTGATATATGAATATTGGATAGGATTTGCATATATAGTTTGTAAGAATCTAACAAGTGTAGAGTATGTGATAAGAAACCTGGAGCCGAAGATTAACTGTAAGAACATGTTTAAAATGTGTAAGATAAGATGTATGTTAAATTTTGTGCTAATGCATGAAAGGTATGTTAAGTGTTTTTGTTTGTTTATTGCGGAAGGGTCTAAAGGGGTCCGTTGGGACTTTAAACATGATATTTGAAAGGAAAGCCCATTACAATGGCACCATATCGTGTAAGACCATAGCTAGTGGGCTATGGCATCATATGGAAAGAACTAAAGAAAGGTTATTACCTAATTGAGTTCTCTATGTGACCTAGGAAAATGAGGGGCAAACCTCATGAAATATGAGTCGAGACAGATTCCTATTGCGAACACGACAAAAAATAGAAGCCTTTGTGGCAATCTATGAAATGGAAGCCTTTGTATCAATTTATGAAATAGAAGCCTTTGTAGAAATCTATTAAATGGAAGCCTTTATCGTGATCTAAGGAAAGCAAAGCCCATGTGGCAAATGATGAAAGGAACGCCTTTGTGGCACACACAAAAGAATGACCCTTGTAACCATCTGAAGGAGACGCTACCGTGGCAGACCTTGAAAGAAAGAAATGGTGTTAGCGATGAACTCCGAAGGGATAGTATGTATGGTGAACTCTGAAGGAACGATAGGTATAACGAACTGTAAAGGACAAGCCCTTATAGTGTCTCGTGTTACACATTCGATAAGATAATCTAATGAGTTTTCTTTATGGTGAGCTCCATATGAGTTGTTGGGGCATGTAACACCCTCAACCTGAATCTGTCGCAGAAATAGGGTTATGGAGCATTACCGGAGTTTACAGGACAAATAACAGGAATTCTTTAGTAATCATATCAGATTTCAATCAAATTTCATCATATAGTCCCTTACATAAGCCCTCGAGGCCCAAATCATGCATTAGAATCAGGTCGAGACTAAACCGGGTACTCAAAGAATTTTTTGTGAAATTTCAAAAAATTTCCTAGGTGCAGGGGTCACACGCCTGTGTGGTCAGGCCGTGTGGCTCACTCGACCAGGGACACGCCTATGTCTTAAGCCATGTAACTCTCTGACTTAGGTCACATGGTCAAGTCACACACCTGTGTGCTAAGTCGTGTGTAGGTGCAGCGGTCACACGACCAAGCCACATGCCCTTGTGCTAGGCTGTGTGATCAATTCTGAGACCTCTGTTTTGACATTTTAAAGATACAGGGGACACACGGCCAGGTCACACGCCCATGTGCTAGGCCATGTCACACACGGCTGAGACACACGACCATGTCTCTGCCCGTGTGGAAGAAAATAGGATATTTTCCAAGCCACATTTCTCGCCCATCTTGTCTTTTAACTACACCAACACTTAAACACGTTCACAAACAATTTCAAAGCATTCAAAACAAGTCCAAATCATGTCTTAAACATGACATAATATCACATACAACCAATGTACCCTTAGGTACCACAAATGACAATTTATTATCATGTTAATCTATCTTTCATATTTATCTATTTACCAAATGTACACATGAATGGTCACATTCATTTTCAACATGATAGATCCACTAATAAACATATCAAAATATGTCAAACAAAAGCCATTCTAATGGGTAGTTTGATTCAAAACATTTACATGCCATTACTGGCTAAATAACCTATAGATGCCATTATAACCATAATTGATTTACCATATATACCAAAATAGGCTGATAGATAGTGTGAGTGATCTCCGCCAAGCTTCCAATCCAACGAGCTTCCGAATTACTATAGAACAGGGGAAAATAAAACAGAGTAAGCATATTATGCTTAGTAAGTTCGTATAACATGGTAATAAACTTACCATTCATTTAAAATCAATATAAACATACAAGGCATATTCAATCAACTGAATCACAAGCCCTAACACATATCCTCATCACCCTTGTCAGTCATATATTTCATATAAAAAAAACAGGAAACATGTATGGCTCAACAACAACTAAATTTTCATATTCATATACTTTTCACATCATGAATTTATATAACATATTCAAATCTTATCCAGGTATTTCAAGTATTCATAATAATTCATCTCGAGTTTAGATTATTTCATATTGGAACTTTACATGTAAGACCCCAAACCCGGCCTAGACGTTATGGCCGAATCTGGCGATATCACATTGAAGTGTTTTTTTTGAAAACATAGCTTCATTGGAAAACCCATTTTGTATTAAATCTCGTTTATGATCTTAACAGAAATTTCAGGGTATTCTGTTCATTTAAAACTCAAGTTGTTTTTAGGATAATGTTGATTATATTAGTTTGTTACTATACTTTAAAACAATTTGTGACGCGAAAGCTTTTATAGTATGTTACGAAAACGTGGTGTTTTGAAAAGCATTTATCTTTTGAAAATCCACGTCCTACTACTCTAATATATAAATTAATCTAAGTAAAATCCCAAATTAAAAGTTAAAATTTAAAGAGGCCTTATTACAAAAACAAATACCCAAATTAAATTTCTTGTAAATAAAAAGTCAAATATAAAAGCAAGTGTGGTTGTGTGGCCACCTTCGAATCCCTCAAGCACCGATCTGCCTAAGACTGGGGATTACCTGTACAGATAAACAGAGGGGTGAGTTTACGAAACTCAGTGTGTAACCCCATATAAACAAATAGCCAATCATGCCATAGACAGGTACAATCTGGGCCTAAGCCCAAACCAATAACAGTTTAGTTCAGTTGGGGCCTTAGCCCATTACAGTATCATTATCAGTGTAGGCCTTAGCCCATTTCAGTGGCAGTAAAAGTTCAGGCATGCAATGAAAAATCCTACCCAACCAGCGTCTACACTCCACTCCGTCCAGCCCTACACTCCATGTGGGGATAAAATCACCGACCCATCCCTACACTCCAAAAGTTAGCTCCTATTGCGACACTAAACAGTATTTGCAGTAGAGCTGCCAGTACAGTACACTTCCTCCAATCATAATAATTCCATCCCCATGCAACATATCACACATGAATGCAACATACATACATATCGTGGCATGCTTATATACAGTCATACATAACATAAGGCATACAGTCATTTAATGTCGTAGGGGTAAAATAGTCATTTTATATCATAGGGGCATAACAGTCATTTCATCAATTTGGGGTCTAAGTATACTTACCAACACATTAGTAGGTCTACAGTTGTCTCGGGCGACCCGTGCAACCTTAACAGTCAAACAGTGAAAATGGGCCCAAAGCCCATAATGCGGGCCAACACGCTCGTGTGGCCCACATAGCCCAAAATTGATCTCGGCCATGTAAATTACACAGCTTGGCCCAATATTCTCCACACGTTCATGTGGTTTACCCGTGTGGGGCCCACAAGACTGTTGGGCTCACACGGCCTATTTCGGCCTAACATGGCCCAAAACGGCCTAAGACCATGAAATCGCTCATGGTGGCCTCAATAGTCAAATGCCCATGTTTCATGTGTTCAGATTACCACACAAGCGAGCGCACACTCGTGTAGCGTCAATTATCATATTTTTCGGCTTTTGCCGATTTACGATTTGAGCAGTGTTTACACACCTTGTTTCTATTTGTTGAGAAAATCACCCACACCTTTGAAACCTACACTTGACCAACAATCCCCAATTAATCATTTAAACATTTACTTAGTTGAATACACACAAGTTATCCCAATCGTTAAACTCACAACAATATTACCTTCGACCGAGAAAAGAAGGAAGTTTCACCTACCCAAACGTTAATTACGAACCTTCTGCCCTTCAAAAAGTTCCAGAAAATAGAGAAGGGAACACGGTCGGCCCTAAGAGAAAGAAAAGATTCGGCAACCAGGAAAGGAAAGGGAAAGATGAAAGAAGAGAGAGATTCGGCCAAGGGGAGAGCAATGATCTATTCGAACCCACACCTTACAAAATTCAGGAAAAGAAGAAAGAAAGAGAGGGACAGTAAACTTGAGAGTAGAGAAAGCGAAAATAAAAAAAACTGTATTTGTAAAAGAGAGCAAAAGAGAAAGGAAGGACTAGGAGCAATTTCAGCCAAAGAATAGGTTGTCAATACGAAAGAAATGAAATAGAAGAATGCTCGAAAACCCCTACCACATTTGGCCTTCAAGCAAAAGAGAGAAAAACACATACCAAGCAAAATAGAAAATGAGGAGCATACCCTCTGGCCGAATTCTTGAGTGCCCCAGAGCCCCATTTCGGCACAACACTCCCTCTCCCCTTACTTCCCTTTATTTCCTCCAAAAATCCCTCCTCAAATCTCTCCACCTGATCACACCTTCCCTTAACAACCTAATTTGAAATCTACTCAACCACTTCAGTGTTTCAGTCAAACCACAACACCCCCCACGGCAAAGCAGCAAAATAAATACTCCACTGCCCCCACCAAGATTCGAACCTCAGTCCACTAGCATAGGTAACACGCCACTTACCCCCTAGACTAGCAGACTTTTTATGTCTTGCTTTACCCACAATAATTTAAAAGCCTACTAACTATATACAGGGGTTTATTCCTTAAAAACAAAACTTTTTGCACATGCCCAGGCTTGAACCTAGGACTTCTCAGACACTCCCAAATACACCCAAATCACTTAACCCACTAAGGAAGATACACAATTGCGTTACAAACATACAAAAATAATTACTTAGGTTTTGGGGCGTTACTTTACACATTAAATCATTTGAAATATCAATGTCACATGGGTAGTACACTCAAGGTGTACAAATCTATAATCATGGATAAACATATTCATCAAATAAATTCCATGTTCATGTACCATCATCTCTTACTTCCACATAACATATATCATCGTATTCATATGTTTCAGGCAGATACGTGTATTAACTCATTTCATATCCATATCTTTTCATGTTAGAATTTTATCCGTTGTATTTATTCAAAATATCGATAGATTCACAGGTAGTACACTCGAGGTGTACAAATTAAGATCTGTCATTTCATATTTTGGGGTACCCATTTAGGGCACATAATCAGGAAGCACTCTCTCGAGCCACATATATCAGGAATGCTCATAAGAGCCATGTAACAAGAAGTGTAACATCCCAAAATAGGGCTTAAACGGAAAAGTGGTTGCGAAACCACAAATCTGAGATAGAAAAGTTTATTACGATTAATTATTATGATTTGCCGAGTGATTAAATACATGTGGTAGAGTATCGATAAGAAATTTTATTGATTGCATGCTTAAATTACCTATTAGGACTTGTTTGTAAAAGTTGCTAAATAGGGGTTCTAATTCATAGAGTACTTGATTGTAATGGGGGTTTGAAGTAGGAGTCCCTAAATAGAAATTAGACCATTTTTCATGGACAAAAATGGACATACATAGATAAAAATAACTAAAGTTTTAATGAAGGGCATTTTAGTCATTTGGAATTAAAAAAGAGTTAAAAGGGAAACAAGATGGCAAAATGTTGTCCATCTTCTTCATTAGGCCGAAATTTCAAAGGGGACACCATAGCCAGGGTTTCTTTAACTTCTCAAGCTCATAGTAAGTGCATCTAAGCCCCATTTTTAATGTTCTTTACGTTTTTGGAGTCCCGGTAACTTGATTTAGCTTAATCTAGCAATAATTTAACCTAGGGTTCATATCTGGAAAAATACCCATAGGTGCAATATGTTTATTTTGATGTTTTATGATAGAATATAAAGTCTGAAATTATGTCAAACAACTTTTGCTAAGCGATTTTAAGTGAAAACGAGTAAAACGACTTAATCGATAAAAATACCTAATGTTCATAAGTACATGTTAGAGTGAGAATTTGATGTTGTCATAGAAGGGAAAAGTGATCAACATGTCATAAAACATAAGAATAAGGGATAAAGTTTAATTTCTGAGCTTTAGGGCAAATGTGTAAATATGTAAATGTTTAGGGGCAAAAATCGTAATTTTACCAAATTTATAGTCAAGGAATGTTTTAATAAATGTGAGTATTAAATAAGCTAAATTTTCTATTAGAGATCAAGAGGAATGAAATTCGGAGTTAGACCGGGGAAAGAAAAAGATAGTGGACTACATCAATATAGTTGATCGTATTTTGCCCTAAGGTATGTTTGCGGTAAATAATTGTAATATTCTATTATTTTACATTTAATACTATTAAATTCCAGCATTTACATATTTATTCTATAAATTTATCATTTAAAGACTCAAGCATGAATTGACGGAGAAGCAATCTTAGAAAGTCCTGGTTGAACCTTAGGAATGTGTAGGATACAAATGTCATGACATTAGGGTTTAATGAAATCATGTAAGACCATGTCAAGACATGGCATTGATAAGTTTCTATAAGGCAAAGATCCCATGTAAGAACATGACAAGGCATGGCATTGGTGAGTTCATAAGGCAAGGATACCATGTAAGACCATGTCAACGACATGGCAATGGTAAGTTTCAAAAGGAATGGTACCCGTGTATCCTTAGTATTCCAAGTGATTCAACAGAAAATTCAAAGAGTATACCAAAGGAAAGGTAAGACAAGTTCATGCTAAAAAGATACAGGTAAGAATTCAAGACTTAAGCACATTGAGTTAAAGGCTTAAATGATCTTGATAAGAAATGAATAAGATAATTCATTAAGAATATTGTTATTCATTTACATGCAAGCTTACTAGGCTTTATGCTTACTCCCATTCCTTTCTCTCTTTTTATAGTATCGCAAGCCAACTCAGGGATCGCAAGGACGTCGGAGATCGTTTCACACTATCAAAGGATTATTTCAGTATTTTGTGACTTGAAACGTTTTAAGTTATGGCATATATAGGGACTTAGCCATTTTGTATGTATGTCCTTATGATATGGCTAAAGAATGGCTTGTAAATACTTGATAATGATTAGCCATTAAATTGACTAATTAAGAACATGTTTTGGGTGTTATGTATGCCTAAACGATAGTTATTACAAAGAAATTATGAATGAGTAAAAATTGCAATGGAACATTTTTTTGGACAGCAACAGTGATGTGATTTTGAAAAATCACTAAGGATAGTAGAAATGGGATTAGGGTGTGAATGAGGTATATAATTAAAGCTTATTGAGTATATTTTTATATGAAAGAAACGGTGTAGGAAAAATAATTGTATATTATGAGATAATTGATTTTTAGTGAAGAGGGGTCAGAACCATCAGAAAGTGAAACAGGGGAGACTTTAACTAATAAACTATACTAATTGGCCATACCAAAAATTATGGAAAAATTATAATAAGAAGACATATGAGTCTAGTTTCAACAAAAATTTACGGATCTAAATTTTGAGTTTCGTAACTCGAGTTATAGTCAATTTAGTGACTATGATGCAAATGGACAATTTCATTATGAATAGGGAAATAAATTGTTTTGATTTGTTTAAGAAATCAGAAAATTTTTTAATGTTTCTGGTTAGGTCCCGAATCGTTTCAGTTGCATGTTTTAGGGCCTCAAAGGCCCTTTTAGGAACATATTGGATGCATGTGAACAAATTAATTTTAAAAGCAAATTTTTATGCCCCGAACTAGTAAGTTAAGTCTGGTAATGCCTCGTACTCGACTCTGGCGACTGTCTCGGGTAAGGGGTGTTACAGGAAGCTTATCCGGGCTAAATCAGGAAGCTCACAAGAGTTATAACAGGAAGTTCACAAGGAACTTTTAATTAGAAAGCTCATGCAGAGCCTATTAGGAAACTCAAAAAGTGTAACATCCCAAAAATTGGGCCTAGTAGGATTGGGCCCAATGTGCCTTGGGCGTAGGAGTGTTTAAAAATTTTGAGAACAAGAGAATGGCATTATTGCAAATTGGACTTATTAGTTAAGTGAATTTGGAAGGTTACGAGGTTTCTATGAAGTCTTGGGTTTAATTGGGCCTTAGGAAAAATTTAATATTTTAGCACTTTAAGGAGAGATGGTAAGTAGCTTCAAGACTTATAGAAATAAATGAGTAATGTGCTTGCATAAATGAGCTATTGGTAAAGAGGTTATGGCATCAAGTGAAGTACCTTGAGGGAAGAGGTTCAAATCACTTTGTGTGCAAGTTTTGACTAATATTTTTGCACTCTTTCCTTAAGTGTCGGCCAAGAGGTATATATGGCAAGTTTGACTTCTTTATTTTTGGTAAGGTGGCTAAGGAATTAAGGAAAGGTTAAGCTTGGGGAAAGAAATCAAAAGGAAAAGGTAAGTAAGGGGAACAAGTGACTTATTTCATGGAGAATGCTATGGAAAGTATGGTTGGCAAAATTTGACCCTTATGGCTATGCATGTGGACGATTTTGGGGGTAGATAGGTAGCTGAAATTTTTACTTTGGCATTTGGTAGGGTCTTGGTATTGTTTTGGCCAAAAATCTCATTTGCAACTTTAGTGTCATCTTCTCCCAATTTGCTATTTCCTTTTGCCGAAATCTTCTAGCACAATAGTGCATTTTTCTTCTCTTTGTATTGGTCACATATTCACCTTTTGTCCATCTTCTTATAGGCAAATTCTTCTTCTTTCTTCTTGATTGTCGAATGCACCTAAACCATTGAGACAAAATTGTTCACTCTTTATCCTTTGGAAGAACCGAAACCCCAAAAATACACCTTTTTCATCTTTCTATTCCTTTTCACAAAAGTTTTCAACCCTTTCTTTTCTTCTCAAAATCCATACCCTCTATAGCCGAATATCATTGTTCATTTTTCTCCATAATCAAAACCTTTTCATCATTTATTATTCATTCCTTAATCAATCGTGTTTTAAGTGGGAGACCGTGTATTGTTCTAGCCGAAGTCAAACGGTGGAAATTGGATCCAATATCGATAAGGTAAAGGGGTTCATTTTGGATTTTTCGTTATATCTCTATTTGGCTAAGTTGCAAATCAGATTGAAGTTTCGACTAATCGATTACATGTTTTAGGGACAAATCACTCGATATATTTCTACCTTCAGATATAGTGGTAAGTGAATCAAGTGTAAGTGATATGAAATCTTTTGAAAATCCGAGGCTAACTTTTGGTTGGTATTGTTCTAGGTCAACGACGAGTGGTTCGTTAGGAAATCGAAATAAGATGTGTAATTCCGTACTTTCTGTATACACATCTGAAATGGTGTGTAATTCCACACTTCTCTGAATGTTTGTATGAAATATTCTGTGAATTGGTCGAAATACTGAAGAAAACCAAAAACCGCCATCCGTGATCACTCGGGCGTATGTATGATCGTAGTGGTAATCATATTTTTGTAATAAAACAGTTTCGATTAGAAGCAATGACATATTTTTGAAAAATCTCGAAAAATAGGAGAAAGGGAATTAATAAGTGAATAAGATATCGAATTAAAGCTTACTATGTCTATTTTAATATGGAAGAAACGGAGAAGGAAAAGGATTTTTATATTCTGAGATATCTTAATTTTAGTAAGACTGGTTCTGATTGACTTTGTGGTTCCCTCATCTGTCTTGGAAAAATCGTATAAAATGGTGCAAAGTGAATTATGGGTTATAATTTATATGTATGGATTCCTTAGTGACCCTATTTTCATTAGAAATAAGTGGGAGCAATATATGAAAGCTGTACAGTGAGATATTTGAATTTTGGGTAAGAGATGTCAGAACTATTGGACAGTGAAACAAGGGAAACTTTAAGGAATAAACTGTACTAAATGGTTTAAGTCAAAAATTCTAGAAAAACTATAGTAAGAAGATATATGAGTCTAGTTTCATGTAAAATTTACGGATTTAGATTTTGAGATTCCCTACTCAAGTTATAGTCAATTTAGTCAGTATGACGTGGATGGACAGTTTCAATTTTTATACCCAAATTAGTAGTTAAGTCCGAGGTTGCAAAATTACCGAAATACCCCTGGGTTGCGAATTACCGAATTACCCTTAGTGGGTAAGATTACCGAATTACCGAAATGTCCTTATGGACTGATTTACCGAAATGCCCCTAATGGGCCGATTTGATAGATTGCCTTAATGGGCCGACTTTGCAAAATGTTATAATGGGCCGAATTTTTGTGTAATGAATCTCTGAATTAATGATGGTTGTTTGTATCTATAAATATCATGATTTACTATGTATGTTGCATATTTACATATTGCATAGGATGGGAAACTTGAATGAAGAGAAAAGTAGACCGGTGGCATTGCCACAAATTCTGATAATGGCTATGTGCCAAGTTAAATATGGCTTTGTGCCATCGTAATTAAGGCTATGTGCCGAAAATATTACCGTATATGTTACTTTGGTGGCTTAGCCACAAAAATATTATAAATGGTAGCTTGACTGCAAATTGGAGAGACTGGCGGGGTGGGTTGAATTGATCCCCACAGGAGAGATTGGTTGGTACGGGTGGAGAGATTGGCTGGATGGGATGGGTTGCATTAATATCATTTACTTATTACATGATAATGGACTTAGGCCCAAGATTATGTTATATGGGCTGAGGCCCAAAATATTGCTAAACGGGTTCAGACCCAGTGGATGTCAGTAAGGGGATTATACACTGAGTTCTTGTAACTCACCTCCCTTTTTTCTTAACCCTTGCAGGTAATGCTACTTGACGTGGACTTGTGCTTTGGATGACTCGGTGGAGGCCATACATCAGAATTGGTGTTTTATTTTGAACTTTAAATTCCTATTACCGTTCTCTTTACTATTTTGGGTTTTTACGATGTAATAAGGCCTCTGGAGTATTCTATTTTGCTATATGTTTGACATACTTATATTTTGCTCAAATTACTTTAAATGGGTTTTTTTCTAAAACCTTAAATAAGGATTTTCCAACATAGATTAACAAATGGATTTTATAACAAAACCTTAAATATTTTTAACTCGAAAATTTTCTCTCAAATTATCAACGACATTTTCAAAAGTCACGGTTTTAAAATATCACGAATTTGAATATCGATTCTTCAATTAACCTCTCGAAAGTAATAGTATTTTTATCAATGGTTTTTAATCAAACTTTTTTTTCTTGATTTTAAAAATCAATACCTATTTTAGTATGAATAAAAAGGTTTAACATGATTTTCTCATGTGACATGTCAGATCCGGTCATAATGCATGAGCCGGGTTTGGGCTGTTACACAAAGAGTCATGTAACAGGAGCTCTAGAGAGCCATATATTAGGGAGTTTGATCGTGTCCGAAAGTCTTAAAAATTTATAAAAAGAATGATCGAACTTGGAAACTAACTATGACAACGATTTGAGGCAAGCACACCTATCGAACAGTAGTATAGTTAAGGCAAGACCGGATTGTCGAACCGAAAGGAACTAAAAGTACTAATACTAACTCTCTTTTTATTATCTAGCCTAAGAATTAAGGGAATTATTTATCTAATCTAAATTTAACTAACAACTAAGCTAAAGATGCAAAGACAAAGAGAATGAATTCAGGAAAATAACTTTGGGAAAAACCAATTGATTAAAATGACACCCGAGGAAGAATCCACCTAGACTTCACTTGTTATCTAACTTTGAACCAGACGATTTATTCACTTGACTTGATCCGTAAGATTCTCTAACGTATATTAATCCCTCTCTTAAGGCGACTAACGTCTAACCCTAGGTTGATTAATTGAAATCTCTTTCTTAATTAAAACCCCTAGAATTGCATTAACTCGATCTATGGACTCCCATATTAGGTTTAACCCTAATCTGGTAGATTTTCGTCACCCTATCTCTAGGCGCGCGAGCAACTCCACTTAACTATGCTAGATCTACTCTTAGGCAGAGACTTTTGCTCCTCCACCTAAGCACATCACACTTGAATTAATATCCCGGAAATATCAAAACAAGAATTAAGAACACAAAATTAAGAACAAATCAAGTATTTATCATATATTTCAGCAAACGATAACAAGATTCATCAAGGTTTCATCCCCCTCAGGTATCTGAAGGTTTAGTTCATAATGATAAAAGAATACATTTCAGAAGAAAAGATAAAACAAAATATAAGAAAACCCTAAAACTCCCTGAAGGAATTGAAGAGAGATCCTCCGTCTTGAGTATGACTCCGGCTTCTTGAGATGAATCAACTGGCTATCTTTGAGTGAATCCCACAATTCTGGCCTCTATGGCTTGGCTCCTTGGCCTAGCTGGACGCCCCCTGAAGGTTGGCCTCTAGGGTGTTTATATAGGCTTTTAGAATGGCTTTCTTTGCCTCTAAGTACCCTAATCCGACTGAAACTCTTCTTTCTCACGTCAGGGACACGTCCATGGCACACGCCAATGTGAATCATGGCCAGGCCGTGTTCGAGTCTGTTTGATGAGGCACGACTGTGTGGTCTTGGGCCCAGGCCGTGTTGATTTCGTGATATGGTCCATTTACTCAGTTTTGGGCCCGTTTCTCGTTCTTTTCATCCTCCGGTCTCTCCTAAGAATAAAACATGAAATTAAAGGATTAAAAGCACCAAATTACATAATTCAAGGGATAAATCATCCAAAAACATGCTAAATATGGGCTTAAAATATGTTATTATTATGGTTTATCAGAGTTCAAGCGAGCCACATCAGGACGCTCATATAGAGCTACGTTTGTGTCTGCAACATATGCAAGATCACAACCGATCGCATAACAGGATGCTCACAAAGAGCTGTGTTTGTGTCCACAACATATGCAGGATCACAACCGGTTGCATACCAAGATGCTCACACAGAGCTGCGATAGTCCGCAACGTATGCAAGATCACTACCGATTAGGATGCTCGAAGGAACTATATAACAGGAAAGAGCTCTATTATCTTGCATAGTTTTTAGGTTTATGTGATTAATTTTTTTCAAACCTAACTTATCCCTGTTACTTCACATGAATTCTAAGAAACCCTTACTTGAATATGATCAGTAAAATGCATGTTTTTCTAAGTAAAAGATTCTAAAAGGACTTAATTTTGGTTTCAAACTCATGAATGATCGAGTTACCTTAGGTTATTTTTTCGGAACAGTTTGAGCATGATAAAATAAACCAAGTTAAATATTGTAGTTATTCTAGCCTATGCATGTTATCATTATTAAAATCTTGTGAATTCTGCTGCTAAGTCCATCTCATTCATTTTATTGCATACATTTCATTTAGGTTAATTTGCATTAGAGATTACTTTACATCTATGTAATTATTTAACTTAGCATCAACCAATCAAATTCATTGTGTTTTTCTTGCCAAATTGTTAATATTTAATTATGCAAAAGATTGATTAACATATATAGTCCTTGTGGAGACAATAACTCTTACATTTACTTATTACTTGATAATGACTATGTACACTTGCACAAACCTCGGGTTACAAGTTTTTGGTGCCGTTGCTGGGGACTATTGCCTTAATCATTTTTGTGAAATTATTCTTTGCAATTTGGTTTTTATTTTATTTTTATTTAATTTCTAACTTTACTAATTAATTCTTTATTTATACTTTTATTTTTTTGATTTTATTTTCAGGTCTTCATCAGCATAAATCGAATCATCAAGTTACTCCCTATAGACCCTGAAATCGAGTGGGCATTTAGACAAAAAAGATGAGAAAGAGTAGCCTAGAGACAAGTGGCAAAAAAGGATCTTGAAAATCAAAATGATGTTCAAGGGAATGGAGTGGCTATTGCTCATAATCCAATCCTTATTGCTAATGATAGGAATTGAGCTATAAGGCAATACATTGTGCCATGTCATAATGAGTTAAATCCAAGAATTAAGAGACCAGAGAATGAGGCACCACGGTTTAAATGGAAGCCTGTGATATTTCAGATGCTTAAAACAATAGGACAAATCAATGTAATTCCTACAGAAGATCCACATCTTCACCTTTGATTATTTATGGAGGTGAGTGATTCTTTCAAGATGGCTTGTGTAATTGAAGGCGCACTGAGGTTGAAGTTGTTTTCGTACTCATTGCTAGATTGAGCACGAGCATGGCTTAATTCGTTGTCATCCAACTCAATTTCTACTTGGCAAGAATTAGCTTAACGTTTTTTGGTAAAGTATTTTCCACCTAGAAAAAATGTTGAGTTGCGAAATGAGATCACCACTTTTCAACAAATAGATGATGAGTCCCTATACGATGCATGGGAAAGATTCAAAGAGCTACTTCATAAATTCCCTCACCATGGGATTCCACATTGTATCCAATTGGAAACATTTTATAATGGTCTCAACACACATACAAGGTTTGTGGTAGATGCTTATGCAAGTGGTGATCTCTTATTGAAGACTTACAATGAGGCTTACGAGATCATCGAGAGAATAGCCTGTAACAATTACCAATGGCCGACAAATCAAGCAGCTTCAGGAAGACGAGTACTCGGAGTACATGAATTAGATGCACTTACTTCATTCTTAGCACAGGTGTCGTCTACCTCTTCAATGTTGAAACAATTTAATACTAATGATTTAAATCATGTTGCAGCTCAGCCACCAATCCACTACCATGGAGGTGCACCGAACAACAATTACATACAACATAAATCAAATCAACCTCTTGGTTTCAATCAACAAGTTCAAAAACCATCGCAAGTTGAACCTTCTAATAATTTGAAGAATTTGTTGAACGCATACATTGCTAAAAATGATACCTTGATTCAAGGACAAGAAAAAACATTGAAGAATTTGGAAAATCAAGTGGGACAATTAGCTAATGAGCTTAGAAGCAAACCCCAAGGCGTGCTGTACCAAGCAACATACAAAATCCTGTACCAACTGAATCTCCTAATAATTTTGAGAACTTATTAAAAAATACATGGTGAAGAATGATGCAACTTTGAGAAGTTTGGAGAACCAGATGAGTAAGATAGCTAACGAACTTCAATATAGACCACAAGGAGCTTTGTCCAGTGACACCGATAACCTAAGAAAATTGGGCAAGGAGAATTGCAAAGCGGTCATTTTACGAAGCGGAAGGACTTTGGAACCTAAGGAAGTTGAGGTTGAAGATGAACCTCCCAAGAAATATGAAAATCAACCAATAGTTGAAATTCCTACAATAGAGAAGCCAGACTCTGCAAATTCTGAGGAGGTAAATTCTAAACTAGTGAATTTTGATAAGCTAACCCCTTCGTTAGATGCAGATATATTACCTTAGAAGAGCTGTCCAGTCTAAGCCAAAGTTTCACAACCTCCATATCCTCAAAGACTCTAACAACATAAGCAACAACATGTACTCAATTTAATAGAATGTTGGATGTGTTGAAACAACTACGTATCAACATTCCATTGGTGGAAGCTTTGGAGTAAATTCAAACTATGCGAAGGCTATGAAGGAATTTAAAGCTGTAGCTCTGACCATAAAATGTAGCCTATTCTTTCAGAACAAGTTGCCTCCTAAGTTGAGGGATCCAGGAAGTTTCACCATACCTTGCAATATTGGAAAATCCTTTCATGGTAAGTCTTTGTCCGATTTGAAATCGAGTATCAACTTGATGCCTATGTTTTTGTTTAGACGATTAGGTAGTGGTAAGGCCATATCGACTATAGTTACACTCCAACTAGCGAATCGATCTTTGGCATACCTAGAAGGAAAGATCGAGAATGTATTGGTACGTGCTGATAAATTTATATTTCCTGCTGACTTTATTATCTTAGATTTTAAAGTAGATAAAAAAGTACCAATCATCCTAGGAAGGCCTTTCTTGGTAACCGGTAGGACGACAATTGATGTATGGAAAGGTGAACTCACCATGCGAGTTTAAGATGAACAGGTGACCTTCAATATACTTAAGGTTATAAGATCTCCTGATGAGGTTGAAGTTTATTCTGTTGTTTTAAGGGAAGATCTATTGGTTCTTGCCCAATTAGAATACAATGATCCATTGGAATGTATTTCATCTGACTCTCAACATCAAGATGAGGATGATACATGTTTGGAAGCTAACTCGAAAGAATTCAGTTCAAAATTTCAATTCTAGTCATTAGAGCTATTGATAGACCGTAAAAGTAACATATTTTAACCCCACATTTATGATGCTTTTTGATGGTTTATTCATTGATTTATATAAAAAGGTGCTTGAAATCCTTTCTTTTCATGTCTTAGATCCAGGAAAGCACCCGAGGATGAAAAGAACACAAATTGGGCCCAAAACAGAGTAAATGGGCCTTAGCAAGAAATTGACACGGCCTGGTCCAAATCCCGCACGACCGTGCCTTGACGAACACCTAGAGCACGGCTTCAACTCCACCTCACACGGCCGTGCCTCAAATTAGAAATCCAAACACAGTCTGGTCTCGATACACATGGGCGTGTGCCATGGCCGTGCCTCTGTCGCTGGAAAGAGCAATTTCAATCGGAAAAGGATACTTAGGGAGAAAGAATCGCATTCCAAGAGCCTATATATATCCCTCAAGTACCACCTTTGAAAGGCATCGAAAGCTAGGCCAAGGAGCCAAGTCGAGAAGGTCAGAGTTAGGGAATAATGTGAGAATAGCCAGTTGATCCATCCCAAAAAGCCAGAGTTATACTCAAGACAGCGGAATTCTCCTTCAATTCCTTCAGGGGGTTTTAGGAATTTCTTATGTTTTGTTTTATCTTTTCTCTTGTGATGTTTTCTTTATTCATTATGAACTAAACCCCTCAGATACCTGAAGGGGATGAAACCTACACGAAGCTTGTTATTTGATTTTTAAGTTATATAATGAATTACTTAGTTTGTTCTTAATTATGTTGCTTAATCCAAATCTAATGTGCTTAGGTGGAGGAGGAATAGACCCTGCTTAAGAGAAGATCTAATATAATTAAGCGGAGTTGATCGAACGCCTAGAGATAAGGTTACGAGATTTTGCCGGATTAGGGGAAACCTAATATGGGAGTCCATTGATCGATTTACTGCTATTCTAGGGTGTTATTATAAATGAACGAGAGTTCCACTAATTAACCTAGGGTTAGACGTTATTCGCCTTGAGAGAGGGTTTAATATAGGTTAGAGATTCCTACGGATCAAGCTCAGTAAAGAAATCATATGGTTTAGGGTTAAATAACAAGTGAAGTCTAGGTGGATTCTTCCTGAGGGTGTCGTCGTGATCAATTGAGTTTTTCTTCAAGTTATTTTCCAAATCATTCTTTTCATTTTTGTGTCCTTAGCTTAGTCTTCGACAATTTAGTCTAAAAGCAACCTCACTCCGTTCTTAAGGCTAAATAATAAAAAGAAAGTTAGTATTAATACTTTTAGTTCCTTTGGGTTCGTTAATCCAGTCTTGCGTAAGCTATACTACTTTTCGATAGGTACACTTGTCTTTAATTGTTGTCAGAGTTAATCTCCAGGTTCGATCATTTTTTTATAAATTTTAAAGCTCTGATTTCAACGATCATGTTTTTGGCATCGTTGCCGAGGAACTAAAATATTAAGAAAACTCTATTTTTATTACTTTAGCCATAATTTTCATTTTTCGCAATTTAATTTTTGTTTCTATTTTTATTTTTATTTTGCTAAAAATTCCTTTCTTTCTTTTTCCAGCAAGTACCTCTAGGTTATGACTAGAAGGAACCCGAGAGGACCGTTGGTACACAACAGTGATATTGAAGCAATCACTCGTAGGAATCGTCGGGAAACCAGGCGAGCCTTAAATTACATAGAAAGGGAGGAGGAAGGCAGATCCAATCCTACTGAAGGGATGGACGAAAACAACCCACAACCACGCGATGTGGGGAAACATTGTTCCACGAACAATGTTTGATTATGCGAAACCACATTTGACAAGAGCAGAATCGAGTATTGTTAGGCCTGCTATAGCCGCTAACAATTTTGAATTAAAGCCTAACACAATACAAATGATTCAACAGTTTGTTCATTTTGATGGTTTGCAGGACGAAGATCCAAACACGCATATAGCTAACTTTTTAGAGTTCTGTGATACCTTCAAAATAAATGGCGTTTCTGATGATGCCATACGTCTTCGGTTATTTCCTTTTTCATTAAGAAATAAAGCTAAACAGTGGTTAAACTCGTTACAACAAGGGTCAATCACTACATGGGATCAGATGACCGAGAAGTTTTTAATGAAATATTTTCCACCGGCCAAAACGGCCAAATTACGGAATGATATCTCTTCCTTTGTGCAGATGGATTTAGAGACGCTATACGGTGAATGGTAGAGATTCAAGGATCTCTTGAGGAGGTGCCCACACCATGGCTTACCCTTGTGGCTACAACTCCAAACCTTCTATAATGGTGTAAATCCCTCAACGAGACAACTAATAGATTCAGCCACCGGTGGAACTCTAAACAACAAAATTCATAAAGCAGCCTACGAGTTCATCGAGGAGATGTCACTAAATAATTACCAATGGCAGGCTTCAAGGACTAAACCGACAAAATCAGTAAGAGTTTTCAACGTCGATGCCATGACCATGCTATCAACACAGATCGAGATGATGAACAAAAAGCTTGACAGCTTATGTTCTTCACAGGCACATCCAGTCATGCAGTGCAACACAGGTGGAAACGTGGCGAATCCTGAGTACCCACCTTACCAACTAGGAGCAGAGGACGAACAGATGAACTATATAGGTAATAATTTCCGATCCAATAATAATCCTTATAGTAATACTTACAATCCAGGTTGGAGAAACCACCCAAATTTTTCGTGGGGAGGTCAAGGCAATCAAGGAAATCAAAGGCAACAACCTCCTCAAAACTTCCAAAATCAGTCATATCCACAAGAGAAGAAACCAACTCTCGAGGAGACGATGGCAAAATTCTCGGCAGGCATAGAGAAACGTATCCAAGAAACTGATAGGGCAATTAAAAGCAACGAGAGCTGAACGATGAAATTGCTAAGTCGGTCAAGGAAGTGACTAATGCAGTTGAACAGCTCGCAAAGCTGATGTCAGAACGACCGCAAGGATGTCTACCAAGTAATACCGAGATTAACCCCATGGAGCAAATTCAAGCCATCACAGCTCAGGACAGTAAGGGGTTAGATGAACCCAATCCAACTCCAGAAAATAAGGTAGACGAAGGTAAAGTAGAGGTAACACAAGAAAAGCCAAGACCGGTAATTAAAGAGTACCAACCTCGCATACCTTATCTCGAAGCAATAAAAAGAGACGATTCAGAGGAACAGTTCGGTAAGTTTCTTAAACTTCTAAAGAAATTACATATTAACTTACCTCTTCTTGAAGCTCTTTTTCA
Organism: Gossypium australe; assembly: GCA_005393395.2. NCBI lineage: Eukaryota > Viridiplantae > Streptophyta > Magnoliopsida > Malvales > Malvaceae > Gossypium > Gossypium australe. The sequence goes on along the minus strand of CM016624.1, from coordinate 63,437,358 downwards.
GATGCCAGACTCGAGGAAATTTTTAAAATAGCTCTTGACCAACAAACGCAAAATAGATGAAGAGCACCACGTGGAACTAAACGCAACATGTTCGGCAATGCTACAGAATAGACTACCTCAGAACCTAAAAGATCCAGGGAGTTTTACAATTCCATGTTTAATCGGTAGTCTAAATATTGATAATGCGTTAGCTGATCTAGGGGCAAGCATAAATGTCATGCCTTATTCACTGTTTAAACAACTAGGTCTAGGGAAGCCCAAACAAACTAGGATGAGTATTCAGTTAGCTGATAAAACTATTAGAATTCCTAGGGGCATTATCGAAGATGTTCTTGTAAAAATCGATAAATTTGTTTTCCCAGTAGACTTTGTTGTCTTAGATATGGATGAGGATAATTCAATCCCCTTAATTTTAGGAAGGCCTTTTCTAGCAACTGCCAAAACAAAAATTGATGTTGCCACAGGCGAACTCATACTTCGTGTAAGAGATGAATCGATCAATCTTCAAGCTCTCGACTCGGCCAAGAAAACAGTCGATGAAGGTAAGAAAGTCACTTCAATAGATAATCAAATTGTTCAAACTTCATCGCAGGAAACATCACAAGGCAAAAAACCTGAGCCGATTCATAGACCCAAAATCAACAAAGAGGAATTACACAAGGAACAAAGCCTTAGGGTCGACAAATCAGAAGAGCAACAGACACACGTCAAAGAAGAGCCGGATCCACACGAAGTAAAACCAGAGGAACCACCAGAAGAGCTCATAGGAACATCAAACCACTTCAGGATAGGAGATCGGGTATTGTTAGACAAAGTCAATCCGTACAACGCTTCAATAGAACCGAGGGCAAAGGGAGAAATAATTCTTAAGGTACAAGATATCTTCCCACACGGAGTAGTCGAGGTAAGCAATCCAATATTTGGTAATTTCAAGATAACCGCTTCTCAACTCCAACTTTGTCAAGGAAAAAGAAATTTAAGCATGAGGGAAGATATTCAAACCTTCAAACCTCCCTAAAAATTTTACGAGGAAAGTCTAGCTTAAGACTATAAACGAGCACTTCTCGGGAGGCAACCCGAGCACTAACCCTACTTCTTTTTAAAAGTCGTTTTCATTCCTTTTTATTTTTCTTTCTTTTTCTTTTCCTTTTAAACTAACAAGCAGTACAGGTTTCCCAGGTCACACGGCCGTGTCCGTGGCCGTGTGGACCACCTAAACCGCCACACTAACAGGACAGGGGCCGTGCAACTCAGTCCATCCAACCCCCAACGTCACAGATCCAACCACCCTCCCCACGGGCACTGACAGATAGGGCATGGTCGTGCCCTCAACTGTGTAAAGCTACTGACTTCCACACCAAGGGCAGAACACGCCCGTGCCTCCAAATCGTGCGAAGCTACTGACTTGATGAACACGGGCGTGCGGATCCAAGCAAGGGCATGGGGTGACAAACACACTCCACAACACGACCGTGTGAGATGGCCGTGTAAATCGACACACCCTAGGACCACGACCGTGGAGCAGCACCAAATTTGAACCTCTATTTAAACCCATCACATCTTCCCCGTCCTTCCATCTGTTTTCTTCATTATTTTCTTTGCTTTTCACTCTCCTCCATCTCAGCTTCTCCACTTACTAAGGCTCTAGATCCTTGAGCAAGCCAACACCATGCCGAAGAAGCGGAAGAAGCTAAGCATAGGTTCCTCAAAGAACGATCAACATGAGTTCATGCCGGCAGCTTCGTCTCAACACCAAGCCAAGGATCTTTGGGACCAATTAGTTTTTATTTCTTCTTTTTCTTTTGCTTCAATTTCCTTCTCTTCTCCTTTATTTTCCTTATCTAACCTTCTCTACTGCTCTTTTCGTTTACTTCTCTGTTAGTTTCTTAGTGTCAGGTTCGCCAGGCTGCTAGGGAATCACGCCGACCACTAAAATGACTACATCACTCTCACCACCGCCACCACCTTCATAGCCCTAGAAGTCACACCTACCTTGCGAACCATCCTTCAATAAGGACTTCATAGTCCATTAGTATTCTCTTTTCATTTCAAGTTTTCTTCTTAGTCTCCTTCACTTTAGCTTACTTTTCTTTAATTTTATCTTTAGTTTATTTATATTATGTCTTAATAACCCCTGGCTAATCCTTCACGAGTTCACAGAGCTCAGGAACCAACACCACCACCATACCGACGCCTTCGCCGTAGGTACCACATTCTCCACCAAACCCGCCCAAGAATGGAATCAATTAGCAACCAAAATCAAATTATTCATGAATGTTGTGAGAACAATCTCTAACTAAAAATCAGGGTTAATACTAAAAAAAATTAAAATAAAGCTACAACTAAAGTTTTATGGGTACTAAAACAAATTTCCTAAACAAAAATCATGATTTATAGGACTAAAAATAAAATCTAAAAATAAAGAGGAATACCATCAAAGATTATGTCAAGAAAAGGGAACCACGGATGGGGGAGGTGATCAACACGGGCAGAGCACGGTGGTGGTGTGGGCAGAGCACGGTGGTGGTGTGGATGGGTAGCACGGCTGTGGTGCAGGCGTGTGGATGATTTTGGGTGGTTTTTGGAGAGAAACGGTGAATGAAGGCGGTTTAAAGTGGAAAGGAGTGGTTGTGTGGCCGGATTTGGGGAGAAGAGGGTGTGAAACTGATTTTAGGGTTAGGTTTTGGGATGGGGATGACGGTTAGATTTTATTTATAGAGGAGGGGACACGGTCTGTGGCCACGCTCGTGTCATTTTGAAATCTCCCGTGCTTTTCGCGTTTTTCAGGATTGGGCGCGTTCAGGTTTATTGGCACGGCCGCGTGTTCATTGGGCACACCCGTGCTGGACAAGTCAGTATGTTGGCACGATAAGTTTGCACGGGTGTGTATATCACGTGTGTGGCAAGTTAGTATCTCAGCACAGGAGTCGGGAACGACCGTGTGTGGCCCGTGGTGTGCAAGTCAGTAGCTTCACATGGTTTGATCACACGGGCGTGTTATGGTATCGCAACCCGTGTTGACGATAGAAATTTTTCCCTGGTTTGGCACGGCTCGTGGCACGCCCGTGGGTCATCCCCTGTTTTGTACATGGTCATTGACACACCCGTGTTCAAGGCCGTGTTTAAAATCCTGCATTTTTTGTTAGACTATTTTAGGGTAGTGTTAGAAAAATAAGAAAAATAAAGACAATGTTAATGTGTTAGTGCTCGGGTTGCCTCCCGAGCCTCGATCAATACTATGTAGGTTCTGCCAAAGCGAAGTACTAGTATTTATCTTGGTTAAACGCGAAGAATAAACAAGTTATATTCACAGGTTAAAAATTGGTTAATGACTTAACTAGGTTACTCTAATAGGATTAGAAACCTAGAGGCAAGTAAATTGGATAAATCATAAGATGATTAGAACAAGAGTTGTTCACCAAATATTAGGAGTTACATATGATGTAATTAGCAAATGTTGCTTACCTAAATAACCATAGTCTTGAGAGTAAAGCCAAAGCTGACTTAAGAGGAGGTGAAATATGGATCCTTAAACCACTAGAAATACTTTTAAGAAAGTTTTTCCGAAATTAATAAGTGAGGGTTATTAATTTTGAAATAAAATAGTGGGAACATCATTTAATAAAGTCTTTTTAATGATTGATATAAAATTTGTAAATTTATTCACATGCATATTTAATTGTTGTAGATATATTATGGCTGCAAACACTAGCACACTCTCATTGCGATCGGTCCTTGAGAAGGACAAACTGAATGGTTTGAATTTTCTTGATTGGTTCTGTAACTTGAGGATTGTCCTCAAACAAGAATGGAAATTATATGTCATTGAACAACCACTTCCTAATGAACCACCCGCTAATGCCTCGAGGACTGATAGAGATGCTTACAAGAAGTATCTCGATGACATGATAGATGTTTGATGTCTTATGCTTGCCACCATGAATCCTGAGCTTCAGAAGCAACATGAGGACATGGTTGCTTATGATATGATCGAGCACCTGAAAGAACTTTACCAGGGGCAGGCACGGCAAGAGAGGTTTGATATCTCTAAGGCCCTATTCCAATATAAGTTGGCTGAAGGAAACCCAGTAGGACCTCATGTTCTTAAGATGATTGGCTATATTGAAAGCCTATCTAAGCTTGGGTTTCCATTGAGCCAAGAGTTGGCCACTGATGTTATTCTACAATCGTTGCCGGATAGCTACAGCCAGTTTGTCCTCAATTTCAATATGAATGAAACTGACAAGACTCTACCACAATTGCTCAGTATGTTACGAACTGCTGAAGGCAACTTGAAAAAGGTTGGACCCAAGCCCATACTAATGGTCCGTAATAACAAGGGCAAGGGAAAGGCCAAAGTTCAAACAAAGCCCAAGGGCAAAGGTAAGCCCAAGCTTGGAAGAGGAAAGGCTGCACTGAAACCTAAAGGTGGGGTGTCTAAGGAAGGAAACTGTTTTCATTGTGGTGTGACTGGACATTGGAAACGGAACTGCCCTGTCTATCTTGAGGAAGTCAAGAAGGCTAAAGCAAGCGAAATGTCTACTTCAGGTATTTATGTTATTGATATTAATTTATCAACTACTACTTCTTGGGTATTAGATACTGGTTGTGGTTCTCATATTTGTACTTCTGTACAGGGACTACAAAGGAGTAGGACTTTGGCTAGAGGAGATGTGGACCTACGAGTTGGAAATGGAGCAAAAGTTGCTACATTAGCTGTGGGAACATATACTTTATCTTTGCCTAGTGGACTTGATTTACGTTTAGAGGATTGTTATCTTGTGCCCAGTTTGACTAAAAACATTATTTCAATTTCTTGTTTAGACAAAATTGGTTTTGAGATAATTATTAAGAATAATTGTTGTTCCTTTTATCTCAATAATGTTTTTTATGGTTCGGCACAATTGATAAATGGCCTCTATATTTTAGATCAAACCAATCCCATTTACAACATAAATACTAAAAGATCTAAAATAAATGACTCAAATAAAACTTATCTTTGGCATTGTCGTTTGGGCCACATAAGTGAGAAACGCATATCCAAACTCCATAAAGATGGTCTCTTGAATTCATTTGTTTTTGAACAATTTGAAGTATGTGAATCTTGCTTATTGGGAAAAATGACTTAATCTCCTTTTTCTGGAAAAGGTGAACGAGCTAGTGATTTATTGGGCCTAATACATTCTGATGTATGTGGACCAATAAATACACAGGCCAGAGGTGGATTTCACTATTCATTACTTTCACTGATGATTTCAGTAGATATGGGTATGTTTATCTCATGCGCCATAAGTTTGAGTCCCTTGAAAAGTTCAAGGAATTCAGAAATGAAATACAAAATCAACTAGGCAAAACTATCAAGTCACTTCGATCTGATCGAGGTGGAGAGTATTTGAGCCTAGAGTTTGATGATCTTTTGAAAGAATGTGGGATTGTCTCACAACTTACTCCTCCTGGTACTCCTCAATGGAATGGAGTATCTGAGAGAAGAAATTGAACTTTTTTAGACATGGTTCGATCCATGATGAGTCATGCTGATCTACCGACTTCCTTTTGGGGACATGCACTTGAGACTGCTACTTTCACACTAAATCGTGTTCCATCTAAATCGGTTCAAAAGACGCCATATGAGATGTGGACTGGGAAACGTCCTATGAAAATTTGGGGTTGTGAAGCTTATGTTAAACGTCAGACATCGACTAAGCTTGAACCCAAATCTGAAAGGTGTATTTTTGTGGGGTATCCAAAAGAAACCAAAGGATATTATTTTTTTAATCCCACTGAGAACAAAGTTTTTGTTGCTCGGACTGGTGTCTTCCTAGAGAGAGAATTTACTTCTAGAAAAGGAAGTGGGAGAAAGATTGAACTTGAAGAAATTCAAGAATCACAAGATACCACTGAACCAGAGATTGAACAAAAGCAAATTCCACAAGAAATTGAGGAACAAACAACTGCTGTAGAAACACAACCACCGCGCAGATCTTTAAGAGAACGCCGTGCACCTGAGAGATATGAATTTCTCATTACAACACATGGTGACATTCTTCTTATAGATCAAGATGAGCCTACGACTTATCAAGAAGCGGTGACGAGCCCAGACTCTGAAAAATGGCTTAAGGCCATGAGATCTGAGATGGATTCCATGTATGAAAACCAAGTATGGACTTTGATTGACCCACCCGAAGGGGTTAATCCTATAGGGTGCAAATGGGTTTTCAAAAAGAAAATCGACATGGATGGTAATGTACAAACATACAAAGAGCAATTAGCTGCTAAAGGTTTTGGCCAAATTCATGGTGTTGACTATGATGAAACCTTTTCACCTGTAGCTATGTTTAAATCCATCAGGATCTTGCTCGCCATAGCTGCATTTCATGATTATGAAATCTGGCAGATGGATGTCAAAACAGCTTTCCTTAATGGGAAACTTGAAGAGGATGTGTACATGACACAATTGGGTTATGTGTATGGAATCCATATTGATTCCCACTAAGCTATGTTTGGAACGTTGGCGTCGATATAAAACTTACGTGTAAGACCATGTCTGGGACATTGGCATCATATTGATTCATGTAAGACCCTGTTTGGGACAGTGGCATCGATATCTGATTACATGTAAGACCACGTCTGGGACGTGGGCATTGTACGACTATTCTGAGCATTCCGAGTAACCTTTTAGATTCTGAACGGTTCAATGGGCAAGTCTGAGAAATGAATGTCTAAGTGGAAAGTATAATTGAATAAGGTATGTTTGATATGTATACATTGTGTGTATATGGAAGGTAAGTATGTTTATGAACTTACCTAGATGAGTTATGTGTATGGAATTGAAGAAGTAAAATGTGATACTTGAATAAATAAGCTATGATCTATTTTAGTACATGGTGATATGCATGTTGTAAAGTGAATGGCTAAGCAAATGAGCCAAGAATAACTATGGTTATACAATTGAGCTATTAGTAAACTCATATTGGATATGTATATTGAATGCTTATACTTAAGTTACTTGTATATGGCTTATTAAGCTTTTGAAAGCTTACTTTGTGTTTGTTTGTTCTGTTTTATAGATCGTCAAAGCTACTGAAGGCTAAGGGACCGTCGAGGATCGTCATCACACTACTCAATCTTATTTTGATACCTTTTGAAAGTGTATATACTAAGTATGGCATGTATAGGCTAGTTACCTTGAGTTATGTTTGAAATATGTGGATAGCCATGTGATATGGCTAGTTAAATGGTTGTGTAATGAATGAAGAGTCATGCTATATGATGTTTGGTTTTGGTATGATTCCTTGGTTATGAAATGGTCATGATAATGATAAGCTTATTGATGGATTGATGCCATAGTGAATTGGTAAAATTGTGGATGAATCATGCTTGGTTATACTTATGATTTAATTGTGCAAATTGGCATAAAAGTTGGTATGTTTAGAAAAGTATTTGAATGAGTTGAAAAGATGATCATTTGATATGATTTTGGTTGGCAATTGTGTATGAGATAATGCTTGTATGTGATTGTAGTAATGACCCATGCGTGAGTGGCATTTTGGCCTTGAAAATGGCCTATAATTGCCCACATTGTTGAACACACGGGCTTGTGGCTCGACCGTGTCCCTCATGGTTGTAATTCATAGCAAGTCAGACCTGACCACAGGCTGGACACAGGGGCGTGTGACTGGCCGTGTGGTGCAAGTCAGTACGACCCTGGGTAACGCACACAGGCGTGTCCACGACCGTGTGGACAAGTTAGTATGTATGCCCTGTTTTGACACGGCTTAGACACACGGGCATGTCTGAGGCCGTGGGAGGCACACGGCCTGCCCACACGGGCGTGTGACCTCTGTAACTTAGAAAAACTTTAAAATTTCTAAAAATTTTCGTATGTGTTCTGTTCGGTTTAGTCCCGGCCCTATTCTAAAATATGTCTAAGGTCTCGTTGACCTATTAAAGGGACACTTTGAGTTGATTTGATGAATTATATTATGAAATGTCTGTAAAAGTTTTCGATTGTCCGGTAATACCTCTTAATCCTAAACCGACGATGGTTACAGGTTAGGGTTGTTACATTTGATTGGTAGAGAGCTACGATTTAGTCGATTCTCGGACTAACATAGCGTGTAAGAGTCTAGCTATACATGCCATATTTCTGAATTGTGATAGTGTGATGAATCCTGATGTGTAAAATGTGTTTATCGTATAGTAATGGATTTCGAAAGAGCCGTAGCTGACGATGTTGAAAGCAATGCGCCTGCTTCCGCTCAAGGGACAACGCCATCTGATTCGAGACCGACTATGAGCGGTCAAGAGGGAGAGGCTAAATAAGCTTTTTTCCAAATGATGAGTGTGTGGTTCACTCAGTTCGTAGGAAATAATCTGACTATTTCACAACCTCCGCCCCCACTTAATCCTCCTCAGACTTCTGCTATACCTCCGGTTATGAATTTGAAGTTGTTGAATAAGCCTCAGGTCAAAAAATACGTAAATATGAGGCTGAAGAGTTCAGGGCTACTAGTGAAGACGATGTCGAGAAAGCCGAGTTTTGGTTAGAAAACACATTTCGAGTATTTGATGAGATGTCATTAAGTCCCGGAGAATGCATAAAATGTGTTGTTTCTTTGTTACGAGACGCAGCATATTAGTGGTGGAAAACCTTGATTTCTGTGGTTCCAAAGGAACAGGTTAATTGGGATTTTTTTCAGTCTGAGTTTCGAAAGAAATATATCAGTCAAAGATTCATTGACCAGAAACGAAAGGAATTCCTGGATTTGAAATAGGGCCATATGTCTGTCCCTGAATACGAACGAGAGTTCGTGAGACTAAGTCTGTATGCTCGGGAATGTGTATCGATCGAAGCAATAATGTGCAAAAGATTTGAATATGGCTTTAATGAAGATATTCGCTTGTTAGTTGGGATTTTGGAGATAAAAGAGTTTGTGGTGCTTGTTGATCGGGCATGTAAAGCTGAAGCACTCCGGAAAGATAAAAGATGAGCCTGAAGCTAGAGATGTGAGAAAGAGATTTTCGAGTAAATCATTTCAGTCTGCATCAAGGAAATTCAGAGATGAACATAGCCGTTCCAAGGCTAATGTGGGACAATAGAACAAAGATTGATCTAGGTCACAGTTGAGATCCAAAACTCCAGTTACTTCGATGGCAAGTGTTGGAAATGTCCTATCCGAACGACCTGAATGTAAGCATTGTGGTAAAAGACACTCGGGAAGTTGAACATTGAATGATCAAGCTTGTTTCAGATGTGAATCGTTAGATCATTTCAACCTAGATTGTCCAGAGTCTGTTGAGCATGAGATCGTTCAAAATTCGAGGTCTGATAATGTTCCAGTGAGAGGTAGACCTTCCCGAAATGCAAGAAATGTCAGTGGTAGTCAAAGAACTATAAAGGTCACTATTGCGAGGTCTAAAGCTAGAGCGTCTGCCATAGCGTATGCCATCCGAGCTTGTGAAGAAGCTTCATCTCCCGATGTTATAACAGGTACATTTACTCTTTATGATACTTCTATGATTGCACTAATAGACCCTGGTTCTACTCATTCGTATGTATGCATGAACTTAGTATCCAGTAAGACTTTGCCTGTAGAGTCTACTGAATTTGTTATTAGAGTATCGAACCCTTTATGTAAAAGTGTCCTAGTTGACAAAGTATGCAAAAACTGTCTGTTGATGTTTCGAAATATCTATTTCCCTGCTGATCTGATGCTATACCATTTGACGAGTTTGATATAATTTTGGGTATGGACTGGTTGACATTGCATGATGCAGTTTTGAATTGCAAAAGAAAGACTATTGATTTGAGATGTCAGAATGATGAAATAGTTCGGGTTGAGTCAAATGATTTGACTGGGTTACCTGCTGTAATATCTGTGTTGAAAGCTCAGAGTTATGTGAAAAAGGGCTACGAAGCTTATTTTTCTTATGTAATTGACTCAAAAGTATCTGAAAAGAAAGTAGAATCGGTGCCAGTTGTCTATGAGTTCCTGATGTGTTCCCTAAAGAATTACCGGGATTGCCTCCAATACGTGAAGTTGAATTTGGCATTGATCTGTTGCCTGGTACGACCCCTATTTCGATAGCTCCGTATAGAATGGCACCAACAGAGCTGGAAGAGTTAAAGTCACAGTTACAAGAGTTTAAAGTCACAGTTACAAGAGTTGACTGATAAAGGTTTTGCAAGATCGAGTTTCTCACCTTGGGGTACTCTCGTTCTGTTTGTGAAAAAAAAAGATGGCACGATGAGAATGTGCATAGATTATTGTCAGTTGAACAAAGTGACAATAAAGAACAAATATTTGTTGCCTAGAATCGATGATTTGTTCAATCAACTAAAAGGAGCCACTGTGTTTTCAAAGTTAGATCTGAGATCGGGATACTACCAGTTGAGAGTAAAAGATTCAGACATTCCGAAAACTACTTTCAGAACGAGGTACGAGCATTATGAGTTTTTAGTTATACCTTTTAGACTAACGAATGCTCCTGTTGTTTTTATGGATATGATGAATAGAATATTCAGACCGTACCTAGACCGATTTGTTGTTGTTTTCATTGACGACATTTTTATTTATTCTCGAGATGAAATTGAACATATTGAACATTTGAGAACCGTGTTACAAACTCTGCGAGAAAAACAATTGTATGTGAAATTCAGTAAATATGAATTCTGGTTGCGTGAAGTTAGTTTTCTGGGACATATTGTATCGACCTCTGGTATACGAGTCGATCCAAATAAGATTTCTGCTATTCTGGAATGGAAGCCTCCGAAGAATGTGTCTAAAGATTGTAGTTTTCTGGGACTTGCTGGTTATTATCTAAGGTTTGTAAAAGGCTTTTCGATGATAGCTACTCCATTGACTAGATTGCTTCAGAAAGATGTGAGGTACGAATGATCTGATAAATGTCAGAAAATCTTTGATCAGTTGGAAACCCTTTTGACTGAAGCTCCAGTGTTGGTACAGCCAGAATCGGGCAAAGAGTTCGGCTAGCATGGGTTTAAGTTGAATTGCATAAATTTGTAATTTTATGAAATAAGGACTATATTGTAAAAATGTGAAATATTAAGGGAAAAAAGGTAAAGTTACCTTAATGTGCATTTTGGACTAAATTGAATAGTGTGATAATTAAATAAGTTAATTTTGATTACATTTAGATCAAGAAAAGTGAAATGCAGATATAGATCGGGGAAAGAACAAAGTTTCAGACTAATCGACTCATTTCGTCATTTTCACATTCGAGGCAAGTTCGTATGTATTAAACATTATTATATTTGTGTTTTAAATGCTTTGATATTGCATAAATTGTGAATACGACACTGCAGACATATTAAATGATGATTCGGCAAGTGAGAAAATCCCGGTTGAACCTTAGGTATAAATTAGGATGCCAATGACATTTCATTAGAGATTATGTGATTGGGTGCTAGTCTGTATGTCCTACCGGTGGCTTAGTTTTCCAGCATGTGTTTCGGATACTCGTCAGCTTGTGTAAGCATCACCGTGTAGCTTCATCATGACCGCCAGCTTGTGTGTGCAGACCCGTTGATAGCTCAAGCGTGAGCATTATATGTGATATAAGATTGAGATAGCTTTGGTTATATTTGTGGCACTTAGTATGCGAGATTCCTGAGTATCTGATAGTATTCTGAATGGTTCAACGGTTATTTATGTCAAATATGTAATTGAGTATAAGATTGATACGATATGGTACAGGTATGTACACGAACCGTATGAGCCTTGAATCAAAGAAAATTGTGAATTTTATATCAATTCTTATGATTGAATATGTGAAAGGTTTATTAGGTAATATGAGTTATATGTTCATATATTCAATTGGTTGAGTTGTATACTTGTGGTTAATTGTGATTATTATCATACGAGCTTACTAAGCTGTATAGCTTACTTTATTTGTTTTCCGTGTTTTTTAGTGAAATCAAAGCTAGCTCGGTTTCGGGGAATCGTCGTAGACTTCATCACACTATCCAATATCACTTTGGTACTTTTTAACTTCAGTATTTTGAGTATATGGCATGTATAGAGACTTTGGTCATGTTGGTATTTGTGTGTTGTTAATGAATTTAGTCATTTGATATGGCTTGTAAATATTAACACTTTGGTTTTGTATATAGCCATGAGAGTTGACTTAATTTGGTTGGTTTGGTTGTGTATATATATGTGCATATGGCTTATGTGATGTGTTTGATGATGGATATATGATGCTTATTGATAATAGGTATTATGGATATCAAATAGTTGAGTTTTGAACATTGGTATGATAGTCAATCTAGGCAAATAATGCATATTTGAAATTGGTTATTTTGATGAGTTGTGAAAGTGAGTTTTGGTATGGAATTGATTGACATATTGTGGTATTGGTATGTTTTGTATTTGTTGATATTGAAATGGTATGATTTGTACTTGGGTGATGTTGGTTGAATACCTATTTATGACATGTTTTGGTGCCATTTGGATTGGTGTAGGTTGATAAACCGTAATATAAACATATTTTAATCCCACATTTAGCATACTTTTGGATGATTTATTCCCTGAATTGTGTAGTTTGGTGCTCTTAATCCTTTGTTTTCATGTTTTATACTTAGGAGAGCACCAGAGGATGAAAAGAACAAGAAACAGGCCTAAAATAGAGTAAATGGGCCATATCACGAAATCAACGCGGCTTGGGCCCAAGACCACACGGTCGTGCCTCATCAACAGACCCGAACACGGCCTGGCCACGACTTACACGGGCGTGTGCCATGGGTGTGTCCCTATCGTGACAAAGAAGAGTTTCATTCGGATTAGGGTACTTAGAGGCAAAGAAAGCCATTTCAAAAGCCTATATGAACACCCTTGAGGCCAACCTTCAAGGGGGAGACCAGTTAGGAGTCCAGTTAGGCCGAAGAGCTAAGCCAGAGAGGCCAAAATTGTGGAATTTACTCGAAGAAAGCCAGTTGATTCATCTCAAGAAGCTGGAGTTATACTCAAGACGGAAGATCTTCTCTTCAATTCCTTCAAGGGGTTTTAGGGTTTTTCTTATATTTTGTTTTATATTTTCTTCTGAGATGTATTCTTTTATCATTATGAACTAAACCCGTCAAATACCTGAGGAGGATGAAACCTAAGATGGATCTTGTTATTGTTTTCTGAACTATATGATAAATATTTGATTTGTTCTTAATTATGTGTTCTTAATTCTTGCTTTGATATTTCAGGATATTAATTCAAGTACTGATGTGCTTAGGCAATGGAGCAAAAGTCCCTGTTTAAGAGTAGATCTAACATAATTATGCGGAGTTGATCGCAACCCTAGAAATAGGATGACGAAAATCTGCCGGATCAGGGTCAAACCTAATATGGGAGTCCATAGTTCGAGTTAATGCAATTCTAGGGGTCTTAATCAATTTTTTTTCCCACAAGTATTTTCCCCAATTCATTCTCTTTGTCTTTGAATCTTTAGCTTAATAGTTAGTTAATTTTAGAAGAATTAATAAATCGTTTAATTTCTAAGCTAAATAACAAAAAGAAAGTTAGTATTAGTACTTTTGGTTCATTTGGGTTCGACAATCCAGTCTTGCCACTAAACTATACTACTATTCGATAGGTGCGCTTGCCTACATCGTTGTCATAGTTAGTTTCTAGGCTCGATCATTCTCTTTATAAAATTTTAAGAATTTGTCACATGATCAAGTTTTTGGCGCCGTTACCGGGTAACTAAAATATTAAGAACGCTCAATTTTTATTACTTTAGCCATTTTTATTTTTTGCTATTTATTTTTATTTTTATTTTGCTTTTATCTTTGCTAATTTTTCTTCTTTTATTTGTTCTTGATAGGTACCTCTAGTTTATGACTAGAAGGAACCCGACATGACCCCTAATTTATGACAGTGATATTGAAGGCACTGTTCGCAGAAATCGTAGATAAATAAGGCGAAGCTTAAATTACGTAGAAGAAGAGCAAGAAGTCAAAATTAATACCACCGATGGCTGAGAATAATACGCTACCTCCAAAGGTGGCCAATAATCATGCTCCTCAAACTATGTATGATTATGCTAAACCTAATTTAACAGGAACTGAGTCAAGTATTGTTAGACCGGCTATTGCTGCAAATAATTTTGAACTGAAACCTAACACAATTCAGATGATACAGCAATTTGTTCAGTTTGATGGTTTGTAGATGAAGATCCAAACAATTAGTTGGCGAATTTCCTAGAATTTTGTGATACTTTCAAAATAAATGGCGTTTCTGATGATGCCATCTATCTTCGGTTATTTCCCTTTTCTTTGAGGAATAAAGCCAAACAGCGGTTGCATTCTCTTCCACGAGGGTCAATTACTACATGGGAACAAATGACCGAAAATTTTTTATTAAAATATTTTCCGCCAGCTAAAACGGCCAAGTTAAGGAATGATATCTCTTATTTTGTGCAAATGGATTTAGAAACACTTTACGATGCATGGGAGAGATACAAAGATCTATTGAGAAGGTGCCCACACCATGGATTACCCTTGTGGCTACAGGTCCAAACTTTTTACAATGGTGTTAATCCTTCAACCAGGCAACTGATTGATTCAGCCGCCGGCGAAACATTGAATAACAAAACACCTGAGGCTTCCTATGAATTCATTGAAGAGATGTCACTGAATAACTATCAGTGGCAAGTCACAAGGACAAAGCCAACAAAAGTAGTCAGTGTTTTCAACCTTGATGCAGTAACCATGCTATCAAATCAGGTAGAGATGTTAAATAAAAAGGTTGATGGTTTATGTGGTTCTTTGTAGGTACATCTAGTTATGCAGTGCGATACGAATGGAGGAGGGATGAACAACAGAGACTATCCACCTTACAACCCGAGCGCTGAAAATGAGCAAGTTCACTATATGGGTAACAATTTCAAATCTCAAAATAACCCTTATAGTAATTCTTATAATCTAGGTTGGAGGAAGAACCCCAATTTTTCATGGGGTGATCAAGGAAATCAGAGACAACAACCCCCTCCAAACTTCCAACAACAGCCCTACCCACAGGAAAAGAAACTGAACCTTGAGGAGATGCTGTCAAAATTTATAACCGTGTCAAAAACACATTTTCAAAACACCGAAACAACACTTAAAAATCAACAAGCATCGTTTCAAGGGATCGAGAACCAATTAGGGCATCTCGCTAAGTCGATCTCAGAATGACCATATGGCAGCTTGCCAAGCAACACTGAGACTAACCCAAATGAGCAATTTCAAGCCATAATAGCTCAGGATAGTGTATGGTTAGATGAGCCTAAGTTAAGCCAAGAAAATATGTTAGAGGAAGGTGAGAATGAGGTAAGTCATGATAAGCCAAAACCAGTAATTAAAGAGTACCAACCTCATATACCTTATCCTGATGCGATGAAGAAGGACAACACAGACGAACAATTTGGTAAATTTCTTAAACTTTTAAAGCAATTACATATTAACTTACTGTTTCTTAAAGCTCTTTTGCAGATGCCAGACTCAAGGAAATTTTTAAAAGAGCTTTTGACAAACAAAAGGACGTTAGACGAGGAATCGCATGTGGAATTAAACGCAGTGTGCTCAGCAATGTTGCAAAATAAACTACCACGAAAATTAAAAGATCCAGGGAGTTTTACAATTCCATGCTTAATTGGTAGTTTATCTGTTGATAATGCTTTAGCTGATTTAGGGGCAAGCATCAATGTTATGCCTTATAAATTGTTTAAATAACTAGGTCTAGGGAAACCCAAACAAACTAGGATGAGCATTCAATTAGCTGATAAAACTATTAGAATTCCTAGGGGTATAATTGAAGATGTTCTTGTGAAAATTGATAAATTCGTATTCCCAGTAGACTTCGTCGTTTTAGACATGGATGAGGACAATAGTATCCCCTTAATTTTAGGAAGGCCCTTTTTAGCAACTGCCAGGACTAAAATTGATGTCAGCGTAGGTGAAGTCATATTTTGTGTAGGTGACGAATCAATCAGTCTTCAGGCTCTTGACTCGGCTAGGACATCGAATAATCAAGGTGAGAACATAAATTCTATTAATAACCATTCGGTTAAACCTTCTCTTTAGGAAGCACCACGGAACTACACAACTAAGCCAGATCCTAGACCTCATGCCAACAAGAAAATAACTCATAAGGAACGAATGCTTCAGATTGATGAACTAGACGAGTGGAAGACACACTTCAAGGAGAAATTAGGAATACACAAAGCAGAACAAACGCCAATCCATGGGATAAACAAGTTTAAGATCGGAGATCAGGTATTGTTAGATAAGGCAGACCCTCGAATACCTCCTCCTGACCCTAATACAAACAAAGAAATATCTTTTAGGGTAATCAGTGTTTTCCCATATGGAACAGTCGAGGTAAGTAATCCTACATTTGATACTTTTAAAGTAAATACTACTCGACTTGAACCATATACCCATAATAGAACTAATAGCATGAGAAAGCACTTTCAGCTCCTCAAACCACCATGATTATGAGAATGAGAGGTAAGTTTAGTTTAAGACTTTAAACGAGTGCTTTTCGGGAGGCAACCCGTGCACTAACCCCATTAATTTTAACATTATTATTTTTACTTTTACTTTTCCTTTTTAGCACCTAACTATAAACTAACCAAGTGCAAATTTCCACACCACACAGCCTTACACACGGCCGTGGCCGTGGTCGTGTGGAGGCTACGGATGTACGTACTAAAATGGCAGAGATAGTACGACACATGACGAAAAATATCTTCTAGCCACGGGGCCCAACTGAACCCCACGGCCATGAGATGCGGTCGTGGCCGACACTGTTTTAGCAACATGGGCGTGGCAACCTGTACATGGGCGTGGGAGAAATGAACGGAGCATAACAGAGCCGTGCGACATGGTCGTGTGACTCGACACGCCCACGGTACACGGGCGTGGGGATGTACCAGACCTAAAATTTCTATTTAAACCACCCCTCTCCTCTTCTTACCTACTCCCCACCCTTCTTCCCCCTTTACATTCCCTCTCGATTTTCATTCCTTCCTCCACTCTCCTAACTCTTGTTCTAACAATCATCCATGTCGAAGAAACGAAAGGATCCTATCACAGTCTCCCTTTGTGAGACTGGTCTACATAAGTTCATGCCGACCGCTTCATTAACTCGATAGGAGAAGGACCTTTGAGTCCATTTAATTTCTCTTTTCATTTTCACTTCTCCTTTATTTTCCTTTTCTGTAATTTTCTTTTACTTAGTTTAATCTTTTCTATTTCGTTTTCTTTGATTTAGGTTCTAAAGTCTGCTAGGGAATCACCACGACCACAACCATAACCACCCCACCGCAGCCTAAGAAATCACACCCACCTCGCTAACCATATAACAATAAGGACTCTTCGGTCCATTAATCTTTTCTTTTAATTTTATTTTACTTTCTATTTTATTTCTCTTTATCTTTCTTGTCTTTAAATATATATTTAGTATATTTTAAATTATTATCATTATTTCCTGGCTAATTCTTCACGAGCTTCCCAATTTCTTCATCTAGCGCAGAGATTGTCGGCGGGCACCACACCACGGCACTCCCAAATCAAGGAAGCCATCCAAATTCAGGAAGTTTCACCTCTCCCTATCTCTTAAATTTCATATATATCTTTGTACATTGAGGGCAATGTACATCTTAAGTGTGGGGGTGAATATTTATTTCGAGAAAATGCCTAACTTTTGTCATTATTCTCATATCCCTGAATTATGCCTTGAATTATACCTTGTTCTTAAGTAATTTTCTCATATTATGATTAGAATGAAATTTCCTTTGGATCATGATTTTTATTGATATGTTTTAGATTAAGTCATTGATAATTGTGCAGTGATGATTTAAACTTTAGGAGACTAGAGAATCAAGCATGATGAGTCTATTTTCAAAAATTAAAATTATGTTAGATTATCTACCTAAATCTAATTATTACCTTGAAGTTTGAAATTTACAAGGTTGACATAAAAAAACCCATAACTTTTGTGAGATTTTGAGCCTTTTAGAGCATACATTCTTTCGTGCTCACTTTTTATTATGAGTGTGTCAACATTGATTTGTTATTCTAGAACTTGCTTCGATTATACATGTCAAGACCACATTATTGATTTGATATACAGAGATGATAAAGGCACTTAGGATTTAACCCACTCACTCCCCTAAAAGCCTACCCTCACAATTAACCCCTAGTGAACCCCTTTGATCGTAACAACCCTTTTTATTGACTCACCCACTAATATTAACCCAAAAACCTGGTCTGTATTTGTTATCACCATTCCTCTTGACCACCTTTATATCGAGCTTTGATTTGATCAATTGCCTAAACTATAATCTTTATTTGAGTAGTTAAATTCATCCTTTCACTTGATTTGTTCTTAAAAAAAATCGAAGTATATTTATTAGAGAGCTTACATGTTTAAATTCCACATCTTGAAGAAAAAGCTCGTATTATTAGTTTTTAGTTGATGTAATTATTTAGGATTAATTTGTTTTTCTAGTTAGGTAAATTGTCAATTCAATCTCGATTCTAACCCTCTAATTCAGCCTTTATCCACACCTTTAACCCGAGCCCCATTACAACCCTTTTTAAAGACCTTTCAATTTATGCATGTAACACCCCAAACCCGGTCAAAACGCCACGACCGAATCTGGTATGTCACAGGTAAAACATTTTTGGAAAACAAGTCTGTTGAGTCAATTTGCGAAGAAAACACTTAATCTTATGAAAACCAAAGTTGCGTTAAGTAATTTATTAAAATCATTTCAAAGTTTGTTTTAAAGAGAATCGAGTTGACTTTTCGTTGTTACAAGTTCACTTATTTACCCGATGGTAAAGTTTTGGGAAAATCTTGAAATTTATTAAGGTTGTGAAAACATTCATTTTATAATTTCTTTCCTTGTTAGTCATGCTTTAATGTTTAACACAAATTCAAATAAATAATCAAACCCAAAGCAAAATATAGATGGCCTTATTCCATAACCAAAACCCCAAAATTTAAAACAAGGTAAAACCGAAATTTAACCGTTCAAAATGAAACCAACTATTGAGCATGGCCACCTCGAGTCCATCCCCGCTCCATATCCGCGATCTAGGAATTATCTGGAAAATGTAAAGGAAGGGGTGAGTCACCGAGACTCAGTGTGCAATTCCCCATCCCGAAGATAACAAGCCCTTACACAGTTCATAAACAAGTATGTATGTCATGCAACCCAAAAACCTAACCATCCAAAACTCCTGATTCTACCCCGTGTGGTACCAAACCATTGGTGGTGCCAAACCACTGGTGACCCAAAGTCACAAATAAACATATGTGGTACCAAACCACTGGTGGTGCCAAACCACTGGTGACCCAAAGTCACAAATAATCATATCTTCCCCCTCCTCTCATCACCCATATTAATGAACATGCTTTTCAATGCAAAATAATCATGCTTAGCATTCACAGATAATGTAACAAGGCATATGCAGACGTAACAGAGGCAATTAACACTAGCCATCAGAATTGGACTTACCCGGAGTCCTCGCTTTTACCCACAAGGGTAACATATCCATATCCACAGTTATTTCGGCTTTTTGACAGTATACATGATATTAACATACTACACATCCCATATAAAGTGTGTAAGAGATACACACCTGATTACTCGCAAGACTACGCTTTCTATGCCGTCACTATCGTTAACCGACACTACCGCTATCTGTCTACTCTCCTGCTCAGAAGCTGGTCCACACCCAGTGGCCAATCGTGAACCGCAGATACAGCCCGCTTCTTGAATTTAGGGGCTGGGGTCTCAAATCCAACCTCTCCTAACGTTTGGTTAGCCTTCGAGTCCATAACACACCTTAGTCACTAACTCAGATTAAAGCAGTGAAACGAATCGTAAGGAACTAAAACCCGAAGTTAGAACCCTTACCTAAATTGACAGAACCTAAGGTTCTAGGATTGACTCACAACCAACGAATCCCGAAAGTCTCCACACAAGATGGCGTCAACACACCCCCTGTATTCGGCCAAGCATCAAATAACATAGGGTATCTGCCTTTCGGCATTTAACACAACAAGAGATGATTGAATGATAGGGACACTTACCACACCACAAGCAAACCGATTGGGAGTGATGGCAACCCAACGATAGTGATCTACTGCAAACAAGAGTCCAACAAGAAGGTTTGAGTGCTAGAGATCTCAGCTTTTCTTACCATAGCAAACGAAATAGTGAGAAAGAAATAGAGATGTGAGAATGCCAGAAAGATTCGACCATAAGAACCAAAAGAGAAAGAAAGACAAGATAAATAAAGACTTACCAGAATATGAATTGTGATTCGACTATGATGAAGTCTTCGGGAAAAAGAAGCACAAAGAATGATTCTGTGATCTAACAATGTTTGGCTAAGGACAATGAAGGTATGGTCTTCGGCTTCTAGAGATTGAAAGAAGATCTAAGTCAAGGTGATGGGAATCAAGGGGTTTCGGCTTTTAAGATTGGAAAGAAGAAAGAGGATTTAGGCTCCAAATAGTCTTCTAGTTTCGGCTATGGTCAAGAGATGAGAAAAGAGAGGACAAGTTTTGGCACAAGAGAGATTGGGAGAAGAAAAGAAATCACAAGAGAGGTGGAGTGATGATTTCAGCTTTGGCACAAAATGAAGAAAGAAAAATAGAAGAGATTCGGCAATGGCCATTTTGAGAGGAGAAGAAAAGAAATAACAAATGTAAAATGTGAACGAGGAAAGTAGTTCAATTCAGCGCCAAAGAAAAATAAAGGAAGAAAAGACCCCAAATGCTCTCTACTAGCCGAATGCTCACTCCTCACCAAAGCCAACATACCACATTCGGCCACCCCCTTAGCAACACTCAACCGAATGCCCAACCCCCTTCCAAAACTTTTGAAATTCGGCTAACACACTTCCCACTTCAATCCCCCTTTTCTCTCCTCATTTTTCTCCTGACCACATATTCAAACAATTTTGAATAATTCAAAATCCTACATTTTCTCTTCTCCACCAATTCAAATGTGTTGACTCCTTCAACACATATCCACCACATTCCATCCTGAGCACAACTCCTCCCTAGTCTTGGCATAAAAAAGGACAAGCAGAAAGGGATTATCACAACTCGAACCAAGGCTCCCCCACTCTCCTGAGGCGTCACTTCCTTGGCCTTAAGTGGCGCCTCCCTTGCCACTTTACCAATTGATTTCTTGTGTCACATCTTGCCTCTATTTCCCCTTAACACTAACTCCTTCAGCTCCCCCTTCCAAGTACCCAAAATTAAAATTTTTGCTAAGGCTCTAGCCCAACCTTGACTCAAGCCTAGACCCTAAAACAACCTAAACTAGCATGACATCCATACTATCTACTTGCAACAAATGAAATGCAAAGGCCCCGATTTAAGGATGTTACAATGCATCATCTCATTCTACAGTGGTGGAGATTTGATTTTCAGGCAAGCCTATGGGATTAACATTTTATGTTCGACTTTTGAGTGTTTAATTTTGAACCTTAAACACTTTGAGTGATTTGAGTGAATCTTTAGTGAGGATGTCAACTCTTGTCGGTTTTTAAATTAAGGGTAATTATTTAGGTAAAGGGAAAACACCTATGTTTTCGTGCTACGAAAAAACCATGACTTTGACTATTTGAATCTTTAAGACGCTTTAATTAAATTAACAAAGTATGAATTACCTTTGAATTATGATGAAACATTATTGATGAATATTATGAATCAAGGAAGTTCATTTAATTGTGAGTTGAGAATTTTGCTTAAGGACAAGCAAATGCTTAAGTGTAGGGGTATTTGATAAACCGTAACATAAACATATTCTAATCCCACATTTAGCATACTTTTGGATGATTTATTCCCTGAATTGTGTAATTTGGTGCTCTTAATCCTTTGTTTTCATGTTTTATACTTAGGAGAGCGCCAGAGGATGAAACGAATGAGAAACGGGCCTAAAACGAAGTAAATGGGCCATATCACGAAATCAACACGGCCTGGGCCCAAGACTGCACAGCCGTGCCTCATCAACAAACCCGAACACGGCCTAGCCATGACTTACATAGGCGTGTGCCATGGGCGTGTCCCTGTCGTGACAAAGAAGAGTTTCATTCAATTTAGGGTACTTAGAGGCAAAGAAAGCCATTCCAAAAGCCTATATAAACACCCTAGAGGCCAACCTTCAAGGGGGAGTCCAGTTAGGCCAAAGAGTCGAGCTAGAGTGGCCAGAATTGTGGAATTTACTCGAAGAAAACCAGTTGATTCATCTCAAGAAGCCGGAGTTATGCTCAAGATGGAAGATCTTCTCTTTAATTCCTTCAGCGGGTTTTAGGGTTTTTCTTATGTTTTGTTTTATATTTTCTTCTAATATGTATTCTTTTATCATTATGAACTAAACCCCTCGAATACCTAAGAGGGATGAAACCTAAGACGCATCTTGTTATTGTTTTCTGAACTATATGATAAATACTTGATTTGTTCCTAATTATGTGTTCTAAATTTTTGCTTTGATATTTCAGGATATTAATTCAAGTACTGATGTGCTTAGGCAATGGAGCAAAAGTCCCTATTTAAGAGTAGATCTAACATACTTAAGTGGAGTTGATCGCAACCCTAGAAATAGGATGACGAGAATCTGTCGGATTAGGGTCAAACCTAATATGGGAGTTCATAGGTCGAGTTAATGCAATTCTAGGGGTTTTAATTAGAAAGAGATTTCAATTAATCAACCTAGGGTTAGACGTTAGTAGCCTCGAAAGAGGTATTAATATACATTAGGGAATCCTACGGATCAAGTCAAATGAA
Organism: Gossypium australe; assembly: GCA_005393395.2. Taxonomy (NCBI): domain Eukaryota; kingdom Viridiplantae; phylum Streptophyta; class Magnoliopsida; order Malvales; family Malvaceae; genus Gossypium; species Gossypium australe. The sequence goes on along the minus strand of CM016624.1, from coordinate 63,414,550 downwards.
TAAATCGTCTAGTTCAGAGTTAAATAACAAGTGAAGTCTAGGTGGATTCTTCCTCGGGTATTGTCTTAATCAATTGGTTTTTCCCACAAGTATTTTCCCCAATTCATTCTCTTTGTCTTTGCATCTTTAGCTTAATAGTTAGTTAATTTTCGAATAATTAATAAATCCTTTAATTTCTAGGCTAAATAATAAAAAAAAGTTAGTATTAGTACTTTTGGTTCATTTGGGTTCGACAATCCGGTCTTGCCACTAAACTATACTACTGTTCGATAGGTGCACTTGCCTCCATCATTGTCATAGTTAGTTTCTAGGCTCGATCATAGGTATATGCAAATTTGGGTGGCAAAATGGCTTGGTAAATAGCCTATTTTTGTCCACACAGGCAGAGACATGGGTGTGTGTCTCAGTCGTGTGTGGCACATAGTCAGGCTACACGGTCGTGTGTCCCCTAGTGCTGAATTAAGAATCAAGTCAGTATTCGCCACACGGCCCAACACACGGGTGTGTGACTTGGCCGTGTGGCATAGTCAGAATACCCTACAGGTTCAGCACAGCCTAGCACACGACTTGGCACACGAGCGTGTGTGACTATTTTTAGGGCACACGGGTTAACCACATGGGCGTGTGTGCTAGCTGTGTGACCCAAGTCAGAGAGTTAGACGTTGTTAGACACAAGCTGGGACATGGTCTTGTGATCCCATTTCGAATGTAACACCCCCAAACCCGGCCCACAAGCCCTGACCGGATCTGGTATGTTACTGCCGAAGAACGGTTGAAAATCTTTTTGACTTTAGAATAAAACATGTAAATTTGTTAACTTTTGAAAACCATGTCCATTTAAAATTATACTTAAACTTTGTTATTATAAAATGTCCAAATTAAAACTTTAATGTATATGCTTTGAGTAAATAGGTGGCTAAAAATAAAATAATCTTCACATAGTAATTTAATTAAATCAAGCCCATAATAAAATAATACCAAAAATAACAACAAGGCCCTTATTACAACCCAATATTTAAACAAAATACTTAATTTCAAAAATGCATAAAATAATCAAAATCTCTTCTTTTGCATGGCCACCTTGTATCCACTCCAACCCGGTTCAAGCTCATGAATGACCTGAAATGGTTGAGAAAATTTGGGTGAGTCCACAGACTCAGTGCATAATCATTACACATGTTTCCACACGTATGGGCTTAACCCATACCCACACAGTTCATACCAATAGATATGCAAAATGTATCCCAGCCCAATCCTAAGTCCATCCGTTACACCAACCTTAGCAGACTCCCTGCCTAAGGCCGTGGCTAATCCACCGATCACAACCGAGTGATCCCACATATCCTACCTCGGCAGACCTGCTGCACAAGGCCGTGGCTGAGCCACTGATCACATCGTGATCCTCAAATCCTACCTTGGCAGACTTGCTGCTCAAAGCCATGGCAGAGCCACCGATCACGTAAGTGATCCCAATAGTAATCCGTCCACGGTGATGCACTCAGCTATCAACCGCCGAGATGGGCACCTAGCCAACATCTCCCTTGATGAAGCACACAGCTAACCATCAAGCGCTAATGTAGCACGAGGCTAACATTAGACCACGTACATAATATGTACACCCCGTCCTTCCTTGATCAAAACCAATCCCCATGCACATATGTTAATGTATCATGTCAAATCAACATATAGAGTGAGTATAATCACATGCTCATTACCATATCAAACAGGCGCCATAAATAATTTAATATCACAATTTACTAACCTGTTAACCGATTATCCCAAACATGGGTATCCACCACTTTAGCCTTTATTGTCAGCTACCACACATCATACACAAGTATATACATCAATACACAAATAACAGGAGAAACAGTGCGACAATTATGCACCTGATTAGCACAGTTGACTAAACCCCGAAATCACACGTGGCTCCTAAAAGTCTCAAGTCTCCAAATCTCGGTAGATCACTACTACAAATGCTGACTATACGCCGCCTAAAAAGGTTCTGCCTTCCCTACAATCGGCCAAAACTAAACAACATAATCATTCTAATCAACCTCTAAGGGTATAACCGTAATTTTACCTACCAAGGGCATTTTCATAATTTACCCACCAAGGGTATTTTCGTAATTTACAACTGTAATGGCCTTTCCGAAGGCCTAATGTCGCCACTAGCGACTCAGCTACCATTTCCGGTCGTACCGGACGATTGGGCCTAATGTCTCCACATAGTGTTTCAAATTCATCAAACCATAATAAATACCAATAAAATAATGACTCAAAATAAATAAGAGTCAAAAGGCCTTTATTACACAATATGTAATCCAAATTCTTTGAATATAAATAAGCTTAAAAGTATTTAAATTCTTCTTTCTGCATGGGCCACCATGTGTCCTCTCCTATCCCGGTCCGATCTACGCATCACCTGAAATGGTTATTAAAATTGGGTGAGTCCACTGACTCAATGCATAATCATAACACAAATTTCCATCCGTATGGGATTGGCCCATACCAAACAATTCACATAGTAAATCATGCACATATGCATCTCAGCCCAACCCACAAACCAACCGTACTCCAACCTTGGCAGACTCCCTGCCTAAGGCCGTGGATAAACCACCACTGATCATCTCGTGATCCAAAATCCTTACCTTGGCAACTCACTGCTCAAGGCCGTGGCTGAGCCACCGATCAACCAATCATGATCCCGATATCAAAATCCGTCTACGGTGATGCACATAGCCATCAACCGCCGAGATGGGTACCGAGCCACACCTCCCTTGAGGTAGCACAAAGCTAGCCTTCAAGCGCTAATGTAGCCTGAGCTATCATTAGACCCCGTACATCCTGTGTACACTTCTTCCTTCTTCAATCCAAACCACCTCCCATGTGTGTAACAAATGCAACATGTCAGATCACAACATAAAGGTAAGCACCACACCTTAATTACCATAACATGAATATATTATAAATAACTCACCATTCAAGCCATTGTAATCGGCCATCACACGTCACGCATATGTAAACATATTAGCAAACCAAGAACACAGAAATAGTGCGATGATTACGCACCTGCTTGATACAGTCAACAAACCTCGAAGTCACACGCTGCCCCTAAAAGCTTGTCGAAACCCCCTAAAGGAAACCGTATTAAATTCGGCTTCAACACCAAAAAAACATCAAGATGTGGCCTCTGGCCGAACACCTACCACTTCTTACCTTGATGAGTAATCGATTCCAACAGCCCCCTAAGTGCTCCCTCACACCGGCTTAACAATAGATCCCCTTCGGCTAATCAGAAAAGACTGAAAGGTTCGGCAAAGCTTTTTAAATGGTGTTGGGGTATTCGGCAATGACAAGTTTTGGTGGTGGTTTCGGTTAGAACGAAGGTTAAAAGAATAGGAGATGGAGGAGTAGGAGGTTCGGCCACCTAGCAAACTTGAGATGAAAAAGAAGTGTTTTGAAAGAAAAGGTTTCGGCTACAAAAGGTTGGGAGTAAAATACTAGCAATTTCGGCAAAGAGATCAAAATGATGGAAAGGGACAAAAAGGTGAGCACTTCCTCTATTTATAGAACAAAAAAAAAAAATCGGCTCACCCTACCCACATGCAACAAACCAAAAATGCCCCCCCAAGCTCCCCAAATTCGGCTACCACCTTCCTGGCCATACAATTCAAATTGATTTGAATTAATCAAATCACCTAACTCACTCCCAGCCACCCATTTGAAATCAATTCAAATTAAAATATAAAACCCACCTTTATCTCTAAATAATAAAAATAATCCTAAAAGATAACTAAGTAGATAAATAAATAAAATAATAAAGAAAAACCAAAAGATCACCCCCCCAGCCGAAATCTAATTCAAAATAATTACTAGAGCTTATCCTATTCTTCTAATTTGAACTACATGTACCGTCCACTGCTGCAAAATCCAAAAAGAATAAAAAAATAAACTCCAACGCCACCCTCCAGGTTCGAACCTAGGACCAAGCTGCTACACCCTTACTGCCAACGCCTAGGCCACTCGGCCACTTTGCTTTTTATGACAAAAACCCCCACCATTTAAACTTAACCCTTCCTAGCCCAGCCCCATAACCGCATAAAATAAATAAACACGCAAAAGCTGCTTCCGTTGCTCGAACCAGCGCCCACACGCACCTTCAGCGCTTAAGTTCCGCACAGGCACCACCTGGACTAGCTGCTCCTTGCGACAAAACACGCCCCAAAATAATTTAAGGCCTTCTACCCTGCAACGCCAAAATCCCAAAAATTAAAACCCAACTGCTGCCTTCTTGGATCGAACCTACGACCCTCCAAGGCGCTACCTCCAGACCCCCTTAAGCTGCGCGTTCAGCCACTATGCCAAAGCCTCTCATGTGCCAAAAATTACCAAAAATAATCCTTAAAACCTCCCTTGGCCCGATTCCCTTTTTCACACTAAAAATCGAAAATTTTCCAAGTTTTTCCCGGTTACTCCGAGCGTTCTTAAAACCTCAAAACACCTCCAAGCATACCCAAGAACCTTCCAAACACCCACATCATACTCAAACTGCATAGCCCCTAAACCAAGGTGTTACAATTCTACCCTCCTTAAAATAATTTTGTCCTCGAAATTACTTGTCTAAACTAACAGTCCAAATCCTCCCACTACGCTATGGCTGCGCACTCTGATCTTAAAGAGCTAACATACCTTCTAGGCACCGTTTCTAAGTTCATACCCTGATTTACAAAATTACAAAAAACAGCCCTGCTTTCTGAAATTTTTGCAACATACTTTGTTGGAAAAACGAAATTTCCAAGATAACCCTTGAGACTTTGTAAATCTTGAAATATCTTTAAGTTGGAAAACTATTTTCAAAATTTACCCTGAGTTACGGCCGATATACTCTTTTAGGAAAAACGACGAAATTACCCCTGGGTAGGGTGTGAAACTTGATTGCTCGAAAGAACTTCTCTCGGAAACTTCTTTGCATAAAATTTGCCGTGGTAAACAGTGGAACCCAAATTTCTAATGCATAAAATTTTTAATCTGATTAAATCGAGGCGCTAGATATGAGTTCTAGGGGGCGTGGTCGTATTTCTCGTGGACGCGGTAGAGGCAGGATGGCAGCATCGGAACCGGTTGGGTCAGAGAGTAATGTGCCGCCGTCACCAGCTGTTGAGGCGGAGCAGCAAGATCAGACCGGAGGAGATAACGCAGTATCGCAGGCTACGCTGCGGGTGCTCGAGCAAGTGGCAGGAGCCAGTGTGGTTAGTGGTATCGCTATCTTCGTGGAAGAAGCTTCGATGGCGGAGGAAGTCAGAAGGACTGAAAGGCAGGATAGAGATAGAATAAGGAATCGGAACGAGAGGAGCTCGGGGTCGCCAGAACCATTTGGGAGGTCTCAGAAAAGACCGAGGTTTGAGGCATCTGCTCGTGTTTCTAAGTCAGTTGTAGGAAATCCAGATCGTCCGTGTGCTCAGTGCGGAAGGTATCACGTTGGCGAGTGCTGGAATCGTGTTCGGGCATGTTTCAGATGCCAGTCCAAGTCGCATCTGGTTAAGCATTGTCCCCTGGATCCAAAAAGGACTCAGACAGTGGGTCAAGGTGTTGTGCAGCCGGGCAGAGGTGGTCAGCAAGCGACGAGAGGTCGTGGTCCGAACCATGGAGGAAATGGTTTCGGTCGAGGCCGTGACGCTTTGATTCGTCGGAAAGAGAATAGTGATGTACCGGATGTGTCAGCGGGTAAGCTTCTCTTGGTTGGAATTTCTTTATTGTTTGGTTGCTAGTAAGGTATTTGGGACCTTGGGTATGGACTTAGAAAGTATGCCTAGGAAGGAGTTAGCTCTTGGAGATCAGAATGCGCAGCGATAGAGTAAGTCTGGAGAATTAGGACGTGAACTGTTAATCTAGCCAAGTAATTTCGAGGACGAAATTATTTTTAAGGAGGGTAGAATTGTAACACCCTGGTTCAGGGGCTGTGCGGATTAGGTTTAAATCAAGTGTTAGTAGGTTTTTGGGAGTGCTTGGATGAGTTTTAGGGGTTTTAGAAATGTTTGGATGAAAGGGGGAAGGGTTTGGAAAATTTTGGATTTTAGTGTGAAAAGGGAAACGGGCCAAGGGAGACCTTAAGAATTATTTTCGGTGATTTATGGCACAAGCAAGGCTTTGGCAAGGTGGCTGTGTGCGCAGCTTAAGGGGCTGGAGGTAGCGCCTGTGAGGGTCTTGGGTTCGATCCAAGAAGGCAACAGTTGGGTTTTAATTTTTGGGATTATGGCGCTACAGGGATGGATGCCTTAAAAGAGCTGGGGCACGCATTTGGCACAAGAAGCAGCTGGTCCAGGTGGTGCTCGTGGGGCACTTAGGGGCTGGAGGTGCACGTGGGCGCTGGTTCGAGCGACGGAAGCAGCCTTTTGCGTGTTTTATTTTTCCTATGCGGCTGGGAGCTTGAGTAGGAAGCCTTTAAAGATTAATTGGTGTGGCTTTATGGCATAAAAAGCAAAGTGGCCGAGTGGCCTGGGGCTTTGAAAGTGAGGTGTGCAGCGGTTCGAATCTGGGGAGTTGCATTTCGGGGTTGTTTTATTCTTTTTGATTTTGCAGCAATTGAATGCAGTGGGCGGCACATGCAGTTTAAATTAGAAGAAAAGAATTAAGCTAAGGTTGTTTTAGTTTTAATTCGGCTGGTGGATGGTTTTATTATTTTATTATTTTATTTTTTATAAGATTATTTTAGTTAGTTCAAATTAGAGATAAAATGTGGATAGAATAATGGGGGATTTGTTTAATTCAAATGGAATTGAATTTGTGGCTTGAATTGGTTCGAGGAGGTGGCCGACTATGGGGATTTTTCAATTGGGTGTATGTGGCCAGTTTTGGAGGTTTTTAGGAAGGAGAATGCCGAAATTCCCTTAGGCATTTTGGAGGTTTCGGCCAGTTTTGTTTGTGTACCCAAAAGCCGATTTTCTCAAAGCAACTCTCTCTCATTTTTCACTTTTTGGAACCAAAAACTTGTGTAGCCGAATGTTTCTTTTCACTTCTTCTTGCTATTTCATTTGAGTAAGCCGAATATGGTGATCCTTCTTTCTCACATTTCCTTTCTTTTACAACTTTTGTGCCGAATCCACATTGCCTTCTTAGCCGAATGTTGCATTTGTTTCTTACCATTTCTTTAAGCTGAAACTATCTTACTTTGTTCCCCTAATCTTCATCTCCTTTTCTCAATACCATCTTACCGAAACTGTACTCTCTATTAACATATATTTCTTTTACTTCACTTTTAAAATCATAGCCGAATCCCTCCCTGGTATTGCCGAAATTTCCTTCTAGCAGTTGTTCTCATTTTGGTCGAATCTCTTTTCTCTCCTAGTAGTGTTCACCTTGGCCGAACTATTAGGTGGAGTGTGGGCTGTTTTTGGCGTTGGTTCAAGCCTTGGAGAAGGTATAGGGGTAAGGCCGAATGTTTTTGGTAAGCCCTCTGTTTTCTATCGATAATCTTTAAGAGTAAGAGTGGGTTTTGGCATTTGTTTGGAAGGATATTAACCTCTTCTGTGATGATTATTTCGTCATAGGGTCTCCAGATTTTGGTGGCGATCAAGTGTAGTCGATTGGTAAGTGGTGGTAAGAGAGGATTCTTTTAGTCCATCCTTTTAGTCTTTGTTAAGCCAAGTCTATTATGGATTAACCGTTTTCTTGTTAGGGTGGATCGATTGATTAAGGAACCATTGATTGGTTCGGGTTTGGTAGGAAACCAAACCATCTGCAAAGGTAAGGGTAATCAATAACCCCTTTGGTTTAAAATGGTTATAGCCGATTGGTATGAGTGCTAATGCTTGGTTGGCCGATTGTTTTAGGAGCAAGAGGATCAAGGGTCTTAGTTGGTTCTTCGGTTAAGGCCTACAGGTGTGTACACACACACACTCTTCTAGTAATTTATGTGCTTATTAAATTGTGTGTATATTTACACACTTATCTGTTATGGTATTTATATATATGATGTGTGTGGTTGGTTCCATGGAAAGGTGGATTGAATACCATTATGGTATAGGGCACGGGGTCGGGTAAGTCCCTGTTATGATGCTTTTGGTAAGCATAATGTATCTGTTACGTGTGCTATGATATTGGATGGCTGATAAATAATATGTATGTTACTAATCAAGCATGTGGATATAAGTCCGTTAAAATGCATATCATTATCTATGTGGGTTGTACGAGTGGAGGGGGCAGTGATATTTTGTGCTGACGAGCACCAGTGTTTTGGTAACACACTGTGACTATGGTCACCAGAGGTTTGGTACCTCCAGAGGTTTGGCACCTCATAGCGACTTATCCCTGTGGTTAACACCACCGTGGGTTGGCCCCACTTTTGAGACACGGGATCGTCTGCCAGTGATTTGGTATCACACGATGGGTTGGCCCCATCAATTGATTTGTGACTTCGGTCACCAGTGTTTTGGTAACACACTTCGTGTCTTCGGACACCAGAGGTTTGGCACCTCCAGTGATTTGGCATCACATCTGTGACTATACGTCACCAGTGGTTTGGCACCACCAGTGGTTTGGTACCACATGGGGTAGAAAAGGTGTATGGATGATTAGGATTGGGTGCATATAACTTGGATGCATGTTGATAATGTATATGTTTATGTATGATATTTTGCTAATCCGGGAAAAAGGGTTGCACACTGAGTCTTGGTGACTCACCTTTTTCCTTTAACCATTTCAGGTAGTGCATAAAGCTGGACCGGGATCGGAGAGGACAAGGTGGCCCATGCCGAAGATGAAGATTTATTAGATTATGCTTGTTTCGATATAAGTATTTTATTTGAATTTGTTGGGTTGTAACAAAGGCCATTTTATGTTTTTGGTATTACTTTAACTATGGTTTATTTAAATTAAATTGCTATGGGAAAATGATTTATGGTTTGCAACCTATTTCTTCAAGTTGGATATTATAAACTAAAGTTTTAAATAGCAAAGTTTTATTCCAAAGATATGTTTTTCCAAAATTCAGCAAACTACGATGTTTTATTTTAAATCAAGAAGAATTTCAACCGTCTTTCCGCAATAACATAACCAGATTCGGTCGCAGTGAATGGGCCGGGTTTGGGGATGTTACATCGAATGTCCACATGGCCTATAACACGGGCATGTCTTTGGCCGTGTGAGACACATGGTCGGGCCACATGGGCGTGTGTCCCCTGTATTTTTCAAAAAAAAAATTCTAAGTGTTCCAAAAGTTTCCTAAGTTAACGGTTTAGTCTCGAAGCACCTCGAATGCATGTTTTAGGCCTCGTTGGCTAGTACTAGAGACGACATGTATGTTGTTGAATGATGATTATTTGGAAATTGAAAATTTATGTGAAATGAATGTTTAATTGTTTTATAAGTTCGGTAATGCTCCGTAACCCTATTCTTGCATTGAATACGGGTGAGGGGTGCTACACAATAGATCCCAATCGAGCAATTGTTGATGATGTAGAAAGTAATGCGCCAGGCTCCGTTCATGGAGTAGTGTAGTCTAAATTGAGACCTGTATCTGAGAGTCATGGAGGGGAGGCTAAGGAAGCGTTCTTCCAAATGATGAACGGATGGTTCATTGAGTTTGTCTGAACGGATCCGGTTGCTCAGCAACCTCCACCCCTATCTATTCCCCAATCGATTCCTGTAGCTCCTCAAGGTTTGGAATCCTTGCTTATGAACAAGCCACCTATGGATAAAATTCGAAAGTACGGGGCTGAAGAGTTTAGAGCTGCTATTGATGATGATCCTGAGAGAGCCGAGTTTTGGCTTGAGAATACAATTCGGGTATTTGATTAACTGTCTTGTATGCCAGCAGAATGTGTTAAATGTGTTGTATCACTTTTGAGAGATACTGCAAATCAGTGGTGGAACAGTTTGGTATTTGTGGTTCCGAGAGAACGAGTCACATGGGAATTCTTTCAGGCTGAGTTTAGAAAGAAATACATAAGCCAACGTTTTATTGATCCAAAGCGCAAAGAATTTATGGAATTGAAATAGGGTAGTATGACAATAACCGATTACGAAAGAGAATTTGTAAGATTAAGTAAGTATGCTCGAGAATGTGTTTCTACTGAAGAAACTATGTGTAAGCAGTTTGAAGACAGGTTGAACGAAGATATTAAACTTCTAGTCAGAATTGTGGAATTGAAAGAATTTATTGTTTTAGTCGACAAAGCTTGCAAAGCCGAGGAACTTAGTAAAGAAAAGAGAATAGCTGATTTTGAGGCTAAAGATTTGAGAAAGAGGTCGATGAGCAAACCTTCTCATTCCTTTTCAAAGAAATCAAGAGATTATTATAACCGTTTGACAGTGTAACACCCTGAATTTGGGCCTAGTAGAATTGGGCATATTGGGCCTTGGGCATGTGAGCTTTTAAAACTTTTGGGAACAAGAGAACGACACTAATGTAAGTTGGATCTTGTAGGTGAGTGATTTTGGAAGGCTAGGGGGCTTCTATAAAGTCCTGGGTTCAAGCCATGTCATTTGGAAAATTTTTATTTTTAGCATTAGGGGACCCTTACTCCTGGTATTAAGCCTTATAAGTATTTGTGATTAAAAAGGAGACACAAGAAGCCTATTGGTAAAATGGTTGTGGCGTCACAGGTATGGCAAGGAGGGCAGAAGTTCAAGTCTCACCACATGCAAAAGGGGATTATTTATTTTACTCTTGTGTGGGCAAGAGTTTGTGTTGGATTTGAACTCTATGTTGGAGAGTTTGAATTGGTCAAGTGAGTGTTTTAGGGGAGTGTTTCAAGGGATGAAGATTGAATGAAGGAGTTTGATTGTAATTCAAACTCGACTGGTGGCTGAACTCAAGGAGAAAATCAGGGAATTTGAAATGAGTAGGTGTTGGCCGAATATTGGGGTCCTTGCTCTTGGAATTTTTGCTAGTGTATGAAGGGATGCCGTTTTTCTTTCAGTCATTTCGGCTTTCGACTCATCTGTTTTATTTCTTTTTGCCTTTTTCAGAACCGAGCAATACCCCTTGTCTCTGTTATTTTCTTTGAATTAAGTCCTGCCTATGCCAAATTGACATTATTTTTCTCCTCTTTTGCTAAATCAAAGTAAGGTTCCTCTGTTTTCTTTTTCTTCCAGTGATAGCCGAATACCCCTTTTTCCTTATCTCTCTTTCCTTCGATTCTTTTCGAGTGTCCCTCATTGTATTGCTAAAGCCGAATACTTTCACTTTGCCTATTAAGAATCTTTAGTCGACTTCTACACTTTCCTTTTCTATTTTCTTTGTTTCATCATCCATCTCCAATCCTCTTAGTTTCAAATCTTCGACGGTTTAGCCAGTGAGCTAGAGTTAGGGATTTCTTCTCTTGGTCGAATGAGATAGTAAGTGGTGGTTAATGTTTTTAACCATTTTCGGTATCGATGGTATTCCTCTTTATCTCCCGAACCTTCCTTTCTTATCTTGACTGATGATTGGTGTGTTTAAGGTTCCTCGAGGGGCGATTAAAGGACAAGTGATTAATAGTAGCCGACTTCCTACTTTAAGGTTTCGATCAAGGCAATCAAGAGATTGTCATGGAGGCAAGTGATAGCCAATCTAAATGGGAATCAGGAAGAGTGCCTACTGGAAGTGGACTCGTAGCCTCTACTCCCAAGTTTAAGAGGCGTGCGGTGTCGGCTATTCGGGACTTTCTGCCAGGATGTGGAAGGGTGGCTGCACCAAACTCTGGTTCGAGTCGGCTAATCACAGTCGACCGATCTAGTCAAGGCAAGTGGTAGTCGACCTCTCTGTTAAGTGGTTGTTAAGGGTTGTTCTAGACACTATTTGATAAGTGATTAACTGTTGTTATGTTTGAATAGGTTCTGGCGCGTGGGAATTCTTAGTACTCTACGTGATCAGGTGTGTACTCACACACACACCACCCCAAGTAGCAAATGCCGAAAAGTCGAAATACTGACGAATGATGCCACACAAGTGTGTGATCGCACGTGTGGTGGTCCGAGCCCACGAATATGGGCGTAAGACGGTTGAGGCCACCATGAGCGTTCTCATGGGCTAAGGTTGTTATGGGCCTCGTTGGGCAGAAATTGAACTGGGCTATAACGTTCACATAGCAGCATTTGGAATAGGCCGAATGGGCCACACGAGAGTGTGGGCCCACCTGGGCCGAGTATTGGGCTTTGGGCCCAAATACACCGTTTTGATGGTATATGTTATCTATGTAGCTCGAGGCGACTGTAGACCTTCGTGAAGGTTGCAAAATTACCAAAATACCCCTGGAGGGTAAAATGATCGAAGTACCCTTGAAGGGTAAAATTGGCGAAATACCCCTAGTTTACAAATTACTGAAATACCCTTGGTTTGCAAAGTTACTAAAACACCACCAGTTTGCAAAATTACCGCATACCCCGATTTGCAAAATTACCAAAATACCCCCAATTTGCAAAATTATCGAAATACCCTCGGTTTACAAAATTACTAAAATACCTTTGGTTTGCAAAATTACTAAAATACCCTCAGTTTGCAAAATTATCGAAATACCCCGATTTGCAAAATTATCGAAATATGCCTATAGGGTAGAATTACCGAAATACCCTGAAGGGTAGGATTACCGAAATACCCTTATAGAGTAAAATGACTATTTTGCCCTTGTGGGTAAATGACTGACTTAGACTATGAATTTGACTGATGTGACTGTGATTATATGACTGTGTTTTAACTGACTTGATTGTGGGCGTGTGACTGATATGTTGTTAATATATGTTGAAATGGCTGTTACTGAGCATGGCCATTTTACATACATGTGTAATGATTGAGCATGACATACACGACATATTGCATGGGGTTGGGACATTGATACGGAGGAAGCACTGATAGGGTTGCACGAGTCACATGACGACTGTAGATCCAGTATTGATCTGTTAAGGTCGCACGGGTCGCACAAGACGGCCGTGGACCGACGGAGGGCTTAAAGCCGCGTAATCTGATTACGGCTCTGTGCCAACCTAAACATGGCTCTGTGCCATCTTGATTGTGGCTTTGTGCCAATCGTACTTACCTGTGGCTATGTGCCTAACATATATATCGATGACTCTGTGTCGATCATATTTACCCAAGGTTGTGTGCTGATTATATTACCGTCGCTGATGGCTATGTGCCAAACATAATACAGTTACTGATGGCTTTGTGCCAATTATAATACCGCTACTGAAGGCTTAGAGTCATATATATATACTAGCAGCTTTGCTGCGATTTCGGTTAGGGCCGAAACCGGTGATAACAATGGTGTGCTGGCTGCGTGGGTCGATTTCATCCCCATGTAAGTGTAGGGTTGGTACGGGTGGTGTTGTAACAGTTCGAATTTGACCCTAATCGGAACGGTGGTTTCGGGACCATGAATTCGAGTCCGAAAAATATTTAAATAATATTTTCTGTGTTTATTATATGTGAATTAGAATGTTTGAAAATTTCGTATAAAAATTTGATTGTTTGTGTGCTTAATTAGACAAAATGACTTAATCGCGTAAAATGTAAAAGTTGCAAACTTTAGTGAAAAGTGCTTAATTGATAGCGGCTTTTTAATATGAAGTCCTAAAAGGGCAAATAGCCCATTATCTAAGGTAGTGGATAGTTTAAGACAATATTACCCTTAGTATATATGTTAGTTTTATTTTAATTAAAAGGTTAATTTAGTAATTGAAAAATAAACATAATATATGTTAAAATAACACAAAATAAAGCCAACATCAATTTGCTTCTCTCTCGGTCGAATATCAGAGAAAGAAGAAAGGCTTTGGTTCTTTTTATTTTCGGCATTTATAAGCTTAAATTCAAGGTATGTTTTCGGTCGGTTTTCGATAATTTTTACGTTTTTGTAATCGTTGCTTCGAGAGCTTTAAAACCCATGTCTCAATTTCACAAATTGATGATGTTTGTGTAAAATGCCATGGATGCTATGTTGAGTTTCATAATGTTTATAGTGTTAAATGATAGATAGATAATTGATGAACATACTTTGTTCTTGATTTTTTGATGAATTTAGCTAAATAGGGCTAAATTGAGAAAATAAATCTTTGAGAGGTTAAAATGAAAAATTAATGAAATGTAGGGACTTATATGACCATGGGGAAGATTCGGCCCTTAGGGTTTGATTTCAAATTATGTGTATTTTGTGTTTTGTGCAATAGGGGCTAAATTGTAAAAGTTGTAAATGTCAGGGGTAAAATGGTAATTTGCCTATTTATGTGGTTTGGGACTAAATTGAGATGAAATGTGCTTGAATGAGCTTAATTTGTATATGTTTAGATCAAGAACAAAGAAAAACGGACTTGGATCGGGGAAAGGTGAAAGTTATCAAATAGTCGGTTCTTGTCGTCCGACGATACCCGAGGTAAGTCTATAAGCAATTTAATATCATTAATATCATTTATAACCTTGATTATATGCTGAATTATGAAATTATAGTTATAAAATTTGTCAAAGCAGAATGTGGATAGTGATTTTGTAATGAAATGTTGTTAAATTTTAACTGAGATGATATGTTTGAGTGATATGAATAATGTGTGATTTATGTATTTTGGCCAGCATGTAATGTGTATGAGATGGTAATAATATTGTTATTCGGGCTTTGAGCCTAGCAGGCCTTGTGCCGGTGAATTATATCGGGCTTATTGCCTAGCAGGCTAAATGTCGGTGTTTAAACTTCAGACCTCAGGTCTAGCAGGCTCAATGCCGGTGTGTATTTCAGGCTTTGATGCCTAGCAGGCTTAATGCCGGTGATTTATAATACGAGCGTAAGCTTACAAAATGGTGGAGTTATGGTGATAAATGAACAAGCTAAAGCTTATTCAAGGGAATTAAGTAATTTGGCCACAAGGTATGTATTGATTTAAGTATGTGTTTATATATTATGTTAGCGATTGAGTAAATTATAAATAATGTATTATGCATTTGGTATCTTGGATATGTGGAAATTTGATATTGATTAGATGTTGTTCATTGACCAACATTTGAGTATTGAATGATTTTATGAGTATGGATACACAAGTATATTCGGCTATATGGAAATTTTATAGATAGGTAATCGGTCATGTGGAATTAACCCTATAATTATGTCTATATTCGAATGCATGGGATTAGGTTGAACCTAGTACCTATTAAATGTGTGATATATGGTTTCGATGATTAATGTATACTATGTGTTTAAATTAAGATTATATAAAGAGTAGAGTATAATAGTGAATAGTTGATTAAATTGTTCTAATTGCTTAAGGCTTACTAAGCTAAGTAGCTTACTCCATGTGTTCGTTACTCTATTTTATAGATTTTGATCAAGCTACAAGCTCTGGGGATCATCAGCGAAGTCATCCACACTATCATCTTATTTGGTACTTATAAGCTTAGTTTTTGAATCAAAGGCATGTATAGGTTAGACTAAGTTTTTAAACCCATTATAGCCATGCGAAAATGGCTAAGTTAATATACTTTGATCTTGAAAGTATATGGTAATGATGCATGATCTTTATGCAATATAATTAGCAATATGAGTACGCGTGAATGAATGTATAGTTAACCTTTGCACATATGTGAATGTGTTTGATTCACTAATTCAGGAAAAAGAGTTATTAAAGTGATATATTCAAGTTTACATCAAAGAGAAAATGTTATAATGCATATAGCATATTCGGTTATGAATGGCATTGGTGCATGTGTATCAAATTCGATTTAAGTGGTTTGGTAATAAAATGGTCAAATCATGGTAATATGATCTTGATAATATTTGGCCATGATGCTTGGTTTTTATAAAGATACAACCGGTAATGCATGTATACATAAGTTGGTATTTTATATGGCTTTCGTATATATTATACCATGCATTTTTGGTTTAGTAGATGGCTAATTAGAGGTAGATCTTATAATGCAGTTTGAATTGAAAGATATTGCATTTGGGAATTGATATGTTCGAAATTTCTTTTAAAGGGGCTATGGTTGATAAATGTTAAATTCAATTACACAAGATTTAGCATGTCTCTATAGATATATTTATATATATATACATGCATATTTAGCTTCGATGTTAGTTAATTTGTTTAGGTTTATTAATAATGGATATGTGCATATTCAGTCATTGCATATTAGGTGACGAAATGAACAGTGGTAAATTTATTTAATGAGACATACTTCTAGGTGAATTCGGTTAAATGGTTATAATATGTATTTTTCTTTTCTTTAAAATGCTAAGTATATTATGAAGTTACATTACACATTATGTGTTCGATTATGTCAGTTTGAGTCGTAAACATTTGATATGTTTTGTATTATGTGTAGTAATGCCCTTTAACCCTAATTCGGCGACGGATACGGGTTAAGGGTGTTACGGGTGTGTTGGCTAGATCGGGGTGGGATGCATCCTCATACTATTGCATATCTGTTATGAGATCTGTCACTGTACTGGGCTTATGCCCACTTCTTCTGTTATTGGTTTGGGCTAGGCCCAATTGATTCTGTCATGGGCTGTGACCCAAATGATATTGTAGTGGGCTTTAGCCCACGTAAGCTCTGATCTGTACTGACTGTTACTCTAGTAAGGGGATTACACACTGAGTTTTCGTAAACTCACCCCGTTTTTAACTATGTAGGTAATCCCTAGCCTTAGACGGGTCGGTGCTGCGAGGGACTCGGAGAAGGCCACACACTGCTTGTGTTTCTGTTTTGATTATTTACACTCAAGTATTTTGATTTGGGTTGTAATAAGGCCTCTTTAAGTTTCTGGATTTTAACTTTGGGTCTTTCTTTACTTTGAATTATATCCGTTAGAAGTAAATCACGATTTTCCAAAATGGTAACTATTTTCAAAACAACACGGCATTTTCGCAACATTTTCGAAATGGTTTCGCGACTTAATCTTTTTCGTAAATCAATTACTTTCAAAATCAGCTTCCGTACCGGAAAAGATGTTTTGGGAATAAAA
Organism: Gossypium australe; assembly: GCA_005393395.2. Classification (NCBI taxonomy): domain Eukaryota; kingdom Viridiplantae; phylum Streptophyta; class Magnoliopsida; order Malvales; family Malvaceae; genus Gossypium; species Gossypium australe. The sequence continues at coordinate 63,397,622 of CM016624.1, read as the reverse complement.
CTAATATTTTTTCAATGTACCGCGTTTTAAAAATAAACTAATGTAATTGGGATTTTACTTAAGACTTTCAACAAGAAGGGTTTTTTATGAAAACATGGTTTTTGAAAAACACTTCAATGTGACACGCCAGATTCGGGCCTAACTTCAAGGCCGGATTTGGGGTTTTACAGACAGCTTTATTGGGGTATTCTAACAGAGATTGTGGGAAGCAACACACGAGTCCGAAAGCTCAAGTTACTTTAGTATCAAGTGTTGGTAGTGTTAAAACCAACAAAACTAAGTGTCAAAAGTGTAAAAGATGGCATTTTGGAGATTGTTGGATGAATAATAAAGTCTGCTTTAGATGTGGCTCGCAAGATCATTTTATTTGGGATTGTCCTGAGTTACCTGAGAAAGATAAATTTATGAATACAAGGTCGAGTAATACCGCTACCAGAAGGAGGCCACCTCGAAATACTGGAAATGTAACTAGTAGCAAAGGTGCAACAAAAGATTCTATTGTGAGATCAGAGGCTTGAGTACGAGCCAGAGCCTACGGTATTCGCGCTCCCGAAGATGCATTAGCACCGGATGTTATCACCGATACATTTTCTCTTTATGACACTAATGTAATTGGTTTGATTGATCCTGGATTGACTCATTCATATATCTGTATGAATTTAGTGTCTTGTAAGAGTTTACCTATTGAGTCAACTGAATTTGTGATTAAAGTATCAAACTCTTTAGGCCAGTATGTCCTAGTTGAAAAAGTTTGCAAGAATTTTCCTTTTGATGATTCATGGTTACTATTTTCCGGCTAATTTGATGCTTTTACCGTTTGATGAATTCGATATGATCTTGGGTATGGATTGGTTGACTCTGCATGATGCCATTATAAACTGTAGATGAAAGACTATTGAGTTGAAATGTCAGAATAGTGAAATTCTTCGTATTGAATCCGATGATTCTAATGGGTTGCCTGTTGTGATATCGACGATGCTAGCATAGAAATATGTGAGGAAAGGTTGTGATGCTTACCTTGCTTATGTACTGGATACAAAAGTGTCTGAATCAATGATTGAATCAGTGCCAGTGGTTTGTGAGTACCCAAATGTGTTTCCAGCCAGAGAGGTTGAATTTGCTGTTGAATTAGTACCGGGAACATCACCGATACCGATAGCTCCGTATAGAATGGCTCCAACAGAATTGAAAGAATTGAAGGCTTAGTTGCAAGAGTTAATAGATAGAAGTTTTGCATGACTTAGTTTTTTGCCCTGGGGTACACCAGTTCTGTTCGTAAAGAAGAAAGATGGATCGATGAGACTATATATCGACTATCGTCAGTTTAACAAATTTACGATTAATAATAAGTATCCTCTACCGATAATTGATGATTTGTTTGATCAATTGAATGGAGCAACAATATTTTCATAGGTTGATCTAAGATCTGGTTATTATCAGTTGAGGGTTAAAGATTCGAATGTGCCGAAAATTGCATTCAAGACCAAGTACGGGCATTATGAATTTCTTGTTATGCCATTCAGATTAACTAATGCTCCTAAAGTATTCATGGATTTGATGAATAGAATCTTTAGCCCATATTTGGACAGATTCGTAGTTGTATTCATTGATGACATTCTGATTTATTCCCATGATGAATCTGAGCATGTTGAACATTTAAGGATTGTATTACAAACATTGATAGATAACCAACTGTTTGTTAAATTTAACAAATGCGAGTTTTGGCTCCGAGAAGTTGGATTTTAGGGCCATATTATTTTGGCGGAAGGCATCAGAGTTGATCTTAGTAAGATTTCAGCAGTTGTTGACTGGAAACCACCAAGAAACGTATCCAAAGTCAGAAGTTTTTTGGGATTACCTGGCTACTATTGGCGTTTTGTAATAGGGTTCTCGATGATTGCTACACTGATGACTCGATTGTTACAAAAAGATGTAAAGTTTGATTGGTCTGAGAAATGCCAATAGAGTTTCGAACAGGTGAAAGCACTGTTAACTGAAGCACCAGTTTTAGTTCAGCCTGAGTCGGGTAAAGAGTTTGTGATTTTCAATGATGCGTCATTGAATGGTTTGGGATGTGTTTTAATGTAAGAAGGCAAAGTGATAGCTTATGCTTCTCAACAGTTAAAATCACATGAGAAGAATTATCCAACACATGGTTTAGAGTTGGTTGCGATCGTGTTTGCATTAAAAATTTGGCGACATCATTTGTTCGGTGAAAAATGTCATATCTTTAATGATCACAAGAGCTTGAAGTATCTAATGTCTTAGAAAGATTTGAATTTGCGACAACGAAGATGGCTCGAGCTGTTGAAAGACTATGAGTTAGTGATTGATTATCATCCGGGGAAAGCGAATGTAGTCGCGGATGCTCTGAGTAAAAAATCTTTGTTCACTTTGAGAGCGATGAATACATGATTGACCTTGTCTGATGATGGTTTTATTTTAGCTGAAATAAAAGCTAAATTAGTGTTTCTTCAGTAAATCTGTGACACTCAGAAATGTGACAATGATTTGCAAGCTAAAAGAGTACAGTGCAAGTCAACTACTAATTCAGAGTATCAGATTGGATTCGATGATAGTTTGCTGTTCCGAGGTAAAGTTTGTGTACAGAGGAATTCCGAGCTTATACAATAAATTTTACAAGAAGCACACAGTGGTTGTTTATCTGTTCATCCAGAGAGTACTAAGATGTACAATGATTTGGAGTAGTTGTACTGGTGGTCGGGCATGAAACGAGACATTTCAAAATTTGTGTCGAGATGCTTGGTTTGTCAACAAGTCAAAGCCAAACATCAAGTACCTTTGGGATTACTACAGCCAGTAATGATAACTAAGTGGAAGTGGGATAGAGTTACGGTGCATTTCATATCGGGATTACCCCTATCTCTGAAAAAGAAAGATGCTATTTGGGTTGTTGTTGATCGACTGACGAAATCTGCACATTTCATTTCAGTACGTACAGACTTTTCACTTGATAAATTAGCTGAATTGTACATCTCAGAAATTGTTAGATTGCACAGGGTGCCAGTTTCTATTATTTCGGATAGAGATTCACGGTTTACGTCATGATTTTGGAAGAAATTGCAAGAGGCTTTGGGTACATGGTTGCATTTTAGCACTACTTTGCATCCTCAAACCGATGGTCAATTCGAGAGAGTGATTTAGATTCTTAAAGATATGCTTCATTGCTGTGTTTTAGAATTTGAAGGCAACTGGGAAAAATATTTACCGTTGGTTGAGTTTGCATATAATAATAGTTTTCAACTGAGCATAAAGATGGCATCGTATGAAGCTCTATATGGTTGTAAATGCCGACCTCCGTTGTACTAGACCGAGCTTAGTGAAAATAAGATTCACAGGATTGATTTGATCAGAGAGATCGAAGAAATTGAGTGTAATTTGCGACAATTTGAAAGCAGCTTTAGATCGACAGAAATCATATGCGGATTTGAAACATGAAGATATTGAATTTCAAATCGACGATAGAGTTTTTTTGAAAGTATCACCTTGGAAGAAGATTCTTCGATCTGGTCGCAAAGGAACATTGAGTCCATGATTTATCAAACCGTATGAGATTATCGAGTGAATAGGGCCAGTGGCATATCGACTAGCTTTACCATCAAAACTAGAAAAGATTCACAATGTGTTTCATGTGCCGATGTTATGATGGTATCGATCAGACCTATCGCATATAATTTCTCCAGTTGAGATTGAAATTCAACCCGATATGTTGTATAACGAAGAACCAATCAAAATTTTGGCCCGAGAGATTAAAGAGTTAAGAAACAAAAGCATAGCTCTAGTAAAGGTTCTTTGGCAACGTCATGGTGTCTAAGAAGCTACATGGGAACCTGAGGAAGCTATGAGAAAATAGTACCCTAACCTATATTTTAGTAAGATTTTGGGGACAAAAATTCCTAATGGGGGAGAGTTGGAACAACCTATTTTTAGTCAAATCAGAACAGTGGTTTTGGGACCACAAACCTGAGGTCAAAATATTTATTTTATTATTATTTTAATGTCTATAACATGTTAGTAGTGTCGTATAAAAATTTCGCTAAGAAATTTTATCAATTGCTTGCTTAATTTGATAAAAAAGGACTAAATTGCGTAAAGTACAAAACTGGAGTTCTAATAGCTAAAGGTGTCTAATGGCTATGGAAACTTAAAGTGGAGGTCCTTATGAGGTAATTATATCATTTTTGTAGTGAGTGGACATTTATGGGCATTAAGTAGATGTTTTAAAAGGTTAATGTCAAGGTTAATTTAGTAAATAAATAAATAAAAGTAAAAGAAAAGAAAAGATGGTATCATCTTCTCACATGAGCTACACCACTGAAATTTTAACCTAAAAACACCATGGAAATACCTTGAAGCATTCAATCAACATTCCTTGTGCATGTAGTACAATTTTTCTCGGTTTTTAATGATTTATATGTTTTTGGAGTCGTTGTAGCTTAGTCTAGCTAGCCCAGGGACTATTTTGCAAAACTGTTAAAGTCTAAGGTTTTACCATTAATGAATAAGTATATGTTTTGATGTTTGATGGTAGAAAATAAATGGTTGTTGTTAGATAAACAACATTGTTAAGTGATTTTGGTTGAAAATGTCAAATAGGGATTTATTTGTAAAATGTGAAAATTTTGTGGTAAATGTGTGAAATAATGAAAAATATGGGTTGCTATTCGTATATATATAATTTGGCTACCATGGGTGTGGGTTAGATTGCATGAATTTGCATTTTCATGAGCTAGGGACTAAATTATAAAGAAGTTAAAATAATAGGGGTAAAAGTGTAAATTTGTAAAAATGTATATTTTTTAACTGAATTGAATAGAATGAAATCTAAATGGATTGAATTTGATTACATAGATCAAGTTAACCCTAGTACGGAACTAGATCGAGGGAAAGATAAAGTTTTGGACTAGTTGATCCTATTACATCGTTTTTGTTATCGAGGTAAGTTCATATGTTTAATAAGCATTAAATTATATATGTTAGATGCTAAATTGTTATAATTGAAATGATAGGGTACTAAGGAAATTATCGATGAGATATCAGAAATGTATAAATCCTAGATGAACCTTAGGAAAAGATACGATACAAATGACATGTCATTAGGGGTTATTGTGTTTTGGGTGCTGGTCCGTACGTTCTACTGGTGGTTGAGTTCTCTGGCATGTGTTGTGGTTACTGTCAGCTTGTGTGAGCAGCATTGTGTAGCTAAGTCTTGACTGTCAGTTTGTGTGGGCAGACCTGGTGATAGCTCGAGAGTGAGTAGTATATGAGATATGAGATTGAGATGGTTTCGACCATGTAAAGGCACTTAGTGTGCGAGATTCTTAAGTATCTGATATTATTCCAAATGGTTCAACGGGTATATTGATGATATGAAAGGGTAAGAGATTGATACGTATTAGTGCAGGTATGTACGTAAACCATATAGGCATAAAATAAATGAAATTTGTGAGTTTCATGATTTACTATGTGGATGAATATATTGTTATCCTTGTGACTAAGTTAAGTTATAGTATATTATGTTTAGATTAATTAAATTGTGAATGAATGGTAAGTTATACTTATTAGCCATACGAGCTTACTAAGCTTTATAGCTTACTCTGTTTACTTTTCTATGTTTTATAATGATTTCGAAGCTTGTTCGAATTGGGAGTTGCCGGAGACCTCATCACACTATCCAACCGTTGTTTTGGTACTTTTGAATTTGTGTACTTGGTTATATGGCATGCATAGGTGTTGTGGTTAATATGGCTTATATGTCTATAATAAATATAGCCAATTGATTTGGCTTGTAAATGGTTTATGTTTTGGTTATGTGTATAGCCATGTGATTTCACTTATTTTGGTACTTGGTTATGTATATATGTGTAAATGGCCTTTGATTTTTGGATTATAATTACTATGTGAATGCGTTGTTGTGAATTGGTATGTTGAGCACAAATTGGTTGAATTTGAGAATGTGGTATGCACGTTGATTTAGGCACAAAGTCCAATAGGTGAGTTTGATCATTTAGGTGATTTTTGGATGTGAAATTGGTATGAATTTGAATGGCTATTTGGTATGCTTATGAGCATTTTGGTTGTTGATATTGGTAGTATATGATTTTGGTTTGAAATTGGTTAGTTATAAGTGCCCATTTATGCATTGGTTGTTTGTGCATTATTGAACCTAGGCTAACAACACACGGGCTGAGATACGAGCGTGTGTCTCAGCTGTGTGTGATATACGGTTAGGTGGCACGGCTGTGTTTCCCCGATACTTAATTAGAAATCAAGTCAGTAGCTTTACACGGCCTAGCACACAGGCGTGTGGCTTGGCTATGTGGCATAAGTTAGTATACCCTCCAGGTTTCACACGGCCTGGCACACGGGCGTGTGAGGCCATTTTGAAAGGGTACACGGGCTAGTCACATGAGCGTGTGGTTGGCCGTGTGACCCAAGTTGGTGAGTTACAAGGGGTAGGACACGGGCTGGGACACGGCCATGTGATCCCATTTCGAATGTCCGCACGGCTTGTGACACGAGCGTGTCTTTGGTTGTGTGAGACACACGGCCTGGCCACACGGGTGTGTGTCTCCTATCCTTTGAAAATTTTCAATGTTTTTCCAAAATTTCTTTGAGTTATCGGTTTAGTCCCGAACCATATCTAATGCTTGTTTTGGGCCTCGAGGGCTCGTGTTAGGGACTATATGATTGTATTTGAATGATTTATGTTTGGATTTGAGAAATGTATATGAAATCGTATGATTGTTTAATTGATAACTCCGGTAATGCTCTGAAACCCTATTCCAGTGACGGATATGGGTTAGGGGTGTTACAGTTAGCATCTCAAATTAGGTGTTCAGTATGTCCTAGGTCTTCATATGAAGTTGATTACGTGAATAAAAATAACTTTGGAATGCTAGGGCTCCAATTCGACCCTATGTCGTGCCATACACAAGCTATGGCGTGTAACGACACTGAAATTATGGGCTTGGAAGTCCTTGTCATGCTTTCGTGGCTTGGGAAGCTTGTGCATCACTCGCCCCTTGATCCTATCTCCATTGTGCCTAAAATTAAATATCATGCACACTTAATTACATACTCAATAAGTCACTAACACTGAAAAATGTGTAAAAACACTTATTTTACTAACTTTTATTACTTAACTACTAACTACTAAAAATGAAATAATTAATAATAAAAGTGCTAGAAAACAAGCTCCTTAAGTGAGGAAATATACTAAACTAACTACTATATTTGACGTCAGGTCACCTTCCACGGCAGATTCACATTGTGGAAGATCAACTTCTTTAAACGAACTTAAAATGTAGTCTTTCACAAGTATAGTGATTCTTTCTTGGTTAATATGACCAAGTCTCAAATGACCAAGTCTTTTATTTGTTATTTCAATCTCAAGCAATGTGTACATCTTTGGTTTGATACAATAGAGATTATTTGACATCCATCCATTACAGATAAGATTATGATTTCTAAATATTGTAATTCTATTATTAAAAGTCACGGTCATGCCATCTTTATACAAACATGCAACCGAAATTAAGTTTCGTTTGAAAGTTAGTATATAGAAAAAGTATTTTCAAATAAATTTCCTAAACATATCAAAATAAAGATGTACATCTCTCACTGCTTCAGCTGCCATAGTTGTCATTGTTCTGGTTAGCAATGATATACTCTTATCTCTAAGATCTTTCGTCTCCTTGAACCCTTCTAGGGAAACACAAACATGATTAGTGGCTCCCGAATAAATGACCCAATGGTCTATTGAATTCTCCATCAAACAAGCTTCTATCATAAAGAGTTTCATACCTTTTCCTTTGGTGGCTAGATATTCCTTCCACTCTTTACAATTTTCCATGAAGTGCCCCTGTTTTACTGTAAAGGAAGCATTTAAACTTAGATAAGTCTTTAAGCTTTTTGGTTATCTTCCTTTCCACTTTTAGTGGCCCAGAGACCTTAGTCTTGTCTTTCTTAACGTGCTTTCCATTTCCTTTTGAGCTAGAAGGGACAACTATGTTTTCTTCTACTCTCCGGACTGGTTTACCACCATTCAACATCAACTTATAGGATTGCAACTCCTTCATGAGTTATGTAAGTGTCAGGTTCTTGTTCCCTAAGTTATATGTAGCCTGAAAGCTTGCAAAATCCTTGGACAAGCTTTTGAACACCATCTCAATCTAGGTGTCCTGGTCCAGCTTGGCCTCATTGTCTGCAGCCTATACAAAGTATCCCATAAAAGTTATCATATGGTCTTTGATAGGAGTATTATGCTTTTGCTGGGCATTAGTCAAGCTAGTTATAGAAGACTATTAAGCCAAGATAACTTGGCCTTAGAATATGTCTTCTTGCATATCCAAAATCACTTTGGCAGTGTTACAACTCTCCAATTGCTTTTATAGGGTGTTGATCATGCTTGCCAACATATAGGAATGAGATATCTCATCATATTCTTCCCAACGGTTTTTAGTCTAAGTTTGAGTGGCTGGTGGGCACTTATTATGAAGAACTGTTTTAAGTTTCTTATAGCTCAAGATAATCATTAGGTTCCTTTTCCATTACTTATAGTTTTTTTTTTTAATTTTTTCAGTGAGAATGTTCAATAAGGGAGTAGGTGTAATTTTTGAATTGGAAAATAAAATACTCATTTAATATCTTTATATAAGAAAAGTTTTGAAAACCTTTTGCAACATTATGATATACATTAAGATGATGCATGCGTCTTACATTAAACCTTGAAAACATTTGTAAATCATTGCAACGATAATTCCTACACCCATTGAACCAACCCATCACGAGGTGATCATAATGTAACACCCCAAACCCGGCCTAAATGTTACTATCGGATCTGGCATGTCGCATAAAAGGGTTGTTTAAAAACTGCGCGTTTGTTAAAAATTTCGAGTTTAAATATTTATTCACTTGTTATCCTTTTGTTAACATTTTGGAAAACAATTATTAAGGGTTTAGGAAATTCCCGTATTGAATATTTAATAATAATAGGAAGTAATCAAATTAAAAGCTAAACCAAATAAAATATCAAAAATTAAAGTTATAGTGGCCTTATTACATAACAAAACCCAAATAAAAATAAGCCCAAATGAAAGAAACGAGTTTACGAGAAAACATTGCATGGCCACAACAAGTCTGCCTCAGCTCCCAAATCCGCGACTAGGGATTACCTGAAACATTTTAAAAGAGGGGGTGAGTTTACGAAAACTCAGTGTGTAATTCCCCTTACTAGTGATAACTGGGCCTAAGCCCACAGAAGCAGATTGGGCCTTAGCCCTCACAATAACATACTTGGCCGAAGCCCACATAAATCGAATTGGGCCTTAGCCCTAACATCACAGTATAGCAGATAACACATGCCAAATGATGCAAAACCCAATCCCAGCCTAATTTTCCATCCGCTACACACCACCCGTACCAGCCGATCACACTAATGGGGATTTCTACAATCAACCCTCACCGCTACACACCATCGATGGTAGTCATGCTGCTCATCATCAAAATTGTGACATAGTCACCAGAACAGATCGTGGCAGAGCCAGTACAACAGATCGTGGCAGAGCCACTACAACACTTCCCTTTCATCACATATTCCCAACCCCATGCAAAATGACATAATAATTCGTGTATGCAGTATGTCATGTATGCAAAACATATATCAGATAACGTATGGAACGAATTACAATCATAATTGGAATAACATAATACAACATAATCAAGCTAGTCAACCTTTAAGGGTATAACCGTAATTTTACCTACCAAGGGTATTTTCGTAATCTACCCACCAAGGGCATTTTCGTAATTTACCTTTCAGGGGTATTTTGTTACTTTACACTTCCAAGGGTATATTAGTAATTTTGCACCTGCAATGGCCTTTCCCAAAGGCCCAAATGTCGCCCCGAGCGGTTCGGTTACCATTTTCGGTCTTTACCAGACAATTGGACCCAAAACCCGATTTCGACCGATTCGGGCCCACACGCTCGTGTGGCCCACCAAACACAAATCTAGCCACGTATATAAGTTCCACCTAGTCTAGTTTACTATATACTACATCATCATACAATTTATTCCATTGGGCCCACTTCGGCCCATCGCAACCCAAGCAGCCTTAACCCATAAGTATACCACTGATGGCCTCAACTATCGCGTCGAAGCCCCACACGTGTGCTCGCACGCTCGTGTGGCTACTATTGCCGTGATCGGTACTTCGACATTTATCGCTCTACAACTAGAGTAGAGAGAGAGTTGCACACTTGATAGGAATCTGGTGCTAAACCGCGCTGCGACCACTCCTTTCCCCAAACGCCCACCAAGGTATCTTAACTCTCCTTCTAGAATGCTCTTTATATAGCTAGCTCTTCACCTTCCTTCTTTGTATCTTTCCGATGTGGGATCCCTTCGTCAGTAGAGTTTAAATTCAACTGAAACTCTTGCCGTCCAATCCGCAAAATAAATACACCCTTGCTTCTTATAAGATTCGAACCCAGGCTCCCCTGTAGCATAATCCACGTCGCTAACCACTTGGCCACAAGCTCCTCTTGTGTCTTAAACCATGCGCAACTAAATATAAATCTATAGCCAAATTTCTAAGGTCCAAGTAAAAAGAAAACCAAAATGCAAAAGCCAAGACTTGAACCTTGGACCTCCTTCCTTCCTTGTGGCGTCACCCCCTTGTCTCTTATGTGGCATCACTTTGCCAGTACACCACACACTCCACTTGTGTCATTTTTCCCAACATTTTATTCTTAAAGCCTACCTACCAACTCCCAGGGTTTTTCTCACCTAAAACCAAAATTTCCCTAAAGCCAAAGTTTGATCCCGAGACTTTATAGAAGCCCTCTAACCTTCCAAAATCACTCATCTAAAAGGTCCAACTTGCATTTAAGCCGATCTCTTGTTCTCCAAAAATTTTTAACGCTACTATTCCTAAGGCCCATTGGGCCCAATCCTACTAGGCCCAATTTCGGGATGTTACAAATCTACCCTCCTTAAAGAAATTTCGTTCTCAAAATTTCCAACTAACTAACAGTCACACATCCTAACCTACCACACTACGCTCTTGCTGCGCACTCTGATATTAATAACACTAATATACTTTTAACTAGAATTTAGAACTCCTACACAAACACAAAAACACCTAGCCATTAAAGCAGACAAATATTTCATACGCAACCAATTCTATATCTGAATATCACATCCAAACCAAATACACAGAACAGATACCAGAAATACAGTATATAACAAAGCAAAGTATCAGGAAACTTACGGATTTGGTGCCGGAGACTCGAGTGCCATACTTCCAGTAAATCATATATTTCTTAAACAATATTTCAAACCAATTTTTGGAAAACATTGACAAACCCATTCCACAGCCGAGTTTTGAAACTGGGCTCTGATACCATAATTGTAACACCCCAAACCCGGCCTAAACGTTACGACCGGATCTGGCATGTCACATAAAAGGGTTGTTTAAAAACTGCGCGTTTGTTAAAAATTTCGAGTTTAAATATTTATTCGCTTGTTATCCTTTTGTTAACATTTTGGAAAACGGTTATTAAGGGTTTAGGAAATTCCCGTATTGAACATTTAATAATAATAGGCAGTAATCAAATTAAAAGCTAAACCAAATAAAATATCAAAATTAAAGTTATAGTGGCCTTATTACATACCAAAACCCAAATAAAAATAAGCCCAAATAAAAGAAATGAGTTTATGAGAAAACATTGCATGGCCACCACAAGTCCGCCTCAGCTCCCAAATCCGTGACTAGGGATTACCTGAAACATTTAAAAAGAGGGGGTGAGTTTACGAAAACTCAGTGTGTAATTCCCCTTACGAGTGATAACTGGGCCTAAGCCCACAGAAGTAGATTGGGCCTTAGCCCTCACAATAACATACTTGGCCGAAGTCCACTTAAATCGAATTGGGCCGTAGCCCTAACTTCACAGTATAGCAGATAACACATGCCAAATGATGCAAAACCCTATCCCAGCCTAAGTTTCCATTCACTACACACCACCCGTACCAGCCGATCACACCAATGGGGATTTCTATAATCAACCCTCACCGCTACACACCATCGATGGCAGTCTTACTGCTCATCATCAAAATCGTGACATAGTCACCAGAACAGGTCGTGGAAGAGCCACTACAACAGATCGTGGCAGAGCCACTACAACAGATCGTGGTAGACCCACTACAACACTTCCCCTTTCATCACATATTCCCAACCCTATGCAACATGACATAATAATTCGTGTATGCAGTATGTCATGTATGCAAAACATATATCAGATAACATATGGAGCGAATTACCATCATAATCGGAATAACATAATACAACATAATCAAGCTAGTCAACCTTTAAGGGTATAATCGTAATTTTACCTACCAAGGGTATTTTCGTAATCTACCCACCAAGGCCATTTTCGTAATTTACCTTTGAGGGGTATTTTGGTACTTTACCCTTCCAAAGGTATATCAGTAATTTTGCACCTGCAATGGCCTTTCCCAAAGGCCCAAATGTCACCCCGAGCGGCTCGGTTACCATTTTCGGTCTTTACCAGACTATTGGGCCTAAAACCCGATATCGGCCCATTCGGGCCCACACGCTCGTGTGGCCCACCTAACACAAATCTAGCCACGTATATAAGTTCCACCTAGTCTAGTTCACTATATATTACATCATCATAGAATTTATTCCATTGGGCCCACTTCAGCCCATCGCGGCCCAAGCAGCCTTAACCCACAAGAATACCACTGATGGCCTCAACTATCGAGTCGAAGCCCCACACGTGCGCTCGCACACTCGTGTGGCTACTATTGTCGTGACCAGCACTTCGGCATTTGCCACTCTACAACTAGAGTAGAGAGAGAGTTGCACACCTGATAGAAATCTGGTGCTAAACTGCGCTGCGACCACTCCTTTGCCCAAACGCCCACCAAGGTATCTTAACTCTCCTCCTAGAATGCTCTTTATATAGCTAGCTCTTCACCTTCCTTCTTTGTATCTTTCCGATGTGGGATCCCTTTGTCAGTGGAGTTTAAATTCAACTGAAACTCTTGCCGTCCAATCCGCAAAATAAATACTCCCTTGCTTCTCATGAGATTCGAACCTAGGCTCCCCTGTAGCATAATCCACGCCGCTAACCACTTGGCCACAAGCTCCTCTTGTGTCTTAAACCATGCACAACTAAATATAAATCTATAGCCACCTGTGGGGATTTCTACAATCAACCCTCCATCCGCTACACTCCTCTTTGGCAGTCATGCTGCTCACAGTTGATATAATGTGGCCTCGCCACCGACTCAATATGACGAAATCACTGATATACATATATGGCATCGAGCCATCGGATTAATGTGACAAAGTCACCGATATACACTGCCCCCTTACATCATTATCATTTCCCCAATCCCATGCACATGCAATCATAGTAAAATGAATACATCATATAAACAACATACATAGAATATTTATAGCACATGCATATTCATGCCAACGATAATATTTATAAAGCATAATCGGAGAATCACTAACCTGGTATTTCGATTCTACCCTCCAAGGGTAACTCAATAGCCATTATCGAGTTTTTGGCTTTCAAACAACACATATACTTTTTACATATATATATCAAACAAAAGAAGGTGTAGGAATCACACACCTGAAAACGCGGAGAACTAAACTCTAAATATTGTTGACACTTTCAGTAGAGGGGACAACCTTAATCTGTCTATCCCAGGCAGATATCGGCTCTCTACCGCAACCTGGTGAAAAATCCCGAACTGCCGACACCGCTCGACGCTTAAACTTAGGAACCGAGATTATAGTTCCACTCGCCTCCTTAGCTTGACTGGCACTCGCATCCATGAAAGAACCTTGATCAATAAAATACTATAACGAAAGCAACTATTGTTTAACAATGATGATGGGTTAAGACAACAAATAGCGAAGAGAGAAAGGTACTAACTCAAAAGAACTTCTTACCTTGATCCACGAAATCCGAACACTAGAAGGCTTGGCCTATGAAACCGAATGAGTCCCTATAACGCCTTCAGTTAGGACCGATTCCCCAAAATATAACAAAAGAAACAGCCTTTCGGCCAAACCAAGCAAGATAGACCCCTTTTCTACCCATTCAGCCAACATCTATACTTACTAAAGACCCTCAACCGCAGGCTAACGAAAAAGAAGAGATGAGAATTAGCCCCTCTACAATCGGCCAAAGCCTAAAGAAGCGAGTCAGAATCTTCGATTAAACCAAACCAACGAGAGAAGGGAAAAAGAACGAATAGAAACAAAAGAGAAATGAGGCTCCTTACCGAGAAACAAGAGTATGTTGATAAAAGAGGCTATATTCGGCTACGGGCACAAACAATGGAAAAGGGTACCTTCAATTGTCGTAAAAAGAGATTCAGCTTCTCAGAATAAGAACAAAGAAGAGAGAAGAGAAAGTAAAGATAGAGGACAAGGGTTCGGCTATGGTACCTACTCAAAAAGAAATGATTCCAAACGACTACTAGGAAGGTTCGACTATAAAGGAAAATAAATAGCAAATGGAAGGAACAGAAATAAAGAAAACACAAATCACCAATCTAATATTCGGCTATCACTAAAGAAACAAGAAGGAGAAGAAATGAAGCTACAAGGTGTTTCGGTTTTGGTAGAAGAGAAATGAAGCAAATTGGCTAACACTAAACTCAAAATGACCACTTGAAGAAAACGACACTCCCCCCATCACTAATGACCGAAATTGCTCACCAATGCCTAAGCACCCAAAAGGAAATTCGGCCCTACCTAACCCAAACTAAAACCGCACATGCACTCCCCCCACCCTTTCCTCATTCGGCCAACCTCTCTCCCTCTCTCCACATCCCACAAATTCCTCCACCTTTCACTCTCCACTCCCCATTTGAAATGAGTTGACCGATTCTTACTCCACCAACCCCTCTCCTCCTTCCAATTCAAATATGTTGACCCATTCCACAACTAACATGTAGAGTCTTGGCCGAATCCACCTCTTCTCCATCCTTAGTAAAATAAAACCCCCAAAAATGCAAGCTGTGAGATTCGAACCTGCTCCCTTCTCCTCCAAGCTTCCATGAGGCGTCATTCTCCCTTGCTTCCTAGGCGTCACTTACCACTCTTCCACACCCCTTTTTGTGACATCAACTACACACAAAAATACATAAGGCCCATCTTTACAAGCTCTTTCCCCTAAAGTGCCCTAAAACAAAAATTTAACCAAAACCCTAGCTTGAACCTGAGCTTCCCTAAGACCCCCAAACACATCCAAATAGCAAGCAGAACAAGCCAACACACAAAAACATGAAATGCAGAACCCCCTAACTTGGGATGTTACATCAGTATACCCCCTAATATGCACACGGCCTAGCACACGGGCGTGTGACTTGGCCGTGTTGCATAAGTCAGTATACCCTATAGGTTTGGCACAGCTTAACACATGGCTTGGCACACAGGTGTGTATGGCCATTTCGAAGTGCACACGGGCTACACACACGGGCGTGTAGTTTGCCGTGTGACCCAAGTCAGTATGTACCCCTGTTTTCACATGGCCTGTGACACGGGCGTATCTGTTGGCCGTTGTAGACACACGGCCTGGCCACACGAGCGTGTGTCACCTGTTTGAAGTAAAATTTTCTAAGTTTCACAAAAATTTCTCGAGTTATCAGTTTAGTCCCGAACCATTTCTAATGCATGTTTAAGGCCTCGTAGGCTCGTTTAAGGGACACTATCATTGGTTGTGATTCAATTGTATTTGAAATGATAAATTGTATATGAAATGTGTGTTTTAAAGTGTTGTAAGTTTGGTAATGCTCCGTAACCCTATTCTAGTGTTGGATACGGGTGAGGGGTGTTACATTTATTGGTATCAGAGCTACGGTTTAGTAGATTCTAGGACTAACGTAGCATGTGTGAGAGTCTAGCTATACATGCCATATATAAACTGTGATAGTGTGATGACTCTTGACATTTGAAAATATGTTTTTATATAGCAAATGGATCCCAATCAAGAGATAGCTGATGAGGTTGAAAGTAATGTGCCTGCCCCCGCTCAAGGGACAACGTTGTTTGATTCTAGACCCATGACGGGTAGCCAGGAAGGAGAGGCTAAAGAAACCTTCTTCCAATGAATGAGTGGTTCACTCAATATATTCGAACGAATTCGGCTGCTCAACAACCTCCACCCCCTCCTAATCTCCAATCGGTTCATGTAGCTGCTCAAGGATTTGAGCTTTTAAGATTGAATAAGATAAGATTCTTAAACACGGGGTTGAAGAGTTCAGGGCTAATGTCAACAATGATCCTGAGAGAGCCGAGTTTTGGCTTGAAAATATGATTCGAGTGTTTGATGAGTTTTCTTGCATGCCAGCTGAATGTTTAAAGTGTGCTATATCCCTTCTAAGAGATACCACATATCAGTGGTGGAATACATTAGTATCAGTGGTGCCGAGGGAGAGAGTCACTTGGGAATTCTTTCAAGTCGAGTTTTGAAAGAAATATATAAGCCAGCGGTTTCTGGATAAAAAACACAAAGAGTTTCTAGAACTGAAACAAGGTTGTATGACCGTAACCGAGTATGAGAGAGAATTTGTGTAGTTAAGTAAATATGCTCAAGAGTATATTTCTACTGAAGAGATAATGTGCAAGTGGTTTGTTGATGGGCTGAACGTTGACATTAAACTTCTGGTTGGAATTTTAGATTTAAAAGAATTTGTTGTGTTAGTCGACCGGGCTTGTAAAGTCAAAGACTTTAGCCGAGAAAAGAAGAAAGCTGATTCAGAGGCTAGAAATTTGAGGAAAAGATCGATGAATAAACCTTCTCATTCTTCATCAAAGATATTTTGAGATTTGTACAATAGATCTAATGCGTCAATGGGATTTCAGAATAGGGTTTGTGGAAATCAACCTATAAATTCTAAAGCCCAAGCTATATCCATCTCAAGTGTTGGCACTGTGAGAAATAACAAACCCGAGTGTCAACAGTGCGGAAGAAAACATTTTGGTGAATGCTGGAATAAGAGTACTAAAGCTTGCTTTAAATGTGGTTAGCCTGATCACATTATCCAAATTGCCTAAAGTTATCTGAGAAAGAAAAAGTTTAGAATGTAAGATTGAGTAATACGATTGCGAGACGAAGACCACCGAGAAATACAAGAAATGTATCCAGTGGTATAGGTATAACTGGGGACTCAATTGTGATATCCAAGGCCAGATCACCTGCTAGAGCCTACGCTATTCGCGCTCGCGAAGAAGCATCGTCCCCAGATGTTATTACTGGTACATTCTCTCTTAATGATACTGATGTGATTGCTTTAAATGACCCTGGATCGACATACTCGTATACATGTATGAATTTGGTGTTTAATAAGAGTTTGCCTGTTGAGTTTACTGAGTTTGTGATTAAAGTATCGAACCCCTTAGGCAAATATGTTTTAATTGATAAAGTTTGCAAGAATTGTCCTTTAATGACTCGGGGTTACTATTTTCTAGCTGACTTGATTCTTTTACCATTTGATGAGTTCGATGTGATTTTGGGAATGGATTGGTTAACTCTACATGGTGCTGTTGTGAACTATAGACGAAAGATTATAGAATTGAAGTATCAGAATAAAGAAATTCTTCGGATTGAATCAAATGAATCGAATGAATTGCCTATTGTGATTTCGTCTATGTCAGCTTAGAGATGTGTGAGAAAAGATTGTGAAGCTTATCTTGCTTATGTTTTGGATACAAAAGTGTCTGAATCAAAGATTGAATCAATGCCAGTTGTCTGTCAATATCCGGATGTGTTTCCTGAAGAATTACCGGGGTTGCCAACTATCAAAGAGATTGAATTTACTATTGAATCAGTATCGGGAACTTCATCAATATCTATGCTACATACAGAATGGCTCTGACCGAGTTGAAAGAGTTGAAAGCTCAATTGCAAGAGTTAACAGATAGAGGCTTTGCACGACCTAGTTTTTCGCCTTGGGGTGCGCTTGTATTGATCGTAAACAAGAAAGACGGATCAATGAGAATGTGTATTGACTATCATCAGCTCAGCAAAGTTACGATAAAGAATAAGCATTCGTTGCCGATAATAGACAATTTATTTGATAAGTTGAAAGGTGCAACAGTGTTTTCAAAGATTGATTTGAGATTTGGTTATTATCAGTTGCAAGTTAAAGACTCAGATTTGCCGAAAACTGCATTTAGAATGAGGTACGGACATTATGAATTCCTTATTATGCCTTTTGTATTAACTAATGCTCCTGCCATTTTTATGGATTTGATGAATCAGATATTTAGACCGTATTTAGACAAATTTGTTGTTGTGTTCATTGATGACATTCTGATCTATTCACGAGATGAGTCTGAGCATGCCGAGCATTTAAGGGTTGTGTTGTAGGCCTTGAGAGATAAAAAACTGTATGCTAAATTTAGCAAATGTGAGTTCTGGCTCCGGGAAGTTGGATTTTTTGGGCATATTGCTTCTGCGAAAGGTATAAGAGTTGATCCGAGCAAGATATCTGCAGTTATTGATTGGAAACCACCTAGAAATGTATCTGAGGTCAGAAGTTTTCTCGAATTGCTGGTTATTATCGACGCTTCGTTAAAGGATTCTCGATGATTACGACACCGACGACCAGACTGCTATAGAAAAATGTCAAGTTTGAAGGGCCCGAAAAATGTCAACAAAGCTTCAATCAATTGAAAGCATTGTTAACAGAGGCACCAGTGCTGGTTCAACCTGAATTGGGTAAAGAATTTGTGATTTACAGCGACGCGTCATTGAATGGTTTGGGTTTCGTATTGATGTAAGAAGGAAAAGTGATAGCTTATGCTTCCAGACAGTTGAAACTGCACGAAAAGGACTATCCGACACATGACTTAGAGTTGGCTGCAATTGTGTTCGCATTGAAAATTTGGCGACATTACTTACGGTGAAAAATGCCACATTTATACGGATCACCCGGGAAAAGCTAATGTTGTTGCTGATGCCTTGAGCAAAAATCTTTGTTTTCATTCTGAGCAATGAATAACCAGTTGATGGGTCTATTTTAGCTGAATTTAAAGCTAAACTGGTATTTCTTCAATAAATCTGTGAAGCTCAAAAAGATGACCGTGAATTGCAAGTTAAATGGATTCAACGTGAGATTATCCCTAATTTGGAGTTTTAGATTGGAGTTGATAAGTGTTTAAGGTTTCGGAATAGAATTTGCATACCGAGAAATTCAGAACTTATTCAGAAGATTTTCCATGAAGCGCACAATAGCTGCGTATCTATTCATCGGGGAAGTACCAAAATGTACAACGATTTGAAACAATTTTATTGGTGGCAAGGCATGAAATAAGCTATCTCAGAGTTTGTTTCTAAATATTTAATTTGTCAGCAAGTTAAAGCTGAACATCAAGTACCATCGGGTTTACTGCAGCCTGTGATGATTCCCAATTGGAAATGGGATAGAGTTACAATGGATTTTGTGTCGGGATTGCCCCTAACTCCGAAAAAAAAACATGCTATCTGGGTTGTCGTTGATCGACTAACGAAATCTGCTCATTTCTTACCAGTACGTGCAAATTATTCTCTTGATAGACTAGTTGAATAGTACATTCTGAGATTGTTCGATTGCATGGGGTGCCACTATCTATTATTTCTGATAGAGATCCAAGATTTACGTCATGATTCTGGAAAAAACTACAAGAAGCTCTGGGAACAAAGTTGAGTTTCAGTATTGCTTTTCATCCTCAGACTAGTTGTTAGGCCGAGAGAGTTATTCAGATTCTCAAAGACATGTTGAGATGTTGTATTTTAGAGTTTGACTGCAGTTGGGAAAAATACTTATCGTTGGCAGAATTCACGTATAACAACAGTTTTTAGACAAGTATAAAGATGTCATGTAACAGCCCAATTTCGGTGAAATCAGAACAGTGGTCTTGGGACCACAAATCTGAGCCGAAAAATAAAAATTATATTTATTTTACTATATGATCCATAGTATACTAGAAATGTCTTGTGAAAATTTTGAAAAAAAATTTACCGATTATGTGCTTAATTATAAGGACCAAATCGTATAAAATGTAAAAGTTGGATTCTAGTAGCTAGAAGGATCAAATAGCTATGGAATTCAAAACTATAGGTCCTTATATGGTAAGTAGACTTTCTTGGCCAAATTGGGTAAGTTTCCTTGTCCCGTTTTTAGTAATTTTGATATTTTTAGAATCGAGATAGCTTAATCTCTCTATTTGGGGGATTAATTTGAAAAGTTATCAAAGTATGAAAAAGGGTCATCGATGTATATCCTGGAAATTAGAAATTTATGTTAGAAAATGAAAGATTATTGATAGATAAATAACTTTTACAAAGTGATTTTTGATGAAAACATGATTTAGGGACTAAAATGAAAAGTTATAAAATTTGATGAAAAATTATGAACTTTTATGACTAGATGTGCTGTAAAATTTGTAATGGGGCTTTGGTTAGGCTTGGAATAGGGAGTAATTTACACGAGTTTCATTTTCCGAGCCTAGGGACGAAAATAGAATTTATGGAAAAGTTAGGGGCAAAATAGTAATTTTGCCTAGGATGAAAATTTAGTCCACATGAATGTAAAATATGATAAATTGATGTTAAATTTACTTGTATATATCCGTATAGACCAAAATTTAGTGTTAGAACGAGGAATGATGAAACTTTCGAATTAGTAGATTTTACGTACACGAACCTTTGTTGAGGTAAGTTCGTGACTAAATTTTATATGTTTTTATGCTTGATTTAAATGTTGTGTTTGTGAATTTTATCAATGTCATAAACATGTGAAATGGTCACCTACTCGATACAGCCCGATAAATGAAAATGCCCGATAAAATGGTAAATGAATAAAATGATACTCGTATGCTTGACATGAATGTGGAATGTGTTTTACTTGAATTACATAAATGTTACGGAGGTATGAAATAATCAAATGCCCGATAGTGCTTGAAAAGTGTTTAAATCCTAGTTGAATAAATGGAAAATCGATGGATATGTAATTTCCCGGAATGAAAGAGGTCCTGTATTTGTTGCGGATTGGATTTAGCTCGGATGAGTAATCCTTCGACCTCAATTCTAATTGGATTTAGCTCGGACGGGTAATTCTGATATAAGTCCTCTTGAGCATATGTTATGGATTGGGTTTAGCCCGGACGGGTAATCCAAATCAAGTTCTTTAGAGCATATGACGTAAAAAGGATTTAGCTTGGACTGGTAATCCTGTTGTTTACATATATGTGGCTCGAGAGTGTACTCTTTGAAATTGTACCATATGGGTACCATTGGACACGAATTGACAGATTCTGATTCGTACACCTCGAGTGTACTACTTGTGTATCCATCAATATTTTGAATAAATTCAACGGGTAAAGCTCTGATAAGGGAAAATATGAATTTAAGACAAGTTGACATGGAATGATCTATATATGATATGAAATATGACATGAAAAAGGATATTACATGAAATACAAGGAAATGATGCTTTATGACTAGTGATGTATGAAAATATGAAAATATGATAATTGTACATGGAAACTATTTGATGAGAGTGATTGTCCTTGATTTTATAATTGTACACCTTGAGTGTACTACTACTTGGTGACCTTAATACTCGAATAAAATGAGTAAAGTCCTGACATGAAATGATCTGAACTCAAAACGAACTACTATGAAACTATATTTGTAATAATAGGATATAATATATACATACTTAATGAATACATGTTGTGGAAAGCATATATGCATGGAAACTTGATTGTTGATTGAGCTTATACATATCTTGATGTTATCATGGATTATATGACTAACAAGGGCAATGAGGATGTGTGTAGGGCTTGAGGTCAAATTAAGTGAATATGCCTTACATAGTTACCTCAAAATAGGATGAATGGTAAGCTCAGTACCATGTTATACAAACTTACTAAGCATTTTAAGCTTACTCTGTTTTATTTTTCCCATGTTTTAGAGTAATCAGAAGCTCATTGGATTGGAAGCTTGGTGGAGATCACTCACACTATCCATCGGCCCATATCGATATAGTATGGTAATTCAATTAATGCTGTAATGGCATGTATAAGATATGTTGGCCATATTGGCATGTAAATGTAAATGATGCTTGTAATCTAGCCATTGGAATGGCTAGTGATGATTATGTTTTGGTACATGTATATTTTTATTTAAGTTCATGTTATGGTGATAACATAGGTACTATATATTGTTTGATTAAGAAAGGGGAAACAAGTATGCTTATCAAACAGTAAGATTGTAAACATGATTGCTTGTGATGATATATCATGTTGAATGATAGAGTTTGCTCATCTTGAATGCTTGAAATGGTTGGTACTTGTATGTGTGATTCAAGTGCAGGTCATGGGTGAAATTTTTGGTGAGAAATAAAGCGACAAATGACTTTATTTTATCCACACGAGCAGACACAATGTCTAGACCGTGTGTGACACATGACCTAGTAACACAGGCATGTGGTTAGGCCGTGTGTCCCCTGCACCTTAAATTCCAGAAAACAGAATGTTTAGAATTGAGCACATCGGCAAAGACACGGGTGTGTGTCTCAACCGTGTGGGCGACATGGCCTTGAACATGGGCATGTGTCTTGACCGTGTGAAACCTGCACCTAATTTGAATTGAATTAATTAACCACACGGCCTAGCACACGGGCTTGTGGCATGGCCGTGTGGTGCAAGTCAGAGAGCTACCTAGTTTTTAACACTGCCTGCAGCACGGGCGTGTCCTTTGGACCACACGGGCATGTGAGCCGTGCTCCTTGGAAAATTTTGAAATTTCGTGAAAAATCCCCTGGATTCTCGATTTAGTCCCAACTTTATTCTAATGCTCGTATTGGGCCTCGAGGGTCCATTTCAGTGACATTACCAATGACCTCGGTGAATGAATAGTAACTTGCCTGAATTTATCAATTAATGTTCTGAATGTTCTAGTAATGCTCTGAAATCGTATTCTGACGACGGATACAGGTTAGAGGTGTTAATTTAGTGTTATCAGAGTTATGGTTTAGTCAGTTCTCAGACTGAACGTAGGATATATGGAGTCTAGAAATATATGCCATTATATAACCTATGATAGTGTGATATCTCCCGACTCTGATTAAAATTGTCCTACAAATTGAACAAAGATGCTTTCCAATTGAGTTAATTTCGATACTGCTGGAAGTAATACTCATGTGCTTGAGTAAAAAAAATGTTACATGTGATAAAGGGGACTTATAAAGGTACGGATAAATGTTTCATAGTGAACGTTGTTATTGATAAATGTTAAGTGATATATGTGTATTTATGAAAGATAAATTTGAGGCTTACGATCTCTACCCCCTTACTAGTATAGTTTTATACAATGAAATTCACAAGATTTATATGGATTAAGCTCATGAATGTGGAACTAAGGAGTTCAAAGGCTAAATGACTAATGATGTAGTCAGAATGAGAATGGGTTAGTAAGTAAAGATGGTATTAAAGAGATATCAGCTTTTTCTGAAGATTTTTCTAAATATGTGATATCATTGTTAAGGAAGAAGTTATTCATGAGTAATTAACTTATCCAGATATGATAATTACAGAACGGATTAGCCGAAAATTCTTCTGAATTGACTCTTTCAATGAGCTGAATAATATAAGATTATTGATGACTTTATGGGCCAGTGGAATAGTGATAAAACTGCAAAGATATTTGAATACAGTTGTTATAATTGAGTATATTACAGGAACATCTCTTGGGTACTCTATAAATTCTGTTATTCTCAGAGGCATATGAAATTGTGCATGTACAGATGCAATATTTGTCATATTGAAAAGCTAGTAAATCATGAAAGATGAAATTACTGTAAGTCTTGTTGATTCATGGGTAGTATTGCTCTATCATACTTGGGCTTTCTAATTCATCATGATTGATATAAGACATGATTGATATAAGATTGGATAATAGGGTTCATATGATATCATTTTATACTTTTACTGATTGAAGCCCTGAATTATGAATGTGCAAAATTATATTATCTTTGTCACAGTTGTTCCTACTGAGTATGTGTGATATTGCTCTTCTGAATTTTCTACGAGATGTCATCAATGTCTTTATTATTCAAGCATGGTTTATTTGTGAAAGATATTCATTGGCCAATGGTAATTATACTTATTACCGTTATGAATTCTGACTTGATCATGGGAATTTGGTAATATGGAACATAGATTATAGAAATTGTATTATTGCACTGGATGATATTGGAGCCACCTTGGTATTCTTCTTTTATTTGAAAAATAGTATTAAGGTTGAGGTATTGTTCCATTTATATTGTTGAAACGTTGGATTTATTATAGTATTATGGTTTTAACCTATCTAATGATTGTGACCTCTGAATAATTAAAAGCTTTGATATCCTTTTTAATTTTGTGAAAATGTTTTCTATGATAGCTACATCAATGATATGGATATTACAGAAAGATGTAAGATTTGAATGAACTGATAAATATCAATGAAGTTTTGACCAGTTAGAAGCTTTGTTGATCAAAGTATTGATTCTGATTAAGCCTGAATTGGGTAAGGAATTTGTTATTACAGTAATGTAACATTGAATGGAACTAGATTGTTATTTGATGCAATAAGGCAAAGTAATAGCCTATACATTCAGATAGTTTAGAACTACATGGAAAGAATTACCCAATATATGATATAAAAGCAACAACTATTGATTTTGAATTGCCCGATACATGATCTAGAATTGACATGTATTGTTTTTGTATTAGAATCTAATAACATTGTTTGTTTGGTGAAAAATATTGTATATTCACCGATTATAAAAGTTTGAAGTATCTGACGTTGCTAAAGATTTGAATCTGAGATAGCGTATGTGGTTTGAAAGGTTGAAAGATTGTGATTTGATAATTGCATATCACTTAGAAAGAACGAAGGTAGTTATAGATGTCTGAGTAGGAAATCTCTGTATACTTTGCAAGCCATAGATACCGATTATGATTGTCTAATAATAGCTCAATTTTAACTGAGTATGGAGCTAAATCGATGTTTCTACAACAGATTAGTGAAACCCAGAAAAGTGATAATGAGTTGTAGGTTAAATGAGTACAGTGTAAATTAATTTCTAAATCAAAATTTCAGAATAGATTCAGTTAATGTCTGTTATTCAGAGGCAGAGTCTGTGTACTAAAGAAATTAGAACTTGTACTAAAAATTTTACATGAATGATCACAGTGGTATTATGTCTGTTTATTTGGGGAATGATGAAATGCATAATGATTTGAAAAGAATGTATTAGTAGCTCGGAATGAAATGTGGTATTTCTGAATCTATATTTAAATACTGGATATATCAGCAAGATAGAGATGATGCTTCCAAGATGGTTATAATCAGAGAAAATACTTAAATGGAAATGGGACATAATTATTATGAATTTTATTTCAGGATTCTCTCTGTCTATGAAAAGAAATATACTATTTGAGTAATTGTGGATTGTTTGACGAAGCCTGCACATTCCATCCTGGTATGAGTGGATTTCCCACTTGATAGATTGCTTGAATGATTTGTTTTTGAGATTGTAAGATTATATGATGTGCTAGCTTCTATTATTTCTGATAGAGATCTACAGTTCATATTCTGATTCTGAAACAAATTATAGGAAACTCTGGGTACATGATTACATTTTAGTATGGTATTTCATCCTCAGACGGATGATCAATATGAACATATGATTCAGATTTTGGCAGATAATCTTCGATGTTGTATACTTGAATTTGAAGGTAACTAAGAAAAGTATTTGTCTTGGGCTGAAATTACTTATAACAGTTAACAGACACATATGAAATTTTACTGTACAAGGCTTTATATGATCACAAATGCAAAACTCCGGTGTTTTGGATGAGTTTAGTGAGAAAAGATACATGTGGTAGTTTTGATTCGATGAACCTAAAGAGAGATGAAAAGGACCTGAAACAGTTTAAAAGAAGTATTTGATTGTTGGAAATCTGAAGTGGATCTGAAATGAAAAGAAATAGAGTTTCTGATGGTAACAAAGTATTTCTAAAAATTTACCATAAAAGAAAGTTATTCAGATTGGCTATTCAGGTAAAATTAAGGCTGCGGCTTACTCAGTCATATGAGATCATTGAAAAGAATTAGACTTGTTGCGTATTGATTAGTATTACTATCAGAGTTCTACAGAATTCAAGATGTTTTTATGAGTATATGTGTTATGACAGAATCGATCAGACCCATCATCTGTTATTGCTTTGATAAATGTTAAATTCAGCTTGGCACGATTTACAACGAGTGACTGGTTGAAATTCTGGCATGTGAAGTGAAAGAAACGAAAAGTATAAAGGCATCTTTAGTGAAAGTTCTTGGACGATGATATGATATAGAGAAAGCTATTTGGGAACTAGATAGAAACATGAGAAAGTAATGCCTGAATCTTCTTACTGGTAAAATTTTTGAGGATGAAAATTTCTTAAAATGGGGAGAGTTGTAATAGCCTAATTTTGGTGAAATCGGAACAGGGGTCTTGGGACCACAAATCCGAGTCGAAAAATAAAAATTATTTTTATTTTATTATATGATCCATAGTATACTAGAAATGTCGTGTGAAAATTTTGAAATTTTTATTTACCGATTATATGCTTAATTACGAGAAGGACCAAATCCCATAAAATGCAAAAGTTGGATCCTAGTAGCTAGAAGGATCAAATTGCTATGGAATTCAAACTAGAGGTCCTTATATGGTAATTAGATCATTAAGAAAAGTATGTAGATTTTTCTTGGTGACTCATCAATGGAAATATAGAAAAAGGGTAAGGACTAAATTAGGAATAGCAAAATACTTGTTAATTAAAAAGATGATAAAAGATATCATCTTATTTTATGTCATCTTCTTCTCCAAAATAAACATGGAAACCTTAGGAGAGAGAGAAGAGACTTTCATGGCCAAATTGGGTAAATTTCATTGTCCCGTTTTTAGTAATTTTGATATTTTTGGAATCGAGATAGCTTAATCTCTCTATTTAGGGGATTAATTTGAAAAGTTATCAAAGTATGAAAAAGGGTCATCGATGTATATGCTGGAAATTAGAAATTTATGGTAGAAAATGAAAGATTATTGATAGATAAACAACTTTTACAAAGTGATTTTTGATGAAAACAAGATTTAGTGACTAAAATGAAAAGTTGTAAAATTTGATGAAAACTTCTAAAATTTTATGAATACATGTGCTATAAAATTTGCAATGGGGCTTTGGTTAGGCTTGGAATAGGGAGTAATTTGCACGAGTTTCATTTTCCGAGCCTAGGGATGAAATTGGAATTTACGGAAAAGTTAGAGGCAAAATAATAATTTTGCCTAGGATGAAAATTTAGTCCACATGAATGTAAAATATGATAAGTTGATGTTAAATTTACTCATATAGATCTGGATAGACCAAAATTCAGAGTTAGAACGAGGAATGATGAAAATTTCGAATTAGTAGATTTTACGTACACGAACCTTTGTCGAGGTAAGTTCGTGTAACTAAATTTTATATGTTTTTATGCTTGATTTAAATGTTGTGTTTGTGAATTTTATCAATTTCATAAACCTGTGAAATGGTCACCTACTCGATATAGCCCGATAAATGAAAATGCCCGGTAAAATGGTAAATGAATAAAATGATACTCGTATGCTTGACATGAATGTGGAATGTGTTTTACTTGAATTACATAAATGTTACGAAGGTATGAAATAATCAAATTCCCTATAGTGCTTGAAAAGTGTTTAAATCTTAGTTGAATAAATGGAAAATCGATGGATATGTAATTTCCCGGAATGAAAGAGGTCCTGCATTTGCTGCGGATTGGATTTAGCTAGGATGAGTAATCCTTCGACCTCAATTCTGATTGGATTTAGCTTGGACAGGTAATCCTGATATAAGTCCTCTTGAGCATATGTTATGGATTGGGTTTAGCCCGGCCAGGTAATCCAAATCAAGTTCTTTAGAGCATATGACGTAAAAAGGATTTAGCCTGGACTGGTAATCCTGTTGTTTACATATATGTGGCTCGAGAGTGTACTCTTTGAAATTGTACCATATGGGTACCATTGGACACGAATTGACGGATTTTGATTCGTACGCCTCAAGTGTACTACTTGTGTATCCATCAATATTTTGAATAAATTCAATGGGTAAAGCTCTAATAAGGGAAAATATGAATTTAAGACAAGTTGACATGGAATGATTTATATATGATATGAAATATGACATGAAAAAGGATATTACATGAAATACAAGGAAATGATGATTTATGACTAGTGATGTATGAAAATATGAAAAGATGATAATTGTACATGGAAACTATTTGATGAGAGTCATTGTCCTTGATTATATAATTGTACACTTTGAGTGTACTACTACTTGGTGACCTTAATACTCGAATAAAATGAGTAAAGTCCTGACATGAAATGATCTGAACTCAAAACGAACTACTATGAAACTATACTTGTAATAATAAGAGATAATATGTAATATCCAGGATTTAGGGGTTATGCGTTTTAACTTAATTGTATGTGGTAGCATGCCTATGTGTGGATTGAGTGTGCTTTGGGAGTTTTAGGAACTTTAGAATGTAGGAGAATGCTTTGGAAAAAAATATTAGATTTTTAATTCTTAAAAAGGGAGCTAGTCAAGATAGGCCTTAAGAAATTTTGTTGGAAGATTTAGACACAAGTAACCAGTTGGCAAAATGGCAAGGGATGCGCCACTTAGGGCCTTAAGAAGTGACGCCACAAGCAGTGTGAGGGGGGCTTAGGTTCGAATCCCATGGATGGCAATTAGGTGACTTTTATTTTTGCATTTGTATGGCATGTGTTGGTCAAACTTTAATTAAGGTAAGGTTGGACTTTTTCATTTATGGTTAGTAGACTTAAGGTTATGGTAAGCATGAATAAGGATAGAATTGCTTGATTGTGGGGATAGAATTTCTTAAACTTTGGGAAAGTAGAGGATTACAAGGCATGTATCAAGGTGGATGTTTTGGAAATTATTTCATGGTCATTTTGACCATGAACTTGGACGGTTTTATGGATTAGGGGGGTGGCCAAAATTTTGAAGGCTTTTGGATGAGTTAGGAGTTAGTTGTGCACATATTTCTTTTAGTCATTTTGTGTCACACAAAGCATTTCTCTCTAATATTCCTCCTCTTAGCCGAATGTATATTAGACAAAAGGTAAACCTTTTTCTTTTCTTTTGGTCATTTGAGTTTTGACCATTTCGGTTTTGAGTTGTCCTTTTTTCTCCAAATCATATCTTCTTTTCTCTCTACTTTGTGACCGAAACCAAATAGCCATTTTAGACCATTTCTTTTCAACTCTTCTTTTCTCTTCATAACTCTCAATAGCCGAACCTCTATTGAACCTCCCCAAATTTCTTTGTTTCACTTTTCTTCTTCAAAGCCGAAAATATCATAGGCCGGAATCTGCTCCAATCAATTCTCTATAGTGGGTAAGAGATTTCTTTTAATCGTTTTTCTTTTATCTCTCTTGGTTGTCAAAAGTTTAAGATCTAACTCCATTCTCTCTGTTATGGCCGAACCCATGAAAGGTGATATCGAGATTTCTGTAGGCTAACGTTAAAGGAGTAGAGATCTTTCGGGATTGGAGAGATCAAGGTAAGCAACGAATTATTGTGGGGCCGAAGGCTATTTCATGTGTTCTTTTGGGTTGAGCCGAATCTAACATGGTTGTGTAGGAGGGAGTTCAACAAATCGCAAGGTGCAAATTGTGTAGGCTACGGGGTTCGGGTTTAGGCGATTTTTGCTTATAAGGTGTGTAATTATCGCACTGCTCTCTTGTTGTTTGTATGTGTTGTTATATATATGTGTATATGATATGTGTGGTGGCCGAAAATATGGCTAAGATGGTAACTACCCATGGTGGGTAATCGGTTAATCAGGTCAATATTTAATGATATTAATCTACCTGTGATTTATGTTTAAAATTGTGGTAAGCATGCGATGTATACTCATCTTAAAATTGTTTTGTCATGATATATATATATGCATGGGGATTGGGATATGACTATTGAAGGACAGGGTGTATATTTATGTACATGGTCTGATGTTAGCCTTGAGCTACATTGGCGCTTGATGTTGGCTATGTGCTTCATCAAGGTGGGGTGTTGGCTATGTGCCACATCGTGGACGGATGATAGCTGTGTGCATCACCGTGGATTGAGGATGACCTTGAGTCACCTCGTGGATACAGATATGTGGGGTCACTTAGGTGATTGGTGGCTAAGCCACGGCCTTGAGCAACAGGTCTGCCAAGGAGGTGTGTAGCGGTTGGAGGGTGATTTAGTAATCCCCTGGTGTGTGCAGCAGGTACGGGGGTGTGTAGCGGATGGACACTAGGTTGGGTTGGGACTCATTTTGCATGATTGATTATGTGGACTGTGTGGATGTGGGCCAAGCCCATTTGTGGAGGCATGTGGAATAATTACACACTGAGTCGGTTTGACTCACCCTATTTTTCCAAAAACAATGCAGGAGATACATGATTCTTGGACCGGGCTGGAGCGGATACGAGGTGGCCATGCAGAAGATGTTTATTTGTTTTATGCACTTTATATTTCCAGTACTTTTGGGTAAATCATTATTGTAATAAGGCCACTTAAAGTATTTTGGGGATTTTATTATGTTTACGTTGGAGTAATTATCGAGCTAATAACTAGGAATGTTTTCTTTCAAGCAATTTATATCTTAAAAACTTATATTGAAGTTTTAAATCTGGGAATTTGTAACAACTTAGTTTTACTTAGAATTTTAAATATACCATATTTTATAAATGACGGAAAATTATTAAGTTTTCACCTTTATGTTAAATTCTTTTCAAACTTTTTCCTCAGTAGCATTCTAAATTCGGCCGTAGTGTTTGGGCCGGGTTTGGGGTGTTACATAATATATACATGCTTAATAAATACATGTTGTGGAAAGGATATATGCATGGAAACTTGATTGTTGATTGAGCTTATACATATCTTGATGTTATCATGGATTATATGACTAACAAGGTGTAACACCCCCTACCTGTATCCTATGCCGGAACCGAGCACGAGGAATTACCCGACTTAACTCACTTGGTCATATAACTTTAGTATATAAAATTTCATTCCAACTTAAAATATCTCTTTCACCATCAAAACATGCATACGAAGGGTTTCGGAACCCAACTGGAAACTTTTGTGCACTTAAAAGTTTTTACCTAAACAGGGCCACATGCCCGTGTGGGCAGGCCGTGTGGTCATACACGCCCATGTCCCTAACCTGTGTGGGATTTGTTTTCATTTCAAACCTATATGGGTTTTCACACGGCCAGACACACGCCCGTGTTCTTGGTCCGTGCACTCCACACGGCCTAGACACGCCCATGTATGAAAACCTGGGTATTCTGTTTGTGACGTCTACAACCTCATATGGGACACACGACCTAGGCACACGCCCGTGTGGCTAGCCCGTGGTCGACACTAACTTGTAACACTAGCATGCAGGGGACACACGGCCTGGTCACACACCCATGGGACTGACCGTGTGTCACACATGGCCTAGACACATTCCCGTGTGCCTACCCTTGTGGACAAGAAGAAGGCTATTTGCCAAGCTATTTTCACCACCTTAGTTCACACAACATAATTCCATTCAACAAATCATTAAGCAACTCAGATTTGCAACATACACTTCCATGAATAACTTCATCTTTTCATAAATTAGTAATAATGAGCCATCAACTATGGCTATATACAAAAGAGTTCATCGTTAAAGGAGCCAACACATTCTTGGCCAAAATAATAAAACAATTCACCTAGTCTAGCCCCTATACATGCCATACTCAAAACACTAAGTCTAGATATACCGAGATGAGTTGATAGTGTGGGTGATCTTCCAACTGTCTTCGTATCCTGAACTGGCTCTTTGACACTATAAAACAAGGGAAAAGAAAGGGAGTAAGCTTTAAGCTTAGTAAGTTTACATGTAAACAATAAACATCATAATATGTGCTAATCCATAAATAGCATTACATACTAAGCAAGAACCATCCACATTCCATGATCATGCTTACTCATTTCATCTCTTACCACATTCCAACCACATCACAAGCCAAATGCTCACATTATTTAACATGCATCCCTGCACTTATCACCACATGATCACATGAAACAACACTTAACAATTTCACAATAAGTCATTCCTAGTAATACCAAACACTCGGTGGTTTCGCACTTAGCCCACCATTAATCTTTCACAGGCTGGTATCGCACATAGCCCACCATCGAGAATATTTACGGTGGTATCGCACATAGCCCACCAAAGGATATTATAAAAAATGGTATCGTACACAACCCATCGTGAATAAGTAATAAGGTGGTATCGCACATAGCCCACCATCGAGAATATTTATGGTGGTATCGCACACAACCTACCATTAATTACTACGGGTAATATTCCACACTTACATTTCTATTTCAACGTTCATAAGGAAATTATTCATTATCTACCAAATTCAATTCACTTGAATCATATATGTTCTCAATCATACAATGCACCAATAAGTAACAACATGTGTATTTAAGATGCATCGTTTACACATAAACTTACCTCGGTGCGAAATGTGTTAAGTTGTGGTTTAATCTGAAACCTTGCCTTTTCCCCGGTCAAGGTTAATTCCGCGCTCTTCTTGATCTATAGTAATAAAATTCACTCATTCAATCACTTTATAATTATAGTACATCATAATCTTTACTTAAGCAAAAATGACCATTTTGCCCTTGTACTATGGCAAAATTATAATTTTACCCCTACGCTCGTAAATTGTTTTTCATCACATTTTCTCTTAAACAAGCCTAGCTAAACATTTATTCCTTCTACAACTACTCACAAATCCAACTATTTCATGCATTTATTACTAAATCACAACATTTACAACTTGGTCCCAATTAGGTGTTTTCATGATAACACCTTTCACAAAAGTTGTTTCTCATCTCATTAACATTCATTTCCTTCCACAAAAACTGTAACACCACCAGACCCGGCCCAGACATGATGGCCGAATCCGGTGATGTCACATCAAAGGAATATTTCAAAACGACTTCACTTATTTAAAACATAAATTTAAAGCTTAGGAACCCAAAATCCAGGCAACTTGTTAAGTAATGATAAAAGCCCATATGTTATAGGTATTTCGAAAACCTTGTTTAAACTTTAGAAATTTATTCCCGTTTAACAATTAAACAATTGAAAACATAAGGAAACTTAAATGTAAAGTCAAATTGGAGATACAAGGCCTTATTACAAACGAAATAATTAATAATAAGTTATTCAAAATCAAATAAACAAAAAGTTCTAAGTAACTTTTAGTGTGGCCATCTCCGAGACCTCTCCCATGTTGAGCTGTCTACTGAGGGTCACCCGAAACATTTAAAAAAAGGGGTGTGAGTTTCGAAACTCAGTGTGTACGACCCTTGGTAAACAACAACAAGCAATTATCACATTGGGACTAAGCCCTATCAAAATCGGTGGTCTTAGGCCTTGGCCCACAATGACCTCATATCACATCAGTATCACATGAATGCAATGCTCCCACCCCAAATCCAACCCTGCACTCCATTTCCCTTCCAACCCTACATTCTTGTGGGGATATATGTAACACCCCTAACCCGTATCCGTCGCCGGATTAGGGTTATGAGGCATTATCAAAGAAAATACAACTTTCGTACATTCACATAATCACATAGAACATTTTCGCAAATATATATATATAAATCATGAGCTTATCACTATAATGACATTTAAACATTTAATAATTAGTAATTACTTATTAACCCAAAATACTCAAATTTACTAAAATTTCAAATGCAAAATATACTAATCTTTAACATATCATTTACATAAAATCATAAAACACCAAAAATCACAAGAATCTAGCAATGGCCGAACCTCATACATGATCATTTTCAAAAATTCTAACATGGGTCAACAACAGTTCAAAGCAACGATCTCAAAAACGTAAAATTTATCGAAAATCAACTAAAAACTCACCTTGAATTTTAGCTTCAAAGTGCCGAAATTTCAAAGAAATAAAATCCTCCTTCCTTTCTCAACATTCGGCCATGCAAGAGTGGAAAAGATGATGGCTTTGTTTATGTTATTTTAACATATATATTAAGTAATTATTCAATTACTAATTTAACCTTTAAAATGAATTAAAACTAATGTATAACTTAAGGTTAGTTATGACAATTGCCACCCACTAACATAGAAATGGGCTAATTGCCATTTTAATACCCCATGTTAAGAAGCCATCATCAAATAGGCACTTTCTACTATAGATTGCAACTTTTTGACTTTACGCGATTAAGTCCTTTTTCTAAATTAAACATATAAACAATAAAATTTTTCTACGAAACTTTTAAACACAGTAATTCACATATAATAAACACAAAATATACATTAAAAATATTCCTCAGACTTGGATTCGTGGTCCCGAAACCACCGTTCCGATTAGGGCCAAATTCGATATGTTACAATATAAATATCAACCCTCCCATCCCCACACTCTAAAGGTAGCACCAACAGCGGCACTACCCAAATGTTGCAGCAAGGCTGCTAAGCATATAATGGGCTTAAAGCCACCGGTGGATCCACGGTCGTCAAGCGACTATCGATCCTCACATATCTTCCTCCGTATCATCAAACCCACCCAAGTGCAACATATATTTCATGAATGCAACACACATTTTCACACATTAAGCACCTAGGGGTATTTTAGTCATTTTACTACCCATCGTAAATTTCTAAATCAGGGGTATTTTAGTAATTTTGCAAATCAAGGGTATTTTAGTAATTTTTAAAATCAAGGGTATTTTGGTAATTTTGCAAACCTCGGGTTTTAGTTATGAACTTTGGCCCATTAACAAGTCCTTATGGCTAAAGTGAACAGACACTATGCACCAGGTAGGATTCTGGAGAAGAGGAGGTGGGTCACTAGGACCGCTTAAGTACCAAGCTCTCCCTAGATCCAATCCTAGACATGCATATGTCCATTACCACACTTTAACCTAACGACTTGCCCACAAACATGTTTGATTATTAGGTTAGGTTTTATGCGATTTAAGAGTTTATCAGAACTAGGCCTAGAGTCCATTAAAACCCTAGCATACTTTCCTAAGACCCCATAAGACCCATAAAGCCCATTTCATGTTCATATAGCCCATTAAGCCCATTTCAGGTTCATATAGCCCATCAAGCTCAATCATGAACAAATCATACAACATCCATATCAATCCATCATTCACATATCAACTCTAGTCGACTTAGGCCCACGAATTCGGCAGGCCCATTTAGTGCCGACTTGTCGTCTGTGTGTAATGTATGTACACACCTTTAATTGCGAAGCACGCTACGATTCCTTAGCCACGAACCTATGATCAATCAAAAATAACAGTTAATTATACGCTTAGTATCGTTTCTCCCTCTTATTAGAAGCCAAAAACATAACAATCCCTTACCTTGACGATTAAGCCTATCAACCCTTCACTTATTTGCTAACCGCAATTGACTCCAAGATCTACGTTAAAGAACCTTGACTATCAAAGGCTGCACAACCAAGGGATTTACATCCATAAAAAGTCACTCTTAACCAATCCTAACCATATTCGACCAACCATTAATCCAAGAATTATAGATAAGTACACTTACCGATTGACTAGGGACTTTACCCCACCAAAACCCAAAGCGCGAGGAGAGTACCTCATCAAAGAAACAACAACGATTCGGTAGAGAAACACAAGGGTTCGGCCTAGTCAGGAGAATGAGTGAAAGACACAATGAGGGGTTTCGGCTAAGAATAAGATAATAAAGCGATTAAAACTTACCCCTTTTGTTGAGTAAAGAAAGATTTGCTCTCTTACCGCCACAAGATTACTTGCCCACAAGATTTTAGATTATAGAATGTGACTTTTAGAAGTGAGATTCAGTTTTACAAATGGAGAAGAAGAAATTGGTTTGACAAAGAATGAAACCCCAATGAGAGAATTTATCTTCTAATTCGGCAATAGAAGAAATATTGTGGGAGGGAAGGAGAATTCGGTCTAGGCACTTTTGTTTGGAAAAAGAAAGAAATTGTGAGTACTCGAGCATTTGCCAAAGGGAAAGAAACTAAAAAGAATTGGGAGATTGGAAGGAATTTTCCCCTAATTAATCAACTAAAGCACACAAAAGCAACAAATACCCTACTTACCCATACGACACACATATATATACTAAAAAAATAAATAAATAAATAAAATAAACCTACACTCCCCAGTCGACTCAAACTTATCACCAATTAAATTCCTTTATTTTCTCCAAATTTTATCTTCATCCTTGATCGCGTGTCAGAGTCTCAAAATTTATATAAAGAATAATCGAACCTTGAAACAAACTATGACAACGATTTGAGACAAGCGCACCTATCGAACAGTAGTATAGTTTAGGCAAGACCAGAATGTCGAATCCCAAAGGAACCAAAAGCACTAATACTAACTCTCTTTTTATTATCTAGCCTAAGAATTAAGGGAATTGTTTATCTAATCTAAAATTAACTAACTACTAAACTAAAGACTCTAAGACAAAGAGAATGAATTGGGAAAATAACTTTAGGAAAAACCAATTGATTAAGACGATACCCAAGGAAGAATCCACCTAGACTTCACTTGTTATCTAACTCTGAACCAGACGATTTATTCACTTGACATGATCTGTAAGATTCCCTAAGTTATATTAATCCATCTCTCGAGGAGACTAATGTCTAACCCTAGGTTGATTAATTGAAATCTCTTTCTAATTAAAACCCCTAAAATTGCATTTACTCGATCTATGGACTTCCATATTAGGTTTCACCCTAATCTGACAAAATCTCGTCACCCTATCTCTAGGCGTGCGGTCAACTCCGCTTAATTATGCTAGATCTACTCTTAGGCAGGGACTTTTGCTCCTCCACCTAAGCACATCACACTTGAATTAATATCCCAGAAATATCAACACAAGAATTAAGAACACATAATTAAGAACATGTCAAATATTTATCATATAGTTCTGCAAACGATAACAAGATTCATCTTTCATCCCCCTCAGGTATCTGAGGGTTTAGTTCATAATAATAAAAGAATACATCTCAAAAGAAAAGATAAAATAAAACATAAGAAATCCCTAAAACCCCTTGAATGAATTGAAGGAGAAATCCTCCGTTTTGAGTATAATTTCGGCTTCTTGAGATGAATCAACTGGCTATCTTCGAGTAAATCTCCACAAATCTGCCCTCGTTGGCCTAGCTGGATGCCCCCTGACTAAAGCCCTGGCAGAAGGCTTCTGCCCAACTCCCTTTCAAGTTACCCCTTTGGGTGTTTATATAGACTTTGAGATGCCTTACTTAACCCCTAAGTATCCTAATTCAAGTACAATTCCAACTAGGGTGTTTGAATAGGCTTTGGAATGTGTTTCTTTGCCTCCAAGTATCCTATTCAGAGTAAAACTCCTCTTGGTAGAGACAGGGACACGCCCGTGGCACACGCCCGTGGCACACGCCCGTGGCACACGCCCGTGTAAGTCATGGCCAGGCCGTGTTTGAGGTTGTTGAGTGGGGCACGGCCGTGTGTCTTGGGCCCAAGCCGTGTGGATTTCGTGATATGGCCTATTTACTCCGTTTTGGCCCATTTTCTGTTCTTTTCGTCCTTCGGTGCTCTCCTGAGTATAAAACATGAAAGCAAAGGATTAAGAGCACCAAATTACACAATTCGAGGCTTAAATCATCTAAAAGCATGCTAAACGTGGGCCAAAAATATGTTACTTTTACGGTTTATCAATCCCCATTCAAAAATTCCTTTATTTAACCAAAAATCCAATTTGAATTACATTCAAATTGCTTTCCTCGAATTGCAGCCATCCTTTGGTGTTTCGGTCCACTTCAAACACCTTCCCCACGCCAGCAGCAAAATAGCAGGTTATTGCGCACAAGGCAACTCGAAACCAAGACCTCCATGCACCACCACATGCTACCAGCCACTGGGATTCGAACCAACAACCACTCGGATCCATAGCACGCTTCTCGCCACTACAGCACAACTCTTCTTGTGATATGTTCCATTCTCAACTTCTTTTAAGGCCTATTTCCCAGCGACCGAATCATCCAAAGAAATCTAAAGATATTCGCCACACCCAGCTTCGAACCTGCAACCTCTTCACTATGATACACGCCCTTTGCCACTGCGCTGCCCGCTTTATTTGAGTCATATTTCCTCCCTAATTAATTATAAACCTTTCTGTCGCGCTCCAGGTTTACTTAAAAAACCAACATTTAGCGTACGCCGCGGCTAGAACCCTGCTCCCCCATCTGCTCCTAACACCTTTGCCACTTGGCCAGGCGTTTCTTTGTGTCGTGAATCAGACCCAACTAATTATAAGGCCTAAACTCTGGCCTTCATACTAACATATGCGCAATAAATTGTTTTTGCCAAGTCCAGGACTTTTCCAACACTACCAACCCTTCCTAAATCACCTAAAAATTAAACTAAACATGCAATCATAATTTTTTTAAACACACTTAATTCATTACTCCCTTTCTTTTTTTTTCCTATCGACAAAATCCATTCTCTCGACACACGAAACCCATTTATTCTAGGCCCAATTTTCGGGGCGTTACAACTCACCCCTCCTAAAAGAAATTTCATCCCCGAATGTATCAACTACCCCACCACGCTATCATTGCGCACTCTGACCCTACTAATTTTAATACATACCCAAAACGTCCTCCTATCTCAAAAATTCTCAAACATACGTAGAATAAGTACCAAATTCCGATTGAAATGTTTACAAAGCCCTAACACTTCCACGGCCTCGGCCGCGGCCTCTTCCCCCTCTTCTAGCTCTCATCGTTGCATGCGTATTTCTGGATTAGAATTTTTATGAAATTAGTTCATAGTTCCACTGTTTAAAGCACATGTCTTATGCAAGTAGCAATTTAAAAGTTGTTTCACCTTCGTAGATGTATTACAGGCTTAAGTTTCCTATGGGCTTTAGTCTTTAAGAGCCTATTGTTTAAAGTAGCCCAATATCTTAATACAGTTCAATAGTTTAAACAAGTGTAATAACAGAAAAACTTACTTGGCTCGACGTTGAGGGCTCGGTGAACCACACTTCAAGAATCCTGTAAAAATTTTTTAATCTACTTGTTTTAAAAACCCAAAATCTAAACCCATTTCACAGCCCGAGCTTTGCAACAAGGCTCGATACCACTAAATGTATCACTCCCAGACCCGGCCTAGACATTATGGCCGAATCCGATGATGTCACATCAAAGAAATATTTCAAAATAACTTCGCTTATTTAAAACTTAAATTTAAAGCTTAGGAACCTAAAATCCGGGCAACTTGTTAAGTAATGATAAAAGCCCATATGTTATAGGTATTTCGAAAAACATGTTTAAACTTTAGAAATTTATTCCCATTTAACAATTAAACAGTTAAAACATAAGGAAACTTAAATGTAAAGTCAAATTGGAGATACAAGGCCTTATTACAAACAGAATAATTAACAATAAGTTATTCGAAATCAAATAAACAAAAACTTTTAAGTAACTTGTAGTGTGGCCATCTCCGAGTCCTCTCCCATGTCTAGCCGTCTACTAAGGGTCACCCGAAACATTTAAGAAAAAGGGTGTGAGTTTCGAAACTCAGTGTGTACGACCCTTGGTAAACAATCAACATGCAATTATCACATTGGGCCTAAGCCCTATCAAAATCGATGGTCTTGGGCCCTGGCCCACAATGACCTCATATCACATCAATATCACATGAATGTAATGCTCCCACCCAAATCCAACCATGCACTCCATTTCCCTTCCAACCCTACACTCCTGTGGGGATATAAATATCAACCCACCCATCCCTACACTCCAAAGGTAGCACCAACAGCAGCACTACTCAAATGTTGCAGCAAGGCTGCTAAGCATATAATAGGCTTAAAGCCACCAGTGGATCCATGGTTATCAAGCGCCTATGCGATCCTCACATATCTTCCTCCGTATCATCAAACCCACCCAAGTGCAACATATATTTCATGAATGCAACATGCATTTTCACACATTAAGCACCTAGGGGTATTTTAGTCATTTCACTATCCATCGTAAATTTCTAAATCGGGGGTATTTTGGTAATATTGCAAATCAGGGGTATTTTGGTAATTTTGCAAATTAGGGGTATTTTAGTAATTTTAAAAATCAAGGGTATTTTAGTAATTTTGCAAACCTCGGGTTTTAGTTATGAACTTTGGCCCATTAACAAGTCTTTGCGGCTAAAGTGAACAAACACTATGCACCAAGTAGGATTCCAGAGAAGAGGAGGTGGGTCACTAGGACCGCTTAAGTACCAAGCTCTCCCTAGATCCAATCCTAGACATGCATATGTCCATTGCCACACTCTAACCTAACGACTTGCCCACAGACATGTTTGATTATTAGGTTAAGTTTTATGCGATTTAAGAGTTCATCAGAACTAGGCCTAGAGTCCATTAAAACCCTGGCATACTTTCCTAAGACCCCATAAGACCCATAAAGCCCATTTCATGTTCATATAGCCCATTAAGCCCATTTCAGGTTCATATAGCCCATCAAGCCCAATCATGAACAAATCATAAAACATCTATATCAATCGATCATTCACATATCAACTCTAGTCAACTTGAGCCCACGAATTCGACAAGCCCATTTAGTGCTGACTTGTCGTGTGTGTGTAATGTCTGTACACACCTTTAATTGCGAAGCACGCTACGATTCCTTAGCCACGAACCTATGATCAATCAAAACTAACAGTTAATCATACGCTTAGTATCGTTTCTCCCTTTTAATCAAAAGTCGAAAACATACCGATCCCTTACCTTGAACGATTAAGCCTATCAACCCTTCACTTATTCGCTAACCGCAATTGACTCCAAGATCTGCGTTAAAGAACCTTGACTATCAAAGGCTGCACAACCAAGTGATTTACATCCATCAAAAGTCACTCTTAACCAATCCTAACCATATTCGACCAACCATTAATCCAAGAATTATAGATGAGTACACTTACTGACTGACTAGGGACTTTACCACACCAAAACCCAAAGCGTGAAGAGAGTACCTCGTCAAAGAAACAACAACAATTGGGTAGAGAAACACAAGGGTTCGACCTAGTCAAGAGAATGAGTGAAAGACACAATGAGGGGTTTCGGCTAAGAATAAGATAGTAAAGCGATTAAAACTTACCCCTTTTTTGAGTAAAGAAAGATTTGATCTCTTACCGCCACAAGATTACTTGTCCACAAGATTTTAGATTAGAGAGTGTGACTTTTAGAAGTGAGATTCGGTTTTAAGAAATTGGTTTGACAAAGAATGAAACCCCAATGAGAGAATTTCTCTTCTAATTCGGCAATAGAAGAAATATTGTGGGAGGGAAGGAGAATCCGGACTAGGCGCTTTTGTTTGGAAAAAGAAAGAAATTGTGAGTACTCAAGCATTTTCCAAAGGGAAAGAAACTAAAAAAATTGGGAGATTGGAAGGAATTTTCCCCTAATTAATCAACTAAAGCACACAAAAGCAACAAATGCCCTACTTACCCATACGACACACATATATATACTATAAAAATAAATAAATAAATAAAATAAACCTACACTCCCCAATCGACTCAAACTTATCACCAAATAGATTCATTTATTTTCTCCAAATTTTATCTTCATCCTTGATCGCGTGTCAGAGTCTTAAAATTTATATAAAGAATGATCAAACCTGGAAATAAACTATGACAACGATTTGAGGCAAGCTCACCTATCGAACAGTAGTATAGTTTAGGCAAGACCGGAATATCGAATCCCAAAGGAACCAAAAGTACTAATACTAACTCTCTTTTTATTATCTAGCCTAAGAGTTAAGGGAATTGTTTATCTAATCTAAAATTAACTAACTACTAAACTAAAGACTCTAAGACAAAGAGAATGAATTGGGAAAATAACTTTAGGAAAAACCAATTGATTAATACGATACCCAAGGAAGAATCCACCTAGACTTCACTTGTTATCTAACTCTGAACCAGACGATTTATTCACTTGACTTGATCCGTAAGATTCCCTAAGTTATATTAATCCATCTCTCGAGGAGACTAATGTCTAACCCTAGGTTGATTAATTGAAATCTCTTTCTAATTAAAACCCCTAGAATTGCATTTACTCGATCAATAGACTTCCATATTAGGTTTCACCCTAATCCGACAAAATCTCGTCACCCTATCTCTAGGCATGCGATCAACTCCGCTTAATTATGCTAGATCTACTCTTAGGCAGGACTTTTGCTCCTCCACCTAAGCACATCACACTTGAATTAATATCCCAGAAATATCAACACAAGAATTAAGAACACATAATTAAGAACAAGTCAAATATTTATCATATAGTTCAGCAAACGATAACAAGATTCATCTTAGGTTTCATCCCCCTCAGGTATCTGAGGGTTTAGTTCATAATAATAATAAAAGAATACATCTCAAAAGAAAAGATAAAATAAAACATAAGAAATCCCTAAAACCCCCTGAAGGAATTGAAGGAGAAATCCTCCGTCTTGAGTATAATTTCGGCTTCTTGAGATGAACCAACTGGCTATCTTCGAGTAAATCTCCACAAATCTGCCCTCGTTGGCCTAGCTGGACGCCCCCTGACTAAAGCCCTGGCCGAAGGCTTCTACCGAACTCCCTTTCAAGTTACCCCTTTGGGTGTTTATATAGACTTTGAGATGCCTTACTTGACCCCTAAGTATCCTAATTCAAGTACCATTCCTAATAGGGTGTTTGAATAGGCTTTGGAATGTGTTTCTTTGCCTCAAGTATCCTATTCAGAGTAAAACTCCTCTTGGTAGCGACAGGGACACGCCCGTGGCACACGCCAGTGTAAGTCGTGGCCAGGCCGTGTTCGAGGCTGTTGAGTGGGGCACGGTCATGTGTCTTGGGCCCAGGCCGTGTGGATTTTGTGATATGGCCTATTTACTCCATTTTGGGCCCATATTCTGTTCTTTTCGTCCTTCGGTGCTCTCATGAGTATAAAACATGAAAACAAAGGATTAAGAGCACCAAATTACACAATTCGAGGCTTAAATCATCCAAAAGCATGCTAAACGTGGGCCTAAAATATGTTACTTTTACGGTTTATCAATCCCCATCCAAAAATTCCTTTATTTAGCCAAAAATCCAATTTGAATTACATTCAAATTACTTTCCTCGAATAGCAGCCATCCTTTGGTGTTTCGGTCCACTTCAAACACCTTCCCCACGCCAGCAGCAAAATAGCAGGTTATTGCACACAAGGCAACTCGAAACCAAGACCTCCAGGCACCACCACATGCTACCAGCCACTGGGATTCGAACCCACAACCACTCGGATCCATAGCATGCTTCTCGCCACTACACCACAACTCTTCTTGTGATATGTTCCATTCTCAACTTCTTTTAAGGCCTATTTTCTAGCGACCGAATCATCCAAAGAAATCTAAAAATATTCGCCACACCCAGCTTCGAACCTGTAACCTCTTCACTATGATACACGCCCCTTGCCACAGTGCCTCCCGCTTTATTTGAGTCATATTTCCTCCCTAATTAATTATAAACCTTTCTGTCGCGCTCTAGGTTTACTTAAAAAACCAACATTTAGCATACGCCGCGGCTAGAACCCTGCTCCCCTCCTGCTCTTAACACCTTTGCCACTTGGCCAGACGTTTCTGTGTGTCGTGAATCAGACCCAACGAATTATAAGGCATAAACTCTGGCCTTCATACTAACATATGCGCAATAAATTTTTTTTGCCAAGTCCAGGACTTTTCCAACACTACCAACCCTTCCTAAATCACCTAAAAATTAAACTAATCATGCAATTATAACTTTTTAAACACTCTTAATTCATTATTCCCTTTCTTTTTTTTTCCTATCGACAAACTCCATTCTCTCGACACACGAAACCCATTTATTCTAGGCCCAATTTTCAGGGCGTTACAACTCACCCCTCCTAAAAGAAATTT
The DNA here is from genome assembly GCA_005393395.2 of Gossypium australe. NCBI lineage: Eukaryota > Viridiplantae > Streptophyta > Magnoliopsida > Malvales > Malvaceae > Gossypium > Gossypium australe. The sequence continues at coordinate 63,353,435 of CM016624.1, read as the reverse complement.
CATCCCCGAATGTATTAACTACCCCACCACGCTATCGCTGCGCACTCTGACCCTAATAATTTTAATACATACCCAAAACATCCTCCTATCGCAAACATTCTCAAACATACGTAGAATAAGATTCAAATGTTTACAAAGCCCTAACACTTCCACGGCCTCGGCTGCGGCCTCTTCCTCCTCTTCTAGCTCTCATCGTTGCATGCGTATTTCTGGATTAGAATTTTTATGAAATTAGTTCATAGTTCCACTGTTTAAAGCACATGTCTTATGCAAGTAGCAATTTAAAAGTTGTTTCACCGTCGTAGATCCATTACAGGCTTAAGTTTCCTACGGGCTTTAGTCTCTAAGAGCCTATTGTTTAATGTAGCCCAATATCTTAATACAGTTCAATAATTTAAACAAGTGTAATAACAAAAAACTTACTTGGCTCGACATTGAGGGCTCGGTGAACCACACTTCAAGAATCCTGTAAAAAGTTTTTAATCTACTTGTTTTAAAAACCCAAAATCTAAACCCATTTCACAGCCCAAGCTTTGCAACCGGGCTCTGATACCACTGAATGTAACACCCCCAGACTCGGCCTAGACATTATGGCCGAACCCGATGATGTCACATCAAAGGAATATTTCAAAATAACTTCGCTTATTTAAAACTTAAATTTAAAGCTTAGGAACCTAAAATCCGGGCAACTTGTTAAGTAATGATAAAAGCCTATATGTTATAGGTATTTCGAAAAACATGTTTAAACTTTAGAAATTTATTCTCGTTTAACAATTAAACAGTTGAAAACATAAGGAAACTTAAATGTAAAGTCAAATTGGAGATACAAGGCCTTATTACAAACAGAATAATTAACAATAAGTTATTCGAAATCAAATAAACAAAAACTTTTAAGTAACTTGTAGTATGGCCATCTCCGAGTCCTCTCCCATGTCGAGCCGTCTATTGATGGTCACCCGAAACATTTAAAAAAAAGGGTGTGAGTTTCGAAACTCAGTGTGTACGACCCTTGGTAAACAATCAACATGCAATTATCACATTGGGCCTAAGCCCTATCAAAATCGATGGTCTTGGGCCTTCACCCACAATGACCTCATATCACATCAATATCACATGAATGCAATGCTCCCACCCCAAATCCAACCATGCACTCCATTTCCCTTCCAACCCTACACTCCTGTGGGGATATAAATATCAACCCACCCATCCCGACACTCCAAAGGTAGCACCAACAGCGGCACTAGTCAAACGTTGCAGCAAGGCTGCTAAGCATATAATGGGCTTAAAGCCACCGGTGGATCCATGGTCGTCAAGCGACTATGCGATCCTCACATATCTTCCTCCGTATCATCAAACCCACCCAAGTGCAATATATATTTCATGAATGCAACACACATTTTCACACATTAAGCACCTAGGGGTATTTTAGTCATTTCACTATCCATCGTAAATTTCTAAATCGGGGGTATTTTGGTAATACTGCAAATTAGGGGTATTTTGGTAATTTTGCAAATCAGGGGTATTTTAGTAATTTTAAAAATCAAGGGTATTTTAGTAATTTTGCAAACCTCGGGTTTTAGTTATGAACTTTGGCCCATTAACAAGTCTTTGCGGCTAAAGTGAACAGACACTATGCACCAGGTAGGATTCCGGAGAAGAGGAGGTGGGTCACTAAGACCGCTTAAGTACCAAGCTCTCCTTAGATCCAATCCTAGACATGCATATGTCCATTGCCACACTCTAACCTAACGACTTGCCCACAGACATGTTTGATTATTAGGTTATGTAACACCCCAAACCCGACCCAAACACCACGGCCGAATTTAGAATGCTACTGAGGAAAAAGTTTAAAAGAATTTGACATAAGGGTGAAAACATAAAAATTTGCTGTCACTTGTAGAACATTGTATATTTGAAATTCTAAATAAAATTAGGTTGTTACAAAATATCCGGATTGAAAACATCAATGTAAGTTTTTAAGATGTAAATTGTTTTAAAAATAAAAACTTTCCCAAATATTATCTCGATTGTCAATCCATCTTAAACATAATAAAAATCCCCAAAAACTTTAAGTGGCCCTTATTACAACAAATAATGATTCAAAAGTACTGGAAATATAAAGTGCAAGAAATAAATAAAAACCTCTTCTGCATGGCCACCTCGTATCCGCTCCAGCCCGGTCCAAGACTCACGAATTGCCTGCATTGTTTGGTAAAAATTGGGTGAGCCAAACCGACTCAGTGTGCAATTAATTCCACATGATTCCACAAATGGACTAGCCCAAAACCACACCAATCGACATATCAGGTAATAATGCAAAATGCACCCAACCCAGCCTAGGGTCCATCCTCTACACACCCCTGTATCCAGCCACCACACACCAGGGGATTACTAAATCGACCCTCCAACCTCTACACACCAATTCGGCAATTAATGCCGTACACCAAGTGGTCTAGCCACTGGTCCACGTGAAATAAATCACAATATAATCCACAACGTGACCTCAGTCAACATCAATCCACGATGTAGCTCGTAGCTAACATCAAACCACGATGAGGCACATAGCCAATCATCAACCACGATATGGCACAAAGCCAATACCAACCACGATGAGGCGCAGAGCCAATCATCAATCCACGTGAGGCTCGAAGCCATCACTAAACCACGTACATAAATGTACACCTTGTCCTTCTTTCATATATACAAATCCCTCCCCATGCTTATGTAACGTACGATAGAGATATGATAAGATAATGCATGAACATGTTAATCAGGCATACAGCACATATACCATAATAACCACAACTTTGTCAGCATTTAACACTGACCTGATTATCGACATACCCCCTAAGGGTAACCGTCTCATTATTTCCACTGCATTAATCATCATGCTTATAACACATACTATTATTTACCATAATCGGGAAACTGCGAATTAATCACACACCTGATAACCTGAAGTGTTACGCTCTCAATACCGACGCTGTCACTAATCGAAACTACCGCTATCTGCCTATACTCCTGACCTGATGCTGGCCCACACCCCAATGGCCAATCCCGTACTGCAGAGACTAATCGCTTCTTAAACTTAGGAGTAGGGACTACCCCTTTCTCCCCTTGACTGGTACCGCATCCATCGAAAGTCACTTAATCAGAATAATTGGTTAATCATCAATGTTATAGTCTAAACAAACTAAATCCAAACTTACAGAGTATTCTTACCAAAATGATCTTGAATCCCGAGACTCTCCTTATTTCTGTCGAACTGCTCCTAAAAGCCATAGTCAGAATCAGTCATCACTTAAAACACTCATAATATGGCCTTTGGTCGAATGTCATAACCCACTTACCTTGCTCTTCTAAATCCCGGAAACCACCACTTGTCTATGGGGTTGTCGAAATCCCTATATGCTATATGTTAGATTCGGCTTCAACACAAGAACACATAAGGAAAAAGCCCTTGGCCGAAACTAGCCCTTACCTTGAGTAGTCGAACCTAAGAGATCCCTTTAATGCTCCTTCACGTTGGCTACAAACAAAAGATACACAAGATTATGGCCTTAAGAACATTCGGCCATCCTTAGAAATCAAGGCTTAACCATTGATTTCGGCACACCACATGAAAAGAGATCAAATCGATTGTTAGAGAAGGAATTTCTTACCACCAACCCACGTTTGAAGAGATCAAGAGAGAGTAGTCGACAGCCCCTCCCTTAGAGAATCAGCTTTTGAGAATGATAGAAAAAGAATGGTTTCGGGAAAAGGTGATAACACGAATTGAAAGAAGGAGAAGAGAACTATCAGCCACTTTCGGCTTTTGAAAGAACCGTGAGAGAAAAGAAGAGGAAAAGAGGTTGAGCAATTCGGCAATGGTGACAAAGGAGGATTCGGCTTCAAATGAAAAGAAGAAAAAGAAAGAATTCCTATGACTAACAATTTCGGCAAAAAAATGGATACTTACACTAATTAAAATTCGGCACTACCTCCTACAACACCCCAAAGCCGCATATACACATCCCCTAGAGTCCTATATTCGGCCACCACCCTTTTCTCCTCTCATATCCCTTATTTCCCTCCTATTTTCTCTCCATACTACTCATTCAAAATAAATTGAATGAGTCAACCCTTATCACTCTCCTTGGCCGAATTTGAAAGGAATAAGACCAAGTCTCATCCTCATCCACTCAAAGTCCAAGTGCCGTCCTCCTCCTTGACGTAAAAAGAAACCCCATAATGCTTCCTCTGCAACTCGAACCTCCTTCCTCCTGAAGCCCCTTTTGACGCAACCTTCCCCTTTGCACCCTTGCGTCTCCATGCCACTTTACCACATGGTTTCTTGTGTCCTAAACTCCACCATTTATTCCTTTAAGGCCTAACTCCCATGGCTCCCCTTTCTATGCTTGAAGTCGAATATTTTTCTAAGGCATTCTCCTGCATTCTAAAGTTCCCGAAATCCTTAAAACACATCCAAACATACACAAAGCCCACTATCACTTGAATTATGAATTCAACGCATAACCCCTAAATCCCGGATGTTACAGTTCTACCCCCTTAAAAATAATTTCGACCTCGAAATTACTTGGCTAAACTAAGTGAGGGTTCTGCTGCTCCCTGAACCTCTAAAAGCACTTACCTAAAACTTTGTCTACCACCACTGATTGCCCTAAAGAACTGAGTACGGTCATCTGCCTAGGTACAGTCTCAAAGTTCACATTCAAGGTTCCAGACACTTCACTTAAGAATGGATTGACCCTATAACTATCAAGGCAATAAAGGGTATTCCAGAAATAAGGGACGTACCCGTTATCACATCTGGCACATCTTCCTCCTCGCGACGCCTGACTGCATAAACCAACCCTGGTTGTCTCGCATCTGCACCTTCTGCACCTCTGCTTAATGCTCACGACCTCGGCCGGAACCATTCCCTCCATGGTTCGGACCACGACCCCTCGCTGCCTGCTGACCACCTCTGCCCGACTGCATATAACCCTGGCCTACTGTCCGAGCCCTATCCATCTCCTGTGGACAATTCCTAACCAAATGAGCCTTAGACCCACACCAGAAACATTCCTTATTATTTCCCCAGCACTCTCCTGCATGAGCTTTCCCACACTGAGCACATGCATGACTTCTATTCTCAGCAGCTGATACAGGTGCACGTACAGAATTCTCAATCCTTGGTCTTTTCTGGAAATCCCTAGATGATACTGACGGTCCAACACTCCTCTTATTCCAGTTCCTATCCTTATCTCGGTTCTATCTCTCAGTCCTTTTAACTTCTTCAGCTATCCGAGCTTTCTCCACTAGAATAGCAAAGTCCCTCTCTCTCTGCGGAGCAATCAACACCCGCAGCTCATCCCGCAACCCATCTTCGAATCGGACACACCTCTCATAATCAGTAGCCACGATCCCCCTGGCGTACCAGCTTAACCGCAGAAATTCCGCTTCGTACTCTGCTACCGACTTACTTCCTTGTACCAAGTTTATAAACGCTTTTCTCTGCGAGTCTAGGTAACTAGCTCCAATGTATTTCCCTTTAAACTTAACCTTAAAATACCCCCAATCCACTCAATCTGCAGGGGTACCCTCTCTGACAGTGAGCCACCACCGGTAAGCCTCATCCCGGAGCAGCGAAACAGCACCTTTCAGCTTTTCCTCAGCAGTGCAGTCCAAATCATCCATGATCCTTTCGACTGCCTCTAACCAATACTCCGCTACATTCGGAGCCACCCCAGATACCTCTCTAAAAACCTCGGCTCCGTTTGACCTAAGTCTCTCCTATACAGACTTCCGAGCCCCATTTCCCACACTAGCTCCTGCCACTCACTCTAGCACTCGCAACATAGCCTGCGATACTGCGTCATCTCCTCCTGTTTGATCTTGATCCTCCGCGCCCACCGCTGGCGGCGGCACATCATTTGCTGACCCATGGCCAGACCCCACTGGTTCCGATACTGTCATTCTACCTCTACCACGTCCACGACGACCACGTCCCCTAGAACTCATAACTAACGTCGCGATTTAATCTGATTTAAGAAATTTTATGCATTAGTATTTAGTTTCACTGATTATCCGCAAACAATTTTATGTAAAGAAGTTTTAGTAGTAGTTCTTTCGATCAACCAAAGTTTTCAGCTCAAGTTTACTATTCTAATTCAGAGAGTCACATTCATTCATCCACAACATTCAACACACTACTTTGGGCATTTTGTCCGTTCCCAACCCAGGGGTATTTTCGTAATTCATCCTATAGGGATATTTTAGGAATAAATCGGGGTCAATTCAAAAATCTTAATAAATCAAAGGCATTCCAAAATTTTCAAAACTTGTGGGTATTTTGAATTTTTTTTCCAAATCAAAGGTATTGCAGAAATTTCAGGAATTGGGGTTATTTCGGTAATTTTGTAATCAGGGGTAATTTAGTAAATTTTCCAAACCGGGATATTTTGGTCAAAACAGTGTAGTTTTTACAAAACCAAGGGTTTGTATTCAATCTAAGGTAGTTTTTACAAAACAGTGTAGCTGGTCCCTTTCGGGTTTTAATTATCGGGTTTAGCCGGTGAATTAGTCCTCTTGGTTAGGGTGAACAATCACTACGCACCAGGTAGGATTCGAGTGAAAAGGAGGTGAGTCACTAGGACTGTTTAAATACCAAGCTCCCATCGAATCCAATCCTAGACATGCGCACAACTGTTGCCACACCCTAACTCGGTGACTTACTCACAGGTTTGTTTGGTTATACTTAAGTCTTATGTATTTTGTGTTGGAGTAAGCTAGTCTTAGGGTTCAATAGATCCTAATCTACTAATCTACGATCCCATCATGCCCACAAAGTTTCATATACCAATCACTTCAATAGTTAGGGGTACTTACCTAGTGGACTTCGGGCCGGAGATACAGGTGCCATGCCAGAATAAACCTGAAATAATTCATAAAAGTCTATATTTTGAAAAGCCCATCTTTGAAAAATATTTTTGGGCCCAAAACCCTCAAAGCCGAGTTTTCAACCAGGCTCTGATACCAAATTGTAACACCCCAAACCCGGCCCAAACACCACGGCCGAATTTAGAATGCTACTGAGGAAAAAGTTTAAAAGAATTTGACATAAGGGTGAAAACATAAAAATTTGCTGTCACTTGTAAAACATTGTATATTTGAAATTCTAAATAAAATTAGGTTGTTACAAAATATCCGGTTTGAAAACATCAATGTAAGTTTTTAAGATGTAAATTGTTTTAAAAATAAAAACTTTCCCAAATATTATCTCGATTGTCAATCCATCTTAAACATAATAAAAATCCCCAAAAACTTAAAGTGGCCCTTATTACAACAAATAATGATTCAAAAGTACTGGAAATATAAAGTGCAAGAAATAAATAAAAACATCTTCTGCATGGCCACCTCGTATCCGCTCCAGCCTGGTCCAAGACTCACGAATCACCTGCATTGTTTGGTAAAAAATTGGGTGAGTCAAACCGACTCAGTGTGCAATTAATTCCACATGATTCCACAAATGGGCCTAGCCCAAAACCACACCAATCCACATATCAGGTAATAATGCAAAATGCACCCAACCCAGCCTAGGGTCCATCCTCTACACACTCCCGTATCCAGCCACCACACACCAGGGGATTACTAAATCGACCCTCCAACCTCTACACACCAATTCGGCAATTAATGCCATACACCAAGTGGTCTAGCCACTGGTCCACGTGAAATAAATCACAATATAATCCACAACGTGACCTTAGTCAACGTCAACCCACGATGTAGCTCGTAGCTAACATCAAACCACGATGAGGCACATAGCCAATCATCAACCACGATATGGCACAAAGTCGATACCAACCACGATGAGGCGCAGAGCCAATCATCAATCCACGTGAGGCTCGAAGCCATCACTAAACCACGTACATAAATGTACACCCTGTCCTTCTTTCATATATACAAATCCCTCCCCATGCTTATGCAACGTACGATAGAGATATGATAAGATAATGCATGAACATGTTAATCAGGCATACAACACATATACCATAATAACCAAAACTTTGTCAGCATTTAACACTGACCTGATTATCGACATACCCCCTAAGGGTAACCATCTCATTATTTCCACTGCATTAATCATCATGCTTATAACACATACTATTATTTACCATAACCGGGAAACTGCGAATTAATCACACACCTGATAACCTGAAGTGTTACGCTCTCAATACCGACGCTGTCACTAATCGAAACTACCGCTATCTGCCTATACTCCTGACCTGATGCTAGCCCACACCCCGGTGGCCAATCCCGTACTGCAGAGACTGATCGCTTCTTAAACTTAGGAGTAGGGACTACCCCTTTCTCCCCTTGACTGGTACCCGCATCCATCGAAAGTCACTTAATCAGAATAACTGGTTAATCATCAATGTTATAGTCTAAACAAACTAAATCCAAACTTACACAGTATTCTTACCAAAATGATCTTGAATCCCGAGACTCCTTATTTCTGTCGAACTGCTCCTAAAAGCCATAGTCACGATCATCACTTAAAACACTCATAATATGGCCTTTGGCCGAATGTCATAACCCACTTACCTTGCTCGTCTAAATCCCGGAAACCGCCACTTGTCTATGGGGTTGTCGAAATCCCTATATGCTATATGTTAGATTCGGCTTCAACACAAGAATACATAAAGAAAAAGCCCTTGGCCGAAACTAGCCCTTACCTTGAGTAGTCGAACCTAAGAGATCCCTTTAATGCTCCTTCACATTGGCTACAAACAAAAGATACACAAGATTATGGCCTTCAGAACATTCGGCCATCCTTAGAAATCAAGGCTTAACCATTGATTTCGGCACACCACATGAAAAGAGATCAAATCGATTGTTAGAGAAGGAATTTCTTACCACCAACCCACGTTTGAAGAGATCAAGAGAAAGTAGTCGACAGCCCCTCCCTTAGAGAATCAGCTTTTGAGAATGATAGAAAAAGAATGGTTTCGAGAAAAGGTGATAACACGAATTGAAAGAAGGAGAAGAAAACTATCAGCCACTTTCGGCTTTTGAAAGAACCGTGAGAGAAAAGAAGAGGAGAAGAGGTTGAGCAATTCGGCAATGGTGACAAAGGAGGATTCGGCTTCAAATGAAAAGAAGAAAAAGAAAGAATTCCTATGGCTAACAATTTCGGCAAAAAGATGGATACTTACACTAATTAAAATTCGGCACTACCTCCTACAACACCCCAAAGCCGCATATACACATCCCCTAGAGTCCTATATTCGGCCACCACCCTTTTCTCCTCTCATATCCCTTATTTCCCTCCTATTTTCTCTCCATACTACTCATTCAAAATAAATTGAATGAGTCAACCCTTATCACTCCTCCTTGGCCGAATTTGAAAAGAATTAGACCAAGTCTCATCCTCATCCACTCAAAGTCCAAGTGCCGTCCAACTGCCCCTCCTCCTTGACGCAAAAAGAAACCCCATAATGCTTCATCTGCAACTCGAACCTCCTTCCTCCTGAAGCCGCTTTTGACGCAACCTTGCCCCTTGCACCCTTGCGTCTCCATGCCACTTTACCACATGGTTTCTTGTGTCCTAAACTCCACCATTTATTCCTTTAAGGCCTAACTCTCGTGGCTCCCCTTTCTATGCTTGAAGTCGAATATTTTTCTAAGGCATTCTCCTGCATTCTAAAGTTCCCGAAATCGTTAAAACACATCCAAACACACACAAAGCCTACTATCACTTGAATTATGAATTCGACGCATAACCCCTAAAGCCCGGATGTTACAGGTTATGTTTTATGCGATTTAAGAGTTTATCAGAACTAGGCCTAGAGTCCATTAAAACCCTAGCATACTTTCCTAAGACCCCATAAGACCCATAAAGTCCATTTCATGTTCATATAGCCCATTAAGCCCATTTTAGGTTCATATAGCCCATCAAGCCCAATCATGAACAAATCATACAACATCCATATCAATCGATCATTCACATATCAACTCTGGTCAACTTGGGCGCACGAATTCGGCAAGCCCATTTAGTGCTGACTTGTCGTGTGTGTGTAATGTATGTACACACCTTTAATTACGAAGCACGCTACAATTCCTTAGCCACGAACCTATGATCAATCAAAATTAACAGTTAATCATACGCTTTGTATCGTTTCTCCCTTTTTATCAAAAGTCGAAAACATACCGATCCCTTACCTTGAACGATTAAGCCTATCAACCCTTCACTTATTCGCTAACTGCAATTGACTCCAAGATCTGCGTTAAAGAACCTTGACTATCAAAGGCTGCACAACCAAGTGATTTACATCCATCAAAAGTCACTCTTAACCAATCCTAACCCTATTCGACCAACCATTAATCCAAGAATTATAGATGAGTACAGTTACTGATTGACTAGGGACTTTACCACACCAAAACCCAAAGCGCGAGGAGAGTACCTCATCAAAGAAACAACAACGATTCGGTAGAGAAACAGAAGGGTTCGACCTAGTCAAGAGAATGAGTGAAAGACACAATGAGGGGTTTCGGCTAAGAATAAGATAATAAAGCGATTAAAACTTACCCCTTTTGTTGAATAAAGAAAGATTTGCTCTCTTACCGCCACAAGATTACTTGCCCCAAGGTTGTAGATTATAGAGTGTGATTTTTAGAAGTGAGATTCGGTTTTTAAATGGAGAAGAATTGTAACACCCCTAACCCGTATCCGTCACTGAATTAGGGTTACGAGGTGTTACTCAACTAACCATCAAGTTCATTCAATCACTTGAATCATATTACTTAAGAAATGATATTACAATAATCAAATCGTCACAAATATAATATCAATTGCATTATATACAATAAAATAAGTAAACTCATTCAAACTACAGAGTACTATTCATTTGGTCATTTTAAAGAGTGTGGCCGAATATAAATAGATTATCAAAAGTCAACTTACACCAACCAATTTACCACATGTATATTCAATCACATGCAAACATAACTAGTTATTCACGTCAATGATTTAACCTTTAAATTCTTGGTCGATTATATATATATATATATTTATAAGAAATCTAAAATAATTATAACACCAACTAAGTTCATGCCACAAACGAATATTTCAAAAGTGAGTATAAATCCAATAGATCATTGATACACCAAATTCTTTTATTCTTTCATCTTTGGCCTTATAAGTGCGTGCAAATCAAGCGAAAATTTATCTGTTATCCATAATGCATTATAATCTCATTCAACCAAGTCAATACCCATATAATGCACATAACATAACACGTAGCAACTCTTAAGTTAAGTTCATTAAACGTGCATGAAATATCTACTTAAACTTATGGATAATATTTCTATCATAATTTCATAAATTACCTATACTTTAACAAACTTCTATCATGTCCGAATATGCACAAACATATGCCACACCTCAAGCATATATATATATATATATATATAACTAAAACATAATCATGAATAATGTACTATAAGATATGCTTGCTTACTATGCCGAATTTACCCGTTTAAATATCATACAACAAGACCGAATACAACCGAACCATAGCACCATAGTTTGATCATTTCATTATCAAATCACATCAATTGAATTTAAAGAAAAATACTGTAACATCCTGCAACTAGGGTGCTTGTATTTTATTTTTACTGATTTCCTGGGGGGGGAACCTTATTTTTATTTTGGTGCGAACCTTGGCATAGGGGAATAATTTGGTTGGGTGGCTGAAGGCTTGAGGTTATCCCCACGGGACTCGCGTTCGAGTCCCAACAGTAGCGTGGGTGCGTTTTATTTTGTTTTGCGTGGGAACATGGGAGGCTAAGGGAGGAAAGTTTAAAAGAAAAATGAGGCGCGACCTTGACATAAAAGTCAGGCTGGCTCAGTGGCATATTAGCGTGGGAGAGAGGTTAGAGGGAGGAGGTTCGAGCAGTAGGAACTGCTTTTGGAGGCTTTAATTATTGGACGTTGAAGTGAGGGAGTAGCTAAAAGGAAAATGCTGTCAAGTCGGGTTACGAACGGCACGTTAGAAGAATGGCTGGAGGCTTGGGATTAGTCCTTCTGGTCTTGCGTTCGAGTCACGGGAGTCACACTTAGGGCGTTTAAATTTTTTTTTTACTTTTAGCGCTTAAGCTAAAGGAGCCTTGGGGAAGGATTTAAAAGAAATACGCAGCGTGTTTTTGACATGAAAGTCAACTGGCCGAGTGGTGTGGGGAGTAGCAGGAGGTCGCAGCTCGTGGTCGCGCGTTCGAGTACCGTTAGGGACGCGCGAGCACTTTTATTTTTGCTGGGCGTGATGACATGGGGGAATCTCGGGAAGGAAGGCTTAAAAGGTATTGCGACACAATATTGTCAAGAAAGTCGCTCTAGCACGATTGGCAGGACGCTCGGGCTCATCCCTCCAGGTCTCGGGTTCGAGACCTGGCAGCAGCTGGGAGGGATTATTTTTTTTCCTTCTCTCTTGTGGCCAGCATGGGCATGGGGCGCACGCATGCAAAGCATGCTGCCCATGTCTCCTTTGTGCTGCACGGCTTTGGGGGGGGAAAAGGGTAGTGTTATTTATTATTATTATTATTAGTGTATGGTGTAATATTTTATGAGGTATGGGAGTTATCCTTATTTTAACTATTATTGTATCTAGTTATTAGTTTAATCAAAGAATGGGGGGGGAGTGATGGGAAATTGAAATTAGAAGGAAGCATGTCTTGGGGGGGTGGCCGGCCAAGGAGTTTGGCAAAAGAGAGGCATTCGGCTGGACATGCCCTTGGTGCATGCTAAACTTTTCATTTCCTTCTCCCTCTCCTTGGATTCTTGGAGGCCATCAACCTTTCAAACCTTTCCTCAGACAAATTTGGTTGAAACTTTACCACTATAACACCAAGGCCGAACCTTCATAAACCTCTCCTACACTTCTTTCCATTTCTTGATGCTTCAAGGGAACACCATAGACAAGTCATCCTCTCCTCTTGTGGCCTACCTCTCCATCGTCCATTGAAGGGCCTAACCGAATTTATTTGTAGGTGAGCTTTCTCTCAACCTTTGATTTTAACCTATCTCCCTTTATGCATGCCAAAAACACGAGTTAAGGCCCTTGTACGGATAGGCCGAATGGATATAGGCCATATTAATGGTGTGTCCTTTGTAGGTAGCCGATACTTAGAGACTTGGAAGATACCTTCGGGCTTCATTTCTTCGAGGTAAGGAGACATGGAGATTCGGCCAAGGCCTTATTTACGATTATGGTGCGCATGTCGTTTCTAATAAATATTTTGATAGGAAGCTCGATAAAGACAAGTGACCACTTCGGGTTTTCGGTAAGCATGGAGGTGATTAATCATTTTCGGCCAAAGGCCATTCTTGGTATTCTTGAGTGATAACCAAATTTTATACTATAATTTTAGGAAGCAAATCGGCTAAGAAACCATAAGTTCGAGTTTTGATCACTTTGCTTTGCGTTGATAAAGGTTCGGCCTAGAGCCCCATTTTGATTATGTTATGACCAATAACTTTGGACTTATCAGTTATTAATAAGACCCCTAAATACTAAACCGTGATGGCCAAATAATAGGGGCTATACGAGGACAAGTTCGGGACTTTTTAAATATCACGTAGATCCGGGATTTCTTGTAGACCTTCGATAAATTAGGTGTGTAAGCTCTTACACACTTTATTAATATAAATTGTTATTTAATGATAATTATAACCTCTCATGTAGTAACTTTGCCTAGTGGGCATAAGCTTGGTTTTCAGGTAAGTCCCCTGTTGCTCGATCTATGATATATGTTGTATATGCCATCATATGCTGTGAAATACTATGCTATATACGATTGCATGATATACGGGATCATGATACTTGTGATATGAGCATGATGATGGTGGGATTGATGAGAGGGAGCAATATTCGTGTCGACGGACACCAGTGTTTTGGTAACACATTGTGACTACGGTCACCAGAGGTTGGGTACCTCCAGAGGTTTGGCACCTCATAGCGTCTCGTCCCTGTGGCTTAGTACCACCGTGGGTTGGCCCTACATTTGAGATACGGGATCGACGCCAGTGATTTGGTATCACACGATGGGTTGGCCCCATCATTTGATCGTGACTTCGGGTCACCAGTGGTTTGGCACCATACGTATTGACGGATACCGTGACTATAAGTCACCAGTGGTTTGGCACCACCAGTGGTTTGGTACCACACGGGGTAGAAAAGGAGCATGGATGGCTAGGTTGGGTTGCATAATTGCATGTCATACTAATATCTTGTGTATGAGTGTTATTTTCGGGTCGGGGATTTATACACTGAGTCTTGGTGACTCACCCCTTCCCATATCATCTTGCAGGTGAGTAGAGCACGGATGCGGAGCCGAGGAGAGCTCGAGGCGGCAATGTTGGTTTTGTGGACTTGAAATTTTATTTTGCCCCGTTTTAAGTTTAATCATTCACTACAATTCGATTGGGTTGTAATATGGCCGCTTATTATTATTTTGGATGGTTAGGTAGTTGTTTTTACTTTACTTTATAACTGATGAACTTACGAACGTTTATGCAAATCGGTTAAAAGTAACGTTTTCAAAAATAAGTACTTGTACGCGTTTTCAAAAATGCTACCATCGGGTAACGAAATTTTCTAAGCTATCGATCACTCTGTTGTTCTAAAATTAAGGGGTCAAATGGTTTTAAAGGAAGAAAGGATTTTTGTAACACCCCAAACCCGGACAAGACACCACGTCCGAGTCTGGTATGTTACGGGGAAAAACGTTTCTAAGAAGTTCAGATTTTTCGTCTGAAAACTGCGTGAAAACTCCGTGTGCTTGAAAACAATTTGAGTAGACTTGTTTGCAAAACTTTTGATGTGTTTAAAACCCGGAGATTTTGAAAACTTAGCTAGAATTTGTAGTTAAAACGAGTTTAAGTCATCGAAGACCTCATTAGGTTCTTAGTGATACATAAAATACTTATTGAACCTAGGTGATTCACAAGTTAGAATTTGAAACCAGTTGAATTTGTTTATCAAAAGACTTAGTGTGATACCCGATGGTATAGTTTAGAAACACGTCGCGTTATAATTTTGAAAACATTATCTTTCCAGATTTTAGTAAAATTTATACCGGCTTATTTTGTTAAGGCGTATTAAATCTAATTAAAGCAGCACCCAACTAAACATAAATTAAAAGGCCTTTTACAAACCAAATTAAAACCCAAATAAAAGTAAATAAGCTAAAGTACCAAATGTTATAGAGTTGGAGTAAAAACTTTATTCAGCATGGCATGTGCACCCCGAGTCCGTCCCGGCTCCAAGTCCGCGTCTACGAATCACCTGAAATGTCAAAGGAGAGGGTGAGTCGAGTGACTCAGTGTGTAAATCCCGCTCCCGATAAAACAACATGCTAACACACAACATACATAGCAATATAATCAATGCAACCCGATCCTAACCATCCGTATCTCCTTTTCTACCCCGTGTGGTACCAAACCACTGGTGGTTCCAAACCACTGGTGACATATAGTCACAATGTGCTCCCAAAGCACTGGTGTCCCAAAGACACAAAATCCATCAATGTGCTACCAAAGCACTGGTGTCCCAAAGACACAGTTGTGCTACCAAAGCACTGGTGACCGAAGTCACAAATCCAATGATGATGGGGCCAACCCATCGTGTGTTACCAAAACACTAGCAGACGATCCCATATCTCAAGTGGGGCCAACCCACGGTGGTTAAACCACAGGGACAAGTCGCAATGAGGTGCCAAACCTCTGGTGTCCCAAAGACACAATGTGCTACCAAAGCACTGGTGACCGTAGTCACAAATCTGGTGATGGGGCCAACCCATCGTGTGTTACCAAAACACTGGCGTCAATCCCGTATAATCATCTGTGGGGCCAACCCACTGTGGTACTGAGCCACTGGGACGAGACGCTGAGGTACCAAACCTCTGGAGGTGCCAAACCTCTGGTGACCCAAAGTCACAAAGTGTGCTACCAAAGCACTGGTGCTCGTCAGCACAAAATATCCTACTCCCTCATCTCATATCACCCATCAACATGCCAAGCTCATGTAATCATGCATATCATACTATCATGCATATTATGCCCACATACCCAGCATAAACTCTCATGGCATACATAAATAACATAGGTCATGATATCATATAAATCATCAATAACTCATAATGATATTAGTAATAACTTACCCGAATCCAAGCTCATACCCAAATGGGTATCATATCAATCCATCAACTGCCATAAGTTTTAATAGGCATACAGGTTTAACAATGATATTACTAAATATAAGTGTGTTAGTATACACACCTGATAAACCGAGTCTAAAATCCCACGAAACGATCTAAATCCCTCGTTTGCTAACTCCTACAATCGGCCAATAATAGGGGTTAGGCACCAAAGACATTCGGCCAACCATCATTTTAAACCAAAAGAGTTTATATCACTCCCTTACCTTCACTTGCGAATAATTTGGTTACCCAAACAAACCCGAACCAATAGTGGTTCTTCTAAGACAATCGGCCCTCACCAATCGGTTAACAAAGAACACTGATTCCTTGCTCCAACGATCCTATACGAGATGATTACCAAAGGTTAACATCCTTCCATAACAAAAATTAACATATTGAGATCAAGGAAATGACCATTCGGTCAAGAACTTACCAACACCCAACACCAAAATTCGGCCAACCCAACACCCTTCTTTCGGCTTTGAATACAATGAAAAGAGAATATAGATGGGGAGAAATAAGGGTGGTATTCGGCTAACACCCAAAAAGATGGAAAAAGAAGAAAAGAAAGTGTATTCGGTTTGCAAGAGAAGGAGTAGAGAGAATATCTTGGAGGTTAAAGTTTCGGCTAATGTAGATTTTAAGAAAACAAGAAAGTTGAGAAGAAAAAGAGACTAGTTTCGGCTCAACATCAAAGAACAAAAAGACCACCATGGGAAGGGCATTCGGCATACACAAGTGAAAGAGGGAGAGATATGGTTGAGAGCTTTCGGTTTGCCAAAGAAAGAAATGAAGAGTGAGTCTTGAAGGATGGGTTTCGGCTAACTCTGACAGGAGAAGAAAAGAAGAAAATAAGAGAACTCTCTTTTGAAATTCGGCTACAATGTCAAAATGAAAAGTTGCTAGACACTCCTCTCTTGACCGAAAATGCACAAATGCCTAGGAGGATTTCGGCTAACAACATGTGACCAAAAGTGTACCAAAATTCAAAAATGAATTTCGGCTCACACAACCCCCATCCCAAGCCGTCACTTCCACCCCCCAAACTCTCCCCAAAATTCGGCCATGACTCCCCAAATTCACTCCACTCCACACCTTTCAAATGTGTGGACCAAGTCACACTCCACTATTTACTCTCCACCATCCTTTTGATTATGAAGACTTGGTCCAAGCTAGAGTTTCACTAGCCTTCTACCACTCCTTCATGCCGTCCCAAAAAGAAGTCAAAAGGGAGGACTCTGAAGCTCGAACACTGGACCTCCCTCACCTGAAGATGACGCCACACCTAGCTCCCAAATGTCCCATGCCTTGCCACTTTGCCAGCTACTTACTTGTGCAATAAAACCACAAAGAAAATTCTTAAACCCCAGCTTCCCTAGCTCCCTTCACTTAACACCCAAAAACTAAAATTCTTCCATTAACTCAGGCCTACACCTAGGCTAAAATTGAGCCCCAAGAACATCGAAATAGCAACATAGCACACTACCAACACGCAATAACATGCAACACCGAAATAGCCCCTAACCCGGGATATTACAGTTCTACCCCCCCTTAAAAATAATTTCGGCCTCGAAATTACCTGGTCAAAAGAGTTGCGGGTATTGCTGTCTCATCGCATCCTCGGGTTCCCACGTCGCTTCCTCTACGCCATGATTCCGCCAAAGTACCTTAACCAAAGGCACAGACTTCCTACGCAGAACCTTCACATCCCGATCAAGAATCTGCACAGGTTCCTCCTCCATAGACAAGTCTGGATGCACCTCGACCTCTTCCACTGCTACCACATGCGACGGATCTGAACGATACCTCCGAAGCATTGAAACATGGAAGACGTCGTGAATCTGACTAAGCTCTGCTGGCAACTCAAGCTGATACGCTACTGGTCCAACTCGTCCCAAAACCTTATACGGCCCAATAAACCTCGGACTTAGCTTGCCTTTCTTCCCGAACCTCAGAACCTTCTTCCAAGGCGAGACCTTCAGAAACACTCGGTCCCCAACGGCAAACTCTACATCTCTTCGCTTAAGATCGGCATAAGACTTCTGCCGGTCCGAAGCTTCCTTCAATCTAGCTTGAATCAACTTAACCTTGTCCTCAGTCTCAGCTACCAACTCAGGTCCCAATAACTGACGTTCACCTAACTCTGTCCAACATGTAGGTGAGCGACACTTCCTACCATACAACGCCTCATACGGAGCCATCTTGATGCTCGCTTGGTAACTGTTGTTGTAGGCAAACTCAGCTAACGGTAGAAACTCCTCCCAGCTACCTCGGAAATCCAAGACACAGCCTCTCAGCATGTCTTCTAAGATCTGAATAACCCTTTCTGATTGACCGTCAGACTGCGGGTGAAAAGCCGTGCTGAAATCCAAACGAGTACCCAATGCTTGATGCAATGCTTTCCAGAACCTTGAAGTAAACCTGGGATCCCTATCCGAGATTATCGAAACTGGCACACCGTGCAACCTCACGATCTCCGAAACATACAGCTTCGCCAACTTCTGGAGTGAGTAGTCAACCCTCACCGGAATGAAGTGAGCTGATTTAGTCAGACGATCCACCACTACCCAAACTGAATCCTTCTTGCTTGGCGTAAGCGGTAACCCACTGACAAAATCCATGGTTATCCTTTCCCACTTCCACTGAGGAATCTTCACAGGCTGAAGCAAACCCGACGGCAACTGATGTTCAGCCTTAACCTGCTGACAAGTCAGACATCTTCCAACAAACTCTGTCACCTCTTTCTTCAAACCAGGCCACCAAAATTGCTCTCTAAGGTCCTTATACATCTTGCTACCTCCAGGATGCATAGCATGAGGACTGCTATGTGCATCCTGAAGAATCTTCTGCCTCAGCTCAACATCTTTAGGCATACAAGCCTTACCCTGGAAACACAACACCTCATCACTAGACAAGCTGTAACCCTCCAAACCACCATTCTGCACTTGCAACCTTCGTGCACTCAGAACCTCATCCTCCAACTGTTTCTCTCTAATCTGCTCAACCCAAGTAGGTTTAACCTGCAGCTCTGCCAAAATACTCCCGTCGTCGTACAAGCTCAAATGGGCAAACAACGCTCTCAAATCCGAAACAACCTTACGGCTCAACGCGTCTGCTACCACGTTAGCCTTGCCCGGATGATACTCAATAGAACAGTCGTAATCTTTCAGCAACTCAACCCATCTACGCTGCCTCAAATTCAAGTCCTTCTGAGTCAGTAAATACTTCAAGCTCTTATGATCCGTGTAGACTATCGATCTCTCTCCGTACAAGTAGTGCCTCCAAATCTTTAAGGCGAAAACTACAGCCGCTAACTCCAAGTCGTGCGTCGGATAGTTGACCTCATGTGGCCTCAGCTGCCTAGAAGCGTAAGCCACAACCCTACCTTCCTGCATCAACACACAACCCAGACCCGTATGTGATGCATCGCAGTAGACTGTGTATTCCTTACCAGCCTCAGGTTGAATTAGAACCGGAGCCTCAGTCAAGATCTTCTTTAACTTGTCGAAGCTTTCCTGTTGTTTCTCAGTCCAAACAAATGGAACCTCTTTCCTTAACAACTTGGTCATCGGCGCTGCTATCAATGAGAAACCCTCAACAAACCTTCGGTAGTATCCGGCCAAACCCAGAAAACTACGAATCTCAGCCACTGACCTAGGTGGCTTCCAATCCAGAACTGCCTCAATCTTACGAGGATCTACCCGAATACCCTCAGCTGACACTACATGACCCAAAAATGTCACTTCCCTCAGCCAAAACTCGCACTTACTGAACTTAGCATAGAGTTGCTTTTCCCTCAAGATCTGCAGCACCAACCTCAAATGCTTATCATGCTCTTCCTCTGTTCTCGAGTACACTAAAATGTCGTCTATAAAAACCACGACGAACTGATCCAGATACTGCTGAAACACCCTATTCATCATATCCATAAACGCTGCCGGTGCGTTAGTCAACCCGAATGGCATTACCAAGAATTCGTAGTGCCCATACCGAGTCCGAAACGCTGTTTTATGGATATCCGCCTCCTTAACCTTCAATTGATGGTACCCAGACCTCAGATCAATCTTAGAGAATACCGCAGCACCCTTTAGCTGGTCAAACAAATCATCTATCCGTGGCAACGGATATTTGTTTTTAATCGTCAGCTTGTTCAACTGGCGGTAGTCTATGCACATCCGCATCGTACCATCTTTCTTCTTGACAAAGAGTACCGGCGCACCCCACGGCGAAACACTTGGCCTGATAAAACCCCGATCCAATAACTCCTGGATCTGAGCCTTAAGCTCCACCAACTCCTTTGGTGCCATCCTGTACGGAGCAATAGACACTGGCGCAGTCCCGGGTAACAGATCAATCCCGAACTCTACCTCTCGATCTGGCGGCAGACCCGGAAGCTCTTCAGGAAACACATTAGCAAATTCCTTAACAGTACGAACTTCCTCAACAGCAGACTCCTTAGCCTCCAAGGCGTACACATGAACCACATACGCATCACAGCCCTTCCTGACCATCTTCTCCGCTTTCAGAGCAGATATCACATTTGATAAGTAATCTCTCCTATTACCTATCATAGCCACCTCATCACCATCAACCGTCTTAAGAATCATGCGCTTGGCCGCGCAATCCAACCTCGCCTGGTACTTAACCAGCCAATCCATCCCGAGAATCAGATCGAACTCCCCAAACGGCAGTTCCATCAGATCAGCAGCAAACACTACCCCTTGGAGTTCTAGGGGTACCTCTCTAAACAGCTTATCTACTACTACAGAGTGACCTAGAGGGCTAATCACAGTCATCTGCCTAGAGGATATCTCAGAGTCTAAGTCCATTGTCTCTACGATACTACTGGCAACATAAGAGTGCGTAGAACCCACATCAATTAAAGCAGTATAAGGAGTACCAAAAATCAAAAACGTACCGGTTATGACGTCCGGTGCGTCGCCCTCCTCTCGGCGCCTCGCAGCATACACCAATCCAGGCTGCCTAGCCTCAGAACCACCTGCACCTCTGCCCGGTGCTCCACGGCCCCGCCCAGAACCATAACCACCTCTGCCATTACCACGGCCCCTCTGCGGTGGCGGTCCGTTACCTCTGAACTGATTACGGCTCTGACTCTCAGACTGAATCCTGGCCATCCTACGCGGACAATCCCTAATGCGATGCTCCAGAGAACCACACTCAAAGCAACCTTTACCCCCAGTCCAGCAACCACCCCAATGAGTTTTCCCACACTGATTACACTGCGGTGGTCCCTGCCTAGCAGCAACAAACCTAGCAGACTGATTCTGCCCACTCAGTCTAGCCCTCTTCTGCGGATTACCAGACGAACCAGAAGACCCAAAGCTCCTCTTCAGCCTACTCCTGTCCATACTCTGCCTCACGGACTCCTTAATACCCTCGGCCACCTTAGCTTTCTCAACTAAGACAGCAAACTCGCGCTCCTGCTGTGGAGCAATCAGCAGCCTCAACTCGTCTCGCAGACCATCCTCGAAACGAACACACCTCTCATGCTCAGTGGCTACAATGCCCCTGGCATACCTACTCAGCTTCAGGAACTCAGCCTCGTACTCAGCAACAGATTTACTCCCCTGAACAAGCCTCAGAAATGCCTTTCTCTGGGAGTCGATATAACTAGCCCCGATATATTTCTTCTGATAAGCAGCCCTGAAATAGTCCCATGTCAAATCCTCAGCTGCCACACTGTCCCGTACCGTGAGCCACCACTGATATGACTCATCCCGGAGAAGAGATACGATACCCTTCAACTTCTCTTCCGTCGTCAAGTCCAGATCATCCATGATCCGCTCAGTTGCCTCTAGCCAGTACTCAGCAGTGCTAGGAGAAACACCCGATACACCTCGGAAGAATTCGGCCCCGTTAGCCCGGAGTCGCTCGGGAACTGATTTCCTCACTCCTGCACCACCACTCACTCCGGCTACCCTTTCCAACACTCGCAGCATCGCCTGTGACACTGCGTCGTCTCCAGTCTGATCTTGGAACTCACCACCTCCAGCTGGTGGCGGAACCGGTACCTCATTTTCTGAACCCTGCCCAGATCCTACGGGCTCAGAAACCGTCATCCTACCCCTACCTCTACCACGAGTATTACGACCACGTCCGCCTCGAGTGCTCATGTCTAATCTCTCTACGTATCTGATTAAAAATTTTATGCATCAGTGTTTATTCCACTTGTTTAAAAAGCAAGTCTTATGAATATTAAAGAGAATTTGTTCTCGCAAGTTCACAGAATCCTATCAGTTTCAATCTCTAAGGTAGCACACTATTGCTATCATCAATCATATAACATCCAATCAAATCACAGAGAATAGTTCGGGGTACTTACCTGGGCGAACTGGTGCCGGAGACTCGGTGCCATGCCTTTCAAACCATACTTTCAAAACAACACTTAAACAGATTTTTGAAAACCATTTTGGGCCTCAGGCCCACAGCCGAGCCTTTGAACTTGGCTCTGATACCACAAATGTAACACCCCAAACCCGGACAAGACACCACGTCCGAGTCTGGTATGTTACGGGGAAAAACGTTTCTAAGAAGTTCAGATTTTTCGTCTGAAAACTGCGTGAAAACTCCGTGTGCTTGAAAACAATTTGAGTAGACTTGTTTGCAAAACTTTTGATGTGTTTAAAACCCGGAGATTTTGAAAACTTAGCTAGAATTTGTAGTTAAAACGAGTTTAAGTCATCGAAGACCTCATTAGGTTCTTAGTGATACATAAAATACTTATTGAACTAGGTGATTCACAAGTTAGAATTTGAAACCAGTTGAATTTGTTTATCAAAAGACTTAGTGTGATACCCGATGGTATAGTTTAGAAACACGTCGCGTTATAATTTTGAAAACATTATCTTTCCAGATTTTAGTAAAATTTATACCGGCTTATTTTGTTAAGGCGTATTAAATCTAATTAAAGCAGCACCCAACTAAACATAAATTAAAAGGCCTTTTACAAACCAAATTAAAACCCAAATAAAAGTAAATAAGCTAAAGTACCAAATGTTATAGAGTTGGAGTAAAAACTTTATTCAGCATGGCATGTGCACCCCGAGTCCGTCCCGGCTCCAAGTCCGCGTCTACGAATCACCTGAAATGTCAAAGGAGAGGGTGAGTCGAGTGACTCAGTGTGTAAATCCCGCTCCCGATAAAACAACATGCTAACACACAACATACATAGCAATATAATCAATGCAACCCGATCCTAACCATCCGTATCTCCTTTTCTACCCCGTGTGGTACCAAACCACTGGTGGTTCCAAACCACTGGTGACATATAGTCACAATGTGCTCCCAAAGCACTGGTGTCCCAAAGACACAAAATCCATCAATGTGCTACCAAAGCACTGGTGTCCCAAAGACACAGTTGTGCTACCAAAGCACTGGTGACCGAAGTCACAAATCCAATGATGATGGGGCCAACCCATCGTGTGTTACCAAAACACTAGCAGACGATCCCATATCTCAAGTGGGGCCAACCCACGGTGGTTAAACCACAGGGACAAGTCGCAATGAGGTGCCAAACCTCTGGTGTCCCAAAGACACAATGTGCTACCAAAGCACTGGTGACCGTAGTCACAAATCTGGTGATGGGGCCAACCCATCGTGTGTTACCAAAACACTGGCGTCAATCCCGTATAATCATCTGTGGGGCCAACCCACTGTGGTACTGAGCCACTGGGACGAGACGCTGAGGTACCAAACCTCTGGAGGTGCCAAACCTCTGGTGACCCAAAGTCACAAAGTGTGCTACCAAAGCACTGGTGCTCGTCAGCACAAAATATCCTACTCCCTCATCTCATATCACCCATCAACATGCCAAGCTCATGTAATCATGCATATCATACTATCATGCATATTATGCCCACATACCCAGCATAAACTCTCATGGCATACATAAATAACATAGGTCATGATATCATATAAATCATCAATAACTCATAATGATATTAGTAATAACTTACCCGAATCCAAGCTCATACCCAAATGGGTATCATATCAATCCATCAACTGCCATAAGTTTTAATAGGCATACAGGTTTAACAATGATATTACTAAATATAAGTGTGTTAGTATACACACCTGATAAACCGAGTCTAAAATCCCACGAAACGATCTAAATCCCTCGTTTGCTAACTCCTACAATCGGCCAATAATAGGGGTTAGGCACCAAAGACATTCGGCCAACCATCATTTTAAACCAAAAGAGTTTATATCACTCCCTTACCTTCACTTGCGAATAATTTGGTTACCCAAACAAACCCGAACCAATAGTGGTTCTTCTAAGACAATCGGCCCTCACCAATCGGTTAACAAAGAACACTGATTCCTTGCTCCAACGATCCTATACGAGATGATTACCAAAGGTTAACATCCTTCCATAACAAAAATTAACATATTGAGATCAAGGAAATGACCATTCGGTCAAGAACTTACCAACACCCAACACCAAAATTCGGCCAACCCAACACCCTTCTTTCGGCTTTGAATACAATGAAAAGAGAATATAGATGGGGAGAAATAAGGGTGGTATTCGGCTAACACCCAAAAAGATGGAAAAAGAAGAAAAGAAAGTGTATTCGGTTTGCAAGAGAAGGAGTAGAGAGAATATCTTGGAGGTTAAAGTTTCGGCTAATGTAGATTTTAAGAAAACAAGAAAGTTGAGAAGAAAAAGAGACTAGTTTCGGCTCAACATCAAAGAACAAAAAGACCACCATGGGAAGGGCATTCGGCATACACAAGTGAAAGAGGGAGAGATATGGTTGAGAGCTTTCGGTTTGCCAAAGAAAGAAATGAAGAGTGAGTCTTGAAGGATGGGTTTCGGCTAACTCTGACAGGAGAAGAAAAGAAGAAAATAAGAGAACTCTCTTTTGAAATTCGGCTACAATGTCAAAATGAAAAGTTGCTAGACACTCCTCTCTTGACCGAAAATGCACAAATGCCTAGGAGGATTTCGGCTAACAACATGTGACCAAAAGTGTACCAAAATTCAAAAATGAATTTCGGCTCACACAACCCCCATCCCAAGCCGTCACTTCCACCCCCCAAACTCTCCCCAAAATTCGGCCATGACTCCCCAAATTCACTCCACTCCACACCTTTCAAATGTGTGGACCAAGTCACACTCCACTATTTACTCTCCACCATCCTTTTGATTATGAAGACTTGGTCCAAGCTAGAGTTTCACTAGCCTTCTACCACTCCTTCATGCCGTCCCAAAAAGAAGTCAAAAGGGAGGACTCTGAAGCTCGAACACTGGACCTCCCTCACCTGAAGATGACGCCACACCTAGCTCCCAAATGTCCCATGCCTTGCCACTTTGCCAGCTACTTACTTGTGCAATAAAACCACAAAGAAAATTCTTAAACCCCAGCTTCCCTAGCTCCCTTCACTTAACACCCAAAAACTAAAATTCTTCCATTAACTCAGGCCTACACCTAGGCTAAAATTGAGCCCCAAGAACATCGAAATAGCAACATAGCACACTACCAACACGCAATAACATGCAACACCGAAATAGCCCCTAACCCGGGATATTACAATTTTCAACTCAATCGGATTTACCTAATCAACCCACTTGAGTTTTAACGATCACCGATTTATGCCCTTAGCAAAATTTTTAATTTCTACCATTAATCCAAACCTTTCAAACTTCCTTTATTCCGTGACATACCAGATCCGGTCATGGCTTGTGGGCCGGGTTTGGGGTGTTACAAATACACATACCCAATGTCATTCATAACCTAACATACTATCTCATGTATATATATATTCTCTTCTCAAAGAAATAGCAAAAATTCATCTATGTGATTTCATATCAAACATACATATACAACCATTATGCATGGCATGATTTTATATTCACCCATATTCATCATTCACATAAAACTTGCTTTCATACTTTCATCAAGTCTTGCATAACCTTAGATTATTTAATAATAAAGCAAGCCATTTTCGCATGGCTTATATACATCAACAAAATATCATTTCATCAATAAGCTAGCCTATTCATGCCTTAGACTTAAAAATTTCAACTTTAAAGGTACCAAAATAGGTTGATAGTGTGGATGACTTCGGTGACGATCCCCTGAGCTCGTAGCTTGAATTAAATCTATAAAACAGAGGGAAAAAAAGTGGAGTAAGCTTACTAGCTTAGTAAGTCTTAAGCAATTAAAAGTAATTCACACATTCAATATCTACTAAACTTTAACAAAAACTCATATGGTATCACATTCCCGAACTCCAATGCATTATTTAGCCACACTTACTTCATTGTCTTACCTTAAACAAATAATTTACTATCTCGATTCAAGATTTAATAGTACTTATAAACTTTCAGCCATATACTTATTTCATGTGCACATCATTCATTGAAGCCACATACAAGAACATATATATACTTATCCATTCAACATTTGAATATCTAAGTATTTAATATACATGTAAAAATATTATAATCACATACTAAAGGCCGAATATGCATATACAATATATAGCCATATTCTTGCTCAAATAACACACACATATATGCCTACTTATTTGATCGGATATAGGAACTCAATTAAATATCTTATAGGCACTTACCTGTATGACTGAAAATAAATATCTCGTAATAATAACTTACTTGCTTCATAAGCATATCACATTGCACTCTCATAAGCCACATATTAATATTCTATCACCAGTATTAAACCTGCTAGACGTCAGCCTGAATCATACACCGGCACTAGGCCTGCTAGACCCGAGGTTTGAAATTTAAACACCGGCATTTAGCCTGCTAGGCAATAAGCCTGATATAATTCACCAGCACAAGGCCTGCTAGGCAATAAGCCTGATATAGTTCACCGACACAAGGCCTGCTAGGCAATAAGCCCGGTATAGTTCACCGGCACAAGGCCTGCTAGGCAATAAGCCCGAATATTCATATTACTGAGCCAACTCATTTACATTACACATTAGTAATATTACATATATCATATATAATTCACATCACTTTCACATAGTAAACTCAATTAATACAACTATATTTCATTGCTAAATTACTTTAACCCATTCGACTTTGTCACATTTCAATCCACCAATTCACAATTCAGCATGTATACTACGTTATAATCATACTTACGGTATTAACTTGCTTAAAGACTTACCTCGACTATCGACGGGCAATCTAGACCGGCTATTCGTTAACTTTCGTTTTTCCCCGATCCAAATCCTTTTTCCTTTGTTCTTGATCTAAACATGTTCAATTTAAGCTCATTCAAACACATTTCAATTCAATTTAGTCCTAAAACACTTAAATGGACAAATTACCATTTTACCCCTAATGTTTCACAACTTTACAATTTAGTCCTATTTGCACAAAACACAAAATACACAAAATTTGGTTTCACAACCTAAGGGCCGGATATTCATAGAGATTATACAAGTCCATTTATTTTATTTATTTTGCATTTTAACCCCCTCAAAAATTTATTTTCTCAATTTAGCCCTATTTAGCCAAATTCATCAAAAATTCAAGAATAAATTATATTCATCAATTACATATCTATCATTTAACACCAAAAACATCACAAAACTCAACATAACATCAATGGCATTTTTCACAAACATCATCAATTCATGAAATTAAGACATGGGTTTTAAAGCTCTCGAAGCAACGATTACAAAAACGTAAAAATTATCGAAAACGGAACAAAGTCTAACCTTGAATTTAAGCTTGTAAGTGCCGAAATATCAAGCTTCAAACTTCTTTTTTTCTTCTTGTTTTTTGGTGAAATAAACAAATATAAAGGATGATAAAACCAATGTTGTTTTTTATTATAAATTATAATATATAATATAACTTTAATCTAAAAAAATAACATATAAAAACATGGTGTAAAATCATTTTGCCGTCCACTATAAGTAAAAAGGGCTAATTCCCCTTTTAGTACCTCATATTAAAAAGCCACTATCACATTAGCACCTTTCACTATAGTTAGTAACTTTTACACTTTACGCGATTAAGTCCTTTTATTAAATTAAACATACAAACAATCAAATTTTCATACGAAACTTTCACACATAATAATTCACATATAATAAACACCAAAAATAATATTTAAAAATTTTTTGGACTCGAATTCGTGCTCCCAAAACCACCGTTCCGATTAGGGTCAAATTCAGATTGTTACAACTCTCCCCCCTTCGTGATTTTCGTCCCCGAAAATCTTACCGTTAAACAAAGTTGGATATTGCCGCCTTATTGAATCCTCAGGCTCCCACGTAGCCTCTTCTACTCCATGTCGATTCCATGGTACTTTTACTAACGAAATTTTCTTGTTTCTCAACTCTTTCATTTCACGAGCTAAAATACGGATCGGTTCCTCTTCGTACGTCATATCGGATCGGATTTCAATCTCAGACGGAAAAATCACATGTGACGGTTATGATCGATATTTACGAAGCATTAAAACATGGAAGACATTATGAATCTTTTCTAGTTCAGAGGGCAACTTTAATCTATAAACAACAGGCCCAACACGTTCGATGATCTCATACGGTCCGATGAACCTCGGACTTAATTTGCCTTTACGACCAAATTGAAGTACTTTCTTCCACGGAGAAACTTTCAAAAATACCTGGTCTAAAACTGAATGTCTTTACGTTTCAAATTTGCATATGACTTTTGTCGATCGGATGCAGCTTTCAAACTATCACGGATCACGGCCACTTTCTGTTCAGTCTCTTTAATCATATCAACCCCGTGTATCTTGTTTTCGCTGAGTTCAGTCTAGTACAAAGGTGTACGACATTTACGACCGTACAAAGCTTCGTTGGGTGCCATTTTGATACTAGATTGAAAGCTATTATTGTAAGAAAATTCAATCAAAGGTAAGTATCGTTCCTAAGTACCTTCAAACTCGAGGATGCAACATCTCAACATATCCTCAAGTATCTGAATTGTTCATTCAGATTGACCATCTGTCTGCGGATGAAAAGCTGTGCTAAAGTGTAGTTTGGTACCTAAAGCATCTTGCAATTTCTTCCAAAACCGCAACGTGAATCTCTGGTTCAGATCTTTCTGAGTCATCAGATACTTCAAACTTTTGTGATCTGAATAGACATGACATTTCTCCCCGAACAAGTAATGGCGCCAAATCTTTAACGCGAATACAATAACTGCTAGCTCCAAATCATATGTCGGGTAATTCCTTTCATGCGGCTTCAATTGTCTCGAAGCGTAGGCTACAACTTTACCTTCCTGCATCAAAACGTAACCCAAACCATTCAAAGAAGCATCACTATAAACAACAAATTCTTTACTCGATTCAGGCTGAACTAGCACTGGAGCTTCGGTTAAAAGAGCTTTCAACTGATCGAAGCTTTTCTGACACTTTTTTGACCATTCAAATTTAATATCTTTCTGTAATAGCTTTGTCAACGGGTAGCTATTATAGAAAAACCTTTCACAAATCGTCTGTAGTAACCAGCAAGTCTCAGAAAACTTCGAATTTCGGAAACATTCTTTGGTGGTTTCTAATCAAGTATAGCAAATATTTTATTCGGATAAACCTGAATGCTTGATGCTAAAACAACGTGACCCAGAAAACTGACTTCATTCAACCAGAACTCACACTTACTGAACTTTGCGTACAACTATTTATCTCGCAAAGTTTGTAGCACAAGTCTCAAGTGCTCAGCATGCTCGGTTTCATCTCTGGAGTAGATCAGAATATCATCTATAAATACTACCACAAACCGATCCAAATACTGACTGAAAATTCGATTCATCATATCCATAAAAACAGTAGGTGGTTTAGTGAGTCCAAAAGGCATAACCAAAAACTCATAGTGTCCGTACCTCGTTCGAAAAGCAGTCTTTGGCACATCGAAATCTCTGACTCGCAACTGATAATAACCCGACCTCAAATCTATTTTTGAAAACACTGAAGCCCCTTTTAACTGATCAAATAAGTCATCAATCCGTGGTAACGGGTATTTATTCTTTATAGTCACCTTATTAAGATATCGATAATCGATGCACATTCGCATAGTCCCGTCTTTCTTTTTCACAAATAAAACTGGTGCACCCCAAGGAGAGAAGCTCGGTCATGCAAAGCCCCTATCTGTTAACTCTTGCAATTGTACTTTCAACTCTTTTAATTCTGTAGGTGCCATCCGATACGGAGCTATTGAAATCGGAGTCGTCCTGGTACTAATTCAATGCCAAACTCTATTTCTCGAATAGGTGGCAAACCCGGTAGTTCTTCAGGGAACACATCTGAGTACTCGCACACAACTGGTATGGATTCAATCTGCTTCTCAGTCACTTTACTATCAACCACATAAGCAAAGTAAGCTTCATACCCTTTTCTCATATACTTCCGAGCTAACATCGAAGATATTACCGCTGGTAATCCATTCAGATCATTAGATTCAATCCGAATGATTTCACCGTTCTGACATCTCAAATCAATGGTCTTTCTTTTGCAATTAGCAACAACATCGTGCAAAGTCAACCAATCCATTCCCAAAATTATATCGAACTCATCAAAAGGCAATAACATCAAATCAGCTGGAAAGCATGAATCTCGAATCATCAATGGGAAACTTTTACATGCTTTATCAACCAGAACACATCGACCCAAGGGGTTTGATACATGAATCACAAACTCAGTAGACTCAACAGGCAGAGTCTTACTGGATACTAAAGTTTCACACACATATGACTGAGTCGAACCCGGATCAATCAATGCAATCACAGTAGTATCATAAAGAATGAAAGTACCGGTGATAACATCTGGGGAAGAAGCATCCTCTCTGGCACGTATAGCATATGCTCTAGCAGGTGCACGAGCCTCTGATCAAATTTTAGTGTCTTTGGTTCCTTTCTGACTGCCACTTACATTTCCCAAATGCCTAGGTGGTCTGCCTCGCACTGATACATTACTCGGTCTTGTATTCTGAGCCGTATTTTGCTCAGCTAGCATCGGGTACTCTCGAATAAAATGATCCGATGATCTACATTTAAAGCAGAACCAATCACGAAAGATACAACTCTCAGAATGCCATTTACCACAATGCTTGCATTCAACCCGATTCTGCTGGACATTACCAATACTGGCCATTGAAGTAGCTCGAGAACCCACAGGTGGTCGATCTCGTCTAGATAAGTCTGAAGTAACTCTATGTCGACCAGATTCATCTTTGAACTTCTTGGACGCCGAATGAAATATCTTACTCGATGATCTTTTATGAATGTCTCTAGCTTCCATTTCAGCCTTTCTTTTCTCTTTCCCAAGCTCTTCGGCTTTGCAAGCTCGTTCGACAAGTACCACGAACTCTTTAATCTCGAGTATGCCGACTAGCAACTTAATATCTTTATTCAGACCGTCTTCAAATCTTTTACACATAATGGCTTTAGTTGACACACATTCACGGGCATATCGGCTCAGTCTGACAAATTTCTGTTCATACTCAGTCACGGTCATTCGACCCTATTTCAATTCCAAAAATTCTTTTCATTTTTGATCAATGAATCTCTGACTGATATATTTCTTACGGAACTCGGTCTGAAAGAAATCCCAAGTCATTTTTTCTTTCGGAACTACCGATACTAGTGTATTCCACCAGTGATATGCGGTGTCTCGTAATAGGGATATAGCACACTTCAAGCATTCATCTGGAGTACATGATAACTCATCAAGCACACGGATAGTATTATCAAGCCACAGCTCAGCTCGTTCTGTATCATCATCATCATTAGCTTTAAATTCTTCGGCCCCGTGTTTCCTGATTTATCGACAGGAAGCCTACCAGATCTTATCGGATCTATCATCGGAGGTGCTGAAAGTATCAGAGATGGATTATTCAGGAGTGGAGTTTGTTGCACAACCAGATTAGTCCGGATATACTGAATAAACCATTCGTTCATCATCTGGTAGAAGGCTTACTTAGCCTCCCCCTCATGGCTACTCGAGACAGGTCGAGAGTCTATCGGCGCTGACCCATGAGCGAGATCAGGCGCTACGCTCTCAACATCATCAGCTACGGCTCTGTCGGGATCCATTTACTATATATAAAATCACAATTTAGATGTCAGAAGTCATCACACTATCGTAGTATAAATTAAGGCATGTATAGGTAGACTCACACGTGCTACGGTAGTCCTAGAATCGACTAAACCGTAAGCTCTGATACCAATCAAATGTAACACCCCTAACCCGTATCCGTCGCTGAATTAGGGTTATGAGGTGTTACTCAACTAACCACCAAGTTCATTCAATCACTTGAATCATAATACTTAAGAAATGATATTACGATAAGCAAATAGTCACAAATATAATATCAATTGCATTATATACAATAAAATAAGTAAACTCATTCAAACTACAGAGTACTATTCATTTGGTCATTTTAAAGAGTGTGGCCGAATATAAATAGATTATCAAAAGTCAACTTACACCAACCAATTTACCACATGTATATTCAATCACATGCAAACATAACTAGTTATTCACGTCAATGATTTAACCTTAAAATTCTTGGTCGATTATATATATATATATATATATATAAGAAATCTAAAATAATTATAACGCCAACTAAGTTCATGCCACAAACAAATATTTCAAAAGTGAGTATAAATCCAATAGATCATTGATACACCAAATTCTTTTTTTCTTTCATCTTTGGCCTTATAAGTGCGTGCAAATCAAGCGAAAATTTATCTGTTATCCATAATGCATTATAATCTCATTCAACCAAGTCAATACCCATATAATGCACATAACATAACATGTAGCAAGTCTTAAGTTAAGTTCATTAAACGTGCATGAAATATCTACTTAAACTTATGGATAATATTTCTATCATACTTTCATAAATTACCTATACTTTAACAAACTTCTATCATGTCCGAATATGCACAAACATATGCCACACCTCAAGCATATATATATATATATATATATATATATATAACTAAAACATAATCATGAATAATGTACTATACGATATGCTTGCTTACTATGCCGAATTTACCCTTTTAAATATCATACAATAAGACCGAATAAAACCGAACCATAGCACCATAGTTTGATCATTTTATTATCAAATCACATCAATTGAATTTAAAAAAAAAATACACATACCCAATGTCATTCATAACCTAACATACTATCTCATGTATATATATATTCACTTCCCAAAGAACTAGCAAAAATTCATCTATGTGATTTCATATCAAACATACATATACAACCATTATGCATGGCATGATTTTATACTCACCCATATTCATCATTCACATAAAACTTGCTTTCATACTTTCATCAAGTCTTGCATAACCTTAGATTATTTAATAATAAAGCAAGCCATTTTAGCATGGCTTATATACATCAACAAAATATCATTTAATCAATAAGCTAGCCCATACATGCCTTAGACTTAAAAATTTTAGCTTTAAAGGTACCAAAATAGGTCGATAGTGTGGATGACTTCGGTGACGATCCCCTGAGCTCGTAGCTTGAATTAAATCTATAAAACAGAATGAAAAACACGCAGAGTAAGCTTACTAGCTTAGTAAGTCTTAAGCTATTAAAAGTAATTCAAACATTTAATATCTACTAAACTTTAACAAAAACTCATATGGTATCACATTGCCAAACTCCAAGGCATTATTTAGCCACACTTACTTCATTGTCTTACCTTAAATAAATAATTTACTATCACGATTCAAGATTTAATAGTACTTATAAACTTTCAGCCATATACTTATTTCATGTGCACATCATTCATTGAAGCCACATACAAGAACATATATATACTTATCCATTCAACATTTGAATATCTAAGTATTTAATATACATGTAAAAATATTATAATCACATACTAAAGGTCGAATATGCATATACAGTATATAGCCACATTCTTGCTCAAATGACACACACATATATGCCTACTTATTTGATCTGATATAGGAACTCAATTAAATATCTTATAGGCACTTACATGTATGACCGAAAATAAATATCTCGTAATAACAGCTTACTTGCTCCATAAGCATATCATATTGCACTCTCTTAAGCCACATATTAATGTTCTATCACCAGTATTAAACCTGGTAGACGTTAGCCTGAACCATACACCGGCACTACGCCTACTAGACTCGAGGTCTGAAATTTAAACACCGGCATTTAGCCTGCTAGGCAATAAGCCCGATATAATTCACCAGCACAAGGCCTGCTAGGCAATAAGCCCGATATAGTTCACAGGCACAAGGCCTGCTAGGCAATAAGCCCGATATAGTTCACCGGCATAAGGCCTGCTAGGCAATAAGCCCGAATATTCATATTACTGAGCCAACTCATTTACATTACACATTAGTAATATTACATATATCATATATAATTCACATCACTTTCACATAGTAAACTCAATTAATACAACTATATTTCATTGCTAAATTACTTTAACACATTCGGGTTTGTCACATTTCAATCCACTAATTCACAATTCAGCATGTATACTACGTTATAATCGATACTTACGGTATTAACTTGCTTAAAGACTTACCTCGACTATCGACGGGCAACGTAGACCGGCTACTCGTTAATTTTCGTTTTTCCCCAATCCAAATCCTTTTTCCTTTGTTCTTGATCTAAACATGTTCAATTTAAGCTCATTCAAACACACTTCAATTCAATTTAGTCCTAAAATACTTAAATGGACAAATTACCATTTTACCCCTAATGTTTCACACCTTTACAATTTAGTCCTATTTGCACAAAACACAAAATACACAAAATTTGGTTTCACAACCTAAGGGCTAAATATTCATAGAGATTATACAAGTCCATTTATTTCATTTATTTTGCATTTTAACCCCCTCAAAAATTTATTTTCTCAATTTAGCCCTATTAAGCCAAATTCATCAAAAATTCAAGAATAAATTATATTCATCAATTACATATCTATCATTTAACACCAAAAACATCACAAAACTCAACATAACATTAATGGCATTTTTCACAAACATCATCAATTCATGAAATTAAGACATGGGTTTTAAAGCTCTCGAAGCAACGATTACAAAAACGTAGAAATTATCAAAAACGGAACAAAGTCTAACCTTGAATTTAAGCTTGTAAGTGCCGAAATATCAAGCTTCAAACTTCTTTTTTTCTTTTCTTGTTTTTCGGTGAAAGAAACAAATATAAATGATAAAACCAATGTTGTTTTTATTATAAATTATAATATATAATATAACTTTAATCTAAAAAAATAACATATAAAAACATGGTGTAAAATCATTTGGCCGTCCACTATAAGTAAAAAGGGCAAATTCCCCTTTTAGTACCTCATATTAAAAAGCCACTATCACATTAGCACCTTTCACTATAGTTAGTAACTTTTACACTTTACGCAATTAAGTCCTTTTGTTAAATTAAACACACAAACAATCAAATTTTCATACGAAACTTTCACACATAATAATTCACATATAATAAACACCGAAATAATATTTCAAAATTTTTCGAACTCGGATTCGTGCTTCCAAATCCACCGTTCCGATTAGGGTCAAATTCGGACTGTTATAAGAAGAAATTGGTTTGACAAAGAATGAAACCCCAATGAGAGAATTTCTCTTCTAATTCGGCAATAGAAGAAATATTGCGGGAGGGAAGGAGAATTCGGTCTGGGCGCTTTTGTTTGGAAAAAGAAAGAAATTGTGATTACTCGGACATTTGCCAAAGGGAAAGAAACTAAAAAGAATTGGGAGATTGGAAGGAATTTTCCCCTGATTAATCAACTAAAGCACACAAAAGCAACAAATGCCCTACTTACCCATACGAGACACATATATATACTAAAAAATAAATAAATAAATAAAATAAACCTACACTCCCCAGTTGACTCAAACTTATCACCAATTAAATTCCTTTATTTTCTCCAAATTTTATCTTCATCCCCATCCAAAAATTCCTGTATTTAGCCAAAAATCCAATTTGAATTACATTCAAATTGCTTTCCCCGAACAGTAGCCATCCATTGGTGTTTCGGTCCACTTCAAACACCTTCCCCACGCCAGCAGCAAAATAGCAGGTTATTGCACACAAGGTAACTCGAAACCAAGACCTCTAAGCACGACCACACGCTACCAGCCACTGGGATTCAAACCTGTGACCACTCGGATCCATAGCACGCTTCTCGCCACTACACCACAACTCTTCTTGTGATATGTTCCATTCTCAACTTCTTTTAAGGCCTATTTCCCAGCGACTGAATCATCCAAAGAAATCTAAAAATATTCGCCACACCCAGCTTCGAACCTCCAACCTCTTCACTATGATACACGCCCCTTGCCACTGCGCCGCCCTCTTTATTTGAGTCATATTTCCTCCCTAATTAATAATAAACCTTTCTGCCGCGCTCCAGGTTTACTTAAAAAAACCAACATTTAGCGTACGCCGCGACTAGAACCCTGCTCCTCCTCCTGCTCCTAACACCTGTGCCACTGGGCCAGGCGTTTCTTTGTGTCGTGAATCAGACCCAACTAATTATAAGGCCTAAACTTTTGCCTTCATACTAACATATGCGCAATAAATTGTTTTTGCCAAGTCTAGGACTTTTCCAACACTACCAACCCTTCCTAAATCACCTAAAAATTAAAATAACATGCAATCATATTTTTTTTTAAACACACTTAATTCATTATTCCCTTTCTTTTTTTTCCGATCCCGTTCTTTTTTTTTTCGATCGACAAAATCCTTTCTTTCGACACACGAAACCCATTTTTTCTAGGCCCAATTTTCGGGGCGTTACAGAACTCAGCAAACAACATAAACACTCTCATGGCAAGTCCCTAACAACCATATTACAAATTAGTCCCCTCATTAGCTAGCTTAAGCTTTGGAGGTCCCAAAAATACAAAAATCGTCAAGAAAGACCTCTAAAATCACTTACTTGCAAGGAGATTGCTTGGCTGAAGGTTTGAACTCCAAAAATCTCTATTTTCTCTTCAATTTTCAGTAGAAGAAGAAGGGTGAATAGTGAAAAATGATATCTTTTTCTTTTTTCTCTTATTTTATTCATCTTTTCATCACCTAATTTCACCAAATTTTGACCAAAAATTTAATGCCCTTGTCTCCTTGTCTCTATGGTCGGCCAGCACACTTATAATGGCCTAATTGCATTTTAAGGACCTCTAATTTAATATTCTATGTCTATTAGACACCTCTACCTTGAAAAATAGAACTTTTGCACTTTATACGATTTAGTTCTTTTTCACAATTAAGCATGCAATCATTAAAATTAATGCACCAAAATTTTCATATAGCCACATATTAATGCCATAACACATAAAATAATATCAAAAATAATTTTCCTCATCCTCGGATTAGCGGTCTTGAAACCATTGTTCTGACTAGCCCCAAAATTGGGTTGTTACAACTCTCCCCTCCTTTAGAGATTTCCGTCCCCGAAAATCTTACAGGTAAAAAGGTTTGGATATTGTTCTCTAATGGATTTTTCCGGTTCCCACGTAGCTTCTTCCATACCGTGTTTTTTCCATAACACTTTTACTAAAGCTATGCTCTTATTCCTCAACTGTTTAACCTCCTGAGCCAATATCTTAATTGGCTCCACTTCATAAGTCATGTTCGATCGTATCTCAATTTTTGATGGAGGGATCACATGCGAAGGATCGGAAAGATATTGCCGCAACATCGATACAAGAAACATGTTTTGTGTTTTCTCTAACTCTACCGGCAAAGCCAACCGGTATGCCACTGGTCCAATCCTTTCGATAACCTCATACGGCCCTATGAATCGAGGACTCAAATTGTCCTTTTTACCAAATCTCAATATTTTCTTCCACGGGGATACTTTTAGAAATACTTTGTCGCCCACTTGAAACTCAATTTATTTCCTTTTTAAATCTACGTACGACTTTTGTCGGTCTGAAGCAGCTTTAAGACTATCACGGATCACTTTCACTTTCTCCTCGGTCTCTTTAACTAGATCGACCCCATGAATTTGCTTCTCACTAAGCTCGGTCCAATACAAGGGAGTTCGACACTTACGACCGTATAAAGCTTCGTACGGTGCTATCCGTATACTTGACTGATAACTGTTGTTATAAGCAAATTCAACCAAAGGTAGATATTTTTTCCCACCTACCTCCGAACTCTAACACACAGCATCGGAGCATATCCTCGAAAACTTGAGTTACTCTTTCAGATTGGTCGTCGGTTTGGGGATGAAACACAATACTAAAATTCAACCTTGTACCTAAGGCTTCCTATAACTTCCTCCAAAATCTTGAAGTAAATCTAGGATCTCTATCCGAGATAATAGATACAGGTACTCCATGTAATCTCACCACCTCAGCAATATACAACTCGTCCAACTTATCAAGTGAATAATCAACATGTACTGGTATAAAGTTATCCGACTTCGTTAGTCTATCAACAATAACCCACACAACATCTTTCTTTCTCGGAGTTATAGGCAACCCCGTTACAAAATCCATGGTGATCTGATCCCACTTCTACTTGGGAACCATCACCGGCTGAAGTAATCCCGAAGGTACTTGATGCTCGGCTTTCACTTGTTGACAGATCAAACACTTTGTAAAAAATTTGGAGATATCTCTTTTCATACCCAACCACCAATAAAATTTCTTCAAATCATTATATATTTTCGTGCTACGGGGATGAACTGACAAGTGACCACTGTGTGCTTCATGTAAAATTTTCTGGATAAACTTGTCATCTTTAGGTACACAAATCCTGTCATGAAACATCAAACAACCATCTGAACTTACCCGAAAATTAGAATCATTTCCTAATTCGCAGTTAGCTCTCTTAGCTTGCATCTCATTATCATTCTTTTGAGCCTCACGTATCTGTTGAATAAATAATGGTCTAGCCTTCAACTTGGCTAATATAGCACTATCCTCAAACAACGGTAAGCTCGTACTCATAGCTCTCAAAGCATACAGAGATTTTCTACTCAAGGCATCTGCAACTATATTCGCTTTCCCCAGATGATAATCAATTACTAGCTCATAGACCTTCAATAATTCGAGCCGCCGTCGTTGTCGCAAATTCTAATCCTTTTGGTCCATTAAGTACTTCAAACTCTTATGATCGGTGAAGATTCGACACTTCTCACCATATAAATAATGACGCTAGATCTTTAATGCGAAAACAATTGCAGCCAACTCCAAATCATGAGTCGGATAATTCCTCTCATGTGGTTTTAGCTATCTCGAGGCGTAAGCTACTACCTTACCCTCTTGCATCAACACACAACCAATACCATTTAATGATGCATCACTATAGACCACAAACTCTTTCCCCGACTCAGGTTGTACTAAAATTAGTGACTCAGTCAACAATGTTTTCAATCTCTCAAAACCCTGTTGACATTTCTCAATCCATTCAAACTTGACATCCTTATGCAACAGTTTTGTCATTGGGGTAGCAAACATGGAAAACCCCTTTACGAACTGTATGTAGTACCCCGCTAAACCCAAAACGCTTCTAACTTTTGACACATTTCTTGGCGGTTTCCACTCCAAAATAGTCGAGATCTTACTCGGATCAACTCTAGTACCATAACCCAATACAATGTGTCCTAGGAATCTGACCTCTCAGAGCCAAAACTCACTCTTGCTAAATTTAGCATACAACTACTTGTCTCTTAAAGTCTGCAAAACAATTCTCAGGTGCTCTGCATGGTCACTCTCATCCCGAGAATAAATTAATATGTCTTCAATAAAAACAACCACAAATTTATCCAAATACGGTCGAAAGACATGGTTCATTAAATCCATAAAAATCGCAGGAGCATTCGTTAAACTGAATGGCATGACAAGAAAATCAAAATGGCCATACCTCGTCTGAAATGCAGTTTTCGGCACATCTTGCTCCTTAACCTTCAACTGGTAATAGCCAGACTTTAGGTCTATCTTAGAGAACACCCTAGCTCCCTTCAATTGGTCAAATAAATCATCTATCCTTGGCAAAGGATACTTATTCTTCATAGTCACTTTTTTGAGCTATCTATAGTCTATGCACAATCTCATCGACCCATCTTTCTTTTTCACAAAAAGTACCGGAGCACCCCACGATGAATAGCTCAGTCTTGCAAAACCCTTATCCGTTAACTCTTGCAACTGAACTTTCAATTCTTTCAGTTCCAATGGTGTCATCCTATACGGAGCAACCAAAATAGGTGCTCAATCCCAAACTCGACCTCTCTAACTGGAGGTAATCCGGGTAACTCTTCCGGGAAACCACCGACACTAATTCAATCTTTACCTCTGACTCTTGGTATTCAGCACAAAGGCGAGATAGGACTCGTATCCCTTTCTCAAATATTTCTCGGCTACCATAGTTGAAATTATCACAGGTAAATTATCTGATCTACCTGATTCAACCCGAATGACATTTCCATTTTCACATTTCAATTCAATAAACTTGCTACCACAGTTCACTAAAACATTATGAGCCGTCAACCAATCCATACCAAGAATCAAGTCAAATTCATCAAACAGTAACAACATAAGATTTGCCAGAAAATAATGACCTCTAATTGTCAAAGGACAATTTCTACACACCTTGTCAACTAGCACATGTTTACCTAACGGGTTTGACACCTTTACTACAAATTTCGTAGACTCAACAATCATACTCATATTAGATGCCAATTTCATGCAAATGTAAGAATGGGTAGACCCCGGATCAATCAAAGCAATAACAGAGGTGTCATAAAGAGAAAAAGTACCCGTTATCACATCTGGAAATGATGCCTCTTTGCGAGTGCGAATGGCATAAGTCATTGTAGGTGCCCGACCCTCCGGTCTCACAGCAGAGTCTCGAGGCGTACCTCTACTACTGGTCCTACCTCCCGGGTTCTTTTGTGGTCTACTCCTCGAAGACACATTGCTTGATCTCACTTCTTGCTTTCTTTCTTTCTCCTCCCTCTCTGGACAATTCTGGATAAAATGGTCTGGTGAACCGCACTTGTAACAATTTCGATTGTTCCCCCAACACTCCCCAGTGTGTTGTCTACCACAACTTGGACACTCTAGTTTGGACTTTGGATTGCCCACACTTGCCATCGAGGTGGCTTGAACTCTCAAGCCCGAGTATGTGTTACCTCAATCTCGATATGAATACCCAACTGATGCAATCGTCCGAGGGTTTAACTCCTTGGACCTCTTCGATTGAGCTTGGTATGATTTACTCATTGGCCTTTTTCTTGCATCTCGGTCCTCATTCACAACTTTCCTCTTTTCCTTATTCCGTTCCTCGGCCTTACATGCCCTATCCACCAACACCACAAATTCTTTTAGCTCCAAAATCCCAATTAAAAGTCTAATATCCTCGTTCAGCCCATCTTCAAACCTTTTGCACAAGATAGCTTCTGTAGACACACATTCTTGTGTGTACTTGCTGAGCCTAACCAATTCACGCTCATATTCTGCCACAGTCATTTTTCCTTACGTTAACTCAATGAATTCTTTCCGTTTCTGGTCAATAAATCACTAACTTATATACTTCTTTTGGAACTCTTCCAAAAAGAAGTCCCATGTCACTCTCTCCTTTGGAACCACTGACGTCAACATTTTCCACCAATGGTATGCCGAGTCCCTCAGCAAGGACACAGCACACTTTAAGCTCTCCTCAGGTGTGCAGGAGAGTTCATCAAATACTCTCATTGAGTTTTCAAGCCAGAACTCCGCCCTCTCAGGGTCATCATCTATATTAGCTTTGAATTCCTCAGCCCCTTGCTTCCGAATCTTATTTACCGGGGGCTTGGTTATTCTCACTAAATCTATACCTTAAGGAGCCACAGGAACTGGCTAAGGTATAGGATCGGGTGGAAGAGGTTGAGCATGAGGGTTCGCTCGTACATACACGTGTACCAATTACTCATCATTTGGAGAAAGGCTTCCGAGGCCTCTTCTCCTTAACCCATAATCTTGGGTCCACTCTCTACAGGCGTGGTCCCTTGCACGAGAGCCGGCGCGTTACTAGCTACGTCATCAGCAGCCGCTTGATCGAGATCCATTTACAATATAAAAACAAAGTTTGGAATTGTCAAAAGCCACCACATTATCAATATACGCTTATGGCATGTATAGCTAGACTCTTACACACGCTACGGTAGTCCGAGAACTGACTAAATCATAGCTCTGATATCACTAAATGTAACACCCTTTACTCTTATCCTATGCCAGAACCTGGCACGAGGCATTACCGGACTTAACTCACTTGGTCATACAACTTTAGTCTATAAAATTTCATTCCAACTTAAAATATCTCTTTCACCATCAAAACATTCTCATTAAGGACCTATAAGGCCTTAAACATGCATACGGAGGGTTTCAGAACCCAACTGGAAACTTTTGTGCCCTTAAATTTTTTTCCCTAAATAGGGCCACTTGCCCGTGCGAAATGGGACACGCCCGTGTGGGCAGGCCGTGTGGTCACACATGCCCATGTCTTTGACCCGTGTGGGATTTGTTTTCATTTCGAACCTATAGGGGTTTTCAC
The DNA here is from genome assembly GCA_005393395.2 of Gossypium australe. Classification (NCBI taxonomy): domain Eukaryota; kingdom Viridiplantae; phylum Streptophyta; class Magnoliopsida; order Malvales; family Malvaceae; genus Gossypium; species Gossypium australe. The sequence continues at coordinate 63,310,632 of CM016624.1, read as the reverse complement.
ACAGCCGGACACACGCCTGTGTGCTCCACACAGCCTAGACACGCCCGTGTCCTCGCCCATGTGTGAAAACCTGGGTATTCTGTTTGTGACGTCTGCAACCTCATATGGGACACACGGCATAGGCACACGCTTGTGTGGCTAGCCCGTGGTCGACACTGACTTGCAACACTAGCATGCAGGGAACACACGGCCTGGTCACACACCCATTGGACTGACCGTGTGTCACATACGGCCTAGACACACACCCGTGTGCCTACCCATGTTGACAAGAACAAGACTATTTGCCAAGCTCTTTTCACCACCCTAGTTCACACAACATAATTCCATTCAACAAATCACTAAGCATCTCAGATTTGCAACATACACTTCCATGAATAACTTCATCTTTTCATAAATTAGTAATAATGAGCCATCAACTATGGCTATATACAAAAGAGTTCATCTTTAAAGGAGCCAATACACTCTTGGCCAAAATAACAAAACAATCCACCTAGTCTAGCCCCTATACATGCCATACTCAAAACACTAAGTCTAGATATACCGAGATGAGCTGATAGTGTGGGTGATCTTCCAATTATCTTCGTATCCCGACCCGGCTCTTTGACACTATAAAACAAGGGAATAGAAAGGGAGTAAGCTTTAAGCTTAGTAAGTTTACATGTAAACAACAAACATCATAATATGTGCTAATCAATAAATAGCATTACATACTAAGCAAGAACCATCCATATTCCATGATCATGCTTACTCATTTCATCTCTTACCACATTCCAACCACATCACAAGCCAAATGCTCACATTATTAACATACATCCCCGCACTTATCACCACATGATCACATGAAACAACACTTAACAATTTCATAATAAGCCATTCCTAGTAATACCAAACACTCGGTGGTTTCGGACTTAGCCCACCATTAATCTTTAACAGAGTGGTATCGCACATAGCCCACCATCGAAAATATTTATGGTGGTATCGCACATAGCCCACCAAATGATATTATAAACGATGGTATCCCACACAGCCCATCGTGAATAAGTAATAAGGTGGTAACACACATAGCCCACTATTGAGAATATTTACGGTGGTATCGCACATAGCCCACCATTAATTACTACAGGTAATATTCCACACTTACATATTTATTTCAACGTTCATACAGAAATTATTCATTATCTACCAAATTCATTCCACTTGAATCATATATGTTCTCAATCATACAATGCACCAATAAGTAACAACAGGTGTATTTAAGATGCATTGTTTACACATAAACTTACCTCGGGACAAAATGTGTTAATTTGTGGTTTAATCCGAAACCTTGCCTTTTCCCCGGTCAAGGTTAATTCCGTGCTCTTCTTGATCTATAATAACAAAATTGACTCATTCAATCACTTTATAATTATAATACATCATAATCTTTACTTAGGCAAAAATGACCATTTTACACTTGTACTATGGAAAAATTACAATTTTTCCCCTAGGCTCGTAAATAATTTTTCATCACATTTTCTCTTTAAACAAGCCTAGTTGAACATTTATTCCTCCTACAACTGCTCACAAATCCAACTATTTCTTGCATTTATTACTAAATCACAACATTTACAACTTGGTCCCAATCAGGTGTTTTCATGATAACACCTTTCACAAAAGTTGTTTCTCATCTCATTAACATTCATTTTCTTCCATAAAAACTCAGCAAACAACATAAATACTCTTATGGAAATTCCCTAAACTTTCAACCATATTACAAATTTAGTCCCCTCATTAGCTAGCTTAAGCTTTGGGGTCCCAAAATACAAAAATCGTCAAGAAAGACCTCTAAAATCACTTACTTGGAAGGAGATAGCTTGGATGAAAGTTTGAACTCCAAAAACCTCTATTTTCTCTTCAATTTTCGGTGGAAGAAGAAGGGTGAATAGTGAAAGATGATATCTTTTCTTTTTTATCTTATTTTATTCATCTTTTCATCACCTAATTTCACCAAAATTTGACCAAAAATTTAATGCCCTTTTCTCATTGTCTCTATAGCCAGCCAACACACCTATAATGCCCTAATTACACTTTAAGGACCTCCAATTTAATATTCTATGGCTATTAGACACCTCTACCTTGAAAAATAAAACTTTCATACTTTATGCGATTTAGTCCTTTTTCACAGTTAAGCACGCAATCATTAAAATTAAAGTACCAAAATTTTCATATAGCCACATATTAATGTCATAACACATAAAATAATATTAAAAATAATTTTCCTCAACCTCGGATTAGCGGTCTCGAAACCACTGTTCTGACTAGCCTCAAAATCGAGCTGTTACACGAGGGCAATGAGGATGTGTGTAGGGCTTGAGGTCAAATTAAGTGAATATGCCTTACATAGTTACCTCAAAATAGGATGAATGGTAAGTTAAGTACCATATTATACGAACTTTCTAAGCATTTTATGCTTACTCCATTTTATTTTTCCCCTATTTTAGTGTAATCGAAAGCTCGTTGGATTGGAAGCTTGGCAGAGATCACTCACACTATCCATCGGCCCATGTCGGAATAGTATGGTAATTCAATTACGGTTGTAATGGCATGTATAGGATATGTTGGCCATATTGGCATGTAAATGTAAATGATGCTTGTAATCTAACCATTGGAATGGCTAGTGATGATTAGGTTTTGGTACATGTATATATGGATTTAAGTTTATGTTATGGTGATAACATAGGTACTATATATTGTTTGATTAAGAAAGGGGAAACAAATATGCTTATTAAAGAGTAAGATTGTAAACATGAATGCTTGTGATGATATATCATCTTGAATGATAGAGTTTGCCCTTCTTGAATGCTTGAAATGGTTGGTATTTGTATGTGTGATTCAAGTGCAGGTCATGGGTGAAATTTTAGGTGAGAAATAAAGCTAGAAATGGATTATTTTGTCCACACGGGAAAACACACGGGTGTGTGTCTAGACCGTGTGTCCCCTGCACCTTAAATTCCAGAAAACAGAATGCACAAAATTGAGCACACGGGTAGAGACACTAGCTTGTGTCTTGGCCGTGTGAAACCTGTACCTAATTCGAATTGAATTAATTAACCACACGGCCTAGCACACGAACATGTGGCATGGCCGTGTGGCATAATTCAAAGAGCTACCTAGTTTTTAACACGACCTGCAGCACAGGCATGTCCCTTGGACCACACGGGCGTGTGAGCCTTGCACCTTGGAAAGTTTTGAAATTTTGTTAAAAATCCCCTGATTTCTTTATTTAGTCTTGACTTGATTCTAATGCTCGTATTGGGCCTCGAGGGTCCATTTAAAGGACATTATGAATGACCTCGGTGAATTAATAGTAACTTACCTAAATTAATCGATAAATGTTCTGAATGTTTCGGTAACACTCTGAAACCCTATTTTGGCGATGGATACAGGTTAGTTGTGTTACATAGCATCATATGAAGCTTTATATGATCGCAAATGTCAAACTCTGTTATACTGGACTGGACTAAGTGAGAAAAAGATTCACGGGGTTGAATTGATCAGAGAAACTAAAGAACAAATGAAAACGATTCGCGACGGTTTAAAAGCAGCTTCAGATCGACAGAAATCATACGCGAATTTGAAACATAAAGCAATTGAATTTCAAGTCGGGGATCGAGTGTTTCTAAAGGTGTCACCATGGAAAAAGGTTCTTCGGTTCGGCTGTAAAGGAAAGCTGAGTCCATGATTTATCGGATCGTATGAGATCCTCGAAAGAATAGGGCCTGTAGCGTATCGATTAGCTTTACTGTCAGAAATTGAAAAGATTCATAATGTGTTTCACATTTCTATGCTATGTCGATACAGATCTGATCAGTCACATGTGATTTCTCCGGTAGATGTTGAGATATAGACTGATTTGACGTATAGCGAAGAACCGATCAGGATTTTAGCTAGTGAAATCAAAGAATTGAGAAATAAATGCATAGCCCTAGTGAAGGTTCTTTGGCATAAACACGTGATCGAGGAAGATACGTGGGAACCCGAGGAAGCTATGAGAAAATAGTACCCTAACATTTTCACTGGTAAGATTTTCGGGGACGAAAATCCCTAAGGGGGAGAGTTGTAACAGTCCGTTTTTTGGTCAAATCAGAACAGTGGTTTTGGGACCACAAATCTGAGATTAAAATATTTATTTTATTATTATTTTAATGTTTATAGCATGATTGGGTGATTGTGTGAAAATTTCGTTAAGAAATTTTATCGTTTGAATGGTCAATTTGATAAAAAGGACTAAATCGCGTAAAGTGTAAAATGCATGTTCTATTTGTTAAATGTGTCTATTAGCTATGGAACATTAAAGTGGAAGTCCTTATGTTGTAATTATACCATTAAAATGGTGGGTGGACAATTATGGGCATATATTATTTGATTTTTAATGTTTTAAACCAAGGTTAAATAAGTAAAACAATAATAAACTTAAGTAAAATAATGAAAGAACAAAAGCTATCATCTTCACTCATCTCTCGCACTGAAAATTCAAGAAAATAAGAAGCCATAAGAGCTTTCTAGGGTTCAACTTTAAAGTTTAATTGGTGAGTGAATTTCGTCCCGGGTTTAATGATTTCTATGTTTTGTGATCGTTGCAACTAGTACTAGTTATCCCAGGGACTAATTTACAAAATTTTTAAAGGTTTTGAATGATGCCATTGATGAACAAGCATGTGTTTTGAGGTTTCTTGATAGATTATGAATGTTTGTTAATAGATATACAAGTTTTGTTAAAGTGATTTTTAGTGAAAATGCAAAATAGGGATTTAATTGAAAATGTGTAAAGTTGGTGGTTAAAATGTGAAATAAATGAGAAATATGGGCTACTAGGGGTATAATGGTAATTTTTCTAGCATGGGTTAGTCTTGAATTTCATGAATTTGTGATTTTATCTAATAAGGACTAAATTGTAAAAGATGTGAAAGTTTAGGGGTAAAAGCATAAATGTGCCTTAGAGAGTGTTTTGGACTAAATTGAATGAATAGATGATTAAATAAGTTAATTTTGAATATATTTAGATCAAGAAAAGCAAAATACAGACTTAGATCGGGGAAAAGATAAAGTTATCAACTGATCGACTCGATTCGTCGTTTTAACATCCGAGGTAAGTTCGTATGTTATAAATTCATTTCAAATGTATTTTATATGCATTGATATAGCATGAATTGTGTTTATGTGATTACGTACAAGTTCAAAAATGATTCAATGAAGATTCGGCAGTTGGAAACCCGATTGAACCTTAGGAATAGTTAAGGATACTATTGACATGTCATTAGGTATACTTGAGTTGGCTTTCGGCCATGATTTAGCACTATGTGTGTGAGATAAATCGATTTGGCTTCGGGCCATGCATATCGGCTAATTTGGCTTCGGGTCATGATATCATAATTTTATATAAGTTACCTTGATTTGGCTACGGGCCATGGTATAGGTACTTATCGAGTGAGACCTTGAGTATCTGATTTCTATTCTGAATGGTTCAATGAGTAAATGAATGATATGGTTGAGTATGAGATTGGTACAAGGTGGTACAGGTATGTACGAAAATGAATTGAGTATTGAATACTACGAAATTGATGAGTTCCTTGGTAAGTTTTATGAATGATCATTTGATAGTTTGAGATTTAATAGAATTGTTGCACATTGTTTTCCATTATATGAATTATTAATGAATGATGATAGTTGCTCATTGTTAACATACGAGCTTACTAAGCTATATAGCTTACTTTGTTGCTTTTCCATGTTTTATAGTGATTTCAAAGCTATCTTGGATTTGGGGATTGTCGGAGACTTCACCGCACTATCCACTGACTCTTTGGTATTTTTGAAACTATTCACCGCACTATCCACTAACTCTTTAGTATTTTTGAAACTATCTTTTAAGTATATGGCATGTATAGGTATTTGAGTCATGTTGGTTATGTTTTGGTAATGATTTGGCCAAATGAATTGGTTTGTAAATGTCTATATTTTGAGTTGTAAATATAGCCATGAGAGTTGGCTTAATTTGGTGAATTTTTGGTTATGTGCATATATGTGAAGATATGGTTCATATTAGATGTGAATTATGTTTGTGAATTGGTTTAATATAATGTATGTTTAGTAATGGTATAGTTAGTTGAATTGGAAAGTTTTGATGGAGTAAGGTTTGAGGTTATAAGCATGTTGAATGTTGGTATTGAAAATGGTATGGATTAGTTTTGATTGTGGCTGAATTGAATGTTATTTAAGTTATGATTTCGTACCATTTGAGCTTTTTTAGGTATGTGCAAAATGGGTGGCAAAATGACTTGGTAAATAGCCTATTTTTGTCCACATGGGCAGATACACGAGCGTGTGTCTCAGCTGTGTGTGACACACGGTCGTGTGTGTAACGACCCGAATTTGGGCCTAGTAGAATTGGGCCTATTGAGCCTTGGGCTTGGGAGCATTTAAATTTTTTGAGAACAAGAGAAGGAAACTAATGCAAGTTGGACTTATTAGGTGAGTGATTTTGGCAGGTTAGGGGCTTCTATGAAGTCTCAGGATCAAACCTGGGTTTTAGGAAAAATTTTGGTTTTAGGTGAATAAAACCCTGGGAGTTAGTAAGTAGGCTTTAAGAATAAAATGTGGAGAATAATGACACAAAAGGAGTTGTGGTCTAGTGGCAAATTGCGCCACATGGGAGACAAGGAAGTGACGCCATAGAGGAAGCAAGGGGTTCAAGGTTCAAGTCTTAGTGCTTGCAATTCATTTTGATTTCCTTTTAAATGAACTTAGACTTTGGCCCATTGACTTATATTTAGTTGCGCATGATTTTAGACAAAAGGAGCTTGTGTTGTGGTGGCATGTAGCATCTGGAGCATAGGAGAGGGCAAGGGTTCGAATCCCATTGCAAGCAAAAAGGGATATTTATTTTGCTAAGTTGGGACGGCAAGTGGTTGTGATGGATTTAAACTCTGCTAAAGGAAGGATCCCACATCGGGAAGCTAGCATGAGGGAAGGTGAGAAGCTGGCTTTAAATAGAGCAATCTATGAGGAGAGTAACGATACCTTGGTTGGAGTTTGGGCATAGGAGTGTTCAGAGTGCGGATCAACTCCAGATTCCTATCAGGTGTGTATTTTGCACTACTCTAGTTGTAGAACGGCAAATGCCGAAATGTCGGTCACACGGCGATGGTAGCCACACGAGCATGCGAGCGCAAAGTTGAGGCCATCATGAGTGTTCTTGTGGGTTAGGCTACTTTGGGCCAAGTGGGCCCATATGAATAAATTGTATGATTGTGTAGTAGATATTGAACGGGTCTATGTGAATCTCATATCTATGGCTAAATTTGGGCTAAATGGGCCACACGAGCGTATGGGTCCATTTGGGCCGAGAATGGGCCCTAGGCCCATTCGCATCGTTATCTCTATTTAGAATACCCTTGGTTTACAAAATTATCGAAATACCCTCAAATTGCAAAATTACCGAAATACCCCTGATTTGTGAAATTGCCAAAATACCCTCGAATTGCAAAATTACTGAAATACCCTTGATTTGTGAAATTACCGAAATACCCCTGGTTTACAGAATTATTGAAATACCCCGATTGGAAAAATTACCAAAATACCCTTGGTTTGTGAAATTACTAAAATACTGTCTATGGGTAAAGTTACCGAAATACCCTTTATGGGTAAAGTTACTGAAATACCCTCGATGGGTAAAATTACTGAGATGCCCTTACAAGGCGAAATGACTGTTTTACCCCTAACCGATTATATGATCGTTGTACCCTCGTGGTAGTACTAGTGTTGTATGTGTTAATTGTATGATTGATTATGTTTGAGATGCACTACATACATGGATTAGTTATGAGTAGAATTACCAAATTACCCCTGTAGGGTAGGATTACCGAAATACCCTTATGGGGTAAAATGACTATTTTGCCCCTGAGGGTAAAAGACTGATTTTGTGCCATGACTTGACTGTGATCGTATGACTGTGTTTTAACTAACTTGACTGTGGTCGTGTGATTGATATGCTTGTAATATATGTTTTAAATGACTGTTACTGAGTATGGTTATTCTGCATACACCTGTGATGATTGAGCATGACATACACGACATATTTCATGGGGTTGGGACAAAGTTACGGAGGAAGTGTACGGCCCATTACCGTTCTGTACAAGGCTTTCAGACTTTTTGCGACAAATATGGCTATGTGCCATCTTGATTATGGCTTTGTGCCAACCGTATTTACCAGTGGCTATGTGCCTAACATATATATTGATGACTCTGTGTCGATCATAATTACCCGTGGCTGTGTGCTGATTATATTACCGTCGCTGATGGCTATGTGCCAAACTTATTACAGTCACCGATAGCTTTGTGCCATCCTGATTATGGCTCTGTGCCATCTTGATTATGGTTTATAACTATTCTGTTTACGGCGTTTAGCCGTTCTATTAACTGGCAGCATTGTTGCGATATTTATGGCTTTTAGCCGTTCTGTCTATGGCACCGAGCCGTTCTGTTGACTTAGTGCCGCAACCGGTGCTAAGCTTAGTGTGTTGGCTGGGTGGGTCGATTTTATCCCCATATGGTGTGTTGGTTGGCACGGGTAGTGTGTTGGCTGGATCGGGGTGGGATGCATCCTCATACTGTTGCATATTTGTTTATGAGATCTGTCACTGTACTGGGCTTAGGCCCACTTGTTCAATTACTGGTTTGGGCTAGGCCCAATTGATTCTGTATGGGCTGTGACCCAAATGATATGGTAGTGGGCTATGGCCCACGTATGCTTTGAACTGGACTGTACTGTTATTGTTAAAGGGCTTTGGCCCAGACTGTTTCAGTTTCTGTTTCTGTATACTGACTGTTACTCTAGTAAGGGGATTACACACTGAGTTTTTGTAAACTCACCCCGTTTTTAACTGTGCAGGTAATCCCTAGCCTTAGACGGTTCGGAGCTGCGAGGGACTCAGAGGTGGCCACACGTCAGATATGCTTTAAAGTTAAACTTAGAGACTTTATTTCATTTTCTTTTAATTTATTGGGCTAATAATTTTGTAATAAGGCCTCTTTATTTTTAACTTATTATTTCTGATATTTATATATGATGTTTTCTAACTGCTAAAGGTGGAATACGATTTCCAAAACGGTAACTATTTTCAAAACACTACGTTTCCGCAACGTTTTCAAAAAGCTTCTGCAACTCTATTTCTAAACATCACATTTTTGTAAATTGTTTATTTTAAATAGATAAGGTTTTAAAAGTAATTCTGTTTTCAAGCAGATAGCATTTGCTTAAGTGTTTTGAGTTTTAACGAAGAGGCTTTAACTCTCAAACAAGTTTTACCAACAAGAAATAGGGTTTTCAAAAACACTTCCATGTGACACACCAGATTCGGGCCTAACTCCTAGGCCGGGTTTGGGGTGTTATAGTGTGTCCCCTGGTGTTGAAATTGAAATGAAGTCAGTATGCTTTACATGGTCTCACACACGGGCGTGTGATCGGCCGTGTGGTACAAGTCAGTATACCTCTAATTGGCACACGGCCTAGTACACAGGTGTGTGACTTGGCCGTGTTGCATAAGTCAGTATACGCTAAAGGTTAGGCACGGCCTAACACACGGCCTGGCACACGGGCTAGACACACTAGCATGTGGTTGGCCGTGCGACCCAAGTCACTATGTACCCCCTATTTTCACACGGCCTATGACACGGGCGTATCTGGTGGCCGTGTGAGACACAAGGCCTGGCCACACAGGCGTGTGTCCCCTGTTTGAAGAAGCAAAATTTTCTAAGTTTCACAAAAATTTCCCAAGTTATCGATTTAGTCCCGAACCATTTCTAATGCATGTTTAAGGCCTGGTAGGCTCGTTTAAGGGACACTATCATTGGTTGTGATTGAATTGTATTTGAAATGATAAATTGTATATGAAATGTGTATTTTAAAGTGTTGTAAGTTAGTAATACTCTGTAACCTTATTCCGACGTTGAATACAGGTGAGGGGTGTTAGACAACACATCACACAAGACATGAGCACATATATATATACATCACCAAATCAACCAAAATAAGACAACTTTCATGGCTATATACAAACCGAACTTTCGACATTTACAAGCCAATTCAAATGGCTAAATTCATTATCAACCCATAACCAAAATGACCATAATCCTATACATGTCATATACTCAAAATACTTAAGTTCAAAAGTACCAAAGTGGTAGTAGGATAGTGTGATGAATTCTCCGACGATTCCCGAATCCGAGCTAGCTTTGATTACACTATAAAACACGAAAAATAAACAAAGTAAGTTATGGAGCTTAGTAAGTTTGTATAACCATAAATTCAATATACCATAAATACACCACTTAACAATTGAACATATATATATCAATACATAACTCATAATAACTTACAAACCTTCTACGTATTCATACTTGAGACTAAATGTGAAATTCATGAGTTTCACTGATTCAAAACTTATACGATTCATGTACATACCTGTACCATCTCTTATTAGTCTCATACTCATTCTTGCCTTCGATATACCTGTTGAACCATTCAAAATACTATCAGATACTCGGGAAACTCACACCCTAAGTGCCACATACATAGCCTAAGCTATCTCAATCTCATATCACATATAATGCTCACACTAGAGCTATCAACAGGTCTGCTCACACAAGCTGACAGTCATGATGAAGCCACACAGTGCTGCTCACACAAGCTGACGAGTATCCACAACACATGCCGGATAACTCAGCCACCAGTAAGACGTACGGACCAGCACCCAATCATATAACCCCTAATGATATGTCATTCGTATCCTAATCTATTCCTTAGGTTTAATCGGGACTTTCTCACTTGTGGAATCATCGATGAACATGTCCGCAGTGTCATATTCACAATTTATGCAATATCAAAGCATTAAAACACAAGTATAATAATGTTTAACACATACGAACTTACCTCGAATGCAAAAAATGGTGAAATAAGTCGATTAGTCCAAAATCTCATTCTTTCTCCGATCTAAATCCGTATTTCACCTTTCTTGATCTAAATATAATCAAAATTAACTTATTTAATAATATCACTATTCAATTTAGTCCAAAATACACATTAAGGCAAATTTACACTTTTGCCTCTAATATTTCATCATTTTTACAACTCAATCCTTATTTTATAAAATCACAAATTCATGCAATTCAACCAAAACCCATGCTCGTTGAATTTCAATTAGGTCCCTAGCAGTCCATATTTTTCATTTATTTCACAATTTAACCAAAAATTTTACATATTTCACAATTTGGCCCCTAATTGATAATTTTGTCAAAAATCACTTTACAAATGTAACAACAAGCATGCATTTTCTACCATTAAACATCAAAATACATCAACAGTCATCAATTGAAAATCCCTAAACCTTTAACAGTTTTGCAAAATAGGCCCTGGGCTAGCTAGATTAAGTTGCAACGATATCAATAACATATAAATCATTAAAAACGAGACAAAAATCACTTACCAATTTAAGCTTTGAGGTAGTCGAACCCTAGTTCATTCCCATGGCTTCCTTTTCGTTAGAAAAATCGGTTGAAGAGAGAATAGAAAGATCATGACTTATTTTATGTTATTTTTACTTTAAGTTTATTTTATAAATTACTATTTTAACCTTTAATAAAAACATCATAAATCATCTAATTTATGTCCATAATTGTCCACTCATGCTATTAGTGGTCTAATTACAACATAAACCCTTCAAACATTTAATTTCATACCTATTAAATCCTTTTAGCTTATAGAACTCCAATTTTGCACTTTACGCGATTTAGTCCTTTTTATCAAATTAAGCACTTAAACGATAAAATTTCTTAATGAAACTTTCACACAAACATACTATCATGCTGTAAATATTAAAATAACAATAAAATAATTATTTTGACATCAGATTTGTGGTCCCAAAACCACTGTTCTGATTTGACTAAAAATGGATTGTTACAGAAAACATATGTTATTTCTAGTACTATCATTAGGCAATTAATTTCATGCACATCAAACACCTAATAAATCAAACAAGTGGCATTCCTTAGTCGCTAGTAAACCACTCCATGGAAGCTTCATTTATCGTTAGCAAAAATTCATGCTTCACACACCGTGTTATCAATCAACAATACACCGTAAATCATTCAATAATTAAACTCAAACATGCCTCAAAATTATTATAAAACCATCCAAAATAAATGTCCAAAGTCCAATTACAACCAAAGTCAAACTAATTCTCGGGAGTTCCACAATGCCCGATTACAGTCTCTAAAATGTGTAATAAAGTCTCTAGCAAGCTTAAATCTCTTGGAACTCTTTTGTTCGACTCCTTAACTCCTCAATCCTGATAGTTATCTGTACGAATTGTGAGGGTGTGAGCTTTAAAAAGCTCAATGAATGTTAAAAAAAATGACTAGTAAATTAACATTCAATTCACGCTTAATTTATAACAAATCTCTCACCAATTGTCAGCCAAAATAATTAAACATGTCAACTTAATTTCTATAAGCTTTTTCAATACCAGAAATCATTTATTCATGGCTTTCAATCACCAATTGATATAGCAACAATCACACATAAATGTATTGGCATACACTTCTCATGGCTTAATCGGGTGATCATACATCGGATAAACGGATCTCCAAACTCCCACAAATATCAAATACAATCCACCGAGTTGAGTGGGCTAAAGCACACACTCCCTTATAGTGCCTCAAATAACCCATTGAGTGGAGACTCATGCTCAACGCTCCCTTATCTACTCCAAACAAATCAGTCCACCTAAAGCCATATGCTCACAATGTCACAAATAAATGTGAGTACCCACAAATCCTATGGCATGCCAACTATATCCAATGGATCCACCATGCATGTTGCCAATATATTCATTCAACATAGCATATAAATTAATCATTATTGTGCTTAATTTAATGTGACAAGATGATTATGTATAACTTGTAACATAGCCATTTAGCATCCAATTAAATCAAGCAATTCAATTGCCAATTTCCCATATTCAATTATCAATTGTAACACCAACATATCATGATCAAAAACTTCAGTACACATGCTTTAAATCATCCTTAAAATTAATCTAATTAGATAGCACAACACCGCCTGAAAGCTTACTTACCATTTTTTAATACAAATTCAATATTTGCACATTTAATACCAATGTTACAAAATCAACCATTCAACCATAATTAATTAATTGAAATCATTAATTAAGTACTAATTAAACATAATTTAGGGTCAATTTACCAATTTGCCCTTAGAAACACTCACCACACAATTTTATTCTATCACAACAAGTGATCAGCTAAGCAATTCCAAGCTTCAATTTTGATCCTCTTGAAGCTTCGGAGCTTCAACAGAGGTAAAGTAGACATTACCACCTTTCCAATGCTATACTAAACACAAATTTTAATTAACTACACTAATCTAAATTCTCTCACAAAGATACCTTACCAGATTTGTAACCTCAAGTCAGAAACTTGATTCCCCACAAAATTGATCTCTCCAGCCCTCCTAATCACTTCCAAATATCAATACTAAACCAAATACACATATACTAAGCATCAATTTCACATTTAAATCAATTTCATGAAATTCCGGAAAAATCAGTTCATGAAGACGATGAAATTTAGATTTCTTCAAATTACCTCACAAATCATGTTTACTCTTGATAAATAATACCAAAAACTGTTTAATAGATCCATTTTGAGTTGGAGCATCCATTGATTTGTGGATTTCCTCTCAAAATTCAAGATCCACCATTAAAGAACCATGTGTTCTTGGAAGAAGATGAGATTGATAAAAATCCTTTAATTGGCTCTCAAATCATGTAAAAAGTTTTCTAATCTTCAAAAAAACAAGATTGGGATTGAAGATTACCTTATTCTCTCTAAATTCGTTGATTGAAAATCCTTATTTAAGAACCTTGAGAAATTTTAGAATATTTTTTGCTACTTTTGAGAATAATTTCGGGTGAATTGAGAGAGTATTTTGAGAACAAAATTGGTTGGATCTATTCTCTAATGATAGATCTTTAAAACCATGCAAAGAGAACAAATTTTGAAGCTCTCTAATATGATGTAAATGGTGTGAAAAGTAGGCTAGATGCATTGTGTTTAAAATTGAAACAACCCACAAGAAATTTAAAAATTGGGGAATTTGCCTAATGGCCACTCCCACATTTCCCTTACTTTACCATTTGATCCTTTCCCTCTAAAATTTCGAATTTTAAGGTTTATTTTCCATATAAATACTCTAATTTTTCCCTTTTTTTACAATTAAATCTAAATTTAACTCAAATTAACCCCTAATAAAAATTATTTTAAAATTCTTTTTCGACCAAAATTAATTATTTTCACTAATAATTATTTTAATTACTTTAAAATTAATTTTCCAAAAATATTTTTATTTTTTTGGATTATTGTTTAATCGGTTTTAGATGAAATTAAAAATTACTAAAAACCCTATAAATTCCTTATTTCACACTCGAAACCCGAAAAATATACCCAAAACTTCTAGACCTGATTTAGGGATATTATACCCTTCCCACTGTCAGCCTTAGCATCCAAACCCACCTAGTGCCATAGCTCAACCACCACCAGCAACACCGCCCAGCAGCTCTCATTTGGCCAGCAGCTGCACATGCCCATCGAGCGCACTTGGCGCACCTGCCGCTCATCCAGTACTCACACACTACTCCCTCGCACACCTGCCGCTCAGCCAGGCCTCGCACGATGCTCTGCCCGTTGCCTGCGCACCTACTTGCGCACCAGCCCTATTGCTCACTCACGCCTGCCCTTCTCACGCCTTGCTTGCACATTAACCTTGCCTACATCGCTACTGCTCTTGTGTGTTGCTGCCATTCCTTCCTTCAACCCATGTGCACCCTTGCACAAACCGCAAGGCCCTTGTCACCTTTACACCATATCACCATTAAAAATTGCCCCTACCATTATCACGATCATCTTCCAACCAACCTTCATTCGAATTATTTTGCTCCCAAATTAATTTTTATTATTATGTTCTTATTTTTCTTTACACAAAGGTGGTTAATCATGCCTCGCAAAAGAACTCGTGCCTCTGTCCAAGTTGAAGAATCACAAAAAAAATTTCATTGTGAAGAAGCCAAAGTGAGATACGATAGCACCTTCAAATATTAGCAAATGCTCCCAGAAGAAGGCTTTACACTGAAAGAAATAAACTATATCAAATTCATGACGCGTATTTGACAAATTGTTGAAGCCCTCAATTGGGAGTTTTTTTGTGAGAAAATACCTAGTGCAGATGAAGAGTTAGTTTGTGAATTTTATGCAAAATTTACCTCAAGCGAATTAGTAGAAGTTTCTATCCATGGAATCAAGGTACCAATAAGCTCAAATGCTATTAATGAATACTTTGAATTACTTGATTTTGAAGACAAAAAATATTCCTCTTTGATAAGAAATATTGAGGTTGAAAAGTTGCAAGAAATTCTTGAGGAAGTTACAGTTCCGGGTTGTAAGTGGACTGTACCACTAGCGGAGCTAGACGCTCTGGCCCAACATACTTTCCCTTTACGATAACAATTGTGCTTCAGAGCTAAAATTCTTGCAAAGCAAAGAAGACAGGTTATAGCTAGGGCACAATCACAAATTGAGACCTCTACCGAATAGCCAGAGGTTTTGTTCTGCAGTAATGGGTTGAATTGAGTGAGGATCCCGAAGAAGAAGAAGAAGATCCCACAGAGATCGAAGTAATGCAGTCAGTTGAAATCCCTGATAAGGCAGAACCAATGGAACCAATAACCAAACCTGACATGTCAACCTCAACATTCAGAACTCAATTACCTTACCTACATCTTCGTGATGAGCTATCAAAGTTAATGGACCTAATGCAACATATGCAGTGGCAACAACAAGCTTACTGGAGATATTCAAAAATACGAGATGACTCAATGAGAAGCGCTTTTACGAAAATATTCAATGACCCGTTTATTTTTGTGCCTGAGTTTCCAGATTTTGTATTTGAACCATGGAGTCCAATATTGAAGAGGGAATGTAGCGATTCATGCAAAAACAAAGACGATGAAGTAAAAGATGAGTCAGATTCTAAGGGATCTGCAAATAAATAAAAAGGGGGAATCTTTACCTCATTTTCTTTCTTATGATATTTAATAATTTTAGGATTAGGTTCTATTAGGATTTTATTTTTTGCATAATAAAATAAGAGGTAAAAATCATAAATAAAAATGAACAAGTTGCAAAATAAGAAGTGTGGCAATAGATATGTACATGTCTAGGATTGGAACTAGAAAGAGCATGGTACTTAAGTAGTCAAATTGACTCACCTCCTCTTTTCTAGAATCCTACATGGTGTAAAGTATCTATTCACTTCTAACAATGAAAGCATTGTTCATCTTAACTAGGGGGACTGAAAAATTGAAATTATTTCCTCTCAGAATATTTTTTTCTTTTAATTATGGTTAGGTTATATTTTGTTCAAAAAGTTGAAATTTTGTTAAGTATGCTAAACTTCAGTATGAATAAATTTCTATTATTTCAATAATTGTTATGTTAGCTGAATTGTGACATAAATGTACTCTTAATAAAGTATGTAAATCATACCATAAAATTTTTAGTTCCTTAAGAAAGTTAAGCATGCATGAAAGTTTAAGTCTCTAGAATTGACTTAGTAATTTCTTGAGGTGAAATCCTAGAAAGCATGGAATGTTGGAAATGATTTAGGCAAACTTTTGTTTGGACCGTTTGAGCCTTTCAAGCCAACCTTGATGAATTTTTATCCCTTGAAACCCAACTTTGAAACTATATGGCCTAATCTTTTTTGAACCTTTGCAATATCTAGCAATCATTCCTCTCATAATTATCTTTAAATTGTCTCAAAAGCTAGACTCAGGCTATTCAGAATATTCTTTGAAAATAATGTTGGGGGAGTTGAAAAGAAGTACCAAATGCTCAAAATTGTAGTTCATACAATAAAATTCTTGTGAAAAGAAAAAGAGAGAGAGCATATGTACTCAAAAGAAATAGTTGTACAAAAGAGCATGTAAAAGCAACATGAGTTGGTGTATTGAAGGCAATCATTTCGAAGGTCCGATGCAAGCTAAGCCTAGGGTTTTTTTAGCCTAAATTTATCTATCTTTTGCCTACCCCTAGCCTAGCCACATTACAACCTAATTAAAAGACCTATTGATTCAAGTTTCTGTGCTACCTACATTCTATGTTCAACATATGAAGGCATAGATTAAACTTAATGATTGCAACTTAATCTAAAATAAGGGAATCAAATCAAATTGGTAGGGATTTTGTAACACCCCAAACCCGGCCCAAACATTACGATCGAATTTGGTATGCTACAGAGAAATCATTTTTGAAAATCCCTTTAAGCCGATTTAACTTTTTGATAAAAGATAGTGTCTTGTTTAAAACAGTTGAGGTGTATAAAGAAAACCATACTTAGGTTTGTTTGAAAATTTATTAAGTCAGGTTGTTACAGATTCAAGTGTACCCGATGGCACAATAAAACACTTTGCGTTTGAATTTGAGAAAACATATGTACCCATTTTAATATCATTAGTAAGGTAAGCAAGTTATCCAAAACATGTAAAAGAGTCAAAGTAAAATACTAGGAGGCCTTATTACACTTAAACAAAATAAAACCAACAATTAAGATAAAAATAAAATCCAGAGTTCATTAAATTCAAATTTCCACTGCATGGCCACCTCGAGTCCATCCGGCTCCTCATTCGCGATCTATGTGTCACCTGAAAAATGTTAAAGGAGAAGGTGAGTCACCAAGACTCAATGTGTAACCCTTCCCCCGGTTTAATGCCATATCATACACAATTTATAACTAAATAAACATGCACTAAATCATGCACCCAACCTAGCCATCCAAAACACCTTTCTCTACCCCGTGTGGTACCAAACCACTGGTGGTGCCAAACCACTGGTGACTTAAAGTCACGATATCCATCATATTGTGGTGCCAAACCACTGGTGACTCAAAGTCACAAATCGAATGATGGGGCCAACCCATCGTGTGATACCAAATCACTGGCGTCAATCCCATAATGTCATCTGTGGGGCCAACCCACTGTGGTGCTAAGCCACGGGGACAAGACGCTATGAGGTGCCAAACCTCTGGAGGTGCCAAACCTCTGGTGACCGTAGTCACGAAATGTGGTACCAAACCACTGGTGTCCGTCGACACGAATATCACTTCCCCCTCCTCTCATTCAACCCACCTCAATCAATGACATCCATTTAACAGAAAATATACCCACACGCTTGTTTAGCAACATACATAAGATTTATCATCAGCCATATATATTATATGCCACATATGTCATGCTTCCCAAAAGCATCATAACAACAAGGAATTACCTGGATCCTTGCTTATACCATTTTTGGTATTCAATCCCAAATCTATACAAATCAGATTTAAGACACACAAACGCTTAGCACCTTAATAGTTATTAAGTGTGTATGTACACACCTGTTGTTAATGAAAGCTCTAAATCCCCAAAGAGTCAATCGGCCACCCTTGCTTTCTAGTCCCTATATTCGGCCAAACACAAGGGTTAGTGTCCTAGGCCATTCGGGCAAACCAAAATCCAAAGGGTTAATACTTGAACCCGAAACCTTACCTATTCGCTTTTGAGTACCTAGACACAGTACCCGCTTTACCACTTTGCTCCACCACCCTACAATCGGCAACTGTCATCACTCATATCAATAGCCTTTGGCTTAATTGAATACCAAATAAATAAAATAGCTCCTTACCACCTTACCAAAACCGATTGATCAAAGATGATGGATTCACTTGCTCGCTTCCCAATCCTGAAGGCCTTATAACAAATCGGTTTCAAAAGAGTATTAACACCCTTGCTATCAAATGCCTAAAATTGGCTCTTACCTTCTTAGATGTCGACAGAGAAGAGGGAAAAGAAGAAATAGACATTCGGCCATCACTTACCTCTCCAACCGATTAGAGAAAGAGATAGAGGAGAACACATTTGCTTGAGATTCGGCCAAGACTACACAAAATAGAAGAAGGAAAATTCGGCACACCAAGGGAGTGGTTTCGGCTATAGTGGAAGAAAGAATTAATGGAAAAAAAAAGAAGATAGTAGTTTCAGTTTTGATAAGAAAAGAAAAGAAATAGATGGGAGACTAAGGTATAGGGGATTCGGCCAAGGTCTAAGAAGAAGTGTAACATCCTAGAAATGGCCTATGCATTTTCGGTTTAATTGTACGAAGTGACATGTTTTATGTACTAGGAATAAGTTTCGAACATTTCTAGAAACCCGAAAATGAATGGAAATGATTTGGAAATGAACATTTTTGGAAACCTGAAAATGTATAGAAATGTTAAGTTTAAAAATGGAAAGTGAACATTTCTGGAAACTTGGAAATGTAAGGAAATGTCAAGTTTACAGAGCCGAACGAAAATTTTTGGAAACTTAGAAATGACTTAGAAATGTCGAGTTTTAAAGTTTAAAAGAGGAAATTAAGGCAAGGTGGCCTTAAAAGAAAAAGTTTGTGAAATTTGACACACAAACAGGCTTGGAAAAGTGGCCTGAAGATGCCACTAAGGGCCTATGGAAATGGCGCCATGTGCAAGAGGAATGGGCCTGGGTTCGAGTCACTTGGGAAGCAAATAAATAAGGTTTTATTTTGGCTTCCAGAAGGCTGAGGTGGACGGCACATGCTTCTAGAAAAGGAGGTGTTTTATTTTCAGAAATATGTGATTAATAAGGTGATAATAAAGGATTTTTATTGGACTATTTTTTGAAGAGATAATAGATGGATAAATATGGATTTATTTCTTTTATTTTGATAGATAAGGAAGAGATAAAAGAGGATTATTATTAGTATTATTTTTATTAAGAGATAAGAGATAATAAAGGATATTTCTTTAATTATTTTAAATTAAAGAGATAAAGCTATCAAATAAAGAAGAGTGGTGGGCAAGTAAGGGACTCTAGCCTAGTAAATTTGGCTATAAAAGGAAAGGAGAGGCCATTCATTCATCCACTTTTCCTTTGCCGAATTTCTTAAGCAAATTCTCCTCTCTGCCGAATTCTCTCTGTCATTGTTCTTCTTTCTCTTTTCAATTCTTCACAAAGCCGAAAGCAAAATCCCCCTAGTCTTGCCGAATTTTCCTAAGTTTTATACCTTCCTCTTCTTTCTTTGAAAAACCAAAAATCCTCTACTGTTCATCAAGAAGCAGAAATTTTAATCCACATCAAGGCCATAGCCGAATATTATTAAAGGCTCAAGCAAGGATTGTCGATTCCTAAAGTAAGATCTTTCGGGATTTACTAAGTGTCGACTACAAGGAAGGAGAAGTTCTTTTCCCGAAGGTACACAATAAGCCGCGTGTTCCCTAGTTATTCGGTGAATTTCGGGATTTAAGAATCTAAGGTAAGTCATATTTAACATACGGCTAAGGGTTATTTGTTGTGAATAAATGTTAGAAATTGATCTAACATGAAGTTATAGGGATTTCGACAGAGGGATACAAGGATTTTGGGATTTGAGAATTTCAAGGTAAGTTTTAAGAATACTAATCCTACTAGGATTTGGATTTATGGCCGAATGGCTTTTTATTAAAGTAGTAAGTGATTAATCAAATGTAGGAATTTGAGATCTAAGGCAGTAGATCAGATTTCGGGATTTCAAGGAATTCGTTAAGCAAATTAGGTGTGTACCCTACCCTAAGTTTTGATAGGTTCATGGCTTTGTTTAAATTAAATGTATTATTAAGAATGTGTGTACTCCACACTACTTTGTAATATGAATTATGGTTGCATGTATTAAAATATATGTTAATGAAAATATGAGCATGGCTAAGGTACCATGTTAAGGTACTAAGTACTCAGGTACGTTTCCTACTTCTACTAGGAATATGAAATATGTTATTCATAACATGAGAATATGATAAGAATGTGAACTATGGTATATTATGCATATTAATGTTTATGGGGCATATGGTTGTATATTGAAAGGGGAAGTGAAAAGTGGTGATTTAAGACCACAGTAATCTGAAAAGTGGTGACTTACGACCACAGTAATCTAAAAAGTGGTGACTTACAACCACAGTAATCTGAAAAGTGGTGATCTAAGACCACAGTAATCTGAAAAGTGGTTTCCCAAAACCACAGATGCGGAGCCTTAAGCCCGCAAATTGGTGTGTAGCGGAAGGAGGGTCGACTTAGTAGTCCCCACGGTGTGTTTGGCAGGTACGGGGGTGTGTAGCGGATGGACAATTAGGCTTGGGTTTGGGAATGCATCATTAATTGTATTCTATGATTTGAATGTGTATCATTTGTATGCCTGATTCTATTATGACTTAGTGTTGTGTACACATTGAGTCTGTTGACTCACCCCGTTGGGGAATATTTTTCAGGTGATGAGCAGTAATGGACCGGGTCGGCAGGAGCTTAAAGGTGGCCATGCATAGCAAGAAATTTATGATTTGGACTTTCAATTTATTTTAAGTATTTTAAGTTTTACTTTGGGATCATTGATATAATAAGGCCATTGTGGTTTACTTTATTTTTTTTCTTTTATTTATTATGTTTATGGATTTTTATCAATTAAAGTTTAAGTAAATTCCTTTTAAAATTAACTCTAAATGTTTTGTCACCTTAAATAAATGGGTTTTAACATAAGATAAATTTGTTTTCAACTCAAGCCCAACCCAAGCAATATTTTTTTAAAAAATCACACAAGTTTATCCTAAGTAACAAAAGAATTTTGAACCGGTTTACTTGAGGAACATACCAAATCTGGTCAAAGCTCGTGGGCCGGGTTTGGGGTGTTTCAAGAAGAGAAGGGTTTTCGGTTTTGAGAGAATGAAAAAGGAGAGAAAATTGAAGTTGGAGAAGTTGGGAATTTCGGCTACTTGCAATTTGGAGAAAAGAAAGAAACAAAAAGATGGATAGGTGCCTTAAGGAAATTCGGCACTCTCCCCCTATCACCTTGCCGTCCACTCCTCTCTAAGGAGTTCAAAATTCGGCCAACTCCTTGATTCTCTCTTGGCCACCAACTTGAAAATAATTTGAATACTCAAATGCCTACTTTTTCTCTTTGCCACCTTTTTAGAATTAATCAGAATATAATCCAATTAAATTCTAAATAATATCCTCATAATATCCTTATTATCTTATTATCTTAAAGAGTTTTAAAAAAATGAGAAATTTTCTCCCCCTCTTGCCGTCCCACTTAAAGAGCAAAAAGGGAATTCTGCAGCTCGAACACAGGCTCCCCTTGCTCCCCCTGTGGCGTCAACTTCAGCTCTTAAGTGGCCTCCCTTTTGCCACTTTTCCAAGGCCATTTCTGTATCAAATGTACCTTCTTTTAACCTTGTAACCCCTACTTACTAAGGCTCCCTACCTTTAAAGCTTCCAAAAAAAATTTTCTACTATTCCGAGCCTACTCAAGACCCCTAATCAAGTCTTATTACACCACAAATAATATCACAGCAATTCAAACACAAGAAAAATAATTTAATCACAAACAACCCCAATTTTAGGATGTTACAGTTTTACCCCCTTAAAAATAATTTCGGCCTCGAAATTACCTGATCAGAATAGTTGGGGGTATTGCTGCCGCATCACCTCCTCGGGTTCCCACGTAGCTTCCTCTGCACCATGGTTTCGCCATAGTACTTTCACCAAAGGTACTGACTTCCTACGCAGAACCTTGACATCTCGTTCTAAGATCTGAACTGGTTCTTCTTCGAAAGATAAGTCCGAGTTTACCTCAATCTCAGCCACTGGCACAACGTGTGATGGATCTGATCGATATCGCCTAAGCATTGATACATGAAAGACGTCATGAATCTGACTCAACTCTGCCGGCAGCTCAAGCTGATAAGCTACCGGTCCCACTCGCTTTAATACTGTATATGGGCCGATGAACCTTGGGCTTAGCTTCCCTTTTCGCCCAAATCTCAATACATTTTTCCAAGGAGACACCTTCAGAAAAACTTTATCTCCTACTGCATATTCCATTTCCTTGCGCTTAAGATCAGCATACGACTTCTGCCTATCCGACGCTTCCTTGAGACGAGCCCGAATCACCTTAACTTTATCTTTAGTTTCTGACACCAACTCCGGGCCCAAAACTTGTCGTTCACCCAACTCTGTCCAACACGTAGGAGTTCGACACCTTCGTCCATATAGTGCTTCATATGGAGCCATCTGAATGCTCGCTTGATAACTATTGTTATAAGCGAACTCCGCCAACGGTAGATACTTCTCCCAACTACCACTGAAATCCAAAACGCATCCTCTTAGCATATCTTCTAAAATCTGTATGACCCTTTCTGACTGCCCGTCAGACTATGGGTGGAATGCTGTACTGAAATCCAATCGTATCCCCAAAGCCTAATGCAACGCTTTCCAGAACCTTGACGTAAATCTGGGATCCCTATCTGAGATTATCGATACTGGCACGCCATGCAATCTTACTATCTCAGCCACATATAATTTTGCTAGCCTCTGCAGAGAATAATCTATTCTCACTGGTATGAAGTGAGCTAATTTAGTTAGTCGATCCACAATCACCCAAACTGCATCCTTTTTGCTGGGTGTGAGGGGTAGCCCACTGACGAAATCCATCGTGATCCTCTCCCATTTCCACTGAGGGATCCTCACTGGTTGAAGTAATCCTGATGGCAACTGGTGCTCAGCCTTCACTTGCTGACACGTCAGACACCTTCCCACAAATTCAGTTACCTCACACTTCAACCCTGGCCACCAAAACTG
Organism: Gossypium australe; assembly: GCA_005393395.2. Lineage (NCBI taxonomy): Eukaryota > Viridiplantae > Streptophyta > Magnoliopsida > Malvales > Malvaceae > Gossypium > Gossypium australe. The sequence goes on along the minus strand of CM016624.1, from coordinate 63,286,807 downwards.
TTTCCGCAAATCTCCATACATCTTGCTTCCTCCAGGGTGCATAGCGTATGGGCTGCTATGTGCATCTTGGAGAATTCTTTGTCTCAACTCTACATCCTTCGGCATACAAGCCCATCCTTGAAAACATAGTACACCATCACTAGTCAAACTATACCCTTCCAAACCGCCATCTTACACTTGCAACCTTCGCGCATTCAAACTATCATCCACCAATTGCTTTTCCTTAATTTCCTTGATCCAAGTTTGCTTAACTTGCAGTTCCGCCAAAAGACTTCCATCGTCGTGTAGACTGAGGTGAGCAAACATCGCTCTTAATTCCGTCACGACCTTCCGGCTCAACGCGTCAGCCACCACGTTAGCCTTGCCCGGATGGTACTCAATTGAACAGTCGTAGTCCTTCAACAGCTCAATCCAACGACGCTGCCTCAAATTCAAATCCTTCTGTGTCAAGAGATACCTCAGACTTTTGTGATCCGTGTAGACTATCGACTTTTCCCCATACAAGTAATCCTTCATATCTTCAAAGCGAAGACTACTGCCGCTAACTCCAAGTCGTGAGTTGGATAGTTAACCTCATGCGGTCTTAGCTGACGGGACGCATAGGCCACTACCTTCCCTTCCTGCATTAACACACATCCCAAACCAGTATGGGATGCATCACAGTAAACCGTGAACAACTTCCCTGCCTCAGGCTGTACCAGAACTGGAGCTTTTGTCAGAATCTTCCTTAGCTTGTCAAAACTTTCTTGCTGCTTCTCTGACCAAACAAATGGGACTCCTTTTCTTAATAACTTAGTCAACGGCGCTGCGATCAAAGAGAATCCTTCCACAAATCTTCGATAGTACCCTGCTAGACCCAGAAAACTTCAAATTTCTGCCACTGACCTAGGCGGTTTCCAATCCAACACCGCTTCAACCTTGCGAGGGTCCACTCTAATTCCTTCTGCTGATACTACGTGACCTAAGAAAGCCACCTCCCTAAGCCAAAATTCGCACTTACTGAATTTGGCATATAATTGCTTCTCCCTCAATACTTGTAAAACTATACGCAAATGCATGTCATGCTCCTCCTCTGACTTTGAATAAACCAATATGTCGTCTATAAACACCACGACAAATTGATCCAAGTACTGCTGAAACACCCTATTCATTAAGTCCATAAATGCTCCAGGTGCGTTGGTCAACCCAAATGGCATTACCAGAAACTCATAATGCCCATACCGAGTTCGGAATGCCGTCTTGTGCACATCAACCTCCTTTACCTTAAGTTGATGATAACCCGACCTAAGATCTATCTTCGAAAACACCGATGCACCCTTCAGTTGGTCAAACAGGTCATCAATCTGAGGCAACGGATACTTGTTCTTGATCGTTAACTTGTTTAACTGGCGGTAATCAATACACATCGGCATTGAACTGTCCTTCTTCTTGACAAACAACACAGGTGCTCCCCACGGAGATATACTTGGTCGAATAAACCCTCTATCCAAGAGCTCCTGAATTTGAGCCTTCAGCTCCACCAATTCCTTTGGTGCCATTCGGTAGGGTGCTATAGATACTGGCGCCGTTCCGGGTAACAAGTCTATACTGAATTCAACTTCCCGATTTGGAGGCAGACCCGGAAGTTCTTCTGGAAACACATCAGCGAATTCCCCTACGGTCCGAACTTTCCCAACTGTTGACTCCTTAGCCTCCAAGGCACAGATTTGAACCAAAAACGCCTCACAACCTTTCTTGACCATCTTCTCAGCCTTCAAAGCAGACACTACATTGGATAGATAATCCCTTCTATTACCTATCATGACCACTTCATCACATTCAGCCATCTTAAGAACCATGCGCTTAGCCGCACAATCCAACCTTGCCTGATACTTAACCAACCAGTCCATTCCAAGGATCAAATCGAACTCCCCAAACGGCAGTTCCATCAGATCAGCCACAAACACGACCCCTTGGAGTTCTAGGGGTACATCCCTATACAGCTTGTTTACAACTACAGAGTGTCCTAGAGGGCTAAGTACTGTCATCTCCCTAGCAGTATTCTCAAAGTCTAAGTTCATGGTCTCTACCACACTACTAGCAACGTATGAATGCGTCGAACCCACATCAATTAATGCAACATATGGAAGACCAAAAATTAGGAACGTATCGGTTATGACGTCCGGTGCGTCACCCTCCTCTCGACGCCTTCCTGCATAGACTAAACCAGGTTGCCTTGCTTCTGTGTTGCCTGCCCCTCTTCCCGGAATTCCGCGACCTCGATTAGAACCATTACGCCCTCTACCATTACCATGACCTCTCTATGGTGGTCCTACATTCCTAGCCTGATCACGGTTCTGACCCTCCGACTGACTCTTTGCCAACTTCCGAGGACAATCCCTTACACGGTGATCCAAAGATCCACATTCAAAACATCCCCTTTCACCGGTCCAACAACCTCCCCAATGTGATTTCCCACAGCGATTACACTGAGCTGGCCTCTGATTAGTAGCCATGGGCCTCCCCGTCTGATTTGGCCCAACCTGTCTAGCCCTCTTCTGTGCATTACTACCAGATCCAGATGACGCAAAGCCTCTTTTCTGCTTGTTCCTATCATAGTTCTGCCTCACTCACTCCTTGACCCCTTCGGCTACCTTAGCCTTTTCCACCAAGACAGCAAACTCACGCTCCTACTGTGGAGCAATCAGCAACCTTAAATCATCTCTAAGTCCGTCTTCAAAGCGGACACAACGATCATGCTTAGTTGACACAATTCCCCGAGCATAGCGGCTCAGTCTCAAGAATTCCGCCTCATACTCCGATACTGACTTATTTCCTTGTACCAATCCCAGAAAGGCTTTCCTCTGTGCATCAGTGTAGCTGGTGCCCACATACTTCTTCTGATAAGCAGCTTTGAAGTACTCCTAAGTAAGATCATCTGCCGTCGCACCATCCTGAGCCGTGAGCCACCACTGATATGACTCATCCTTTAGAAGCGACACTGCTCCTTTCAGCTTCTCCTCATTTGTCAGATCGAGATCGTCCATGATCCTTTTAGTTGATTCTAACCAGTATTCCGTCGCACTGGGTGCCACACCCGATACACCTCGGAACACCTCAGCTCCGTTAGCTCGAAGTCTTTCAGGTACCGACTTCCGAGCTCCTCCACCTCCACCCATACCAGCTACTCTTTCCAGAACCCCCAGCATCGCTTGTGACACTGCGTCATCACCCGTCTGATCCTGCTCCTCGGTTCCAAAAGTTGGAGGTGGTGGTGGCGGTATCTCGTTCTCAGATCCCTGCCCCGACCCTACGGGTTCTGACACGGTCATCCTGCCCCTACCGCGTCCACGACGGCCACGTCCTCTAGAGCTCATTCTAACTATTGCGCTTTAATCTGATTAAGAAATTTTTATGGATTAGTAACTGTTTCACTTGGTTACTCGCGAAGAAATTTTATGAAAAGAGTTTAATAGAGATTCTTTCGAGCAATCAAGTTTTAAGTCCTCTATCCTAATTCACACAGAAAAGCACATCCATTCCCTAATACCTTTCATACCTATTCACTCTTCGGGCATTTCTGTCCATTTCTATCCCAGGGGTATTTTCGTCATTTTCCTACAGGGTATTTTTATAATACACCGAAGAAATTTTGAAAACTTTAGCAAATGAAGACATTTTGTAATTTCTAGAATTGAAGGGTATTTTCGAAAAATTCTCAATCTGAAGGTATGGCAGAATTTTGAAAACCAGGGGTATTTTGGTAATTTTGTCAATCAGAGGTAATTTTGTAAATTTCCAAAGTCAGGGTATTATTTTGAAATACAGAATGTTGGCTACTTTTAGGAAATTTGGGGTAATATGGAAATTTTAGGAACCAAGGGTATTTTCGTAATTTTACCCCTAAGGGCATTTTGGTAATTTTTGGTAAGTTGAAAATATTTTAAAAATTTTCCAGAAATAAATTTTTGCTACTACTTAAAAGAGTACTCTAATGATTTTAAAACTAGAGTTTCCATCAAAACATGGCTAATCCCTTTCGGGTTTTATTTAGTGTATTTAGCCTATGACCGAGTCCTCTTGGTTAGGGTGAACCGAAGCTACGCACCAGGTAGGATTCCTGCGAAGAGGAGGTGAGTCACGAGGACTGCTTAAGTACCAAGCTCTTCCGGATCCAATCCTAGACATGCGCACAGGGGTTACCACACCCTAACTCGGTGACTTGGTCGTAGGTTTGTTTAATTAGGCCATTAAAGTTTTATGTACTTTGTGGGGGTAAACTAGTCCTAGGGTTTACACACCTATCATCCTATCTACGTTCCATACCTACCCTTTTACAGATAATTAATTCATACAGAAGTCAGAAGTACTTACCTGGGCGGATTGGTGCCGGATACTCGGTGCCATGCTTGTTCAAAACCAAAATATTTCAAAAAGGCCTACCAAAAACATTTTGGGCCTTGGGCCCCCACAGCCGAGCTTTGAACCGGGCTCTGATACCAATTTTTGTAACACCCCAAACCCGACCCAAACATTACGATCGAATTTGGTATGCTACAGAGAAATCATTTTTGAAAATCCCTTTAAGCCGATTTAACATTTTGATAAAAGATAGTGTCTTGTTTAAAACAGTTGAGGTGTATAAAGAAAACCATACTTAGGTTTGTTTGAAAATTTATTAAGTCAGGTTGTTACAGATTCAAGTGTACCCGATGGCACAATAAAACACTTTGCGTTTGAATTTGAGAAAACATATGTACCCATTTTAATATCATTAGTAAGGTAAGCAAGTTATCCAAAACATGTAAAAGAGTCAAAGTAAAATACTAGGAGGCCTTATTACACTTAAAAAAAATAAAACCAACAATTAAGATAAAAATAAAATTCAGAGTTCATTAAATTCAAATTTCCACTGCATGGCCACCTCGAGTCCATCCGGCTCCTCATCCGCGATCTATGTGTCACCTGAAAAATGTTAAAGGAGAAGGTGAGTCACCAAGACTCAATGTGTAACCCTTCCCCCAGTTTAATGCCATATCATACACAATTTATAACTAAATAAACATGCACTAAATCATGCACCCAACCTAGCCATCCAAAACACCTTTCTCTACCCCGTGTGGTACCAAACCACTGGTGGTGCCAAACCTCTGGTGACTTAAAGTCACGATATCCATCATATTGTGGTGCCAAACCACTGGTGACTCGAAGTCACAAATCGAATGATGGGGCCAACCCATCGTGTGATACCAAATCACTGGCGTCAATCCCATAATGTCATCTGTGGGGCCAACCCACTATGGTGCTAAGCCACGGGGACAAGACGCTATGAGGTGCCAAACCTCTGGAGGTGCCAAACCTCTGGTGACCGTAGTCACGAAATGTGGTACCAAACCACTGGTGTCCGTCGACACGAATATCACTTCCCCCTCCTCTCATTCAACCCACCTCAATCAATGACATGCATTTAACAGAAAATATACCCACACGTTTGTTTAGCAACATACATAAGATTTATCATCAGCCATATATATTATATGCCACATATGTCATGCTTCCCAAAAGCATCATAACAACAAGGACTTACCTGGATCCTTGCTTATACCATTTTTGGTATTCAATCCCAAATCTACACAAATCAGATTTAAGACACACAAACGCTTAGCACCTTAATAGTTATTAAGTGTGTATGTACACACCTGTTGTTAATGAAAGCTCTAAATTCCCAAAGAGTCTATCGGCCACCCTTGCTTTCTAGTCCCTATATTCGGCCAAACACAAGGGTTAGTGTCCTAGTCCATTCGGCCAAACCAAAATCCAAAGGGTTAATACTTGAACCCAAAACCTTACCTATCCGCTTTTGAGTACCTAACACAGTACCCACTTTACCACTTTGCTCCACCACCCTACAATCGGCAACTGTCATCACTCATATCAATAGCCTTTGGCTTAATCGAATACCAAATAAATAAAATAGCTCATTACCTGTAATATCCCGGGTTAGGGGCTATTTTGTTGTTGCATGTTATTGCATGTGTTTAGTGTGCTGTGTTGTTATTTCGGTGTTTTTGGGGCTTAATTGTAAGCTAGGAGTGTGCCTGAGTGAATGGGAAAATTTTGGTTTTTGGGTGTCAAGTCAGGGGAGCTGTTGGAGCTAGGGTATAAGGGTTTTCTTTGGTATTTTATTGCTCAAGTGAAGAGCTGGCAGAGTGGCAAGGGAGGAGCTTGGTGTGGCGTCAACTTCAAGGAGCAGAGGTCTGGTGTTCGAGCTGCAGAGTTCCCTTTTTGTCACTCATTTTTGGACGGCTTAGGAGGGAGAAGTTGGTTGGAGTTCAAATTCCTCTTGGACTTGGTCAAGTGATGAGGTGGTGGGAAGAGAGGAAAAAGGGGAGTGTGACTTGGTCCACTCATTTCAAATGTGTGGATGGGAGTTAATGGGGGGATGTGGCTGAAATTTTGGGGTGTTTGGAGGTGTTGGCCGTAGCTTGGGAAGCTTGTTGGGGAGTGGCCGGTTGGTGGGTATGTTGGGGGAGCTAGTGCCGAATGTGCCTTTGCTTTGTTGGTGCATTTTTTGGTCACATCTTGGTAAACAAAAAGTCCTCTCACTTTTGTTCTTTCTTTCATCTATTGGAACCGAAACTCAAGCCTCAAAAAAAAAAAAAACATTTCCTTTTCCCATTTCTTCTTTTGTAAACCGAAATTCTTCTTCTCTCAAAAGCAAGCCGAAACTTTCCAAGTAAATTCCTCCATCTTTCCTTCGTGAAGTCAAAGCCTAGTTGCCGAATTTGTTTTATTTTTCTTCAAACTCCTTGATAGCCGAATGTGCTCATTCATCACTTTTTCTTTTTCAATTGTGTAAGCCGAAACCTATATCCCTTCTTCTCACATTTTCTTCCTCTTTCTTTAATTGTACAAAGCCGAAAGTAGGGGTGTTAAGCACTCAAGCCGAACCCTTCTCATCTGCTGGCCGATTCCTTCTCATCTCTTAAACCATTTTCCTCTGTTGTACTTCTGAGTTTTAAGCGAAATACCTCCCTTCTCTTAGTGTTTTGGTTGGCCGAATTCTTTCCTTCTTTTGATCAAGGTGTTGGCCGAATCTATCCCCTCTTCTAGTGGTTGTCTTGGCCGAGTATCAGTGGTGTTTGGGGGCCCTGTTTCAATCGGTTGGAGGTTGGTAAGTCTTTGGCCGAATGGTCATTTATTCTTCTCTCTTTTCTTAATCGATTCGAGTTGGTTAAAGGGATCGACTTCAGCCTCGGTGGAGGGGTATTAATCTATTATGTTTCATCGACTCTTGTTATAGGACAATTGGATTTCGGAGGCAAACAAGAGGAGCCTTCATTCGCTGGTAAGCAATCGGTAAGTAATGGTAAAGGCTAGTTCTTTTAGTTAATACTTTGTATCCTGTTAAGGCAAGTTGTTAAGGTGTGATTGCTGTTGTCTTAGGGGTTGGCCGATCATCAATAGAATCACTACTTGATTCGGATTTGGTAGGAAACCAAATCATCTTAAAAGGTAAGAGTGATTCGACAAACTCTTTTGGTCTAAATGGTGTTGGCCGAATGTCATAGATGCCTAACCCCTAATGTTTGGCCAATTGTAGGATCTAGTAATCGAGGGACTTAGATCGTTTTCGTTGGATTCTAGACTCGTATTTACCAGGTGTGTAACTAACACATTAATACTTAGTAATGTTGTTAATAAATCTGTTTGCCTGTTAAAAACCATAACAATATGATGGATAGTTGGATACCCAAATGGGGTATGTGTACGGATCCGGGTAAGTCTACTTTATTACAAGTCCTATCATGGATACTTTGGACATGATGATCCATACTATATATATGCTATGAGATGCTATGTTGGACATGGTTGCATGAGTTACATGATTTGCATATTGTACATGAGTCAGTATGACATGTATGGGTAATGTGAGAGGAGGGAGCAGTGATATTTTGTGCTGACGAGCACCAGTGTTTTGGTAACACAACTTTGTGACTTTGGGTCACCAGAGGTTTGGCACCTCCAGAGGTTTGGTACCTCAGCGTCTCGTCCCAGTGGCTCAGTACCACAGTGGGTTGGCCCCACGGATGATTATACGGGATTGACGCCAGTGATTTGGTATCACACGATGGGTTGGCCCCATCACCAGATTTGTGACTACGGTCACCAGTGCTTTGGTAGCACATTGTGTCTTTGGGACACCAGAGGTTTGGCACCTCATTGCGACTTGTCCCTGTGGTTTGACCACCGTGGGTTGGCCCCACTTGAGATATGGGATCGTCTGCTAGTGATTTGGTATCACACGATGGGTTGGCCCCATCATCATTGGATTTGTGACTTCGGTCACCAGTGCTTTGGTAGCACAATTGTGTCTTTGGGACACCAGTGGTTTGGTACCACATTGACGGATATTGTGTCTTTGGGACACCAGTGTTTTGGTAACACATTGTGACTATATGTCACCAGTGGTTTGGCACCACCAGTGGTTTGGTACCACACGGGGTAGAAAAGGCGATATGGATGGTTAGGATCGGGTTGCATTAATTATGTTGCTATGTATGATATGTGTTAGCATGTTGTTTCTTCGGGAGCGAGATTTACACACTGAGTCACTCGACTCACCCTCTCCTTTGACATTTCAGGTGACTCGTAGACGCGGACATGGAGCCGGGATGGACTCGGGGTGCACATGCCATACTTTAATAAAAGTTTGCTCAGACTATTGCACTTGGGTACTTTAGCTTATTTACTTTGGTTTTTATATTAGATTTGTAAAAGGCCTTTAATTTATGTTTTGTGATGTTCATGTTTTAATTAAATTTTAATATGCCTTAACAAAACAAGTTGGTATGAATTTTACTAAAACTTGGAAAGATAATGATTTCAAAATTATAACGCAATGTGTTTTTAAACCATACCATCGAGTATCACACTATGTCTTTTTAATAAGCAAATTCAAATGATTTTCAAATCAAACTTGTGTTACTCCTAAGTCTAAAAATGTTTTAAGTAACACTAAGAAACTATTAAGGTTTTAAATGGTTTAAACTCGTTTTAACCACACATTCGGGTTAAGTTTTCAAAATCTCCGGGTTTCAAATACACCATCTGATTTCAAACAAGTCCACTCAAATTGTCTTCAAAAATACACTGTGTTTTCTCACGGCTTTTAAACGAAAAATTTAACCTCTCAAAAACCGTTTTCCCCCGTAACATACCAGATCCGGGCGTGGTGTCCTATCCGGGTTTGGGGTGTTACAATTGTGGTATCAGAGCCAAGTTCAAAGGCTCGGCTGTGGGCCTGAGGCCCAAAATGTTTTCAAAAGATTGTTTTGTTAGTCTTTATTCTTAAAGTATGGTTTGAAAGGCATGGCACCGAGTCTCCGGCACCAGTTCGCCCAGGTAAGTACCCCTTACTATTGCTTGTGAATTGATTGGATATGAAATGATTTGATGAATAGCAATAGTACTCTACTCTAGAGATTGAAACTGATAGGATTCTGTGAACTCGTGAGAACAAATCCTCTTTAAATATTCATAAGACTTGCTTTTAAACAAGTGGAATAAATACTGATGTATAAAATTCTTAATCAGATACGTAGAAAGATTAGTCATGAGCACTCGAGGTGGACGTGGTCGTAGTACTCGTGGTAGAGGTAGGGGTAGGATGACAGTTTCTGAGCCCGTAGGATCTGGGCAGGGTTCAGAAAATGAGATACCGGTTCCGCCACCAGCTGGAGGTGGTGAGTTCCAAGATCAGACCGGGGACGACGCAGTGTCACAGGCGATGCTGCGAGTGTTGGAAAGGGTAGCTGGAGCAGGTGGTGGTGCAGGAGTCAGGAAATCTGTTCCTGAGCGACTCCGGGCTAATGGAGCCGAATTCTTCCGAGGTGTATCGGGTGTTGCTCCTAGCACTGCTGAATATTGGCTGGAGGCAACTGAGCGGATCATGGATGATCTGGACTTGACAGCTGAAGAGAAGCTGAAGGGTACCGTATCGCTTCTACGGGATGAGTCATATCAGTGGTGGCTCACGGTTCGGGATAGTGTGGCCGCAGAGGATTTGACATGGGATTATTTTCGGGCTGCATATCAAAAGAAGTACATCGGAGCTAGTTACGTGGACTCCCAGCGAAAGGCATTTCTGAGGCTTGTTTAGGGGAGTAAATCTGTTTCTGAGTATGAGGCTGAGTTCCTGAAGCTGAGTAGGTATGCCAGGGGCATTGTGGCCACTGAGCATGAGAGGTGTGTTCGTTTCGAGGATGGTCTGCGAGACGAGTTGAGACTGCTGATTGCTCCTCAGCAGGAGCGCGAGTTTGCTGTCTTAGTTGAGAAGGCTAAGGTAGCCGAGGGTGTTAAGGAGTCAGTGAGACAGGGCATGGATAGGAGTAGGCTTAAGAGGAGCTTTGGGTCTTCTGGATCGTCGGGTAATCCGCAGAAGAGAGCTAGACCGAGTGGGCCGAATCAGCCTGCTAGGTTTGTTGCTGCTAGACAGGGACCGCCGCAGTGTAATCAGTGTGGAAAATCTCATTGGGGTGGTTGCTGGACTGGTGGAAAAGGTTGCTTCGAGTGTGGTTCTCTGGAGCATCGCATTAGGGACTGTCCGCGTAGGATGGCCAGGATTCAGTCGGAGAGTCAGGGCCGTAATCAGTTCAGGGGTAATGGACCGCTACCGCAGAGGGGCCGTGGTAATGGCAGAGGTGGTAATGGTTCTGGTCGGGGCCGTGGAGCACCGGGCAGAGGTGCGGGTAGTTCTGAGGCACGACAGCCTGGCTTAGTGTATGCTGCGAGGCGCCGAGAGGAGGGAGACGCACCGGACGTCATAACCGGTACGTTTTTGATTTTTGGTTCTCCTTATACTGCTTTAATTGATGTGGGTTCTACGCACTCTTATGTTGCCAGTAGTATAGTAGAGACAATGGATTTAGACTCTGAGACATCTTCTAGGCAGATGACTGTGATTAGCCCTCTAGGTCACTCTGTAGTGGTAGATAAGCTGTTTAGAGAGGTACCCCTAGAACTCCAAGGGGTAGTGTTTGCTGCTGATCTGATGGAACTACCGTTTGGGGAGTTCGATCTGATTCTTGGGATGGATTGGTTGGTCCAGTATCAGGCGAGGTTGGATTGCGCGGCCAAGCGCATGGTTCTTAAGACGGTTGAGGGTGATGAGGTGGCGACGATAGGTAATAGGAGAGATTACTTATCAAATGTGGTATCTGCTCTGAAGGCGGAGAAGATGGTCAGGAAGGGCTGTGAAGCGTATGTAGTTCATATGTATGCCTTGGAGGTTAAAGAGTCCGCGGTTGAGAAGGTTCGTACTGTTAAGGAATTTGCTGATGTTTTTCCTGAGGAGCTTCCGGGTTTGCCGCCAGATCGCGAAGTAGAGTTCGGGATAGATCTGTTACCCGGGACTGCGCCAGTGTCTATTGCTCCGTATAGGATGGCACCAAAGGAATTGGTGGAGCTTAAGGCTCAGATCCAGGAGTTATTGGATCGAGGTTTTATTAGGCCAAGTGTTTCGCCGTGGGGTGCGCCAGTACTTTTTGTTAAGAAGAAAGATGGTACGATGCGGATGTGTATAGACTACCGCCAGTTGAACAAGCTGACGATTAAAAACAAGTATCCGTTGCCACGGATAGATGACTTGTTTGATCAGCTGAAGGGTGCAGCGGTATTCTCTAAGATTAATCTGAGGTCTGGGTACCATCAGTTGAAGGTTAAGGAGGCGGATATCCATAAAACAGCGTTTCGGACTCGGTATGGGCACTACGAATTCCTGGTAATGCCATTCGGGTTGACTAATGCACCGGCAGCGTTTATGGATATGATGAATAGGTTGTTTCAGCAGTATCTGGATCAGTTCGTGGTGGTTTTCATAGACAACATTTTAGTGTACTCAAGGACAGAGGAAGAGCATGATGCGCACTTGAGAGTGGTGCTGCAGATTCTGAGGGAAAAGCAGCTCTATGCTAAGTTTAGTAAGTGCGAGTTCTGGCTTAGAGAAGTGACGTTCTTGGGGCATGTTGTGTCAGCTGAGGGGATTCGGGTAGATCCTCGTAAGATTGAGGCAGTTTTGGATTGGAAGCCGCCTAGGTCAGTGGCTGAGATTCGGAGTTTTCTGGGTTTGGCCAGATACTACCGAAGGTTTGTTGAGGGTTTCTCGTTGATAGCGGCGCCGATGACTAAGTTGTTAAGGAAAGAGGTTCCGTTTGTATGGACTGAGAAACAGCAGGAAAGCTTCGATAAGTTAAAGAAGATCTTGACTGAGGCTCCGGTTCTGATTCAACCTGAGGCTGGTAAGGAATACACAGTCTACTGCGATGCATCACATACGGGCTTGGGTTGTGTGTTGATGCAAGAAGGTAAGGTTGTGGCTTACGCTTCTCGGCAGCTGAGGCCACACGAGGTCAACTATCCGACGCACGATTTGGAGCTAGCGGCTGTAGTCTTCGCCCTAAAGATTTGGAGGCACTACTTGTATGGAGAGAGATCGATAGTCTACACAGATCATAAGAGTCTGAAGTATCTTCTGACTCAGAAGGATTTGAATTTGAGGCAGCGTAGATGGGTTGAGTTGCTGAAAGACTATGACTGTTCTATTGAGTATCATCCGGGCAAGGCTAACGTGGTGGCAGACGCGTTGAGCCGTAAGGTTGTTTCGGACTTAAGAGCTTTGTTTGCCCATTTAAGTTTGTATGACGACGGGAGTATTCTGGCAGAGCTGCAGGTTAAGCCTACTTGGGTTGAGCAGATCAGAGAGAAACAGTTATTGGATGAGGTTCTGAGTGCGCGAAGGTTGCAAGTGCAGAATGGTGGTGTGGATGGTTACAGTCTGTCTAGTGACGAGGTTCTGTGTTTTCAGGGTAAGGCTTGTATGCCTAAGGATGTTGAGCTGAGGCAGAAGATTCTTCAGGATGCACATAGCAGTCCTTATGCTATGCATCCTGGAGGTAGCAAAATGTATAAGGATCTGAGAGAGCAGTTTTGGTGGCCTGGTTTGAAGAAAGAGGTGACAGAGTTTGTTGGGAAGTGTCTGACTTGTCAGCAGGTTAAGGCTGAACACCAGTTGCCGTCGGGTTTGCTTCAGCCTGTGAAGATTCCTCAGTGGAAGTGGGAAAGGATAACCATGGATTTTGTCAGTGGATTACCGCTTACGCCAAGCAAGAAGGATTCAGTTTGGGTAGTGGTGGATCGTCTGACTAAATCAGCTCACTTTATTCCGGTGAAGGTTGACTACTCACTGCAGAAGCTAGCGAAGCTGTATGTTTCAGAGATAGTGAGGTTGCACGGTGTGCCAGTTTCGATAATCTCGGATAGAGACCCCAGATTTACGTCAAGGTTCTGGAAAGCATTGCATCAAGCACTGGGTACTCGTTTGGATTTCAGCACGGCTTTTCACCCGCAGTCTGACGGTCAATCAGAAAGGGTTATTCAGATCTTAGAGGACATGTTGAGAGGTTGTGTTCTGGATTTCAGGGGTAGTTGGGAGGAGTTTCTACCATTAGCTGAGTTTGCCTACAACAACAGTTACCAAGTGAGCATCAAGATAGCACCATATGAGGCGTTGTATGGTAGGAAGTGTCGCTCACCTACGTGTTGGACGGAGTTAGGTGAACGTCAGTTGTTGGGACCCGAGTTGGTGGCTGAGACCGAAGACAAGGTTAAGTTGATTCAGTCTCGTTTGAAGGAAGCTTCGGACCGGCAAAAGTCTTATGCCGATCTTAAGCGAAGAGATATAGAGTTTGCTGTTGGGGATAAGGTTTTTCTGAAGGTCTCGCCGTGGAAAAAGGTGTTGAGGTTCGGAAGGAAAGGTAAGCTAAGTCCGAGGTTCATTGGGCCGTATAAGGTATTGAGGCGAGTGGGACCAGTGGCGTATCAGCTGGAGTTGCCAGCAGAGCTTAGTCAGATCCATGACGTTTTTCACGTTTCGATGCTCCGGCGCTATCGATCAGATTCGTCACATGTGGTAGCAGTGGAAGAGATCGAGGTAAATCCAGACTTGACTATGGAAGAAGAACCGGTGTAGATTCTTGATCGGGATGTGAAGGTTCTGCGTAGGAAGTCTGTGCCTTTGGTTAAGGTACTCTGGCAGAATCATGGCGTGGAAGAAGCCACGTGGGAACCCGAGGATACGATGAGACAGCAGTACCCGCAACTCTTTTGACCAGGTAATTTCGAGGCCGAAATTATTTTTAAGGGGGGTAGAACTGTAATATCCCGGGTTAGGGGCAATTTTGTTGTTGCATGTTATTGCATGTGTTTAGTGTGCTGTGTTGTTATTTCGGTGTTTTTGGGGCTTAATTGTAGGCTAGGAGTGTGCCTGAGTGAATGGGAAAATTTTGGTTTTTGGGTGTCAAGTCAGGGGAGCTGTTGGAGCTAGGGTATAAGGGTTTTCTTTGGTATTTTATTGCTCAAGTGAAGAGCTGGCAGAGTGGCAAGGGAGGAGCTTGGTGTGGCGTCAACTTCAAGGAGCAGAGGTCTGGTGTTCGAGCTGCAGAGTTCCCTTTTTGTCACTCATTTTTGGACGGCTTAGGAGGGAGAAGTTGGTTGGAGTTCAAATTCCCCTTGGACTTGGTCAAGTGATGAGGTGGTGGGAAGAGAGGAAAAAGGGGAGTGTGACTTGGTCCACTCATTTCAAATGTGTGGATGGGAGTTAATGGGGGGATGTGGCCGAAATTTTGGGGTGTTTGGAGGTGTTGGCCGTAGCTTGGGAAGCTTGTTGGGGAGTGGCCGGTTGGTGGGTATGTTGGGGGAGCTAGTGCCGAATGTGCCTTTGCTTTGTTGGTGCATTTTTCGGTCACATCTTGGTAAACAAAAAGTCCTCTCACTTTTGTTCTTTCTTTCATCTATTGGAACCGAAACTCAAGCCTCAAAAAAAAAACATTTCCTTTTCCCATTTCTTCTTTTGTAAACCGAAATTCTTCTTCTCTCAAAAGCAAGCCGAAACTTTCCAAGTAAATTCCTCCATCTTTCCTTCGTGAAGTCAAAGCCTAGTTGCCGAATTTGTTTTATTTTTCTTCAAACTCCTTGATAGCCGAATGTGCTCATTCATCACTTTTTCTTTTTCAATTGTGTAAGCCGAAACCTATATCCCTTCTTCTCACATTTTCTTCCTCTTTCTTTAATTGTACAAAGCCGAAAGTAGGGGTGTTAAGCACTCAAGCCGAACCCTTCTCATCTGTTGGCCGATTCCTTCTCATCTCTTAAACCATTTTCCTTTGTTGTACTTCTGAGTTTTAAGCGAAATACCTCCCTTCTCTTAGTGTTTTGGTTGGCCGAATTCTTTCCTTCTTTTGATCAAGGTGTTGGCCGAATCTATCCCCTCTTCTAGTGGTTGTCTTGGCCGAGTATCAGTGGTGTTTGGGGGCCCTGTTTCAATCGGTTGGAGGTTGGTAAGTCTTTGGCCGAATGGTCATTTATTCTTCTCTCTTTTCTTAATCGATTCGAGTTGGTTAAAGGGATCGACTTCAGCCTTGGTGGAGGGGTATTAATCTATTATGTTTCATCGACTCTTGTTATAGGACAATTGGATTTCGGAGGCAAACAAGAGGAGCCTTCATTCGCTGGTAAGCAATCGGTAAGTAATGGTAAAGGCTAGTTCTTTTAGTTAATACTTTGTATCCTGTTAAGGCAAGTTGTTAAGGTGTGATTGCTGTTGTCTTAGGGGTTGGCCGATCATCAATAGAATCACTACTTGATTCGGATTTGGTAGGAAACCAAATCATCTTAAAAGGTAAGAGTGATTTGACAAACTCTTTTGGTCTAAATGGTGTTGGCCGAATGTCATAGATGCCTAACCCCTAATGTTTGGCCGATTGTAGGATCTAGTAATCGAGGGACTTAGATCGTTTTCGTTGGATTCTAGACTCGTATTTACCAGGTGTGTAACTAACACACTAATACTTAGTAATGTTGTTAATAAATCTGTTTGCCTGTTAAAAACCATAACAATATGATGGATAGTTGGATACCCAAATGGGGTATGTGTACGGATCCGGGTAAGTCTACTTTATTACAAGTCCTATCATGGATACTTTGGACATGATGATCCATACTATATATATATGCTATGAGATGCTATGTTGGACATGGTTGCATGAGTTACATGATTTGCATATTGTACATGAGTCAGTATGACATGTATGGGTAATGTGAGAGGAGGGAGCAGTGATATTTTGTGCTGACGAGCACCAGTGTTTTGGTAACACAACTTTGTGACTTTGGGTCACCAGAGGTTTGGCACCTCCAGAGGTTTGGTACCTCAGCGTCTCGTCCCAGTGGCTCAGTACCACAGTGGGTTGGCCCCACGGATGATTATACGGGATTGACGCCAGTGATTTGGTATCACACGATGGGTTGGCCCCATCACCAGATTTGTGACTACGGTCACCAGTGCTTTGGTAGCACATTGTGTCTTTGGGACACCAGAGGTTTGGCACCTCATTGCGACTTGTCCCTGTGGTTTGACCACCGTGGGTTGGCCCCACTTGAGATATGGGATCGTCTGCTAGTGATTTGGTATCACACGATGGGTTGGCCCCATCATCATTGGATTTGTGACTTCGGTCACCAGTGCTTTGGTAGCACAATTGTGTCTTTGGGACACCAGTGGTTTGGTACCACATTGACGGATATTGTGTCTTTGGGACACCAGTGTTTTGGTAACACATTGTGACTATATGTCACCAGTGGTTTGGCACCACCAGTGGTTTGGTACCACACGGGGTAGAAAAGGCGATATGGATGGTTAGGATCGGGTTGCATTAATTATGTTGCTATGTATGATATGTGTTAGCATGTTGTTTCTTCGGGAGCGGGATTTACACACTGAGTCACTCGACTCACCCTCTCCTTTGACATTTCAGGTGACTCGTAGACGCGGACATGGAGCCGGGATGGACTCGGGGTGCACATGCCATACTTTAATAAAAGTTTGCTCAGACTATTGCATTTGGGTACTTTAGCTTATTTACTTTGGTTTTTATATTAGATTTGTAAAAGGCCTTTAATTTATGTTTTGTGATGTTCATGTTTTAATTAAATTTTAATATGCCTTAACAAAACAAGTTGGTATGAATTTTACTAAAACTTGGAAAGATAATGATTTCAAAATTATAACGCAATGTGTTTTTAAACCATACCATCGAGTATCACACTATGTCTTTTTAATAAGCAAATTCAAATGATTTTCAAATCAAACTTGTGTTACTCCTAAGTCTAAAAATGTTTTAAGTAACACTAAGAAACTATTAAGGTTTTAAATGGTTTAAACTCGTTTTAACCACACATTCGGGTTAAGTTTTCAAAATCTCCGGGTTTCAAATACACCATCTGATTTCAAACAAGTCCACTCAAATTGTCTTCAAAAATACACTGTGTTTTCTCACGGCTTTTAAACGAAAAATTTAACCTCTCAAAAACTGTTTTCCCCCGTAACATACCAGATCCGGGCGTGGTGTCCTGTCCGGGTTTGGGGTGTTACATTACCACCTTACCAAAATCGATTGATCAAAGATGATGGATTCACTTGCTCGTTTCCCAATCCCGAAGGCCCTATAACAAATCGGTTTCAAAAGAGTATTAACACCCTTGCTATCAAATGCCCAAAATTGGCTCTTACCTTATTAGATGTCGACAGAGAAGAGGGAAAAGAAGAAATAGACATTCGGCCATCACTTACCTCTCCAACCGATTGGAGAAAGAGATAGAGTAGAACACCTTTGCTTGAGATTCGGCCAAGACTACACAAAATAGAAGAAGGAAAATTCGGCACACCAAGGGAGTGGTTTCGGCTGTAGTGGAAGAAAGAATTAATGGAAAAAAAAAAGAAGATAGTAGTTTCAGTTTTGAGAAGAATAGAAAAGAAATAGATGGAAGATTAAGGTATAGGGGATTCGGCCAAGGTCTAAGAAGAAGAGAAGGGTTTTCGGTTTTGAGAGAATGAAAAAGGAGAGAAAATTGAAGTTGGAGAAGTTGGGAATTTCGGCTACTTGCAATTTGGAGAAAAGAAAGAAACAAAAAGATGGATAGGTGCCTTAAGGAAATTCGGCACTCTCCCCCTATCACCTTGCCGTCCACTCCTCTCTAAGGAGTTCAAAATTCGACCAACTCCTTGATTCTCTCTTGGCCACCAACTTGAAAATAATTTGAATACTCAAATGCCTACTTTTTCTCTTTGCCACCTTTTTAGAATTAATCAGAATATAATCCAATTAAATTCTAAATAATATCCTCATAATATCCTTATTATCTTATTATCTTAAAGAGTTTAAAAAAAATGAGAAATTTCCTCCCCCTCTTACCGTCCCACTTAAAGAGCAAAAAGGGAGTTCTGTAGCTCGAACACAGGCTCCCCTTGCTCCCCCTGTGGCGTCAACTTCAGCTCTTAAGTGGCCTCCCTTTTGCCACTTTTCCAAGGCCATTTCTGTATCAAATGTACCTTCTTTTAACCTTGTAACCCCTACTTACTAAGGCTCCCTACCTTTAAAGCTTCCAAAAAAAATTTTCTACTATTCCGAGCCTACTCAAGACCCCTAATCAAGTCTTATTACACCACAAATAATATCACAGCAATTCAAACACAAGAAAAATAATTTAATCACAAACAACCCCAATTTTAGGATGTTACAGATTTAACATGTCTTTATTGAGAAAGCATTTAGTCTATTTTTCCATCATAATAATAATTGAGATTAATTTGAACGATATGTATACTTAAGTAGCATAAATCTCAAAATTTTTTGTTCTTGAGCATGAGTATGCTAAATTCATAATTTTGAGAAGAATGTGTTCTGAAAGAATTTTTCGAAGGTGTTTTCAAGAAATTCTTTTCAATTTTTGCATTAATCGGGACGAGCAATGAATCAAGTTTGGGGATGTGGAAACACAAAAATATATAGACTTTTTCATGCCTTTTTTAACTCAAATTCATGCAGTTTCGTAGTAAATCTTGTCAAAAAATATAATATAATTATAAAATAATTAAATTGTACTTAAATTATTAAAATATTGGATTTTAACTAATTTTATAATAAACTTTCAAAAATTTTGATTTATTTTCAACAGATTTGCACAAATGGTGAAAATTGGCTCGGCAGAGACTGCCAGAAGCTCAAAACGGTGAAGCGATTTTTGAAGCATTGAGGTGAATTAATTTTCAGCCTAAGACAGTCCAAATGATGGATATTAATACATAATATAATTAATTTTAATTTTAATCCAATTTATTTTTGGTTAAATAATAATTATTAATTATATTATGGAAAGGAGGCCCAGTTGTGTCAAACCAAAAGATTGATCCAACCGAACAAATGGGCTACCCAAAACCTTCCAACATGCTGACCCAATCAGCTTAAATTATCTAATTCCCTATCTTTTAACTTTTATTATTGTTGTTATGAACATGTCTATCAATATTTGTTATGCTTTCACTCTAATTTAGTTGACATGTTTAAATTTAATTTGTGTTAGGTTGATTGCATTTCATCTACTTAAGATTTTAAAATCATGTTTGTGTTGTTATAGGTCTTGGTAAATTGTTTGATTAAGTAAAACTATGATTATGTTATAATTGCATTATAATTGTAAGGTAACTAATGAATTAATTATTAATCGTTTTGAAATTGTAATTAATTAACACAGTACTTAATCAGTGCATGTTTAATCTTTTATGGTAGTTGAGGGTTAAGTAAGCGACGGTATTAAATGGTACATTAGTGTAACACCCCAAACCCGGCCCAAACGCTACGACCAGATCTGGTATGCTACGGATTAATGGTTGAAAACTTCTCATTGAAGGGATTTGAAATCTCGGTTTGTTTAAGTAGGTATTCGTTAAATAAGTGTTATTTGTAGAAAACCTCTGAAGTTTTTCTTTTTAAAAACGACTTGTTTGAAAATTTCATTTTTATTTCTTCTTATAAATAAGCCTTAGAACATAAGTTTATAATGAATGAAGACATTAACAAATATAAATTGATAACCTATGCTATGGGCCTTATTACATAAACATTCCCAAAATTAAAACTTAAAGAAAAACCGAAAAAAAAATAATTTATGGAAATAAAAACTTGATGCCCCCTCGAGTCCGCCTCGGCTCCCATGTCCACGATCTACTGCTCATCTGAAAAGTTAGGAAAATAAAGGGTGAGTCACCAAGACTCAGTGTGCAAATCCCGAAAACACATAAAAGACATGAGGCCCACAAACACATTATGGGCCTTGGCCCATACATAATGGCAACAAAATATTTTCATGCAACATGGCCCAACCCAAACCTAATAGTCCATCCTCTACACACCAGCCCGTACCAGCCAACACACCTTGGGGATTTCTACAATCAACCCACCAACCGCTACACACCATATCAACAGTCATGCTGCCTATTCCTATCAATCAGGAACAAATTTAACGTGGCTTAGCCACCGATCACTATGTGACCTCATAATATAACGTGGCTCAGCCACCGATCACTATTGTGACCTAATTTTACAATTCGTGGTTTAACCACCGACCACCAAGTGACCTATTAACATGCTCTTCCCCTTCATCATTTTAACCCCATCCCATGCATACATACATGCAGAATCAAAACAATATACTACCTAAAAGTTCACAGTCTATCACATACATCGATACACATAGAGAAGTTTCTATGATTACGTACCTGACATCCCTTGCCTAGCCTTTTTGGGTAATCCGACTGTCTATACAGCCTTTTTCCGGCTTTTAGCCCATAACATATATTTAGTACAGATTACTATACAGCCTTTTTCCGGCTTTTAGCCCATAACATATATTTAGTACAGATTAATTAGTGTGTTAGAGATCTACACACCTGATTACAGATAAGACGAGACTTTCTATGTCGACACTATCAGAAGCCGATACGACTGCTAACTGTCTAAGGTTTTGTTCTGAAGCCAGTCCACAACCCGGTGGCCAATCCCGTACTGCTGACATCGCTCGTTTCTTAAACTTAGGGATTGGTTTTATAGATCCAATCCCCTCCCCTCCTTCGCCTGATCGACATGTGATTCCATCAAAAGACCTTATCAGTTGCTACCATCATAACATATGGTTAAGATCACAATTACGACAGCGAATCTAACGGAAATCTAAAGAGAACCCCTTACCTTGAAATCCCGAAAAGAGAGATATGAGGTTCAGAGACTAACGGTTCCGGCTTTTAGATCTAAGCGATCTACTTCACTTCTTGATTGCCCAACACGTAAACACAAGAAACCAACAATCCATTAGCCTTTCGGCTTTGTCTTCTAAAAACTGAAGAGAAAAAGAATAGATCAGAAGAAATCGGCACCTACCTTTACAGAGAATTCGGCAACTCCTAGAAGATTTTGGCTTTTGAGAAGATCAAAAAGAAAAGATGATCTCAAGAGATCTATAAAGTTTCGGCTTTTGAGAAGGTCAAAAAGAAAAGATGATCTCAAGAGATCTATGAAGTTTTGGCTTTTGAGAAGGTCAAAAAGAAAAGATGATCTCAAGGGATTTATAAAGTTTCGGCTTTTGAGAAGGAGATGATTGAGAGAAAAGAGTAATATCAAACGTAAAGAAGTGATAGGAACGATATAGGAAAAAGAAGAATTTCGGTAAGGCTAGGGCAGATTCGGCTATGGCAGACAATGTGAAAAGAAAGAATGCTTAAGGGAGTTTTCGGCTTGTATTCAGAAAAGGAGGAAAAGAGAGAAGATGAAAACCCTAAATGCCGAAAATAAAGAAGAGAATGGGAGAATAAAACCCTAATGCCAATTTTAATTAAAATAGTTGGGCTTCATGCAACTTGAATTTGGGCCTCCTCAGTTGACGCCACTTCCCTGCTTTTAAGTGGCGCCACTTTGCCACTGGGCCACAAGCCCATTTGTATCTTAAACCATGCACGACTAATTTTAAATCTATATCCAAATTCTAAAGTCCATTTAAAAAGAAAACCAAAATTTCCTTAAAGCCAAAGTTTGATCCCTGGACTTCATAGAAGCCCTCTAACATTCCAAAATCACTTATCCAATAGGTCCAACTTTCACTAAAGCCGATCTCTTGTTCTCCAAAAATTTTAAACGCTACTACGCTCAAGGCCCATTGGGTTCAATCCTACTAGGCCCAAATTCGGGATGTTACAAATAGTCTTGCATAACTTTCAAGATGATTGTGATTAAATTGTTTCAATGTAGGAATATATTGTTACTTCACTTAATCTTTTACTTGCTTATTAAAATTTATTAATTGTTTGAATTGGCATAGTAATATGTTCAAGAGATTAGTTAATTTAGTAAGTCTAAATGTGTTATAGTTAACAAATTACAAAGTTGCTGTGAATTTATTCGTAGCATCATGAACATCGTTTTACTAATAATAAGTTAAGAAATGTAATTGATCTAACACAATTATGTCATATTGATTAAACTTATTTTTCAAAAATCGTGCTTTGGAATTTTTTCCTTTTAATTTTTCTTAGTTAAAATCTAATTTTATTAAACCCTTTTTCAAAAAGATTTTCCTTCACCAAAGTGTTTATAATTGCATTTCATAAATATTTCTTTGCACAGTCCCTGTGGGTACGATAACTTGACATTTACTTGTCACTTTATTACTTGTTGCAATTATGTAGACTTGCACATTTCCATCGTTCCATCTGCAAGTATATGAGCCGAGTTGTAGTATATATTTTACAACGTAGTAGGTGAATGCTCTGAGGATCGTACCCAATGGAGGCGAGTACTAAATCAATCTTAACCTAAATAATTAAAGATCTAATTACTACTTTACGTCAGTTATAGTGCCAAAGTAAAATAAGAGATAATATTAGGGTTTCTTAAATAAAATAAAATAACATAAAAGAATTGAATTTTAGGAGATATAAAGAATAAAGTGAATCAAATCTGAAGATGGGTGATTAGCTCGCTTCAGCAATCCCAATCAACTGTCGTCTCAGGTTCCTCGTCAACCAACTAGTCTAGACTGGTTATCTTCCGACCTCATAGTCTAGACTGGCTTGGGGTAAAGGTGTTCACGAATGCTCAAGACCAATTTTGGGTTAATTCCCACCTTGATGACTTTTTGGGGTTGTCAGGCCTAGGGTTTATTTCACGTTCTTCCTTTCCCAAACAATTGATTCATTAAGTAACCTTACAAAATAGTTAAGAGGTCATGCTTCCACTTGCTAATCCCCCATAGAAGGATTAGTTCATCATGACTTTTAGAAACATGGAATAAATGGAATAATTAATCATAGGGAATAGATTGAAATAAAGATTTTAAGAAAAGCCTGATTGATTTTGATAATAAGCATGAATCCACAACAGTTGATATCATTTATAAATTAGAACTTTTGAAAGAGATAAAGAATAAATAATCTAAAACTACGAAAACCTAAAGAAAGTAAGAAAACAAAACTTAAACCTAAAGAGAAAAACTTAGCCAGTGGAATGTTTCCATAATCTGTGCTAGAGGAGCCCATTTATAGCCTTCAGGTAGTCGTCGTACTTATCCCTAGGTTAGCTGACGTTCTTGAGCTTTAAGTTCAACTGTGCAGACCAAAATGCCCCTGCTTTGTGTTTTATTCTCGTTACAAAGTTGATGTCGTGACACACCAAGACCTGTGTCGCGACATAACAGCCAGTTTACTCCTTTGCAACTGTCTTCAGGGGTATGTTGCAACACCCTCGGCCTGTGTAACAACCAATTTTCAGTGGTGTTAGAAATAGTGATTCGAGATCATTAAACCCAACAAGTGAATTTGAAAATTTAATAAATTAATATTTATTAGTCAATTGTGATTTTAGTAGTATGCTTAAATTAGTGAATTTTGTGATTCAAAAGAATTTAGTAGGTACATTAGGTCGAAAATGAGGTATCGAGACCTCAATTTTATAAATCGAGCCGTAAATATTTTTGTAAATATTTATGGAGTGTCATTGAGTTAGTATTAAAATTTCATTAGAAAATTCTAAAGTTTTGATAGTTAATTAATTAAAAGGGACTAAAGTGAAAAAGGTGCAAAACCTGTCAATTAAAGAATTACAGATTAAATAGCTTAAGTGGTAAGCAAGAGAGGACCAAAAGGGTAATTAGACACCCATGGAATAGGCTGGACGGCATGTGTGAAGAGGAAAACAACAAAACTAATGTGAAAATGGGGCAAATTGGAAAAGAATAAAATTTAATAGACATTTCTTCATTTTTCTTCAGCTAAAAACACCATTAAAGAGTCTTCCTAAGCTGGTTTTTCATATTCTTGCTACAAGTTTAATTCTTCTTTATTTCTTGTAATTTTTGTGATTTTGATACTTTTACAACTAGGTCCAACTATTGGATTCATTAGTTTTTGATCCTATGAGTAATTTTGAAAGTTACCATGGATGAGTGCTGGGAGTTTATGATAATTTAACATGGATTTGAAGGTCTAATTTTGTTATGTGATGATATTATTAAGTAATTTCAATAAAAATTGAAATTAGGACCTAATTATGAAAAAGTTAAGAATTAGGGTTTAATGTTGAAATTTTGAGTATTAAAGGTTGTATAGTAGCTTAAAATAATTAGATAAAGTGTTAATTGAGAAAAATCAGTTCAATTGATGGGTTAATTAATCAGGGACTAAATTGTAAAAACTATAAATTTGGGGTAATTGTGTAAATTTAAAAATTGAAGGGCATAATGTAACACCCCAGTTTGCTTAATTTTGGCTTTTGTAATTTTGGCATGAATGAGTGTCTGCTTCAGTGGTTATGTGTGCTGGGTGTGTATAGGAGGTTCCAAGTTCAAGTCTCAACTTGGGTGAATTTTGGTATTTTTATGAATAAAGCCCAAACTCTGGTTAGTAGGCTTATAAGTTAAAGTGTATAAATAATTAACAGAATGGGTCTGCTGGTCTGGTGGTTAAGTGGAGTGTTGGAGATGTTGGTGGTCTTAAGTTCAAATTCCTGCGTGAGCATTATTTTTGCCTGTCACATCCAGAGTGTTTGTGTTGGACAGAAAATCTGATAGTAGGGAGAGAATTAAGTGGAGAGATTAGGGGGTTAGCAGATTTCCTTTTTCAAAATTCTAGGCTATCACCCGTTCCCAAAATTTCCTAACGCCATTCTTCTTCTCCTCCGTGCCTTGCTGTCGATTTTTTTTACTCTCCCTTTCCCACTCTTTCTATTTTCTCTTACAAATCGTCCAGTTGTGTGCAACCATTATTCCGCTTGTTCGGTAAGTTTTCCTTAAGTTTTATCTTGAATATGATCGTGGATGAGTGACTTAAGAAAAGTGGTTATTTTGATTGTTAGGAGTCAATCAAGTGACCGAATATCATTCTTAATCGACGAGTTAAGCGCGTGGAATTCTTGTTTCGATCGAAGGTAAGGTTTCGTTAATTAGGGATGGACGCCTCGTTTCAATTCCATTTAAATCTCAGTTATGTTACTGAAATTGGGGCTTTGATTTGTCGAACATAGGTTTTGGAGTGCTTGGGAGTCGTTTTAGCTTCAATCGAAACCAATTGTGTACCTGAAAACACAAAAAATGAGGTTTCGGCGAAAGCTAAAAACCTTTCTGTCGACGCCACACGGGCGTGTGGTCACCCGTGTGGTAGGCTGTGTGCAAGACTGTAAGTCACTACAAGGCCGTGTGATCGATGAGCCCCGCCGTGTGCGACACACGGGCTCGACCAATTGGGCCGTGCGGGCACACATAGGTGAACCACACGGGCGTGTGGGATTCTAGGCCAGGCCGTGTGATCCACACGGCCAAGGCCAATTTGGGCTGTGTAGGCCCACATAGGCGTGTGAGCCCATTTTTTTGATAAACTCTGTAAGGTTGCACGGGTCACCCAAGTCGACTGTTGACCTACTGTAGGGTCAGTAAGTAATACTTAGACCCCTAACTGAATGCTCTGTCTGTCTGATTTCTATACTAAGCATGTATGCTGGTTTGAATATATGAGATTTATCTGCATAATAGCATGTCATTCTTGTATGTTGCATTGCATCAGGGTGGGTGGATTATGATTGGAAGAAGTATCTGAAAGGCTTTTAAGCTTGTTATCTGGCAGCTCAGCTGCAAATTTTTTATTATGTGCCGTATTCGGTATACCATGGTGTGTAGGGCTGGGTGGGTTGATTTTATCCCCACATGGTGTGTAGGGTTGGACGGAGTTGGTGCGTAGAGGCTGGTGGGTAGGACTCTATTTCTGCATATTCTATCTGAAACGGGCTAAGGCCGGTAATATGTTTGATTCCATATCTGAGTGGGCTAAGGTCCACACCGTTTCTGTAATGGGTTCAGACCCAAACTGTGAACATCAAGTCTGCTACCTAATATTTCTGTTTGTATGATTTCGGTGGGGATTACACACTGAGTTTATGAAAACTCACCCTTTTCTATTTAATCTGTTCAGGTAATCCCCAGCAGTAGACGGGTCGGTGCGGCGGAGGATTCAGCGGTGACTACGGTTCTGGATTCCTATTTTACGGTTTCATTTTTAATTATAATTTGGTTATAATTGGGTAAATTTCATGTAATAAGGCCTTTACAGATATTCACTTAAATTTGGGATTATTATTTTATGAACTGCTAGCAGTAGGACAAGACTCGAATTTTCAAAGTAAACAATTTTTTTATAAAAAACACACGAATTCGCAAATTACTTTTAAAAAGCTTCCGCAACATATAAACATTTTGGAAATGGATAACAAATAATTAAATGACACGTTTTGATGAAAGCCTAAGATATTTACAAATGGTTTTAACGTAATTAAGTTTTCCAAAGCACTATCATGTGACGTCACCAGATTCGGCCATAACATCTAGGCCGGGTTTGGGGTGTTA
The DNA here is from genome assembly GCA_005393395.2 of Gossypium australe. Lineage (NCBI taxonomy): Eukaryota > Viridiplantae > Streptophyta > Magnoliopsida > Malvales > Malvaceae > Gossypium > Gossypium australe. Next base: position 63,259,999 of record CM016624.1, on the reverse strand, counting down.
CACATAAATTGTAAAGTGAATTAGAATTGAATTAGATGCTGATGAATGAATAATTTTATATTATAGATCAAGAACTCGAAGATAAACGTGGAAAAGGGAAATTAATAGATTAGTCCTTGAATTTTTACAACTTCTATAATTTACTCCAGGTAAGTTCATATGGTTGAATTTTATGATTAATTATTAAATTACAGATGATATAATGTATTACTTTATATCTTTTCATTGAATTATGAATATCGTAATGATATGAAAATCGAATTAAAAGTTTAAATTAAGTAGAACGTAGGATTGAGTACAATCGTTCAGTGAAAAGGCGAATTGACGGATAAGACCATGGTTGACCATGGCAATATTTAAATGTAAAACCATAGCTGGGCTAAGGAATTTTAATGAAAAGACCATAACTGGGTTATGGCACCGTGTACGTAAGACTATGGTTGGACCATGGCAGTAAATACATGTGTAAGACCATAGCTAGGCTATGGCATCCTGATGATAAGACCATAACTGGGTTATGGAACTACCAGTGTAAGACCATGGAAGGGCCATGGCAGCATTCGTGCAAAACCATAGTTGGACTATGTCATCAAGAAAACAATGTACTCAAATCCGTAGGACATTCTCTAATTTGATGAGTATTGGTAAGTTTTATATAGATTTATTATGGAAAAATCTAAGAAATTGTTGATATTGAGTTCAATCAAATAAATGTTATTAAATGAAGTTGTGATTGGTAGGCAATGTTAGTGAAATGCTCTATTTAATGTTTTTATTATAGTTGGTTCAGTAAGATTTATTCGTAAAGGCCTGTGAACTTACTAAGCTTCTATAAGCTTACTCTTGTGTGTTTTATGTCCTTTGTAGATTGACGTGAGTTTGGAGGATCGGATCAACACATCGGGTCACACTATCCAGATTACTCCGGTAGATTATGTTATATATCCTATGGTTTATATGGCATGTATAGGATTGGACTAAAAATGAGTTAAACTTGAAATAAGGTTGTGAATGATATATATATATATATATATATATATATATATATATGTATGTTTGTATGCATATGTTTAGTAGTAGTCTTCAGTAAACAATGAATGAAGTTACTTTGGTAAGTTTAGGTAAATGAGTTTTGTGATAAAATGATAAGTTTAAGTCATGAGTTTTGATTGCTTGGATTGCTTGGTTTGGATAGATTTGTGTATTTAAATGTTGTTTGTAGGTTGAAGATATAAATTGGGAGAAAAGTGGTCTTAAAATAGCCTAATTTCATCCACGCGGGCGTGTGTCTCAGCTGTGTGTGACACACGGCCATGCACATGGGCGTGTAGTCTGGCTTTGTGTCCCCTACACCTTGAAATTTCAAAACAGAATGCCCAGGTTTTAGCACACGGCCTAGCACACAGGCGTGTGACTTGGCCATGTGACCTCTGCACTTCGCACATGACCTAGCACACGGGCGTGTGGTTGGCCGTGTGACCCAAGTCAGAGAGTTACACGGGTAAGGACACGGGCTAGGACATAGTCGTGTATCTAACATCGAATGCCCACAGGGCTTAAGACATGGGCGTGTCTCATGGCCATGTGAGTCACACGGCTTGGCCACACAGGCATGTGTCCCCTGTTTCTAAGAAAATTTTTGACATTTTGAGAAAAATTCTTAGAGTCTCCGGTCGAGTCCCGAATTACTTCCAATACCTATTTTAGGCTTCGAGGCCCATATAAGGTTCCATATGAGTATTATATGAATGAGTTGTGAAATATGTATTAAAGGTTATGAAACTGTTTGTATTTAATACGTAAAGTCCAGTAATGCTTTGTAATCCTATTCTGGCAATAGATTTGGATTAGGGGTGTTACATTTATTGGTATTAGAGCTTCAGTTTTGTCGATTCTCGGAACGAATGTAACATGAAAAGTGACTAGAAATACATGTCATATAAATCTTTGATAGTGTGATGTGTATGATTCGATCTAATCCTTGTCTTTTCTTATAGATTATAAAGATGTCAGATAGACCTGAATGTACTAAATAGGATGAAGCTAATAGTAGAGTACAAACATTTGAACAAGGGACAAGTAATAACGCCCTAATTTCTCTAATGCAAGAGCAAGAACTCAAAAATCTATTCTATGGATTCATGAACCAATGGTTTAATGAGATGATGCAAGAAAGAAATCAGGCTCAGCAACCTCCTCCCCCTACTGCAACATCTATAGAGCCTCTGGTTGCTCTTCGACCTCCTCTAGTAACTGAATCTAGTAAGCGTACTCCGGTAGAAAAGCTCAGAAAGTTTGGGGCTGAGGAATTTCGAGGAAGATCAGATGATGATCCAGTTAAAGCTGAGTATTGGCCCCAGAATATAGTAAGAGTTTTTAAAGAAATGACTTGTTCTCCAAATAATTACTTGAAATGTGTTGTTTCCTTATTAAAAGAAGAAGCTTATAATTGGTGGGAGACTATAGAGGCTGTAGTACCGAAGAAGAAAATCACTTGGGAATTTTTCCAGAGTGAGTTTAAAAAGAAATATGTCGGTAAGAGGTATCTGGATAAAAAGAAGAGGGAATTTCTTAGCTTGTGACAAGGTAATCGATCGGTAGCCTAGTACGAAAGGGAATTTGTATACCTTAGCAAATATACCCAACATATTGTACCAACTAAGGAGGAAATGTGTATTCAATTCGAGGAAGGGCTAAATGATGAGATTAGAATGATGATTGGGGCCACAGAGATACAAGAATCTGTTGTTCTGTCAGATCGTGCTCAGAAAATGGAAGAAGTATACAATAGAAAAATGCAACAGGATAGAAGGAATAAAGAATCCTACAAAAGAAGCTCTTCCAGATCATTTTCAACATTTCTGGCTAAAAAGTTTAGAGATGATTCTAATTTACCCACTTCAATTCCGGAATGATCGAACAAAAACAAGGTAATTCAACAAGATTTTGGGGTAACTATTAAGCCTATAGCTAGTGTTGGCAATGTACAAAATGCTCCGAGGCCTAGATGCAAATATTGTGGAAAAAATGCTCCCAGGCCTAGGAGCTTGTTACAAGTGTGGGGCTACTGATCATTTCATTCGAGATTGTCCTCAACTATTAAAAGAGGAGGGAGAACAAAAAGAAAAACAATTAGCCACTTCTCAAAGAAGTAGACAATCAGGTCAAAGCAGTGCTAATGGGACTATTTGCTCGGGCATGAGAGATTCTGCTACTCGGTCAGAAGCTAGGGCACCTGCACGTACATATGCTATCCAAGCTAGAGAAGAAGCAACAGCTCCAGATGTAATTGTTGGTGCTTTCTATCTTTTTGATGATTCTATATATGCATTGATTGACCCTGGGTCTACACATTCTTATGTTTACACTGCATTAGCATCAAAAAAGAAATTGTTTGTTCAACGTACTAATTATTATGTTCAAGTCACTAATCCAATAGACCAAAGTGTAGTAGTTAATCTAGTGTGTTGTGATTGTCCACTGAAAATAAAAGGATGTGAATTCCCTGCTGATTTGATGTTGCTACCCTTTCGGGAATTTGATGTTATTTTGGGAATGGATTGGTTGACGAAGAATGATGCTGTATTGAATTGTAGAGAAAAATGGATTGATCTAAAATATAAGACAAGTGAAATGATTACTGTTGAATATGAGAATCCAAAAGAAATGGTCAGAATTATTTCAACTTCATCAGCTTAGAGATTGTTGCGTAAAGGCAATGAAGCATTTTTAGCCTACATTCTTGATACTCGGGGTTCTGAATCAAAGTTAGAACAGTTACCAATTGTTAATGAGTTTACTGATGTGTTTCTTGAGGGATTGTCGGGTTTACCACCAGACCGTAAAGTCGAGTTTGTAATTGATGTGATTCCGGGAACAGCTCCGATATCCATAACATTGTACAGAATTGCACCAGCCGAGTTAAAAGAGTTAAGACAGAGTTGCAAGAGTTATTAGACAAAGGGTTCATCAGACTGAGTATGTCAACTTGGCATGCACTTGTCTTATTTGTGAAAAAGAAAGATGGTTCTTTAAGATTGTGTATAGATTATAGAAAGCTGAACAAGGTCACAATTAAGAATAAATATCATTTGCCTCGTATTGGCGATTTGTTTGATCAACTGAAAGGTGCTGCAATATTTTCCAAGATAAATCTCAGATATAGGTATTATCAGTTGAAAGTTAAAGAGTGTGATGTAATGAAGACTGCTTTTGGAACTCGGTACAATCATTATGAATTTTTGGTAATGCCTTTTTTGTTTAACCAATGCTCCTGCTGCTTTTATGGATTTGATGAGTCAGATTTTTTAGCCTTACTTGGATAGATTTGTAGTTGTATTTATTGATGATATACTAATCTATTCTAAGATAGAATCCGAGAATGCACAACATTTAAGAATTGTGTTACAGACTTTGAGAGAAAAGTAGATGTATGCAAAGTTCAGTAAATGTGAATTCTGGCTTCCTCAGGTCAGATTTTTGGGTCATATTGTGTCAACTAAAGGGATTCGAATGGATCCGAGAAAAGTATCTACAGTGGTGAATTGGAAAATTCCAAATAATATAACAAAAGTGTAAAGTTTTCTGGGTTTAGAAGGATATTATCGCCGTTTTGTAAAGAACTTTTCGATGATTGCTATGCCGATGACTCGGTTATTACAGAAGAATGTTGAATTTGTTTGGTCTGATGAGTGTCAGCAGAGTTTTGATCAGTTGAAGAAAATATTAACAGAAGCTCCAGTTTTAACTCAACCAGAATCGAGTGTGCCGCATGTTGTATATAGTGATACGTCTCTGAATGGTTTGGTTGTGTATTGATGCAGTCAGGAAAAGTAGTGGCCTATGATTCTCGATAATTAAAACCACATGAAAGGAATTATCCTACAAATGATCTTGAGTTGGATGCAATCGTTTTTGCTTTGAAAATTTGAAGACACTACTTATATGATGAGAAGTGTTATGTGTATACAGACCATGAGAGTTTAAAATATTTGATGACTTAGAAGGAACTGAATTTGAGACAGAGACTGTGGCTAGAGCTACGAAAGGATTATGATTTGATAATTGACTACCACCTAGGGAAAGCTAATGTGGTTGCAGATGCACTTAGTCAAAGTCATCTTTGTAACACCCCTAACCCCTAACCATCGCCGGTCTAGGGTTAAGAGGCATTACCGGACAATCAGAAACTTTTACAGACATTTCAAACCAAAATTTGACAAAGAACATCAAAGTGCCCCTTAAATAAGTCTTTGAGACCTTAAACATGCATTAGAAAAGGGCCAGGACTAAACCGAACACATACGGAAATTCATGAAAATTTAAAAAATTTTCAAAGTTACAAAGGTTACACGCCCGTATGGGCAGGCCGCGTGCCTCACACAGCCTCAGACACGCCCGTGTGTCTAAGCCGTGTCAAAATAGGAAATACATATTGACTTGTCCACACGGCCCGAAACACGCTCGTGTACTTCACCCGTGGTCGCTGCTGACTTGATCCACATGGCCAATCACAAGCCCATCTGTCCAGCCCGTGGTCGATTCTGACTTGATTTGAATTTCAACCTCGAAGGACACGGTTGAGCCACAAGCTCGTGTGCTCAACTGTGTGGGCAATTATAGGCCATTTTCAAGGCCAAAATGCCATCCACACTTTGGGTCATCCCTACAAGCACATACAAGCATATTTCTAAACACAATTGGCAACCAAAAACACACCAAATGGTCATCATATCATCCTATTCAATCTCATTTCTAAGCATACCAACTTATATATCAAATAGCTCAACTAATTCACAAATAAACCAAGCATGATTCATCCACAACTTACCACTTCATCATAACCATCATTCATCAAACACATATACTTACTTTGCATCAATAAGTTTACCATTACCTTGACCATTTCATAACCATGGAATTATACCAAAACCAAGCATCATATAGTATGACTTATCATTCATTATACAACCATTTAACTAGCCATATCACATGGCTATCCACATATTTTAAACATATCTTAAGGTAACTAGCCTATACATGTCGTACTTTAGTATATTCATTTTCAAAAGGGTACCAAAATAAGATTAAGTAGTGTGATGACGGTCCTTGATGATTCCCCGAGCCTTCAATAGCTTTGATGATCTATAAAACAAAGTAAACACACACAAAGTAAGCTTTCAAAAGCTTAGTAAGCCATATACAAATAAACTTAGCATAAAATGCACTTAGCCACATTAATACAATAACATTAATGTTTCTCATTTGCAAAATTATCACATATCCTTTGGCTCATTTGTTTAGCAATTACTTACCCACATTCCATAACTCAAGTATCACTTTACTCATAGCCCATTCAAGCTTGTATCACATGTTATTTCATCAAATCTATACACATATTCACTTTGGTAAGCTCATTTGAACACTTACCTCTCCAACGTACCTGAATCATTTATACATTTCACATAGACATTCATTTCTAAAACTTGTCCATTGAACCATTTGGATCTAAATAGGATACTCAGAGTACTTAGGATAATCGTACAATGCCAACGTCCCAGGCGTGGTCTTACATGTACTCAAATATCGATGCCACTATCCCAGACAGGGTCTTACACGAATCACATACGATGCCAATGTCCCAGACATGGTCTTACACGTAAATCTCATATCGATGCCAACGTCCCAGATGTGGTCTTACACAAAATCTCGAATCAACGCCAACATCCCAGATGTGGTCTTATATTATCTCACATATTGGAAACCTTTGTCATGACATATGTAATCCTATATATTCCTAGGTTCGTACCGGACTTCTCGAACATAGATACACTATCGATACTATCTTGAATTCCATGTACATAACTTCTCGAGCATATTCAACACAAGCTAAATTTCATATATGCACAATTAACTCAATTCAAATGCATTTATTTGTATATCGACTTACCTCGGATTTGGTTAATGTACAGACTCGACTATTCGATCATTTTCGCCTTTCCGCGATCTAAGTTCGTTTTTTTCGGTTATTGATCTATACATATTCAAATTTAATCCATTTATTCACCAAACCATTCAATTCAATCCAAAAACACATATTTAGGGCAATTTACAAATTAGCCCTCACATTTTTACATTTTGACATTTTATTCCTTATTTCACAAAATCATAAAATACACAAAATCTCAATACACCCATGCTTAGCCGGATTCTCTATCGGTCCCTAGCAACCCATATTTTTCATTTATTTCATAATTTAGTCCCTCAAAATATTATTTTCCCAATTAAGTCCAAATTACTCTAATTCATAAAAAATTCAAAGACAAACTATGTTAATCTATCACATATCTTTCATATTTCATCCTCAAACATCACAAAGCTTGCAAAATCATCAATGGCATATTTCACATTCATCATCAATTCACAAAATTGAAGCATGGGTTTTGAAGTATAATAAAGCAACGATTACAAAAACGTAGAAATTATCAAAAACTAAAGCAAAACATACCTTAATCTAGCCAAAATGTGTGCCGAATACAATGAAAGCTTAAACCCTTCTTATTTTTCTTATTTTCAGTGGTAGATGGACACGAATGATGATAAAAAATGTTTTATTTTTATGTTTTAATTAACTTATCATCATGTTTAGTAATAATAAAACCATATGATAATAGTCCTTAACCGTCCATCCCTAATTACAATGGCCTAATTACATCATAAGGCCTCATATATAGAAAAACACATTAATTAAGCAATTATTCCAATAGAAGGCTACTTTTACATTTTATGTGATATAGACCTTTTCTTTAATTAAACACACAAATGAACAAATTAAATCACATAAATTTCACACATACCAATTCACATGCTGAAGACTTAGAAAATAATATTAAAATATTTTTCTAACTCGGGTTTGTAGTCCCGGAACTACTATTCTGCCTAGGGTCTAAACTGGACTGTTATAATCTTTGTTTGCACTTCGAGCGCTGAACACTCAATTATCTCTTAATGAAGACGGTTCTATATTAGGAGAGTTGAAAGCAAAACCTATGTTCCTTTAGTGGATCCAGGAGTTGCAAGATAAAGATCCGAAACTAGTGTTGAAAAGACAGATGGTTCAGGACAAGTTGAGTTCTGAGTACAGTATTGATGATAGCGATATGTTATATTATCGCAATAGAATTTGTGTTCCGAATAATTCAGATCTAAAAAATGATATTCTTTCTGAAGCTCACAGTAGTATGTATACTATTCATCCGGGTAGTACGAAAATGTCTTGTGATTTGAAAAGAACGTATTGGTGGCCGGGTATGAAACGGGAAATCTGTGAATTTGTAGCAAAGTGTTTGATTTGTCAGCAAGTGAAAGCAGAACATCAGGTACCAACGGGTTTGTTACAGCCTGTTTACGATGGATTTTGTATCTGGATTACCTATTACTCCGAGAAAGAAAGATTCAATATGCGTGATTGTGGATAGATTGACTAAGTTAGCACATTTTATCCCGGTTAGAATAGACTTTTCACTTAAGAAGTTAGCAGAATTGTATATGTCTGAGATTGTAAGGTTACATGGGGTTCTAACATCTATTATTTCAGACCGAGATACGAGATTTACATCAAGGTTTTGGAATAAACTACAAGAAGCCCTGGGTACGAAGCTAAATTTCAGCACAGCATTTCATCCTCAAGCTGACGGGCAATCAAAATGAGTGATTCAGATTTTAGAAGACATGTTGAGATGTTGTATACTCGAGTTTGGAGATAGTTGGGAAATGTATTTAACTTTAACTAAATTTGCATATAATAATAGCAATCAATCTAGCGTCAAAATGGCACCATTTGAAGCTCTGTATGGAAGAAAATGTAAGACTCCATTTTATTAGTCTGAATTGAGTGAATCCAAGTTAGTTGGAGTCGATTTGATCCGAGAAATCGAAGAAAAAGTTCGAATCATTTAGGACAATTTTAAAGTTGGTTCAGACCGTCAGAAATCATATGCAAATTTGAAAATAAGAGATATAGAATATGCGGTTGGTGATCAAGTGTTCTTAAAAGTTTCACCATGGAAGAAAGTATTACGGTTTAGCAAAAAAAGGGAAACTAAGCCCAAGATTTATCGAACCATAGGAAATTGTCGAAAGAATTAGCCCTGTGGCTTATCGGTTAGCATTACCTCTGGAACTTGAGAAAATTCATAATGTCTTTCATGTATCTATGTTGAGACAGTATAGATCAAATCCTTCACACATGATTCCTCACACTGAAATTGAGCTTCAACCAGATATGACTTACTCATAAGAACTGGTGAAAATTTTAGCTCGAGAAGTTAAAGAATTACGGAATAAATGAGTACCGTTAGTTAAAGTGTTGTGGCATCGACATGGTTTAGAGGAGACACCCTGGGAAACTGAGGAGTCAATCAGATCACAGTATCCGAATTTATTCTCAAGTAACAAAATTTCGAGGACAAAATTTCTTAAACGGGGAGAGTTGTAACAGCCAATTTTCAGGGGTGTCGAAAATAGTGATTCGAGATCACTAAACCCCACAAGTGAGTTTGAAAATTTAATAAATTAATATTTATTAGTCAAGTGTGATTTTAGTAGTATTCTTGAATTAGTGAATTTTTTATTTAAAAGAATTTATTAGGTAAATTGGGTCGAAAATGAGGTATCGAGACCTTGATTTTATAAACCTAGTCGTAAATATTTTTTTAAATATTTACGTAGTGTCATTGAGTTAGTATTAAAATTTCGTTAGAAAATTCTAACATTTTGAAAGTTAATTAATTAAAAGGGACTAAAGTGAAAAAGGTACAAAACTTGACAATTAAAGAATTAGAGATTAAATAACTTAAGTGGCAAGCAAGGGAGGATGAAAAGGGTAATTAGACACCTGTGGAATAGGCTGGACGGCATGTGTGAAGAGAAAAACAACAAAACTAGTGTGAACAGGGGGCAAAATTGGAAAAAAATAAAATTTAATAGATAAAAATTGGACTAAATTAAATTTCTAGACATTTCTTCATTTTTCTTCAGCAAAAAACACCATTAAAGAGTCTCTCTAATCTGGTTTTTCATATTCTTGCTACAAGTAAGTTCAATTCTTCTTTATTTCTTGTAATTTTTGTGATTTTGATACTTTTACAACTAGGTCCAACTATTGAATTCAGTAGCTTTTGATTCTATGAGTAATTTTGAAAGTTACCATGGATGAGTGCTGGGAGTTTATGATGATTTAACATGGATTTGAAGCTCTAATTTTGTTATGTGATGATTTTATTAAGTAATTTCAATAGAAATTGAAATTAGGACCTAATTGTGAAAAGTTAAGAATTAGGGTTTAGTGATGAAATTTTGAGTATTAAAGGTTGTATAGTAGCTTAAAATAATTAGATAAAGTGCTAATTGAGAAAAATCAGTTCAATTGATGGGTTAATTGATCAGGGACTAAATTATAAAATTGTAAAATTTAGGGTAAATGTGTAAATTTAAAAATTGAAGGGCATATAAATTGTGAAGTGAATTAGAATGGAATTAGATACTGATGAATGAATAATTTTATATTATAGATCAAGAACTCGAAGATAAATGTGGAAAACAGAAATTAACAGATTAGTCCCTGAATTTTTACAACTTCTACAATCTACTCCAGGTAAGTTCATAGGGTTGAATTTTATGATTAATTGTTAAATTATAGATGATATAATGTTTTATTTTATATCTTTGTTATTGAATTATGAATATCGTATTGATATGAAAATCGAATTAAAAGTTCAAATTGAGTAGAATGAAGGATTGAGTACGATCGTTTAGTGACGAAAAGCGAATTGATGGATAAGACCATGGTTGGACCATGGCAATGCTTAAATGTAAGACCATAGCTGGGCTATGGCATGTTAGTGAAAAGACCATAACTGGGTTATGGCACCGTGTACGTAAGACCATGGTTGGACCATGGCAGTAAATACATGTGTAAGACCATAGCTAGGCTATGGCATCCTGATTATAAGACCATAACTGGGTTATGGCACTACAAGTGTAAGACCATGGCAGGGCCATGGCAATATTCGTGTAAGACCATAGTTGGACTATGGCATCAAGAAAACAATGTACTTAAATCCCTAAGACGTTATCTAATTTGATGAGCATTAGTAAGTGTTATATAGATTTATTATGGAAAAATCTAAGAAATTATTGATACTGAGCTCAATCAAATGAATGTTATTAAATGAAGTTGTGATTGGAAGGCAATGTTAGTGAAATGCTCTATTTAATGTTTTATTATAGTTGGTTCGGTAAGATTTATTCTTAAAGGCCTATGAACTTACTAAGCTTCTATAAGCTTACTCTTGTGTGTTTTATGTCCCTTGTAGATTGACGTGAGTTCGAAGGATCGGATCAAGACATCAGGTCACACTATCCAGATTACTCCGGTAGATTATGTTAAATATCCTATGGTTTATAAAGCATGTATAGGATTGGACTAGAAATGAGTTAAACTTGAAATAAAGCTGTGAATGATACATATATATATATATATATATATGTTTGTATGCATATTTTTAGTAGTAGTCTTTAGTAAACAATGAACGAAGTTACTTTGGTAAGTTTAGGTAAATGAGTTTTGTGATAAAATGATAAGTTTAAGTCATGAGTTTTGATTGCTTGGATTGCTTGGTTTGGATAGATTTGTGTATTTAAATGTTGTGTGCAGATTGATGATATAAAGGGTGAGAAAAGTGGCATTAAAATGGCCTATTTTCGTCCACATGGGCAAAGACACGGGCGTGTGTCTCAACCGTGTGTGACACACGGCCATGCACATGGGCGTGTAGTCTGGCTGTGTGTCCCCTGCACCTTGAAATTTCAAATCAGAATGCCCAGGGGCATGTGACTTAGCCATGTAACCTTCGCACTTCACACACAACTTAGCAGATGGGCATGTGGTTGGTCGTATGACTCAAGTCAAAGAGTTACACGGGTAAGGACATGGGCTGGGACACGACAGTGTGTCTAACATTGAATGCCCACACGGCCTAAGACATGGGCGTGTCTCCTAGCCACAGCTTGGCCACACGGGCGTGTGTCCCCTGTTTTTGAAAAAAAAATTGACATTTTGAGAAAAATTCTTAGAGTATCCAGTTTAGTCCCGAATTACTTCCAACACCTATTTTGGGCTTCGAGGTCCCATATAAGGTACCATATGAGTATTATATGAATGAGTTGTGAAATGTGTATTAAAGGTTATAAAATTGTTTGTATTTAATACGTAAAGTCCGGTAATGCTTCGTAACCCTGTTCTGGCAACGGATTTGGGTTAGGGGTGTTACAACCTATGTCGCGACATTGAAGGTAGTTTCACACTTTCTCTATTCTGCTCTCTATGTGATGACATCGGATCTCCTATGTTGCGACATGACGTCCAGTATTGACCCGAAATGCCTTCTAATAGTCTCCTGCACACTCACTGTAACAGTCCAATTTCGGTGAGATCGGAACAGTGGTTTTGAGACCACAAATTTGAGCCAAAAATAAAATTTATTTTAATATTATTTTATGATTTGCATTATTATCGGAAGGTCATATGAAAATTTGGTACGAAAATTTTACCGATTGCATATTTAAGTAGGGAAAGGACTAAATTGCATAAAATGCAAAAATTTTCTTCTAGTAGTTATAAGTATCAAATAGCTATAGAATTCAAAACTTAAGGTCCTTATATGGTAATTAGACCATTGAAGAAAAGTTAATAGGTAATTTAGTGACTCATCCATGGAAAAGTTACAAATGGGCAAGCACTAAATTGGAAATCTGTAACACCCCAAACCTGATCAATACGCCACGACCGAATCTGGTATGTCACTGAGAAAAATATTTTGAAGAAAAACAAGTTAACGATTAAATTTTATGAAAAACCCTTTGAACTTCTATATTTGTAGAAATCAGGTGTATAATAAGTTAAAACTAATAATTTACTTTGAAATTACGTAAAACTTTAAAATAAGTGAATAAATCATAGGTTAGAAAACATTTAAATCATTTTAAGAAAACTCAAATTATTACTTTGAAAACCATTTACATTTGATAGTAGTAACTAAATATTTGTAAATCATTTAGATTATCGAAAACACTTAAGTTGTTGAATTTGTTAATTAATTTATGTTACCCGATGGTAACGTTTTAAAAACCATTGCGTTGTGTAGTTTAGAAAACTTTGGGCTCAATTATTAAATCAAACATGTAATTTATAAGCCATATTTTAAATCAAACCCAAAGCATAAATATAATCCAAAATCATAATATAAGAGGCCTTATTACAAACCCATAAAAATATAAAAACCAAATTTAAATAAAGTAAAGTTCTCAAACCAAAGTTCACGTAGAGCCCAAATTTATTGCATGGCCTCCTCGAGTTCAACCGGCTCCTCATCCGCGATCTCATGAATCACCTGAAAAGATAAGGGAGAAGGTGAGTCACCAAGACTCAGTGCATATTCCCTCTCCCGGGTAAATGCCACATACTTACACAAATTATAACAAAACACATATATGTAAAATGCACCCAACCTAGCCATCCATAACACCTTTTCTACCCCGTGTGGTACCAAACCACTGGTGTCCAAAGACACAATTGTGTTACCAAAACACTGGTGACCGAAGTCACAAATCAAGTGATGGGACCAACCCATCATGTGATACCAAATCACTGGCAGACGATCCCATATCTCAAAAGTGGGGCCAACCCACGGTGGAATTAACCACAGGGACAAGTCGCTATGAGGTGCCAAACCTCTGGTGTCCGAAGACACGAATGTGATACCAAATCACTGGTGGTTCCAAACCACTGGTGTCCAAAGACACAATTGAATGATGGGGCCAACCCATCGTGTGATACCAAATCACTGGCGTCGATCCCATATCTCAAATGTGGGGCCAACCCACGGTGGTGTTAACCACAGGGACGAGACGCTATGAGGTGCCAAACCTCTGGAGGTACCAAACCTCTGGTGACCGTAGTCACAATGTGTTACCAAAACACTGGTGTCCGTCGACACGAATATCAATCTTCCCCCTCCTCTCATATTGCCCATACCAATGCAATAGATAACCAAATCATGTTAATACACTTTAATATGAATCATATAATAAATACTATAAATCATAGATCATGTTTTCAATCCACATGTAATAACAACATATCGAAATAGACTTACCCGAATCCTCATTCATACCATCATGGTATCATATCCAAATCTCATCGTTTTTCCCACTTTCATAATGTGATTAGTAATAACACACATATACATACATATATAAACCAAGTTATAAAGTGTGTAAGATACACACCTTTCACCAACGCAAATACTAACTTCCGAAGATCCGATCTACCGCACTAGATCACTTTGTCCTACAATCGGTCAATACTAAAAATTATTAGCAAAGGCCATTCGGCCAAACCACAATACTTTAATCCTAAGACTTTAGTCTTACAAAAGAATAATGAATCAACTAAAATCCTTACCCTTTGACTTACCAACCTTTGATTGCTAGAGAGAGATAGGGCTTAAATCAATCGCTTCCAAAGTCCCAAAGAGCCTATCTTTCAAAACCGATTGTAGAGCACCAAAATAAAAACCTACCCTTGATGATATTTGGCCACAACAATACTAAAAGGAAATGGGAAGTTTCGACTATATAGTTATGAAAGGAAAAATATGTGAATAAAAGTGAGGGAAAATGTAAGTAGAAAAGAGAATAAAAATGAGAGGATGAGGATTCGGTTTAATCAACAATGGAAGAAAGAAAAGAAAAGAGGATTTGGGGAAGAAAGAGGTTCGGCCAAATGAAAGAAAAAGAATAAGAGAGAAAATGGGGTTGAAAGATTCGGCCAACTCTTTGTTTACCAAAAAGAGAAGTGCATAAAATGCCAAAATGAAGTTTTAGTTTCAAGTGGAAAGATGAGAGAAAGAAAATAGCATTTTTGGTTCAATGAAATGAAGGCTAAAACAAAAGCAAAATTTGCACAAAATGTACAATAAACATTCGGCCAAAGAAGAGTTTTTGGAGAGGAAAAGCAAAATGCAAAAAGATGCACAAAAGAGGAATTGGCCAAATATTCCCCCCCTAAACCACCTAACAAAATTCGGCCACCCACCTAGACACCCATACCGTCCACATACAACACTAAAAGCATAGGAATTGTTTCCAAAACATTTTCCACAAGCCAAGCCTTTTGTCCCCTCAACATACCATAACTTCAAGATATCCTTCCATAACCTTAAGAATCTTATCCCCAATATCAAGCTTTCCTTAATCATAATTTCAACTTACCAAAAGAAATAGTCCAACCTATCATAAACATAGGTTGACCGGCCATCAATGCTAATACACAAAAATAAACCTTCAAAATGCTAAACATACCACTCGAACCTCTAACCTCAAGCTACCTTTCAAGCTCCTTAACCAACTTGCCACTTACTCCTCTTGTGCTATAAATGAACACTTAAATTAACTTAAGTGCTAAGCTCACCTAATCCACTTCATTAAATAAGCCATACTAAAATTTATTCTAACTTCCTAATTAAAATCAAACCTTCACAAGACTATGCTAACACACAAAATTCATATCCAAGCCAACACAAAAATAAATAATATTCTAATTTTCCTAAAGCCCAATTCCCAATCGGCCCAATCCTACTAGATCCAATTTTGGGATGTTACAGTTCTACCCTCCTTAAAAATAATTTCGTCCCCGAAATTACTTACTAACGATCAATCGTACAGTCTAACTCACCACACTACGCTCTTGCTGCGCACTCTGATATTAATAAAACTACTATACTACTAACAACATTTGAATATGTCGAACCCACATCAATCAAAGCGATATATGGAAATCCAATGATCAAGAACATACTGGTGATGACGTCCGGTGCGTCGCCCTCCTCTCGACGTCTCGCTGCATACACCAAACCAGGCTGCCTAACCTCAGTGTTGCCAACACCTCTGCCAGCTACTCCGTGACCTCGACCAGAGCCATTACCTCCTCTACCATTACCACGACCTCTCTGCGATGCCGGTCCCTCCTTTCTGAACTGAGCACGACCATGACCCTCAGACTGATTCCTGGCTTGCTTACGTGGACAATCTCTCACACGATGATCCAGCGAACCACACTCGAAACATCCTTTCCCTCCGGTCCAACATTCACCCTAATAAAATTTCCCACATCGATTACACCGTGCTGGACCTTGATTAGCAGTAACAGTCCTCCCAGACTGATTCGGCCCATTTTGCCTAGCCCTCTTCTGAACATTACCAGCTGACCCAGATGATCCATATCCTCTCTTATACTTATTCTGGTCGTAACTCTGTCTTCCAGATTCCTTTATTCCTTCAGCTATCTTAGCCTTTTCAACCAAAGCAGCAAACTCTCGCTCCTGATGTGGAGCAATCAACAATCTCAGCTCGTCCTTCAAACCATCTTCGAATCGAACACATCGCTCGTGCTCCGAAGCCACAATACCTCTAGCATACCGGCTCAATCTTAAGAACTCAGCCTCATACTCTGATACGGATTTACTCCCTTGGACCAAACTCAGGAATGCCTTGCGCTGCGCATCAACGTAACTAGACCCGATATATTTCTTCTGAAATGCTGCCTTAAAGAAGTCCCAAGTGAGATCCTCCGCTGCAGCACCATTCCGAACTGTGAGCCACCACTGATATGACTCGTCACGAAGAAGCGATACAATCCCTTTCAGCTTTTCCTCGGCATTCAGATCCAGATCATCCATGATTCGTTCCGTCGCCTCTAACCAGTATTCAGCTGAGCTGGGAGCTACACCCGAAACACCTCGAAATACCTCGGCTCCATTGGCTCAGAGTCGCTCAGGAACAGATTTCCGAGCTCCCGCGCCTCCACCTACTCCAGCTACCCTTTCAAGAACTCGCAGCATCGCCTGAGACACTGCGTCATCTCCCGTTTGATCCTGATGCTCAACTCCAACCGCTGGTGGTGGAACTGGTGGTACCTCGTTCTCGGATCCTTGACCCGACCTCACTGGCTCAGACACAGCCATCCTACCTCGACCACGTCCACGCATAACACGACCTCGTTCTCGAGTACTCATGTCTAACGTCTCGTTTTATCTAAGTTAAAAGTTTTATGCTTTAATCAATATTCCACTTTCTTTAAAGCGCAGTTTTATGAAAAGTTTAATAAGAGGTTGTTCCGCGAGTACACCAAACCTATAGTTTTGGGTCTCTAAAGTAGTTCCTACTACTACACAATCATATCATCATCATCACATCATATCATCAAAATCAATACTTTAATGTACTTACAAGGGCGGATTGATGCCGGAGACTCGGGGCCATGCCTTTCCAACCATAAAATTTTCAACAAAAATATCTTTAAACCATACTTTAAATCATTTTGGGCCTCGGACCCACAGCCGAGTTTTTGAACTTAGCTCTGATACCAATTTGTAACACCCCAAACCCGATCAATACGCCACGACCGAATCTGGTATGTCACTGAGAAAAATATTTTGAAGAAAAACAAGTTAACGATTAAATTTTATGAAAAACCCTTTGAACTTCTATATTTGTAGAAATTAGGTGTATAATAAGTTAAAACTAATAATTTACTTTGAAATTACGTAAAACTTTAAAATAAGTGAATAAATCATAGGTTAGAAAACATTTAAATCATTTTAAGAAAACTCAAATTATTACTTTGAAAACCATTTACATTTGATAGTAGTAACTAAATATTTGTAAATCATTTAGATTATCGAAAACACTTAAGTTGTTGAATTTGTTAATTAATTTATGTTACCCGATGGTAACGTTTTAAAAACCATTGCGTTGTGTAGTTTAGAAAACTTTGGGCTCAATTATTAAATCAAACATGTAATTTATAAGCCATATTTTAAATCAAATCCAAAGCATAAATATAATCCAAAATCATAATATAAGAGGCCTTATTACAAACCCATAAAAATATAAAAACCAAATTTAAATAAAGTAAAGTTCTCAAACCAAAGTTCACGTAGAGCCCAAATTTATTGCATGGCCTCCTCGAGTTCAACCGGCTCCTCATCCGCGATCTCATGAATTACCTGAAAAGATAAGGGAGAAGGTGAGTCACCAAGACTCAGTGCATATTCCCTCTCCCGGGTAAATGCCACATACTTACACAAATTATAACAAAACACATTATGTAAAATGCACCCAACCTAGCCATCCATAACACCTTTTCTACCCCGTGTGGTACCAAACCACTGGTGTCCAAAGACCAAATGGTATCTCTAAGAACTCAAAAGAATCAAAACATACACAAAAGCATATACTTCATGAAATTTATCTTCATTAGACATAAGAATTTGCCAAGTATTGGCCTAACTTATAAGACCATTTACAAAATGGATTAGAACAACCTTTATAGCCTACACATTTGGCTTACCAATAAGACATAACAAAATACTCAAGTCCTATACATGCCATACTCGAAATAAAACTAATTTGGTTATACCAAAAAGTGGTCGATAGTGTGATCTCCAACTTCGACGTCCGCAACTTCTCGAATTAACTTTGTATTACTACAAGGAAAAAGGGCAATGGAAAGGGGTAAGCATAAAGCTTAGTAAGTTTGCATGGAAATGAATAACAATAATAAACTCATGATAAATCCATCTATGGAAATAATTAAACATACACAAAGAATTAGGCTTCTTGCCAACTTACTCATACTTGCCCTTATTTAGCACATACTATGCCACATATCGTAAGTGTTCCGTCGTGAATTACTCACGAGTACCTGTATTCACTCGTTCACATGACTTTAGTACAAATATCATTTCTACTTCCAAACTCATCTACTTATCCCATTAATCACTAGGGATACTCAAAGGCGCATAATATCGTCATTTATATAAGTATGAAGCCAATGCCACATCCCAGAGGTGGTCTTACATGGAGTCGCCTCTGAATGCCGATGCAATATCCCGGATATGGTCTTATACGGAATTTCACATCAAGTATCGATGCCATATCCCAGATATGGTCTTATAAAATTTTCATATTCATTACTGAAGCCATATCCCGGATATGGTCTTACACGGGATCTCAACTCGGTGCCGAGGTCATGTCCCGAACATGGTCTTATATGGGACATTATCCATTTCATATCTCGATGATAGCATTTTCATATTCATTATAGTCCACTAGGACTTCAACATCTTATTCAACATAATTACTCAATTTAGTAGAGTATCATGCATCAATATAATACCAAGCATTCACAAACATGCTAACATAAATGTTGGACCTATCACATACAAACTTATCTCATTTTCAAAATGAGCTAGATCGTTTGTCTAGTTCGAGACTTTTTCTTTCCCCGATCGAGGTAAATTCTTGGTTCTTCTTACTCTATAATAGCAAATTAGCTCATTTCAATCATCACATTAATAAAATCATTTTAATAATCATGCTTTGGCAAAATTACTATTTTGCCCCTAGACTTTGGCAAAATGACCATTTTACCCCTAGGCTCGGAAATAAATTCTAATCATATTTCTACCTTCAGCAAGCCTAGGTGAACATTTAATTCTCTTATGGCTATCATCAAAAATCAACATTTCACACATTTACTACAAACTTTATAACCTTTTCAACAAGGCCCTTTTTAGGTGTTTTCATGACAACACCTTTCACAAAAGTTGTTCATCTAACAACTAAGACACAATTTCTTCCATAAGAATGCAGCAAATAAAAATGAAAGCTCTCATGGCAAAACTCTAGACTTTTCAACATATTGCAAACTAGTCTCCTCATTTGAAAGCTTAAGCTCTAGGGGTTCTAAAAGTACAACTATCTTCAAGAAAAATCGCCAAAATCACTTACTAGAATAGAGGAGAGCTTGCTGAAAATTTGAGCTTTCAAAACCCCTATTTTTCTTGCTATTTTCGGTGGAGAAAGATGGAGAGAAAAGATGATATCTTTTCTTTCTTTATTTTATTAATACAAGTCAAATTAGTCACCACCTATTACCAACTTTGACCAATTTTGTGCATCTTTGTCTCCTAAGATCCCCTATGGCCGGCCAACCATTTAAAAAGGGCTAAATTTCCTTTTAAAGACCTCCAGTTAACATTCTATGGCTATTTAGCACCTTTAGCTTATAAAATAGAACTTTTGTACTTTATGCGATCTAGTCCTTTTTCACGATTAAGCAAGAAATCGCTAAAATTAAAGCACCAAAATTTCATGCACTAATGTAATCTTGCTCTGACTCATAAAATAACATGAAATATTTTTTCTCTAACCTCGGATCAGTGATCCCGAGATCACTGTTTCGACTAGCCCCTAAATCGGGCCGTTACACGATGTGTCCCCTATACCTTAAATTCGAGAAAAATAGAATGTTCAGAATTGAGCACACGGGTAGAGACACGGACGTGTGTCCCAGCTGTGTGTGCTACATGGCCTAGAACATGGGAGTGTGTCTTGGCTTGTGAAACTTGCGTCTAACTTCAAAGAATTTAATTAACCACACGGCTTAGAAGGCCGTGTGCACAAGTCAGAGAGTTACACAGGGTCGAACACGGCCTGTAGCATGGGCATGTCCCTTGGACCACACGGGCGTGTGAGCTTGTAACTTAGAAAATTTTTGAAATTTTGCGAAAAATTTTTAGAGTTTGTGATTTAGTCCCGACTCAATTCTAATGCTCATATTTGGCCTTGAGGGTCCATTTAAAGGAAATTATGAATAAATCTCGAGAAATGAATAATAATTGTTATGAATTATCTGAAAATGTTCTGAAAGTTTTGGTAATACTCTGTAACTCTATTTCTAGCGACGAACACAAGTTAGGGGTGTTACATGCATCCTATATGCACAACACACCCCCAAACCTAAGGGATGTATTGTCCTCAATGCATGAATACACTTTTCCCACCCCATGTCTGTGATATGGCATACAGATAAGATTTTCAATAACATGTTTTACATGAGAATCAGAATATCAGAATGTGGCATTCTTAACCATGCAAATCAGATATCATATTTTTATACATATTTTCACAATGGCATGCTTAGCATGCAAACCAAAAAATCAGAATAGGGCATGCTTAACATGTGAATCCATAGATCGGAATAATGACATATAATATTTTCACATAGATCAGAATATCGATAATCATATTTTCATTAGCCATAAATCACATGACATGAGTAAAGGAAATCACATATTAACATATATTACAGAATCACCCATACAACAAATCATCATCACAGATATTAGAGTTTTGCGATTTACTTACTTGGTATCCTCATTTATCGGTTTTTACTGATATCTAGGAATACGTTTGTATTCACACATACTCATATTTTCAAGAATCATATAACTAAAAATATTTCATTTATAATATTAATATTCTCTACTATTTAATCAATATTATTTATTATTATCAAAAACAAGTCCTCACACCTTAGATTCGATTGAATAAATCCTTATTTCCTCTTCGAAAAGGGAGTTTGATTCCTTGAGTCACTACAATATTGATCCAACGCATGATTCAGTACAAATTTAACGAATAAAATACAACCCTTAATAAAAGAAACAATTGTGATTCAACAGTACTTACGCAAAAAGGTGATCAAATTGCACATTATTACAAATAGGTGGTGATTTCAGGATTTTCGTGTGATACTTCACAAAAGCACATAAATGAGTAGTTAGTATTCTACTAAATCAAGAATGTTATTGTAAAAATATAACGTGAACGATAATCCTTCATACCTATGATAAAACGGAGGAAAAAGGCTCAACGATAAATCCCAAAAAGTCGATTAAAGAGGGGGATTTGGCACTATAAACCTAAAATAAAAGAGTTTTAGAAACTAAGATGAAAGATGATCTTTTAATAAACAAAAATTGGGATTAAGAGATTACAGAAGGAAGTTTCGAAAATAGGTGGAAAAAGGAAAAAAAATAAAGAAAATCGGTGGTGGCCGACGGCGATGGCGACGGCGATGCGGCGACAACGACGATAGAGGTAGGGTGGTGGTGCGTTAGCCGTGTATGGTGGTGAAGTGGAAGAGGAATGAAGTAAATAGGCTTCAAATTTGGTGAAACAAGGAAGAAAAAGTTGAAAAACCAGTGGAGAAGGGTGTTGGACGACAAAGAGAGGAGAGGAGAGAAAAATTGGAAAAATAAAAATGAAATGGTATGGTTTGAGGGTGCCATGGCCGGCCAAGGGTTAGTCAAAGGAGTAATTTGGTAAGTTTGGGGACAAGGGGAGTAAAAAGTGGATCATGAGTAAAAAGGGGAGTGAAAATGAGGCTGTGGATGGTATGTTGACTCAAAACAAAAGGAAAGGAAATTTCCCCCTTCATGGAAAGGCTTGGACGACAAGGGGGTGTATTGACCTTGTAGAATGGTCAACAATTGCGGTTGAGAAAAAATAAATGAGAGTGTAGTGGTTTGAACATGGGACCTCTGGGATTTAATTAACACATTGAACCACTAGACCAATAATTCCCTTGTGATACATACTTGCGCATTTTAATAAATAAAATTTAGGGCGTGACATGTCCACTATTTTCAAAATTTTCCCAACTTTTAGTTTTTTTATTCTAATCGATCCTTGTTTAATCAATAATTGTTTTTAAGCTTCTGTACACTCAATATTTACCTGAAATAGAATGAATAATGTAATTATACATGCTCGTATCTGTTTACTTAATGTTTATTTGAGATTTTCATTAATAAATTGTATGCAATTGTTTGGTAATTGTTCATAACATCTCATTACTCGGGTCTGGTAATCAGATCGGGTAAGGGGTGTTACATTTATTGATATTTAATAAATTGTATGCAATTGTTTGGTAATTTTTCATAACATCTCATTACTCAGGTCCGATGACTGGACCGGGTAAGGGGTGTTACATTTACAACATGCATGAAATTAAATAGGAGAGCAATTAATGATGAAACACATTTACTTTAACTTTATTGATTAAATAACTTATTAGTCACATACCAAAAACTTTGGTTGACTAGTTGACCAAACAAATAGTTAAGTATATATTATAAAATATGATAAAAAGAAAAGAAATATCTTCTCTTCATCATCCTTACATGGTTGGCCATTGAATAGAGAACACTCATACCATTTTTCTTTCTTTCTTTTTCATCTCAATTTATTTCTCATCATTTTACACAAATTTTTGGAAGTCATCACAAAACCTTTATTTAGCCTCTCCATTTATCATCTCCATCACCTAAAACGCTAAGGTTTGAGTGCTTAAATGAGAAAGTGGGTTGGGGAGTTGAAAGGATGAAATTATGGAATGCGTTTTATAGTTTACATTTCATACATGCTTAATCTTATGTTTAAAGCAAGCATTGAGTTGTTGGGCCATACTTATTGCAATTTATTGAATTATGTGTTTATAGTCTTTTATCATTTCATGAAAAACCTAGAATAAGGAAAAGAGAGTTGTAGCAAAGGGAAGGAAAAGTTTGTTGATTAAGGTGGATTTAGGCTTGTCCAACACTTTTTAATATTTTTATGCGGTAAGATGGAAAACGTATTAAAAACTTATATAGAATTTATATTTCTTTTAATTTATAATTATTGAGTTAAATATATTATAGTATATTAATATTTAAAGATCATGAAAGTTTGGATGATAACAAGAAGATAACCTTGTGAATGATTTTCATGCTAAGTTTCCTTGTAGAGATGCTAATGGAATCTTGCATCTTAATTTGGTGGATTTAATATTATGAATGAAACTATTGTTTTTCTTGTAGTGGTTACTGACTCGAAGTTGTTACAAATTTGTAAACTTGATTGAATATTTTAGTATTGATATCCTGGAAATACTGAAATAAGGCCCTAGTAGCTTATTTAAATAGTTAGGATACAATTGGCATGTCAATAGGGGACTCATGTTTTGTACTTCGGTATTCATGTTTCTTGCACTTAGGTGATCTTGTTTATAACACTTCAGTGCGATCTTGATCTAGTCTTCGAACACTTAACACTTCGGGGCTCTTATAAATATAGTTTTTGATAATTTGTCCCTAGTATCCTATCTTTATTTTCTAGGCATACTAAAGGATGAAGTTAACTAACTTTGAATTTTGAAAATAACTTGATTACGACATGCTAAAAACTTGTACTTAAATCGTCCGGTATAAATATTTGTACATGTTCCCATAGTACTAAATTGCTTTCAATTTTCCTGATTTGACTTGTAGATGCCATTCACGTTTCTTCTAAATGAATTATATAATCTTGTATATGACTCGAATATCAGTTTTGAAGGTAAGTGTATAAGGTTTTATTCATACTATTTTACTAAGCTTTATGCTTAATGTGTCGTTATTTTTGTGCGTAGGTCTTTTGAACCAAGGCTCGATGCTTCTCGAGGATCATAAGCATACAACATTATATTCATTAAAGAGTATGAAACATGTGTATTTGCGATTGACACATAGTGCCATGTACTAAAAAAAATCATTTAGAGGTGGATATATGATTGTTTCATATTACTCTCAATTGTAACGGTGATATTAGCTATATCTATTTTGCTTATTTTTGTTGGCCTTGAGCCACATGCTATATTTATTTTGAATGATGCATGTGTGCTTTGGCTTTCTATGCTTTATTTGGTTATGTAATGGTTTTATATAAGTATAATATGCTAGAATAATATCTTGAATGTTTTTACATATCTGGCCTCATTTTGACATTGTTTTATGAACAATAATGTTGGTTATTTTACTTATTTTTTAACTTGTTTTATAAAATTCTAGTTTGAAGTTGTATCGGAAATTGTTTTTGACAATTAAAATATGATTTCTAAGTTACTAAATATTGATTTTTTATATGAAGTTTGGGGTTTAAAAATGAAAATTTTTGGGTAATTTTTTGCCTCAAGTGTAGGGGTATCGGTACATGGCCCCAAAGATACCGCACCCCAATTGGAAGAATGCCAAAATGAATAGTATCAAAGATGTGGTTTGGTACCTATGGCCCTAGGTACCGCAGCCCACTATACTGTTTAGTGTAAAAAGTGTCTTTCAAAACTCGAATTTCGTCTCAAACAATTCTAAACATTCACGAACAGTGTTAAAATGGTTTTAACAAAACTTTAAAACTACAAAATTTAATTTATCCATTTTATAAAAATAATTTATTATTTATTTTCTTAAATAAAGTATTAGTTTACTCCAAATATGTTCCACTAGCATCTCTCATTCATAACCATCGTCGACACCGACGAGTGACGTTATAAATTTGATTTCTATCGTCTCATATATCATTTATACCATATGCAAATTCTTCTAATTAAAAATTCGGTATTTATTGTACCAATAAAAGAGTAGATATTTATCGTCCTAGCAAGGTCAAAGTTATTTCTTGTTAGTCTAAACAAATGGACATCGTAAACAAATACCAAAAATCTGGTGTTTATGTCAGACAAGGACGGTAGTTAAGTTCTATTCAAATGCAGACTTATACAAAGCCATAGCTATATAAATACTTAATACATAACATTTCAAACCATTTCTTGTTGTGAAGAAATAGTAGGGTTTTCTAATATCAGACTTGATTGTTTTGGAGAGACTGCCATATAGTATTTGAGAATAGGCTTAACCTTTTCAACACTGATAATAATTCCCCAGAACATGAGACGATATATAACCACCATGCTAACCAAGATTGCAAGATCAACCCATTTAGAGTATCCCATGTCAACTTGCCAATAGTTTCTCAAGACTTCATCACCGTTAATGGTAGGAGGTCCCCCAGCTCGATCGTTGTTGAAACTCAATCCTTCATATTCATTTTTGTAGAATCCTTGATTTACATACGTGTGAAATGCGATGTAGTACATGGGGTACCTCCAAATTGGGTCAGGGAGGTCGTTAGGCAACCGAAAGAAACCACCATTTAAAAGCATTATCCCTTGGATACCAGCTCCTGTAATGATTCCCATGAGATAATTTGGCACAATGCTTGCAACAGTCATCATTATGCTCTCGACCACTGTCATGCTACTGAAGAGCAATAAGACGAAGTAGATGAAGTGACCAAAATTCTTCTGAAGTCCAACCAGGAAATAGGCTAGTGCTCCTGGGATTAAAGAGATTAAAAACAAGTAGGGGATGGATGAAATTGTGTTTCCAATAACAAATGCTCCAACCCCATAATGTCCATTCAGTCTTTCCCGACTAAAGATCTGATTTTGATGAAAGGGGAGAAAAGGAATGTCAAAAACTAATGAACCATGTACATAATGGTGAAGAAATTGAAAAAAGAAAATAGTACCTTCATGTCTTCAACAAAAGAAGGGAATCCTCCTATTGCCATGAAAGTCAAGAATGACGAAACAAATGAGAGCATGGATCCTCTAGCCTAAAAATCCCAAAGTTTTGATAATCGGTTTTTTATCATCTTTACTAAAGCATGGAATAATTTCTAGTATGTCATCAAGTTACCTGAATAGAATTGTAGCTGAAGCCAATATCATGGAAGATAGTCCCAATACATAAACATAATGCACAATACATTACAAAGCGAAGCACGTAGTATCCAAAATCGCGATGCATATTAATAAAAGATCTCTTCGTAAGAACAATGCTTTGGGTAATGAAGCTAGCTTGGCTTCCCTTGCTCTCTAGAGGCCCTCCTTTCTGCAAATAAAGAACCCTTACAAGTTGGAGTAATAGGCTTTTTTTTTTTAGGTTTAACTATCTTTAAGACTTAAGTTTAAAATTAACATACTTGTTGGGATATCTTTAATACATTATGCTGAACTTCTTTCCATATCTCTGATGACTTGTAAGACTTGACCAGTGTGTTGATGATTTCCTCTGTGTTATTGGTACCTATTCCTTGCTCTATGTCCTAATCAACACCAATAAGCAAATTCAAAAATTGATAATTAACTTATCAAATGCATAGTTTATACTTTGAGTGTACCAGATACTTACCTCATCAAAGTCTTTGTTGATGGTTTTAAGATAATGATCTGATGGGTTCTTTAAAGGTGGACAAGGGAAGCCATTTGTAGCAAAAAACTAGAAACAAGTTTAGTTTGCAAAAGAAAAAAAATCATCAACACTCATAATTATTTTCCAATTTGCGCGAATATTTGAAAAATATATGTATGCATACCATCTCAGCCATTGAAATAGGACCAAAATAGACTGTTTTGCCAGAGGAGAGAAGGTAAAGATTATGGAAAAGCTCAAAAACTTCACTACTAGGTTGATGAATGGATGCAATTACAGTCCTTCTATGTTGGCGAGCTAGCTTCACAATTCGATTCATAACATGGTAGGATGCTGCACTGTCTAGTCCACTAGTGGGCTCGTCAAGGAAGAGAAGCTTAGGCCATGTTAAGAGCTCAATACAAATGCTAACTCTCCGCTTTTGTCCTCCACTAAGTCCTTTAGTGCTCCACCCTCCGATTCTAGTGTCCATGGAATCTTGCAACCCCATTTCTCTTATTGTCATCTCAGCTCTTTCTTTCTTTTTAGATATTGACATGGAATCAGGCAACTGAAGTTGTGCTGAGTAGAAAACAGCTTCCCTTACTGTAAGCGTTGTCACCAGAGTATCATCTTGAGTAACATAAGCCTAATATTGATCATTAAAAAGGTGTTGGTTAATAATTTTCTTAGGCATATAACTCCACTTTAATGAACATATGGCATGTAAACGCAAATAAACATAAGGTTTATTAATCAACAAACTCAATAACTGATACAATATTAGAATGCGAGTGGAAGAAATAAAAATAATATTAAATAATTAAGTAATACTTTTTGAAAAAATAAAAAATATTGGTAAGATAGTAAAAAAAGAGTAATGCTATTTTATTTATGTTCACAACATTGAAGTTTTAGATTTTTAAGCGCTCAAATTCAAGGTTTTAATAGCATGTTTGAATGGGTTAAGAAAAGGAAGGAAAACCAAGTTTCCTTGCTTCGACAGCATATTTTTACTATGAAAAGGAAAATAGAATGAGTTAAACTTAAAAATTCATCACTTTCCATTGTTTTAATTTTTTTTAATACCCAATTTGTGTTAAAAGTGATAGGAAAAATAATATTTAAAATATCAGTTTTACCCTTTAAACATTTTATTATAACTCTATTTTTGAAATTTGTATTCAACAAATTTTAAGACTCTATCTTGCCAATACTATAAAAATAGCAACATTATGGAATAAAAAATATTTACTGATAATTAACCATCCTACAATAAAATAAAAACATTGAATAAATAGATATTTTTGGATTATTAAGTTTCTATGTTTTAAATTAGCTTTCAAAAAATTATCAATCTCATCCTTCACTTCCCTTTTTGATTCTTTATTTTGTAAATTTATTTTTTGACATTAACCATCACATCATTCTTACTTAAATTAGAATATTTTGATGTATTATGATTTATAAAAAAAATATTTATTTTTATAATTTTTTATTTTATTATATGTTATTATGTAAAGGGTTAAAATTGAAAATTAATAAATCATTTACTTTTCTTTCCATATTTTAACCAAACAAAATATGTTACAATTCATTTCCTTACTTTTCCTTTACTAATTTTAAATATTCAAACACGAAATAAATATATCATTTCCTTTTCTTTAACCTTCATTTCCTTTATTTTTATTCTTTTAATAAAATTTATCCAAACATAGGTGGGGTTTGGTTTGGTTTTATTTTATTTTTAAAAAATTAAACTACCTATGCAATCCTATTAATAAATTATTTTTATTATATGATTTTGATTTATTTTTTAATTAAATTTTTGTTTGATTAATTGGTGACATAAATTAATTATATACCATAATAATAATAATAATAATAATAATAATAATAATAATAGGCCTCCAGAATTTAATATTGAACAAATAACAGTCATATTTAAGTTTGAAGAGGATCGAGGGATTTGGATTGACTTAAGCTTCCAATTTAGTTAATAATTTCCATACCGAAGTTCCAAAAGCAAGCGTTTCCTTGCGACCATTAACTAGGATCTCCCCTGTCTGATGAAGACGCGAACTTAGTAGTCTTCCTGCCAATCAAAGACTTTTTATCATTTTATAATCCAATCAAAACTTAATCTTAACAATTCTTACCTAAACTATACTAACAATAATAAAAAGAAGCAATTTCGCATAAAGTTTAATGGAATTATGTAAACTTCTGTAGCATGATATAACATTAATTAGTAGAATATTTTAAAGTGATAATGACTTTTTTTTTTGACATTTTATCTCTATATAAAATAATGTTTTAATTCTCTATTTACTTTTTGTCTCTCTTAATTTTTTAATTTATATTTTTATTAAATCATCTTAAAATATATAAAAAAGTTAAACGTTTGTTAACTTTACTGACATGACATACATGTACATAACATGTCAACATTTTATTATATTTTGAAAATATTTTAAAATATTAAAAAATATTTTTTTTATAATTTTTATATTTTCTTAATAATTTTAATTATTTTTAATTTTAAAAAATAAATTTTATAAATATTTTTAAATTCTAAAAGAGTAATTAAATGCTTACATATTGTCAATGTGACAATCGATTCATGTTTATTCCAAGTCAAGAAAATTAGCAAAAGTTAATTATTTTCAATTCATTTTAGAGTGGTTTAAAAAAACACAAATTAAAAGATTAAAAAAATGAAAAATTAAATAGATTAAAATAATTTTTTTTATAAAATTAGAAAGTGAAATAAATAATTATGAATATTTTTAAATCTCACACCAATATTCCTTGATATAAACAGCGACGTGGGGAGGGGCATGTCGGATCCTTTTAGTATTCTTTCTCCATTTTTTTTTGTACTTTTGACATATTCATAGTTAAAAAAATAATAAAAAAGATTTGGCTTCTCCAAATATGACTCGATCATATTATATGTTTTAAGGCCTGAAAAGTGACCTACCCATCAACAATTCCCATTGGCTATGCCATTCTGAAACATAAACTTGTTGTTTACTATTAATTTGTACTTGTAGTATCTTCAACCCGAAGTTGTCAAAAACTAGTCAAAGTGATGGACATGCCAATGGAAGAAACCCTTTTGGAAAATGAAAATAAAAAAGCGAAGCAAAGATGTAAATATATATGACCTGCCAGTGTATCAAGAAGGGTTGACTTGCCACACCCTGAAGGTCCCATGATGGCTAACATCTTCCCTGGCTCAGCATACCCAGTGAGCCCTTGTAAGATCGCCCTGCTTCCTTTTCTCCCCTTAGAAATAGTCACCCAAAGATCAGCCCATGTCAAGAAAACGCCATCATTTGGTTCTATCTCAATCCTGAAAGACGGCGCTTCATTGTAGGAACCGACTCGTCCAGAAACCATGCTTTCAATCTCCAAGTTGTCATTCTCTGCTGCTTCAGGCTGATGGTTTTGAGAAGAATGTTCGGGGCTTGACCCCGGTGTCCATGTTGGGACGATGACTGAGGAATCCATTCTGAATAGTGAACTAAGTTAATGAATCAGAAGATATTGAGTGAAGCAACAGCCGATCCGATTATTTTATAGTGATGGTGATGCGTTTATATCTTTATATCGTATACGTGAAGATGCAAGACTTTCCTACTGAAGAACATATTTTCAAAAATTATTATATCTTTGTATGGTAGTATTGCAGCACTGCTATTAGCAGACAATTGTAGAATTGGTGACTTTAGTTTAAAGGTAAACAGGGATCCTATCGAGAAGCACATTTTAATTACTTTTAGTTAATAGAAGATTTTGTAAGTTTTGCGAGTTTGAAACGTTAAGCATATTATATTGGTGCGGTGAATTAGTAAGTTGGCCAACTTTGATTTTTAAGACCACATAAATTAAATTGGTGAGTTGAAAATAAGTTAACACGCGGATAACGTGGATAAAATCAACCCAAAGTTATTTCAACTCCTGCGTTGGTTCCGGCCGTTATAATATGTGGTGGGTAATGGCGATGGCGGGGATTTTTTTTTTTTAATATAATTACATATATTTCAGTCCGATTTATGATAGGAGTATATATTAGATAGTATATATATATATATATATATATATATATATATATATATAAAATAAAATAATTATATATTATTATTTATTGTTATAAAATTAATCTGAATTAAAAGTGATCTAATTTGATAGACTCATTAAGTTTCAATTATTAATTAAATAAAGTATAGATCAAGCATATGTAGATAGCAATTAATTTTTAATTAATAATGAGCTAATTAAAAATTAATGTTAATGTGTAAAAAGTTATATATTACTATTATGGTTTTTAAATTACACATAAATCACTTTTTAACATCTAATCATATTCAGAAAAGAAAGAGTCATTTCTCTAAAATATTTGTGTGTTATTTTGAAAGGCTAAAACCATAATATTTCAATATCTTAAGTTATTAATGGATTTAAGTACGCTTTCGCATCTAATTTTACTTTTAATTTCTTCTTAATGATTTGACATGATATATACTAATTTACAATTCTAAATTTTATATATGATTTTTGCAATTCTTTTAAATGATATCTGAACCTCATCATATCAAATTATTGCAAATAAATTATTTTTTATTATTTTTAAATAATTATGCATCAAAGCTATGAAAGATTTATTATCGAATTACTAGAAGAACTGAAAATATGATAATTGATATTAAATGCTTAAATATAAAATCGGTACTTAAACTTGTCCACTTTTTTAAGTTTTTCAATTTTCATTCCATTCATAATTTTGGTCATTTTCAGTAATAGCGTTAAATTTGAACATGTAGCACTTTGAAATGAAGACACATGACAATGACAATGTTAATGTTATAAGGATATGATCATTTGAAAAAATATGAATATATATAAATTTCAAAATATATAAAAAAATTCAAAATATATAAAACTAAAAAAAAAAAGATCCAAATGAGCCTTGTTCATTATGTTCATATGGATCGTCATTCATCGATGTTTAATTATTTTATAATTCGGCTCTTAAGAAATGAAATACAGAACTTGCTTTCAGAAAAAAATATCCTTTAATCCTAAACAAAATCAAAACCCAAATTCTCGAAATCATTTTCTTTTTTTTTTTTTTTCTTGTTTGACAACCATTGACCATTTCAGTACCAATCTAGAAAATGTTCTTTCAACCATGAAGTGGTGTAACAATTTCCATCTTTTAGCTTTTTGACAGTTAAAAACTTAAAATATATGTAAAAATAAAAATAAAAAGACAACAAGCCAGATTTCATTTTTCGATCCTCATGTAAAAAAGAAGACACAAAACGAAGAAAAAATAACCAAGTGAAGGGAAAATAGGGTGAAGAAGCTTGACACAGGCGCGAGAGAGGAGCACCACCCTGTGGACAATCCTCAACCCGATTTGATATTTTTTTTTCCTAATTTTGTTGGGATCATTCTTTCTTTGGGAAGATCTTAGATTTGCTTTCAATGCTCTTATTTCTTCTGTTACCTAAGATTGAGATATGAATGACAAAAAAGGAAAATAATAAGAAGTGGAAATAAAATAGAAAACATATTCATCTCAAATAGAAACAAATTATAAAAGCTCATGTAATACAAAGAAATGGAGCAAGAGATGAAAGGCAAAGCAAGTACAGGGAAATAGAGCAAATTTGATGGAGATGGCTTATCTTGAATCCTATTTTGAGAAAATACGAGAAAGAATATTTTTTTATATTTTTAATTTTTATAAAAAAATATTAAATTATAACATCATTATTATGTTCATTCCCATGTGTTATAGTCAGGAAATGACACATGTATCAAATTTAACGCGGTTGCAAAAAATAAATAAATAAATAAATAAAATCACAAGTACCAACTGAAGACAAGCGAACAAGTTTAAATATTAATTTTATATTTCAACTTTTTATTAAAAAATTATTTTAGCCTTTTATTTAGTTTTTCATTTTTTTAACCTTTAAATTTGTATTTTTTTGGTCAAATCATTTTAAAATAGATGAAAAAATTAACATTTTCAACTTTTCTGACATGGTATACACATGATTTGCCACTTCGATGACACATCAATATTTAATTAATTTTTTATAATTTTAAAATTAAAAATTGAAATTATTATAAAAATTAAAAAATATTTTTTAAATATTTTTAAGAATTTTTAAAATTAATTAAATTTTAATATGTCATCCACGCGACAATTTATGTATATATCACATTAGTAAAATTAATAAATATTTAATTCTTCATATATTTTGAAATGATTTTAAAAAAATAAATTTAAAAATTAAAAGGATGAAAAATTAAATTAAAAATTAAAAATTAATAACTTTTAATTAAATTAAAGTGAGAAGCAAAAGGTATAAAAGACGATGCACGCTTTACATATATAAATAAGCATTTTTTATTATTTCAACGTATGAATTGCGTTAATATTAGGTTCTATTGATTGATCGAGTGTATGGTTTATGGATTTTTATGGATTAAGTTATGTTCTTTTGTCAATGGTTGAAATTGTTATTTTGGATTTACATTTAATGTTTGTTTGTGTGATTTGATGTAAACTCATGGTCAATTATAATATTCATTTAATGAATTTGATTTTTAGTTTTGGTGAATAAAATTTAGTTTTGAATTTTGTTGTAAAAAGAATTTGATGACCACTTGCTGAAGTATTAAAAAAAATCAGTTAGAAATTAAATTTTTTGGTTTCTTATGATTGCATTTAGGCAAATCTCATTTTGGATTATTTTGAAAATTATAGTGTAATAAAAAAAAATTCAGTTTTGACTTTTAATTGTTATATTAATATTGATTGACCTAAAGGAAGGTTAATATATAACAAAATTACATATGCAACTGTGTTAATAAACATGTAACGATTATTCAGTTTTACATGTGAGTAATAAATCGACTGAAAGGAAGATTTATTTTTCGACATATTTTTATTGGTAGTGTTTGATTACTACAACATGATATCACTTATAAGTTAATATTTTGTCCAAAGATAAAATATTAATGGAGCGACCAATATCTTGATATGAAATTTACTTTTATTCAATTTATTTTGGTTTAAATTTGAAGACTTATGTGAGCTTGTTTTGTTTGATTTGGTTACTATTATACCTGCCAACATCATTACATGCATTGAAACATTTAGGGACGTCGAGTCTGATAATATTAGCTTGGCTAATGAATTCATGATTGTCATTGCAAAGAGGTTTGTCAAGAACAAAAAGTCTAAAATTGATATGTTATTAACAAATCTAACTTCAATGAGGTATATAAAAAAAAACAAGAAAGTTGTGAATACAAAATCGCAAGAGAAACAACAAAAGGATTCAACTAAGGATGGTTGTTTCTCTTGTAGTGCAAAAGGTGAAATTATTAATTTTGTTTAGTATAAGGTTAATTTGACTTCAATACCTAGACACTATGTGGATAGATTCTGGTGCTACAACCCACATCTGTGTTGTAACACCCCTTACCCGTATTCAACGCCGAAATAGGGTTAAGGAGTAATACCGGACTTACAACTTAAACAACCATCCAATTTGAATAAAAAATCATCAACCAAAGGTAATTCCAATCAAATACAATCACATTGTCCCTATTACGAGCCTATGAGGCCCTAAACATACATTGGGAGTGGTTCGGGACTAAACCGATAACTCAAGAGATCTTTACAAAGCTTATAAAATTTTCTAAACTGCAGGGGTCACACGCCCGTGTCTCAGGCCGTGTGGACATTTGAAATGGGATCACATGGCCGTGTCCCAGCACGTGTCCAACCCCTGTAACTCACTGACTAGCTCACACGGCCTGACCACACGCCCATGTGTCTAGCCCATGTACTACTCGAAATGGCCACACACGCCCATGTGCCAAGCCGTGTGAAAACTAGAGGGTATACTGACTTGTGCCACACGGCCAATCACACGTCTGTGTGCTAGGCCGTGTGGAGCATACTGACTTGGTTTCTAAAACCACACTAGGGGACACACGGTAATGTAACATAACCGTGTGTCATACACAACTGAGACACACACCCGTGTCTCTGCCCGTGTGGACAAAAAATAGGCTATTTACCAAGCCAATTTGCCATCCAAATTTGCATGTACCTACACAACCCAAATGGTACAAATTCATAGCATAAATGAACATCTAACTTAACCACAATCAAGGCTAAATCATACCATTTCCAATACTAACAACCAACATGCTTATAAACTCATGTTTTACACATTCAAAACATACCAAATACACATATACAAATCAACTAACTGAACCTTTCCCAAACATACATCATTTTGCACCAATTCACAAGCACAATTCATATCTAAGATCAACCATTTAACAGTCATAATACCTATCACAAGTAATTATGAACTCATCAATAAAGAGCATTAACACATATATATATTGTAACAGCCCGTTTTTAGTCAAATCAGAATAGTGGTTTCAGGACCACAAATCTGATGTCAAAATATTTATTTTATTATTATTTTAATGTTTACAGTATGAATATATGATTGTGTGAAAATTTCGTTAAGAAATTTTATCGTTTAATTGGTCAATTTGAGAAAAAGGACTAAATCGAGTAAAGTGTAAAATGCATGTTCTATTAGTTAAATGTATCTATTAGCTATGGATCATTAAAATGGAGGTCCTTATGTTGTAATTTGACCATTTGACACATGAGTGAACATATATGGACATTTATTAAGGTGTTTTAATGGTTTAATACTAAGGTTGATTTAGTAATTTATGAATAATATTATATAAAACAAATAAAACAAAAACAAAATTTGGTTCCTTCATCTTCTCCACCACCAAAATTAGAAGAAAGAAATGTTCATGAAGGATTGCTAGGGTTCGGTCACTTTGATGCTCAATTGGAAGTCTGTTTTTGTCCTGTTTTTAATGATTTTTATGTTTTTGAGATCATTGCTTCGTATTCTAGCTAGCCCGTACCCTAAATTTCGAAACTGTTAAATATTTATCATGTTGCCATTGTTTATTGCTTGAGTAATTTAATAATTTATGATAGAATTGGAAAGTTTGATGTTAGATTAATAGCTTTTGTACAGTGATTTTTGACAAAAATGTCAAAAAAGGATTAAATTGAGAAATATGTAAAGTGAGTGGTTAAAATGTGAAATAAATGAGAAATATGGGCTAATATGAGTACTAGAGAAATTCGTCTAGCATGGGTGGTGACTAAATTGCATGAATTTTTTATTTTATGGAATAAGGACTAAATTGTAAAAATGTGAAAGCTTAAGGGTAAAAGTGTAAATCTGCCTTAAAGAGCATTTTGGACTAAATTGAATGAATAAATGATTAAATAAGTTAATTTTGAATATATTTAGATTAAGAAAAGCGAAATACGGACTTGGATTGGGGAAAAGATAAAGTTATCGACTAAACGACTTATTTCGTTGTTTCCACATTTGAGGTAAGTTTGTATGTTATAAATTCATTTCAAATGTATTTTATATGCTTTGATATAGCATGAATTGTGTTTATGTGATTACGAATGAGTTCGGAAATGAATCGATGAAGATTCGACAGTTGGAAACCTGATTGAACCTTAGGAATAGTTTAGGATGCTAGTGACATGTCATTAGGTATACTTGAGTTGGCTTCAGGCCATGATTTAGCACTATGTGTGCGAGATAAACCGATTTGGCTTCGGGCAGTGCATATCGGCTGATTTGGCTTCGGGCCATGATATCAGAATTTCGGATAAGTTACCTTGATTTGGCTTCGGGCCATGGTATATGTACTTATTGAGTGAGACCTTAAGTATCTGACTTCTATTCCGAATGGTTCAATGGGTAAAAGAAGAATGTGGTTGATTATGAGATTAGTACGAGATGGGACAGGTACATACAGAAATGAATTGAGTATTGAAAACTATGAAATTGATGAGTTCCTTGGTAAGTATATGAATGATCATTTGATAACTTGAGATTTAATAGAATTGTTGTACATTGTTTTTCATTATATGAATGATAACATACGAGCTTACTAAGCTATATAGCTTACTTTGTGTATTTTTTTGTGTTTTATAGTGAAATTGGAGCTAGCTTGGACTTAGGGATCGTCGGAGATCGTTTCACACTACCACCTATCACATGGTATCTTTGAACTTTGGTATTAAAGTATATGGCATGTATAGGCATTTTGAGTCATTTTGATTATGGATTGATAATGATTTTGGTCAATTGTAATGACTTGCAAATGTTTATGTTTTGGTTTGTAAATATAGCCATGAGATTTGGCTTAATTTTGTGAATTTGGTTATGTGCTTATAGTGCATATATGTTGATGTTTAAGTTCATGGGTGGATATGGAAATGGCTTATATTATGAGAATTGTGGTCATTGTTGCAAGTAGGTATTATGAATGGTAAATTGATGATTTGTGGAAATAGGTGTGCTTTTGAAACTAGGCCAAACAATGCATATTTGATAATGGTCATTTTGATGATTTGAGGTTATAAGCATTAGTATGAATTTAGATAGCATATTGTGGTACTTATGTGCTTTGAATTGGTTAGTATTGAAACGGTAAGATTTAGACTTGGCTTGGTTGTTTTGGATGGTATATTATGCTATGGTTTGGTGTCATTTGTATAGGTGAAGATGTGTACCAAGTGGGTGGCAAAATGGCTTGCTAAATAGCCTATTTCTGTCTACACGAGCAGGGACAGGGGCGTGTGTCTCAGCCGTGTGTGACACACGATCATGTTGCACGGCCGTGTATCCCCTGGTGTTGAAATTAAAGTGAAGTTAGTATGCTCCACACGGTCTCACACACGGGCGTGTGATCGGCCATGTGGTACAAGTCAGTATACCCCCTAATTGGCACACGGCCTAACACACAGCATGTGACTTGGCCGTGTTGCATAAGTCAGTATACCCTACAAGTTTGACACGACTTAACACACGCCCTGGTACACAGGCATGTGTGGCCACTTCGAAGGACACATGGGCTAGACACACGAGCGTGTGGTTGGCTGTGTGACCCAAGTCAGTATGTACCCTTTGTTTTCACAAGGCCTGTGACACAGGCGTGTGTCCCCTGTTGTGAAGAAAAATTTGCTAAGTGTTGAAAAATTTCCTGAGTTTCCAATTTAGTCTCGATTCACTTCCAAATCATGTTTAAGGCCTCGTAGGCTTTTAATAGGGACAAATTGATTGAGATTGAATAATGAATAATTGATTTGAGCAAATGTATGTTAAATAGTTGTTTATTATTTCGTAAGTCCGATAGTGCTCCGTGACCCTATTCCGGCGTTGAATACGGGTGAGGGATGTTACATATATACATCACCATCTAGACAAAATAAGCCAACTCTCATGGCTAAACACAAGACCAAACTTAATATTTACAAGCCAACACAAATGGCCAAAATACATATACCAAAAAGACCAAGTTCCTATACATGCCATATACTTAATATACCAAAGTTCATAGGTACCAAGGGATAGGTGGATAGTGTGAAGCGATCTCCGACGATCCCCAAAGCCGAGCTAGCTTGATAACACTATAAAACACGAAAAAATAAATAAAGTAAGCTATAAAGCTTAGTAAGCTCGTATAAAATAAACTTAATTCAACCTCGAGATTATAATTCAACAATTTGAATATATCAATATTTAGCATATATTAGCTAACAAACCTTCATATACACAATTACGATATAAATCGCATTCTTCACAAGTTTCTTCGAACCAAAGTTTATACAAGTCACGCACGTACCTGTACCATCTTATATCATTCTCATACTCAATCACATCTTTCGTTTACCCATTGAACCATTCGAAATAGAAGTCGGATACTCAAGAGTCTCGCACAATAAGTACCTATACCATGGCCTGAAGCCAAATCAAGGTAACTTATATCCAAAGTATTGATATCATGGCCCGAAGCCAAATCAATGTATCCTCTAATGACATGTCACTAGTATCCTAAACTATTCCTAAGGTTCAACCGGGATTTTGAGTGTCGAATCGTTGTCAAATCACTATCAAACATATCCACAGTCTTGTATTCACACTTTATGCAATATCAAAGCATATGAAATACATTTGTATCAAAACTTATAATATACGAACTTACCTCGGGTTCAAAAATGATGAGATTGGTTGATTAATTGAGTACTTTGTCTTTTCCTCGATCTAATTCCAAATTCTGCTTTTCTTGATCTATATAATATCAAATTCAGCCTATTTAATTATCCCTCTATTCAATTTAGTCCAAAACATACTTTAAAACACATTTACACTTTTGCCCCCATAATTTCACAACTTTTACAAGTTAGTCCTTATTTCATAAAAATACAAATGAATGAAATTCAACCACAACCCATGATAGCCGAATTTCAATTAGGTCCCTAGAAACCCATATTTTTCATTTATTTCACATTTTTAACCACTAAATTTACACATTCACAATTTATCCCCCAATTTACATTTTTACTAAAAATCACTTAACAAAACTTATATATCTATCAACAAGCATTCATAATCTATCAAGAAACTTAAAAAATCATACATATTCATCAATGGAGACATCTAAAATCTTTAACAGTTTTACAAAATAGTTCCTAGGCTAGCTAAACCTAGTTGCAGTAATCTAAAAAACGTAGAAATCATTAAAAAAACGGGACAAAAACCATACCTAATTGAGCATAAATGTCTTGGCCGAACCCTAGCCTTCTTTCTCCTTATGAAAATCAGTTCTTAATGTTTTAGGAAGAAGATGAATGAAATTAATGGCATTTGTTTTAATTAATTCACCTTTAATAACCAATTTACACAATTAACCTTTAATAACTTTAATATTCACATAAATACCAAGCCACTAACTCCATTTTGGGCTAATTAAGACTTAAAGACCTTTACTTTAATGTTCTATAGCTATTAGACACCTTTAGCTAATAGAACATCACTTTTACACTTTACACGATTTAGTCCTTTTTATCAAATTGACTAATCAAACGATAAAATTTTAAACGAAACTTTCACACTATCATATATTCATACTGTAGATATTAAAATAATAATAAAATAAATATTTTGACCTCGGATTCGTGGTCCCAAAATCATTATTCTGATTTGACTAAAAACGGGCTATTACATGTGTGTCTGCAGAAGTTTGCCAAAACTACCGAAAGCCTAATGATGGTGAAAGATACATCTATGTAGGTGACATGAATTCAGCGGAAGTTGAAGCAGTAGAGACTTTTAAATTATTATCATTAAGAACTGGATTTTATTAGGATTTGAATGGAACTTTTGTTGTACCGTCTATTAGGTGAAATTTGATTTCAATTTAGCACTAGACAAATTCGGTTTTTCTTGTTAATTTGGAAATGAAAATTTTATTTCTTTTCATAATTCAAATTTGGTTGGTTCTAGTTCTTTATCAAGTTATGATAATTTAAATTTACTCTATACCATTACTTCATTTAATGAATCCTTCCATTATGTGGTAGGTAAGAAACACAAATTAACCATTGACGATTTGATTTTTTGTGGCACAAGAAATGAGGTTGTCTTTCAAAGGAGAATTAAGAACTTGTGTTCAATAGTATTCTTGATCTTTTTGATTTTTTCTGGATACTCTGAAAAATATAAGGGTTTTAATATGATCTACTACTAAGATAACTTTTAAGAAGGATAATACTCATTCTTTGAGGATGTTGAATTTGTCGGGGGAGGGGGAAGAATTAAGGATATTGTATTTGAAAAAGATTTTGATATTCTTAAACATATTCTTTTAAGTGCTATTGATAGTGATCAGGAA
Organism: Gossypium australe; assembly: GCA_005393395.2. Lineage (NCBI taxonomy): Eukaryota > Viridiplantae > Streptophyta > Magnoliopsida > Malvales > Malvaceae > Gossypium > Gossypium australe. Next base: position 63,219,131 of record CM016624.1, on the reverse strand, counting down.
CATACTATTACACATGATATTGTTTAAGTAGTAACTTTGGATCCAGACAATGCCGTTGAGCCTCTCTTTTGGAAAAAAACCGGTTCGAAAATGGTTTTCTTACACAGTAGGAGAATAAAAAATTTGGAAATCTAGCCGGTTTGTAATATTTATAGCAATAAACCAATTACTGAATTCACACCTATGTTTTCAGCTAGACGGATCCATATGGTTCTTGGCTTTCAACCGAATGACCTTCTCCGCTATTATTGTACCACAAACTACTTCGAGTGTAAGCTCAAACTATTCGAATCAAACACAAAACCATAAATAAATTTCTTTGTTTTAGTGTGAAAAGAAAAATCTCTTCTCAAACAAAAACCGACATAATTGTTATTCCAAAAAATATATTTAATACTTAGAGAATAAAACTCTTTCTATTTTCAGACAGAGTAACAATATCTTAAAGTTGTATTTTTAGCCCTACCGGTGCCATCTATTTCTAGGGAGATGAAGTAGAACCTTTGTTGAATTGTAGAAATTTATTTCAACTGGAAAAACGAACTCATAGTCTAACTAGAAGTATAGGGGGCGACAACCCATATCAAGTCAATTATAAGTACTTCCTGGACTTTTAACCAAATACTTCATAATTTGATCCAACCCGATATTCATTTTTCTATTTCCCAAAATAAACATTTCAATTAATTTCCAATTAAATAATCTTCTCAACCTAATTCTAATTCCGTTAAAATCATGACAACTTTATTACCGCCTTTGGACGTACTAACGTCCAGAGTGTGAATATTGCGTTAAAATATAGAATTACGAAGTGGTATCCATAATTATACACGTCTAGTTATAATATCGTTTTACAACGGAGTGGATGAATACTCCGAAGATCGTACCCAATGGAGGCAAAGGTTAGGTTCATTTTAACCTACACACTAGAAGATCTAATTAATACTTTAACCAAGTTACAGTACGGAAACGTAAATAGAAGGTTTTAGGGATTTTTATAATACTAAGAATAAAACAAAATAACATAAAAAAAAAACAAAATTTCAAGAGATAGAAAAAGTAGAAGGAATCAAATCTGGTGATGGGTTATTAGCTTGGTTCGGCAATCCCAATCAACTGTTGTTTCGAGTTCCTCGTTAATCAACTAGTCGCTACCCTAGCAGAATCTTCTGATCTTCCACTAACATAACCAGTCAGCAAAGACTACTTATATTCTGGCCTCACAGTCCAGACTTGTAACACCCTATACATGGCCCGATCACCGTGCCCGAGTATTAGGATGCCACACCACCGTCTCATGTCATACACAATAATTAAAAGCTTATTCTAAAAGAAACGTCTATCATACTATCACTCGTATAGTTTTTAAGTCAATCGTACTATTTGATTATCATCATTACATGCTAAACATAAATAGTTTTATAATAATAATAATTAAACATGCATATGGTCCATTCAGCAAAATTTTCCAAGACAATCATGTAGGTATCGATACTGGCACATAGGTACCGATATTTCCTTTAAGTGGTATCGATACCACTTGGAAATTGATACTAAAACAACATTCTATTTCTCGCCCAAAAATGAAATTATAGGAATCATCGGTACGTTTCGAAAGGTATCGATAATTTTACCCCGAGTATCGGTACTCGTGATAGCGTATCGATACCAATTTACAATTCTGACTTCTTGCACATTTCAAAATCACAAAGGTATCATTTTTAAACATGAATATCAACACCTCTACTCCAAACTGGAAAAATACAACATACATCAGCATATAAATCATTCCAACATGTACAAATCCATCATGTTATCATATCATAATCAAATAAACGTTAAAACGACTGTAATAACAGTCTCAAACATCGAAAGTAAGTTCGAACAGTAATCAACATAATACGAAATGAATCTTATAAACTTAGGAACAAATAGTCTATGAAGGCATCCAAAACATCATGGCAAATATCAGTAAAAGTCTACCACATTGCCTTATTCCCAAAACGTAAACAAATAAAAATAACATCTAAGAAAAAACGGAAACGAACTTGCTTAGACCACCCTTCGAAACTACACCGCTCACACCAAAACTTAACTACTCTACAAGGGTTTTAAGAAAGGATTAGGTGAGCTTAACAAGCTCAGTGAATGCTCAAAATAACCACAATGTACACACAATTTCAAAGGTTAAACAAGAGCATACTACAACACGTTCACAACCATATTCTAATCAAGTCAAAATATCATATTCACATTTCATTAAATCATAAAACTAACATACACTCCTATATGCAATTACACTCAACTCACTTATATATAATTCATTTAACAATAATTCATCAAGACTCAAAAACGTATACATGCTTTAATAACTCACAAGCCTAGCTAATATATTCACATGCATTCATAAGTTAAATGAAAATGATCCAAACTATAATTACATACACAATTTACTATAATAACATACTAACATTTTGATGAAGCTTAAATCGACTCATTTAGCATATTATTCATATGTTCTTGCATCCATCTCACATCGTACTATTACAATATATAAGATCACATTCTAATGATAATTTGCAAAGCAACCACATACTTATTTTGTAGCGCGCCAAAATATAGGGTCCTTAATTTTTCATGTTCTGACCAAATTTCTTGTTTGCTCCAATGGCTGTGTGTTTTGGGTGTGTTTAGGGGTATTTAGGAAGCCTGGATTCAAGTATGGCCTCTGGAAAAATTTTGATTTTTGCTCTTTTGGAAACTTGAATGTTAGCTTGAAGGGCATATATTACGTTGTGTTTGTTTTGTGACACAAGTGAGCTTGTGTTATGGTGCCAAGTGGCGTGTTGGGCATTTAAAAGGGAGTGGGCTCAAATCTAATGGCATACAAAGATGGGATTTTATTTTATGTCTCTATGGTGTGAGAGGTAGAGTTTGATTCAAACTCTGTAGATGTGGTTGGGGACTGGGTCATCAAGTTTGAATAAGTTTGAATGGGGGTGCAAAGTGAATCAAGGAGCAATTAGTGGAGATTTTTAGGGAATTTGAATGAGAAGGGAGTCATGGCTGAATGGGGAAGCTTGAGTAGGGGATTTTGGCGAAGGGGAATATCATTTGTGCATTTTCGGTAATTTTGTGAGAGGGTTGAAACCAAAAATCCTCTCTGCTATTTCGGATTTTCTTTTTGTGCATTTCGGGATTTACTTCTTTTGTGGCATCTTGTGTAGCATTTTTGACCATTCGGGTTTTTTTCTTTTCGTCTTTATTTCTCAATTGCTGTCCACTCTTTGCCGAAACATAAACATCAAGTGCTGAGCTTTCCCTTGAAGTTCTTCTCCTTCTTCATCTCTCTGCCGATTCGACATTCCTCTTTTCTTCTTCCCTTAATTTCTTCTTGGCCGAATCATCTTCTTCTCCTCTTGGTTTTCTTCTTTGGCCGAACCTAACTTCCTTGTCTCTCTTGATTCTCGAAGTCGATTATTCTCTTTTCCTTGTGACGCCAACCTCTGTCAACTGGCCGATTGTTACTTTATTCGACCGTTTCTATCAACTAATTTTGGGTATGTATTCCTTGTTTTTATTCAGTTCTTAGTTCCTTTTTGATGGCTCTCTACTTTGGCAAAGCCGAATGATTAGGTTAAGGGTTGCTAACTCTTGGACCCTTTTCTCATGTTGGATTCTCTTGGCTAATGCAGCATTTCGGCAGGAAAGGGGTATAGATATCTTTCGGTTAGCATCATAAGTGGATTGGAAAGTATTCTTGGGTAAAGGTGAGTATCAATACCATTCTCTTTGGGATTTAATGTTAGTATAAGGTATTGATATTAACCGAACAACGTTGATGGATGTAGGTTTGGTATTCGTGCATTGCTTGTACGGATGAAGGTGCGTATTCACACTCTTGTTTAATTGTGAATAGGCAAAAGCCGAAAAGATGAAAAGCCGAAACTTCGTCATTTGAGGGCTCACGAGCGTGCGAATGCTCGTAGGGATAAATTGAGCCACAATCGTTGGCGATAGACCGTAGAGGCCGCCACGAATATTCTCGTGGGCTTAGGTCGTAATGGGCCTTGTTGGGCCAAAATGGGCCATGTGGGCCCAATAGGCTTGTGGGCCCTACAGGGAAAAAATCCACGGTAAGTGACTAATAAGGGATTGGGCTGCGAGGTTCGCGTAGCCGTGACGAAATGTGGACTGAACGGGCCACCCGAGCGTGTGGGCCCACTTGTGCCCAATTACACTGTTTTGGCCATATAAGTGATCCGAGTCATTTGAGACGATGGTAGGCCTTTGGAAAGGTCGTAAACTGTACCGAGTACCCTAATGGGTAAAATGACTGAAATACCCCTAATGGGTAAAATGACTGAAATACCCTTAATGAGTAAAATGACTGAAATACCCTTACACAGTAGAATTACTGAAATACCCCTGAGGGGTGAAATTACTGTTTTACCCCTAACAGGTAAAATGACCATTTTACCCCTAGTGGTAGTTTAGCTGATGTGTGTATGCCATCTATATGTCTGTTTATGAAAATGACATACTGCATACACGTAATATTTATGACACGACATTCTGCATTGGGGTTGGGATTCTAATTTGGAGGAAGTACTGTACTAGTGGCTCTGCCACGTTTTTACTGTTCTAGTGGCTTTGCCACGTATTCTGATTTTAGTGGCTTGGCCACGTTTACTGTTATTAGCAGCTTCGCTCCGTTACTATTAGCAGCTATGCTGCGATATTGGTGTGTTGGCTGGGTGGGTTGACTTAGTCCCCACATGGTGTGTTGGTTGGTACGGGTGGTGTGTTGGCTGGTTTGGGTTGGGTTGCATCACTGTTCTATTCAGTTATTATTTAGTATTATACCCAGACTGTTATTGTATTGGGCCAAGGCCCACACTGTACTGTTGCTGGATAGGGCTCAGGCCCAGACTGTTATTGTATGATAGTGGATTACACACTGAGTTCTTGTAACTCACCCTTTTCTTTTAATTGTATAGGTAATCCCCAGCCTTAGAGGATTTGGAGCTATGAGATACTCGGAGGTGGCCACATGTTTGAGAGTATTTTGATTTATACCTAGTTTTTTTAAAATTATTTATTTTGGGGAAATATTTATGTAATAAGGCCATTTGAGGTTTTTAACTTTTATTTGGATTTAACTTTTTGCATTAACCTGTTAGATTAGGAAACACAGGTTTTCAAAATAGTAACTGTTTCCAAAGAAAACCACGCATTTTCAAATTTTAAAGTTTACAATTGGAAAAGCTTCTGCAGTTTTTAATCTAGATTAATAAACTTGTAATAAATGATATGACTAATAAGTGATTAACAAGTTTTGATTTTACAACCCCAACGTTTTAAATAGTAATTAGTTTTAAAAAGGATTTAAAACTTTAGTCACGAATTTACATCGATAAGACCGATTTTCAGATTAGCACTTTGATGTGACACGTCAGATCTGGTCGTAACTTTTAGGCCGGGTTTAGGGTGTTACATTTAGTAGTATCAGAGCCAAGTTGCAAAACTCGGCTGTGGAATGGGTTCTCAAAATGTTTTCTAAAATTGTCTAAATTTGGTGTTGGAAAGAAAATTGAAAGGTTGTTACTGAAAGTGTGGCACATCAAGTCTTCGGCGCCAAATCTGTAAGTTCTCTAACTGGAGCGGAGTGTAGAGGATGGAACATTAGGATCGGCTAGGTTTATCGTATTGACTATCTGATATGCTATAGTGTTTGGGCTTCGGCCGATTGAAATATGGGGGCTTAGGCCCAGTTATGGTTTATGTGAGGTAATTGCACACTGAGCCTCCATGACTCACTCCCTCTGTTCAAACTTTTGCAGGTAATACTTAGCTCAGTGGATTTGGGCCGGAGTGGACTTCGAGGTGACCATGCACGGCTATTATTAAATTAATCTTTACTTTTCTTTGGATTTTCTTTAATTTGGGGATTTTATTATGTAATAAGGCCACTAATATTTTGGTTTATTTTTATTTTAAACTTTAATCTATGTTTGAATTGGTAAAACATTTTTTAAATGAAACGCAAGTGAAAGTTTTACAAAAACTGAAAACAACGAATTTACAAACGACATTTAACAACAATCTCAAATTAACTTAATGCAGCATCAAGCGTTTTCAAACGGCGCCTAAAAGCAGGATTTGGGCAAGTATAATTTCTATAAAAGGAACACTGAGTTTTCAGATAACTACCGAACTTGAAGTTTTCAAAGTGAGATTATAAAATTTCCAGACGAATGTGAAGTTTCATAAAAATCATCTTATGTGGCATACCAGATCCGGTCGTGGTGTTTGGGCCGGGTTTGGGGTGTTACAATTGTGGCATCAGAACCTGGTTGCAAAACTCGGCTATGGGTTTTGGGTTCAAAACGTTTTCCAAAATTGGTCCAAAAATGGTTTAGAAAATATATATATATGTGTACAGGTTTTTGGAAGTATGGCACCCGAGTCTCCGGCACCAAGCCCGTACGGTAAGTTTTCTGACTGAATTGAGTGATTTGCATGAAGTAGCTATATTGTGCTATGAGTGCTAGAAACTCAAACTTTAAAGATTGAAACCTTTAGGTATACGTATGTTATGCGAAAAAATACTTATAACTCTATTTTCATAAGACTACTCATTAATAAACAGTGAAAATAAATACTAATGCATAAAATTTGTAATCAAATTAAGACGATACAATAGACATGAGTGCTAGAGAACGTCGGCATGGTACACGCAGCCGAGATAGAGGCCGGGGTGTTGAGGCTGAGTTCTTAGAAGCGAGACATGAGCTTCAAGGTGAAGCGCCAGCATCACCCATGGCAGAAGCGGGGTCTCAGGACCGAACTGGTGGAGATGATACTTTGTCACAAGTGATGTTGCGGGTTCTGGAGCGAGTTGCTGGGGCAAGCACTGGGTTGGTATCTCGAAAGTCTATTCCTGAGCAACTTCGAGCAAACGGAGCTGAAATGTTCAGGGGTATTTCTGGTGTGGCCCCAAATGTAGCTGAATATTGGCTAGAGGCAGTTGAGCGGATTATGGATGATCTAGACTGCACGGTAGAGGAGAAACTGAAAGGAGCAGTATCTCTTAGTGGTGGCTCACAGTAAGAGACGGTACTCCAGCAGATCGTCTTAACTGGGATTTCTTCAAGACAGCATTTCAAGGAAAATATGTTGGGGAAAGCTATGTGGATGCCCAGAGGAAAGCATTCCTGAATTTGGTACAAGGGAGTAAATCTGTGGCTGAGTATGAAGCGGAATTTCTGCGCTTGAGCCGTTACGTCCGAGGGATAGTTGCGACCGATTATGAGCATTGCGTATGGTTCGAAGATGGGCTGCAAGACGAGTTGAAAGTATTGATAGCTCCGCATCGGGAGAAAGACTTTGCCATTCTAGTTGAAAAACTAAAATAGCCAAGAATGTAAAGCGGACTAAGAGGCAAAACATGGATAAGGATAGGGGTAAAAATAGGAGGAGTTATGGGTCGTCAGGATCAGCTGGGGGTTTTCAGAAGAGGCCTAGGTTTGATGGGCCGGGTCGAGTTACAATGTCGGTTACTGTTCGTCAGTCTCGGCAGTGTGCTCAGTATGGGAAATCACATTCGGGAAGAGATAGAGGATATTTCAAGTGTGGATCTAGGGATCATCTAATAAGGAATTGTCCGCAAGAGTTAGCTAGGGCACGATCGGTAAGTCAGGGTTATGTGCAGCTGGGAAGAGGTGGACAGTAGATGCCGAGAGATCGTGGTCCGAACAGAGGGGGAAATGGTTCTGGTCGCGGTTGTGGAGCACCGGGCATGGGTGTCGGTAATGCAGATGCAAGACAGCCGGGTTTAGTCTATACAGCATGACGGCAAGAGGATAGTGATGCACTGGACATCATAACCGATACATTTCTTATAGCTGATAAGCCATTTCTTACTTTGATTGATATTGGATCGACCCATTCTTATGTTGTTTGTACTGTATCTGAGACTTTAAGTATAGAATCTGAAATTGCTGCTAGAGAAATGACTGTGGTTAGCCCTTTAGGACAATCCGTAGTAGTGAACAAGATGTTTAGGGATGTGCCTTTAGAAATTCAAGGAGTATTATTTCGGACAGACTTGATGGAATTGCCATTCGGTGAGTTTGACCTTATCTTAGGCATGGATTGGCTAGTTAAACATCGTGCTAATTTGGATTGCGCGACTAAGCGAATGGTGTTGAGAACTCCAGAGGATAAAGAGGTGGTTGTGATAGGGGCAAGAAAGAATTATTTGTCTAACGTGGTTTCTACATTAAGGGCTGTTAAGAAGGTTCGAAAAGGGTGCAAGGCATTTCTAACTTTCATCAGTGCTTTGGATGCGAAGGAGGTGACTGTAGAGGGGGTTAGAACGGTGAAGGAATTTGTGGATGTCTTCTCTAAAGAGCTTCCGGGATTGCCTCCGGATCGTGAGGTGGAATTTGGAATTGAACTACTTCCAGGTACGGCTCCGGTGTCCATCGCCCCTTATAGGATGGCGCCAAAAGAGCTAGTAGAACTTAAAGCTCAGATCCAGGAGTTGTTGGATCGTGGATTTACTCGACCAAGTGTATCCCCGTGGGGAGCGCCGGTGTTGTTCGTGAAGAAAAAGGACGGGTCGATGCATATGTGCACTGACTACCGCCAGCTGAATAAGTTGACGATTAAGAACAAGTACCCGCTGCCGAGGATTGACGATTTGTTTGATCAGCTTAAAGGGGCTTCAGTCTTCTCAAAGATAGACTTGAGGTCGGGGTATCATCAGCTTAAGGTCAAGGAGGCGGATGTTCATAAGACGGCATTTTGAGCTCATTATGGTCACTATGAGTTTTTAGTGATGCCGTTCGGTTTGACGAACGCACCAGCTGCGTTTATGGATATGATGAACCGGGTATTCCAACCCTATCTGGACCGGTTTGTTGTGGTGTTCATAGATGATATTCTGGTTTACTCAAAGACAGAAGAGGAACATGATGCCCATCTTCGGGTTGTTCTGCAAATATTAAGGTAGAAGCAACTGTATGCCAAATTCAGTAAGTGTGAGTTTTGGCTGAAGGAAGTTACCTTCTTAGGGCATGTTATTTTTGCGGAGGGGATTAGGGTGGATCCCCAAAAAATCGAAGCTGTTCTGGATTGGAAGCCGCCGAAGTCTGTAGCAGAAATTCAAAGTTTTTTGGGTTAGCAGGATACTACAGAAGATTTGTTGAGGGATTCTCTTTGATTGTAGCACCCTTGACCAAGTTGCTGCGGAAGGGGGTACCATTTGTTTGGGCTAAAAAATAGCAGGAAAGCTTTGAGAAGCTGAAGAGGATCTTGACGGAGGCTCCTGTATTGATTCAGCCTGAGGCTGGGAAGGAGTTCGTTGTTTATTGTGACGCTTCGCACACAGGGTTAGGGTGTGTGTTGATACAAGAAGGGAAGGTAGTTGCATATGCGTCTCAGCAGTTAAGATCGCATGAGATGAACTATCCCACGCATGATCTGGAGCTAGCTGTGGTAGTGTTCGCTCTGAAGATATGGAGACACTACCTGTATAGGGAGAAATCCATTATCTACACTGACCACAAGAGTTTGAAATATCTCCTTACTCAGAAGGAGTTGAATCTAAGGCAGCGGAGGTGGGTTGAAGCTATTGAAGGATTATGATTGCTCGACCGAGCATTACCTGGGTAAAGCTAACGTGGTGGCGGATGCGTTAAGTCGTAAGGTAATATCGGATTTGAGGGCAATGTTTGCTCATCTTAGTCTGTATAAAGACGGTAGTCTGTTAGTCGAACTACAAGTGAAGCCAACGTGGGTACGCCAGATTAAAGAGAAACAGTTATTGGATGATGTGTTAAGTGCTCTACTTTTGCAAGTACAGAATGGAGGGGTAGAGGATTATAGTTTGAATAGTGATGGAGTATTGTGCTTTCGTGAAAGGGTCTGCATGCCGAAGGATGTTGAGTTGAGACAGATGATTCTTCAGGAGGCGCATAGTAGCTCATACGCTATGCATCTTGGTGGGAGTAAGATGTATCGAGATCTGCATGAACAATTTTGGTGGCCTGGGTTGAAGCGAGAAATTACATAATTTGTGGGTAAGTGCTTGACGTGTTAGTAGGTGAAAGCGGAACATCAGTTGCCTTCGGGGTTACAACAGCCGGTGAAGATTCCACTGTAGAAATGGGAGAGGATAACAATGGACTTTGTTAGTGGGCTACCTCTTACGCCTACTAAGAAAGATTTGGTATGGGTGATTGTTGATCGATTGACAAAGTCTGCCCATTTCATACCTGTTCATATCGACTATACGTTGCAGAGGCTGGCTAAGCTGTATGTGGCAAAGATTGTGAGGTTGCATGGGGTACCCGTGTCTACCATATCGGACAGAGACCCTAGGTTTACGTCATGATTTTGGAGGGCACTGCATCAGGCACTTGGTACAAGACTGGATTTCAGCACGGCGTTTCATCCACAGACTAATGGTCAGTCTGAAAGGGTAATTCAGATCTTGGAAGACATGTTGAGAGGCTGTGTTATCGACTTCAGGGGTAGTTGGGAGGATTTCCTACCGCTGGCAGAATTCGCATACAATAATAGCTACCAATCCAGCATTCAGATGGCACACTACGAAGCGCCGTATGGTCGTAGGTGTCAAACCCCTACCTGCTGGACGGAGTTGGGTGAACGACAGTTGTTGGGTCCAGAATTGATCTCAAAGACAGAGGAGAAGGTTAGGTTAATTTGGGCTCGGTTAAAGGAAGCTTCCGACAGGCAGAAATCGTATGCAGACTTGAAGCGTAAGGAAATAGAATTTTCAGTAGGTGGTCGGGTTTTCCTGAAAGTCTCGCCTTGGAAAAAAATTCTGAGGTTTAGACGAAAGGGTAAGTTGAGTCCTAGGTTCATCGGGCCCTATCGGGTATTGAAACGTGTGGGACTAGTGGCGTATCAGCTTGAGTTACCTCTGGAATTGAGACAGATGCATGATGTGTTCCATGTCTCGATGTTGAGACGTTACCGTTCTGATCCGTCTTACATCGTACCAGTGGAAGAGATTGAAGTAAGGCCAGACCTGTCTTTCAAAGAAGAACCAGTGCAGATTTTAGATCGAGACGTTAAGGTACTAAGGAGAAATCCGTTCTGTTGGTCAAGGTCTTGTGGTGAAATCACGGTGCAGAGGAAGCCACGTGGGAGCAGAAAGATGTGGTGCAACAGCAATACCCTCATCTCTTTTGATCAGGTAAATTTCGGGGCCGAAATTTCTCTAAGGGGGTAAAACTGTAACATCCCAAGTTAGGGGGTTCTGCATTTCATGTTTTTGTGTGTTGCCTTGTTCTGCTTGCTATTTGGATGTGTTTGGGGGTCTTAGAGAAGCTTAGGTTCAAGCTAGGGTCTTGGTTAAATTTTTGTTTTAGGGCACTTTAGGGGGAAGAGCTTGTAGAGGTGGGCCTTATGTATATTTGTGTGTAGTTGATGTCACAAAAAGGGGTGTGGAAGAGTGGCAAGTGACGCCTAGGAAGCAAGGGGGAATGACGCCTCATGGGAGCTTGGAGGAGAAGGGAGTAGGTTCGAATCTCACAGCTTGCATTTTTGGGGGTTTTATTTTGCTAAGGATGGAGAAGAGGTGGATTCGGCCAAGACTCTGCATGTTAGTTGTGGAATGGGTCAACATATTTGAATTGGAAGGAGAGGGGTTGGTGGAGTAAGAATTGGTCAACTCATTTGAAATGGGGAGTGGAGAGTGAAAGGTGGAGGAATTCTTGGGATGTGGAGAGAGGGAGAGAGGTTGGCCGAACGAGGGAAGGGTGGGGCGAGTGCATGTACGGTTTTAGTTTGGGTTAGGTAGGGCCGAATTTCCTTTTGGGTGCTTAGGCATTGGTGAGCAATTTCGGTCATTAATGAAGGGGGGAGTGTTGTTTTCTTCAAGTGGTCATTTTGAGTTTAGTGTTCTAGAAACTCTCTTTTTGTTTGTTTCTTTTGCATTTTCAAACATTTGCTTCATTTCTCTTCTACCAAAACCGAAACACCTTGTAGCTTCATTTCTTCTCCTTCTTGTTTTTTTGCTGATAGCCGAATATCAGATTGGTGATTTGTGTTTTCTTTATTCCTGTTCCTTCCATTTGCTATTTGTTTTCCTTCATAGTCAAACCTCCCTAGTAGTCGTTTGGAATCATTTCTTTTGGAGTAGGTACCATAGCCGAACCCTTGTCCTCTATCTTTGCTTTCTCTTCTCTCTTCTTTGTTCTTATTCTGAGAAGTTGAATCTCCTTTTGCGACAATTGAAGGCACCCTTTTTCATTGTTTGTACCCATAGCCGAATATAGCCTCTTCTATCGACATACTCTTGTTTCTCGATAGCCACGCCTCCTAGATTCGAGTCATATTGCATTACTAGGTGTACCTGCGAGAGACTATACAAACCATCAATCTTTTTATTCATCATCTCTAGCTGGTTAGATAACTTGGTGACCACGTCGAGATTGAAGACACTGGCTGCTTTAGTAGGAATTGTCCTTATGACTTGCCACTGATAATTATTCAGTGCCATCTTCTCTATAAACTAAAATTATCTGCCAAAAGCAAATAGAGGAAAAATTAGCAAAGTAAAAAAACTAAAAATAAAAAATAATAATGAAAATAAATCGCAATAAAAAATAGCTAAAGTAATAAAAATTAAGAGTTCTTAATATTTTAGTTCCCCTGCAACGGCGCCAAAAACTTGATCGTTGTTTTTATGCGATGTCAAAGTCTTAAAGTTTATAAAAAAATGATCGAACCTGGAAACTAACTATGACAACGATTTGAGGCAAGCGCACCTATCGAACAGTAGTATAGTTAAGGCAAGACCGGATTGTCAAACCCAAAGGAACCAAAAGTACTAATACTAACTCTCTTTTAATTATCTAGCCTAAAATAAAGGGAATTTGTTTATCTAATCTAAAATTAACTAACAACTAAACTAAAGACTCTAAGACAAAGAAGAACGAAATTGGGAAAATAACTTTGGGAAAAACCAATTGATTTTTCCCTTCTCTCGTTGGTTTGGTTTAATCGAAGATTCTGACTGGCTTCTTTGGGTATTGGCCGATTGTAGAGGGGCTGATTCTCATCTCCTCTTATTCGTTAGCCTGCGGTTGAGGAAGTCTCTGGTAAGTATGAATGTTGGCCGAATAGGTAGTAAGGGGGTCTATCTTGCTTGGCTTGGCCGAAAGGCCATTTCTTTTGTTATATTTTGGGGAATCGGTCCTAACTAAAGGCATTATAGGGACTCATTCGATTTCATAGGCCAAGCCTTCTAGTATTCGAATTCTGTGGATCAAGGTAAGAAGTTCTTTTGAGTTAGTACCTTTCTCTCTTCGCTATTTGTTGTCTTAACCCAACATCATTGTTGAACAATCGTTGCTTTCGTTATAGTATTTTATTGATCAAGGTTCTTTCATGGAGGCGAGTGGAACTGTAATCTCGGTTCCTAAGTCTAAGCGTCAAGCGGTGTCGGTGGTTCAGAATTTTCCCCCAGGCTGCGGTAGAGAGCCGACATCTGCCTGGGATAGATAGATTGCGGTTGTCCCCTCTACTGAAAGTGTCGACAATATTGAGAGTTTAGTTCTCCGCATTTTCAGGTGTGTGATTCCCACACCTTCTTTTGTTTGATATATATATATGTAAAAAGTATATGTGTTGTTTGAAAGCCGAAAACTCGGTAATGGCTATTGAGTTACCCTTAGAGGGTAGAAGCGAAATACCAGGTTAGTTATTCTTCGATTATGCTTTATAAATATTATCGTTAGCATGAATATACATGTGCTATAAATATTCTATGTATGCTGTTATATGATGTATTCATTTCACTATGATTGCATGTGCATGGGATTGGGGAAATGATAATGATGTAAAGGGGCAGTGTATATCGGTCACTTTGTCACATTAATCCGATGGCTCGGTGCCATATATGTATATTGGTGATTTGGTCACATTGATTCGGTGGCGAGGCCACATTATATCGACTTTGAGTAGCATGACTGCCAAATAGGAGTGTAGCGGATGGAGGGTTGATTGTAGAAATCCCCACAGGTGTGCTGAGGATGGATATATGGAGCGGAGTGTAGAGGATGGAACATTAGGATGGGCTGGGTTTATCGTATTGACTATCTGATATGCTATAGTGTTTGGGCTTCGGCCGATTGAAATATGGGGGCTTAGGCCTAGTTATGGTTTATGTGAGGTAATTGTACACTGAGTCTTCATGACTCACTCCTTCTGTTCAAACTTTTGCAGGTAATACTTAGCTCAGTGGATTTGGGTCGGAGTGGACTTTGAGGTGGCCATGCACGATTATTATTAAATTAATCTTTACTTTTCTTTGGATTTTCTTTAATTTGGGGATTTTATTATGTAATAAGGCCACTAATATTTTGGTTTATTTTTGGTTTAAACTATAAACACTTTAATCTATGTTTGAATTGGTAAAATGTTTTTTAAATGAAATTCAAGTGAAAGTTTTACAAAAACTCAAAACAACGAATTTACAAACGATATTTAACAACAATCTCAAATTAACTTAATGCAGCATCAAATTTACAAAAACTCAAAACTTTAAACACTAATATTTTGGTTTATTTTTGGTTTAAACTTTAAACACTTTAATCTATGTTTGAATTGGTAAAACATTTTTTAAATGAAATTCAAGTGAAAGTTTTACAAAAACTCAAAAAAACAAATTTACAAACGATATTTAAAAACAATCTCAAATTAACTTAATGCAGCATCAAGCGTTTTCAAACGGCACCTAAAAGCAGGATTTGGGCTAAGTATAATTTCTATAAAACGAACACTGAGTTTTCAAATAACTACCGAACTTGAAGATTTCAAAAGTGAGATTCTAAAATTTCCAGACGAATGTGAAGTTTCACAAAAATCATCTTATGTGGCATACCAAATCTGGTCGTGGTGTTTGGGCCGGGTTTGGGGTGTTACAATTGTAGTATCAGAGCCCGGTTGCAAAACTCGGCTATGGGTTTTCGATTCAAAACGTTTTCCAAAATTGGTCCGAAAATGGTTTAGAAAATATATATATATGTGTACATGTTTTTGGAAGTATGGCACCCGAGTCTCCGGCACCAAGTCCGTACTGTAAGTTTTATGTTATGAAACGAATGGTATGATATTATTAAAAGGTGAATGCTATGTGATAGATTGAGATAAATAGCACAAGTGTGTGTATTCGGAAATGTGACCGAGATAAATAGCACTGTGTGTGCGGAGTAATATAAGCTTCGGCTTTGTGGTTGGCACTGTGTCCAATATCGATTCAAGATCGGTTTGATATGGATGCACTAAGTGTCCGATGCTAATTAAGCTTCGGTTAACTATTTAGGCTCTAAGTGTGTAAATAAATTGAAGAAGGGACGAATGTTGACCGAAGTGATTCATGAGTACTGAGTAGCTTAAATATTTGACAAACTAAGTGTTGGCTAAGGTACATTCGGAACATATGTGGTTGATGAAATTACGAATGTGTTTATGGAAGGTTAATTGAAATTATTAGCTTTGGATATTAGATTTTGAAATAATTTAGGTGATGATATGTTTTGATTTAATGTATTTTGTTACGAACTTACTAAGCTGTTGAAAGCTTACTGTGTGATTTGTTTCTCTGATTTGCAGTGTCAGTACAGCTAGCTCGGATCTGGGATCGTCAGCATTTCAATCACACTATCGGCAAACTATTTTGGGTACCTTTGGATAGATGTACATAGTTGGAATATGGCATGTATAGGCTAGTTATTTTGAGACATACTTGAGATGTGTAAATAGCAATGTGATATGGCTAGATTATGATGGCATTGAGTATGAATGGCTTGGATATTTGGTGCATATTTTGGTATGGCTCGTGGGTAAAGAGAATGACCTATGAATGGTAAACTTTGTGTTGGTATGATGCTAATGTGATTTAGTGAATTTGGGAATGAATCATGGTTGGTATTGAATATGTTCAAGTGGTGTATGTTAGCTTATAAGTTGATATGTTTGAAAGTGAGTTTGTATGAGTTGATAGATTGATTTTATAATAGGAGATGGTTGCCAAAATGTGTGTATAAACATGCTTAAGTGTACTTGTAGTGATTGACCCATATGGGTGGCAATTTTGGCCTTGCAAATGGCCTATTTTTGCCACACGGGCCTGCCTAGTGACCGTGGGCGTAAGTTAGTATTTGGCCTAAGAGCACACGACCATGCCACACGAACGTGCCTGGTAGCTGTATGGTTTTTGGCAGGATCGACCACGGCCTTGGCACACGGGCGTGCTTGGTGGCCGTGGAGCTAAGGTCAGTTTCGACCACGGGGAGGACACACGAGTGTGTCTAGCGGCCGTGGGAGACACACGGCCTACCCCCACGGGCGTGTATCCCCTGAAACCTAGAAAAGTTTTAATTTTCCATGAAATTTTGTATGTGTCTTGGTTTAGTCCCGACTCGATTTATAAGCATGTTTAAGGTCTCATAGCCCTTGATAAGGGACATCGTGATCGTATATGAATGTGTTTGTAGATGATTGACTTTGTGTCGTATTTGGGCTGTAAATAATCCTGTTGTCCGGTAATGCCTCTTAACCCTATCCCGGCGATGGTTTCGGGTTAGGAGTGTTACAACTACCGTTTGATTAATTTGATGTAATTCTGGGTATGGATTGGTTGATGCTGCATGATGCTGTTGTGAATTGTAGATGAAAGACTATTGGATTGAAATGTCAGAAGAGTGAAATCCTTCGAATTGAATTAGATGAGTCGAGTGGGTTGCCTGTTATGATTTCGTCGATGTCAGCTCAGAGAAATGTGAGAAAAGGCTATGATGCTTATCTGGCATATGTACTGGATACAAAAGTATCTATATCGAAGATTGACTCAGTACCAATGGTATGTGAATATTCGAATGTGTTTCCAGAAGAGTTACTTGGGTTACCACCGATCAGAGAGGTCGAGTTTGCTATTGAATTAGTATCGGGAACATCACCGATATTGATAGCTCCATACAGAATGGCTCTGACAGAATTGAAAGAATTGAAAGCTCAGTTGCAAGAGTTAATAGATAGAGGTTTTACACGACCTAGTTTTTCACCCTAGGGTGCACCAGTTTTGTTCGTAAAGAAGAAAGATGGATCGATGAGAATGTGTATTGATTATCGTTAGCTCAACAAGGTTACGATTAAGAATAAGTATCCTTTTTCGAGAATTGATGATTTATTTGATCAGTTGAAAAGAGCGATAGTTTTTTTGAAGATTGATTTAAGGTCTGGATATTACCAATTGTGAGTTAAAGATTCAAATGTGCCAAAAACTACGTTCAAAACAAGGTACGGGCATTATGAATTTCTTGTTATGCCTTTCAGATTAACTAATGCTCCTGCTGTTTTTATGGATTTGATGAATCAGATCTTTAGACTGTATTTAGATAGATTTTTTGTTGTATTCATTGATGACATTCTGATATATTCCCAGGATGAATCTGAGCATGCTGAACATTTGAGAATTGTGCTACAAACCTATAGAGATAAGCAACTGTTAGCTAAATTCAACAAATGTGAGTTTTGGCTCCGAGAGGTTGGATTTCTAGGACATATTGTTTTAGCAGAAGGCATCAGAGTTGATCCGAGTAAAATTTTAGCAGTTGTTGATTGGAAACCACCAAGAAACATATCTGAAGTTAGAAGCTTTCTGGGATTAGGTGGCTATTATCGGTGTTTTGTAAAAGGATTCTCGATGATTGCTACTGTAACACCCTTAACCCGTATCTGTCGTCGGATTGGGGTCACAAGGTATTACTAAACACAATTTTATCACTTTGGTTTATAATTTTGAACATGCCGATACATGGATTAATGTTCACAAACAAATACTGCATTTTCAAATCCATATTATGATTAGGCATATTATAACAGTCACAAAAAAAATCCTATGTGTATTTGACTATTTCGAATTAACCAATCATACAAGACATGTATACACTTTGCCATATGTTCCATATCCAATTCGGCTATCAAGATAAATGCCATACAAATTTCTTTTCATATTCATGCTTTACTCAAATACTAGTAATTGTCTATGTACAAGTAAATATATACTCATACCATACTTATATGGTCAACCAAATCTTACCAATTTATAATTGAATGTATACCTAGGCATAGAAAATTTTTATGAACAAATATCCGAAATAATAAAGTCATATCGCTATTAATTTATCTATCACTTTATTCACATAGATAGAATCCATCATGTAACTATCAAACATCATGACATATACAACATGATATATATATATATATATATATATGCACTTATTTATACCATAACCGAATAGGCCATTTCATACATCAAAACCTACGCTTGCACGTTTAAACCAATCAGACCATATACATATAACATTCCTTCATCTATTCGATATAAACTTGAGTAAATCACTTTAACAACATTTCTTCCTAAGTTCAAGAATCAAACACATTCACATATATATATATACAGGAATTAACTACTTAAATGTAATCAACTAACGGACTTTACAAAGTCAATCTTGTTCGATGGCTATCTTGACATTTAGGTCAACTATATGAATATCTATACTAAACAAAAATGTATTTCTCACTTTAATGATACAATGAGTTAATGACTAATTAAATGAATGACATGAATGTCATGGTGATTAGCTAAACATCCATCCATGCAACTCCTATTACCGATTATACTACCATGAAGAACATGCATCAAAGTCACATTCATTTAAGATCATAGTTTCATAACTTAGCCATTTTCGCATGGCTATACTTATATACAAGACAAAAATTCTTTGGTTTCAAAACTTAGTCTAACCTATACATGCCTTTGGTTCAAAAACTAAGCTTATAAATACCAAAAGATATGATAGAGTGGTTGACTTCGCTGACAATCCCCTGAGCTCGTAGCTTGATCAAAATCTATAAAACAGAACAATAAACACACACAGAGTAAGCTTACTACCTTAGTAAGTCTTAAGCAATTATAGTGTAGCATTCAAACATTCAAACATTTTAAAACAATTGGTTTATGACATTGAATATAAATAATTTAACTTATAAGTTCATTATGGCCGAATGCTATTACCTTACTTAACCTAACAATTATCATTTTCTTACTATAAGCATGCCAACTCACCGAAACACCTAAATACAATATGTATTCGCATTTTCCAAACCAAATAAGTATAACATACATATTAACCACATGTAATCAGTCATACACATATGTAAACGTATCCAATCACTCTCACATTTAGCATTTACACATATGGCCGAATCTCAAAGGCATAACCAAGCTTAAATTCCATATATATATATATATATATATATATATCATACTCATTATTGGTAAGTTCAAATGCAGATATTAAAATCTTACTGAAAGCTTCAATTATATCACATCTCACTTAATTCGAATGGTAATATAATAACTTACCTTATTCCTTGCAACTATGAAAACTTATACTTACCCGAGCATTTAGCTTATTGCAGTAATTACGTTCCACCTTGAAAATGATTCATGAATTCTCCATTTATAATACATCACTGGCATTAAGCCTGCTAGGCATCAAGGCCTGAAATACACACCGGCACTAGGCCTGCTAGACCCGAGGTCTGAAATTTAAACACTGGCATTTAGCCTGCTAGGCAATAAGCCTGATATGGTTCACCGGCACAAGGCCTACTAGGCTCGAAGCCCGAATAATGATACTATTACCATCTTATACACATTACATGCTGTCCAAAATTTCATAATTCACACATTATTCAAATCACTTAAACATATCATCTCGGTTAAAAATTTAACAACATTTCATTACAAATTCATTATCCATATTCGGCTTTAACAAATTTTACCACTGTAATTTCATAATTCAACATATAATCAATATTATAAATGATATTAACGATATTAAATTGCTTATTGACTTACCTCAGAAATCGTCGGACAGCAAAAACCGGCTATTCAATAACTTTTGCCTTCCCCCGATACAAGTCCGTTTTTCTTTGTTCTTGATCTAAACACATTCAATTTGAGCTCATTCAAACACATTTTATTTCAATTTAATCCAAAAACACTTAAATGGGCAAATTACTATTTTACCCCTGATATTTACAACTTTTACAATTTAGTCCCAATTGCACAAAACACAAAATACACATAATTTGGAACTACACCTTTAGGGCCGAATCTTCCTCATGGCTATATAAGTCCCTACATTTCATTTATTTTACATTTTAATCCCTTAAAAAATTATTTTTGCAATTTAGCCCAAAATACTCAAATTCATCAAAAATCCAAAGACAAAACATATCAATCTAACACATATATTTCTTAATTCATCCTTAAACAACATAAACAACTAATTATCAACAATAGCTCAACTCAAAAATTAAAGCATGGATCTTGAAGATTTCTAAGCAACGATCTCAAAAACGTAAAACTTATCAAGAACCTAAATCAAACTAACCTTGGATTTAAGCTTATAAGTGCCAAAAATCAAGTGAAACAAAGCCTTTCTTCTTTCTCTAATATTCGGCCAAGAGAGAAGCAAAAATAATGTTGGCTTATTTTGTGTTATTTTAACATATATTATGTTTATTACTTAATTACTAACATAACCTTTTAATTAAAATAAAACTAACATATATAATAAGGGTATTATAGTCTTAAGCCGTCCACTACCTTGTAAAATGGGCTAATTGCCCTTTTAGTACCTCCTATTAAAAAGCCACTATCACATTAGTACCTTTCACTATAGTTTGTAACTTTTGCACTGTACGCGATTATGTCCTTTTGTTAAATTAAACACACAAACAATCAAATTTTCATACGAAACTTTCACACATAATAATTCACATATAATAAACACCGAAAATAATATTTAAAAATTTTTCAGACTTGGTTTCGTGGTCCCGAAACCACCGTTCCGATTAGGGTCAAATTCGAACTGTTACAACTCTCCCCCCTTAGGGATTTTCGTCCCCGAAAATCTTACCGTTAAACAAAGTCGGATATTGTCGCCTCATTGAATCCTCAGGCTCCCACGTAGCCTCTTCTACTCCATGTCGATTCCATAGTACTTTTACTAACGAAATTTTCTTGTTTCTCAACTCTTACATTTCACAAGCTAAAATACGAATCGGTTTCTCCTCGTACGTCATTTCGGATCGGATTTCAATCTCAGACGGAGAAATCACATGTGACGGATCGGATCGATATTTACAAAGCATCGAAACATGGAAGACATTATGAATCTTTTCTAGTTCAGAGGACAACTTTAATCTATAAGCAACAGGCCCAGCACTTTCGATGTTCTCATACGGTCCGATGAACCTCGGACTTAATTTGCCTTTTCGACCAAATCGAAGTACTTTCTTCCACAGAGAAACTTTCAAAAATACCCGGTCTCCGACCTGAAACTCAATGTCTTTACGTTTCAAATCTGCGTATGACTTTTGGCGATCTGATGCAACTTTCAAACTATCTCAAATTACTGCCACTTTCTGTTCAGTCTCTTTAATCAAATCAACCCCGTATATCTTGTTTTCACTGAGCTCGATCCAGTACAATGGTGTACGACACTTGCGACCGTACAAAGCTTCGTAAGGTGCCATTTTGATACTAGATTGAAAGCTATTATTGTAAGCAAATTCAATCAAAGGTAAGTATCGTTCCCACGTACCTTCAAACTCGAGGACGCAACATCTCAACATATCCTCAAGTATCTGAATGGTTCGTTCAGACTGACCATTTGTCTGCGGATGAAAAGCTGTGCTAAAGTGTAGTTTGGTACCTAAAGCATCTTGTAATTTCTTCCAAAACCGCGACGTGAATCTCGGGTCTCTGTCCGAAACAATGGAAATCGGCACACCATGTAATCTCACAATTTGATATACATACAACTCAGCAAGCTTATCGAGCGAATAGTCCGTACGAACTGGAACAAAGTGAGCTGATTTGGTTAGTCTATCCACTATAACCCAGACTGCATCTTTCTTGCTCGGTGTCGTAGGCAAACCGGATACAAAATCCATAGCAATTCTGTCCCATTTCCATTCAGGTATCATGATCGGCTGAAGTAACCCAGAAGGCACCTGATGTTCAGCTTTTACTTGCTAACAAATTAAGCACTTTGAGACAAATTCGGATATGTCTCGTTTCATACTAGGCCACCAATAGAACTATTTCAAATCATTATACATTTTCGTACTACCCGGATGTACCGACAATCAACTATTATGAGCCTTATTCAACAACATATGAATCAAATCCACATTCCTCGGAACACATATTCGGCCTTTGAAGTTCAAACAGTCATTTTCATCAATTCGAAACTTTGACTCTGCATTACTTTCACACTGAACTCGTCTTGCCATCGTGTCTTTGTCAACTCTCTGAGCATCACAAATTTGTTGAATATACAAAGGTCTTGCTTTCAATTCGGTTATTATCGAACCATCATCAGACATAAACATATGTGCGTTCAACGCACGAAGAGCAAATAATGATTTCCGACTTAAGGCGTCCGCAACAACATTGGCTTCCCCGGATGGTAGTCAATCACTAGTTCGTAATCTTTCAACAGCTCTAACCATCTACGTTGTCTCAAGTTCAAATCTTTCTGAGTCATCAAGTACTTTAAACTCTTGTGATCCGAATAAACATGACATTTCTCACCGAATAGATAATGACGCCAAATCTTTAACGCGAATACAATGGCTGCTAACTCCAAATCATGTGTCGGATAATTTCTTTCATGTGGCTTCAACTGTCTCGAAGCATAGGCTACTACTTTGTCTTCCTGCATTAAAACGCAACCCAAACCATTCAAAGATGCATCACTATAAATAACAAATTCTTTACCCGGTTCAGGTTGAACTAACACTGGAGCCTCGGTCAAAAGAGCTTTCAACTGATCGAAACTTTTCTGACATGATTCCGTCCATTCGAACTTGACATCTTTCTGTAATAGCTTTGTCAAAGGTGTGGCTATCATAGAAAAACCTTTCACGAATCATCTGTAGCAGCAAGTCCCATAAAGCTTCTAATTTCAGAAATATTTCTTGGTGGTTTCCAATC
This sequence comes from Gossypium australe, assembly GCA_005393395.2. NCBI lineage: Eukaryota > Viridiplantae > Streptophyta > Magnoliopsida > Malvales > Malvaceae > Gossypium > Gossypium australe. Next base: position 63,196,009 of record CM016624.1, on the reverse strand, counting down.
AAGTATAGCAGATATTTTATTCGGATCAACCCGTATGCCTGACGCCAAAACAACGTGACCCAAAAAACTAACCTCATTCAGCCAAAACTCACACTTACTAAACTTTACGTACAATTGTTTATCTCACAAAGTTTGTAGCACCAGTCTCAGATGCTCAGCATGCTCGGTTTCATCTCTGGAGTAGATCAGAATATCATCTATAAACACTACCACAAATCGATCCAAATATTGTCTGAAAATCAGATTCATCAGATCCATAAAAACAGCAGGTGCATTAGTAAGTCCAAAAGGCATAACCAGAAACTCATAATGTTCGTACCTCGTTCGAAAAGTAGTCTTTGGCACATCGGAATCTCTGACTCGCAACTGATAATAGCCCGATCTCAAATCTATCTTTGAAAACACTAAAGCCCCTTTCAACTGATCAAACAAGTCGTCGATCCGTGGCAACGGGTATTTATTCTTTATAGATACCTTGTTGAGCTGTCGGTAATCGATGCACATTCGCATAGTCTCGTCTTTCTTTTTCACAAATAAAACTAGTGCACCCCAAGGAGAGAAGCTCGGTCGTGCAAAGCCCCTATCTGTTAACTCTTGCAACTGTGCTTTCAACTCTTTTAATTCTATAGGTGCCATCCGATACGAAGCTATTGAAATCGGAGTCGTCCCCAGTGCTAATTCCATACCAAACTCTATTTCTCAAACAGGTGGTAAACCCGGTAGTTCTTCAGGAAACACATCTAGATACTCGCACACAACTGGTATGGATTCAATCTGTTTCTCAGTAACTTTACTATCCAGCACATAAGCCAAGTAAGCTTCACACCCTTTTCACACATACTTATGAGCTAACATCGAGGATATTACTGCCAGTAACCCATTCAAGTCATTAGATTCAATCCGGATAATTTCACCGTTCTGGCATCTCAAATCAATGGTCTTTCTTTTACAATTAACAATAGCATCGTGCAAAGTTAACCAGTCCATTCCCAAAATTATATCGAACTCGTCGAAAGACAACAATATTAAATCAGCTGGGAAGCATGAATCCTGAATCATCAACGGGCAACTTTTACACACTTTATCAACCAGAACACATCGACCCAAGGGGTTTGATACACGAATCACAAACTCAGTAGACTCAACAGGCAGAGTCTTACTGGATACTAAAGTTTCACACACATATGAATGAGTCGAACCAGGATCAATCAATGCAATCACAGTAGTATCATAAAGAGTGAAAGTACCGATGATAACATCTGGGGAAGAAGCATCCTCTCTGGCACGTATAGCATATGCTCTAGCAGGTGCACGAGCCTCTGATCGAACTGCAGTGTCTTTGGTTCCTTTCTGACTACCACCTACATTTCTCGAATGCCTAGGTGGTCTGCCTCGCACTGATACATTACTCGGTCTTGTATTCTGAGCTGTATTTTGCTCGGCTAGCATCGGGCACTCTTGAATAAAATGATCCGACGACCCACATTTAAAGCAGGACTGATCACGAAATCTACAACTCCCAGAATGCCATTTACCACAATGCTTGCATTCAACCCGATTCTGCTGGACATTACCAACACTGGCCATCGAAGTAGCTCGAGAACCCACAGGTGGTCGATCTCGTCTAGATAAGTCTGAAGTAGCTCTATGTCGACCAGATTCATACTTTGAACTTCTTGGATACCGAATGAAATGTCTTACTCGATGATCTTTTACGAATGTCTCTAGCTTCCATTTCAGCCTTTCTTTTCTCTTTCCCAAGCTCTTCGGCTTTGCAAGCTCATTCGACAAGTACCTCGAACTCTTTAATCTCGAGTATGCCGACTAGCAACTTAATATCTTCATTCAGACCGTCTTCAAATCTTTTACACATAATGGCTTTACTTGACACACATTCACGGGCATATCTGCTCAGTCTGACAAATTTCTGTTCATACTCAGTCACGATCATTCGACCCTGTTTCAATTCCAGAAATTCTTTTCGTTTCTGATCAATGAATCTCTGACTAATGTATTTCTTACGGAACTCGGTCTGAAAGAAATCCCAAGTCACTTTTTCTTTCGGAACCACCGATACTAGTGTATTCCACCAGTGATATGCGGTGTCCCATAATAAGGATATAGCACACTTCAAGCATTCGTCTGGAGTACATGACAGCTCATCGAGCACACGGATAGTATTATCAAGCCACATCTCAGCTCATTCTGCGTCGTCATCATCATTAGCTTTAAATTCTTCAGCCCCATATTTCCTGATTTTATCAACGGGAGGCCTGCTAGATCTCATCGGATCTATCATCAGAGGTGCTGAAGGTATCGGAGTTGGATTATTCGGGGGTGGAGGTTGTTGTACAGCCGGATTAGTCCGAATAAATTGGGTAAACCATTCATTCATCTTCTGGTAGAAGGGTTGCTTAGCCTCCCCCTCATGGCTACCTGAGATAGGTCGAGAGTCTACCGGTGCTGACCCATGTACGAGATCAGGCGCTACGCTCTCTACATCATCAGCTACGGCTCTGTCAGGATCCATTTACTATATAAAACACAATTTAAATGTCAGAAATCACCACACTATCGTATTCTAAAATTAAGGCATGTATAGCTAGACTCACACACGCTACGTAGTCCTAGAATCGACTAAATCGTAAGCTCTGATACCAATCAAATGTAACACCCTTAACCCGTATCTGTCGCCGGATTAGGGTCACAAGGTATTACTAAACACAATTTAATCACTTTACTTTATAATTTTGAACATGTCGATACATGGATTAATGTTCACAAACAAATACTGCATTCTAAATCCATATTATGATTAAGCATATTATAACAGTCACAAAAAAAAATCCTATGTGTAATTGACTATTTCGAATTAACCAATCATACAAGACATGTATACACTTTTCCATATGTTCCATATCCAATTCGGCTATCAAGATAAATGCCATACAAATTTCTTTTCATATTCATGCTTTACTCAAATACTAGTAATTGTCTATATACAAGTAAATATATACTCATACCATACTTATATGGTCAACCAAATCATACCAATTTATAATTGAATGTATACCTAGGCATAGAAAATTTTTATGAACAAATATCAGAAATAATAAAGTCATACCGCTATTAATTTATCTATCACTTTATTCACATAGATAGAATCCATCATGTAACTATCAAACATCATGACATATACAACATGATATATATATATATATATGCACTTATTTATACCATAACCGAATAGGCCATTTCATACATCAAAACCTACGCTTGCACGTTTAAACCAATCAGACCATATACATATAACATTCCTTCCTCTATTCGATATAAACTTGAGTAAATCACTTTAACAACATTTCTTCCTAAGTTCAAGAATCAAACACATTCACATATATATACAGAAATTAACTACTTAAATGTAATCAACTAACGGACTTTACAAAGTCAATCTTGTTCGATGGCTATCTTGACATTTAGGTCAACTATATGAATATCTATACTAAACAAAAATGTATTTCTCACTTTAATGATACAATGAGTTAATGACTAATTAAATGAATGACATGAATGTCATGGTGATTAGCTAAACATCCATCCATGCAACTCCTATTACCGATTATACTACCATGAAGAACATGCATCAAAGTCACAATCATTTAAGATCATAGTTTCACAACTTAGCCATTTTCGCATGGCTATACTTATATACAAGACAAAAATTCTTTGGTTTTAAAACTTAGTCTAACCTATACATGCCTTTGGTTCAAAAACTAAGCTTATAAATACCAAAAGAGATGATAGTGTGGTTGACTTCGCTGACGATCTCCTGAGCTCGTAGCTTGATCAAAATCTATAAAACAGAACAATGAACACACACAGAGTAAGCTTACTACCTTAGTAAGTCTTAAGCAATTATAGTATAGCATTCAAACATTCAAACATTTTAAAACAATTGGTTTATGACATTGAATATAAATAATTTAACTTATAAGTTCATTATGGCCGAATGCCATTACCTTACTTAACCTAACAATTATCATTTTCTTACTATAAGCATGCAAACTCACCGAAACACCTAAATACAATATGTATTCGCATTTTCCAAACCAAATAAGTATAACATACATATTAACCACATGTAATCAGTCATACACATATGTAAACATATCCAATCACTCTCACATTTAGCATTTGCACATATGGTCGAATCTCTAAGGCATAACCAAGCTTAAATTCCAATATATATATATATATATCATACTCATTATTGGTAAGTTCAAATGCACATATTAAAATCTTACTGAAAGCTTCAACTATATCACATCTCACTTAATTCGAATGGTAATATAATAACTTACCTTATTCCTTGCAACTATGAAAACTTATACTTACCCGAGCATTTAGCTTATTGCAGTAATTACGTTCCACCTTGAAAATGATTCATGAATTCTCCATTTATAATACATCACCGGCATTAAGCCTGCTAGGCATCAAGGCCTGAAATACACATCGGCACTAGGCCTGCTAGACTCGAGGTCTGAAATTTAAACACCGGCATTTAGCCTGCTAGGCAATAAGCCAGATATGGTTCACCGGCACAAGGCCTGCTAGGCTTGAAGCCCAAATAACGATATTATTACCATCTTATAAACATTACATGCTGTCCAAAATTTCATAATTCACACATTATTCAAATCACTTAAACATGTCATCTCGGTTAAAAATTTAACAACATTTCATTACAAATTCATTATCCATATTCGGCTTTAACAAATTTTACCACTGTAATTTCATAATTCAGCATATAATCAATATTATAAATGGTATTAATGATATTAAATTGCTTATTGACTTACCTCGGAAATCGTCGGACAGCAAAAACCGGCTATTCAATAACTTTTGCCTTCCCCCGATCCAAGTCTATTTTTATTTGTTCTTGATCTAAACACATTCAATTTGAGCTCATTCAAACACATTTTATTTCAATTTAATCCAAAAACACTTAAATGGGTAAATTACCATTTTACCCCTGACATTTACAACTTTTACAATTTAGTCCCAATTGCACAAAACACAAAATACACATAATTTGGAACTACACCTTTAGGGCCAAATATTCCTCATGACTATATAAGTCCCTACATTTCATTTATTTTGCATTTTAATCCCTTAAAAAATTATTTTTTCAATTTAGCCGAAAATACTCAAATTCATCAAAAATCCAAAGACAAAACATATTAATCTAACACATATATTTCTTAATTCATCCTTAAACAACATAAACAACTAATTATCAACAATAGCTCAACTCAAAAATTAAAGCATGGGTCTTGAAGATTTCTAAGCAACGATCTCAAAAACGTAAAAATTATCAAGAACCTAAATCAAACTAACCTTGGATTTAAGCTTGTAAGTGCCAAAAATCAAATGAAACAAAGCCTTTCTTCTCTCTCTAATATTCGGCCAAGAGAGAAGCAAAAATAATGTTGGCTTATTTTGTGTTATTTTAACATATATTATGTTTATTACTTAATTACTAATATAACCTTTTAATTAAAATAAAACTAACATATATAATAAGGGTATTATAGTCTTAAGCCGTCCACTACCTTGTAAAATGGGCTAATTTCCCTTTTAGTACCTCCTATTAAAAAGCCACTATCACATTAGCACCTTTCACTATAGTTTGTAACTTTTGCATTGTACGCGATTAAGTCCTTTTGTTAAATTAGACACACAAACAATCAAATTTTCATGCGAAACTTTTACACATAATAATTCACATATAATAAACACCGAAAATAATATTTAAAAATTTTTTGAACTCGGGTTCGTGGTCCCAAAACCACCGTTCCGATTAGGGTCAAATTCGAACTGTTACAGCTACACCGATGACTAGATTGCTACAGAAAGATGTGAAATTTGAGTGGTCCGAGATATGTCAACAGAGTTTTGAACAATTGAAAGCATTGTTAGCTGAAGCACTAGTTTTGGTTCAAACTGAGCTGGGTAAAGAGTTTGTGATTTTCAGCGACACGTCATTGAACGATTTGGGTTGTGTTTTGATGCAAGAAGGCAAAGTGATAGCTTATGCCTCCAAACAGTTGAAACCACATGAAAAGAATTATCCTACGCACAATTAAGAGTTGGCCACTATTATTTTTGCATTGAAAATTTGGCGACATCATTTATACGATGAAAAATGCCACATCTTTACCGATCACAAAAGCTTGAAGTATATAATGACTCAGACAGATTTGAATTTGTGACAATGGAGATGGCTCGAGCTATTGAAAGAGTATGAGTTAGTGATTGATTATCATCCGGGGAAAGCAAATGTAGTCGCGGATGCTGTAACAACCCTAACCCGTATACATCATCGGATTAGGGTTAAAGGCGTTACCGGACAGATCAAAAACTTTTACAAACATTTAGTAATACAATTCATCAACCACAATCAAAGTGTCCCTTTTATAGGTCAACGAGACCTTAATCATGCTTCAGAATAGATTCGGGACTAAACCGAACACATATGAAAGTTCTCAAAAATTTAAAACTTTTCTATATTACAGAGGTCACACGCCCGTGTGGATAGGTCGTGTGCCTCCCACGGCTTCTAGACACACCCATGTGTCATAGCCGTGCCAAATCAGAGCATGTATACTGACTTATCCACACGGCCACCAGACACGCCCGTGTGCCATGGCCGTGTAGAATTATGCTAGCTACTGACATGATCACACGGCCACCAGGCACGCTCGTGTACCATGGTCGTGTAAGATTAGGCTAACTACTGACTTATTCACACTGTAACATCCTAAAAATTAGAGTATCATCTTGTTATTTGTGTTGGCTCGGGTATGAATTTTGTATGTTTAGCATAGTCTTGTGAAGGCTTGATTTTATTTATGAAGCTAGAATAATTCTTAGTATTGAAAATTTAGTGAAGTGGATTAGGTGAACCTGACACTTAAGTTAATTTAAGTGTTAAATTCTAGCAGATGAGGAGTTAGTGGCAAGGTGGTTATGGTGCATGGATTGTTGCTTGAGGGAAGAGGTTCGAGTAGCATGGATTACATTTTGAAGACTTTATTTTTATGCACCTTACATTAAGTGTCGGTCAAACTATTCATATGGTAGGTTGGACTTTAAGTTTTATGGTAAGTTGAATAATAGTTTAGGAAAGCTTGTAATTTGGGACAAGAATCTTAAGGATTAAGGTTGATGTGAGAACATATGGCTTGATGTAAGGTATTTTGTTATGGAAAGTTTTGTGTGGATAGGTTTGACCTTGAAGTCCATGAATTTGGACGGTTTTGGAGCCTGGGGGGGAGTGGCCGAATTTTGTATTGTTGGTTGCTAGTTGGTGCCGAAATTTCTTTTGTTTAGATGGTCATTTTCGGCTAGTTTGGTAAGCCTTCAATCTTTGTTTTGTGTCATGTTCGAAACCTTCTTGTGTATGCCGAATTCTCCCTAGTGCACCAAAGTGAACAAAAACCGAATGTCCTTAGGTGTTTGTTGTTTTTCGTCTTAGGCATTTGGCCGAAACTCATTTGGAACCTCCCTCTCATCTTTTAATTCTTTGTAGCCGAAAAGAACCTCTTTTGGTTCTCATCTTTCTTTTCTTTTCTTCTCATATTTGTTAAAACTTGCAATTCTTCTTTTACTTTCTTTTTGGCCGAACCTTTTTCTTCCCCATTTCACTTGGTTTTTCTCCCATTGATTGCTAAAGCCGAATTCTCTTTCTCATTTTGATTTTCTTTGCCACTCACATACTTCATTTCTTTTTATCCACATATCATTTGCTTTCTTCTTTCAAAACCATAGTCGAAACTTCCCATTTCCTTCTTGATTTGACTTGGCCGAATATCAACAAGGGTAGGTCTTCATTTGGTTTTCTTCAATCAGTTTTGGAAGGGGGTAAGTATTCGTGGCCGTATTTCCTTTGTTTCTTTTCTCTTTTCTATGTCGTTTTTTCTTGAGGGCAAAGGCTGAATTTTTGGGCATTTGTTTGCAAGGTTCTAACTATTCTTAGGAACCGAATTCTTTTAGGCTCTTTGGGACTTTGGAAGCAATCGATCTAAGCCTTATTTCTCTAGCAATCAAAGTTGGTAAGTCAAGTGGTAAGGATTCATGTCGATTCATCATTATTTTAGTGGTTGAAAAGTCAAAAGACTATTGGGATTAAGGTGTGATGTTGGCCGAATGGTTTTGCTTATAGTTTTGTGGTTTGGCCGAATGTAGGACAAGGTGATCTAGTGCGGTAGATCGGGTCTTCGGATTTTAGTACTTGCGTTAGTGACAGGTGTGTACCTTACACACTTCATAACTCAGTTTATATATACATTTATAAATAACTAATCATGTTATTAAAGTGGAAAATTATGAGATCTTGATATGATACCATGATGGGTATAAGCAAGGAATCGGGTAAGTCCGTTTCGATATGACTCTTGCAATATGACGTATGATGATACGATTTATGATATATTTGCTATGTGATTCCTAATAGAGCATGTTGACATGATTTGTATAAATATTGCATTGTGATGGGTAATATGAGAGGAGGGGGAAGGATTTGATATCCGTGTCTTTGGGACACCAGAGGTTTGGCACCTCCAGTGGTTTGGTACCACAATATTATTTCGTGTCTTTAGGACACCAGAGGTTTGGCACCTCATAGCGACTCGTCCCAATGGCTTAGCACCACAGTGGGTTGGCCCCACATTTGATATTACGGGATCGTCGCCAGTGATTTGGTATCACACGTGGGTTGGCCCCACAACTTGATTATTTGTGACTTTGGGTCACCAGTGGTTTGGCACCACATTATTGGATATCGTGACTTTGGGTCACCAGTGGTTTGGCACCACCAGTGGTTTGGTACCACACGGGGTAGAAAAGGAGTTATGGATGGCTAGGTTGGGTGCATTATATATATATTGCTTGATTATGAATTGTGTAAGAATGTTGCATTAACCGGGGGAAGGATTTATGCACTGGGTCTTGGTGATTCACCTTCTCCCTTATCTTTTTCAGGTGATTCGTAAAATCGCGGATGAGGAGCCGGATGAACTCGAGGAGGCCATGCAATAAAAACTCGGTTTTATAAAAACTTCGATTTGGGTACTTTATTTTATCTTAATTTAGTTTTCATCTTTATTTGGATTTGTAATAAGGCCTTTTTAATTATGTTTTGGATCATTTATATGTTTTGGACTTGTTTTAAATATGACTTATAATTTACATGGTTGATATATATATATTAATTTGAGCACAAAGTTTTCTAAACTACAAAACGAAATGGTTTTCAAACGTTACCATCGGGTATAATAAATCATTTGATAATAATTAACAACTTAAGTGTTTTCGACAATTTACTTACTATAATGATAAAGGTTTTCAAATTAATAATTCAGGTTTTACTCAAAAATGGCATAAATGTTATCTAACCTATGGATGACAACTAAGCTTTAAAGTTTTATTTGTAGAATTTCAAAGTAAACCACCGGATTTTAAACTAGTCATGCACTTGCCTTCTAAAATTTAATCGGTAATTAGACTTAGTTCAAAACGTTTTCCTCTGTGGCATGCCAGATTCGGTCGTGGCGTATTGACCGGGTTTGGGGTGTTACACACACGGCTACCAAGCACGCCCGTGTGCCACGGCCGTGTATGCAAAATAGGCCATTTTCAAAGCCAAAACTGCCACCCATACAAGGGTCGATCCTACAAGCAAAATACCAATTCATTTCAAGCACACTTTACCTCCTAAACATGGCAAATAAATCAACAAGATCTCACATTCAATCTCATTTCCAGTCATGCCAATTTACACGACTAAAACACATATACATTCAAGCATGATTCATCTACATTTACCTTTCATATAAACATCCCTTTGCTCAAACATACATACTCATAATGCTTTCATATGCTTACCAAATTCTTGGCCATTTCATTAACTATCAAGCCATACCAAATCAAGCATCATATATCATAATCACTCATGCATATCATCAACATTTACCAAGCCACATCTCATGGCTATTTATACACATTTCAACCATAATCCAAAACAACTAGCCTATACATGCCATGTTTAGCTATGTACACATTTCAAAAGTACCAAAATGAATTTGAGTAGTGTGATGACGATCCTCGACGGTCCCCGAGCCTTCAGTAGCTTTGACGATCTATAAAAAAGAACAAACACACACACAGAGTAAGCTTTCAAAAGCTTAGTAAGCCATATACAAATAAGCTTAACATAAAATGCACATAACCTTATTGATACAATGACAATAATGGTTCTCATAACACATACATCACATATAGTATTTGGCTCATTTTCTTAGCCATATCTTACCACATTCTTCAACTCAAATATCACATATACACATAGCTCATTTAAGCATATCTTCACATACCATTCCATCATTTCATTGCACATATTTATCTTAGTAAGTACATATAAGCACTTACTTTTTATACACACTTAGTGTACATATCAAACCTACCTGGAACGGATATACAAATCACATAGTCGTTCGTATCTCAGATTTGCCATTTGAACCGTTCAGAACTAATAGGATACTCAAAATGCTCGGAATAGTCATACAATGCCAACGTCCTAGACGTGGTCTTACATGTAATCAGATATCGATGCCACTGTCCTAGACAGGGTCTTACACGAATCAATACGATTCTAATGTCCCAAACATGGCCTTCACGTAAATCTTATATCGATGCCAACGTCCCAGACGCGGTCTTACACGAAATCTTGAATCAATGCCAATGTCCTGGACATGGTCTTACATGATATCACGTAACAGACACCTATGTCATGACATAGTTAATCCTATCTATTCCTAGGTTCAGACGGGACTTCTCGAACATTAATGCTATGTCGATTCTATCTCAGAATTTATGTTCACAACATCTCTTATACAATCATTATTATGAATAGTCATATGAACATACTTAATTCAATACCAAATACATTTATTTGAATATGGACTTACCTCGAGTTCGGTTTAACGAAAACGTGCGGCTATTCAATGATTTTCGAATTCCCCCGATCTAAGTCTGTTTTCTTTGGTTCTTGATCCGATTTTGGATTACACTAAGGCCAAATGTCACAAAGCTTAAAACCCCTTTCTTTTTCTTGTTTTTCAGTGGAACAAAGATGAACATGATAGATTTTTAGCCTTTTGTTTTATTATTAAAGACATAATTATCAAATCCCCTTTTTACCCTTAATGAATCATTAATAACAAACATTCAATTTATGGACATACTTGTCCATCCACCATCCACTATCCTTATAAAGGGTCAAATTTCTTTTTAAGGGTTCCAAATTATAAAACATCAACCATTTGATACTTTCACATTTAACCATCAAATTTTCATTTTATGTGATTAAGCCCTTTTCTCAAATTAGGCACACAAACAGACAAATTTATTCACGAAACTTTTTTCACATGCTTAATCACTCACAGAAGATATAGAAAATAATATTAAAATATTTTACTAACTAGGATTTGTGGTCCCGAAACCACTGTTCCGACTAAGGTATAAACCAAACTATTACAGATGCTCTGAGTAGAAAATATTTATTTGCTTTACGAGCGGTGAATACGTAGTTAACCTTGTCTGATGATGGTACAATTTTGGTTGAATTAAAAGCTAAACCGGTATTTCTTCAACAAATTTGTGAAGCTCAAAAGTGTGATAACGAGTTTCAAACTAAAATAGTTCAATGTGAACCGACTAGTGATTCAGACTATCAAATCGAAACCAATGATTGTTTAATGTTCTGAGGTAGAATTTGTGTACCAAAGAATTCCGAGCTTATTTAGAAAATTCCACACGAAGCACACTGTAATAGCCCGTTTTTAGTCAAATCGGAACAGTAGTTTCAGGATCACAAAATTGAGGTTAAAATATTTATTTTATTATTATTTTAATTCCTACAGCATGAATACATGATTGTGTGAAAGTTTCGTTAAGAAATTTTAGCGTTTGAAAGCTCAATTAGGTAAAAAGGACTAAATCGCGTAAAGCGTAAAACTTGAGTTCAAATAGCTAAAGGTGTCAAATAGCTATAGAACCTTAAATTTATGGTCCTTATGTTGTAAATAGACCACTATAATGGTGAGTGGATGATAAACGTAATATATACATATTTTAATCCCACATTTAGCATACTTTTGGATGATTTATTCCTTGAATTGTGAAATTTGGTGCTCCTAATCCTTTAATTTCATGTTTTATATTTAGTAAAGCACCGGAGGATGAAATGTAACACCCCTTACCCGAAACCTTTGCCGGAGTCGAGTATGTGGTATCACTAAACTTGACTATTTATTTAGGGCATAAAGATGTAAAGCTGTCCAACTGCGTCATGCTGACTAAATTGACTGTAACTCGAGTTACAAAACTCAAAATTTAGATCCTCAAATTTTCCTTGAAACTAGACTCATATAAATTTTTACCATAATTTTTCCAGAATTTTTCATGTGGCCAATTAGTACAGTTTATTCATCAAAGTTACCCCTGTTTCACTGCTTGACAATTCTGACCAATCTTTACAAAAACGCAGTTATCTCATTGCACAAAATTTCAATAATGTTCTTGTTTATTCCAATCAAAAATAGACTCATTAAGGATTCTAGGCATATAAACCATGCTCAAAAATTATTTTTGTACAATTTTTGACAATTTTTCCAAAACAGAACAGAGACTCACGAACTCATTCAGGACAAGTCTCACTAAAACTTAAATATCTCATAATATGTAATTCATTTGCCTACTCTGTTTCTTTCATGTAAAAATAGACACAATAAGGTTTAATTCTATATCTTATTCACTCTCTAATTCCATTTCTCCTATTTTTGGTGATTTTCAAAATCACGTTACTGCTGTTAACTAAAAACTGTTTCATTTAAACTCCAAACGTTAATCATACTTATACACAAAGTATAGCCATTTTCGCATGGCTTATACAAATATATACACAACTTCAAACCAGCAATAGTAAAACTAGACTATACATGCCATGTAACTAAAGCTCCAAGCATTTATTAACCGAAACAACAATTGGATAGTGTGATGCGATCTCCTTTGACTTCCAACCCGAGCAAGCCTTGGAAACTCTATAAACATAGGAAAATTTCACAAAGTAAGCTTTGAAAGCTTAGTAAGTCATAAGCAAATAATTCACCATAGAAACATATTAATTCAATTCAAAAAGGCTAAATTTAGTTAATCACATACACATATATTATCACCTTTCTCATATAATCCATGTTCCTCGTTAAGAAACTTCACTTACCTTATTTTTCATTTAACAAATAGACTCACACATACCTGAACATCGAACTCATTTACCAGATTTAAGTTCCACATCATCAAAACCTATTTAAGCATATACTTATAATAATTCACCGGCATAAAGCCTGCTAGGCATAAAGCCCGATATTATCCACCGGCGCAAAGCCTGCTAGGCTTAAAGCCCGAACACTTTCACCAGCACAAGGCTTGCTAGGCTCAAAGCCTGAGTACTTTCACCAGCACGAGGCTTGCTAGGCTCAAAGCCTGAAAACTTTCACCAGCACGAGGCTTGCTAGGCTCAAAGCCTGAAAACTTTCACCAGCACGAGGCTTGCTAGGCTCAAAGCCTGAAAACTATATTAATTTATACCTCTAAAATAACGATCCATCCAAACCACCCTTTAACATGTATACTAAATTTCGAATGATAAGATCTCATAATATCAACATACTGAATTCAATCTTTGAGATCTCAATTGATCGCACACATACTGCTCTTTAGCCGATTTCGCACACATAGGATTCAGACATTAAATTCGTACACTTAGTGCATAGCGACCGATTTCGCACCCTTAGTGTTCGGTGTCACAAATTTGCACATTACTCAAGCTTGTTACTTATTCACACTCATATATATATATTCATAAGGCTTAAACCTCAACCACATAGGTACATATATAGTACAGTGTTCATTACACGATTTATAATATAATCGAGTGTATCATTTACATGTATTTATACCTCACATTCAGTTCCACTCATTTTCCAAGCAATATCATAATTGGATATAACATTATCAAATAAGTATACCTCACATTATACATATTGATCATACCTAAAAATTCAATTGAAATCATACCAAGTATATCATCAATTTCAAACAATTAAACATGCCATAAAGTTATACAATGTATACATACTTTACAAGCCACATAACTCTAATCATATGCATATCACCTTAATAATATTCGAATACTTATCATAATTTAAATACTTTACTTCATAATTCTTTACATACTTATACACAACTTAATATCCATAAACAAATACGACATTAACAATTTCGTATTATGAACAAGCATATCTCATTAACATAAAAATCTTATGCGCATTTGACTACATCAAAAAGAACCATTCAAGTATGATCATGAATACACTTTGCCATCCTTTCCATGCCTTATTCGGCTAGCAAATCACTATATCAAATTTTATTGTTTTCATGCACTACTCAAATACTAATATTATCCATATAAAAACATGCTTATAATGCACTCATGTGATCAAATCAAATCATCTTATTTATATAACCGAACACATATCTAGACATAACAAATTTTCACAAATAAATAATCATATAATAATCCAACAAGAGCACATATATATATCTTAACCGAATATACACATGCTCATAATTTGTTCTTAAACTAAATAACAATCATGGCATTTAATTCATCATATATGATATCACATGTACATTGCTCATACCAAATTCCAAATAGATCCAAACACTCAATCGAACCAATGTACACCTTAATTCGTTTGCATGTGCATAATTGAACCAAAAATAATTATGACTTATTCATTATTTTGCATTCGCCAACCACTCCTAATTTGCAAATCATTCAAGCATTTTATAAGTGTACACATTTCCTTTACAATTGAATTAAAACAATCAATACAAAACCTATATATATATATATATATATATATATATTCATTTTTATCCCTTTACTAAATGAATTTATAATCATACTCAAAGACAAATCATACCAAGCATCAAGATCATCAATTTAGACAAATTCTTATGCAATATGATTGCTTAAAAGCTTACCTCAACATCATAAACATTTACCCAAACCTTAGCCGAATGAAAAGGGCATTTCTATGCTCAATTTACAATAATTTCCATAACATTTCAAACAATTTAAAACCACTATTCTCTATTTCCTCCAAATCCCTTTCTCAACTTATCTTGTATTTACTAACACAACAACTCACAATTTCACCTCCATGGCCGAATCTAAGTGTACCAAATCCTAGAAATTTTAACATGGTTTTGA
Source organism: Gossypium australe (assembly GCA_005393395.2). Taxonomy (NCBI): domain Eukaryota; kingdom Viridiplantae; phylum Streptophyta; class Magnoliopsida; order Malvales; family Malvaceae; genus Gossypium; species Gossypium australe. The sequence continues at coordinate 63,180,609 of CM016624.1, read as the reverse complement.
TAAAAATCAAGATAACCAACTCAATTTAATAGGAATTTACTAAAATAAAACTCAACTACTTACCTTAGTACCACATGCAATGGCCGAAAATGGGGGTTCAACTTTCTTCTTTTCTTTGAAGAAACTTTCGATGAAGAAGATGATGATGATCCCAGAGAGAATCAAATTTAAAAACACATTTCTTCTCTTTTATAAAATAAATACTTATTATTATATACTTAAACTAAAATAATGCACCCATTATACATATAAAATTGTTTTTCCTAGCATGCTTGCCGTCCACACCATGAGATTTGGGTTAATAGACATGCAAATTCATTCTTTCCAACAACACTTCAATTAAACCCTTTAATTTAATGAATGCTACTTTTACCATTCATATAATTTGGTCCTTTTTCTGAAATTAAACATACAAACAGTCAAATAATTTCACGAAATTTTAACACATGCTCAATCATACATATTTAACACGAAAAAGAATATTAATTTATTATTCCGACTAGAACTCGTGGTCACGAAATCACATTTCTGATCAGGTTAAAATCGAGTTGTTCTCAAGTGGGATTTTAGTATAATTTAGTATTAAATCATAAAACAATTATAATATAATCTTTAACATATAAAATAATACTTAAAAACATATTATAAGACCACATAGCCGTCCACTATAACTTAAAATAGTTATATTACCCTTTAAGGGCTTCACTAAAATAAAGCCACATCAATCTAACCATAAATCAAATAAAAGGTCACCTTTACTAGTTTCGCGATTTAGTCCTTTTTAACTAATTGAGCACACAAACAGTTAAATTTTTATACGAAATTTCCACACACATTAATTCACATATAACTGACTCGAAATATAATATTAAAATATTTCTCAGACTCGGATTCGTGGTCCCGAAACCACCGTTCCAATTAGGGTCAAATTCGGACTGTTACATGAAAAGAACAAGAAATGGGCCAAAAATTGAGTAAATGAGCCAAAATACAAAATTGACACGGTCTGGGCCTGAGCCACACAGTCGTGCCTCTTTAACAAACCCGACCACGGCCTAGATACGACTTACACAAGCGTGTGCCACAGGAGTGTCCCTATCGTGACCTATTTTAATTTCACTCAGATTAGGACACTTAGGGGCGAAGAAAGACATTCCGAAAACCTATATAAACACCCTAAGTGTAAACCTAAAAAGGGCCGTCCAATTAGGCCGAAAAGCCAAACCAGAGAGGCCAGAATTGTGGGATTTACTCGAAGAAAGCCAGTTGATTCATCTTAAGAAGCCGGAGTTATACTCAAGACAAGGATCTTCCCTTCAATTTCCTTCAGGGGGTTTTAGGGTTTTTCTTCTGTTTTGTTTTATATTTTCTTCTAAGATGTATTTTTTTTATTATTATGAACTAAACTCCTCAAATACCTGAGGTGGATGAAACCTAAGACGGATCTTGTTATTGTTTTCTGAACTATATGATAAATACTTAATTTGTTCTTAATTATATGTTCTTATTTCTTGTTTTGATATTTCAGGATATTGATTCAAGTATTGATGCGCTTAGGCAGAGGAGGAATATTCCCTGTTTAAGAGTAGATCTAATATAATTAAGCGGATTTGATCGCAACCCTAGAGATAGGATGACGAAAATCTACCGGATTAGAGTCAAACCTAATATGGGAATCCATAGATTGAGTTAATGCAATTCTAGGGGTTTTAATTAGAAAGAGATTTCAATTAATCAACCTAAGGTTAGACGTTAGTAGCCTCGAGAGAGGTATTAATATAAATTAGGGAATCCTACGGATCAAGTCAAGTCTGGTTTAGAGTTAGATAACAAGTGAAGTCTAGGTGGATTATTCCTCGGGTATTGTCTTAATCAATTGGTTTTTCCCACAAGTATTTCCCCAATTCCTTCTCTGTGTCTTAGCATCCTTAGCTAGTAGTTAGTTAAATTTAGATTAAATAACAAATTCCTTTAATTCTCAAGCTAAATAATAAAAAGAAGGTTAGTATTAGTACTTTTGGTTCCTTTGGGTTCGACAATCTGGTCTTGCCACTAAACTATACTACTGTTCGATAGGTGCACTTGCCTCAAGTCGTTGTCACAGTTAGTTTCTAGGCTCGATCATTCTTTATATAAATTTTTAAGACTCTGACACACGATCAAGTTTTTGGCGCAGTTGCCGGGGAACTAAAATATTAAGAACGCTCAATTTTTATTACTTTAGCCATTTTTATTTTTTTGCAATTTACTTTTATTTTTATTTTTATTTTGCTTTTAACTTTGCTAATTTTCCTTCTTTTATTTGTTCTTAGCAGGTACCTCTAGTTTATGACTAGAAGGAACCTGACAGGACCCCTAATTAACAACAATGATATTGAAGGTACTGTTCGCAAAAATCGTAGAGAAATAAGGCGAAGCTTAAATTACATAGAAGAAGAGCAAGAAGTCGAAACCAATACCACCGAAGAGATGGATGAAAATAATCCGCCACCTCCAGAGGTGGTCGAAAATCATGCTTCTCGAACTATGTATGATTATGCTAAACCTAATTTAACAGGAACTGAGTCAAGTATTATTAGACCTACTATTGCTGCAAATAATTTTGAATTGGAACCTAACACAATTCAGATGATACAATAGTTTGTTCAATTTGATGGTTTGCAGGATGAAGACCCAAACAATCACTTGGCAAATTTCCTAGAATTTTGCGATACTTTCAAAATAAATGGCGTTTCTGATGATACCATCCGTCTTCGGTTATTTCCCTTTTCTTTAAGGGATAAAGCCAAACAGTGGTTGAATTTTCTTCCACGAGGATCGATCACTACATGGGAACAAATGACCGAATAATTTTTATTAAAATATTTTCCGCCGACTAAAACGGCTAAGTTGAGGAATGATATCTATTCTTTTGTACAGATGGATTTAGAGACACTTTACGATGCATGGGAGAGATACAAGGATCTATTGAGAAGATGCCCACACCATGGATTACCCTTGTGGCTACAGGTCCAAACTTTTTACAATGGTGTGAACCCCTCAACTAGACAATTGATTGATTCAACCACTAGCGGAACCTTGAATAATAAAACACCTGAGGCTGCCTACTAATTCATTGAAGAGATGTCACTGAATAACTATCAGTGGCAAGTCACGAGGACAAGGCCAACAAAAGCCTCCAGTGTTTTCAACCTCGACGCAGTAACCATGCTATCAAACCAGGTAGAGATGTTAAATAAAAAGATTGATTGTTTTTGTGGTTCCTCATAGGTACATCCAGTTATGCAATGCGATACGAATGGAGGAGGAATGAACAATACAGAATACCCGCCTTACAACTTGAACGCTGAAAACGAGCAAGCTCACTATATGGTTAACAATTTTAGACCTCAAAATAACCCTTATAGTAACACTTACAATTCAGGTTGAAGGAACCACCCCAATTTCTCATGGGGTGGTCAAGGAAATCAAAAACAACAACCCCTCCCAGGTTTTCAACAGTAACCCTACCCACAAGAGAAAAAGCCGAACCTTGAAGAGATGCTGACAAAATTCATCGCAATGTCAGAAACCCATTTTCAAAACACTGAAACAATACTCAAAAATCAAGAAGTATCAATTCAAGGGATCAAGAACCAGTTAGGACAACTTGCCAAGATCATCTTAGAACGACCACAAGGCAGCTTGCCAAGCAACACTGAAACTAACCCAAAGGAGCAACTTCAAGCCATAACAGCTCATGATAGCAAAGGGTAGATGAGCCCAAGGTAAGCCAAGAGAATGTGGTAGAGGAAGGTAAGGTCGAGGTAAGTCATGATAAGCCAAAACCGGTAATTAAAGAGTACCAACCTCGTATACCATTCCCCAATGCGATGAAGAAAGACAACACAGATGAACAATTCGGTAAATTTATTAAACTTTTAAAGAAATTACATATTAACTTACCGCTTCTTGAAGCTCTTTCGCAGATGCCAGATTCAAGGAAATTTGTAAAAGAGCTTTTGACAAACAAACGGAAGTTAGACAAAGAATCACATGTGGAACTAAACGCAGTGTGCTCAGTAATGTTGCAAAATAAACTACCACGAAAGTTAAAAGATCCAGGGAGTTTCACAATTCCATGCTTAATTGGTAGTTTATCTGTTGATAATTCTTTAGCTGATTTAGGGGCAAGCATCAATGTCATGCCTTATAAAATATTTAAACAGCTAGGTCTAGGGAAACCCAAACAAACTAGGATGAGCATTCAATTAGCTGATAAAACTATTAGAATTCCTAGGGGTATAATTGAAGATGTACTCGTGAAAATTGATAAATTCGTATTAGACATGGATGAGGACAATAATATTCCTTTAATTTTAGGAAGACCCTTTTTAGCAACTGCCAGGACTAAAATTGATGTTGGTACAGGTGAACTCATACTCCGTGTAGGTGACGAATCAATCAGTCTTCAGGCTCTTGACTCGTCTAGGACATCAAGCAATCAAGGTGAGAAAATTAATTTTATTAATGACCATTCGGTTAAACCTTCTTTTCAGGAAGCACCACGAACTACACAACTGAGCCAGATCATAAACCTCATGCCCACAAAGAAATAACTCATGAGGAACGAAGGCTCCAGATCGATGAACTAGACGAGTGGAAGACGCACTTCAAGGAGAAATTAGGAATACACAAAGCAGAACCAACACCATTCCATGGGACAAACAAATTTAAGATCAAAGATCAGGTATTATTGGAAAAACAGACCCTCGAATATCTCCTTCCGACCTTAATACAAACGAAGAAATCCCTTTTAAGGTAATCAATGTTTTCCCATACGGAACAGTCGAGGTAACTAATCCTAAGTTCGGCATTTTTAAGGTAAACACCACTCGACTTAAACTATATATAGATAACCGAATTGATAGCATGAGAAAGGATTTTCACCTCCTCAAACCACCATGATTATGCGAATGAGAGGTAAAGTCTAGCTTAAGACTTTAAACAAGCACTTCTCGGAAGGCAACCCGAGCACTAACTTCACTAATGTCATATTTTCGATTTTTAGCACCTAACTACAAACTAACCAATTTAATAAAGCGCAGGTTTCCCTACCACACGGCCTTGCACACGGGCATGGTCGTGGCCGTGTGGACACCACGAATAGGTACATGGGCGTGGCAGAGATTGTACAGAAATAGGACGAAAATTTTCCCCAAGATACGGGCTCCAACTAAATGCCACGACCGTGCGACGCGACCGTGGTCGAAACTGCATAAAGAACACGGGCTGAGATAAATCCACACGATCGTGCAAGGCGGCCGTGGTCGATATTATCAGTTTTTTCGCATATCGCCACCACCACCTCCTCGAGATCACTCCGATGATGAGGACCTTTGAGTCCTTTTATTTTCTTTATTTCTATTTTTATTTTTATTTTTATTCTTATTTTTATTCTTATTTTTATTTTTTATCATTTTCCTTTATTATTAAACTCTTAAAATTTTAAAGTATAATTTGATTTCTTTTATCTCTAGCTGTTTAACTCTCGAGTAACTATAACAAACATTCCTAAAAACTTTACTAATGACTTCGCAGTTTAAAAAGGTTCAAGGTGCCGCTCAAGGAACGAACACACCACTGGAGTATTCCCCACCACCTTCACCTATGCCTAGTCATCATGTTCATCATTGATCATCCTCCAAGGATTTCATCCATAATTCAGGAAGTTTCACCTCTCTCCCTCTTTTATGACTTTCTTACTAATCATTATCTATCTTTGTACATTGAGGACAATGTACATCTTAAGTGTGGTGGGTCAACTATAGTATTATTTGAAAATCCTTGAATTATACCTTGTTCTTAAGTAATTTTCTCATATTACTATTATAATGAAATTTTCTTTGATTTATGATTTTTATTGATATGTTTCAGATTAAGTCATCGATAATTATGCAGTGATGATTTAAAACTTTAGGAGACTAGAGAATCAAGCATGATGAGTCTATTTTCAAAATATTAAAATTTTGATTAGGTTGTCTACCTGAATCTAATTATTACCTTGAAGTTTGAAATTTACAAAAGTTGATATCAAAAACCCATAATTTTTGTGAGATTTTGAGCCTTTTAGAGCATACATTCTTTCCTGCTCACTTTTTTATTATGAGTGTGTCATCATTGATTTGTTATTCTAGAACTTGCTTCGATTATACATGCTGAGACCACACCTTTGATTTGATATACAGAGATGATAAAGGCACTTAGGATTTAACCCACTCACTCCACTAAAAAAAACCTACCCTCACAATTAACCCCTAGTGAACCCCTTTAATCCTAACAACCCTTTTATTGACTCACCCACTAATATTAACCCAAAACCCATCTTGTATTTGTTATCACAATTTCTTTATCCCTTTTTGTCTAGATTTGATTTTAAGCAGTTGCCTAACTATGTTCTATACTTCAGTTGTTAAAGTTCTTTCTTATTATTGTAAATATTGTTTACTTGATTTTTTTTAAAAAAAAAACAAAAAAAAACATTGGAAAGTTATTCATTATTAATTCTATGTTGTCCGAGCTTAAGCAATTAATTTCACATTCTAAGAAGAAGCTCGTGTTTCAAGTTCTCAATTGATGTAATTAGTTCATTTTTCTAGTTAGGTATATTGTCAATTCAATCTCGATTCTAACCCTTTAATTCAGCCTTTATCCACACCTTTAACCTAAGCCTCGTTACAACCCTTTTAAAGACCTTTTGATTTACAGAATATTGCCTTTGTTTTTAGAAATCCTTACCTCGAGATAACAAAATGTCACATCTAGTGAGTTAGGACACAATATTTTTGAATTCTCGAGAATAAGTTTTTATTTAACTTAGACGCTTGATTTTTAAAATCAAGATAATTGGTTCTTTAGGCTCGACGAGAAAAATCGAAACCCAGTAAGTTAGGGTACGATTTCTCGAGTCTCGAATTACAAAAAAAAATTGTTTAATAAAAAATTTTGTATCGGACAAATATTAATGTAACACGATTTTATAGTAAAATGCAAAAAAATGAATGACAGAACTAATATGCATAACGAAAGAATAATAAATACATCAGTGTGAATAACCATAATAAGGATGGTAATAAAATAAACAAGCAGAAAAATAAATAAATAAACGCGAAAAGGAAATATGATTATAATAGTAAAAAAATAATAGCAAAAATAATAGTAATAATAATGACATAATAATAATAATAATAATAATAGGAAATAAATAAAAAAATAAAAAATGATAATAGTAATAGTAGTAATAATAGTAGTAGTAGTAGTACAAAAATAGTAATAGCAATAATAATAATAATGAAAATACTAATAAATATAAAAGAAATAAAAAAATAAAATAAAAATAATAGTAACAATTAATTAATTTAAAAATAGCAAAAATAACAAAAAGGACTAATTTGAACTTAAAACAGAAATTTGGGATCAAATTCGAAATAAATAAAAAGAAAGGGACCACACTGAACGCATGAATAACAAGGAAGGACCAAAAGGAAAATTAATCCCCGTCCTCCAAAACGACGTCGTCCGAATATGGACCTAATTGAAAACCGCAACAAATTATGGGGCAAAATTAAAAATAAAATAAACTGAATTGCAAAACCATAAAAAAGCGGAAGGGCTAAAAGCGCAATTAGCCCTTCCTTTTAAAAAACGCATGGATCCTAGGCCGGAGCGGGTCGGGCCAGAACAAAACGACATCGTTTTGGGGCTTAGGGACGCCGACCAAAACGGCGTCGTTTTGTATAGCCTATATAACTTAAAAATCTAAAAAAAAAATCATTTCCATCAGTTTTAAAAAAAAAAACAACCCCCCTTTTCTTTTCTCTCTGGAGGGCCCGAGAACCGGTGGGATTCCGGCCAGTCACCGCTGCGCCGCCACTGTCGGCGACCGTCGTACATGGCGGCGCCCAAGGTAAAAATTTTTCCTTTTTTTTTATATATTTTTTTATACGTATATATGAAGAAATATATTCGAAAATAGGAGAATAATAAAAAAAACCTTAGCAACGATCCGATTCTCTCTTCAACTGCTGGCTGTTTTTTGATTGTTTGGTGAGTTTGAATTTGTCTTTTACATTTGATAAAAATCCGAAAAAAAAGAAGTAGAAAAAGAAAATACATTAGTTTTTCATGGATTATATAGTCGTTTTTTACACTTGTTTTCTATATTCTATGCTGTCTTTTCTACTTTTTGATCCTTGCAGGTGCAAGTAACGGTGCCATGATAGTGGCGCTGGCAGCAGGCGGTGCAGATGGCAGGCGTCAGAAGACCTAGGTGCGGTGCACTTAAGGTTTGTTGATTTTTTGTTTTGTTTCTGATTTGAGTTTGTAGTGGGCTAGGATTAGATTGGGCTGTAATGGATTTAGTAATTTGGTTTAGGTTATTAATTGTTGTTGGGTTTTGTTGGGCTGTAAATGGACTGTTACTTTTATTATTTATTGGGTCTGGGCAAATTGGGCTGATTACAAAGATAATGCAACATGTATAGCTCAATTGAAGGGTGGTTACATCAAATGTGATAGAACGAAACATATTTCATCAAAATTGTTCTTCACCCATGATCTTGAGAAAAGAGGTGATATAAATATTCAACAAATTCGTTCTAGTGATAATTTAGCAGATCTTTTTACTAAGGCATTGCCAACTTCAACATGTGAAAGACTACTACATAATATTGGAATGCATCAACTAAAAAAAATGTAATGTTACCATTAGGGAGAGTTTAAAATAAGTTGTACTCTTTTCCTTTAATCAATATTTTGTCCCATTGGGTTTTCCTAGTAAATGCTTTTAATGAGGCAGCTTGTAATAGAAGATTATGTATTCTTTTTCCTTCATTAGGTTTTTATCCCACAGAGTTTTTTCTAGTAATGTTATAACAAGGCACATTATCTACAAATGGACATATAAGGGAGAGTGTTATGAATATCTTAATAAGTGGATGTTCATCATGATCAAGATAAAGTTTCAATGTACTTTAAATTCTAATAGTTATTAGAATTAGATCTATACTTCTTTTATACTTCTTATGCCTATAAATAGAGACTCTGATGAAACATTGTAATCATCCATTTGATTAATAAAATATATTCTCTATTGTTTTAGTATTTTCTTTGTTCTTTTTTTCTCCATCTCTCTTTATTTTATAATAATTTTTAATATATTTAAAATATTTTATTTGATACATATTATAATTAAATATAATTATTAAAGTAATATTTTATACTAAATATTATAAGTATTTATTTAACAAATAGTTTAAAGTATTAAATTTATATTTTAAAATAAATATTATAAGACTTTTCCTTTTATATATGTTACTTTTGTTTTCTCTCTTTCTATTACTCTTTTTACTCTCTTACTATATTTAGTGTCGGAGTCAAAAAAATTGTTTGAGGGGGGACAGAATAAAATTGTATACTTTTATGATAATAAAAGTAAAATTTTATCATTTTAATATTCTATATTTTTATAATTTTTAAAATATTAAATCATTTTTTTCTTATTCTTAAAGGATTAAAGTATAATTTTACCATATATTAATTTAAATTTTTTAAAATTTTAAAATTTAAAAGTGAAAATTTCCATTTTAAGACCTTGACAGGCCCCTTTGACTCCACCCCTTTACATTAACATAAAAAAAAATCACAAAACCCAGTTTCTGTTTGGCATCTTCTGCTACTGTTGCAGATCACAAAACCCAGAAAATCCCAATTTTTCACCAAAAGCTTCATACCTGTTTCTTCTGTTTGTATTTCTAGTTGGGTGTTTTTTTGGGGGTAAAAAACACCCAAAGCTTCATTCCAGTCATTTCTGTTAATATATTTATTTGAAGTTTAAAATATTTAAAATAGTTGCTTTTTTGTCATTAGTCTTGAAGGACCATTCAGACCCACCACCACGCTGAATCTCGATTACAGGAAGGGAAGTAATAGGTGTTGATTTCTATTTCTATTGAATCACTTATTTGGTGAACCAAAATTCTAAAGCATTGTGGTACTGTTGAATAGAGGCCGAATGGAATCCATTCAGCTGAACCAAACATAAGCTTGGTTCATAGGCTTCTCTAACTTAATTTTGAATGCTACAAGATAATTTAATTTTATTGTAGGGATACTTTTGTTAACTTAATTTTGAATGCATTCTATATGTAATTTAATGATGAAAGTAACCCGCCATAGTACAAATTTTTTACCTCATTCAATCTACAATCTGATCGGTAAACCGTTTCCAATAAGATCTAATAAAAATTTTTTATCAACATCATAATGCTCGATAACGTCAACTTTTCCGTTGATATTTGACGCCTTAAGGTCTCGAACACATGCATGTCTCCGGTATCCCTATTATGAAACCTCAAGTGAACTCTCTTGTCATTAATCATATCAATCATCTTGTACAAAAATGTCCACCTCAAGTGCTAAGACAATGAACAGATTGAGTGGTTTTTGTGGTTTGGTTTTCTACTCTCTGCATACTTTTGACTCCAATTTTATTCATTAATGACTTCAATCTTATATTCATTCATTAAATTTATTTTTAATATTTTTACTTTTAAAAATTAATTAATTGTTAATTTAGTATATAGATAAATGTCACATTAGCAAAGTTATTACAGGTTAATCTTTTCATCTATTTTAGGTGATTTAACAAACAATATAAGTTTAAAAGTTAAAATAGACAAAAAATTAAATAAAGAGCTAAAATATTTTTTTTGGTAAAGTAGGAGAACCAAATAAGCCATTATGCCTAATTTAAGTAATAAAATTAAATGTTTTTTAAATTGGGCCGATGGTCTAACCGGTTAGACTAATTAATTATTCAGTCTGATCAGTTTAATCAATCTAGTTAAAAATTTATTAAAAATTAAAAAAAAAATCTGATTCAACCACTCTATATCGATTTTCGGATCAATCGATTCAAAACTCTTTTTCGGATCGATACCCCGATCATTTCTCGTCCAACCAATCGATTTGGTCAGATTCATATAACATTGATAAAAAATAGTTTACATATCATTTTAGGTAATTTTTAGGCCAATTTATGCAAAAACGCCCTTTTATAACATTATTTATGGAAATGACCCAATTTTTTGATTATTTACCGGAAAGGGCCGATTTTCCCGAAAGCGCGTCTACGTCAGCGCGATGTCAGGTGCCGTGTCAGCAAAACGCGTCCCTGGGGGAGCGTTTTGCCCCTTTTTTAACCCCCAATGGCTATTTTTTTTACCGTTTGGGCACCAACGGTAATAAAAAAAAACTATAAAAGGCCCCCTTTCATTTTTTTACACAAAAGTCCTCCTCTCAAATTTCTCTCAAATATTCTCAAAGCTCTCTTTAATTTTTGCAAAAAAGCTTAGTTTAAAATTTTTTTGAATTAGTTTTTTTAAAATTAAAAAATATTCGATCGTGTTAGCAATGGCCGAAGAATTAATTCGTCCCGATAATAAACACATCTCCGTCGATCAAATGATAATGGTAAGTGATAATTTTAATTTTTCAATAATATTTAATAGTTTTTCATTTTTGCAATTTTAATTAATTTTTTAGTACTATTTAATATTTTTTTCATTTATGCAATTTTAATTAATTTTTATTTTATAATTTTTTATAACAGTTTGTAGATCGGATTTGCAATGATATATTCGTAATATGTCTGGTCCTCCATCGCTGTTAATAGAGAATTACCTGTGGGAAGCAGGTTTTTGGCACGTGGCCACGATAGGCCGGGTGTAACACCCCTAACCCCGAACCATCGCCGGAACAGGGTTACGAGGCATTACCGGACATATCAAATAATTTGCAAATATAAATTTTGTTTAATATAAATTTCGGCAGCATTTCTGCTTATTTTCATATATAACCCCCTGCAATTAAAACCGTATTCACTCCAAATATAACCAGTTCAACCAATGCAATTTCATATTTAATCATATTTAGATTCTACTTATAACATTAAAATACCAAATATCGTTTTCTACAACAAAAGTCATGTAGTAATTTTAAGTGACCAAAATATCACCTATGTACATGCCATTTTAACACAAAATATAGTACCTACTTCTGTAGTCTTCGAAGATGTGATGAGATGAGAAATCTTCTAGTTGAACTTCTCTTCTAGACTCTTTGTACCTACGCGTTAAAATAAACGCGTTAAGCCAGTGAAGGCTTGGCTTAGTAAGCACTACAAGAATAATTAATTAAACAATCATAACAGAATATTTTAAACTCAATCAATTATCACATATTTACTCATATATAAGTCTCTTCAACTATGTATTACTTTAAATAAATTTAACTTATCTTCTGTAAGGTATAAAACTTGCCTTAACACATCAATAATTCATTTTTATTCTCAATTCACAATATTAGCCCAAAGTAGACTTCCTAGAACACACCGGATATACGGAACAAATACAGAGGTGCATTATGATGCACAAGTGAACAAAGAGCACTGACGTGCTAATAATCAGAGAGCACCAACGTGCTAATATCAGAGAGCACCAACGTGCTAATATCAGAGAGCGCCAACGTGCTAATATCAGAGAGCGTGCTAAAGTTCCTTAATGGCATGCCACTAATATCCCAGTAGTTCTAAATTTCGTCTACTTGGGCATTAAAGCTGAATCTCATATATTTAAATAATTCACATAAATATTTCAAAAAAAGATAAATAAAAATAATTTAAAATTCTTGTAGTACTTACAACAAAAGATTGAGGTGATATAAGTCCTTTTTCCTTCACTCTTTAATCTTCTCTTTTCCTTTTCCTTCGATTCGGTTCTCTCCTTCCTTTTCTTTTTCTTCAATTTCATATAAACACATAACATTTATATGTTAAAAATAATCAAATAATTTCCTGCACTATTTAATAAAATAAACATGTATTTTATGATAATTTCATGCTTTCTTACTTTTGCTCACATTTCAATTTAATCATTTACTCATAAACTTATTCAAAGCTGTCCTTTTGTGTCATAGTCACAAAATTATTTATTTCCAGAGATACAGAACTCCAAATGAAGAACCGTTAATTTTCCTTGAAACTAGACTCATATATCTTTTTACTGTAATTTTTCCAGAATTTTTGGTATGGCCAATCAATACCAGATTTTTCTTAAAGTTTCCCCTGTTTTACTGTTTGACTGTTCTGACCTCTCTTCACTGCCAATCAAATTACTCTTTGTACAAAATTCATATGACCTTCTTATTTATTTCATTTGAAAATAGACTCATTCAAGATTCTATACATATAAACTTAAGCCCCTAATTATTTTTCTCCAATTTTTTATGATTTTTCAAAGTCAGAACAGGGGATCCCGAAATCCCTTTAAACCAGTCTTACAAAAATATAAATATCTCAATTTATAGAATTCCTTTGCTTTCTCTGTTTCTTTCATATGAAAATAGACTCAATAAGCTTTAATCTCATATCTCATCCAACTTCTAATTCCACTTATACGATTTTTGGTGATTTTTCAAAGTTACTCTACTACTGCTGTCCAAAAACAGTTTTCTTATAGCTTATTTTACAATTAAATCCTTTACCCAATTCTAACTTCAAATTCTTTCAATTTAAACCACTAATTCATCTTTTTGTTCATCATATGTTATGTTTAGAAGCTTTAAAACTCCAAAAACCTCAATTCAAATTCATCAAAACTTTGTTCTAAAACTTATAAAACATCAAAATTAAAAGAAAAGGGCTAAATTAACATACCTATTAAACTTTCAAGCTTCAAATCTTAATTTTCCCTTTTCTTCTTTCTTTTCTCTCTTTTTCTTTCTTTCCCCTGCTCTCTGTTTCTTTGCTTCTCTATTTCTTTCTTTCCCTCTCTTTTTTTTTTAACCTTATTATATTTTTATTATATTAACAAAATAATATTTTATTTTATCACACAAAAATCTTAGGATTTTTTTACACTTATGCCGCCTCAATCATTTAAAAATGGTATGATTGCCATTTTGGTCCTTCATAATTTCTTTTAATCTATAATTAAACTTTCACACCTATTACAATCTAATCCCTTTTCCCAAATGCTTCTAATTAAGTCAAATTCACCTAAATAAAACCCAATTAGACGCACAACTAGCTTCGTAAATATTTTTAGTAAATATTTACGATTCAGTTTTATGAAAACGGAGACCGAAAATATATTTTTCGGTTATTCGACTATCGGGTCACTACACCGGGGGTGCAAGTTGGACCCGAAACTAATCAGTGTGTTGATAGAGAGGTGGAGACCTAAGACACACACTTTCCATCTTCCATGCCGAGAGTGTACTATCACTCTGAAAGACGTGCAGATGCAATTGAGATTGCCGGTGGATCGGTACAAGTCACCAGGTCCACTCAATCTGCTGATTGGAGAGTCGTATGCTACGAGCTTTGGGGTGCTATTCCGAATAATATTAACGGAGGTCGGATCGAGATGGGCTAGTTACGAGACACATTCCCGGAGCCGGATAATGATTCGACTGAACTAGAAAGAATACGATATGCTTGGGATACGTTCTTGAGATGATTAGAGGTTATCTGATGCCGGACTTGTCACGAAACCTCGTACATTTGAGATGGCTATTGAAACTCGTTGATTTTAGAGCAGCTGGTGAATTTAGTTAGGGGTCTGTCGTGTTAGCAACACTGTACTGGGAGAGATGTGTGGGGCGACGCGACCGAATAAAGCCAAAATCGGAGGTTGCCTATCACTACTACAATCATGGGCACGATTTCGCTTTCCATTTTTACGTCCTCGAGTGGACTACCCATATACATTCCCACTCATAACGAGGTAAATTTTATATTAGATTTTACAATTATTACGTATATTTAAAATATAATTGTATACTAAAAATTTATTTAATTAAGTGGAACCATTCGGCGAGTTATGTTGGAATACCTACCTCTCTTGAAGATATACAGCTTCTATTAGACCAACGGTCGGAAGCACAAGTAAGTATTAAATAAAATATATATATACATAATAAAATAGTCGTTTCGTATTTAGTATTTAGTATTTAGTATTATGTATATAACTGATATTTTTATCATGTTCATATAGTTTCAATGGACACCATACGAGGATCCAGCAATTCGGGCAGTAATTCCAGATGAATTCTTTCAAAATTCGAACATTTGGCATGTGAAGGTCCCATTGGTCAACTATGCCACCGTGGAGATGCACCAGTCTGATAGAGTATTGCGACAATTTAGATTCCGACAACCGATTCTCGTGGCACCTAAAGTGCTCGATGATGAGCATAAAATCGACTTACGGCAGTTGCATACGAATTGGCCGAGATTTTGGTCGGCATATATCGAAATGTGGGAAAATTGGTATGATTATATACCTACTCGGGAACCGATTATCATTTCTGAGTTAGCGTGCGTGCCAGAATACATGCCATGGTTTAGGATCCATGGCAAGTCATATTTACTGTCGGAAGAGGAGAGACGACAGCAAATTCGTGTCCAAAGGGAAAGATGGACCCCTTTAAATCCAAGAAGAATAGATGACAACACTGGCCCATCAACAGCGCCCATACAATCACCAGGCCCATCAACAGCGCCCACACAGTTACTAGGCCCAACACTTTAACCGACGACACCCATATCAGAGCCTTTTCAGATTATGCCAGGTGCGTATCCTAGCCCTTATATGTATCCTAACCTTTATATGTTTCCTTTTCCCAGTCCTATCTCCGTTCCCGATTACTCCGAGTCAACTACCGATCTATAGGTCGCCGTTGCATGAGGGATCACACGAGTCACCGTCGAGGAGCTCTTCTTTTTACCAATCTCCATTGCCTTATGGGATTCAAACACCTCCACCATGGGTGATACAAACACCTCCGCAGTCATTATTCTATCAAGATGGGTCATCCTTCCAACACCCACAACCAGATCCCCTGCTAGAGGAACCACAATTTCCACTGGAGCAACCACAACACCTGCTGGAAGCTGAACCAAGGAGGAATCCAGCGCGTAACTGTCGACGACCCCCATGTGGCACTGATTCCGACCGACACCAACATTGATTTTTGTTAATGTATTTGTACAAACTTTTTTATATTGTTTCATTTAATAAAATAAAAGTTGTTTTTAATATTTTAATTGTAATTTACTTTTTATATTTTTAATAAAATAAAAGTTCTTTTGAATAAGGCAATATTTTTAATATTTTATATTTTTAATAAAATATAAATAATGCAACATAATTTTATTACAACAACAATCAACTATTCCGATTTTGACATGATCGAGTTATATGGCCTGGGTTCCTACACCATCCGCACAACTTCTGTTGGTTGGTTGTTTCTAGGATATCCATATCGTTACGTATTCTAGTCGAGCAAGGTCGACCCTTTGGTTTGCGACGCAATTCTCTATCCGGTAACAGCTTAAACGGAGCAAGCGATACAGCCAACCACTTACATTCATCTGGGACTGGTGGGAATACGTGTCTCCACACGTTGTACATGTATTCTATTTTGTACACTTCGTCGACATAGCTCATGGGGTCCAGATGTAGATTCTAACAAGCTGCAATTACATGAGTGCATGGATAACGAAGTGCGTCAAACATCCAACAGTCGCAGGTCATATTTCTCAAGTGTACACGATATTGCCCGCCAATAATACCTTGGTTCTTTCTTTCAAACTCTGTTACATGAAACTATAGGTTGTCGCAACCGTGACACACTGTGTGCATGGTGTTGGCCCGTGCCTTCGCCTTGTTAATTTCTTGCAATACCTTTATGCACTATACATGGCTTCCCTGCATTTGGCCTTTCTAACTCGCTGCTCGCTTTGGAAATAGTGCCGCTAAACGAAAATATGTCTCTTGCACAACCGATGTTATCAGAAAATGACATATTCCTTTTAGAATAGAATTTAGGCATTCAGCTAGGTTTGACGTCATATGACCATATCATATGCCACCGTCGTATGCTTGTGTCTATTGTTCGAAAGGTATGTTACAGAGGTAGTCTACGCCTTCTTCGTTAACTGAACGCAAAGCCGCCAACATTTCATAAAAATGGTCCTTACTTATCTCATACCTTGCCAATATAAGTTGATAGTGAAAATTACATACCACTCTTCCATTCAGAATAAATTGAATATTACAAATGAAATTATATTAATAGAGATTAAATACCCATGTTGGTCACTTGTCGTCGTTCAGTTGTAGATCGATATTTGCCCGTAATAGTTGGACGCAACATGCCTTAGGCAATACCGATGGTGTGTGCGATGCCATAGGCTTCCCTGTCACTCAATTGCGGCTAGTATTCCAGTGCCCCGATCCGATATAACGCAGATATTAGGTTGGGGGCAGATATGCCTCCTTAACCTAGAAAGAAAGAAATCTCAGTCATCAACTGACTCCCCTGATATTATTGCAAACACAATTTGAAGGATTCTCCCACTGTCATCTTGTGCCACAACTAGCAATAGCCGATGGGTATATCTACCATACGTAAAGGTACCATCAATATGTACCAATGGCTTGCAGTATAGAAATGCGTCTCGGCATTGCTTAAAGCTCTAGAATAGACGCTTGAACACTTAGCATCCACGGAGCAATCGGTCATTGTAGTACGTAGGTGCCGTTTTAAGGTCTGTTATGCAACTTGGGACATATCTCTCCAGCACCTGACACCACTGCCACACTTCATTATATGAAGGGTCCCACCGACCGTGCAACTTTTCCAACGCCTTCTGCTTAGCTATCCAAACCTTGTGGTAAGAAGGCGTATACCCCAATTGGCTACGAATATTAGCAATTAAGATCGGCACTAAAGTCTTGGGATCCACTTTCACTGTTGGTAGTATTAAGCTAGCTAACATATCTGAATCCATCTTGGGATGATCTTGTGAAACACCTGTCAATGAAGTACGTTAAACAATGCAACATTACGTAATAACAGTATTATTCAAAAACCCTAAACACCTAGTGATACTATACCGACAACACATGTATGTGGACCTTTGTACTTTTTTAACTCCCACAAGCCTATCTTTTTCCTCAATAAAGCCATGATTTTCCATGAACATATACCGTCTTGCACTGCACACTTGGTCTTATACTTATCGGATTTGGATTTAACCACGTTGTAGTTAACCCCGTTCATGATGCTATGTTGTTTCAATACACCAAGAAAACTATCCTTATTGGAAAACTCCTTACCAACTTCCAATTCATCCGAATCCAATGACAAACTTGTACGGTCATGCCTTCTATGTGGTAGATCTGGAAACTCCAACGCATCATCTTGAGATAAATCGACATTATGCATATGGGCTGGAGGTGAGTATGCCTTGAATCGCGAATCTTCTTCTTCTTCATCTGAACCCTCTTCAACATCTTCAAGTATGGTTGGAACAGACTCTGGTTTAGAAAATAATGCAACTTCTGCACCATCGGGGCCGAGCCCTCCAGGTGGATCCACATCGGACTCATCATCCGACCCACCATCATTTGCAATGAACGAGGTCCCCTCGCCGGTGGACGTCGTAGGGAGTACATCATCCCTTCTTGTGGACGTTTCGTAACGTCCCCAATCATATGTGGATTGCCAACCACTAGAAGTTGATGTCGTTCCCCAATACGTATTTCCAGCATTGAACATCGACCCACCGATGTGCATGTCCCATCCACTAACCGAGTGTCGTGCAGGGGTTATGTTTTCCAAACTGCCACCAAACACGGGCGCTTCCGTATTCTACCTCCCACTAACAGAGTGTCGGCTAGGGGTCGTGTATTCCTCTCGAATAGCAATAGATGTTGAAGTCGCAAATGCATCACTTGGCGATAAAAATTGTACATATAACTCAAGATAGGGTGATCCACTAGTAAGATGAGTCTGCACCATTGCCTTTAAGCTACGAGGACCTTTGATGTCGAATGAGTCATATCTTACGGGATCAACTGAAGCACAAAATCGATACTTAATAGACAAAACTTTCATTGGCGTCGTTCCGAAGATTTTACACCTAATTCTTTTACGAAGTTCTGTCAAATCTATGTTCTGGTTAAAAACCAGTCACGCTGTGTTCTTCGATAAAAAACAACACCGTTCTCGGTGTGACGGACCTCACCATCATAGTAAATAACAACACTAATATGTTCACTCATCTTCAGCTTCTATTCTACTTTAGCCTCAATTTCTCATGCTGTAACTTATGCAACTTAAGAACGAAATTTGGCTCATTTATAGTCTAAGGCCAAATAGGAACTACTGTAGAAAAAGAGTGTCCACATGAAAGTTTTTTTCAGTAATCTTGCTGACAGTACATCCTGCTTGAAGCGTTTTGGATGCTATTTGTTCAGAAATGTTTTCTCAAAAAAAAATTTTCAGGTACTAGAAGAAAAAGAGCGTCGATGTGAGAGCGTCTATGTGGGAGCTTTTTTCAGTAATCTTACTGACAGTGCATCCTGCTTGAAGTGTTTTGGGCATTATTTGTTCAGAAACGTCTTTTCAAAATTATTTTTTCAGATACTACTGTAGAAAAAGAGCGTCTACGTGAGAGCTTTTTTCAGTATTCTTGCTGACAGTGCATTCTGCTTGAAGCGTTTTGGACACTATTTGTTTAGAAACGTCTTCTCAAAATTATTTTTTCAGATACTACTGTAGAAAAAAAAAACAAAAAAAAATTATATTGCTAATATATTTTTTCCAAAACCCTAAACACAAAATTATTTAAAAAAAAACTAAAACATAATTTAATTAATTAACCCTAAAATCCTAAACCCTAATTTAATTAATTAACCCTAAATCCTAATTTAATTAATTTTTTTCTTCAAAAACCCTAAACCCCAAGCAAAAAAACCCTAATCCTAATAGAACGTGCAAAACGCGTCCTTGGGGGAGCATTTTGTCCACGTCAACACAAAGCGCTTGACATCGTGCTGACGTGGACGCACTTTCGGGGAATTCTGCCTTTTCCGATAAATAATAAAAAAGTTGGGCCATTTCCATAAATAATGTTATAAAAAGGCATTTTTGGATAAATTGGCCTAATTTTTATACGAAGAAAATGGAAATAATCCATTAAAAAAAAAAGAAAATGGGAATAATTTAGGGGTGATTTATGAATTAAGCCATTTTCTTATACAGTCTCTCTCTCCCCTGTCCCCAAAATCCCAAATTAAAAACCCTAATTCTTTCTCCTCTCTCTGTCTACCGATTCTCTCCGCAAGTATCAATCTTGCTTTTTGAATCAGTCATCTCTTTTGTTCGCTGCTCCCCTTCTATTCTGAATTGGTCCTTCAACGTTAACAGAAGTAAGTAATTTGGCATCTAAATTTCATTAAAATCTCTTAATAAATTTCTCTACACCGATGGCTGATGCATCTCATCTACATGCTGGTTATCACTATTTTAAGAGCAATAATAATTTGGGTTTTTCGAACTTGGTTGATTGGTTTGCTCGAATGTTGAAAGCTTGAAATTTTAGGAGAATTTTTTAAACATTGGGTTCTTGGGTTTCTCAATGAGTTCCTGTTTTTCTTTGGGTGAGAAATTGGGAAAATTTGTAGTTCCTTGAGTGTGCAGGGAGTTGTTTTTCTTGTTTCTAATTTTAGTTTTGGTTTTACGTTGAAAATTTTAGTGTTGTATGTTGTTGAACTATGGATTCAAAATCAATTATTTTCATCAATAATACTCTGTTTGGTAGTTCAGAAAGCAGAGGAATTGAATTGAATTTGAGAACTAGTTTTCATTTGTTTCAAGAAGCATTATGCTGCATTTTTTGTTCAATGAAATTCAATGTATATATTTCAGCTACCAATGTTGTTTATTTACTAACAATTTCACTTTGACTTTTTTTTTTTTTCAGGTTTCTCAAACTATTCTCTTCATTTTCCCGAAAATTCTCTTCTTTCCTAGAAAAGTTTTAATCTTTGAGTAATAAAAGGTTTGCTTCATAATCCCATCAACTTTTTTTTATCACATTTGAAAAATAATTCTAAAAATTAACAATTTATGAATTAACTTTTCATTTTTTACTAGTTTGGACCCTTGAGTCTTTGCCTAAATATCATCTACTTGGATCGTTTCCTATCAGTTTTTGAATTACATGCAAGTTCAGAAGTTAGCCTCAATTTTGGTTTTTTCTGTTATTGCATCATAACAATATCCATGTAAATTTCAACTGTTTTATAAAAAAATTATGATGAATGCTTAAGTGTAGCCCAACAATGCAGTCCACTTCGGTTAGATTAGATTAGATGAGCAAGAAACTTGAATTGATTAGTTACTTTTATTTTTGTTACTAAAACCTAAGATGTAAGATTTTGATACTTTCAACTTCATAATCAATTAATTTTTATTTCCAAGTTACACCAATTTATGATGAAACAAATCCATAAAACTATACCTGTCTTGATACTTTGATTTGATAAATTAATGTCTTAGGTTTTCATCATAAATCAATGTTTTGTATTTGGGTTGACCTTAAATTAATCTGCAATATTGTGCATCCGCTTGGACTGTAATTTGACGTTGCACTCTTCAACATTTTCAATTGATTTAAACTTAAAAGAAAAATCAATATTTTCAATTATTAATTAATTTATTTAATATAGTAATTGTTAATGGATACGAAGAGAAGAATTATAACAAGAGAAGAGTAGACTGATGAAAAGTTATTTATATTTCATCTCTAGAGTTAGCCTATTTATATACAAGTTTATTTAGTGTAAATAAGGACAGAGAATAAAACTCCTAAATTTAATCCCTAAGAATCTGTAACACTCCCCCTTAAGCTGGAGCATAGGTATTGATCATGCCCAACTTGTTACATAAATAGTTAACCCGGTTCGTGCCTTTGTAAACAAATCAGTAAGTTGTTCTCTTGTCTTCACATAACCTATGGAGATTGAATTGTCCAAAATTTTCTCCCGAATAAAGTGACAATCAACCTCGATGTGTTTGGTTCTTTCATGATAAAATGGATTTGAGGTGATATGAAGAGCTACTTGATTATTTCACAAGAGCTTTACTGGTGAGGAATACTCCAACCCAATTTCAGTTAACAGATGTCATATCCACATAATTTCACACGTGGACTGTGCCATGGCCTTATATTTCAATTCTGCACTAGACTAAGATTCAACATTTTGCTTCTTGCTCCTCCATGATACTAAGTTTCCTCCATGATTGTTGTATAATATGTTCCGTCCAGGAGCTCTTTTCAAGTAAAATAAGATCTGCTCTAGGGCTGCCCAATGTTTGACAATGGGTGGGGACATAAACTGGCTAACAATACTATCGACAAATGCAATATCCGAAGGCGTTATCAGTGAGATAATATGATTTCCCAACTATCCTTCTATACCTCTTAGGGTCATCAAAGAAATCACCATCATCTTTGTAAGATACGCATTGGTAACCATTGGAATAGTACAAGGTTTAGCTACCAACTTTCCAGTTTTTGCCAGTAGATAACATGCTTTTACTGAGTCATAAAAAATTCCTTTCTTGCATCTCAACACTTCTATCCTTGAAAAATACTTCAATTGACCTAAATCTTTTGTCTGGAACATGGTATGCTAAAAATACTTTAGAGATGAGATCCTTGCAGCATCATCTCTTGTAATAACAATATCATCAACATATACTACAAGAAGAATAACTCTAGCCTTAGATCATTTATAAAACATAGAATGATCACAATTGCTTTTCTTCAACCCAAACTATTGAACTAGCTCATTGAACTTTCTAAACCAAGCACAAGGGCTTTGTTTCAATCCATAAAGAGATTTTTTCAGATGACAGACCTTTTCATACTTTCCCTGAGCAACAAGTCCAAGTGGTTGCTCCATATATACTTCTTCTTGGAGGTCCCCATGAAGAAAGATGTTCTTGATATCTAATTGGTGAAAAGGCCAATTATGAAAAGCGGCTAGTGATTGAGCCATTTGGATTTACCTTAACGGTGAATACCCATTTGCACTCAACATGTTTACTAACAAGTAAATCCACTAGGTCCCAAATACCATTCTCATCTAATGCATGCATTTCCTCCAACATCGCATCACACCAACCAAGATGATTCAAAGCCTTTAGAATTGTCTTAGGAATAGAAATAGAATCTAGGGATACAATTAAAGAGCAAGGAGACAAATGGTTATATGAAACAAAATTAGAAATAGGATAGGTACATTGGTGTTTACCTTTACGTAGAGCAATGGGAAGGTTAAGGTCACTTGGGGTTGGATCAGACGGTGGAAACACTGGTAAAAGGGTTGGATTTGATAATGAAGAAACCGGTATCAGACATGTATCATGAGTCTCTTTTTGTCTGGAATAAACCTGAGTAACCAATGGCGGAGTTGGAGTAGTGACAGTATACATTAATCAATCATCTTCCTCCCTTTGTTTTGGAAGATTTTAAGGCGTCTCTTTTGAAAAGAATGATACTTGGTTTGAGAATGTAACATCTGTAAACCCCAAATATTTCTTGAGGTCTGGACTATAACATCGGTATCCCTTTTGAAGGCAAGAATATCCCCAAAAAATACACACTTTTAAGGATTTTGGATCCAACTTAGTGACATGAGGCCGAACATCTCGAACAAAACAGGTACACCCGAAAATTCTTAGTTTCATCGGAATTAATGGTTTGGATGGAAATAGAACATTGTATGGGTTATCACCATCAAGTACGGTGAAATGCATGCGATTGATCAAAAAATAGGTTGTTGAAATAGCTTCAGTCCAAAATTGTTTAGGAATTTTTGTTTGAAATAAAAGAACTCTAATTGTCTCAAGAAGATGCTTGTTTTTCCATTTAGCTACACCATTATGAGATGGCGTGTCAACACAAGAGGATTGATGAAAAATCCCATTGTGGATCATAAAGGCTTTGTAAGATTTGGAAAAGCATTCTTTAGCATTATCTTTGTGCAAAATTTGGATAGGCACACCAAACTAAATTCTTATCTCAGCACAAAAAGTCCGAAAATGAAAAAACACCTCTGATTGATTTTTCATAAAATATATCCACCTCTGACTGATTTTTCATAAAATATATCCACCTCTGACTGATTTTTCATAAAATATATCCATGTTATTGGAGAATAATCATCCACAAACGTAACAAAATACTAGAATCTAGGTTTAAATTCTACCGAATATGGTCCCTAAACATTTGAGTGTACTAATTCAAAAGTGGAATTAGATCATTTGTTAGATTTCAGGCTCAAGGGGCTTCATCTATGCTTTGCAAAGTGACATGCTTCACATTCCAACAATGGTAGGTCTTGAAGCTGTGGACATGACTTATTCAACAAAGAAAGAGAAGGATGTCCTAATTGACAATGTGCTTTGATCGGATAGAGAAAATTAGGACAAGTCACGAATCGAGGAACCCACAAGTCGAAAATACAAAGACCATCAAATGCATGTCCTTTACCAATAGTGAGCTTCATCACAAGATACTGCAAAAGACAATGGTGGAAAATGAGATGGTGCATTTTAGGTCACGGCTAAGTTTACTAACAGAGATTAAATTAAAGGTGAGTTTAGGTAAATTTAATACTGATGATAAGGTGATAGATGAAATTAGGTTAGTACTTTCAGAACCGACAACTTTATAAGTGATTCCATTAGCATTAGCAACAAGAAAGGTGAATCTTGTGATTGAAAGGTAGAGAAGGATTGGGATTACCTGTCATGATCTATAGCTTTTAATTGATGACCAATTTGAATGAAGAAAATAAAACATGCATTAGATTTAGCTGAATCCATAAATTAAGCAAAGGAAGCCACAATATGATGAAAGGCAGCAAAACCCGCAAAAGGAAAGACTACAAATGGTCCAAAAAAATACCCGAGTAGTACTCAAATAGTGTTGAATAGTATCCAAACAATGCTCATGAATGGTACCCAAACAATGCTCGTGAATAGTACCCAAACAGTGTGAAACCTTAAAAAATTAAAAAAATCGACCCACGGATCTTCAATTGATCAAGCATTAGACCACTGGGCTATAATCGGACCAAGAAGTCGATGTTGGAGATGGAAGCCGATGGCTTAACACTGCCCCACGTGCCCATATGCGTCTGCACGTGAAGAGAGTACTTGGATCTTTTGGCGGTGCATGGTGCTTACATGCAGACCCCTTGGACACCAAAATTAGCAGTTTGGTTGTCGAGCTAGTGGCGCACCTTCCCGTGCTGGTGGAAACAACAAAATACCCTAACGTTTCGCGTTCCAAACAACAAACATGAACTCATTGAATAGAGCCAAGTGGCTCTGATACCATGTTGATGAATACAAAGAGAAGAATGAAAACAAGAAATACTTATATTTCATCTCTTGAGTTAGCCTATTTATATACAAGTTTATATAGTGTAAATAAGGAAAGAGAATAAAACTCCTAAATTTAATCCTTAAGAATTTGTAACAATATTAATTATCAATAATATATTAATTAGACTTTATGGTAATTAATAAAATATTTTCTTATTTAGAATGTTATTCATTTAGTAATTAGAATGTGGTAATAGTAACTAAATAGTTATGAACTTATCATATTGCATAACGTGTTCAATTTAAATCTGACACAAACACCATTTTTGGTTCAATAATGTGCTATCCATTTAGGCCTAATTCAAGGCCCCCCCCCCCACTAAACATGTGTTTGGTTGAAAGGAATGAGTTATTACGGGTCATGGCATTTAGCCCTTTATTCCAATTCTATTTCAGAGTGCAGCCTGAATAACAATTCATCGGCCCCCATCTGAATTGTAATTTAGCCATGGAAGGTAGAGGAAGCAAAAATTAAACTTCCATTGTTGCATCAGTATTCACCATTGTCTCCACCAACAAATCATCTTGACCCTAAAATAATGGAAGTAACAAACTCCTAACTCACCCAAATCTGCTAGTTTCTATCTTGGTTTAGAACCAAATGCAGAACTCTCTCTGTCTTGGTCTCGCCCTTTGTCTGCCATTCTCCAATTTGCAAGTTCAATGACATAAACATATATATCAAAATCATTTGGAAAACAGGGTTTTCTCTTCTTCTTTTCCTTCTATTTAATTGATTAATTTTCTGTTTGAAAGATCTTTAGATTTGGTTTGTGAAAGTTATTGTTGAATGCTCAGACTGCTCACGGTAGTTCTCTTTCACCTTAGTATTGGATTATACCATCACATTCTTAGCTTTTTAATTACTTACAGTAGTTCACCTTCTCCTTAATTGCTATTATACTGTTGAAGATCTGTGTTTTGTCTTCATTAGCATAGATTACTTGGTACATATGTAAGTTGTTAGATGTTTTCTATGGTCATTCTGTGCAAAGAATGTTATTGCAGAAGAGATATTTGTGTTATATATTTGATAATAGAGAAAAACTATTTGCCTGTGTTGATGTGTTGTTTCCGTACTTGTTATCAGCAGCCTGTAGCAAAAGGTCTTCAAGAGAAGGCCCCTAAGAAACCTGCACCAAAAGCTACTGAAAAGAAAGGGAAAACTGTTGAAGTAGCTAAATAAGAGCCCCTTGATCCCGTGGCTTAGAAACTTTGCCAACAAAGGTAAAATTCACTACTTTTAGCTTCTAGAGTTATGACACTAGGAAACTTCCCCAGTTATTCAAAGTGGGTGTTACTGCATCTGCACTTGTTTGATTTATGCTCATCCAAGTTAAGAACTATTGCTTTCTAGGTCCTCTAAACAACATTAGTTTTTTCTTCCCATTTGCATACTTGGATATCAGAAGTTTGTGGCATTCTTTACTCGTGGTTAAAATTTTCACTTAATTGAGGATTTTAAATCAATTGTGGGAAGTAAATGGCATAATTTTTAAGATCATATATTCATTGGAATCCTTAGCCTTAGGCAGTTAGGCTTGCTTCATACAACCTGGAAAAAATATTTATTCAATTAAAAAGATTTAGTGAAAATCCAACATAACCCTATTACTTAATGAGGGTGAAAATATTATGTATAGTATATATAGATATAGATGTAATAGAAAAAAGGTAGTCAGATACTGGGCTTACATTGGGTCAAACAATCCAAGAAAAAACATTTTGAAGTTTCAGCCTGTAATTTGTTTTTGAGTCGGTGGCAGCACATTTCAAATCCCATTTCAATATTCAAAAAGAAGAAAAAGGGTTTCATAGTGAGCTCCTCTATCAGTTGCCAGCTGCATTTCATTGTTCAAAACAATAAGGTTTGAATGCAGAAGTCGTACAAATGGAATGTGTTGTTCAAGGAATTATAGAGACACAGGTAAAAATTCATGCCAAAAGTACTTTTTTTAACCAACTTTGGGAATCATGTTAAGAAGATTTTGGTTTCTGTTCTTTTTTTTTTTTGAGATTTGCAGTATGTTGAAGCACTTGAAATTCTACTTCAGGGTCTTTGTGGGGTTAATAAAGAACGCTTAAGAGTCCATGAAATTTGCCTTAAAAGTGGCCCAAATCTTGGTAAGTATTTACATTCTCACTTTGCCAAAGTTCTAATTTTTCTTACAAGCCTATGAAGTATCAGATGATAGAAACAATTTTTGCTTTTTGGTTTTTCTTGTAAATGAGTTTCCTGCTTAATCATGTAGTTATTCATGAGTCATCACTTGCTTTATTTGTAATATAAGACTAGTAATTAATAAACCTCTTGATCAAATTGTTTGGTTATGCGCTGCTAATGCTATGAATTTCACAGGATTTGTTGCTTCAGAGGTCAGATTATTGTGTGATCTTGAGCAGTCTGAACCTACTTGGTAAACTAGAATTTTTAGTTTTGTTAATTTTGGGTATTTGATTGTTATTTTGGATGTTTATAGCCTTCTATATTGTTTGTAGGACTGTTAAACATGTTGGGGGTGCAATGAGGGGTGCTGGGGCAGAGCAAATTTCTGTTCTGGTTAGGAGTATGGTAGAAAGCAAAGCAAGCAAGAATGTGCTTCGATTATTTTATGCACTCGGATACAAGTTGGATCATGAGCTGCTAAGAGTGGGAATCACCTTTCATTTCCAAAGGGGTGCTCAGATAACTGTAACTGTTTCATCTGTTAATAAGATGCTAAAACTGCACGCAACTGATGAGGCTGTGCCGGTAACACCTGGTATACAGCTGGTAGAAGTGACCGCCCCTGCAACATCTGAAAATTATAGTGAAGTCGTTGCTGCTGTGTCTTCCTTCTGCGAATATCTTGCACCGTAAGAATTTAATCTGCCTTCTCAACATGCATGATTATTGCCCAACTTGTCTATCTTATCCAATTTTTACTTTGTGCTTAGAAACCGACACACACTAGTTTATAGATGGTTGTTATATTGAACTGATACAAGCTTGTGGTGTTTAATTTTACAGGCTGCTGCATTTGTCAAAGCCAGGTGTTTCAACCGGTGTTGTGCCTACGGCTGCTGCAGCTGCTGCATCTCTTATGTCTGATGGCGGGGGCACAACCTTGTAACTGGATTTGTAAAATTGCAGAATGTTAATTATGTACTTTTGCATAGTTGATTCATTCTCCTCATATATGGCTATCAAACATACTGTCACTGTAGTTTTAATCTCAAGACACATGAGTAGACTGTAAAAACGATGGGGGAATTTGTGGAGTTTCTGGATGGGATGTGTACAAGTTAGTTGAGCCTTAAACACAGAATTTCTATATTACAACTTCTTGAAATTAATATTCGTGAGATGAGCCATCATCAGGTTAAGCATAGTTTATTTCACAATTGAGTTAAGAATTTTCCACAAGTTTTATTTTTTTAAAATATATATATATATATATATATATATTTATATATTAAATTATGGTATATATCACTTTGTTAATTTCATTTGTAAAATTAGAAAATTTTATTAATAATGAATACCATATTTGAAGACTTAGCTTGTATTAACACCATGCTTGGTTGAGTGTAATCCCATAACTATTACTCGCCTATTCGGTGGGTTTAGGTTATTACTTTGTTTGTTGGCGAACCGGCCCGTAATGGAAATGGATGCTATTACGGGATGCTCGTGATAGTCATTCCATGACATGGGCTAAGAATAGGGATTCCATTTCGGATGGAATGAAAATGAAATCGAAATTAGGGCTGGATCAAAATATCCCCTCTTCATATCGTTTGCTCGCTCGCTTTTCCGAATTGCTTTCTCCAAATTGAAATCTACGTTTGAAATCGGCGACTTGCAGAGGCTCTGTTCGCTTGCTTTCAGTTGTTTATCCTAATTGAAAGGTATGTTAAAATTTCTATATTATTCATTTCCCATCTTCATCTCTCTTCGAAATATTTTGCCTTTTTTTATTTTTTATTTACGTTTTGTTTCCTTGAATTTGGCTTAATTTGGGTATGATTTTTTTCCCAAATTAACAAAGAAATGTAAAGATTTAAAAAATAAATTTGCTTTTTTCTGGACTTCCTTTTTCTCTTGATTGTTACTCTGCCAATTTTTTTTGTTTCCTAGATGAACAAAAAAATTATAGAAAAAAAAATCTTTTATCAAGTCTTTTTTCTTTTTGTTTGCCCCGAGTTTTCATTCATCCAGTAATGTTATTTTTTTCCATATTTAAAAAAGTTCAAAATTTCTAGAAAAAAATTGATTTGTTTCAGGATTTATTTTTTGTTTCCCACTAAATTTTCCTTATATGTTTCTGAATTTGGCAATTTAAATTTGGTTTTGGTTTGTTGTTTGCTTCCCTCCAACGGTTGCTTCATTGTTTTTTTTTTTATGAGTTCTTAATCTGTAAAATTTTCGCAACTGGCTTGTTGCTTATTTTGGAATTATATTAATTTGTGATTTTTTTATTTATAATCTGAAGTTTACGGTTTTTGCTAGTTGTTTTTTAGAAAAACTTGTCTTTCGAATGTAAATTGAGAAATTGGATAGGATAAATAGAGTTGTTTTTTTTTAAACTATTTGAGATGTTACAAACTTTAGGAGAACTGAAGTCGTCAAGGAACATGCTTGTTGATTAGTAAGTGATAATGTTCTTACATATCATTTCTCATCACCTTAAAAATTGAGTTGTCAAGCATCATTTTAATAGGTCCGAGGAAACCATTAGTAGACCATTTCACAATGTTTTAAATGTTGTCATACGCTAACAAGACGTGTTATTTAAAAAGGTAGAGCCAATTACAACTAATTC
Organism: Gossypium australe; assembly: GCA_005393395.2. Classification (NCBI taxonomy): domain Eukaryota; kingdom Viridiplantae; phylum Streptophyta; class Magnoliopsida; order Malvales; family Malvaceae; genus Gossypium; species Gossypium australe. The sequence continues at coordinate 63,150,451 of CM016624.1, read as the reverse complement.
TACGAACCCAAGGTGAAAATGGTTCAAGGTATTGGAGTGGGTTCCATATATAGCTTGTACATAGTTCACTTGATTTAGATTTAAATATAGCATCCTAACTCGAGATTTTTAAATTATTTCTGTAGAATTGCTTAGGTGCTTTAGATGGAACCCACATTAAGATTAGGGTTCCAAAACTTGATAAACCTAGATATCGAACGCGAAAAGGTGACATAACAACAAATATGTTAGGTGTTCGTACACCTGGTATTCTATTTGTTTATGTTCTTCTTGGTTGGGAAGGTTCCATTGCTGATGGACGAGTTCTTCGAATGCCATTAGTAGGAGACATGGACTAAAATTTCCTCATGGTAAAGTGCAGAATTGGAGGAATTTGAATTAATTTTTAAGATCATACTTTTTTGGGAAAGTTATTAATGATAAATAGTTTTTTTTATAGGTTGTTATTATCTAATTGATGCTGGTTACACAACTTGTGAGGGCTTGCTTGCGCATTTTAGGGGACAATGATATCATTTGAATGAATGCTGCCAGGGTCACCAACTAAGTACTCCAGAAGAATTTTTTAATATGAAATATGCTCCATCATGCAATGTTATGAAAGATGCTTTAGGTTATTAAAACTTAGATGGGGAATACTTAGGAGTCCATTATTTTATCCTGTGAGGTTGCACAATAGAATCATTATTACATGTTGCTTGCTTCATAATTTTATTCAAACTTATATGAGTTTTGATCCTGTTGAAGCAGAGTTGGGAGAAGGATTACCTAGTAATATGATAAAGGACGATAAACCGAATATTGTAAATATTCATCCATCGGATGCATGGGCTACTTGGATGATGGAAGTAGCCAATTAAATGTTCTATGAATGACAAGCATCTAGAAATTAGTTAGGTTTATTAAAACACAGTGGAAGGTTAATTTGTTTATGTTATTTTATGTATTTAGTTTATGAAACTTTGGATGTCTCGGCTACACAATCGCAATTGTCGAAGCCAAACCAAGATATTCCACATTTTAAAAGAAGAAGAAAAAAAATTTCTAATGTAAGTGAACAAATTTCTTCCACTTCACTTATTGATGCTGCCACGTTATTGGGGGAAACATACAGACTGTTGGTTTTGAATTACATAGGAGCATTGCCTCTGAAGTCCTAATTCAAGAGAAGTAAAAAATGCTCATTCAATAAAATGCCCAAAAATTATATTTGGCCTTAGGTCAAGCAGAAAGATTAACTGAGGATGAGGGCTTTGTTGCGTTGAGCAAAATTCCAGACTATCCAATGCAAATGCGTGTTTTCTTAAGTCTACCTTTTTTTGTGCGATTGAAATGGGTGAGAAGATTTCTTTCTACCCATTAAAAATCATGGTTGTGTTGGTATAATGACATAATAGAATGCCACAAACTATTGTAACCTTTTGGTGCTGTAAAATTTAACATATAGATTATGACATATAAGCTAATGACATCATGTAACTTTTCATTAATGTTTGAACATGATGTTTGGATGTAAAATATAATTCTCAATCTATTTATTACTTCTAATCTTTTGCTCTTTAGTTTAGAGGATAATTAATTATTTGTTTCGCTAATGATATTTTAGGACATTCGTAACAACCCGTTTTTAGTGGTATCGAAAACAATGGTTTCGGGACCAAAAATCTGACTAGTGAATCTATAATAATAATAATTATTATTATTATTATTATTATGTTCAATTTTTATTTGATAATTTCTACTAGTTGAATGAATATTTAAATATAAGTGGTTTGTCCCTAGAGTTAAATAGTTATGGAAAATGAGGTATCGAGACCTCGTTTCTATAAACCAAGTTCGTAAATATTTTTATTAAATATTTACAGAGTTACTATTTAGGTAATTTGAAGTTTGGTCCAAAAATTTCAATGTTTGACTAGTTAATTAAGGAAAAATGACTAAATCATAAAAGATGTAACTTTCATCACTATTGATTATTATTAATTAAATTGCATAATCAAAGTTTGTTTAAGGATTTATAAGGCAATTAAGTCGTTACTAAAGTGGGTGGACGGTTTATGATATTGTTTTAGTTATAATATTATAAAATTTAAGTTAATAAACAATAGTTAAAAAACATAAAAAAATATCATCATCTTCTTTATTGAGTTTCTAACAGCCCATATTTCAGTAAAATCGGAACAGTGGTTTCGGGACCATAGATCCGACCCAAAATATAATTTATTTTTATTTTATTATATGGTCCGTTATATGATAGTCGTGACATGTGAAAATTTTGACATGAAAATTTTATCGATTTAGTGCCTAATTACGATGAGTAAATCACATAAAATGTAAAAGTTGAATTCTAGTAGCTATAAGGATCAAATAGCTATGGAATTCAAAATTAGAGGTCCTTATATGGTAATTAGACCATTAAGAAAAGTATGTAGATTTTTCATGGTGACTCATCCATGGAATTATAGAAAAAGATCAAGGACTAAATTGGAAATAGCAAAATTTAATTAATTAAAAAGATAATAAAAGAAATCATCTTATTTTATTGTCATCTTCAACCTAAAATTCTATGGAAACCCTAGGAGAGAGAGGAGAAATTTTCAAGGCCTAATTGGGTAAGTTTCCTTATCCCGTTTTTAGTAATTTTGATATTTTTGAAATTGGGATAGCTTAATCTCTCTATTTGAGGGATTAATTTGAAAAGTTATCAATGTATGAAAATGAGTCATGGATGTATTATGCTGGAAATTAGAAATTTATGGTAGAAATGAAAGGTTATTGATAGATAAACAATTTTTACAAAATGATTTTTGATGAAAACATGATTTAGGGACTAAAATGAAAAGTCGTGAAATTTGATGAAAAATTTTGAAATTTTTTATGAATACATGTGCTGGAAAATTTGAAATGGGGCTTTGGTTAGGCTTGGAATAGGGAGTAATTTGCACAAGTTTCATTTTCCAGGCCTAGGGACAAAATCAAAATTTATGGAAAAGTTAGGGGTAAAATGGTAATTTTGCCTAGGACATAAATTGAGTCCATTTAAATATGAAATGTATGAAATTGATGGTCAAATTCATTTATATAGCACCGGACAACACTAATTCGAGGTTAGATCGAGGAAAAGAAAATATTTCGGATTAGTAGATATTTACGCGAACAAGTGTCGAGATAAGTTTGTGTAACTTAATCAGACATGTAATTATGTGTGTTGTATGTAATGTGTTTTATGTTGATGTGCTTACTTGTATACTATGATGGAAAATTGATATATGCTTAAAATGTGAGAAAGGGTTAAGTCCCGATCGAATATTGGATTCTGATGATTATATACGCTTACCCGAAATTAATAAGGTTATGCATTTGTTGCGGACGAGATTTAACTCGGACGAGTAATCCTATTGACCTTGTTATAGAAAGGATTTAGCCCGGATGGGTAATCCCGATATAATACCTCTCGAGCATACGTTATGATTAGGGTTTAGCCTAGATTGGTAATCCTAATTGAACTCCTCTGAGCTTACGTTATATAAAGGATTTAGCCTGGACTGGTAATCCTGTTATATGATATGTGGCTTGAGAGAGTGTTTCTTGGTTAAGTGCCCTATTAGGTACCCTTGAATAAGAAATTGACAGATTACGGAACTGTACACTTTGAGTGTACTACCTGAGCAACCATCAGAATTCAATGATTCAATGCACATGTATCCCTTGACTTGGCATGAAAATCTTGAGATGTAATGATAATGACTTGAAAGAACATTGCATGATGAGCTCATCTATTTTTTTTACTTGACATGTTTGTAAGTGTTATGACTAACATGTTTGATTGAAGGCATGTGTTTAGGAAATTTTGCTAATGGATGGAAAACATGATGTTGTGTGCTTAAATTTAATAACATGATTGGTAAGTTTAGTTTCCATTATACGAACTTACCAAGCATGTAATGCTTACTCTGTTTATTTTTCCCTGTTTTATAGTGCTCAGAAGCTTGCGAGGGTTGTAGATAATTGGAGCATCGTCACACTATCAACTAGCATTTTGGGTATATTTAATGAAGTCATTTTGGGTATAATAGCATGTATAGGACAACTTGGCCAATAGTGGCTTGCAATGTTATTTTGTAACCTAGCCATTGGAATGGCTAGTAATGGTTCATTTTGGTATGACTAAGTAGATTATTATGATATATTCATATACATGTGTTTTGTTAAGAATGTGTGATCAATGTTGTGAATGCCTAAGATTTTCCAAGGTAAGTCTATAAACACTTATGCATGTAGTGATATGCTATGTTGAATGATGGAAATTGCCCAATTTGAGTGCTTGAATTGGTTGGTATTGAATGTGTGTTTCAAGTGCAGGTCTTGGGTGAAATTTTGGGTGAGAAATGAAGCTAGAAATGGTTTCATTTTGTCCACACAGGCAGACACACGGGCGTGTCTAAACCGTGTGTGACACACGACCTGGTAACACGGGCATATAGTTAGGCCGTGTGTCCCCTGCACCTTAATTTTGAGAAACAAAATGCTCAGAATTGGGCACACGGGCAGAGATACGGGCGTGTGTCTCAGCCGTGTGTGCCCACAGCCTAGAACACGGGCGTGTGACATGGCCATGTGGCTCAAGTCAGAGAGCACCCTAAATCGAACACGACCTGTAGCACGGGCATGTTCCTTGGACCAGACGGACGTGTGAGTCCTGCACTTTAGAAAAATTTTGTAATTTTGCGAAAAATTCTTAGAGGTTTCGATGAAGTCCCAATTCAATTCTAATGCTTGTATTAGGCCTCAAGGGCCTATCAGGGGAAATTATGAATGATCTCGGTAAATGAATAGTAAATTTTTGTAGTTTAATAGAAAAATATTCTGAATGTTCTGGTAATGCTCCAAAATCCTGTTTCGGTGACGGGTACGGGTTAAGGGTGTTACATTTAGTGGCATCAGAGCTACGGTTTAGCCGATTCTTGGATTTGATGTAGCAAACACGAGTTAGCTATACATGCCATTATATAAATTGTGATAGTGTGATGACTTCTGATCATTTTAAATGTGTTTTTCATATAGTAATGTCATCTAACCGAGCTAGAGCTGGATTCGAGGAAGTTGAGAGCAATACTTCAGCTTTAGTACAAAGAGTTGCATCTGCGTCTGGTAGTGAATGGCCCGCGTCTGAGGGCCGAAGTGAGGAGGCAAAATAAGCCTTCCTTAAAATGATGAAAGAATGGTTTACACAGTCCTTGAGAACAAACCTTGTTGTACAACAACCTCCCCCAACTGCTCCCCAACTGATTCCTGAGGTACCACAGGGTGCCGAACTTGTTAGAATTGATAAGCCTTCGATAGATAGAATTTGCAAGCATGGGGTGGAAGAATTTAGAGCTACCGCAGATGATGATTCGGAAAGGGCTGATTTTTGGCTAGAAAATACCCTCTAGGTTTTTGATGAACTATCTTGCACGCCTGCTGAATGTCTGAAATGTGCGGTATCTCTACTGAAAGATACAACTTATCATTGGTAGAATACCATAACTTCAGTAGTACAGAGGGAGAATGTCACATGAAAATTCTTCCAAGATGAATTCAGGAAGAAGTATGCGAGTTAGAGATTTATGGGTCAGAAAAAGAAATAATTTCTTGAGCTCAAACAAGGAAACATGACTGTATCCGAATATGAACGGGAATTTGTTTGATTGAGCAAGTATGCTAAGGAATGGGTTTTAACCGAGGCTGAGATGTGTAAACGCTTTGAAGAGGGCTTAAATGAAGATATCAAGTTGTTGATTGGAATTCTCGAGATAAGGAAATTTGCAGTGTTAGTGGTCGAGCCAAAAAGCTGAGGAACTGGCTAAGGAAAAAGAAACAAGCCGAAAGAGAGGCTCGGGTTTCAGGAAAAAGAACTATGAGTAAGTCACAATCATTTGCTTCTAAGAAATTAAAGAGGTATTATGATCGTGTTACTACCTCTACGGAGTATTCTGGAAGAGAGGGGAGCTCTCAACGTTCTAACCCGAGGTCTTCATCTCCATCTGTGACCAGTGTGGCTAGTGTAGGTAATCCCAAACTCAAATGTAAACATTGTAACAAATTCCATCATGGGGAATGTCGGTCCAGAAGTGGAGCTTGTTTCGGATGTGGTTCACTTGAGAATTTTCTCAGAGATTGTCCCGAAAGAGTTGAAACAGAGATAGAACCAACTCCAAAGCCAAGTAATCCTGCCTCGAAAGGCAGACCACCCCGTCATCCCGGAATTGTTGGTACTAGTCGAGGTACTACCAAGGATACATCAGTTATGTTTGAGGCACGAGCACTTTCAAGAACATATGCCATTCGTGCTAGAAAAGATGCCTCTGCACCAGACGTCATTACTGGTACATTTTCTCTACTTGATACTGATATTACTGCATTAATTGATCTTGGTTCCACACATTCATATATATGCACGAACTTAGTGACTATTAAAAATTTACCTGTTGAATTCATTGAATTTGTGATTAAAGTTTCAAACCCCCTAGGCCAGTGTGTTATGGTGAATAAAGTTTGTAAGAACTGTCCATTGATGATAAAAGGGTATTGCTTTTCGGCTGACTTGATGTTATTGCCATTTGATGAATTTGATGTGATTTTGGAAATGGATTGGTTAACCCGATATGATGCAGTGGTAAATTGTAAGCAGAAATATTTTGTATTGAAATGTGAGAATGATGAAATGCTTCTGTCAAATATGATAAACTGGATAGATTACTGATTATGATTTCAACAATAATGGCACAGAAATATGTCCGAAAGGGTTATGATGCTTACCTTGCATATGTGTTGGATACTAAAGTGTCTGATTCAAAGATTCAATCAATACCAGTTGTATGTGAATTTCCTGATGTATTCCCAGAAAAATTACCTGGTTTACCACCGGATAGAGAAGTGGAATTCTCCATAGATCTCGTTCAGGGAACGAAACCGATATCTATAGCACCTTACAGAATGGCTCCTACACAATTGAAAGAGCTAAAGGTACAATTATAGGAGTTGATTGAAAAAGGTTTTGCTCGACCTAGTTTCTCACCTTGGGGTGCACCGGTCCTATTTGTAAAGAAAAAGGATGGATCGTTGAGGCTGTTTACAGACAACTCAACAAAGTCGCAATAAAGAACAAGTATCCATTGCCTCGTATTGATGACTTATTTGACCAGTTGAAATGTGCCACTATATTCTCGAAGATTGATCTCCGTTCTGGCTATTATCAATTACGGGTAAAAGAATCTGATGTGCCTAAGACAACTTTTAGAACCAGGCATGGACATTATGAGTTTCTTGTGATGCCATTCGGCTTGACAAATGCACCTGCAGTGTTTATGTATTTGATGAACAGAATTTTCAGCCCGTATTTAGATAGGTTTGTGGTGGTCTTTATAGATGATATTTTGGTCTATTCTCGAGATGAAAATGAACATGTTGTGCATTTGAGAATAATGTTGCAAACCTTTCAAGAGAAACGACTATACGCCAAATTCAGTAAATGTGAATTTTGGCTACAGGAAGTTAGTTTTCTTGGGCATATAGTATCTGCTGAAGGTGTCAGAGTAGACTTGAATAAGATTTCAGCCATTATTAATTGGAAGCCACCGAAGAATGTGTTTGAAGTCCGAAGTTTTCTGGGACTAGCCGGGTACTATCAGAGATTTGTAAAAAACTTTTCAATGATAGCTTCTCCGATAACTCATTTACTACAGAAAAATGTAAAGTTCGAGTGGACTGATAGATTCCAGCAGAGTTTTGACAGATAAAAGGCTTTATTAAGAGAAGCACCTGTGTTAATCCAACCTGAATCGGGTAAGGAATTTATAGTTTACAGTGATGTGTCATTAAATGGCTTAGGCTGTGTATTGATGCAAGATGGTAAAGTAGTAGCCTATGCTTCACGACAACTAAAGCCACATGAAAAGAACTACTCGACACATGATATTGAATTGGCGGCCATAGTGTTTGCACTGAAAATCTGGCGACATTACTTATTTGGTGAAAAATGTCTGATCATAAAAGCTTAAAATATTTGATGCCACAGAAAGATTTGAATTTGAGACAGCACAGATGGCTTGAGTTATTGAAAGCTTATGACCATCCGGGAAAGGCCAATGTAGTGGCAGATGCTTTGAGCAGAAAATCCCTGTATGCTTTACGAGCAATGAATACTTGATTGTCGTTGTCTGATGATGGTTTAATCCTAGCTGAGTTAAAAGCTAGACCAATGTTTATACAACAAATTTTTGAAGCCCAAAAAAATGATAGCAAGTTGCAAGCAAGACGCGTACAAAGTGAATCGACTCCTGACTCAGAATTTCAGATCGAGATTGATGGTTGTTTGTTATTCAGAGGCAGAGTATGTGTACTGTAATAACCCAATTTAGGGGCTAGTCGGAACAGTACTTTCAGAACCACTAATCTGAGGTCGGAGAAAATTATTTTAATGTTATTTCATGCTTATATGGGTGCGTGAAAATTTTGGTGCTTTAATTTTAGTGATTGCATGCTTACTTGCGAAAAAAAGACTAAATCGCATTAAGTGCGAAAGTCTTAGTTTACGAGCTAGAGGTACCAATTAGCTATAGAATTTTAATTGGAGGCCCTTAATGTGAAATTAGGCCTTTCTTAAGGCCATAGCCGGCCATAGGGGGGATAAGAGGATTAATTTAGTCAATGTTTTGGTGGTGTTAGGTGATTAATCAATAAAATAAGAGAAAAATAAAGAAAGAAAAGATATCATCTTTTCTCTCCATTTTCTCCACAGAAAAATACAAGCAAAATCGGGGTTTGAAAGCTCAAAATTTTCAACAACTTCTCACCTTTGAAAGTAAGTGCTTTAATGGCCATTCTTTGATAATTTTTGTACTTTTGGAACCCCAAAAGCTTAAGCTAGCTAAAGAGGGGACTATTTTGCAAAAAAGATTGAGAGTTTAGGGTTTTTCCATGTGAGCATTTATGTTATTTGCTGCATTTTTATGGAATAAAATGAGTCTTAGTTGTTAGATAAACAACTTTTGTGAAAAGTGTTTCTATGAAAACACTTAAGAGGACCTTTTTGCAAAGGTTGTAAAATAGGTGTTAAATGTGTGAAATAATGAGTATTGAGAGTTTCTATAAGAGAAATAAATGTTCACCTAGGCTTGTTAAAGAAAGAAATTTGATTAGAATTGATTTACGAGCTTATGCGTAGAATAGTAATTTTGCAAAAGTCTAAGGGCAAAATGGTAATTTTGCCAGAGTATGATTTTTGAAATGCATTGATTAATGTGATATTAAATGAGCTAATTTGCTATTATAGATCAAGAAGAACGAGGAATTAACCTTGATCGAGGAAAAAGCAAGGTATCGAACTAAATCGACAAATTGGCCTATTTTGAAATCGAGGTAAGTTTGTGTGTAATAAATTTAACATCATGTTACTGAGTTTAAAATGTTTGATATTAGTGATGTGTATATGATTTCTATGAAATTTAATAATGATGTTGAAGTCCCGGTTGGACTTTAAGAAGTGAGAGGATATCACCATCGAGACATGAGATTGGTAAGGTCTCGTGTAAGACCATGTCTGGGACATGGCCTTGGCACTGAATTGAGATCCCGTATAAGACCATATCTGAGGTATGGCATCGGCATCGAATATGAAAATCATATAAGACCATATCTGGGATGTGGCATCGACAATCAATATGAGATCCCGTATAAGACCATATCTGGGATATGGCATCGGCATCTAGAGGTGACCCTATGTAAGACCATATCTGGGATGTGGCATTGGCGTCGTATTTATGTGAATGATGATGGTTATGTATCTTCGAGTACCTCAAGCGATTCAATGGGGGTAATTATTTAAGCTTATAATAGAGATTAGATTAGTGCTAAAGCTATGTGACGAAGTGATACAGGTACATGTGAGTAATTCAAGGGAAATGTTTACGATATGTGACATGACATGTAATTGGTAAGAGTAAGCATGAGTAAGTTATAGCAATGTGCTTGAGACTTTGTGTTCTTATTTAATGCAATGGATGGATGGCATTATGAACCTTTATGTTGCTATTTATTTCATGCAAACTTACTAAGCTTTATGCTTACCCCTCTCATTTCCCTTTTCCTTGTAGTATCACCAAGCTAACTCTGGGATCGTACGACGTCGGAGTTCGAAATCACCTTATCAATCTCTATTTGGTATAGCAAAGTTAGATTTATTTTGAGTATGGCATGCATAGGACTTGGTCATTTTGTTATGTCATATTTGTTAGCCAAAGTGTTGGCTATTAATGTTGTTCAATTCCTTTTGTAAATAGTCATTGGGAATTGGCCAATACTTGACGAGTTCATATATTCAATGATGATGAAATTTATGTAGTGCATGCTTGTGTGGATGTATTGGTTTTGAGTTCTTAGAAGTGCCTTATGGTCATGATGTATGTTGAATTGAATTCGTATAAGTATGGTTGCTTTATAGGGTGGCATTTGGCTTGGTAGATAGCCTTACAAATGTCCACACGGGTAGACACATGGGCGTGTGTCTAGGCCGTGTGTGACACACGATCAGTCCCATGGGCATGTTGATAGGCCAGGTGCCCCCATGCATGCTAGGTTGGCAAGTCAGTATGCTCAGTAGTAAAAGCACGGGCTAAGACACGACCGTGTGTCTCAACCATGTGGGAGACACGGCCTAAGACATGGGCATGTGCCCGAGTCGTTTGAAGTCTGCACTTGAGGTTAGGAATTTAATTCGACACACGGCCTAAGGACATGGGTGTGTGCCTTGGCCGTGTGACCTTATTCAGGTGATGACGACATAAATAGAATGCCAAGGTTTACACATAAGGGTGAAGACACGGGTGTGTCATGGCCGTGTGAGGGACACGGGCTATGGACACTGGCGTGTGTCAGGTCGTGTGAAAACCCCTATAGGTTCGAATTGAAAAATAAATCCACACGGGTGTGGAACACGGGTATGTGATATGCCACACGAGCATGTTCTTTCCTTCACACGGGCGTGTGGCCCTATTTTATGTCAAAATTTTCTAAATGTTCAAAAGTTTCTAGTTTGGTCTCGAATTATTCTGAGTGCAAGCTTAGGGTCTCGTAGATCTATAATAGCGACATTATGATATCGAATGAAAATTTTTAATTTGAAATGAAGTTCTTAAGGATTGATATTGTATGATTGGGCGAGTTAAGTAAGTAATGCCTCGTACCCGGTTCAGGTGTCGATAAGGTACATTTAGTGGTATCAGAGCTACGATTTAGTCGATTCTCAAACTAGCGTAGCGTAAGTATGAGTCTAGCTATACATGCCATACGTATGAGTATTTACATAATGATAGTGTGACGACTCCTGACGATTTGAATTGTGTTTTTATATAGTAAATGGACTCTGATTGAGCTGCAGTCGATGATGCTGCAAGTAATGCACCGGCTCCCGCACAAGTAGAAAGTAGAGCCGAGACTTTGGGTCAATGAGAAGAGGCTCGAGAAGCCTTTCTCCATATGATGAGCAACTGATACACTGAGTATATTCGAGCAAATCCTAATGCTCAACCCCCTCCACCCCACCTATTCCTCAGCTCACTCCTGTAGCTCCCCAAGTGGTAGAGGTATCAAGAAGAGAAAGGCCTCCGGTCGATATGATCTGGAAACAGGGAGTTGAGGAATTTTGAGCTAGTAAAGATGATAATCTGGAGATGGTGAAATTCTAGCTTGAGAATACCATCAAAGTATTTGACGAGTTGTCATGCACACCTGAAGAGTGCATGAAGTGTGTGGTATCTCTCTTGAGAGATTCGACCTATCAATGGTGGAACACCCTTGTGTCGGTGGTACCAAGTGAGAGAGTTAATTGGGAATTCTTCCAAGAGGAGTTCCGGAAGAAGTATATTAGTCAAAGATTCATCGACCAGAAAAGAAAAGAATTCTTGAAGCTAAAACAAGGTCGAATGACGGTGACTGAATATGAGCGTTAGTTCGTAAGGCTTCGCAAATACGCTCGAGAGTGCATATCGACAGAAGCTATTATGTGCAAAAGGTTCGAGGACGGGTTAAATGAGGATGTCCATTTGTTTGTTGGTGTCCTAGAACTAAAAGAATTTGTGGTGCTGGTAGATAGGGCCTGTAAGGCCGAGGAACTGGTCAAAGAGAAAAGGAAGGCTGAAATCGAGTCTCACGACTCGAAGAAGAGGCAGTTAGGTAAGTCATTCCAATCATCATCCAATAAGTCAAGAGATTTCACTACTCGATTAGCCACCTCAGCTGGATTTTCAAGTAGAAGTAAGGGTAGACAGTACTCGGGGTCTAAAGCTCAGACCACTTCAGTTGCTAGTGTTGGCAACGCTCGACCAAGTAGACTGGAATGTCTGTTGTAACAGCTCGATTTAGGGGCTAGTCGAAACAGTGGTCAGAGAAAATTATTTTAATGTTATTTTACGAGTTATAGCATGATTATATGGGTGCATGAAAATTTTGGTGCTTTAATTTTAGCGATTGCATGCTTAATTGCGAAAAAGGACTATATCGCATTAAGTGCGAAAGTCTTAGTTTACAAGCTAGAGGTACCAATTAGCTATAGAATTTTAATTGGAGGCCCTTAATGTGAAGTTAGGCCTTTCTAAAGGTCATAGCCAGCCATAGGGGGGACAAGAGGATTAATTTAGTCAATGTTTTGGTGGTGTTAGGTGATTAATGAAAAAATAAGAGAAAAATAAAGAAAGAAAAGATATCATCTTTTCTCTCCATCTTCTCCACCGAAAAATACAAGCAACATAGAGGTTTGAGAACTCAAAATTTTCAGCCAAGCTTTCTCCTTACAAGTAAGTGCTTTAATGGACATTCTTTGATAATTTTGTACTTTTGAGACCCTTGTAGCTTGAGCTTGCTAATGAGGGGACTATTTTGCAAAATGGTTGAAAACCTAGGGTTTTGCCATGAGAGCATTAGTGCTGATTTCTGAAATTTTATGGAAAAAAATGAGTCTTAGTTGTTAAATAAACAACTTTTGTGAAAGGTGTTACCATTAAAACACTTAAAGGGACCTTTTTGTAAAGGTTGTAAAATAGGTGTTAAATGTGTGAAATAATGAGTATTGAGGGTTGCTTTAAGAGTAATAAATGTTCAGCTAGGCTCATTAAAGAAATAATTTGATTAGAATTGATTTACGAGCCTAGGGGTAAAATCGTCATTTTGTGAAAGTATAAGGGCAAAATGGCAATTTTTCCAAAGTATGATTATTGAAATGTATTGATTAATGTGATAATTAAATGAGCTAATTTGCTATTATAGATCAAGAAGAACGAGGAATTAACCTTGACCGAGAAAAAGGCAAGGTATCGGATTAGATCGGTAAATTGGCCTATTTTGAAATCGAGGTAAGTTTGTGTGTAATAAATTCAACATCATGTTAAGTTTCTAAATGTTTGATATTAATGATGTTGTACAATATTTCTATGAATTTGAGTAATGATGTTGAATTAGAAAATGATGAGAATTGTGATGTGGAAGTCCCGGTTGGACTTTTATAAATGAGAGAATAATATCATCAAGACTTGATATGGGTAAGGTCCTATATAAGACCATGTCTCGGACATGGCCTCAGCACTGAATTGAGATCCCGTATAAGACTATATCTGGTATATGGCATCGACATCGAATATAAGAATTGTATAAGACCATATCCGGGATATGGCATCGACAATCGATATGAGATCCCGTATAAGACCATATCTGGGATATGACATTGGCATCTAAAGGTGACCCCATGTAAGACCACATTTGGGATGTGGCATTGGCGTCGCATTTATATGAATTATGATAATTATGTATTTTTGAGTATCTCCAAGTGATTCAATGGATAAATAGCTAAACTTATAATATAGATGAGATTAGTGCTAAAGCTATGTGAAGAAGTGATACAGGTACATGTGAGTAATTCACGAGAAATGTTTACGATATGAGACATGATATGAAATTGGTAAGAGTAACCATGAGTAAGTTATGGCAATGTGTTTAAGACTTTGTGTTTTATTTAATGTAATGGATGGATGTCATTATGTGCTTTTATGTTGCTATTTATTTCATGCAAACTTACTAAGCTTTATGCTTACCGCTTTCATTTCCCTTTTCCTTGTAGTATTGCCAAGCTAGCTCAGGAATTCGTGGAACGTCGGAGTTCAGAAATCACACTATCAACTTCTCTTTGGTATAGCAAATTTAGATTTATTTTGAGAATGGCATCTATAGGACTTGGTCATTTTGTTATGTCATATTTGTTAGCTAAGGTGTTGGCTATTAATGTTATTCAATTCATTTGTAAATGGTCATTTGAAAATTGGCCAATACTTGATTAGTTCATATATTCAGTGGTGATGAAATTCATGAAGTGCATGTTTGTGTGGATGTCTTGATTTTTGGTTCTTGCAAGTGCCTTATGGCCATGATGTAGGTTGAATTGATTTGGTATAAGTGTGGTTGCTTTGTAGGGTGGCAAATGGCTTGGTAGATAGCTTTACAATTATTCACACGGGTAGACACACGGGCATGTGTCTAGATCGTGTGTGACACACGGTCAGCCTCATGGGCGTGCTGAGAGGCCGTGTGTCCCCATGCATGCTAGGTTGGCAAGTCATAATACCTTGTAGTAAACACACGGGCTGAGACATAGCCGTGTGTCTCAATCGTGTGGGAGACACGGCCTGTAACGCCTCGAATTTGGGCCTAGAAGAATTGGGCCTATTGGGCTTTGGGCTTTGGATTTCAGAAAATTTTTTAAGTGAGAGAGAAAAATAACAATTAGCATGTGAGCTTTAAGGATTAATGAATTTGGAGTGTCTAGGGGTGTTGGAGATGTCCTGGGATCAAGTAAGGGTAAAGGAAAAACTTTGGTTTTAGCCTTAGGGAACAGTGACTTCAGTTAGTAGGCCTTTTTAATAAATGAAGAAGAAATAGGACACAAATGGGCTTGTGGTCCAGTGGTAAATGGCGTCACTTAGGAGCTATAAGGTGGCGTGTTGTAAGCTGAAGAGGTCCAAGGTTCGAGGCTTAGGAGTGGAATTTGGTGGAGTGTTTATTTTACTATATAGACGGCTAGAGTTGTGTTGGTTTTGAACTCTTGCCGTAGAGAGTTTGAAGTAAACAGGTGTGTTGGATGTGGAGGAAATTTTGGATAAGATTAAGGTGTTATCAGGGAGAAAAGTCAGGAGATGAGGAGAGGGAGGAGTTGGTGCCGAATGGGACTATGGGGGAAGGTAGGATTTGGCTTTGGCTATAAAAAGAGGGTACCGAATTCATTGAAGGGTTCCTTGGGTTCTGTTATTTCTCCCTTTTCTCCCCCTCAGCCGAATTCTTTCATTTGTCGAAAAGAAAACCCATCATTCTTTTTGCCAAAATTTCTATTAGAGTTGTGTTCTTCTTCTTTCTCTGAAAGCCAAATTCCCCTATAGCCAAATTCTCTTCTTTGCAGAATTACCATCACCCTTCCTTGCCGAAATCCCCATTAGTGCCGAATCTTTGTTGTTTTTCTCTATCACAAATCAGTTGGTAGCTATTCTTAGTCAAGGTTAAAAGTCGAATCTTGTTCGATAGTTATCTAGGCTGCAGGATCTAAGGTTGGATTCAGTAAGTATTCTGTTAACTCCCCTTAGTATGTTTTGTTAAAAGCCGAAGGGCGATCTAATTTTTCATTATCGGTGATCTTGTATTAACAAGGGTAAGGATCGGAGATCGCAAGCGTGGTAGGATCATTAGCATGGGTAAGGATACTCAACTCGATTATGGTTGAAGTGAATGGCCGAATGTGTGGATGACTTGTGTGGATTATGAGTCACCCGAATTTTGATGGTGTATGTGTGAGTGCAGATCTAGGGAACACTTGTGAGTAGTAGCGAAGGAAGGGCCATTAGAACCCGGTGGTACACGGTAAGGTTACGGTAAGGTTTCGGCTTTTGAGTAAATATTTTGATTAAGTATGAGTGGTTGATTAAAGGTTGGTTGGTTGTAGGATCAAGGCTAAGGATAGAATATCACGTTGCGGTATCCAGGTGTGTACAAACACTACACACATGATATCGGCAATGCCGAAAAGTTGAAAAGCCGAAAGTGGCTAAATGGGCCCGGTAGGCCTTAAGGCTAAGTTTGATGAGTTTGTTTTGTTTGGTATATGAACTGAGTTAGTCAAGCATGTTATATGATCTGGAATTGTTTTGGGCCTAATAGGCCATAAGAATGTGATTTGGGCCTAATGGGCCGTAAGGATGTAATTTAGGCTTGATGGGCTTTATGGGAACGTAGACAAGCATGCTAGGGTTAATGGACTTTAGGCCTAGTTTGAACAGCTCTCAAACCACATAAGACTTTATAATAATTAAACATTTCCCGTGGACAAGTGCCTAGGTTAAAGTGTGGTAACGGGCATGTGCATGTCTAGGATTGGATCTAGTGAGAGCTTGGTACTTAAGCGACCCTAATTGACCACCTCCTCTTCTCTGGAATCCTACCTGGTGCATAGTGTCTGTTCAATTTAGCCGCAAGGACTTGTTAATGGGCCAAAGTTCATAACTAAAACCCGAGAGCGACCAAATACCCTTGATTTGAAAATGCCCAAAATACCCTTAGATTTGCAAAATCACTAAAATAGCCAAATTGTGTAATTACCAGAATACCCTTAATTTGCAGAATTACCAAAACATCCCTAATTTACAAAATTTCCAGAGTACCTCTGATTTGCAAAATTACCTAGATACTCCTGTAGAGTAGATTTACAGAAATACCCTTGGATTGTGAAATGGCAAAAATACCCCTATGTGATGAGTATAAGTTTATGGATGTTACTTATGTGTTTGATGCATTCATATGATATTCTGCTTAGGATGCATATGGGTGGGAATTATGGTACGGAGGAAGATTTGAGGATCGCATAGTCGCTTGACGACCATGGATCCACCGGTGGCTTTAAGCCCATTATATGATTAGCAGCTTTGCTGCAACGTTGAGTAGTGCCGCTGTGAGTGCTATTTTTGGTGTGTAGAGGATGAGTGAGTCGACTTAGAAATCCCCACAGGTGTGTAGGGTTGCAAGGGAAATGGTGTGTAGCGGATGGATTTTTGGGAGGGTTTTGCATTACCTTGTCTTGTATATGATATGATATGATATGATATGATATGATATGATATGATATGATATGAGGTCATTGTGGGCTAAGGCCCAAGACCACCGATTTCGATAGGGCTTAGGCCCAATGTGAATATTTGTATGTTGATTTTATTGCCAAGGGTTGTACACACTGAGTTTCGAAACTTACACCCTTTATTTAATGTTTCAGGTAATCCTCAATAAACGGCTCGACATGGGAGAGGAGGAGAGGGCCACACTACAAGATGTTCAAATTTTTATTTTTATTTATTTGTTTCAAAGGACATGGTTTTAGTTGCTTTACTTTCGTTGGATGTAATAAGGCCTTGTACTCCAATTTGATTTTAAATTTTGGGTTTTGATGTTTTAACTATTTACTTAATGTTTAAACTTAAGTAAATTTCTTATGCTTAAACTTGGTTTCTGAAATACTTAAAGCTATAAAATGGGCTTTTATCATTACTTAACAAGACTCATGGGTTTTGGGCTTTTGGGCCCTAAAATTTAACTTAGAAAAATCATTTTGAAATATGCCTTTGATGTGACACACCGAATTTGGGCCTAACTTCTAGGCCGAATCTGAGGTGTTACACGGCCTAAGACACGGGCATGCGCCCGGGCCGTGTGAAGTATGCACTTGAGATTAGGAATTTAATTCGACACACGGCCTAAGGACACGGTCGTGTGCGTTGGCCGTGTAACCTTATTGAGATGATGACGTCAGAAACAGAATGTCAAGGTTTTCACACACGGGTGAAGATACGGGCGTGTCATGGCCGTGTAAGGGACACGGGCTATGGACACGAATGTGTGTCAGGCCGTGTGAAAACCCCTGTAGGTTTGAATTTAAAAATAAATCCACACGGGTGTAGAATACGGGCATGTGATATGCCACACGGGCGTTCCCATCCTTCACATAGGCGTGTGACCCTGTTTTGTGTCAAATTTTTCTAAGTGTTCAAAAGTTTCCAGTTTGGTCCCGAATCATTTCGGGTGCTAGTTTAGGGTCTCGTAGGCCTATAATAAGGACATTATGGTGTCGAATGAAGGGTTTTAATTTGGAATGAAGTTCTTAAGAATCGATATTGTATAATTGAGCAAGTTAAGTACGGTAATGCCTTGTACCAAGTTTATGTGTTGAATACGGATAAGGGGTGTTACATCCGCAGTGTGGCAGACGTCATCCCGACGAGTGTCGAGCAAACGAGAAAGCTTGTTTCAAGTGTAGATCTCTAGACCATTTTATCAGAGATTGCCCCGAGGCGGGTGAGAAAGAGAAACCTCAAAGTGCAAGATCGAGAGGTACTACTAGAGGAAGGCCACAGAGAAACCCAGGAAATGAAATGAGTAGTGAGAATACATCTAGAGAGAAGACTGCAAGAGCTGAGGGTAGAGCACCGGCGAGAACATATGCAATTCACGCTCGCGAAGAGGCATCCTCCCCCAACGTAATTACGGGTACATTTTCTCTCTATGATACTGATGTTATAGCATTAATTGATCCGAGATCTACCCACTCGTACATTTGCATGAAATTAGTCTCTAGCATGAACATGTCTATAGAGTCTACTGAATTTGTGATAAGAGTATCAAATCCCCTAGGCAAATGTGTATTGGTTGATAGAGTATGCAAAGGTTGCCCTTTGATGATTAGGGGTCATTATTTTCCGGCTAATCTCATGTTATTGCCATTTGATGAATTCGATGTCATCCTTGGGATGGATTGGTTAACTACTCATGATGTGATAGTGAATTGTCGAAGGAAGTCTATTGAGTTGAAATGTGAAAGTAGGGATCTTATTCGTGTTGAATCAGATGAGCAAGAGAGATTGCCAGTAGTGATATCCTCCTTGTTGACTCAGAAATATCTAAGAAAGGGGTACAAAGCTTACCTTGCCTTTGTGATGAATGCTAAAGAGACTGAGTCAAGAATCGAATCATTGCCCATAGTATGTAAGTATCCAGATGTTTTCCCAGAGGAATTGCCGGGGCTACCTCCAGATAGAGAGATTGAATTTGGGATTGAGTTAGCTCCTGGTACTGCCCCCATTTCTATTGCTCCAAACAGAATGGCTCCAACCGAGCTAAAAGAACTGAAGGCATAGTTACAAGAGTTAACGGATAAAGGCTTTGCAAGACCGAGTTATTCTTCGTGTGGTGCTCCCATATTATTTGTGAAGAAGAAAGATGGTTCCATGAGGTTATGTATAGATTATCGGTAGCTCAATAAGGTAACTGTGAAGAACAAGTACCCGTTGCCAAGAATCGATGATTTGTTTGATTAATTGAAGGGAGCCACGGTGTTTTCCAAGATATACTTGAGGTCTGGATATTATCAGTTGAGAGTCAAGGACTTGGATGTGCTGAAAACCGCAATTCGGACAAGGTATGGCCATTATGAATTTTTAGTCATGCCTTTCGGTTTAACCAATGCCCATGCAGTTTTCTTGGATTTGATGAATCCTATCTTTCAACCATATTTGGATGAATTTGTTGTAGTCTTTATCGATGATATATTGATCTACTATCGGGACAAGAACAAGTATGCTGAGCATTTGAGAACGGTTCTGCAAATTTTGAGAGATAAACAATTATATGCCAAGTTTAGTAAAAGTGAATTTTGGCTTATGGAGGTTGGATTTTTGGGGCACATTGTCTCGAGAGATGGAATTAGAGTCGACCCGAGCAAGATCTCAGCAACTGTGGATTGGAAACCACAAAGGAACGTAACTAAGGTTAGGAGTTTTCTGGGCCTAGCTAGCTACTATAAAGGATTTGTCAAGGGATTTTCCATGATAGCTACTCCGATGATGAGGCTATTGCAAAAAGATGTGAAGTTTGGGTGGTCAGAAAAGTGACAACAGAGTTTTGAGAGATTGAAGGCATTGTTGACTTAGGCTCCTATTTTAGTACAACCTGAGCTGGGAAAGGAATTCGTAGTCTACGGTGATGCATCCTTGAATGGATTGGCTTGTGTACTCATGCAAGAGGGCAATGTGATAGCATATGCTTCTAGACAATTAAAGTCACACGAGAAGAATTACCCGACCCACGATTTGGAGTTAGTTGCAACTGTATTTTGCACTAAAGAATTGGAGACAACATTTGTATGGTGAGAAATGTCGAGTGTTCACTGATCATAAGAGCCTAAAGTACTTGATGACTCAAAAGGAATTGAATTTAAGGCAGAGAAGATGGTTAGAACTAATAAAGGATTACGAGTTAGTAATTGACTACCATCCGGGAAAGGCGAACGTGGTCGCCGATGCCTTGAGTAGGAAATCCTTCTTCACACTGAGAGCCATGAATACATGGATGGCTTTGCCAGATGATGGTTCTATTCTAGCTGGGTTGAGAGCTAGACCAATGTTTTTTCCAAGAGATTTGTAAAGCGAAAGGTGATAATGATTTATAAGCTAAAAGAGTTCAATGTGAGTCAAATGTTGAGTCAGACTTTCAAATAAGTCCTGATGGATGTTTGATGTTTTGAGATAGGGTCTGTGTACCTAGAGATAATGAGCTTATTCGGAAGACTTTGCACGAAGCACATAGTGGATGTTTATCTGTACATCCAGGCAACACGAAGATGTATAACGACTTGAAGAAATGGTATTGGTGGCCGAGCATGAAGAAATATATTTCTGAATTTGTATCGAGATGTTTGATTTGTCAACAAGTGAAGGCTGAACACCAAGTACCTTCGGGTCTACTTCAGCCCATTATGGTTCCCGAGTGGAAATGAAACCGTATTACTATAGACTTCGTGACGGGTTTGCTGTTGTCACTAGAGAGGAAAGATGTTGTATGGGTCGTGGTCGATAGACTTACGAAGTCAGCCCATTACATACCAGTACGGGTTGATTATTCGCTTGACAAGTTAGCAGATTTGTATGTGTTAGAAATAGTAAGACTTCACGGAGTACTGTTGTCGATTATTTTGTATAGAGATCTGAGATTTACGTCACGATTTTGGAAAAAGTTGTAAGAGGCCTTAGGTACAAAATTGAGCTTTAGTACAGCTTTCCATTTGCAAACCGACGGGCAGTCGAAGAGAGTAATACAGATACTTGAAGACATGCTTCGATGTTGCGTTTTTGGAATTCCAAGGTAATTGGGAGAAATACTTACCGTTGGTGGAATTTGCCTACAATAACAACTTTCAGTCGAGTTTGAAGATGGCACCTTATGAGGCATTGTATGGGCGTAAGTGCCGAACACCTTTATATTGGGCTGAACTCAGAGAGAGTCAAATTCATAGGGTCGACTTGGTCAGAGAAACCGAAGAGAAAGTAAAAGTGATACGTGAGTGCTTAAAAGATGCTTTCGATAGACAAAAGTCCTATGCGGATTTGAAATGGAAAGAGATTGAGTTTTAGACTGGTGATAATACCTTGGGAAATACCTAAAAACTAAAAACTCTAATTTAGAATTAATTCTAAATACCTAAACCTTGGGAAATAGATAAAAAAGATTTTTATGGTAAAAGGAAAATAGACTCAGATCTTCAAACAGATGATGGTCTAAGGTCTATTAATAGAAATCATGAAACTGTTGAAAACACAACAAGAATATTAGATGATAAAATAGAAAATATAGCTACAAATGATATAAAACTGGAAACCCCAGGAGAGACTAGTCAACCTACACCTATACCTTACAAGGTTGATGATTTAAATAAAAGAAATGTTGCTCAAGGAGGAATATATTTAGATTTAACTAATATTCCTTTATCAGATTTTGAAAAAACAATAGATGATTGGGCACAGTCTATGACTATTGTTGTAAACAACAACAGTACAGTCTGGTCAAAAGAAAAGTTTTTAAACTACTTTGTAGAAACTTTTCAGGGTGATGTTCTACAATTTCTCAGAAGATGGGAAGAATCTGAGAAAGGAAGAGAACAAAAGGGTCTACTTAATAATCAAATAAGTACTCCTAAAGATTTATTAAATGGATAAACCTCAATTCTAAAAACAGAATTTTGTGGTTATTCTAATAAAAAAGATCAGGATAGCCAATCCAGCTATATCTTGTCAAAATTAAAATTATGTGATATAAGATATTTAGAAGAATTTTCTAAAAAATTTCTTCATGAATATCAGAAGTTAAAAAATGAGAGCATAGACCATTGGAAAAACCAATATTTTCATAAACTACCCCCACCATGGGATGAAATTTGCATAAACAAATATGCTTCTTTCATAATAAAACATAGTAATGATAATAAGGTAGATGTAGCAAATATTGATACTATTGGTAATAGAATTAATTTTGCTAAAGAAAGAATAATATTACACTGCCTACAGAGTAAAGCGGCTAAACAAGTTAAAAATAAATTAAGCCATAGATATTGTACAAAAATGTTAGAAGGAGAATGGGAGTTTGGATGCAACTCCATACGTCCAAAAACCTATAGAAAACATAAAAAATATAAATTAGTTAGATGGAAACCAGGAAATAAAAATTATAATAATAAAAATAAAAAGAAAAAATTTGTTAGAAGAAAAATTTCTAATAATACTAAGAAACAAATATGTAAATGTTTTATTTGTGATGAAGAAGGTCATCTAGCAACAAATTGTCCTAACAAAGGAAAGAATGCTAGAAAAATGATTAAAAATCTTGAAGAACATGATTTAGAAATATGTTTTAGTGAGGAAACAAATCCTACTGAAATATTATATGAGTTATTATCAAAAACAGAGTCTGATATAGATTCTGATGAATATGTTTTTATGTTAGGAAGTAGTTCTAAAAACCATTTAGAACAAATCCCTTATTCTGAACAACAGGATATTAAATTAGGAAATTTAATTGGAGAAGAAACAGACTTTTCTGATGATATAATAGAAAAGATTAATAAAAATCATATTTCCAAAGAGGAAATATATAAAATCTCTAAGTTTAAAATATGGTCAAAAAGACATATATAGAAAATTAGCGGTAACACAGTCGCTAAAGATACCAAAGGAGGATTAACAGAAATCCCCTTATTTACCAAAGAAAAAATAAAAAGGATTAGAAAAAACTATCCTCAGGTTAGATATATACATTTAGGAGTCATTATGATAACAATTAAAGCATTATTCAGAAGAGGTCATGATGTTCCTATTTTAGCAGTATTATTAGATAAAAGATTTGAAAATCCAATAAAAGCACTTATTGGAGGAATTCAATCTAATTTACATACAGGTGTTATAGGATTTAAAGTTAAACCAAATTACTTTATATCCATAACAGACCCTCTAATAGAAGAGTGTCTATGCCTTAGAATTCAGACAAAAAATTCTGATATTAGTGATTTAGCAGAAGATTTAGCAATCAGCTGGACTTCTATTAATGAATATACTAATACGGCAGAGGTTGAAATAAAAGAAATTAATAATAAAATAATTGAGCTTTTTGAGCCCAATAAGTTTACTACGGAAATTCAACCAAAGCTATTACACCTAAAAGATCTATCGATTCCAAAAGACTGGATCATAGAAAAGACTAATAATGCTAGTACTTCTAAACCAGTAAGTACTATTGAATATATGTCATCTGGAGATAAATTATATTTTAAAAACAATCTGATAACAAATACAGATGATAATTTAGTATTACCTTCTAGTTCTCAACCAGAGGAAGAAGAAGATAATATAAGTACATCTACGCCAATAGGTATGAAAACAGTTCATATTCCTATTTTTCCTACTACACCAAGTAGAAATTCTAGAAACACTAGAATGGAAGATATACATTATTTAGTAGAAAATGTTACAAATTTCAATAAATACATTAAAATTACATTACATGATAGAGATTATAAAAAATATTCTTTACATGCTTTACTAGATACAGGTGCTACAACCAGTAGCTGTAAAAAGAATATTCTTCCTAAAGAATATTGGAAACCTGTAAAAAGATAATAAATATTAATGGAATAAATGGTAGCAAAACTACTATTTATTATAAAGCTAATAATATACCAATCTACATAAACAATGTTAGATTTATAATTCCAAAATTATTATGTTTACCTCATATGTATGGTGATATATTATTAGGTAATAATTTTATAAATCAATATTTACCATTTACTGTTAATAAAAAATCGGTTACGTTATCAATAGAAAACACTTCTATAGAAATACCATTAGTAGAAAATCATAAAATTACTAACGTTTGCTGATTTTCTTAGCAGGCCCTATGGATAGAGGTAAACAACCTCTAAAAGAAAATGATGGATGGAGAACTGTCCATAAAAAACCCAACAAGGGAAAATCACCAATGAGTCCTAAACAGGGATTTATTGCTGCACCTTCACAAGTACAATTTTATCCTAACCAGGGATATTATGTACCATATCCAATGGTAAACCAACCATTTGGAACACAATCACCAACCCCGGTGAGTTATTTTGAATTTTCACAAAATCCATATTCAGAATATCAAAAAAGCTATTCTGAAATTATAAATGATACAGAAGACTTGTTGAAAAAACAACAAACTCTTCATTTCCCTGAACTAAAAGATTTTTATAATCCAGGATTACCGGCAGAATATTACAATTTTATAAACAGAATATGGAAAAACCATGTTCTTGAACAAAGAGCAAATTTTCGAAAAGCTCTTACACAATTCTCGGTATTCTTGGTTGAAAAAACAACTGAAGAAAATAAATCTGAAGAATTATTACTAAAATCGATTTTATACAGAGATTGGGATGAAATCCTAGTCGAATACATGGATATTAAGGAGATAAACAATCTTCTTGATATATTTCAATATTTTATTAATAAAGGGAGAAACACTCCTATTATTAATAAGATGTTTAGAATATGTCTATATAACAAATGTCCTGCAGATATTTTTTCAAATATAAATCGAGCTATTTGCAACCAGCAAGCCCTATTTTCAGAAACTTTTTCAAAATATTTTTCACAAGCTTATGTTTATATAAATGATATAGGAGAAAAAATTCCTACTATCAAATTTCGACTTGATCATGATCCATTTGATATAACCAGTATTGAATGGGGATTTGTTAAAGAAATAACAGTCCAAAATCTTTCTTTTCATTTACTAAAAGATTTTCCAGCAATGGTAAAATCTAGATTAACAAACTATGTTAATTTAGATGATTTTGTTTACTATTTTTATATAAAAATACACAGCCTTATTGGTATAGCTGAAAAAGAAAAATTTTATCAGCCATATCAAATATGGACAATTCATAAAATGCTTGGAGGAAGATCCCTTTTAGCAGCCCAAGAAGATCAACAACATTTGTCAAAAATTATTGATGAATGTTATAAAAATATTTCCCATTATCAAATCCAAAACGGAATTGATTTAATGGCTGAAGCCCAGTTCCTACTCCAACAAACCAGTTACGAGTTCTGGACTGATGGGAAAAGAATTTTAGTCTACGACACTGGAAACCACCAGGCTGAAAGACATGGAAATGAAGAAGCCATTTCGTTATTAACAAAAATAGCTAAGATGGAAATCGAAGATTATCCATTAGCAGCGGAAATCAGAGAAGTGTGGGAAAGCTGGAACACACCAGTCCCTTCACCAGAATCACTACATCTGGATGAAATCGAGGAGATGAATCTCAGAAATATCCAAGAAGGATAACACGTGGAAGAATGGTGTCCCAAAAAAGGAGATGCATTCAATTTTGGCGGTGACTTAAAAAGAAGGAAACCACCAAAGGACAAAGATGATGTCATGCATGATGGAAGCAACCATTTAATGCAATTGAAACGTGGAAGCAACCACAACAATTTTGATAGAAGACGGTGGAAGCAACCATCAAATCAAGATGGCTACGTGGAAAAATCATGAAGCCATTCTTATCAATATACTGTTCAGAATTCAATTGTAATTAAATTAGAGTTTAGTCTCTTCACTATAAATAGGCATTGTTGTAGCCTGAAGAAGGCATCGAATCCTGAATCGGATTTTAGAATGGCTTATTAGAGTTTTTAGTTTTGCTTAAGAAATCAAGAAATCTTTCTTGATCTCTCTCTTTGTAAATTATCTATTATCTTCTTGTGAAATATTATCCTCCGATATTATCCCTTCCGCTTGTGCATACACACATATCCTCCTCCTCCCCCCGTAATTGGTATCAGAGGAGCCCCGACGTAACGATTTCTGGAGTTCTTATATCGTAGTTATCATTGTAAGTTTCTATCTTTTATCTTCAATTCCGTTTATTTTGCTGTTGTTATCTCAAAACCCATATATCTGTCGTTTGTCTTCGTTTGCCGTTGAGTCCGAGTGGGACGTTGTAGGCGTTTTGGAGACGTTATAGACACAGACGGTTTTAGGTACCAGGAATAATAACATGGAACAAATGAATTGTTTATACAAAGATAAAACTTGTAATCATACTATGCATATAGACTCTAAGAATGAAAATAATATTTCGGCTCTTAGTAAAGGTATCAATAGTTTATTAGATATGACGTCTATATATTTTAATAAACTATATACTAAGGTAAGTAAAGTAGAAGAAAAAGTAGATAATATGGGAGTAGTAACAGATTTAGATTTGAATAGCAAGTCTAAAGAATTACTATCCGATGTTAATAATAAATTAGATCGAGTTATTAATAATAGTAATAATATAGAATCAGATTTAGATTTAGGTCCTTTATATTACGGTAATAACAATGTTATTTTAGCTTTGTCAGATGAGGATGAGTCTTCGGATGAATCTTCAACTAATAATAATAGTAATAACAAAAAAGAAAAAACAAAAGAAAAAAGAGAAAAAGATAAAAAACAAGAAAAATATGATTTTGAAACTTATAAAAATCTGATAGAACATTGGAAAACCCAATTTTCTAAAATAGAGGATTGTTATGAAAGGGTTGAATATTTAAAGTTAATAGAAGAACTTTATGAAAAACATAAAGATCTGTTCGAAAGATATAATTATCACTATATGTTAGATTATAATACTAACGATAATAATGATAGATATAAATCAGATAATTCTGATGAAGATATTAATGTAACAAGCCATAATTCTGATGAAGAAAATACTTCAACAGAAGAAGATGAAAATATAAAAATTCCTGACCCATGGATACTGAACCACCAGTTCCATATGAATATGAAATATCTAAACCTAAGGAAATTGATAAACAAGATCCTTATGATAAATTCAAACCAAAGAAATATTGGGAAAATAAATACCTAATTGAACTAAAACCAGTTCATTTAGAAAAACCAATAATTCAACAAATGAAACTTGGGAAAAAGGATATAATTACTTTTTCACATTTCCAATCAAGGAAATATTATACTTATATAGACATTATATTTCAATTTAGAGAATATAAAATGTATTCTTTAAATGCCTTATTAGACACTGGAGCTACAACCAGTAGTTGCAGAGAAAATGCTATTCCATCAGAAAAATGGGAACTAATGAGAAATCCCATTAGAGCTGTTGGAGTTAATGGTATTGAAACACTAATTCTTTTTAAAGCTAAAAATATACCAATCTACATAAACAATGTAAGGTTTGTGATTCCTAAATTATTATGTTTTCATGAAATGCATGGAGATATATTATTAGGTAATAATTTTATATATCAACATTTACCATTTTCTATTGATAAAAACTTTGTTACTTTAACTACTGAAAACACTTCAGTAGAAATACCTTTGGTAGAAAATCATAAATATATATGTGATCAGGACTTTACACCTCCTCGGAATGAACAAATAGAACAACTTGATACTAATCATTGGTTGTTCAAGATATTAGAAAATAATTTTAGTGAAGAACCATTAAAATTATGGAAAAATAGTCCTAGATATTGTACCATAAAATTGGAAAACCCCAATAAAATTGTTAGAGTAAAACCTATGATCTATACTAAACAAGATATGTAACATCCAGGTTCTAGGGGTTATGCATTTAGTGCATAACTCAGGTGTTGGCATACTTCAGTGTGTGGTTGGGTGAGTTTTAGGGGTTTGGAAAACCCTAGAAGGTAAGAGATGCCTTAGGAAATTTTTGGATTTTTAGTGCTAAGAAGGGGAGCTGGGTTATTGGGGTCTTAAGAGAAATATTTGGGAGGTGTAGACTCAAGAATTGAGCTAGTAGAGTGGCAAGGGGGACGCCACATAGAGCTTTGCAAGGTGACGCCTCAAGGTGCAAGGGGGGCCAGTGTTCGAGCTGCGAAGGCAGCATTTTGGTTTGTTTTTGCGTCATGAGCAGGGGGAAAGAGTTGGTTTCGGTTTTGGCACCTTAAAAAGAGGATTTTGACTTGTTCAAAACATTTTAAATGAGTGGCTATGAGAAGGCTTGGGTTGGCTTTATTTTGAATTTGTTTGAAAGGTTGGTGTAGAGCGTTTTTAGGAGGGAATCAAGGGATTGGGAGAGAGGTAAAGGAGGTGGACGGCTAAGGGGTCTTCTTGATGACATTTTCAGCCATGAAGGGTTTGGAAGAGTAGCCAAATTCTATTTAAAGGGTGTGAGCTTCCTTGTTGCCGAATTTCAGCTCTTTACTCCTAAAACCTTCACTGTTTCTTCTCAAACACTACTTCTATTTGTTCTTGCGAATCCGTTTCTCCTTTAAGCAGCTTTTGTTTTCCCTTCTTTTCCTATCAATAGCCGAACCTCTGTAAGCCCCATTATTATTCCTTTTCTTTTCCTATTCTCATCTAAGCCGAAAGCACTCTTAGCCGAAACCTGTCCCTTCTCTTGTCATCTTGCTTAAGTTGATTCTTGAGGCCGTCAAGTACTCTCTCTCTCAGTCTCTGCAAGCTTGGGGTGGTAAGTAAGCTCTTCCCTAGTTTTCGGTTTGTTCTTTCTCTTGTGGGGTGCCGAAATCAAAGGGTGGTCTTGGTGTTTGGGGTTGGCCGAATGTTTTTATGGTCTTAATATGGTATTTCTCTCGTGTGTAGCCAAGGGAAGGAAACGCTAAGGATCTTTTGAGGCTTGATTTCATAAGGTAAAGGCTAGTTTCGGTCTAGAAGGGTTTTCTTAAGTAATCTTATGTTAGAGCCGAATCTAACATGGACCATGCAGGGTTTTTGTCAGCCTTTTAGGTAAGTGGCAATCTCGGGTTGGTTAAGCCGGTAAGGGGCAAATCGACAGAAGCATTTAGTAGTAATCGGGATTCGATCGGTTGAGGTAAGAAATATTTTAGTAAGATTCGTTGTTTAGACTTATGACTTGGAAGTTAACCGGTTTACCTGATTAAAGCGTTTTGATGGAGGCGAATACCAGTCAAGGTGGGCAAGGGAAAGTCCCTATTCCGAAGTTCAAGAAAAGAGCTGTCTCGGCGGTTCGAGATTGGCCACCGGGGTGTGGGCCAGCATCAGAGCAGCAAGCTAGGCAGATAGCTGTAGTCTCATTTAGCGATAACGTTGGGATCGAGGGTTTAGAACTCCAAGTAATCAGGTGCGTAATTATCGCACTGTTTCTCCTGTTTTGTGTATTGTTGTATATATATATATATATATATATATATATTTGTGTATGATGCGTGATAGCCGACAACGAAGGCTAAAGTGGTGGAAACCCATGATTGGGGTAATCAGTTAACAGGTCAGTAGTATGTGATATTAAATTATTTATGGTGACTGTGTGATATGATAATGAGCATGTGATGTATACTCACTTTATATGTTGATTTAACATGATGTATTAACGTATATGCATGGGGATTGGATGTGATCAAGGAAGGACGGGTGTACATATTTATGTACGTGGTCTAATGTTAGCCTCGTGCTACATTAGCGCTTGATGGTTAGCTGTGTGCTACATCAAGGGAGGTGTTGGCTAGGTGCCCATCTCGGCGGTTGAGGGCTGTGTGCATCACCGTAGTCGGATTAATGTTGGGATCACTTATGTGATCGGTGGCTCAGCCACGGCCTTGTACAGCAGGTCTGCCGAGGTAAGATATGTGTGGGATCACTCGGTTGTGATCGGTGGATTAGCCACGGCCTTGAGCAGGGAGTCTGCTAAGGTTGGTGTAACGGATGGACCTAGGTTGGGTTGGGTTTCGTAATTGCATATTTATTTGTATGATCTGTGTGGATATGGGCCAAGCCCATATGGAAAACATGTGTAATGATTATGCATTGAGTCTGTGGACTCACCCTATTTTTCTTAACCATTTCAGGTGAAGCGTGATGTTTGGACCGGGTTGGAGTGGATACGAGGTGGCCATGCAGAAAAAGATATTTTGATTATTTTATGCATTTTAATGTTAAGTACTTTGGTTTAAATATTGGGTTGTAATAAGGGCCTTATTATTATTTTTGGTATTATTTCAATTATGGTTTGATTAAAATTAAATTACTAGATTGTGAAGATGATTTTATTCTAATCTACTTATTCAAAGTATTTATATGTTAAAGTTTTAATGTGGACATTTTTATAATAACAAAGTTTTAAGTATAATTTTAAAAGGACATGGTTTTTCAAAAAGTTAACAAATTTCATGATTGATTCTAAAGTCAAAAATATTTTCAACCGTTCTTCCGCAGTGACATACCAGATTCGGTCAGGGCTTGTGGGCCGGGTTTGGGGATGTTACAAGATATAGATGAATTTGATATACAAATAAAAGAATTATTAGATAAAGGATTAATAGAAGAAACTACTAGTCCTCATTCTAGTCCTGCTTTCATGGTAAGAAACCATGCAGAAATAAAAAGAGGAAAAGCTAGGATGGTCATAAATTATAAGAGATTAAATCAAAATACTATTTTTGATGGATATTTTATTCCAAGAAAGGAAGTTTTAATAAATCAAGCTAAACAAGCAAAATATTTTAGTAAGTTTGACTGTAAGTCTGGTTTCTGGCAAATCATGTTAACAGAAGAATCTAGACCATTAACGGCCTTCAGTGCACCTAATGGTCATTACCAATGGAGAGTAATGCCATTTGGACTTTGTAATGCACCTCAAGTCTTCCAAAGATGGATGGACTCTATATTTAAAAAATATAAAAAATTTTGTGTTGTATATATAGATGATATTCTAATTTTTTCAGAAACACTGGAAAATCATAGAAAACATCTAAATAGTATAGCTAGAGAGTTCATAAAACATGGAATAATATTAAGCCCTAAGAAAATAGAATTAGAAAAAACTGAAATAGACTTCTTAGGATTAATATTATCATCTGATGGTCTTAAACTCCAAAATCATATTATTGTTAAAATAAAAGAATTTCCTGAAAAAATTGTTGATAAGAAACATCTTCAACAATTTCTAGGGATTGTTAATTATGGCAGAAATTTTTTCCCTAACTTATCTAAAAAACTAGAAAAGTTATATGAAAAACTCAAAAAGGACAAACCTTTTGAGTGGTCTAACAAAGATTCAGACATTATAAAACAAATAAAGTCTGAAATAAATTATATCCCAAAAGTTTATTTACCTAAACAAGGTGATAAATTAATTCTAGAAACAGATGCCTCAGAAAGGAATTGGGGATGTGTATTAAAAGCTAAAACAATAGCTAATGAAGAATTAATTTGTGGATATGGTTCTGGAAAGTTTAAACCAAACGAAATTAATTATGCTATTTATGAAAAAGAATTATTAGCAATAAAAAAAGGAATAAAAAAATTCTTAATATATTTAGCACCAGAAAATTTTATTATTAAAACTGATAATCAAGCTGTTAAACAGTTTCTTACTAACAAAAGTTTAGAAACAGTACCTAGAAGGATTAGATGGTATAACGAATTATGCCAGTTTAATTTTGAAGTTATATACATAAAAGGTATTAACAATATGATTGCTGATTTTCTTAGCAGGCCCTATGGATAGAGGTAAACAACCTCTAAAAGAAAATGATGGATGGAGAACTGTCCATAAAAAACCCAACAAGGGAAAATCACCAATGGGTCCTAAACAGGGATTTATTGCTGCACCTTCACAAGTACAATTTTATCCTAACCAGGGATATTATGTACCATATCCAATGGTAAACCAACCATTTGGAACACAATCACCAACCCCGGTGAGTTATTTTGAATTTTCACAAAATCCATATTCAGAATATCAAAAAAGCTATTCTGAAATTATAAATGATACAGAAGACTTGTTGAAAAAACAACAAACTCTTCATTTCCCTGAACTAAAGGATTTCTATAATCCAGGATTACCGGCAGAATTGTAACATCCCGAATTAGGGGTTGTTGCGTTCTATTTTATTTTTAGGATTGCCTGAAGAAATGCATATGTTACGATTGTTTTAGGGTCTAGTCATAACCCCGGGTCGAGTCGGACTTAGCAAAAAAAAAAAAATTCTTTTAGGGCTTGAGAAGAAAAGGGCTAAGTGAGGAAGCCTTATATATATATATTTTGGGGCAAATCATGATACAAGGAAATGGCTGGTAGGGTGGTTAGGGCGCTACCAGAAAGTTAAAAGATGCGGAAAGGCAGGGGTTCGAATCGCGTGGGAGGAAGTTTTATTTTTGGCGTGAAGGAGGGCTTAATGAGAAGGGTTTAAGAATAAATTTGGCGAGCTTATGGCACAAATGAACGCCCTGGCCGAATGGCTTGGGGCGCTAAGGTGCAAAGGGACTTCAGCAAGTCTGAAGTTCGAATCATGGTGGCCGCATGGTGTATTTTATTTTGGGCTTTGGCGTTATAAAAGAAGGGGGCTAAGAAGACTTTAAAAGAAATTGTGATGAGTGCATGTCACAAATAAATGCCTTGGCAAAGTGGCTAGAGGCGTGATGGTTCGTTGCAGCTCGGGGACTCGTGTTCGAGTCCTGTTGGAGGCGCCAGGCGTTGTTAATTTTTTTTATTTTTAGCGTTAAGGCGATGGAAGCTAGCGAAGGGGTGTTTAAAGGAAAAACCGAAGAAATTATGTCATGAAAGGAGTCAACAGTAGGAGTGGCTGGAGGCTTGGGTTCTCTCCAGGTCTCGGGTTCGAGACCAAGGAGCAGCAGCTTGGGATTTTCTTTTTGGCCGACGTGTTAGTAGCCTGCATGGGCATTTATTACGTGAGGCATGCAGTTTTATTTTATGCTGCTGGGAAGTATGGGGTTGTATTGTTAGTTATTTTATTTATTTTAATTATTGAAGGAAGGTATGAAGGTATGGGATAGTTTTGTCTTATTCTTTTTTTTATATTATTGAAGGATGGGAAGTAATGGGTAAATGAATAAACATTTTCTTATGGGAAATGTTTTATTTTATTTCATTTGATGATGGAGGTTAGCACATGGTGGGGGGGGGGAGGAAAAGCAACGGCCGAATGGGGACTTTGGGGGCTTGATGCTCACGGTTTTGAAGGAATTCTTGGAAGCATTTTGGCCTACACATGTTACCTCCCTTCTTCTTCTACTATTGTTCAAACGAAACTCCATTCTCCTTTGCTACTTTGTGACTTTCTTTGAAACATGCCATAAACCTTGTGCCAAGAACCCTTCATTCATCCTTGTCGAAAACACTCTAAGCCTTTCCTTTCGAAACCCGACTCCGTCCCCTTTCCTTGTGGCCGATCATCCCTTGCCATATAGGGCCTAAACCGAACCCCCCAAAAGAAGGTGCAGTCTATTGCGTAGGTTGGTAAGTGTACCTCCTTAACATGCAGTTTCTTTCTCTTCCTTTTGAGTGCCGAAAGCTTGAGTTAAAGCCTTGGTGATGATTGGCCGATTATGCGTGAGTATCTTAATAGTGTAATTTTTGACTGTAGTCGGCACCAAGGAGCTAGAGGATGCCTCTCGGGAATCTATTCTTCGAGGGATCTCGACAAGTCCAGTGACAACTTCGGGTTTCGGTAAGTATGGAGAATGGTTAAGCATTTTCAGCCAAAGGCCACCTTTGGTATTTATGTGTAACCGAATGTGCACTTTGGGTTTAGGGGCAAATCGGAAAAAGGGGAATCAGAGGCTTTCGAGCTTTCAAATCACGTGGTTAGTGCTAATAAAGGTTCGGCCTAAGGCCATATTCTATTTTGGGTGCGATTGATCCTTTGGGATTATTAATTTAGCCGAAGGAGACTTTTAATACTAACCTATAGTGGCCGAATATAGGTGCAATACGGGATACGGTTCGAGACTTTTGTGATATCGGATAGATTCGCGATTTCTCTTTAGATCTCCGATTAAATAGGTGTGTAAACTCTTACACACTTTATTAGTATAAATTGTTATTATGATGATATTTATAACCTCTCATGTAGTAACTTTGCCTTGTGGGCATAAGCTTGGTTTTCGGGTAAGTCCCCTATTACTCGATCTATGATATATGTTGTGTACACCATCACATGCTGTTAAATGCTATGCTATGTATGAATGCATGATATATGAGATCATGATACTGTTATGTGAGCATGATGATGGTGGGATTGATGAGAGGAGGGAGATGATCTCTATGGACTGTCACCAGTGGTTTGGTACCACACGATGGGTTGGCCCCATCATTTGATATTCATGACTTCGGTCATCAGTGGTTTGGCACCACATATTGATATTGTAACTAAGTCCCAGTGGTTTGGCACCACAAGTTGATATTGTGACTTATGGTCACCAGTGGTTTGGTACCACACGATGGGTTGGCCCCATCATTTGATATTTGTGACTTCGGTCACCAGTGGTTTGGCACCACCAGTGGTTTGGTACCACACGGGGTAGAAAAAGGAGCATGGATGGCTAGGTTGGGATGCATAATTGCATGTATTACTAATATCTGTGTATGAGTTGTATTTTCGGGTTGGGGATTTATACACACTGAGTCCTGGTGACTCACCCCTTCCCATATCATCTTGCAGGTGAGTAGATCGCGGAGATGGAGCCGGGGAGGACTCGAGGCAGCCATGCTTGTCCGCGGACTTGAAATCTTATTTTGCCCCGTTTTAAGTATTATTTACTAAATTTCGATTGGGTTGTAATATGGCCGCTTATTATTATTTTGGAAGTTTAATTAGTTGTTTTTACTTTATGACTGATGAACTTATGAACTGTTAAGCAAATCGGTTAGAAGTAATGTTTTTTTCCAAATTTATACTCGTACTCGTTTTCAAAGATGTTACCTTCGGGTAACAAAATTTTCCAAGTTAACGATAACTCTGATGTTTCTAAAAATTTAAATTTTCAAATGGTTTCAACTCAATCGTGTTTATCAAATCAACCCATCTGAGTTTTAGCAAAATACCGTTTTATAACTTCAGCAAATTTTCAGATTTCCACTATTAATCCGAATCCTTCAAAACGTTTTACTCCGTGACATACCAGATCCGGTCTAGGCTCGTGGGCCGGGTTTGGGGGTGTTACATTTTGGTATCAGAGCCAGGTTCAAAACTCGGCTGTGGGGACCCAAGGCCCAAAAAAATGTTTTTCTTAATAAGTCTCTGTGAAATATTATGAAAATGGTTTTATTTTAAACAGCATGGCATCGAGTCTCCGGCACCAATCCGCTCGTGTAAGTATTTCTAATCTATGTGTGAATAATTATCTGTAAAGGGGTAGAAATGAAACGTAAATAGTGCAAAAAGTAGGTGAACCCTAGGACTAGTTTACCCCAACAATTGCATAAGACTTTTAATTGCCTTATTAAACAAACCTATGACTAAGTCGCCGAGTTAGGATGTGGTAACCTTTGTGCGCATGTCTAGGATTGGATCCGGAAGAGCCTGGTATTTAAGTAGTCCTAGTGACTCACCTCCTCTTCCCAGGAATCCTACCTGGTGCGTAGCTTCGGTTCACCCTAACCGTGAGGACTTGTTCATGGGCTAAACCCGATTATTAAAACCCGAAAGGGAATTAGCCGTGTTTTTATAAAAACTCTAGTTTTAAAAAAGCTTTTAAAACCTCCCTTGAACTCATGAGCATTATGTTACAAAATTTTTCGGAAAATTTTCGATTTATGAAAAATTACAAAAATACCACGATTTTGGAAAATTACGAAATTGCCCCCTAACTTACAAAATTACTAAATTGACCCTGATTTTCAAAAAAATTTCTGCAACGCTGCCAATTTGGAAAACAAATTCCCAAAAAGAACCCCCAAGTTTGTAAATTTTTCAAGATTTACAAATTTACCCCGATTTATTACCAAAATACCCCTGTAGGGCAAATGACGAAAATACCCCCGGGACAGAATTCGGGCAAATAGGTGATGGAATAAGTGAACGTATGTCTTTGAATTAGAATAGAAGACTTGAAACTTGTTTGATTGAAAGAACGACTTCTAGACTTCGTTCATAAAATTTCTTCGTTAATAATTAGTGAAACTTTGACTAACTCATAAAACTTTTTTTTAAATAGATCGCGCAATAAGAAATGAGTTCTAGAGGTCGCGGCCGTTGGGGACACGGTAGAGGCCGGATGGCTGTGTCAGAACTAGTTAGGTCGGGCCAAGGATCGGATAATGAGATACCACCTCCACCACCACCCCCAACTTTTGGTGTTGGACATCAGGATCAGACGGGGGGTGAGTCGGTATCGCAGGCTATGCTGCGTGTTCTAGAGATGATGGCTGGGACCGGTAGAGGTACAGGAGCTCGGAAGTTTGTATCCGAGCGACTCCGATCCAACGGAGCTGAGGTATTTCGGGGTGTATTAGGTGTAGCACCCAGTACGGTCGAATATTGGTTAGAATCGACTGAGAGGATCATGGACGATCTCGATTTAACGAATGAGGAGAAGCTGAAAGGAGCAGTGCCACTTCTAAAAGATGAGTCATACCAGTGGTGGCTCACGGTTCGGGATGGTGCTACGGCAGATGGCCTTAATTGGGAATACTTCAAAGCTGCTTATCAGAAGAAGTATGTGGGCACCAGCTACACTGATACTCAGAGGAAAGCTTTTCTGGGATTGGTACAAGGAAATAAGTCGGTATCTGAGTATGAGGCAGAATTCTTGAGGCTGAGCCGCTATGCTCGGGGAGTTGTGTCAACTGAGCATGATTGTTGTGTCCGCTTTGAAGACGGACTTAGGGATGATTTAAGGTTGTTGATTGCTCCACAACAGGTGCGTGAGTTTGCTGTTCTGGTAGAGAAGGCTAAGGTAGCCGAAAGGGTCAAGGAGTCTGTGAGACAGAACTATGATAGGAACAAGCAGAAAAGAGGTTTTGGGTCGTCTAAATCGGGTAATAATGCATAAAAAAGGGCTAGGCAGAGTGGGCCGAATCAGGCAGGAAGGCCCATGGCTACTAGTTAGAGACCGGCTCAGTGTAATCGTTGTGGGAAGTCACATTGGGGAAGTTGTTGGACCGGTGAGAGGGGTTGCTTTGAATGTGGATCTTTGGATTACCGTGTAAGGGATTGTCCTCGGAAGCTAGCTAAGAATCAGCCAGAGGGTCAAAACCGTACTCAGGCTAGGAATGTAGGACCATCGCAGAGGGGTCGTGGTAATGGTAGAGGAGGTAATGGTTCTAATCAGGGTCGCGGAATTCCGGGCAGAGATATAGGCAACACAGAGGCAAGGCAGCTTGGGTTAGTCTACGCAGCGAGGTGTCGCGAGGAGGGTGACGCACCGGACGTCATAACCGGTACGTTCCTAATTTTTGGTCTTCCATATGTTGCATTAATTGATGTGGGTTCGACGCATTCATACGTTGCTAGTAGTGTGGTAGAGACTATGAACTTAGACTTTGAGACTGCTTCTAGGGGGATGACTGTAATTAGCCCTCTAGGACACTCTGTAGTAGTGAACAAGCTATATAGAGATATACCCCTAGAACTTCAAGGGGTAGTGTTTGTGGCTGATCTGATGGAACTGCCGTTTGGGGAGTTCGATCTAATTCTTGGAATGGACTGGCTGGTTAAGTATCAGGCAAGGTTGGATTGCGCTGCTAAGCGCATGGTTCTAAAGACGGCTAAGGGTGATGAAGTGGCCATGATAGGTAATAGAAGAGATTATCTATCCAATGTGGTGTCTGCCTTGAAGGCTGAGAAAATGGTCAGAAAAGGTTATGAGGCGTTGTTGGTTCGAATCTGTGCCTTGGAGGCTAAGGAGTCAGCAGTTGAGAAGGTCCGAACTGTAGGGGAGTTCGCTGATGTGTTTCCAGAAGAACTCCCGGGTCTGCGTCCAGATCGGGAAGTTGAGTTCGGTATAGACTTGTTGCCCGGAACGGCACCTGTGTCTATAGCACCCTACCGAATGGCACCAAAGGAGTTGGTGGAGCTGAAGGCTCAAATTCAGGAGCTCTTGGATAGAGGGTTTATTCGACCAAGTATATCTCCGTGGGGAGCACCTGTGCTGTTTGTCAAGAAGAAAGACGGGTCAATGTGGATGTGTATCGACTACCGTCAGCTAAACAAGTTAACAATCAAAAACAAGTATCCGTTGCCTCGGATTGATGATCTGTTTGACCAACTGAAGGGTGCATCGGTGTTCTCGAAGATAGATCTTAGGTCGGGTTATCATCAACTTATGGTGAAGGAGGTTGATGTGCACAAGACAGCATTTCGTACTCGATATGGGCATTACGAGTTTCTAGTGATGCCGTTTGGGTTGACCAACGCACCCGCAGCGTTCATGGACTTAATGAATAGGGTGTTTCAGCAATACTTAGATCAATATGTCGTGGTGTTTATAGACGACATATTGGTTTACTCAAAGACGGAGGAGGAGCATGATAGGCATTTGCGTATAGTTCTACAAGTACTGAGGGAGAAGCAGTTATATGCCAAATTCAGTAAGTGCGAATTTTGGCTTAGGGAGGTGGCTTTCTTAGGTCACGTGGTGTCAGCTGAAGGGATTAGAGTGGACCCTCGCAAGGTTGAAGCGGTGTTAGATTGGAAACCGCCTAGGTCAGTGGCGGAAATTCGAAGTTTTCTGTGCCTGGCAGGGTACTATTGAAGATTTGTGGAAGGATTCTCTTTAATCGCAGCGCCGTTGACTAAGTTATTAAAAAAAGGAGTCCCATTTGTTTGGTCAAAGAAACAGCAAGAAAGTTTTGATAAGCTAAGGAAGATTCTGACGGAAGCTCCAGCTTTGGTACAGCCTGAGGCAGGGAAATTGTTCACGGTTTATTGTGATGCATCCCATAATGGTTTGGGATGTGTGTTGATGCAGGAAGGGAAGGTAGTGGCCTATGCATCCCGTCAGCTAAGACCGCATGAGGTTAACTATCCGACTCACGACTTGGAGTTAGCGGCAGTAGTCTTCGCCTTGAAAATATGGAGGCATTACTTGTATGGGGAAAAGTCGATAGTTTACACGGATCACAAAAAGTTTGAGGTATCTCTTGACTCAGAAGGACTTAAATTTGAGGCAGCGCCGATGGATTGAACTGTTGAAGGACTACGACTGTTCAATTGAGTACCACCCAGGCAAGGCTAACGTGGTGGCTGATGCGTTGAGCCGGAAGGTCGTGACAGATTTAAGGGCGATGTTTGCTCATCTCAGTCTCTACAGCGATGGAAGTCTTTTGGAAGAGCTACAAGTTAAGCCAACTTGGATCGAGGAGATTAAGGAAAAGCAATTAGAGGATGACAGTTTAAATGCGCGGAGGTTGCAAGTTCAAGATGGTGGTTTGGAAGGGTATAGTTTGACTGGCGATGGTATGTTATGTTTTCAGGGACGAGCTTGTATGCCGAAGGATGTGGAATTGAGACAAAGGATTCTCCAAGATGCACATAGCAGTCCATACGCTATGCATCCTGGAGGAAGCAAGATGTATGGGGATTCGCAGAAGCAGTTCTGGTGGTCGGGGTTGAAGCGTGAGGTAACTGAATTCGTGGGAAGGTGTCTGACGTGTCAGCAGGTAAAGGCTGAACATCAGTTGCCATCAAGGTTACTTCAACCAGTGAAGATTCCTTAGTGGAAATGGGAGAGGATCACTATGGACTTCGTCAGTGGGCTACCCCTCACGCCCAGCAAGAAGGACGCAGTTTGGGTGATTGTGGACCGTCTGACCAAGTCAGCTCACTTCATACAGGTAAGGGTGGATTATTCTCTTCAGAGGCTAGCAAAATTGTATGTGGCTGAGATAGTAAGATTGCATGGTGTGCCAGTATCAATCATCTCAGATAGGGATCCGAGGTTTACGTCAAGGTTCTGGAAAGCGTTGCATCGGGCTTTGGGTACACGATTGGATTTCAGTACAGCATTCCATCCACAGTCGGACGGGCAGTCGGAAAGGGTCATACAGATTTTAGAAGATATGCTAAGAGGTTGTGTTTTGGATTTCAATGGTAGTTGGGAAGAGTATCTACCGTTGGCAGAATTCGCTTATAACAATAGTTATCAAGCGAGTATCCAAATGGCACCATATGAAGCACTGTATGGACGAAGATGTCGTACTCCCACGTGTTGGACGGAGTTGGGT
This sequence comes from Gossypium australe, assembly GCA_005393395.2. Taxonomy (NCBI): domain Eukaryota; kingdom Viridiplantae; phylum Streptophyta; class Magnoliopsida; order Malvales; family Malvaceae; genus Gossypium; species Gossypium australe. The sequence goes on along the minus strand of CM016624.1, from coordinate 63,110,043 downwards.
GAACGACAAGTTTTAGGTCCAGAGTTGGTGACAGAGACTGAAGAGAAAGTGAAGGTGATTCGGGCTCGTCTCAAGGAAGCGACGGATAGGCAGAAGTCCTACGCTGATCTTAAGCGCAAGGAAATGGAGTATGCAGTAGGAGATAAAGTTTTTCTGAAAGTGTCGCCTTGGAAAAAGGTATTAAGATTTGGGCGAAAAGGGAAGCTAAGCCAAAGGTTCACCGGCCCATATACAGTAGTAAAGCGGGTGGGACCGGTAGCTTATCAGCTCGAGCTGCCGACAGAGTTGAGTCAGATTCATGACGTCTTTCATGTGTCGATGCTTAGACGGTATCGGTCAGATCCATCACACGTTGTGCCAGTGGCAGAGATTGAGGTAAACTCGGACTTATCTTTCGAGGAGGAGCCAGTTCAGATCTTGGATCGAGATGTTAAGGTTCTACATAGGAAGTCAGTACCTTTGGTGAAAGTGCTATGGCGGAACCATGGTGTAGAAGAAGCTACGTGGGAACCCGAGGACATGATGCGACAGCAGTACCCCCAACTCTTCTGATCTAGGTAATTTCGAGGACGAAATTTATTTTAAGGGGGGTAGAACTGTAACATCCCGAATTAGGGGTTGTTGTGTTCTATTTTATTTTTAGGATTGCCTGAATAAATGCATATGTTACGATTGTTTTAGGGTCTAGTCATAACCCCGGGTCGAGTCGGACTTAGCAAAAAAAAAAAAATTCTTTTAGGGCTTGAGAAGAAAAGGGCTAAGTGAGGAAGCCTTATATATATATTTTGGGGCAAATCATGATACAAGGAAATGGCTGGTAGGGTGGTTAGAGCGCTACCAGAAAGTTAAAAGATGCGGCAAGGCAGGGGTTCGAATCACGTGGGAGGAAGTTTTATTTTTGGCGTGAAGGAGGGCTTAATGAGAAGGGTTTAAGAATAAATTTGGCGAGCTTATGGCACAAATGAACGCCCTGGCCGAATGGCTTGGGGCGCTAAGGTGCAAAGGGACTTCAGCAAGTCTGAAGTTCGAATCATGGTGGCCGCATGGTGTATTTTATTTTGGGCTTTGGCGTTATGAAAGAAGGGGGCTAAGAAGACTTTAAAAGAAATTGTGATGAGTGCATGTCACAAATAAATGCCTTGGCAAAGTGGCTAGAGGCGTGATGGTTCGTTGCAGCTCGGGGACTCGCGTTCGAGTCCTGATGGAGGCGCCAGGCGTTGTTAATTTTTTTTGTTTTAGCGTTAAGGCGAAGGAAGCTAGCGAAGGGGTGTTTAAAGGAAAAACTGAAGAAATTATGTCATGAAAGGAGTCAACAGTAGGAGTGGCTGGAGGCTTGGGTTCTCTCCAGGTCTCGGGTTCGAGACCAAGGAGCAGCAGCTTGGGATTTTCTTTTTGGCCGACGTGTTAGTAGCCTGCATGGGCATTTATTACGTGAGGCATGCAGTTTTATTTTATGCTGCTGGGAAGTATGGGGTTGTATTGTTAGTTATTTTATTTATTTTAATTATTGAAGGAAGGTATGAAGGTATGGGATAGTTTTGTCTTATTCTTTTTTTTTTATATTATTGAAGGATGGGAAGTAATGGATAAATGAATAAACATTTTCTTATGGGAAATGTTTTATTTTATTTCATTTGATGATGGAGGTTAGCACATGGTGGGGGGGGGGGGAGGAAAAGCAACGGCCGAATGGGGACTTCGGGGGCTTAATGCTCACGGTTTTGAAGGAATTCTTGGAAGCATTTCGGCCTACACATGTTACCTCCCTTCTTCTTCTACTATTGTTCAAACGAAACTCCATTCTCCTTTGCTACTTTGTGACTTTCTTTGAAACATGCCATAAACCTTGTGCCAAGAACCCTTCATTCATCATTGTCGAAAACACCCTAAGCCTTTCCTTTCGAAACCCGACTCCGTCCCCTTTCCTTGTGGCCGATCATCCCTTGCCATATAGGGCCTAAACTGAACCCCCCAAAAGAAGGTGCAGTCTATTGCGTAGGTTGGTAAGTGTACCTCCTTAACATGCGGTTTCTTTCTCTTCCTTTTGAGTGCCGAAACCTTGAGTTAAAGCCTTGGTGATGATTGGCCGATTATGCGTGAGTATCTTAATAGTGTAATTTTTTACTGTAGTCGGCACCAAGAAGCTAGAGGATGCCTCTCGGGAATCTATTCTTCGAGGGATCTCGACAAGTCCAGTGACAACTTCGGGTTTCGGTAAGTATGGAGAATGGTTAAGCATTTTCGGCCAAAGGCCACCTTTGGTATTTATGTGTAACCGAATGTGCACTTTGGGTTTAGGGGCAAATCGGTAAAAGGGGAATCAGAGGCTTTCGAGCTTTCAAATCACGTGGTTAGTGCTAATAAAGGTTCGGCCTAAGGCCATATTCTATTTTGGGTGCGATTGATCCTTTGGGATTATTAGTTTAGCCGAAGGAGACTTTTAATACTAACCTATAGTGGCCGAATATAGGTGCAATACGGGATACGGTTCGAGACTTTTGTGATATCGGATAGATTCGTGATTTCTCTTTAGATCACCGATTAAATAGGTGTGTAAACTCTTACACACTTTATTAGTATAAATTGTTATTATGATGATATTTATAACCTCTCATGTAGTAACTTTGCCTTGTGGGCATAAGCTTGGTTTTCGGGTAAGTCCCCTATTACTCGATCTATGATATATGTTGTGTACACCATCACATGCTGTTAAATGCTATGCTATGTATGAATGCATGATATATGAGATCATGATACTGTTATGTGAGCATGATGATGGTGGGATTGATGAGAGAAGGGAGATGATCTCTATGGACTGTCACCAGTGGTTTGGTACCACACGATGGGTTGGCCCCATCATTTGATATTCATGACTTCGGTCATCAGTGGTTTGGCACCACATATTGATATTGTGACTAAGTCCCAGTGGTTTGGCACCACCAGTGGTTTGGCACCACATGTTGATATTGTGACTTATGGTCACCAGTGGTTTGGTACCACACGATGGGTTGGCCCCATCATTTGATATTTGTGACTTCGGTCACCAGTGGTTTGGCACCACCAGTGGTTTGGTACCACACGGGGTAGAAAAAGGAGCATGGATGGCTAGGTTGGGATGCATAATTGCATGTATTACTAATATCTGTGTATGATTTGTATTTTCGGGTTGGGGATTTATACACACTGAGTCTTGGTGACTCACCCCTTCCCATATCATCTTGCAGGTGAGTAGATCGCGGAGATGGAGTCGGGGAGGACTCGAGGCAGCCATGCTTGTCCGCGGACTTGAAATCTTATTTTGCCCCATTTTAAGTATTATTTACTAAATTTCGATTGGGTTGTAATATGGCCGCTTATTATTATTTTGGAAGTTTAATTAGTTGTTTTTACTTTATGACTGATGAACTTATGAACTGTTAAGCAAATCGGTTAGAAGTAATGTTTTTTTCCAAATTTATACTCGTACTCGTTTTCAAAGATGTTACCATCGGGTAACAAAATTTTCCAAGTTAATGATAACTCTGATGTTTCTAAAAATTTAAATTTTCAAATGGTTTCAACTCAATCGTGTTTATCAAATCAACCCATCCGAGTTTTAGCAAAATACCGTTTTATAACTTCAGCAAATTTTCAGATTTCCACTATTAATCCGAATCCTTCAAAAGGTTTTACTCCGTGACATACCAGATCCGGTCTAGGCTCATGGGCCGGGTTTGGGGGTGTTACAAGAATATTACAATTTTATATACAGAATATGGAAAAACCATGTTCTTGAACAAAGAGCAAATTTTCGAAAAGCTCTTACACAATTCTCGGTATTCTTAGCTGAAAAAACAACTGAAGAAAATAAATCCGAAGAATTATTACTAAAATCCATTTTATACAGAGATTGGGATGAAATCCCAATCGAATATATGGATATTAAGGAGATAAACAATCTTCTTGATATATTTCAATATTTTATTATATTTCAATATTTTATTAGTAACGGGAGAAACACTCCTATTATTAATAAGATGTTTAGAATATGTCTATATAACAAGTGTAGACAAATTTTACCTGCAGATATTTTTTCAAATATAAATCGAGCTATTTGCAACCAGCAAGCTCTATTTTCAGAAACTTTTTCAAAATATTTT